>OZ000473.1:14807500-16112500 GCA_963922655.1 Cardamine chenopodiifolia
GAAGGGCTAATGATCCACTAACATCACATTTCTGCGCTTCTTTGATGCGCGGATACTCTTCGCTTCTAAAGAACCGCACATCAGGTGTCCACTCTGGTAGTTTCCCAAGAAACACACGGCCAGGGAGGCCCACAGACTCCTTGGAGTCCTCATCAGCGAGGAAATTATAAGCCACCGAAACATCTCTGTATCTTTTAAGACTCGTGTATTTCGGGTTGAAGAAGTGTGGCTGCTCCAAAGTAGTGAGAAAGTTCTTTCCTTCTTGTTGAATTGGCACCCATATCTGTATGAGGAAGTCTTTATCTTCCACCACCTCGTTAAGACCCTTTATAGCTTGTACTAATCTATCTTTCACTGATGAAGAAGGACCTTGGCTTGTTCTTGGAGCAATCCACCATCTTCTTCCTCCCTCAGTTTCTTCAAGGAGAAACTTCGCTGCTTGTGCAGAACTCATAGCTGCAGACTGGTTAAAAGATACTTGATTTATCGATTGATTGGAGAGATCCTCGATCTTGAGAAAGCTCGGTGTTATTGGAAGAAACTTTCTCCCTGTTTCTTCATTGGATATATGATCCTGTGGAGGGTTCTCAGCAAATTGATAACCATAAAGGAAAGAGTTGTTGTTTTCAGTCATAGTGGTAGTATCAGAAATTGGTTGTCCCGTCGTCTGCTTCAAGCTCTTACCATCTGTTGTCTCAAGCCAACATCCATCAAAGAAGAGCTCCTCCATGAAATCCATATCCATTGGCGTCTCAGAGAATGCACCAAAACTAGAATTATGTAAGAAATTGCCATCTCCACCACCACCTTCCATATCAAAAGAATCTCTTTTCTTAGTTCTTGAACTCAATCTTGCATCCACTAAAACCGTTAAACTTCTCAGAGACTTGTTCTTTGAAGTTGTTCTTCATGAACCAGGAAGACCAAGCGTCTTTGAGGTCCCCTTAAGGTTCCTTTTCTTGTTGTCTACATAACCAATTTGCAAAGGTTGCAGAAACATGATCAAAAACCAAACAAGAACAAGAGAATAGAAGAAACAAGATAAGAGCAAAACTCAGTCTTTGTCAACTGCACAAGATCAAAAGTGCATTTCAAAATGAAATTTAAGAGGAGATCATGTAAAATCATAGAGAAGGGCTAAAAATATATAAGAGCAAGAGAGTTGACTTGAAAGGGGATTTCATCAAGTACTAACATCATCTTCAAGTACAATATTCCCCAATGGGCATGGAAACGCCATGAGGGCCAATTATTGAGCTCTTAAAAGACAATTCAAATAAATTTTATAAATGCCACACAGATGGAAAAAAAGAAAAGAAAAGAGAAAAGATAATGGAATTATAAATTAAGAATCTAATGCTTCATGACATCAGTTTCCAAAGAACAAAAAAATTCTTCTGATGACACAAGTATCCAAAGAACAAAAACAATCATCCGACAAAAACCCAGAAATAGTTAGTAACTACAAAACCCACCCAAAAAAAAAAGGTTACTTACTTTATCAAGACTCCCTGAGCAAGTAGAGAGAATTTCAGGAAAGAAAGAGAAAAGAATTGACTTTGAGTTACAAACATTGAGGAGAAGTAAGTTGACAGAAAACAAAAGATGTAGTTTGCAGTTATTTAAGAGGCTGTTTGGTCTCCTGTTTAATAGTACACACAACACACATAAATGATGAAAAGATTCTGAGGAAAAAGCTGAGAAAAATTCTTTTGCTCACATAGATGATATTATCATCACCACTTCTTTTTTTCTCCCTCTCTTTCTGGACACAAGTAGGTGATGAAGGGTAATATTACTCTATTTTAATCTCACCGTGTGGGCGTGCAGAATCTTTCCCAAGAACAAAGTGGACCGGTTTTTTACCATCCAATTAGATCTCTCTACTGTTCTTTTATTCACACTTACATTAATTTTAAAAATTCCCACCAGCAGTTATATTATAAGAAGAAAGAGAGAGAAAAAAGAAAAGAGAGTTGAAGTTTTGGTTTTAAGAGCTAAGATGTTTGTTCTCTTAATGATGTAGTTGGTGATGTCTTTAGCCTCATTGTTTGAGATTCTTTAGCCTCGTCCAGATTTTAATATATCAATTGATTAGATATAATACATTACTGATGACGTAAGCGATGTGTACTTTGTTCTGTTTCATTGGTTAAACTCGATCTGTATTAATGAAAGAGGGAGAAAGATTCTTGCAGAAGACAATGTCTGTCATGTTGAATAGGTTTCATTATTCATTTGACCTTTAAGATTCTTTCTTTAACTTTTCATAAAAACAATTATCCCTTCGTGTGACCTCAGCCCTAGTTTTAAAGTTTTAAACCTTTTTTATTAGTATTTATTTCATTAATTGTTGTTAAAAGTTTGAAATTTTCCTAAATGCCCTTTTTATAAATAATGGCTCTTTATTCATCTTTCTTTTGGTTTCAGAATATGTGTGTATGCACATAAATTTATGTAAGGATGCAGATTCTCTTAAAATATTTAGCCAATAGTTACTCTTCTTCTGTAAGATTGAGTTTTGTATTGATTTCAGTACAAAAGAGGTTTAACATATGTTTATTCATTAAAATTGTAAACTTTAATGCTTTCTGAAAGTTAAATTCCATGCTTTCAAATGTCGTCCATGTGAGTCCGATTCATGGAAGAAGAGACTGAAATAGTTTTTTCCCAAATATACAATGATTCGTTCACTAGCTGATTCAATTGTTTTTATGGTAAAAGTTCACACTGATTGATCATAGTATGGAATTTAAAAATGAAACTATGAGACAAATTAATTTTCTCATTTTACCTCAATTTTTTGTTACTATAAACATCTATGGATGACCAAAAACCTCAATTTTTCAACCACTAGACCACTGCCACTAATTTGACGACAAAAAAAAAAGACCACCGCCACTAATTTAAAATTTCATCGAAGTTTATATACATTAGAACGACAATATGTTTTAATATAAGTGCACTTTTAGTTATCTACGATAATATGCATATACATAAAAATAAGACATATACAAAATGTATGTAAAAAATGTATTAATCAATGAATTAAACGCTAACATCACTCATCCCAGAAACTTCGTGATTGAAATCACTCGTTTTTCAGAAGTTGTACATTTTGATCACTCATTCCAAAATGTATAAAAAATGCGAGTATCTAGATTGAAAAAAAAATTTATACTACAGTAACCTTGTACGTAGTCTTATTTCTGGGTATAATGTAAGTATAAGTTCTCCATGCGACTTCAAAATGGACGTTGAGAATTTCAAGATCGGTAAAATTTATCGATCCAAGTCTAACTATACGGCAAATTTATCATCCAATCTGGTCTTGTACACATGTCCGTCTCACCTTATCAATTCAGAAAAATAATAAATTAGAAAATAATGAGTAAATATATGTAGAGAATAATCTAAAACAATTTCCAAAGGGTCAGGCTTTGAGCTGTGAAAGATGGATTAAATAGTTATGCTACAGCTCCAAAAAGTTAGGATCAAACGGCTCTCAGTAATTTGAGGAGCCATCGTCTCTTCCTCATCGTCCGATCCCCGACTCGCCGCATCCAAAGTCCTGACTAAACAAATGATTTCATTTCATTATAATCCTCTTTACTTTAATCTTCATTAATTTCCTTACATTTCATAATACTCAGTTGGAATCCTCGTGTTTGTGGTAACTTATCAGTTTTATCGTATACATCGATTTATTTATTTAATTTACAAATTATGCGAAATATATTGTCGTGCACGAAATATCTATACCTCTATATTTTTGAATTAAAAATAGCACGAAATTTATGTCACTGAAATTCTTAGTCTGCAGGCCCTACACATGTCGCTTTTCTGGAAACAATAATTTCACTCCTTGATTACATGTTAAACCTCCTTATTAATTAGACTTTGATGAAAGACTTTGATATTAAAACCATGAGCGTCATGTATTGTATATATGTATGTGTATGGAGTGAAATCTTAAGGCAAATGTTAACTACTTTACTAATTATCTCATTAGTACTTCCTGTTTCAAAGCAAGTAAATAAATAAATATAGTATTGTTCTAAAGCAAAGCCCGCGTAATGGAAGGTGATGTCACGCCGTTTAATAACTTTTTTAACGAAAGCCAAGTGATTAATATTAGTTTTAGTCGCCACCCATTGCGGCATCACACTAGAAGCTAAATGAGATAATTGTTAGATATTAACAATTTGCTATTTTTTATTTTAGAAATAATAGTTTGATTAGGTGTAAAGCTTGGATTAAAAGATAAATTAATCCGGCTAAAGAATCCACAATATATTTTGATTAGTCTAATTAATTATGGTGCAATATATGCATATAAATTGTTTTTTTTTTATATGTTTTTCTCTTATCATTAAGAACCACGATGACGTGCTTCCCACATAATTAAATCTAGCTACAGTAAAACATAAATCTACACTGTATATACTTAACTGTATGTTGTACTGACTGGTTTCTAATATCACCTTCACTTTTCAATTACGGATCTGAATTTAATTAATAACTTGCAATTTACATTACTTAAAGACATAGTACGTATTCAATTAAAAATGTAATGAAATTAAGATTATATTTTTCTTATTTATATTAAGATAAAAACAACATCGTATTGCAGAATCGGCAAGCATCAGCTGAATCGTCCATTTCATTCATATAATTAAATATATAGTATATTGGCGCTATCTGACATTTTCTTATGATGATCTCAAGCCAACTAATGGTTTTGGATCATATAATAGTAACAATATTCAAGTTGTAGTATATACTTATTTTTTTGAAAGACAAAACTCTTTGTGTATTATAGAAAGTATTATTAAAAATTTCCAATCATAAATTTGTTTATAAGACTTTTCTAAACGAAAAATATGGATATATGAACTTTTGTCATTATTTTCTGTAAAAATACATGTTTTAGTATCTACCAGGATTGCGCCTATCGTATTATTTTAACTAATTCGTCTGTAATTAAACAAAACTTGAGCATGCTGGACACAAAAAATAAAAATTGGCATAGTTAAGAGTTTTTTTTTTTACATAGTTCACCATTTTTTCTGAATGGAGTGCTCATTAAAGAAGTAAAGAACGTGTGAGGAGATAAATCGGTCAACTTCATCTTACGTAGGCCTTCATACTACCATTTTTAAACATACATAAACAAATCAACGACATATAAAATATTATGATGCAGATATTTATTTATTTTGTCAACATGTTGCAGATGTAGACATATGAAATGAATCACAATGGACGTGAACAATTTTACAACATATTTCTCACGCGAGTGTGATACACACGAGCCAGTAGAATGAATCAAGAGATAGGGGAAGGGAGATTCATCTTTGATATATGCGCAAAAGAATTTTGTTTTGATAATTTGCATTTTACATCAGATATTTTAATATATTTTTAATAAAGTCTTAGAAGAAGAGTCTTCTTCTTGTTTTTGATGTATATCTATACTAACAAGGTAACAAGCATCGCTGTAAACGATAATTATTGTTATTAAAAGAGTTAGTAGTTGATAATTCACGAAGGTTGTGTGTCGCACTAGTTTGATAAATGTTTGAAGGACAATTGATTAAATAATTGTTTAATAGATTCGAGAAGATTAATTGAAAACTGTCTCGGATTAGGGTTCGTGCATGTTGTAATTAGCTCCGCGTGCTTACCTATAATGCATCTGAATCTTCAGATTAATAGTATTTTAAAGATTCAATCGTAGTCTATAAATTTATTAAAGCAAGCTGGTGAAAACAAGGTTATCTAATGTAGTATATGTAACGATAGAATGGTAAGAGTTGAAAAAAAAAGAAGAAGGTTGGAGTCTTTGGAGATCGTGGTGAGTTTGAGATCAAGTCAAACAATGAAATTTGGCTAGAATAATACTAATTAAGCTTCGGTGAAATCAAAATGTTATATCAGCTGGGCCTAATTTTCACAAAATGGCTCAGTGTGTTTTATGAATTTCATGTTTTAATTAAAAATCAACTCCTTTTTGGTATTTGCACTATAAGAAAACATCGTAAAACTGACGGCCATATCCGTCGGAATACTATCAGAAAATGATATTTCCGACGACATTCCGACGGATATGGCCGTCGGAATACTATCGGAAAATGGTATTTCCGACGACATTCCGACGGATATGGCCGTCGGTTATAACGTGTCGGAAATCAACAATCCGTCGGAAATCCGTCAGAATTTTCCAACGAATTTCCAACGGATATAATTTTGTCGGAATGTCTGTCGGAAATCCGTCAGAAGATATTCTGACGGATATTCGATAGATTACCGACGATTATTTTTAATAGAGGTTCTGACGGATTTCCGACGGATTGATTACCGACGGATTTCTGACGGAATTATTACCGACGGATTTCCGACGGATTTATTTAAATTAATTTTTTAAAAATATTTTTAAATTTTATTTAATTATGGTTTATTTTTAAATAAACAATATAAAATAATATTAATATTAAATTTTAATAATATTTATAAATAAATAAAAAATTTAAAAATCGAAAAAACTTATTAAAATGAATTCTTGATAATACTATAAAATTCATAAAGTTTTATATTTATTCTAAAATATATAAATATTTATATAAAATTAAAAAATTTCAGAAAATATCAAAAAATTACATTAAAAATAAACTTAATAATTTCATATAAATCCTAAAAATTCATAATAATAAAATTTTCTAAAAAATTAATAAAATTACATAAAATCTATAAAAATGAATAAAGTTTGGAAATTTCTTAAAAATCCTTCAAAATTCATAAAAATTCAAAATATTTAAAAAGATTATAAAAATCAGAAAAATAAATAATTTAATAAAAATTCTATTAATTATAAAATTAAATTTATAAAATCCTTTTTGAAAAATCTCACAACCTAAACTCTAAATCAAAATCAAATACATAAATCCTAAATCAATTTCAAATCCTAAAATCTAACAATCTCAAACTTAAATATAACAACCTAACACACTTATCTAACAATCGAACTCCTAAAATCAATTCCAAATCCAAAAATCTATCTCCTAACACACTAATCCAACAATCTAATTCCTAAAATCTAACATGATTAAACAATAAACTTGAAAATCAAAGAAACTTACATGTTATTAGGGAGATTGGCCATATGTGATGAGGTTTGGAGAAATCCAAAGGTTTTTCGAAGTTTTGAGACAAATTTTGAGACAAATTTTGAGTTATTTGATCGGTTTTTCGGATGATTTTCACAAAGAAGGTGATATATTTATAACAGGTTCCCGACGGACAAATCCGTCGGAAACCAAATAAATTAAATGAAAATTTGGTAACCGCGGGAGATGAAAAGTTAATTCCCGCGGTAAAATTTAATGATCCGTCGGAAATCCGTCGGAAATCCGTCGGAAATCCGTCGGAAATCCGTCGGAACTTTCCGACAGATTTCTAACGGATTTAGGGTTTTGATCATATTTTAAATTTTTTTACTATTTAATGGATTTGTATATGTGATATTTACACATTTCACTACTAAATTATGTTTAAATCATCTTCTTAAGTTATAAAATTATCAAATTAATTAATTCGAAATAAGTTTCTTACATAGACAACTAAATATATAAGATTCATTAACTAACACATAACTCATAAACTAAATTTTTTTGTAATTTTGAATTTTAAGATGTTTTAATGGCTATTTTGTTTGAAATGTTTATGTATTAAACGAAAAATGATGTTTCAATGGATCAAATGTTAAAAAATTTGTAATTTAACCATGAAACCCTAAATCCGTCGGAAATCCGTCGAAAATTTCCGACGGATTATAAAAACATGTGATAAATGTGTAAAATAAGAAAGAAAAAATTAATAATTTATAGAATCCGTCGGAACTCCGTCGGAAATTTTCAACGGATTTCCGACGGATTTAGGGTTTTATTGATCTATGAAATAAATAAATATTTTTTAAGGATCCGTCGGAAATTTCCGACGGATTTCTGACGGATTCTATAAATTATTAATTTATTTATTATTTTAGTTTATAATATAAATTCAAAATTTTATATATTAATTTATAATATATATGGTCATTTAAATTCTAAAGTATAAATTTTAATACTCCATAAAATTCATAATATAAATTCATAATACTCCATAAAATTCAAAATTTTAATCCATAATATAAATTAAAAAATCCATAAAATTTTAAAATAAAATCCATACATGAAAAGTCCATAAATTCTAAAACAAAATCTGATGGATTTCCGACGGACAGCCGATAGTCCGTCGGAAATCCGTTAGAAATTTTCCGACAGAAATAAATCTGTCGAAAATTTCCAACAGATTCCGACGGACTGTGCAACGGCTATATTACATTCGTTTCCTCTGACGGATTTCCGACAGACATTTGAAAATCTGTCGGAAATCTGTTGGAAATTTCTGACGGATCTATTTCCATCGAAAATTTCCAACGGATTTCCAACGGATTTTATCCGTTGGTAATCCACGGTTTCTGTCGGTTGTCCGTCGGAAATTTCCGACAAAAATAAATCCGTCGGAAACCTCCGTCGGAATTGCGGTAGTTTTCTTGTAGTGTTGGTTACATTCTATTCAATTTGAGACTTTCTTTTACATTTGGGATTTCCAATTCTGTTACTTCACAAGTTTAATGATATACATAAAAAAAAAAAACGTCCAAGCACCATTTTGCGACTCATAAGAGTAGTCACGCTGTTGATAATTTTTGGAGTACAATTTTATACAGAACACGTAAAAATAAATCTAATTGGAAACAGATATTATTAATTTGACAGTATTTCTAAAAAATATATTAATCATACTATTAGCCCAAAAGTGTCAATCTCTTCGATCCATTCACTTTGACCTTCGATCTATATCTTCGAATCTCCGAGTTTTTTTCGTTGAGTGATCACTTTCTATTCCACAAAAAAAAATTGTCTTGAATGTATGCTTTTCTTCTATAGGATAAAAGCCTTTAAACGTCTTACGATTTATGGAGTACTTATCTGTTTCATGTAAGAAGGAACACCGACTCGCCAAATTAAAAATTTGAGTACTTGTCACAAAATTAAAGTGCATGTAATTAGGATATTTCTTCTTTTTGGATGTATCATTTCTTGTTTATTAGAGTGCTTTGCAGATTAATATATCCGAAAATAGTACATTTCGAAAGAATAAAAACAAACATTTTTCTTATTAAGCATATATATAGAAGAATACACCAATATCCTATATACAATATATAATCAAATCACAACATTACCTTATTAGCTAGCTAGAGGCAAACATCTCATATATATATATATATATACTAATTAAAGTCCTAACCTAAGATCTAAAGAACACCCTGATGTGTCCGAAGTAGAAAGATCATGTATGGTAGCAGGAACCTTCAGATCCAAAACACCACGGATCATTGGCTCCTCTTCTCTTTCCCAGTGACATCTCATATGACCTCCCAAAGCCTGACCACTCGAGAACATTCTAAAACATATATTACACTTATGATTCCCCAAAAACGGAACGATCTTGATCACTTGAAGTAGTAACCGTCACAGGATCATCAGTTACGTTTGTGATTGCGAAACATCCTTTGACGTTCTTGTGACTCGCTCTGTGTCCTCCTAAAGCCTGATGTGATCCAAACACTTTCTTACATCCTCCACACTCGAACCGCTCGCTACTCGATGATGATGGTATAGCTTTCGACAGCATTAAGAGACAAGAAGCGACTTCATAGTCTTCCTCGGACATAAATGAGACCCAATGTGGTGATCTATGGTTTGGCTGTTTTGAGGAAGCCCCGGCGGGGCCACGGTAGTTAGGAGGAGGATTAATGCCACGCCATTGACGCTCAGGGTGACATCTCATGTGACCAAAGAGAGCTTTCCAAGACCAAAACTGTCTTCCACATTCGGTACATGGACGTGTGATTTTTGGGGCATTTGGGTCTGGTTTTTTGTGGTATTTAGGTTTTGATGCGGATTTTGGTGAAGAACTAGAGGATGATGCAACGGTTTTGGTGCGTTTCTTCCTCGGGCTTTGATCGTAACTTGGAGATAAAGAAAACTGAAGATTTGGATTAGGGATGATAGCGTTAGAAGGATGAAGTGGAATGTTGAAATTGGGATCAGAATCGGAATTATTGTTGGTCATAGCTAGTGATCACGTATAGAAAGTGATGGGAGAAA
Source organism: Cardamine chenopodiifolia (assembly GCA_963922655.1). NCBI lineage: Eukaryota > Viridiplantae > Streptophyta > Magnoliopsida > Brassicales > Brassicaceae > Cardamine > Cardamine chenopodiifolia. The sequence continues at coordinate 14,817,718 of OZ000473.1, forward strand.
AAGGAAAAAAGAAAGATGGAAGTTAGAGAAAGAGTTGCATAACTAATTAACTAGAGGAAGAAGAAGAAGAAGGAGACGGTTACGTGGTGAGGAAGTTATAGAGGAACAGGGAGACAGTTAACTTCAGTTGAGGAACATAGCGGTTTACTCTGTAAGGAAATGACTTATCCCTTAGCAGTTTCAAACCACGTTTTTCCTTTGTGTCGGTTTTGCTGCTTTTGATTTGGTGGCCCAACATTATCTTTAATGGGCCTTATAATACTAAAGTCCATTAGCGCCTTGCATAATAATCAGATACTGTCATATTGTGCCGCCAATATATATATATATATGTTCATATTGTTACTCTCTCAGACTTTCTGCATATGATGACTGGAAGAAATAGGTTCTTTGGTGCACTGGAATAGGTACAGATTTGGGTGGATTTTCAACTTCCATTACTCTATTTTGGTGGAGAACAACGTAACATTTTAACCACAAAAAAAATTATAGCATAAACTTGTAAGACAAAGTTGTATCATAATCCTGAAGAAGAAAGAACTTGGCAACTCTTTTATCTTCCAATTGCATTAACAAACCACAATTGCTAAAGGGAGAAACGAAATTGCAAAGACTAGAGGCGCCAATCCGGTTTAACTGTTCAGACCGATCTGTATCCGTACCGAAAACTGAACTGAAAATAAAATTGATTTGGTTTCACTTTTTACCTTTTTCGAAGTTTCGAACCAACCGTAATTAAAAAGTAAACAAAAGAAATAGACCGATCAAAACCGAGGCCGAACCATGAACCGGAAATCTTCCAAATGTTTACCACCGGTTAGGTTTGGTTTTTATAGGTTAGTGAGTGTTACTAACTAATTAGCCGCTCATCTCAGAAAAATATTGAACATTGGTAAATGGATATCCACCTCTATAGTCACTACTAGATTTTAAAAACATTTTATAAACCAAAGAGAAACAATGTCAATATAATTAGGTAAGTCACATTGTTCATCTGCGATTCCTTTGTTCTCTCGTTATTGTTGTATTGTGATTTTGAGATTTTCTTCACTTCCATCAATGGCGACAATCTGTTTTCATTTTCCTTCAAAACCCATTTACAATTTCCAACCAAAATCAAAACCTTCATCGCCGGTACTCGCTAAAGTCTCCGTCTTTAAACCCAGAGCCTCCGTACAACCACAGAGCCTTGTCGTCGTCACCGAGCCAGACCCAGTTTTCACCTCCGTCAAGACTTTTGCTCCGGCGACTGTTGCGAATCTAGGTCCAGCCTTCGATTTCTTAGGATGCGCCGTCGACGGTCTTGGAGACCACGTCACTCTCCACGTGGACCCAACCGTCCGTAACGGAGAGATCACAATCTCTGAAATCACCGGCACAACGACCAAACTCAGCACCGATCCACACCGCTGGAATTGCAGCCATGGTGACGATGAAGATGCTTGGGATCAAATCGGTTGGTTTATCGCTAGCTTTGCATAAAGGACTTCCTTTAGGGAGTGGTTTAGGTTCCAGTGCAGCTAGCGCCGCCGCAGCAGCTGTGGCGGTTAACGAAATATTCGGCCGGAGATTAGGAAACGACGAGCTTGTTCTCGCCGGATTAGAATCGGAAGCGAAAGTCTCTGGTTATCACGCTGATAACATTGCGCCGGCGATTATGGGTGGATTCGTTTTGATCAGAAGCTACGAGCCACTTGATTTAAAACCCTTGAGATTCCCACCGGAGAAAGATCTCTTCTTTGTTCTCGTTAGTCCCGATTTCGAAGCTCCCACGAAGAAAATGAGAGCTGCATTAGCTGCAGAGATCCCGATGGTTCACCATGTATGGAACAGTAGTCAAGCGGCGGCTTTAGTGGCGGCGGTTTTGGAAGGTGACGTGGTTAATCTCGGGAAAGCGCTTTCGTCGGATAAAGTAGTGGAGCCGAAGAGAGCACCACTGATTCCGGGAATGGAAGCTGTGAAGAAAGTAGCTTTAGATGCTGGAGCTTTTGGCTGTACTATAAGTGGAGCTGGTCCAACGGCGGTTGCGGTTATCGACACGGCGGAGAAAGGTAACGAGATCGGAGAGAAAATGGTTGAAGCGTTTTTGAAAGTCGGAAACTTGAAATCTATAGCTTCCGTTAAGAAACTTGACAAAATCGGAGCTAGACTCGTCAAAAGCATGTAACTTTTGGAATTTTATCTTTCTTGGTTTGTTCTTAAATCTACGGATTTTGCAGATGGTAAATGATAATAATAAAGAGATTCGTAATCGTAAGTTTAAAACTTTTTTTCCTCTCACACGAGAGAGATAGATGATTATTACTGCGCAAAGTACAAAAAGACAACAACAAATCCACATGAACATGGAAACACATTACAAAGTTTATCTCTGCCTTTTAGTTTCTCAGTCGGTTTTAGCAGCTTCAGCTTGTCTAGCTCCAACAGAGAAGAACTCAGTGATGACTTCAAGTGGCATGCCTTTAGTTTCGGGGACTTTAAGGAACACAAAGACCCATGAGATGCAACAGACGATTGCGTACATTCCAAACACACCAGCAAGTCCAATTGATTTAAGCAGCACAGGGAGACTGTAAGTGACGATAATGTCACAGATCCAGAAGGTAAGCGCGCATATGGCGATGCAGATTCCACGGACTCGAGTTGGAAAGATCTCTGAACAGAGGATGTTTGGAGCTGGACCGAAACCCATCACGAAGAAACAGAAGTAAAACACGACGCTTACGGTTGATAAGATTGCGTGCACAATACTGTTCATGTGAACTACATTCGAGATTACTAACACCAATAGAGATGCTATCAAGATTGGTATCGTGGTGAGAAGCAAGGTCCTGCAAAGAAAAGGGACATTTCATAACACATTTTAGCTTGTTTTGTTTCGTGTGTATTGTGAAATCAAGAACAGAGGAAGATTTAAGTTTTAATCACCTTCGACCAGAGAGATCCATGAGCCTCATTGCAACAGCTATTGCAGGTAACATCACAAAGGTTGTAAGTGCACTAATAAGTAAGGATGCAGAGGAAGAACTAATTCCCATGTTTGATAGTAGAATCCCCACGCCTGCCTGCTCTAGAATTTGAGGTGTGTAGTAAAGAACTCCGTTGATGCCTGAGAACTGCATACCAAAAATAAAAAGTTTTTCATAAACCGCAAAAACATCTTCTGTGATTGAATAATCTTCATGTCTCTCACTAAATTACCTGCTGAAGTATTTGAAGTCCAACTCCTACGAATAAAGCACGTTTGACTCCAGGATCATGAAGATCATGCCATATGGAGCCTTTAGCTGTTTCGGACGGATGTAGCATAGCAGGACCGACTGTATGTTCTTTGAGAAGGTCTTTGGAATAAAGAGCCGGTTGGCTAACCAAAGCAGAGGCTTGTACAAACTCTGCCTCACCAGTTCCATCACCTCCAGGCAAAGAAACAATTGAGCCACGTCGAGATCCCGGGAAACCTTCTTGATGCAAGTATATCCGCTTAAACCCGCCTTCTTTCTGTCCTGATTCATCTTCTCTTTCAGTCCATTTCCATGCCACTTGCCATCCACCTCCAATCCCCATACTACCTGCTCCTTCCCCATGAGCACCCTGCACTTGACTTCCATGTCTGAAAGTAGAAAGAGTCCCCTGAGCAATGTGAGGCATGTCTTTCTCCATGCTTGTCGTTTGACGTGAGATCAATGGTGAGTGAAGATCATCATCAGAATCATCTCCTCGTTCTGATGGATAATCTTCACCTTCTCCAACAAGATTCTCTTCATCCCATTCCTCATTCCTCGGTTGATTCCCTCCCACACTGAACATACTCCCAAAATGTGGGAACAAGGCACTCCTCATGCTCCCAGTGTCCGGCATCTTCTCGTGAACGCTCCCAAACAGTGTGACAAGAGGATCAATCAATGAGCCTTGCCTCCTGCTCATTGTACTTCCATGGCGAGACAAAACACTCACAGTACTTCCACCTTTAACTGGTCTAGCAACCCAAGTCAGCCCTTCTTCTGCACCATACAACTTAATTTGATCCTTATCTACAGCTATATCTTGATCATCATTCATTTCATCCGCAGGACCGATTATATATTCCTCTATAGTTGTTTCACCTCCAAATCCAAGACCCTCCACCAATAAAGCCATCTCACCTATTCATTGCCACATAAGAACATTCAATAGAAAAAAAAATCTTCACTGAAAGAACTAGAGTCAGAATGATTTAAGACTAACCAGACACATCTTCTCGACCACGTAGTCTCTGCAGTACCCGCTTTGCTTCAAGCATTCGACCTTTGCTCACAAGCCACCTTGGAGACTCAGGCAAGAAGAAGATTGTGAGGAAGAAAAAGATAAGGGAAGGGATGAAAAGGACACCGAGCATCAACCTCCAGCTAGGAGATGGCATTACCGACATTCCGAAAACCATACAGTAAGACAAGAACATCCCTCCAGAGCCAGTGAACTGCGGAAGCGTATTCAACAGTCCCCTTATTTCAGGAGGTGCAGTCTCGGATATATAAATAGGAACAAGTGTGACCACAAGACCAACCCCAAATCCATCTAATAACCTTCCTAAGAGCAATACATATACATTCGGAGACCATAGCATTACTAGAGAACCAACAAAATAGAGAATTGAGGATAATATTAGCATCGGACGACGACCAAGACAATCAGCTACGCCTCCAGAGCATGTTGTAATCAGAGTAGCACCAATAAGTGACATCGCCACAATTAGACCTTCCATTGATGGATTACTCTCTAAATCAAACTCCTTCTTAATGTACAACACAGCTCCTGCAGAATCCCAAAGAAAGATTAAAATCCACACACAAATAGGATCACATGAATCATATCAAACAGCCATAAAAATCCTTACTTTTCTTCGATCCTAAATTTCATAAACAGAATTATAAATATAGAACATAATGAATAAATCACCTGCAATTGTTGCGTTATCCCATCCTTGTAACAAGTTGCCAATAGCAGCAGCAACAGCAACAAGCACAGCTCCACTCATAATTCGTCTTTTTAGTTATCAAAAAATCTGAAGCGAATTTCGCAAAAGATAGTCACTGATCAACGATGACTGAACTTCAAAACTCACCTGAAAAATCGAAATCAGACACAATCACTGGTGAGCTAAAGATAAACAGAGAGATAGCACCAAAAGAAAACATGACATAAGACTATAACAAACCAATTGAAAACCCTTATGACGTAAAAGATACACAGGCCCAAAGGAATGCTAGACAAAAACAGAGGTGAAACCCCAGATGTCAAAATCAAAAACAAGAATAAAATTTGACTACTTTTTATCTCTTTCAAGTAGAAGAAAGCAAGAAAGCGCGAGAGAATATGGTATAAAGAGAGAGAGAGAGATGAAAACTAGGGTTAGCAACTTGGATTTGGAGGCAGAATTAAGCTAATATCAGTAAGCCGCTTCAATGGCGTCACTACGCAATCAAAAAGCATATTTTTTTCTTTGACCTTTTGTTTAAATCAAACAAAGAAAACGAAAGGTAGAATTCGAAATAACCGCAGGCCTTAAAATAATAAAAACTAATACTTTAGCGAAAGGACTCTGAACAGAGCCTATGGGATTAGCGACACCTGCTGCTTTGCTCCTGTCTTCTCACACCACGTATCTACTCTCTTCTGTATCTCTCTCGTGTTTGCGTACATAATTTTTCAAAAAATTAATAACCAATAAATCTTAAATTTGTAATCTTTTCGATTTGGGTCCACGAGTTTGTACATCATTCATTCATTCACCGCTAATAAACTCACATATTTCATGAATTCAAAATTTTCCCATATGCTATTCTTTACTATCTTGGCACTCATGAAGTAAAGGTAATTTTTTGACTTTGAATGTAATAATTAATATCTTGAAAAGTAAAATTGTCGACGTCACTGGGGCATTTGTGCTTTTCTGTAAATATGAAACAAATATAAATTGGTTTTTGAAATCTTAGATTTACTCGGATCTTAGGATAAATTAGAGCGATTTTTAATTTTATGTAAGCAGGACTTGAGTTCTCTGAAAATAAAGTTATTGGTAAAGTAAAGTTTGGTTTGTTTACATCCGAAAGCATCTTCAAATCATTTAAATTTTACATAATTAATCAAGAAAGAAAAAAAAATGCAATGAGACACTTTAACTTTTAGTTAATCGTGAGTCGTATTCGTATGTTACAATATAATGAATTGTTTCTTTCTTCACCTTACTACTTCATTTTTCTTACAGATTAAAAGGGCATAAGAATAATATTGATTCATAGATTCTTTTCCAAAATATACAAAATTACAAATTCATAGCAAGTGATGTTACTAAGGTGTATTGGCATTTATTTTAAGTGGTAAGAAGGAAGAATCTGGTATCATAGATTTCACTCTGTGGGCAACAGAGATTTCACAAAAGCTGGTAAGGCAGTGAATGCAGAGTTACTTTGGAGCTATCCTGTTCTCAAGTGTGACTCCCTCAGTCACCAATGGTGCTGATGCTGAGTTCTTTTTAACTTGCATGAGACACTAGCATTTAATTACTATAGTACCATACATAGCAGTTGTCAAAAAAGAAAATACCATACATAGCAATTAGTAGTCATTCGATTATAAGTTGATGACCATTGACCTTCATTAGTTCAAATGACAACATAAAACATCGAAAGCAGGCTTATGAAAGTCAATGATTATCAACTTATAATCGAATATTACAATTAAAAAGAAACAGAATATTCAAATTTTGTTGATCCAAGAAAAGTTAATTTTTTCAGCTACCAAAATATAAAAGAGGAACTAGTTTTAAATGTTTAATAATGCAAATTGCAAAGTGAAAAGGTGAGACGAAACCGCGTTGAGAGAGTGAGTCAGATTGTCGACAAAAAAAAAAAGAGAGAGAGTCAGAGAAGTGTAGCTGGTGAGCACTCATTAAGACCTTTCTTCGTTCAATCGCCGCCGTAAAATAAAGCCACACATTCTCATCCAACGAATCTAACTATCCGACCACTCTCTGCAAACATAAACTAAAAATCTATTTTTTATATTTTACTTCAATCTCGAATATAATCTTTTTATAGTATTAAATATTGTAGCTTTCCCTTCTTGTTCGACTTTTCTTTTGTCTCCCTAAATTCATTTCTTTTAAATCAGATTCCTAATCTTTTCTTTCACTCTTCTCTTTCGCCGTTCTGAGTACTGGTAACCATATCCTCTTTCCCTTTTTATTTTTTTGCTTTATTTTATTTTTCTGTTTTGTGATTCCGTTGGAAGATCCATCGAAACTTCTCAGCTCTTTGTGTTTTGTCTTAATTTGACTATTTGATCTAAGATGTGGGGTTTTGCTACTTTCTTACTTGTGATTGTTAAAGTTCGTTACTTTATCTCGTTTAGCTTCTGGGATTTGGTCTGATTTAGTGGTTTTGACTTCTTGAACAGAGTTTCCAAAATATCTATGAACAGTTCGTTGGATGAAGAACAGAAAGTAAAAGTTGCCATCTTTAAATTAGGATTTGGTAATCATCCATTGTTTCATGGGCAATTCATGCCGTGGATCTTTCAAGGACAAAATCTACCAAGGCAATAACAATAAGCCTGAAGATTACTCCAAAACCTCTACGACCAACGTTTCTTCAGATCGCTCTAATTCCGAACACTCTCCGGTCAACAACGCTGCTGACATCGTTGCTCAAGAATTCTCCAAAGAACCAGCTCACAACAACAGTAAGAATCCAGCTCTTGTTATTCCTTTAGGAGAACCAATCATGAGGCGTAACCCAGACAATCAAGCTTACTATGTTCTTGGTCATAAGACACCAAACATTCGTGATCTCTACACTCTTAGCCGTAAGCTAGGACAAGGCCAATTTGGAACAACTTATCTCTGTACAGAAGTTGCCACCGGCGTTGACTACGCTTGTAAGTCAATATCCAAGAGGAAGTTGATATCTAAGGAAGATGTTGAGGATGTTAGAAGAGAGATTCAGATAATGCACCATTTAGCTGGTCACGGTAATATCGTGACGATTAAAGGAGCTTATGAAGATTCTTTGTATGTTCACATTGTGATGGAGCTTTGCGCTGGAGGTGAATTGTTTGATAGGATTATTCAAAGAGGACATTACAGCGAGAGGAAAGCAGCTGAGCTGACTAAAATCATTGTTGGGGTTGTTGAATCGTGTCATTCGCTCGGTGTTATGCACAGAGACTTAAAGCCTGAGAATTTCTTGTTGGTTAATAAGGATGATGATTTCTCCCTCAAGGCTATTGATTTTGGGCTATCTGTCTTTTTCAAACCAGGTAAAATACTTGAAGCTAAGTTCATGTTTGCTTAATTAGGCTGGTACAAGAATCTTATGAAACTGAAGAACTGAATATATCTTCCTGTGACTTTCAGGTCAAATATTCACTGATGTTGTTGGAAGTCCATATTATGTTGCTCCTGAAGTTTTGCTGAAACGTTATGGGCCTGAAGCTGATGTGTGGACTGCTGGTGTTATACTGTACATATTGCTAAGCGGGGTCCCGCCTTTCTGGGCAGGTAATTGTGATTGGCAAGCTCGTTTCTTAGACCTTTAGAAAATAGCAGTCACCTGAAATGTGTATTTTTTTGGAATCAGAAACCCAGCAAGGGATATTTGATGCTGTGTTGAAGGGGTATATCGACTTTGAGTCAGACCCGTGGCCAGTGATATCCGACAGTGCTAAAGACTTGATCCGCAGAATGTTATCCTCCAAGCCTGCAGAACGTTTGACCGCTCATGAAGTCTTGCGTATGTATTTCGCACAAATGATTACTTGTAACAACAATCAAACAGCATTGCACTTATATCTTTTTGTTTATTGTCCATTTTTCAGGTCATCCATGGATCTGCGAGAATGGTGTTGCACCAGATAGAGCACTTGATCCGGCTGTTCTGTCTCGGCTCAAGCAGTTCTCTGCAATGAATAAACTAAAGAAGATGGCTTTGAAGGTGAGTGAATTTGTGCATAAAACCTTTAGCTTCTATGGTCACTGCTTCACTTCTCATGAAACTGTTTGTGTTGCTCTTTGTTTTGGGGTCATTAGGTTATAGCTGAGAGCCTCTCGGAAGAAGAGATTGCTGGTTTAAGAGAAATGTTTCAAGCAATGGATACTGATAACAGCGGTGCAATCACATTTGATGAACTCAAAGCTGGCTTGAGAAAATATGGATCGACCTTGAAAGATACAGAGATCCATGATCTTATGGAAGCAGTAAAAAAACCTAACCTTATTTGTCTAAATACACCAACAATGAAGTATTGTTGGGCATTCTTAAACTCAGCTCTTGTATTGACAGGCTGATGTGGACAACAGTGGAACTATAGATTACAGTGAGTTCATTGCAGCGACGATCCATCTCAACAAACTGGAGCGGGAAGAGCATCTTGTCTCTGCATTTCAATACTTTGACAAAGATGGAAGTGGTTACATAACAATCGATGAGCTGCAGCAAGCATGTGTTGAACATGGTATGACCGATCTTTTCCTCGAAGATATCATCAAAGAAGTTGATCAAAACAATGTAAGCTTATGATGACTCTTTTCCACACTCCTCTCTAGACTAATGTAGAGGCATCAGCTGATAAAAAGTTTCCGGATTTTTATGTTGGTATGAACAGGACGGAAAGATTGATTATGGTGAGTTTGTGGAGATGATGCAAAAAGGCAATGCTGGTGTTGGAAGAAGAACGATGAGGAATAGTCTAAACATTAGCATGAGAGACGCGTAGAAGTTTATATTCCCGGTGTTTTTGTGCTGGAGGCTGCTAAGATGTTCTTATTTTCATGTGGTCAATAATCTCAATGCTCACCTCATAGAAGGAAAAGAAGAAAGAAGACCATACCGGATTCATCGGTGTGGAGGGCTTGAGCTAATGTTTAACGACTGTGTGATTTAATCCTCAAGTAGCTTTGGAGGTTTTTTTCTTTACTTCTTTGTTGTTTGTATGTTTGTTATGGCAATTGTTGAAGTTAGTGAGGCTTTATTCATCATCTTCCATTGTTCAACTTTGTTCACTCTTGTATTTGTAAAACGAAAAATGTTTTTTGTATGTTGTGTGATTTCTAAGCATTTTACTTTGAAAATCTTTTCTTTCTAGACGATCACGACCCTTCATCCGTCTCAAGACTACACAGCTCGATTTGAATAAATATATATATGAAAAATATCAAATTTCATTTGATGTGGAAGATGGTGAGCTAGCAAGTCTCGATCATCTAATCAAATTGATATTTCCAAGTAATCAGTATTTAAACTCAAATAAAACCAAAACTCAAGGCTGTTCCAAACAATCATGCATTGGCCACAATCAACCTTTAACAGAAGTTAATTATATTAATTGATTTCTAGTCTCTTTTTCACATTAGTGTTAACCTCTCTTGCTAATAGTGACGTAAGGGCAATTTGGTAGCTGCGTTGAAAAATAATCATATCTTACTTAGCTAAATAAGATTACACAATTTCAGATTACCCAATTTCACTTTAGCTAAACGAGTCCACCCCCGATTTGAAATATAACTATAGTTTTAGATTAGATGAGAGCAATAAAATATCAAGTCGCCACCGACAAATGTAATCTCGGCCACACGCGTCTCATAATTAATGGAGCCGAAGTTTCGTTAATACTATTATATTTGGAAATAACCCACAAAATATATTTGGAAACAATTTAGCTCGTCTATTTAACTTGTACAAGAATGATGAAGACTAATGTGGCTTTGATATGTTTTGGAATTTTAGTTTCACTTGTAGCATAATAAAATTCTTGAACCTATTCTTATTGTTATTTTCATCATCACTATAATCAATTATCATCATGATAATACAAAACGAATTTCATGTTGGCGCGTAAAAGATTAAAACAAAATGGCGGGTTTCTATATAATTGCATGGTTATTAAATTACAAAATACAACTGCACAGCCACAAACTTGTAAAACAAAATCAATAAATTGTTTAAAAATCTAGGCAAATTAATCATAGCATCAAATTCATTATACAATATACTCCATTGCACAAAATATCAACCCCATTTGAAGCAAGCGAGGATGATTGATTCATTATCGTTGACGCTTGTTTTTGCAGGAAAGAGGAAGAGAATCAGAGGAGGAAGGATCCATGAGGCTACGGATCTGGGATCGGAGTTTGAAGAAGACGTGCATTATACTTCCTCTGTTTTCAGAACCAATTGATTTAGCTTCGTCTTTGTTAAGCTCAAGATCTCTGATGAAATATGGTTTCCTTGAGAGGATCCATGACCAACCCTATTCCCACCATTCTTTCACAGAGTTCCCTGCTTGCTCTCCCATGGCGGAAACTGATTTGGATCTCGGGAATCGACGGCGGAGAACACCAGGCTCATCGTCGGCCTGGCTTTTTATTCCGCTTTTTTTTTTGTGTGTTTATTAATTGTGGGGTCCATTTACTTTTGTGATCAGCCAATTACATGCATTTAAAAAAAATTAAAAACGGATTTATGTTTGTTGTTGTTTTGTATTGTCACTTGTTTTTGTGTATGTATGCAGCTACAAAATTGGAAATACGACAATTTATTTTTGGTAAATATTTGTGAATATAGATATATGTCGTTTCAGATAGGGTTCCATTCCTTCACACCACAAATTTAATTAGTTTTTCTTTGTTGATAAAAAAAAAAAACTTTTAGTTAAGGATATGTTCTGAGTGTAGAAAAGATATGTTTGAAATTGTATTCCCTGATGTGAAAGTCTTTTTGACTCATCAGAAAAATGTAGCAGAATCTTTTTATGGAGGGATAACAATTGTTATAGACTTTTAGTTAAAACAAATTTCATGAAAACCAAAAAAAATTCATGAAAACAGGAAAAAGAAACATATGGCATACAAAAAACCAGAAAACAATGTGCAAAAGATAGCCCAGTCGTGCCCATCATGCTTTGGACTAAGGCCCAATATTGTTTAAGCCCAACAGCAGATTAAATTGCACCCTTTTTTTTTACATTTAATTTGCTAAAATTTCCATTTTTTAGCTTGAGTATGCTCGGAGATCACAGAGATCTGAGAGCTTGAACAATGGAGTACCGGAAAATCAAAGATGAGGTTCGTTGCTTCTTCTATTCACTTTGTCTTTCTTTTGCTTTCACTTTAGGTTTTGACTCTCTTATAATGCTCAATTATATACTGAGCTTCAGGACGATCATGACGTAGCTTCTGATATCGAGAGTTTGAAAGGAAAATCTCATACCGGTGAGAATTGTTTTTCTCAATCTGCACTTCTCTTGTTCGTTTTTTTGTGCTCATTGGTGCTTCGATTTTGGCAGTTGCTTCGAGTAATATTGCTATGGCTACTCTTGGGGTTGGATCCAGTGAACGGACTAACTGGAAACGAAAGTAAGTTTTATTCCTTGGAATGTAAAATGGCGAAACTATAGGAAATTTCGTTTTGTTAAAGTTAGTGTATTGAGGCAGGGGTGCAGTAACATGTGCACTGACGATTCTGACGAGTTCTCAAGCGATACTTATCGTATGGTCGAAGCGAGCTGGGAAATATGAGTATAGTGTTACAACCGCCAACTTTTTGGTGAGTTTGATCGCCGTATTGAAAATTGAGTGATGTAATGTATGTATTGCAAGAGAGACCACTTTTGTGTGGTTGAACCATTATCTTCTATCAGGCTAAAATAGTGAGTTTGTTTACTCTTTGGTGAACATCAGGTTGAGACTCTCAAGTGTGCGTTATCTCTGCTTGCCTTGACTAGAATATGGAAAAACGAAGGTGTTACTGATGATAATAGGTTACGCACTCTTTTTCTACTAAATATGTTTGTGGGTTTGATTTTAGGGAAATTACCATGAGTTTAATGTCCAATTAGCTTCCTTTAAATTCAGTGGTCGAACTGCTTCCATGGGAACATAACCATAGATAGCTCATTGAGTGTTTTTCCGTACTGATACCCAACTCCTGTCTCTGAATCAGGTTAAGCACAACATATGATGAAGTTAAAGTCTTTCCCATTCCTGCAGCATTGTATCTTTTCAAGAATCTCTTACAGGTGGGCTTCCCTGAGTTTTTTTTTTGTGACTTAGGTCGATGTATATAACCTCTGTTCCATGTCAATAAGTTTCTAACTACTTTTGGTGTCACCTTGTATGTGGCAGTACTATATTTTTGCATATGTAGACGCTCCAGGCTATCAGATATTGAAGAACTTGAACATCATAAGTACCGGTGTCTTATACAGAATTATACTGAAGAAAAAGTAGGTATTTTTGGTCATCCAAATGGATTTCATAGCTTGCAATGAATAGTTGATCTGGAAATCCATAAGTTTTTCGGCTTTATATTCCCCTCATTTCTTTATCTTCTTGTTCAGAACACAAACTTCTTTATTTAAAGTGTGAATAGGCTCTGTTTAATCAGTGTGCTTACTATCTTATCTAACAGATTGAGCAAGATTCAGTGGGCGGGTTTCATTCTATTGTGTTGCGGATGCACCACTGCTCAGTTGAATTCAAAGTAAATTTGGCTCTCAACTCTTTTCCCCATTTGGTTTTATTGACTGCTATCAACATTACCTTCATTGATATTTGCATATGATGCATAATATAGCTCATTTTCTGCTCAGATAATATGTATATTTATTCCGCGAACTTTGACGTCCCTACCGGTCTCTTTATTACAGTCTCATTTGAATTTGCTTTTGCAGTTCTGATCGTGTTCTACAGACGTCTCTTTCTGGCTGGGTTATGGCAATTGTAAGTTGTTAGCCACTTTAGCATGCTCATTACATACTAAGTATCTTCCAGGCCCATCGTAATCAGTATAATCATTTCTTGTCATTTTTAGGTCATGGCTCTTTTAAGTGGTTTTGCTGGAGTGTACACAGAGGTGAGTTACTTTAAATGAAGCTAGTACTGATTTTTTTTTTTACATTGTTCTGTAAACAGTAAAATTTGGTCATTCCATTGATAACATTATGATTTATAAAGCTTATAAGGGTTTTGCTTTCCATTTTGGTAGGCTATTATAAAAAAGCGGCCTTCAAGGAATATAAATGTACAGAATTTCTGGCTATATGTCTTTGGGATGGCTTTCAATGCTGTTGCTATTGTGATCCAAGATTTTGACGCTGTTGCAAACAAGTAAACCCAAAACTCATCTTCTTATTTGTCTCCTCTAATATTGGCTATAAATTAGTACATTGAGATTTGCTTTTAATGGTACATCTGTCATTTGCTCTGGTATTAAACGAGTGGTTTTTCCATTTTCAGGGGATTCTTCCACGGTTACTCGTTTATTACAGTACTCATGATTCTTAACCATGCTCTCAGGTAAAAGTTACTTTAGAGGCCAAACTCTTCTCTCAACTCTAATGTTAGTTAGTGAAATTAACCCATTAAAACACTATCTTCCTTTTTGTTATGCAGTGGCATTGCTGTGTCAATGGTGATGAAATATGCAGACAATATTGTGAAGGTAGTAAATGTGCAGATGCACCTAAGTAGTCTTTTTTTTGTAAACTCTGTTTAACTTTGTCAATCGATATGTAGGTTTATTCTACATCAGTAGCAATGCTTCTCACTGCAGTTGTCTCTGTATTCCTCTTCAGTTTTCATCTTTCCCTAGCCTTCTTCTTGGGTTCAACGTAAGTTAACCTCATTTGCCTCTGCCAATACAATCATCTCAACATTTATAGACAGAAGAGCTAATTCTCTTAAAATGCTTTACTGTGTTTGCTCTTTACAGGGTCGTCTCTGTTTCAGTATATTTGCATTCCGCCGGGAAGCTACGATGATAGCAAAGAAAGATCTTACACTTCATCTGCCAAAAAACATTACATCATTATTCTAGTACAGAGATAAGCTTTTTGAACCGTCGTGATTTTGTATTTCTTGTCGGGTATATTCATATTCGTGTTTGCTGTATTGATTTTTTCCCGGTCATGTATGAAACCAGAACTATGAAGAGCATTATATATTCCAGATCATTTTTTATGCTCTTAATCATCTACATAACTTCGTTTTATAAGTACACCATCCGGATATTTTAAATATACATTAACTGTCTGAAAGTGAAGCTATTTTGTTGAAAATTGCACGCTAACTAAGTAAAGATCCAATCGTGAAGACTCAGAGACCCGGCGTACTTGGTTTTTAAAAATAATCTTTGTCTTTGCTTCAAAGCTATTACTTTGAGACTGTCTTGTATCCAACTTGTATATAAACCCTTTATTCCTCTACTCTCTTTCAAACCATCTCTTCTTTTTCTTTTCTTAGTGAACAGAGTTAGCTATGGCTTTTTCAGCACCATCACTTACCAAATTCTCACTTTTCCTCGTCATTTCAGCAACAGCCCTCCTCTGTTCTGCTTTTGCCCGTGATTTCTCCATTGTTGGATACACACCGGAGCATCTGACATCCACTGATAAGCTTCTAGAGCTCTTTGAGTCATGGATGTCAGAACACAGCAAGGCTTACAAAACCGTGGAGGAGAAGGTACACAGGTTCGAGGTTTTCAGAGAGAACCTGATGCATATAGACCAGAGGAACAATGAGATCAACAGTTACTGGCTCGGTTTGAACGAGTTTGCAGATTTGACCCATGAAGAGTTCAAGGGAAGATATATAGGACTTGCAAAGCCACAGTTCTCTAGAAAGAGACAGCCCTCTGCTAACTTCAGGTACAGAGACGTCACCGACTTGCCTAAATCCGTCGACTGGAGGAAAAACGGCGCTGTGACTCCTGTCAAAAACCAGGGTTCATGTGGTAACATTTCTCTCTTTCATCTTTCTTGGTCCCAAGTAGATAGAATAGAACCAGAGATTGGAACAGATGTTTACAATGATCTTATTTTGTTGCTGCAGGTAGCTGTTGGGCGTTTTCGACAGTTGCAGCTGTGGAGGGGATCAACCAGATCGCAACAGGGAATCTGAGTTCGCTTTCAGAGCAAGAACTCATAGACTGTGACAGAACTTTCAACAGTGGCTGCAATGGAGGTCTTATGGACTATGCATTCCAGTACATAGTCTCAACGGGTGGTCTCCACAAAGAAGACGATTACCCTTATCTGATGGAGGAAGGAATTTGCCAAGAGCAGAAAGTAAGAAACACTTAGACAAAAAAACATGAATCAAAACTTACACTCTATTACAGATTAATTATAAACACTAAGCATCCATGAATCTTACACAGGAGGATGTGGAACGTGTAACAATCAGCGGCTATGAAGATGTCCCAGAAAACGATGACGAAAGCCTATTAAAGGCTTTAGCTCATCAGCCAGTGAGTGTGGCTATTGAGGCTTCAGGAAGAGACTTCCAGTTCTACAAAGGGGTATATATATAACAGATCATTCTGATATTCTAAACGTTCTTCTATGTATCTAATCTTGCATGGGGATTATATTTGTTTACAGGGAGTGTTTAATGGACGGTGTGGAACAGTCCTAGACCACGGAGTAGCTGCGGTTGGATACGGTTCATCAAAAGGATCTGACTATGTTATAGTCAAGAACTCATGGGGACCAAGATGGGGAGAGAAAGGGTTTATTAGGATGAAGAGAAACACAGGTAAACCAGAGGGACTCTGTGGAATCAACAAGATGGCTTCATATCCTACCAAGACCAACTGATACATATTATACCTTCTGTTGCTGCATCCTACGTTTTTTTAAAAAAATTTCAATGTATTTCAATTTTACTCGCTTTAAGGCACATCATATTGTATTGATGAATGTGAGATTTTAAAATAATATGGTGAAAGGTTCTCTTACCTTTTTTCTGACTGCAAGTTATCCAAATCTCCTCCAGCTTCAAGAAACCTGAAAATCATGACCATAAGAGCTACCTCTCTCCTTAGGATCATGTTCTCAAATATGAAACTTTCATATACCATATTTGGTGCTTTTGTGTGTGTTTGATAAAAGAATGTCGAACGAGTTTTCAAATTCTTACATATGAATGCACACCAATCAGATTATTTTTTTATTATTACAAAAATGGTTTTTTGTAAGTTATGTTTTGTATGTAAAAGGCTTACAAAAGCTAGCTTTCTCTAATTGAGAACAAATAGAAGAAGCTCGAGCCAAGCCAAGCCTTTTCGATTTTTTCTCTTAAGAATCAATCTTTTGCTTTCGCATCCCTCTCTTCGTTTCCAAACGTAAGCTTACTTTTTTTTTTTCCATGGTTTGTGTCGATTCTCAGAGATATTGATAAACATAATTGCTGGCGTTGCTCCTAGAAAGCTTTACCTAGTTTATTCTGGATTCAACTGTAAATTTTGATTATAGAATCTGAAACTTCTTGTGTTATGTTTTAGAGATTAGTCTAAAATTCTAATATCTGACTTGTAAGTTTTCTTTTATAAATTTTCAAACTTGTGTGTCAATCTCAAAAGTTGAAACCTTTTCATAAAAAATGTAAGTTATAAAGTAAATTTCATTATATTTCATTTTACAGAATGATAACTGCACTTTCATGGATACCAAAAGGGGCATCAAAGGCCATGCCCGATGCTGATGAAACTCCTTCTAAGGAGAAAATCAAAGAGCTCATCCACAATGGCAGTCTCAAGAAAAGGTGAATTCTTATTCCGTTTCCTGTTTCTCTGGTCTTTTCTTTAAGGAGAAAACTCACCCATTGATCACATGTACCACGGATACAGTGTCAGTGACATGGATGAAGACGATGAGATACAGAATTCTGAAGTTGCTCATGCCAAGGCTGTAGCTAAATCTTTTGGAAAATCATGTTCCTTAAGCAAGGGTGCTTCTTCTTCTTCTTCAACAGATGCTGATGACGTAGTCAAGTTCTTGAAAGAATTCATGGATAACTATGATGATGAAGACTGAAGAGGATGATGGTATACAGTAATTGGTCTTGCTTGGAACAAAGAGTTTCGGTATGGTATATGTGTTTAAGCTCTCTGGTTCCATGATTGAAAATTATTTCAAGGATTTGCTCTTAAGACTATCATTTTTTACTTTAACCGGAACAATAGGAATATGGTTGCTAGTGCCAGTGCTGATAAAAAAAATTAAGGTTTGGGATGTGGGTACGGGGAAATGCAAGGTCATTATGGAGCATCACAAAAAGGAGGTATGAAGGTGAAACTGTTTCCATGCTCTCTCGAGCATCTGTGGCATGCTCATGGTTTATTGTGTGTTGCTTACATAACAGGTTCAAGCAGTCGCATGGAACCATTATACTCCAGAAGTACTTCTCCGTGGGTCTCGTGATCGCACTGTAGTAATGGTGATTGTTTTGTTCCATTCATGTTGAGTCTTTTACATGAGCAAATTTGTCATTATGTTGATCAGTCATAATGTTGCAGAAAGATGGAAGAGACCCTTCACACTCGGGTTTGAAATGGTCTACCAAGGCCAAAGTCGAAAACTTGGCCTGGGATCCTCACAGTGAACACTCCTTTGTGGTGCGTTACGCTTTCTTTTGCTCTTGTAACATACATATGATGAATATTTCAGATATTTGATGTGAATTGTTATCTTTTCTTCTTCCATCTTAGGCGAGTCTTAAAGATGGAACTGTAAAGGGCTTTGATGTACGTGCTACTGATTTATCACCAAGTTTCACTCTCCATGTTCATGATGGTGAAGTCTCTTCCATATCATACAACATACATGCGCCCAATGTACGTACACACATCTTTCTCTCTCTTTCTCTCTTGTGTCCTCATAGTGTAGTGGTTATTGTGTGTTTTAACATTTAAGTCATTCTCCGAGCTGTGCAGCTTTTGGCTACGGGATCTGGGGATGAAAGTGTGACACTTAGGGATCTTTCAAACAATCAACCATCATGGATTGCTACACACAAGCCAAATGCTGTAAGAGCCATGATGAATAAGTATTTTTTGTTCCCACCTGTTTCTTTCTGGTTTCTTTGTTCACCATTCCAAACTTTTGATATCAAACAGGGAATAGTTTTCTCGGTCTCATTCTCTGGGGACTGTCCCTTCTCAGAGGGGAAGCTAAAAGTGAGTAGGGATTTTGAAGATACAAGAAATAACAAATTATGTTTTTTAGAAACTAACGTATATATGTTTATGCTTGTGCAGGTGTGGGATACACTGTCTGACACTAGTGTGTCCCAAAGATACGGAAGCAACCAACCATGACCCACCCGGGAGAATACTTGTTTCTTCAAGCTGATGCCAACTTTATATAATATCAATTTATATAATAATATCGAGTTTTTGAAATAGAATATGATATTTTTTGGATCAAGTTGTTTTCTAAGGAGGTTATTAGTTTCTTTAGAAACAAAAACAACTAAAAAATGACCAAAAAGAAAAAGATATGCAACCAAAAAATTGAATCACGCCTCGTAAACATCAATTACGAGTCTCACAACGTACGCCAACTTCAAGAAACTTAAAACCATGACCTCTCAATAGGATCATGTTCTCATTATATAGGAAAGTTCCTATTCATATAAGAACCAATCAGAAAGATTGGTGCATTTTGCGAATTTTGATAAAGAATGTGGAGAGGGTTATCAATTCTTAGATCTGAATGCAGAGAGAGAGAGTAGGATTTGGATCTCTACGTTACAAAGCCTAAGAGCTGTTTAACATGATATAATAGAACGGTTGAGTAAAAATATGGTTTGTGAGATATAATTAACTCTGGACTTCATTGTATTTGATGACGCAGTCATAAAGCCGTCCTCCGAGAAACTGTGCTACTTCTGGATGCTTCACCTGCATAACAAAAGAGTAATGATGAAGAATCAACAAACCCATAACCTTTATAATCTATGCAACACTATGAAACTATAAGTTAATTACCATTCCAATCTTGAGGGAATCACACTTGAACTGAGCATAAAGGTTTGTCTCTATTCCACGGCCCTGGTCAGAACAGTAAAGGAGGAGTCAATTTGTTGAAACCCAAGACTAGATAATAACACATATTTTGATCGCCACTTTCACACGATTAAGGCCTTACCATGCCTTCTAAGATGACCAAGTCTGCATCGGTTGAAAGGTACGCAACCTCTTGTGATACTCTTGCAAGATCAATAACCTGCAACAAAATTACAGAAAGGGGAAGAAAATTTTTTAAATAGCCATTGGATACACAGGACTTGGTGATACTGAAAGTCCATTTTTCTTCTCAGAGCTTTGAATACCATACCGGTAAGTCATTCCCTGAATTTGCAATCAGAAGATTCGAGGTATCAACACCCATCAATTGTCCATTTTCATCCTTGAGCTGGTAAATTAAAGACTCAGTCAGGGTCGAGTTTCTTTAATATGTAACTGAAGAGAGTACCAGAATTACTCCATTCATCACCTTAGACAGGATCTCTGCAAGCTCGGAATACGTTACATCGTTGATAGATGGAAGCTCATTAGCAGCCAGGACAACCTTCAAAGGGAAGGAGGAAAGGAGCAACTTAGAATATATACTTAATTAAGAGAACTTCTAACAATCAGAAATTCAAACCAGAAAACAGTTATGTCCTCAGTTGTCCAAGAAAAACTTGGGATGGACAAAGAAGCACCTGCATTCCTCGACGTAGCATTTCTCTAGCAAACGGCAATATACCCAAAATTATGTCTGCACCAGAGTTATCGACAAATATCACTGCCTGTCAAGAAAAAGAGAGAGAATAAATCAATTTTTCCTGCTCGAATAAGGTCAAGCAAAAAAAAGAGAGTGAATTTAAAGAAGTGACCTTCTTCCAAGGCTTCTTGACCCATCTTGCTTGAAAGTGGTCCAGGTCATCAATGACCCATGGTCGTGGAACCAAGTTTTGACAGCTAGCCAAGAATGACATCCCATCTTTCGAGAAAACCTCGGCAAGCTTCAATATGTGATTAAGGAAACACAGGTTCCATTCATTAAGATACTCTACAAAAGAGAGGTGATGAAAGTAACAGTAAATGAAAAGAAAGAGATCATATATATACCTGTGCAGAACCCAGATCAAAGATGTTTCCAGCAAATATCCCTCTGACCAGATTCTCTATCCGCTTTCCTTCATCGTCAAAAGCATCACTCAAACGGACAACTTCAGGAAAGAGTGATATAGCCTTAGCATTCTCCTCATCCTAAATGAACTTGCCGGATCAGAATAGTGTACAAGAGAAACTATGCTTTTCCGAAAAACAAAGCACTTATCAAGAAAATCACACCTTAACTTTCTTGAAAATGTCCCTAAATCCCAGTTCTCTGAGTATTACCTCACGGATTCTACAGAGAAGCTGCAAAAGAAAACATATAAATAAACCCAAACTAATTCATGAACAACAAAGCTTACTACAAGCATTTAGTTTACAAAAGGAACAAACTTACAATGCAATCTGGTGGTCCACCATGGCTCTCCGGATCTTTCTTCAAGTCCTCAAGAATCTCAGCATACCTTCCAGGTTCAAAAACGAGAAACTAAACTCAATATTGATGCTTTGGCCCGAACCAGTGCCTCTTTGTAGCAACTATTAAAAAAACATACCTTTTGGCAAAATTTTCAGCTCGAACAGGAGCATCTGAAACGCTTGTGTCGCTCTCTGCACGTTTCCTGCAAAAAAAGAAAAACTTTCCATAAACAATCAGAGTTTCTTCATGATGAAGCCGAAGCTCATGAAAAGCCAGAAATAGTATGAATCAGGGATTCAACACAACAATTGTTAAACAAAAATTGAACAGACTGATCAACAAAACGAATTCATACGTATATCATCCAGATCAATTGAACGATAAACTAAAAAAGTCAAGTAATTTCAGAGTATATGAGCATCTTTGAAAGAAAAATCAAAGCTTGAATAAAAATTGTAAAATGAAGAGGGAGAGAGATGTAACTTGAAAGAAGGGATGGAATTGGAGAAGAGATCGATCCAAGAGATCTCAGTGGGAGTAGCCTTTCTGGGATTATCAGAAGGGAATCGATAAGGAATGGTGCAAGCTCTGTAGTTTGATTCTATCGGAATCGGTAATAGAGGCAACGCAACCATCTCGGAGTCGCTTTCCATTTTTCGTTCGTCGATGCTCACAACCAAAGCAAAGTGTCTGAGAGATACTCCTTTAGCTCCCCAAGTCTTGTATATGAACGATCACACACGTGTGGTTGGACTCTGCCATGTCTTTTATTATTTGGTTCGGTTTGGTTATCTTAATTTCTTTTCTTGGTTTATTCAAAATAATCTAAAGTATATGTTTCGTTTGTTGGTTCCTTTGAATCCTATCTGGACTAAATTGGAAAACATTATCACAAAGCTACTCGCCTATCTATCTAGGCATTAGCAATACGAATTAGTAGCATCAAACACAAATTATATATCTTCCTTCCATCAGCATTTGAATTTGATTGATCCAACCAAACACGAATTGCTTGCTTTGAAACCGTCCATTTTTGTATATACTAATACTCAAACAAAAAACAATAGAACCAATTATATATTATATCTTTGTATACAGTTACATACTTTTGTAGAAATGACGAGATATTGCGACTATATATGTGATGTCATCACGGAATCTCATTGTATATAACATGTAACAAAGACGATATTGCATGAAAATCAATGGCTATCGTTATAGTCCATATAAAGAGGCTAAAGTCTTTGTGTTTGGAGTTTGAACACAAGTTTGTTTGGATTAATTCCACCATAACTTATGGCCTATGGTTTGAAAAAAAAATCATTACGTTGAGCTCATGAAAGAAGAAGCAATTTGAACCAAGAAGAAACAAAAAAAAAATTCAAAAATAAAACCATTTTTTACAAGTGCTTCTATGTTTGCTCTAACTTGTGTGTTTTGCTGATATATATTTGAATTAATTTATTTTGCATATATATGAAAAAAATTACATGTAGCATATTGTATGAACAAAATTATCATTTAGTTCATGATTGTTCTTCAACACATCCTACATGTATACTATATGTATTATATGTAATATGTGTCGCATGGAAACTTTTAATGACTTGATATGTAGTTGAATGAAACAGTGACATGCACCTGCACATTTATTGATGACCCTTTCATTTTCTAATTAACCAGGCATATATTTTTCCTATAATTTCTCCATTAATCAACTAATAATTAATTATGTATAGTTTCAAACACAAGCATTCAGCCATCCGCATGTATCTGTTAAAAACAAAATAAAATTTACAAGTTAGAAATAATTTCCGAAGACACGAATTCACATTTAATACATAATTAAATGGTTCGTTGACAAAAAAAATGGCTCAATATATGATATCAAGCACTCTTATCACTCAAAAAGTAACATTGATATCGAAGATGTTGAAACAGTATCTGGTCAAAGCGTAAACAAAGATGGTCTTGATGATGACAATCTTCATATCTTGTCGTATGTTGTCTCCAGAACAAAGAAACACATTGATGTCCTGTCTCAAATCGTCGAGGTCCCATCTCTCTCTCTGTTTCCCTCTTCCTAAGCCAATTACTCTGTTTTTGACGTCTCTGTTTCTTTTGCAGGTTGTGAGTGAATTATACAGAAAAAACCAATTTTCGTTGTCCGCATCACACGTGGATATTCTTGCAGACATCTTCTCGTGCATCGTGTCTCGCTCGTAGCAACTAAACACAGATACAGTCCTTCGCAGAAAGTTCAAGAGTGCATGCTCTGTCCAAAACCTACAGACCCTCTGTTAGAAATAGAATCGAATTCAAAACTAAAATTTTTATTAAAACAATAGAAAACAGAAACGATAACATAACAGATTAAATTTTTTCAAAAGAACTATGTTTTTTCTCTCGGTCTAATCCAATAAAAACTTCCTAAAGTTTTCGACGAGACCTAATCAATATTTATAATAAAACGTAAAAAATAAACCTTATAGAAAAGGAAATAAAAAAATAGAAATACTAAATAATTTTCTAAATAACTAAACAGAAACATTTGTATCAGCCTCCATTGCTCAACTTCGAGAACGAGAAATAATCTCTGATAGTGCTTAGCACTAGCCCAAGACCGTAATACCCAAGAGACCCGAAAGAACCAAAAGACCCTCTAAGTATGAAGGAGAAAATGGAAGGACTTGGAAAACTCTTAGAGAAATTAAGAACTTATGAAGAAGGACACTCTTTCTTTAACTTAACTTTTATTTCACTTTCTCGACTTGTGTTACAAATGGAAGAGGAGGGAGCTATTTATAGGCTCCAAAACTACAAATCTTCTTCTAATCTCTAGAACTCTCTAACATAATATCTAGATTTTTATGTTAAAATTATCTAGATTATTCTACACTAATCCTTAGATATTTATCTAATAGAATTTTCTAGAACACTTAAAGGAGGTGATGATCTTTAAGATATTTCTAGAGACATTCTAGAACTTGGGCTTAATTTTGGGTTTAGTCCAATAATGGATAATTGGATTATAAACCCATAATTAAGTTGAATCCAAAATCAAGTTTAATTTCAATACTCCCCCTTAAACTTGATTTTGTCAACCATCCCAAGCTTTAAACGAAGTACCTCGAATTGACCTTTTGGTAATGCCTTAGTGAATATGTCTGCAACGTTGTCTTCACTTCGAACCTCCAAAACTTCAATTGTTCCATCAAGCACCTTCTCCCTTATAAAGTGATGCTCTAACTCAATATGTTTTGTCCTTGCATGAAACACCGGATTGTTAGCCAACTTGATAGCACTTTGATTATCTCCATAGATTGTCACCGGCTTGTTTGTAGGCTCGAACAAATCTTCAAGGAGTCTTCGAAGCCATATACACTCTTGAGCTGCGAGTGTAGAAGCTTTATACTCCGCTTCAGTGGTAGACAATGACACCGTTGCTTGCTTCTTGCTGCACCATGAAACACTTGTGTCTCCACATAAGAACACATAACCTGAAGTAGATTTTCGATCATCTAGATCTCCACCAAAGTCAGCATCTGTAAAACCATGTAGAGCGATCTTTGTATTGTACTTGTACACCAAGCCCATCCCAAGAGTTGTCTTGACATACTTCAATATCTTCTTTGCTGCTTCTAAGTGTGGCTTCCTTGGTGCTTGCATAAACCAACTTACGAGACCTACCGCGAAGTCGATGTCAGGTCTTGTAATGGTTAAGTATAGAAGACTTCCCACAAGAGCGCGATAAGGTCGAGGATCAGGTAGTAAGGATCCTTCATCACGTCTAAGCTTGATATTCACATCCATCGGAGTAGTGCATGTCTTTCCTTCGTGTACTCCGAATCTCTCAACAATTCTTCTTGCATAACTTTGTTGGCCAATGAATATTCCATTCTTCACTCTTTCAACCTCTAGGCCAAGAAAGTTATTTAGCTCACCCAACTTCTTCATCTCAAACCTAATCGACATATCCTCTTGTAGACGAGCAATTTCAGCTTCATCATTTCCCGTAATTATCATATCATCCACATAAATAAGAACTACTACGTGGACTCCTCCATTCTTCTTGAAAAATAAACTTGGATCGGAATTTGATGCCCCATAACCGCAAAAGTGAAGATACTGAGCAATCTTACCATACCAAGCTCTTGGAGCTTGTTTTAACCCATACAAAGCCTTCTTAAGCTTGCACACATGATCAGGATGCTCTCGAGATTCAAAACCAAGTGGTTGCTCCATGAAGATGTTTTTATCAAGCTCACCATATAGAAATGCATTTTTCACGTCTAGTTGCCATAACTTCCAACCAAAGCTTGCAGCTAAAGATAAGAGTGAGCGTACCGTAGTCATCTTCGCTACTGGACTAAAGGTTTCATCATAATCTTCTCCGTACTTCTGAGAGAACCCTCGAGCAACCAGTCTTGCTTTAAACCTATCAATGCTCCCATCTGCTTTCCGCTTTATTTTATACACCCATTTGCAAGACACGGGTTAGACATCCTTGGGTTTTGGAACTAAAGCCCAAGTTTCATTCTTTATGAGAGCGTTTATCTCCTCATTCATTGTAGTTTCCCATTCTTGAATTTATTTTGCTTCTTCATAAGATGATGGTTCATCCTCATCTAAAGGGGCTGCAAAGAAGCAAGAGAAGTTAGTGACGAACTCTTCATCTCTGAACCGAGCAGGCTTGACAATGTTCCTTTTTGGTCGTTGATCAGCCAAGGAGTCACTATCTTCCTCCTTTTCTTCTTCTTGGTCATTGCTTCCCCTTTCACCATGCATCTCATTTCCAGAACTTCTACTCTCACTTGGTACTTGGAGAACTGGTTTATCAATCCTGGAGGAACTCGCACCATCTTGCTCAACCAAGACTTGAGGTGGCCCATAAAATGAGGAAACTTCATCAAATACAACATCACGAGACACGATGTATCGATGTGTCTCAAGGTCCATACACCTCCATCCTTTCCTTTGTTCATCATAACCAACAAAGATGCATTTCTTCGTCTTTGCCTCTAACTTTGTCCTTTGAGAGTTGAAAACATGGACGTAGCAAATTGATCCAAATATCCTGAGATGTTTTACCGTTGGCTTCTTCCCATGAACCATCTCATAAGGAGACTTCATATTGTTTGGACTTAGTGGCATTCGATTGATGACATACGCTCCACATTTCATTCCTTCCGCCCATAAGGTTTTAGGTAAATTCTTGTCATGTAGCCAACTTCTACACGTCTCGCTTATGTGTCGGATCTTCCTTTCCGCTACTCCATTTTGTTGAGGTGTATATGGACATGTAAATTCCCTCTTGATACCTTGATCTCGACAAAAAAAGAGAAACTCCTTTGACATGAACTCTCCTCCATTATCCGTCCTTAGAGTCTTGATCTTCCGACCCAACTCGCCTTCCACGGTAACCTTGAATTCTTGAAATCTTGAAAATACTTCTGATTTTTCCTTTACGAAATATATCCAGGTGTACCGTGAGAAATCATCAACGAACAACAACATGTATCGAAACCCGGAGTATGAGGGTGTTCTCGTTGGACCCATCAAATCGCTATGGATCTTCTCCAAAGGAGCACCGCATCGTGAGGTAGAATTGTCAAATGGAAGCCTATGTGATTTTCCATATTGACAACCTTCACAAAGTTTTCCGTCATCTTGAATCTTCAACCTTGGGAGCCCATTAACCAAATTCTTATTCACCATAACTTTGAGCTTAGTCATATTTATATGACCAAGTCTGGCATGCCATATAAAGGCATTATCATTGGTGCTCATCTTCTCAACATACGAGTTGGAGGCCGATAAAACATATAAGTCTTTAACTCGTGCTCCAGTGTGAACCACATCCGCCTTTAATTCTTCTATATTTTTCAGGAATTTAACATCTCTTGGGCCAAACAATACATAGTTACCTGAGTCCACCGCATTTACCACAGAGAGAAGATTCTTCTTTACTCCAGGGACATGGTATACGTTCTTGAGAGTAATTGGACTTCCGTTATCTCCTTCAATGACAATTGTCCCTTCCTTCTCAACGTGGTGGATTGAATTGTCAGCTGTAATGATGGCTTCTTTTCCGTCATGACGCTGAAGACTAGAAAATAACTTCTCGTCTCCGGTAATATGATGGCTACAACCAGAATCCACAATCCAATCACTTCCAAGATTTTTAATTTTGGATGTAGTTGAAGATGCAGCCTCCACCGTGAAACATTTTCCCCATTCTTCGTCTTCAGTATAACCTTTTGATTTCGCCATATTTGTTTCCTTCAGCTTGACTCTACAATCCTTTTTGAAATGCCCAAGTTTTCCACACCGGTAGCACTTGAACCGCTTCTTTTCTCCCATAGAGGATCCTTCTCGTCCATCATTATTTTTTGCACCACCATCTATGGGTTTTTTTCTGAAACTTTGTTGCCTCCGAGCTACAAAAGCGCTACCCGAATCATCATGAATTTTAACTCCTGCCATTTGCATGGCTAGCGATTCTTGCGAAGCTAATAAATTTTCAAACTCCTCCAAGGAAGGTTATGTAGCCCATCCTTGAACTGAAGTCACAAACGGTGTATACTCGGGTCGTAGACCTCGAATAATAGACCGCTTCAACCGAGCTTCTGAAATGGACTCCTCCGGATTAAGAGTATTAATCTCAGAGCAAAGATTTTTTACCTTAACGAAAAACTCAGAGATAGAAGACTCCCCCTGCTTCGCATTCGCCAGCTCATTCTCTAATAATTGTAACCGAGCCTCATTTTTCTTGTTGAATAGTTGATCCAACGCTCGCCAAATTGAACTAGCGGATGTACACCTTGACACATGCTCAAACACTCCTGAGGATATTGACCTCTTCAAAGCAAATTCCGCCTTGGCGTTCTTCCGTGTCCATTCTTTTGTTGCTTCCTCATTTGCAGCATCTCCCGTTGGTGGTGTAGTGCTACTACCACCGACGACATCCCATAAGTCCTCACTCACCAAGTATGACTCTATACATGACTTCCATAACCGGTAGTTAGATTGGTTTAAGATCTCCATTCCCAATCCAACAACACGACCCATTGATTCCATATTTAGAATAAACCCGAGCTCTCTATAACCCCGATCTTGATGAGCACAAAATTACAATGGCTCTGATACCATGTAGAGAAATAATCTCTGATAGTGCTTAGCACTAGCCCAAGACCGTAATACCCAAGAGACCTGAAAGAACCAAAAGACCCTCTAAGTATGAAGGAGAAAATGGAAGGACTTGGAAAACTCTTAGAGAAATTAAGAACTTATGAAGAAGGACACTCTTTCTTTAACTTAACTTTTATTTCACTTTCTCGACTTGTGTTACAAATGGAAGAGGAGGGAGCTATTTATAGGCTCCAAAACTACAAATCTTCTTCTAATCTCTAGAACTCTCTAACATAATATCTAGATTTTTATGTTAAAATTATCTAGATTATTCTACACTAATCCTTAGATATTTATCTAATAGAATTTTCTAGAACACTTAAAGGAGGTGATGATCTTTAAGATATTTCTAGAGACATTCTAGAACTTGAGCTTAATTTTGGGTTTAGTCCAATAATGGATAATTGGATTATAAACCCATAATTAAGTTGAATCCAAAATCAAGTTTAATTTCAATAAAATAGAAATACTAAATAATTTTCTAAATAACTAAACAGAAACATTTGTATCAGCCTCCATTGCTCAACTTCGAGAACGAGTCTAACAAATCCTACATGATGTTCCTACAAGACATGGTCACTTGCAACCCAAACGTCTCCAAAGAACTCGATCTCGAGTCTCGTCTAGTCACTGAATGTGCAAAACTCGTGACGATCTACCTTAAATGCACAACAACCGGTCCATTGGAATCTTCCGATGGAATCAGATCGTGTAGAAGAAGCGACGGCGAGAACTTCGCTGCTTGTTTCGTCATTTGAAGCCTTATGCTCATTAGAAGCAGAGTCTCTGAAAAGACACGTGTCCAGCTTCTTCCCTTTGTTGGCGGATCTTGTGAGGACGGAGCATTGCTATCCACAAGTACCGTACGTCCTAAGCAATGTTTTGAAATCGTGCATTGGTCCTATTTTGGCTTAATCACTTGCGGCTTAAGTTATACGTAGCCGCTCTGATCTCTGTTTCGTCCACATTTTTTTGGCTGTCTAACCGAATAAATTTTGGCCATAGATGTTTATGTTATTTTCTTGAAATGAAATTTTACGTTAAAATTTTCTTCTGAGTATGTCGTCAGTTAAATTCAGGGTTTGCAAATAAATCATGAAACATTAAAGAACCATTCTAAACCGGGTTGAATCAAAGCTAGTAAGAATCGGTTATACATGATTATTAATTAATTTAATTTACGGGTTTACTCTTGTCTTTCTTTTTAAGCTTTTCTCTCGCTCCTTCATATAGTCTGGTCTTAAGCCTCTGATGTGTTTTTTGTTGTTACTAAAAATGTTCTGATGATATGTTTGTATTGGCTCCAATAATGCAATCATTTTGGTAAAGAGTTTGTAATGTATCTCAAAAATCGGTAGAAAAATGATTAGTTTATGTACTAGCACAGTTATATAACAAAAACGAAATCTAGATTCTATTTTGATTTGTGACGTTAACTGAAGAGGATAAAAAATGATGATAACATTACATTCTTTCTAACGTTATTAATTACAACTCAATGTGACTCAACACATACAGAAGTACACAGCTTAATTTAGGATCCAACAAACACATACAAAAGAACTGAAGCGTAAAGCAACAAATCAACATAATCTGTAAATCAACAATAAGTCAATAAGTCATAGACAGCCATACTATATAAAACAAGAAACAATAAAAATAGAGCTATACTTAGTAATATTTTCTGACACGTAAAAATAGCATAAAAGTAGTTAAAAACAAACGCATATTCTTTCAAAATCTCTCCAATGCGCTATGCAAACCACAATAGGTTCCTACTTCCATAAAAATAAAACCAAGAAACAATATTGTTCAAGTTAGAAAATGGGCGCAAAAGGAATAAATGAAAGAGTGGCAATATTGATGATAGTGGTTGCTATTTTAATGAGTGCGACGTGGTGCTTGAACGTTGAGGAGATCTCTTCAAAGAACTCGATTTAGAACAGCGCACTAGCTACAGACGGGTGCATCAAACACTGTATTATCAATATATGCATGCCTAACCTTCATGATAAGAAATTTTGCACGAAGCTTTGCCACTATTATTGTACTCAACCTCAAGATAATTTCGTATCTGACTATCTTGACCACAACACTCTCGTGATGAAGTCAGGTTGATCTGTAGTTATTCCAAGATTATGATCACATATATGTAACCATTATATGTATGTTGAGACTTAGGGGGATTTAACTTGTAGTGGGATGAAATGATGTTTTTGGTATTCAGCATTCTTCTGTTTCACGACTATATATGGAAATATATGCTGTCCACAAATGTCCAACCTTTATTTTTGATTTGAGCTATTGAGTTTCAATGTTCTACCTTTTTCTTAAAAAAGTTAAACTTAACTTTAGTTGTTGTTTTTTTTTTCTATTTTGTCAATAAACTGAAATTGGACATCAGCAAAAACCAAATGTTCCTTACATATTTAAAATTAAAATTAATATATGTTACTTCTAGACTTGGTTTGAATTTTTAGATTTTTGTCATCGTAGTTTCACCGGTTTCCTTAATAAATGATTACAAATTGTTTTAGAGTTTTTTGTTGTTAAGAGCACTGTCACTAAGGGGGTCAGTCACTCATAAACTCCTTATTAAAATAAAGAAAAAATTAACATAAAAAAGGAAAAAGAGAGGGTAGAACCGTTTTTCATTAGAGAAACTCATTAGAAATTCATTACCATTTATTGATTGGTGTAAACATTTTTAACAAATAAAATTTTAATTAAATATTAAAATTATGGAAAGAATATTATTAATTTATTTTTGAGATACTTTTATGGGTCTCTAACTGATAGAAATGCTCTAAATATTACAATTTTAATATTTAAGCATCATTTTATATCATGTAATATTTTATAAAGTGAAGTCATGCTCTTGAGTGGCTCGAGGCATTTAAAAGGTTTAATTAAAGTGAGAAAAGGAAGAAAGCAAAATGCTCATCATGTGAAAACCACCACTCTTTTCACAATAACAGCCAATGGTGAAGCCCATTCTCTTCCTCTACTCACCACACGACACAGTTTTTGGAGCTTCACTCGTCCGATCACTTCATCACTGCTCAAAAGAAAATATTCGAAAACATCATGTGAGTTTATATATCAGCATGGTTAATTAGAGAGACCAAAATAATTTAAAATTCAGATAATACTATTACTCTGTGATGCATTATTTTAGAACTTTTTGTAACAAAACAGCACTTTTATGACTTTATTTTTAAAAAGAACATTATCACGATTTATTTCAGATATGTACATACTATTAAAATGGTATATTTGAAAAATAAAGAAGGATATGGTAAAATTTGGTTTCATAGAGACTTCGATTGGTTAAATGGAGAGAGGTTGATAACATTTACAGTTGATTGTTTTGCTTTACGGAGATCAATCAGAATCTTGGCCCTAAAAACTATTGGTCATGTGAAACAACTATTCCAGATTGAAATATGGACAAATAAGTGTACTCGTTGATTAATTTGTAATCCTACATTACATAATATTTGATATAGTTAAATCTGTAATTGTTTTTCTTGTAAATTATAAATGATACATCATAATTCATAACATTAATAGTTTTTTTATATATAAACAGAAAGATTATATAAATGCGACGATTAAGCACGTGAACTTTAAGAAGTAGAAAAAAAGAAAATGACTTAATTTTACACTTATATATATACCAAAAACGTGTAACTTATCTATCACTTTACCCAGCCACTACAATAATCATATTTTATTATTGATTCAAATGAAGAAGAAACAAAAAATACACTATTACTTTAAACATTCAAATATTTTATATTTATCTTGGTTCACTTTCCATTCCCTTCTATTATTTATTTATTTTATTCAAGAATGTATAAATGAACCATCATAAAATCAATTGTCATAAGATCTATAGCTTTCGAATTAAGAAAGCCTATATTAATTAGCTAGCACAAAGCTTTTTTGGTTGAACAATACTCGACTTGGAGATATGTTGAATCACTGTCTCAAATTAGAGTTTTAGGTGGGGGAAATAACTACTATATGTTTTTGTCTTTAATATGATGAAATTATGGATCATAGACTATCAACCTTTGATTACCAAAAATATTTATGATTTTATATCTTAGAGACTAATGGTTAGAAGCGAAATTATTTAAAAGCTCGGATCCAAATTTTGTAATAACTAAATACTAAATTGTTGAAATAAAAGAGGGCATCCTTACATTGTTACTTGTTACCGACAAAATCACTAACAGAAAGTTAGGTCGGCTATTGTCCTTGACATTAAACAGCATAACTTGACTTTGGATTAACAATTTACCATTCGCTTCTCTTCTCTTGATTTTTTGTCTTTTAAGAAAATATCTACAATCATCATATCACCAAACCATGCCTTCACCGTCACAAAAGGTCTCTCTCCTTTAATTTCTCTTTGTTTTTTTCCATTGTATGCCTTCAGCTTTATCATAGAAAACCCACAGTATCTATCTGTTTATCTCTTCTATCTCCGTAATATTAGTCCCCAGATTCCTTCTTTTGTCTCCCGTAGAATCCATCAATCCCTTGTTCAGTCGTCAACATCTTAATCTAGTTATTTTGCTTTACTCGAGGAAAAGTCACTACACCACCAACCCTCTTATATACACATATATATATACTTCTATATATTATATTCGGAATTCAACACAAAAATATTCTATCTACACATATATATATATATATACTTTTATATTTATGTATATCTTATAATTTATAAGAAGCTGCAGGGTTTCAATAATGTTTTGATGCTCTTGCTTTACTCCTCTCTCTCCTTTGTTTTCATTCCATTACTTCACAGTTCACATGAAGATCTAGATCTGGGTCCAGACAAATTTTGCCGCCCCTCTTTCATATCTCTCTCTCATTATTCATTCAGTAGGGTTTTGTTCTCTCTTGTCGCCTTCTTGTTTTGTCCTTAGCATTAATGCAAGTATAATCAAACTCAGTCTCTGAAACACTCTCAGTGACAAACCACTTCATCACTAAGTTTTCTGTCGACTCTTGTCTTTGTCTCTCTCTGCTAACAAAAAAATCCAAAAACCCAAACCACAGTTTCTTGTTTCGTTATCGATGTCTGGTTATATGCACCCGCTTCTAGGGCAAGAACTGCATCTACAGAGACCTGAAGATTCTAGAACCCTACCTGATCAAAATAACATGGAACTTAACAGATCTGAAGCAGACGAAGCAAAGGCCGAGACCACTCCCAAGGGCGGAGCAACCAGTTCAGCCACCGCCTCTGGCTCTTCCTCCGGACGTCGTCCACGTGGCCGTCCTGCTGGTTCCAAAAACAAACCCAAACCTCCGACGATTATAACCAGAGATAGTCCTAATGTCATTAGATCCCACGTTCTTGAAATCACCTCCGGCTCGGACATATCCGAGGCTGTCTCCACCTACGCGACTCGTCGCGGCTGCGGATTTTGTGTTATAAGCGGCACCGGTGCGGTCACTAACGTCACAATACGCCAACCAGCGGCTCCGGTGGGTGGAGGTGTGATTACACTGCATGGTCGGTTTGAGATTCTGTCTTTAACCGGGACTGCGCTTCCACCGCCTGCGCCACCGGGAGCAGGAGGTTTGACGGTGTATCTAGCCGGGGGCCAAGGACAAGTTCTAGGAGGGAATGTGGCTGGTTCGTTGATTGCTTCGGGTCCGGTGGTGTTGATGGCTGCATCTTTTGCAAACGCAGTTTATGATAGGTTACCGATTGAAGAGGAAGAAACTCCACCGGCGAGAACCATCGGAGTGCAGCAACCGCAGTCGGTGGCGTCTCAGTCGTCGGAGGTTACAGTGGGTGGGGCCCAAGTGTGTGAGTCAAACCTCGGAGGTAGAAATGGTGGAGGAGGGGTTGCTTTCTATAACCTTGGAATGAATATGAACAATTTTCAGTTCTCTGGTAGAGATATTTTCGGTATGAGCTGCGGCGGCGGCGGAGGAGGAAGTGGTGGAGGTGGAGGTGTTACTAGACCCGCGTTTTAGCGTTTTGGTGACACTTTTTGTTGCGTTTGAGTTTGACATCAAACTAGCTATAACGGTTATGAAATGCGAATACTAGGGTTTCTTTTGTTTAGAAACAAAAGAATTGGAGTGTGGCAAAAGAAAACGAAAACTTACTTTTTTGTTTGTTTATTATGAATAGAATCGATAAGTGTTACAAAAAGAAGATATTATTTTGTGACATAGCTTGAATTGTTGTTATACCATGTCTAGTCCCTTAATATTAAAACCCGGAGCAAAATGAACTTTATGTTCCACATATTAAGGCTTTGACTAAATCTTCCGACTATTGTCATGACATGTTCTAGTTGGTGTGTATGACAACCAAAGCATATATTGAAAAATATATAATTACATATTTATTGGTCATAAAACTGAACTTCAGCTGTCTGTCAAAGAAGGGGAAAGAATATTTTGGGAGAACAACTAAAACCCTAATTTCTATGATGTCAACTTCAAACTTGAGAAAAAAAAGCATGCATGCAGAGAATATGCCTCCTCTCTAAGGCATGGCACAGTTCAGCTAAATAAATGCAAGCTTTTGTGAGAATTAAGTAGTTTTCATAACTTCACACTTGTGTCCTGTTAGTCGCTGCTGTGTTAATTCAAGAGTTCTTTAAGCTATACTATCTGTCTCTTTTTAAAACTGTTGGTTATGTCTATTTTGACTACGGACTTACCTTTCCATTTGAATTTTTATTTATATACCTTTTTTAGTTAGGAATTTTTGCCTATATATATTTTTCTCAAAATAAACAATCGAAGCTAAAGTCGATTATTCTTCGAAGACAAGTATTTATTGGGTCTTAGGAATAAAATTTGGATATTCGTAACCAAAGAATAAAAAACTTTATTTCTCTCTACATTTAGTATAACACTATGCACTAATAAAAAAACTGCAAATCTTTAAAATTAGTAATTCTATAAGATTAAATAATTTTTTCCATTCCAATTATTTAATGTGTTTCGCTGATTGATAATTCGATTAGATTAAGATAGATAGAAGAAGTAGTATGGAAAACTCCTTGGCATCCCATTATGGGATCATCGAAACTTTCTTGTTCCATTAAATCAGCCTTCACCAACCGTAGTCTCTCCTTTGCCCCTTGCAATTTCCAAAGGTGCGCTAGTTTCTTCTCATTTTCCTGTCAAAACCAGTAACTAACGGAGTCTCACTTGGCTAGCTTACTATGATCCAAAACAATGAGAGGCACCAAAAAAGGAGCAAAACAAGGAAACAAGATGGACAGAAAAACCTGAGTCTCTGATTGTTTCAATAACTTCATATCCCTCAAGGAGAATCCTCTTCACAAGCCAAGAAGCTAAGAAGCCTGAAGCCCCAGTAACAAACTTTTCCCTTTTCTTGATCCATTTTCTGGTGCCGGTGGAATCACACCCGAATGATTTTATAGGGTGTGTATCCATCCGTGTTAAAAAGGTACTAGCTTACCATACGGGAGGTAAGTAAAGATTAGGTAGGTCATGCAACCCATGTGGTTTTAGGACGGTTGTTTAACCAACACAATGTACTGACTCAAGGAATTTGCTTGGAGAAAAATTAGATGACAACATGCCCTTGCGGGTCACAGGGAGAGATACCAGAAATATGTTGGAATATAATCATATTTTTGTATAACATAAAGTTATGATTCATATAAGTTAGTTATTAAGGAAAAGTCATGAACAATAATTTGTAAAGTTGTGTCTCTTAGATTATATGATTACATTGTTTCGATACAATGGTTCGATTATATAAATAGAAAAGTAGATTCTGGTCGATGCAGTGTCGTGTCGTGTAAATAAAACAGAAGAGATAAGGAATTATCTCTTACTCTGTTTCTTCATTCTCTTAATTGATTGTGAAATCAATATTTTAACATGGTATCAAAGTTTATCTTGATCTTGGAGCATGTCCAAGAAGACAAGAATAAGAAGAAGTCCGCTGCAAGAAGAAGAGAAAAATAGAGAACAAAATCACTGGTGAAAAACCGAAAAAGAAGAAGAAGAAGAAATAGAAAAAAGAAGAAAAAGAAGAGGTGACTACAAGAGAGAGCACCGTTAACCTTCACACATATATTCACAAGTAGTACCTTCAAGAAAAAGGCTCCAAAAGCGATGAAGGAGATAGAGAATCTTCTCAAAAGGCAATGGAGAAATGGATGTGGAGTTGGAGTTGTGGAAGGAGAATTCTGAAACTTTGTTCGACACGATACGAGATGGTGTGGTGTTTGCAAACGAGACAATCACAAAGAGGGTAATTGTTGGAACAACAAAGATATTGTTTTGCCTAAGGGTGTGAAAAACTGCCAGTTTAGGAAGGCCGAGGGAGCGAACCTAAGTCTAGAAGAGACAAATGATGACCAAGAGAGTCACATGTTGTTCTGTGCAGTGGAAGAAGGTTCATCGTCAAACGTGAATGATGAACGAGACAATCACAAAGAGGGTGATTGTTGGAACAACAAAGGTGTTGTTTTGTCCAAGGGTGTGAAGAACTGCAAGGATAGGAAAGCCAAGAGATGGGAACCGGTTACACAGATAACCGAAGAAGACGTGGAGAAAGTTCACGCTTAGCAAGAAATGGGAACCGGTTACCCAGATAACCGAAGAAGATGTGGAGAAAGTTCACGCATAGCAAGAGATGGCAACCGGTTACACAGATAACCGAAGAAGACGTGGAGAAGGTTCACGCATAGCACGAGATGGGAACCGGTTATACAGATAACCGAAGAAGACGTGGAGAAGGTTCACGCACAACACGAGTTGGGAACCGTTTACAGAGACAACCGAAAAAGACGTGAAAAAGATTCATGCACGACACAAGATGGGATTCGGTTACAGAGATGATCGATGAAGACCGTAGAAGAAGACTTGGAGTGAAGACGAAATATATTAAGGAAGAGTCATGAACAATAATTTGTAAAGTTGTGTCTCTTAGATTATATAATCACATTGTTTCGATACAATGGTTCGATTATATAAATAGAGAAGTAGATTATGGTCGATGTAGTGTGGTGTTGTGTAAATAAAACAAATAATAAAATTTTGGTAAAATAAAATTTTATACTTTGTATTCTTTAAAAGAGAAAAGGTAAAAAATTATCACTGTTTATTCATTCTCTGTTAAATTAATATTTTAACAAAATAAGGACAATTCAACGTTGGATTTCAATAAAATCCAGTGTACTTCAAAATACGAAAAAGAAAACCTTACAATTGTTGACACTGTCAGTCTTCAAGTAGTCAATTTTTTCTCAATATTATATAAGCCAAAAAGCAATTTACAGAATAGAAAAATATTGAGTATGTTACAGTAACAATCTGTACAAAATAAGATGGAAATAGTAACGAATCACCTGAGCACAGTATCTTCCATGTTTCTATTCCCCATATTCCCCTTGGATTGTTCAAAAACACCTTAAGTGGGATAAGGAAGCGCCCACTATTTCAACCAACAGATGGAGAGGACAAACATCCATTGCTTCACCAGTCAAATCTTTTTCCCAAAGCAGCAAATCTCTTAATACAAAGAACAAAAATAGGCCTCGAGCCCCACAGAAGGACTTGAAATTCACCCTGGTCAGCTCATGAAGAGTTACAAAGCAAGCCTGTTTAAGGATACAGCGAATTGACGAGGAACATTCTGGTTGCTAGAACCCTGTCAGGTCAAGCAAGAGAAAAAATTAAGAAAAACCAGTGCAGCATCTACACAGGGCAAAAGTAGAAATGCACAAAAAAGTTTGAAATGAATTGAGGAAATTGTTCTCTGGGTCAATAGCTTCAGTATTAACTCTAGTAGTTGACTGTTCTAAGAATAAAGAATCTAGTAAACCAGACTTTGCTACTCGCTCCTTTCTTTTGATGGGCAAACAAAAAGTTACAAGTAAAATTTCTTTAACTAGCTTAAATTCAACTACATCCAATATGGGAAACCTGGCACCACAACTCCGATTCTCTACACACTCGTGCCATATGGAAGACTCAGTTAGTCAGTTAGGTTCGTTAAAAAAATTCCATATGAAGACGTGATCTTGAGTAAAACAATTAAATTGAGGGAAGACAGATGCAGGCATACCTGCGCATTAGAGTGATACATTCTCTATCTAGGACCCCAACAGGGTGTATTCTGCGAGCATCATTTCTGCCTGAAACGACTGCAACATGAGAAATTTCATGCCTGTTCATGATTGTTTGAGCAGTGAGAAGATCCATATCAGGTGTAACTGTCCACGGCACTTTACATTGGCCTCCACTCATCGAACAGATATCGTTAACAAAAATATCCTAAGCAAAAGAAATGCTTCAATTATTTGATCAGGTTACCAAAAGATATAGTTATTTCAGAGGTTTGAGGCAAGAACAAACTATTCCAGTTTCGTACCTTGGGTCTTTTGTTTCCTTCTTTTCTTGCTTTGCTGAATTCCTGAATGTCAGAAAGTGTAAGTAGACCGAGAAATATATTGTCAGGATCAACAATCAACGCACAGGATTGTTTCTCTATCAGCATGCGAGCTATTGCCTCTTCCAGAGAAGTGGTCATCATAACAGTGGCATATCTTGTCCGCATGGCCTCTGAAACAAAGATACTCTTCGGAAGGTCCTCAGCTTGGTTGAGTGTATCATCAATGCAAAGAGAACTTTCAACTTCACAAAGGTTATTGGTTGATGATTCATCATCATATGAGGTCAAAGGCTGTACCGCCTCCTGACCCTTTCTTTTCTTAGTTTCTTTTGATTCTCTAGTTTCTTGTCTCTTTGATTGTCCAGATGTAATCCACGAAGACATGCCTACAGCTCCCAGTAGGGGTATGACTATACGATAGTCCTGAGTGAGTTCAAATAGCAGTAATACAGATGTAAGAGGAACTTGACAAACCCCTGCAAGTGTAGCAGCCATTCCAACCTGTGTACAGCAATGAGACGAAACATTAGTGATGAAGCTGCCAAACTGTAGGATGCATTGTTTCACAATTAAACTGCAAATACCTATTTTCTTTAGTTTAAAATGAAAGTTTTAGCAGGTAAACAATCAAGAGATTCAGAGATTAAGACAATATTTCTAGTTTGAAACATTAACAACATAAGAACAGTACCAGACCATAAGCTTGTGGTGATGCCACTTCCAGGATGGAGAGATGTATTTCAGGATTCTGAGCCAAAGCAAGTCCAATAAACTTTCCATATGCCATTCCTGCTGCCCCGCCAATAAAGAGAGAAGGAGCATAGTATCCACCGACCAGTCCAGAAGCCCGACACAATGCGGTTGCACCTATCTTGACAGCCACCAGTTGAAGTAAAAGATCAGCTGAAAGGCCCTTTACAAATGGACGTTTCTCCAACAATATATCCACGTTCTCAAAACCCCAATATAAGACTTCAGGGTATAGCAAAGCTATGATACCAACAGTTAAGCCACCCATTACAGGAAATACAGCCTTTGGTATCCCAGCATCCTTTTTGAGACTGTCAACAGCAGATGTCATAGATGATGTACATCGAGATAATGCTAACGAGACCAGGCCACACAGAGCGCCTAGTAAAAGATAGAGTGGAAGTTCTGCAAATTAGTGAACAGCTCTCATAAGTTTGGTGTTCGGTTCGTGCAAAATTTTCCAACAAGAAAGCACAAGGAGAAGGATGAAAGCATAAGAATGGGAATGCATATTACCTCCAGGAGAGCGGAAGTCATAGTCAGGAACCTTAAACGCAGGTTCAGAGCCCAGGCCAATTTCTGACACCACAGAAGCAGTAACAGCACTAAGAATAACCATAGAAGTTGTGTTTGGAAGAGATGTTGATGAAGGCCACAAAACGGATTCAACTGCAAAGAAGCATCCAGCAACAGCTGCATTGAACCCTGTACAGAAGCAAAATCGACTTACTTGCGTTAAACAACAGAATATCATAACAGAAATATGTACTAATCTGAAAACATGCACTTCAAATTCAAGCAAGAGACCCATACGCAAGCATAATGTATTCGATAGAAGATGAACAAACCAGAGGAAATTCCAGCAGCTGAGCCAGCGGCAAGAAGTGAGAATCCAGTTTGAGGACTTTTGTTGAAGAGAGAATTTACTCCTTTTGCAATTGACGCTCCAATTTCAACACTAGGACCTTCCGGCCCCAGTGAATTTCCGGTCCCAAGCGTCACACATGCAGCAACAGCCTTAAGGAAAGGACGCAGCACTGCCTTCAGGCGATCGAGACTAGAATCAGCGGTAACAGAATCTGCGGCGGAATCTCCAGCAGCTTCTCGAAGCTGATTGAGGACGCTCACCACCAAACCACCGATAGTGGGAACAAGGATGACGCGTAACCAATTGGAACCGATCGGTTCTTCTCTAAGCCATGAAGCTCCACGATCAGGAATCCCATCCCAAGAGAAGTCTCGAAGCAAGTGAACACCGTTGTTGAATAGAACCACACTAATTCCTGTGAGAACACCAACCAAACACGCCGAAGCTACCGCAAGCTCCTGAGACGGCGGTTGATCGATTCCAACCTCATCCTGATCAACCTGCTGCTTCGCTGTCGGAGAGCGCGGGAAAAGCCTGCCGCGGAGCAGCCAAGGCAATGTAAACGAGGACGGTGACGGTAACGGTGATAGGAAGGCATTGAGCTGAAAAGGAGCGTTGGTTTTACCAATCGGAGAGAATCTGCGGGAAGAGACCGGAGATCGGAGAGCAGCACAGAGTGCAGGCGTGGCTGCCATGTACGGCTGCTTCCGAGAAGTGACGCGTGTTTATCCATTAACGGATAATACGATCCTTAACGTTGCTGGGAAATCACAAATCTGACGTGGCTTAGCTTATTAATTCCAGTTCAAATTCGAACCCGTGGGCATGGACTTCCATAAACCGGATTCTCACTTGGGACTGTTTGATTCGGTTTAACAACTTACAACCTTAATAAAAAATTACTGTTATCGCGTGGTTATGAAGAAGGCTGGGCCAAATATTATCCTACGAAGTTGGGCCTTTAGTATTTTATATTTTATTTATTTGATTAAAAAAACAACCCATCTTTTAGCTTTTTTAGGTTCAAACTTCGAAGTAGCAGTGGCTGTTGTGCCAGTTGATAATAATTCATCAAGACATTAAAAAAAAAAAAAATCTTCTCGTGTGCGTTTGCCACCACAACATTGTCTCCTCGTGTAAAATTATCTGCTTCTTCTTCGTTTTACTCATTTCTCTTTGATAGGTCTCGCCTCCATCTCTTTTATCTTCTTCTTCTTCTTCGATTAATTTTGTTGAATCTTGTTTACTCCATTCCCATACTTTTGCTGATTCAAAAAATTGTGTTTTTTTAGGGTTTTAGTCATATTTAATGGCTTCCAATTCAGAGAAAAATCCTCCTCCTTCAGGTAATGTTTGATTTTACCCAGTATTGTTCTTATATTACAATCTGATCTGGGCAATAGTGAGTCGTTTCTAGTCAGATTCGGTTATTGGTTCATTGTTTAATCTTGGAGTTTATGACAATGTTAATATTTGTTTACCGTAGATGAGAAAACTGAATCGACGGAGGAGAATAAGATTCCTAAACCGGAATCAGCCTCTGGGAGTTCACCTTCATCAGCTGTTCCTGGCTTGAATTTCAATGCTTTCGATTTCTCAAGTATGGCTGGTATCCTCAATGTAAGTACCCTTTGTTGTAGCGCAATTGAAAAAGGTATCTTCTTGGAGTAATGGGTTTTGGTGGGATTTGTTTAGGATCCAAGTATCAGAGAATTGGCTGAGCAAATAGCTAAAGATCCTGCATTTAACCAATTGGCTGAGCAGCTTCAGAGATCTATTCCAAACGCAGCTCAGGAAGGAGGTTTACCTAACTTTGATCCACAACAGTATGTCAACACAATGCAACAAGTTATGCATAACCCTGAATTTAAGACAATGGCGGAGCGACTTGGTAACGCCTTAGTCCAGGTTAGAAATAGAAGACTTTTTCGTGTAGATTTCTTTCCGGTAGTCTGGTTATGGCTTTGAATGAATCTCTCTGTCTGGCTT
This sequence comes from Cardamine chenopodiifolia, assembly GCA_963922655.1. NCBI lineage: Eukaryota > Viridiplantae > Streptophyta > Magnoliopsida > Brassicales > Brassicaceae > Cardamine > Cardamine chenopodiifolia. Next base: position 14,860,278 of record OZ000473.1, read on the forward strand.
TTTGTTTTGTCTACAGGATCCACAAATGTCTCCTTTTTTGGATGCTTTCTCGAATCCTGAAACAGCAGAGCACTTTACTGAACGTATGGCGCGGATGAAAGAAGATCCCGAGTTGAAGCCTATACTAGATGAGATTGATGCTGGTGGTCCTTCTGCCATGATGAAGTGGGTGATACAAACCTTTTTAATGCTTTTTAAAAATTTAAAGCTTGTTTCTGTTTATGGAGGAAGAATTTTTTATTTGTTAATAGGTACTGGAATGATCCAGATGTGCTGAAAAAGCTGGGTGAAGCAATGGGAATGCCTGTTGCTGGCTTACCAGAGCAGGCTGTTTCAGCTGAACCTGAGCCAGCAGAAGAAGGTGAAGAAGAAGAGTCTATTGTTCATCAAACTGCTAGTCTTGGTGATGTTGAGGTACACTACTTCTTACTTTTGTTAAATGTTCATATGCTTGACCATTTGGGATTTATCATTTATTGTTTTGCTTGAGGAATTAGGTGTAACAAACAGATAATTTACCGTTTTTATACTCTACACCCTATTTGAATATTGTTTTATTGAACTCTTTATTGGATTTGATTTGTTGATTCAATTAGGGTTTGAAAAATGCCTTGGCATCTGGTGGTAACAAAGACGAAGAAGATTCTGAGGGAAGGACAGCATTGCATTTTGCTTGTGGATACGGCGAGGTATGGAATCTCTTATCAATTCAAGGCAACTAAATATTCGGCTTTAGGTGGTTTTCTTTTCTTCACTAGTTGTCGAAGTTAAGAATCTTTATCATCATTCACTTGGTAGGGAAGTCACGGTTCTACTACACCTACGAATTTCATGACACGATTACTTGTAGCATGATTAAATATTTAGTGAAAGAACAATGAGATGAAATTGGCAATTACTTGCATACTTAAGATTTTATTATAACTGTGGATTGGACTGAGTTTGACCCTATTGAGCCCTATCTACAGTTGAAATGTGCTCAAGTTCTTATCGATTCTGGAGCAAATGTTAACGCAGTCGACAAAAACAAGAACACACCTCTGCACTACGCTGCTGGTTATGGAAGGAAAGAGTGTGTAAGCCTTCTCCTAGAGAATGGTGCTGCAGTGTAAGTCTCACAGCACAATACTTATAGAGAAACAACTCCATTAAACGCTTTGCCACGAATTTAGTTATATATACGCATTATGTGTGTGTATGTGGTTGCAGGACTCTGCAAAACCTAGACGAGAAGACACCCATTGATGTAGCCAAGCTCAACAACCAGCTCGAGGTGGTGAAGCTGCTTGAGAAGGATGCATTCCTTTGAACTCTAAGCTCATATTGTCTTTGAGGGATTTGTCTTTCGTGTGTCCTGAACTATTTTCACAGGTTTTTGTATACTTTTTTCCTAATTTACTTGTGGTGTATTTTACTGGTCAGTTTCTCCCCCTTTACATTTGTCTTATGTTGTTTTTCATTCATTAGAAGTCAATAAAAAAGAGCAGTCGATATTTTAATTTGTGGTTTGTATTGATCTATATTGCTGAAGTTACTTCTTCATCTTGATATATTTTTCTTTATGTTTTCAGATAAAACACTCTAGAAATCAATTACAAAATACATAAGAAGACTTTTGAGTAAAAAAGGATTTAATTAACATAGTAAAATATAAAAGTACATCCTAATTTGGTATTAATATTTTGATTTAGTGTATAACCACAGTAAGGTAGTTGTAGTTTTTAAGACAACTATGAGCATTTTCACATCTAGGTTTAATTTGTGAAACTATCTTTATAAGCATTGCTTATTCGAGGAGTGTAGTTTGAAGTTTCTTATACCCATATTATAAAACATTAATTTGTTTGACTTGTGTAAAACTTTATTTATTTATTTTGTTAAAGAACTTGTGTAAAACTTTCAAGAATCACTTTGGTTTGGAAGATATGTAAAACAATTACTTATTCTTCAAGTAATTCCATTCTTATGTAACAGTGCTGTCCTATATTCCCATTCTCCCAAGCTTAAAACCCAACAAAAGTCAAAAATAAATCTCATATTAACAACACTCTAATAAAACAAAGGAGCAAAAATAAATAAATCAAAAGTAAAGGTCGTCTCATTGTATTCTAAAAAGAATCATTCCAAATGAGTTGTGCAAGGTTTTTGAAGAGTTTGATCAGCAGAGCACGAAGCTTTACACGCCTTGGTGGATCCACTCTCTCTCCGCCGCCGCAACTGCCGTCTCTAACCTCCACAGTTTCTTCATCCGCCGTCATGAACCGCCTCGAAACTCACAATACAAGACTCTGTATCGTCGGTAGTGGCCCAGCGGCTCACACGGCAGCGATTTACGCAGCTAGAGCGGAACTTATGCCTCTTCTCTTCGAAGGATGGATGGCTAACGACATCGCTCCCGGCGGCCAATTGACAACCACCACAGACGTCGAGAATTTCCCCGGATTTCCAGAAGGTATTCTCGGAGCAGAGCTCACTGACAAATTCCGTAAACAATCGGAGCGATTCGGTACTAGGATTTTCACGGAGACGGTGACGAAAATCGATTTCTCTTCGAAACCGTTTAAGCTATTCACAGATTCAAGAACCGTGCTCGCTGACGCTGTGATTCTCGCTACGGGAGCTGTAGCTAAACGGCTTAGCTTCGTTGGATCTGGTGAAGGTTCTGGAGGTTTCTGGAACCGTGGAATCTCAGCTTGTGCTGTTTGCGACGGAGCTGCTCCTATTTTCCGTAACAAACCTCTTGCGGTGATCGGTGGAGGCGATTCAGCAATGGAAGAAGCGAATTTTCTCACTAAATATGGATCTAAGGTGTTTATAATCCATAGGAGAGATGCTTTTAGGGCTTCTAAGATTATGCAGCAGAGAGCTTTGTCAAATCCTAAGATTGATGTGATTTGGAACTCGTCTGTTGTGGAGGCTTATGGAGATGGAGAAAGAGGTGTGCTTGGAGGATTGAAAGTGAAGAATGTGGTTACTGGAGATGTTTCAGATTTGAAAGTTTCTGGATTATTCTTTGCTATTGGTCATGAGCCAGCTACCAAGTTTTTAGATGGTGGTGTTGAGTTAGATTCAGATGGTTATGTAGTGACTAAGCCTGGTACTACACAGACTAGTGTTGCCGGAGTTTTTGCCGCCGGTGATGTTCAAGATAAGAAGTATAGGCAGGCCATCACCGCTGCAGGAACTGGTTAGTTCTCTTAAGCTCTTTTTTTTTTACTTCCGAATGTAGGAATCGACTTATTGGAGCATATGGAGTATATATTATGAGGTCGTTGCAATAATGTAGTTATGTGGGAATTGCTTGTATCGATTTAAAAGTACTTGAATAGGAGTACCTTTATAAGCGTCTCTGCGATCAAGTTCCTGAGGTTTAGTTGTTCTGTATCATGTGATTTAATGATGCAAGCCAAGTTTTTTGTGTTGGAGTTAGTCTTCTTTGAGTGTGTATTGTGCCATTGCTTAGTAGAGATCTTTTATTCTCTTAACCGATACTTAAGAGCCTTGTTTTCAGTAGTGTTCAATTCTCACTTTGTTTAGCTCTGTTTATTGAGCTATAGTGGTCATCACAACTCGTTTGATTGATTGTGTAGGATGCATGGCAGCTTTGGATGCAGAGCATTATTTGCAGGAGATTGGATCTCAGCAAGGTAAGAGTGATTGAGAAATGTTCACAAGGTTGGGTCATTGAGTTCAATTGGCGATCCCTGATTTGTTTAGACATGGACCAGAAAGAGATTTGATATTTAGCATAGAACAAGTTAAAAGACTTGTGGATTTGTATATTTCTTAATGTTGCCTTTGGAGTTGAGTACGGATATTGTTCAAAGTTGTAACTAGCTACGACAAAACTTCTCTAGATTTGTGTCTCCATTACATTCAAATATTCAGTGAACATGATTTACCCAAAACTATTTAATTACGCAAATTAAATTAGGACACGCACCAGAGCTTCTAGAAGCATTTGAAGTTGTGGTCACAGATTTAAAACTTTGATGTGAAGAGTAAAGAGAAGATGTCTCAAGTCTTAACACCAATTAGTAACGTTGATATGTACAGTCTGGATACACGTTGTATGATGGAGGTATAGTTAGACCAGCTCACGTTGGTGTTAGTCAAGGAGGAGAGAATCAATGTCACTACGTTTGTTTGTTAATCGCAGATTTCTGTGGCTGTGGTATGCGGCCAAACGATATTTATTTGCTAGTTACAATTTTTTACGATCAAATGTTGTGGCAGACGTAAATCGATGCGTTATAAATTTTTATTCGCTAAAAAAATCTGGCTGTGTGTCTAATACTGTTGTGTTTGGTACTGTTGCGACTGCGATCAATTAGTGTTTGTTTACCTACCGCAGGATGTTGCGACTGCCGCTGCGACCAAACGTGCAGCTGTTAAACGAACAAAAACCGCAACATCTGACTGCAGATCGCAAGTTGCAACCGTAACTACATCCGCTTACGATTGTCAAACGAACATGTCCATTATCTAATATCATCTATAATCGCTAGCTCATATGTCAAGATTTAAAACAAAAACAAAACTTCACATCTCAAGCAATATTATTTTTTATATAATCATTACAAAACAAAAGATAGAAAATCCAAGTTAAATCAAACATCAAGGACATTATATTAATTCTTATCTGTACTCTTACTTTGGGCGGTTCTTTACCATGCGTATAGTAAATCCCATCTTTTCTAGCGTCCAAAAATTTTGTTTCCGTATTGACGAATAAAACCGCCACCTTTATATGCCAAAATGTATGCATGAAAGCTGAAATTTTGTCCCTGCCATAAATCACAAGTGATCCTGGTCTTCAAAATACTTTCCCAGAAACTAAAATGGATTGATTGTCAAAGGTTAAGGAAGTGGACGCCTAGATAGTCTTGGTCCGATTTACATTCAACCCTAAGAGTGTTGTTCGGATTAAGAGAGCTTTTGTATGTAGGGAGTCTTTATCTAAAAAAGCGTTACTAGGCCCAAAGTATAATGCAGTCACAAACAATAAAAACACAAAAGGCGGTTCATCGTTGTCTTGATGTGTTTATGTTTTCCCCTTTAGGTTGATAGAAAAGGTCCTATGTGTACAAACTATTTTACGAGGTCATGCTCAATCAATACCCAGTTTTGCTCATGATTTGCATCTTATTAAAGGAGTAATGTTTGTTATTAAAAAAAAAGTTGTTAATTTGGAAAGTAGATTAGTCATTTATGATATGCATTAGGTTAATAAACGAAGATTTGATAGAGTAATATAACCTCATTCAAATCTTCCTCATTTATGATAAAGACCAGTTAATCTCATTTAAATCTGCCTCATTTATGAATCTATGATAAAGATGATTTAAAGGAGATTATATAGGTTTATCAATTCTTCCTTTACATATATAATGAATACTCTAATACATTTTTTTGATAAAGAAAAATAAAGTTGAGAAAAAAATACTCTAATACATGCATCCAATTTTGCTCAAGATTCACATCTTTTTTAAGGAGTAATATCTTTAACTGCATCTTTTTCCGGTAAATCTGAAAAATAAATTAGTCAATGTTCATTTATGATATGAATTAATAACGTTTTCGTTATGGCAAAATTTTGTGTTTGTTTGGTTAGAAGCAGATGGCCTTAACATGTCAATTAAGAATAAAACCCGAAACCCGATCAACCAAGGAAAAAAATCTAGGTCCGGCCTAGATATTAAAATGGGCTTTTCGGATTATGGTTTTTTCGAGTTTATACAATATAAAAGTTTCGATATTTTATCTCTGTTTTAGACATAACTAACTTTTTCTACCTGATAATATATATTTCATTAAATTCTACTACGAATAAAAATCATCCTTGGGAAAACAAAATTCAAGCATTGTTTAAGTAAATTAAAAGATAGCATTACTTCATTGTAATATGTCAGTCAGTCAGTAGTGGTTATTTAACAATTATATTTTTTTAAAACTCGCTTTTCTATGTTTTGTTGTTTCTTTTTTTTCCCGAGGAGGGTTTCTGTTCGATTTGTTAGTTTGGATAAAATGTTTTGTATGAGCTCTTTAGAGTTGTTATAATTTTTTCTTTTTTTTGATAAGGTAGAATTGTTATAATTCCGACAAAGATAGTTACATACATGTTTTAAACAATGACATCAAAACAAAATATTATTTATAACTATTAGACCAGCATAGATCCGACGTTGTTGAGTCGAGCCACTTAAAATATGATGAATGGATCAGATTTGCTGAATACTGATATAAATTTCCGACACTACTTGTTTTTTTTTCTTTTTCTTTTGTAGAAGAATATCCAAAGCTAGAAAATAACTTATGATTCATTACTCGGTCTTTCCCTCGTAGGACCTCTATTTTATTTTGACCGAAATTATATTTTCAGTACCAAAATCATTGCATATATATTTCGATATTATAAAAGAGAAAAGGTCAAAAAAATATAATAATTTTACTTAATTTAGTAAATATATAAAAAATACTACAATAAAGTACTAAATGATTTAAGATCAGGAATTGATTCATGTTTTGTCAGTTATTTATGTAGACTATCTCCCATTCCAAGAAAAACAAAATATATATTTTTTTTTTGTCGTCAAAAAACGAAAAGATTAATTACCGAAACTTATATATCTCCCAGATATGCATATGCATATGGTATATGCAAGTGGGGCCCTGAATGTGACAGCTGGATACAGATAAACGGACAACACATCATCGACTATATCCCGACACGTGTCCCATCTCACACATGGCGTTTTCTTCTCTTTCACCATTTAAAAAATTTTCGCGTCTCCGTAACGGCGTTACCTAACTTCTTTTTTTTTTTTGACAAATTTGTTTTTTTTTTATCTTGTCAACATTATTTATGTATTTCTATAATATTTACAGATAATTTGATTACTAACACTATACTTCTCTATTAATTAATATTTGGCATTTCTGATTTATTTTTTCTTATCTTTCCAAAATTTGAGATATATATGGAGTTATTAAATGCTTCGGCTTATTAAATACTAATATATATTATTTCAACTTCCAAGTCATAATGCTTATTTCATTAGCAAGAAAATACTAAAATCTAACGGTAACGAGGAGATAATGACTTGCTCTTTAATTTCTTTTGGGGGAAAAAATGGAAATAGGCATTGATCTCCGCAGAATCTATTACAATAGCTGCATATTATATGTTTCACTTTTTCTCAACTTTCGAAATGAGCTGATCATTTCCAAAAAAACGATAAAAATACGATAAGGAGAGTGTATTAGTTCAGGGAGAAAATGGGAATAACGTGATATACAAATCCACAGATAAGCAATAGGTCACCATCCCACGGTTCACGTTATTTCCGTCGGGTTTACAAAAAAATAATAATATCATCTAACGATAATGTTAATTAACTCAAAGATACCCAATAAAACAAGGAAATTATAGACCTTAATTATCATATTTTGTAGTGTCATTAGAATGACAAGATTAAAAAAAAGAAAGTAAAGTAATGAATTGTTTTTGGATGAAAAAACAGAAGAAGAACTGAGGTAGCAGAAGAAGAAGAAGAAGAAGAGAAAAAAAATTGACAGAGAGTGATGGAAACAGCTGTATTTATGAGGTGAAACAAGAACCTCTGAGTTTCTACATAAGCTCTCTCTTTCTTTCTCCTTAAATCTCACACTTTTGAGTTTTGAGCCAAACCAAACAAAAAAAAGGTTTATTTTTTATCTTTTTGTTTCTTCCAAATGGATTTGATGCAAATGGATAAGCGTTTGGATTCAACAGAGCAAGTGGTTGAAGAAATCATGAGAATTCACAGATCTTTACCGGAAAGACCTGGGATTGATGAAGTTGAAGCTGCCAAGGGTTTGATTGAGAACGTTGAGAAAGAAGATCAAGCTTGTTTAGAAGCCATTGCTAAACAGAGTAAAAGCTCTGAAGTTCCTGGTGAGCTTTTCATGGTGTTACAAGAAATGAAGAAAGGTCTTGTTCAGTTTCGTAGCAAAGAACAGAAACGTGAAGCTATGAAGCTTCTCGATCTGGAAACTGTTCACTCTTTGTTCGATGATTTCATTCAAAGAGCTTCTAATTGCATTGCTTCTCCTTCTTCTAACGGCTCTGTTCCGTCTCGTCCTCCTCCGATTCCGGCTCCGGCGCCAGCTATTCGTTCTGACTCTCCGTCAAGTTTGTATCTTTCCGAGAAAGCTCCTGTTCGTCCCAAGGAGATGGTTTCACGAGACGACAGCTTCGTGACGAAAGCTAAACCTTCTCTTTACAGTGATGGTTTTGCAGCTCCTCGAAAACCACCACAGATTCTCGATTCAACACTGACCGCCGGAAAATTCTCCGGTGAGTTAACCCTTCTCTGCTCTTAATTCGACTCTAGGTTACTCAGTTGGTACTCGAACTTAGTGTAGGAACTGGAACTGATTAAAGTTTGAACCTTTAGATAGAACTAGAGATTGAGCAACACGAATCTTGTTTGATTTGCAATAGATTATGTTAGTAACTGTAGTGTGAATCATTTGTTGTTATGTGTAGGCAATGATGGAGAGAAGCTGAGTTTGATAAAACTTGCTAGTTTGATTGAGGTATCAGCTAAGAAAGCTACTCACGAGCTAAATCTACAGAACAAGCTAACAGAACAAGTCGAGTGGCTTCCAGATTCTATTTGCAAGTTATCGAGTCTAATTTTACTTGATTTGTCTGAGAATCACATTGTGGTATTGCCAAACACCATAGGAGGACTTTCTTCCTTGACAAAGCTCGATTTGCATTCCAACAGAATTGGTCAGCTCCCTGAGTCTATAGGAGAATTGTTGAACTTGGTTTACCTCAATCTTGGTAGCAACCAGTTGTCATCTCTGCCTTCAGCGTTTAGCAGATTGGTTCGACTCGAGGAGCTTGACTTGAGCTGTAACAATCTCCCGATTCTCCCTGAATCCATCGGTTCTCTGGTGAGTCTAAAGAAGCTCGATGTTGAGACGAATGATATCGAAGAGATCCCACATTTGATCGGTGGATGCTCTTCACTGAAAGAAGTTCGTGCAGATTATAACAAACTCAAGGCTCTCCCAGAAGCTATTGGGAAGATTACTACACTAGAGATCTTGTCTGTCCGTTACAATAACATCAGGCAGTTACCTACAACGATGTCCTCTTTAGCTAACCTCAAAGAACTGGATGTGAGTTTCAACGAGCTCGAGTCAGTGCCAGAGAGCTTATGTTTTGCAACTACGCTTGTGAAGCTGAATATTGGAAACAATTTCGCTGACATGATATCGCTCCCGAGATCAATAGGCAACCTTGAGAATCTTGAAGAGCTTAATATAAGCAATAACCAAATCCGTGTGCTTCCAGACTCCTTCAGAATGCTTACAAAGTTGCGTATTTTTCGTGCTCAGGAGAATCCACTACAAGTTCCTCCTCGGGATATAGCCGAAAAGGGCCCTCAGGTTCTTTCTCTCTCTCTTTTTGTATAGTTTTGTCGCTATGTGTCTAGATTCTAAATGGTACTTACGCAAGATTCATACTTACAGGCCGTTGTTCAATACATGAATGATCTTGTGGAGACAAGAAACGCGAAATCTCTTATGGTTAAGCCGAAGAAGAGCTGGGTCCAGATGTGCTTCTTCTCCAAGTCCAACAAAAGAAAACAGAGCAGCATGGAGATTGTCTAAAACTGTTGGATAATATCTCTGACCCCTTTAATTCAGGTAACACTTTCCTTGGATTCCTAAACTCAAAAATCAAGATTCACACACTCTGTATTATTCAAATAACAAAAACGCCTATTTTGTTTTTTCCCTCTCTTTTTTCAAGTAATTCTGTTAATGCTGTTGAGAGCACAAGTTACAGACAAATCCAGCTTTCTTCACACGACACTGCGAAGAGAGAGAGAGAGAGAGAGAGAGAGAAGCATTGATTTGCACTGCAACTCCAAGTACTGTAGATGTTCCACTATTCATTCTTTGTTTGTTTGTTTATTTACTATTCACATGTATCACTGTGCACAATATTGTTTCATTCATGTCTCTCCACATGTCCTTTCTTGCTTTTCGAACCGTAGAGCCCATCCCAAAACAGAACCGAACCATGTCTCTTGTAAATGGAGGATTTTTTTAGTTCTTACCACTTTTATGTTCCTTACCGTCTCAGGTTTTGTATCTTCGGTTTGAAGCTTAAGACACTCACACCTAAAAGCATATGTGTATATGGATAGAGATGTAATGTGATGGAATTTTTTTATGCTAAGAGGGGAGACATGAAATGAGTTGGCTATGAACGTGGTTTTGTCTAGAGAGTAAATTGTTTAATTAATACTCCCTTGCAATGACGCAACTTCTTTTCTGTTTTGTTTTGTCGATGTGTAATCGTCACGAGACATGGTTTTTCTTTTGTGTGGTATTGTATCATTTATACATGTGACTTCACATGTCAACCAATGAATGATAACAATTTTAAAAGTTATCTATTTTTGTTATCTATTATCTATTTACAAAAGATAAAAATTCACCTTTGGTTCATATTTGGCATTACATACATGTCACATGTGAATACAATTGTTATCTATTTTCACAAATTTTAAAAATTTCTAGGTAATGTTCGATGTCTTCCTTCAACGTATTTTTCTTTCGTTGAAGTGTTCTTCTCAAGCAAGAAATGGTAGTGGATCAGTCACTATGGTTGACGTGTTTTATTCATGGCTGCCGCCCAAGTGTGCAAACTGTGGTCATCTGGGACACAAAGCTACACGCTGTCTAGGAAAGCTCCCATCTAAAAAGCCGATTTTTTTTTTTTGGTGTGTTTCTGATGAAATTTGCACTAGCAGTGAGAGTGGAATCAATGTGCTCTGGTAAACATGGATTTCAGAGATTGTTCTTTGTTTTGGTTACTCCATTGTTTTGTTTTTTTCAATGTGATAAATTGAGCTCTAAAGCTTTTCAATCGGTAGTTGAGAAACTAATTAGAGATTGAATTTGTGGATAAACTGAGATTTAGTTTGTTCAACTTTGATCGTTTGAAGAAGTTGGAAAGTACAGAGATTGTGTTGTTATTGTGACTTGAGAATTTGAATCCTTGGTATAAGCAAAGTCATATAAAGTTCGTTCCTTTTAACTAACATATCAGAGATTTTGTGTGTTTCAAAGTTAAGTGATTTGAAGGACCAATTGGGTGGTCTGAAATGTCAGACTCAAGTGAGATCTTAAAGAGACTCAATCTCAATGAAAATAACTTGGAATTTTTTGAACCTTGTGCTGCAATATGTTCTAAGAGTGTAACAACTTTGTAGTTGTATATTTAGAGAAACAAGAACTTCACTTTTGATTCATTGATGAAGCTGTGATAGTTGATTATGTGACCGGATCTTATGACTACCAACTGCTCGATGAAATGTCCAGCTCGACTCTTTTGCCTTTGTGACCTGATCTTCAAAATTAGCCTTCTATGGAAGTTTTGAATTTCGTTACCACCGAATGCTGTGGTCAAGAGAGACATTGACTTGGCCCTTAAAAGACGACACCTGACCGGAGCAATAGCTTAACAACTCTCCTCCCTGAAAGGGCAAAATAGAGAATTAGACAAACGTTTAAATCGGGAAAATCTGAAGCAACCTCATTGATTAAAAAAACACAAAAAGAGCAAAAAGTGGAGAGGGTGTTACGTTCCAGGGCCACACGCAATCTGAGTGCCATTCCTCTCTTTGTCTCTCTCTCTCTCTGTTCTAAGAAAGGGAAGCTCTTGTCTTGGTTCCTTGCAAAGATCCTATTTTGACGATCAAAATCGACGCTTTGGAATTCAGACACGTCTATACAGAGATATGTCGTGTTCATCTTCATCCGGCTCAGAAGGAGAGGAAGAAGGTTTCGATGCTTACCGGAAAGGTGGTTATCACGCCGTCAGGATCGGCGATCCTTTTTCCGGTGGTCGTTACATCGCCCAGAGAAAGCTTGGTTGGGGTCAATTCTCCACCGTCTGGCTTGCCTACGATACTAGCACCTCTGTACGCATCTCTCTTCCTTTGTTGCTGCTTTGATCGTAATGTTTACTTTTGAATTTCTACAAATTGTGAACATCAAGCCTGTATTCATCGGTTTCATTTTCATCTGGGCTCTGATCTCTCTCCTTTTTTTCTCATCTGAGAGTTTATCTGTGACAAATCGAGATCGAATCAGATGCCAAAGACACTATTGAAAGCAAAAGACTTGTCCTTCATATAAAATACGCATCTTTAACTCTTATAAGTTCTCTAGATTTTGGTACAAGATCCTTGCTTCATGTGATGATAATTCTGATTTTTGAAATTGTGGATCATAACCCCAGATTTGGCACTGTACTACTCTCTAGCTAACCACTTTAGCAGATTTGTTTGCTCAAAAGGGATGCGTATTAAATGGTTTTAGAATCTTTAATCATAAGTAGATCATCATTGTAAATATGAAAGTCTATCCTAATAACGGGTTGCTTTGTATGTGTCTATGTCTCTTTTTTGTAGAGTTATGTTGCTTTGAAGATTCAGAAAAGCGCACAACAATTTGCTCAAGCTGCACTTCACGAAATCGAATTCCTTTCAGCTGCTGCTGATGGAGATGTCGCCAATACCAAATGTGTTGTTCGTCTTATTGATCATTTCAAGCATACCGGTCCAAACGGGCAGCATTTATGCATGGTGCTTGAGTTTCTCGGTGATAGTTTGCTCCGTTTAATCAGATACAACCATTACAAAGGTCTGAAACTGAATAAAGTCCGGGAGATTTGCAGATGTATACTGACTGGTTTAGATTATTTACACCGCGAGCTCGGTATGATTCACTCCGATTTAAAACCTGAAAACATTCTTCTGTGTTCCACCATTGACCCTGCCAAAGATCCCGTTAGATCCGGACTAACCCCAGTACTAGAAAAGCCTGAGGGAAATGCAAACGGTGGCGGATCCACAATGAATCTGATTGAGAAGAAGCTAAAGAAGAGGGCGAAAAGAGCGGTTGCTAAAATATCAGAAAGAAGAGTTTCAATGGTGGGTACTAAAGGTGAAGAAACATCATCAAAGACGGAAAGAAGTCTTGAGGGGATTGATATGAGATGCAAAGTGGTTGACTTTGGGAATGCTTGTTGGGCTGATAAACAGTTTGCAGAAGAGATACAAACGAGACAGTATCGAGCTCCTGAAGTAATACTAAAGTCGGGATACTCTTTCTCTGTTGATATGTGGTCTTTTGGTTGTACAGCTTTCGAGCTTGTCACAGGAGATATGCTGTTTGCTCCTAAAGAGGGAAATGGTTATGGAGAAGACGAGGTAAGATCTAATTTAACCTCAAGAGCTTAATTCTTCTTCTTATTATTATTATTATTTGGATTTTTGATACATTTTTGTTATCTGGTTTTGGGATATAGGACCACCTTGCTCTTATGATGGAACTCCTAGGAAAGATGCCACGAAAGGTATTTTTTTTTGTTTGCTTTTCGGCTTTGTTTGCTCAGTTTATAGTCTCTTTTGATATGCTTGATTGAGCAGATTGCGATTGGAGGAGCGAAATCGAAGGACTATTTTGACAGACACGGGGATTTAAAGAGAATCCGGCGGTTGAAATATTGGCCACTCGATCGATTACTGATCGATAAATACAAGCTTCCGGAAGCAGAAGCAAAGGAGTTTGCCGAGTTTCTGACTCCGATTCTGGAGTTTTCGCCGGAGAAACGACCTACTGCTCAACAGTGCTTGGAACTTCCATGGATGAATGTAACAACACAGAACAATGCAGATCATGTAGAAGCCCAAATTAGCAACTTGCAGATCAAAGAGTGAAAGAACCTCAACTTCTGTTTTTTTTTCTCTTCACTCCGTTGTTCGTTTTCTTTTTGAATACCTTTCATCTTTTGAAAATGATCTTCTTTATCGGTTTAATTTGTTCTTTGTTTTTTCTTTTTAGTTGGGGAGCTATGATTGTTGATTAACCGTCGAGTTCATTTGTTGCTTATAAACGAATTTTAATGTGCTGGATGAATGGACTGACTAACAAAGATGTTGCATCTTCTTTAAGATTTTTTTTTATTTTTTTTGCTTTCGGTTAATCCATTAGTTAGTTTCTTGCAAGTATAGTTGTTTCTGTAGGCGTCATGTAGTGCAGTTACTTTTGATTTTTGACTATCAAATGAGTTTTTAGTAAATTTGGTCAAACCATAAAGTTCCCATTTTTGTCATGTCATTATCAATGTATTAACTCAAGTAATAAATTTACGTACTATGGAACAAATACTCATCCTTTATCACCTACTTTTTCTCACTTGCTAAACAATTACTTTTAGAAAACAAAATTACTCTAAATGGCGAAACTGAAATATTAATATCATATAAACTGAAAAAAAAATTACTAGTAGTTTGGTAGTAATTTTAAAAGCGATATGGCCAGATGGGTTTAACTTTCAGACTGCATGTGACTAGGTCTTTCAAACAAGTTAATTTGTAGGTTGGCGGATTCAACCTGCATGTAAAAATAAAAATTTTATTCACAAATATTCAATCCGCTTGACTTACGAGTCAAAAACGGTTAATCCATATTCGTCTCGTTTAAAATCCACAAAACTTACTGGTAATCCGCTAATCTGCTTTTTTGTTAAAAATTTTTAAATTAACTTATGATTTTTTGGATTAGAGATCCGTCAACCTGCTGTTTAATTCGCTAAATCAATCACATATGTATAAAAAAAATATTTACTGATTATTTTCCACAATTTAAATTTTTAATCCATACTAGGAACTGATTTGCAAAAAAAAATTTCTTAATTGATCTGCATTCGTCCTACGGCGGATCGAGTCGGCAGCCCTACAAGTGACGTGCATGACTGAGTTTTTCTTGTCTTCAGAGATTTGCGTATATTTATCCTTCTGTGTCACACGTTTCATCTCAGCACGTGGATCTACACGTGACACCCTGTATCCAATCGTTGAATCTACAGAAACAATTTTTTCTTTGTAATTTACTTTTTAAAAACGTTAACCCACTTATTAACTGGGAAAACAGCCGATTCATACCATGCATATAAATACATGAACTGACTTATAATTTAAATTTATTATATAAACTATAAAATTATGGTCAAAATCAATAAATTTATGAATATCGTTAATTTCACTGGTAAAAATAGCTAACTAGAATCCCATATAAATGAATAAAACGACTTTATTTTACTGAGTCTAAATAATAAATAATGTTGTTTCATTGAAAATTTAAATAACAAAAATCTTAAATCTAAGAATTAAACTCATGATATTTTGTACAAAATCACAAACACACCACCACTTGAGCCACAACAAGCTTTGGTATAAAAAACAGATATATATATATATATATATAGGAATTTGACAATTAAAATTTTTTAGCAATTAATCTTTGTCGTCATAATTTTCTCCTAAACAGACTGAATCATGTGAAGCTGGATCGGGTACACATACTTAAGCTTTTATTTGGATTGCATATCAAAATTCTTGAAATATCTGCAATTCAAATAATCAAATGTATGCCCAAAAATTTAATTCGACGAACGATTTTCGTGATTATAATTTGTAAAAATGATTTTGAGGTCTGTTTTTAATTAATTATAAATGAAACAACGTCGTTTTATCGATGTGGTATCCTAGTCAGGCACGTCGAACGTGTCATCTAGTCAACCATGACGTTGTTTTATCCATGTGGCATTCTAATAAATCATTTGTAACAGTTAAATTAATGATATCCATAAATTTGTTGATTTTGACCATAATTTAAAAGTTCTTGTAGTAAATTTAATTTAGGGTAATAGTAATAGATGACCTTAAAACAAAAAGTAATTAAGAAAATAATTATGAGTCACAGTGATGTGTCAAGGATAAAAAGTAGGGCTGGACCAAAAACCCAAACCCGCATACCCGAACCGAATTCGAACCGATAAGACGTATCCGAATCCGTTCCGTATCCGACCAAATTATTTCATTGGATACGAGATTTCTAAGCCCGAAAACCCGAACCCGAATCCGTTCCGAATCCGAAAACCCGAAACCCGAAAGCATACTCGAAAGACATAATTATCCATAATATCCATTGGGTATAAACTTCCTATACCCGAATACCCAAACCTTTATAGGATTTTATCCGAACCTGAAACCCGATACCCGATTGTCCACCCCTAATAAAAAGAATGACATTGGAGTCCGTCGCCTTGTCACACGTCATTCTTCTTCATTTCATGTTATTTTTTCAAAAACCTTGCTATTTCCGTTTTTCTTGTTTTTAGATTTTTGTTGGATTTTTTAGTTTTTGTCCGCATGTCTTATGCTCAATATAACTCGTTTTTCGATATGTCACGCTATTATTTCTTGGAACATGTTATTTTGAAATTTTTTAATAGTTTTTTTCAAATCCCAAACCATTTCTTCATATATCACCTTAATTTATGTTAATTTTAATTCTGAAAGGTTTTTGCAAAATCAATTGGAAAGGGTAGTTTTGTCAATTCCATTCTTGTTAGATGTGGGTCCATAGATATTAACATATAAATTTTGACATAGGCTATTTTCTTAACTGTTTTTAGATCCATGGTCATTTTGCAAATTAACCCTTTAATTTATAAGTTAGTTTATATAGTTATCACTTATCAGTATGCGATGAAAGTTCATGTATAGATAATCTTTTGATTCTTAATTCTTGGTGGAATTGGAAATTTTCCCTTATTAAGTAGAGTAATTATAACAGATGACCACTAACTGAAATGTATTTAACAAAATGCCCATGTGTGTACTGTAGATGTCAAAAAACGAAAAATGATTTACCCTTTTAACCCCATCTTCTTTATTTTTCTTTTCTCTCACCTTCTCCCTTCCCATTCATGCAAATCTCTTCCTTTTATTTTATCTGCAATTTTTTCTACTAATCACTACCACCACTGTTTTTTTTTTTTTTTTTTTCATTTTTCGTCCACCAATACTATCATCCTCCTTTTTTTCTTCTTTCTAATTTATTTGCCTCTTCTAACATCACGTTAAATATTCAGTTTATTTTTTAATCAACAACAACAATACTGACACCACCATCACTTATCAACTATCCAATTAATCTCTCCCAGTGATAATTCTTCGTGTCTCCATATCTAATTCTTAGATTTTCTACCAACTCCGGTCCGGAAACATTCATTTTTTGAATTTTTTTTTGCAAAGTCTTGTGTTATTGTTTGTAGTATAACATCATTTATATGTATACCATGTTTATCATTTATATTTTACGGTATACCTTTTCCCAAGTTCGTTATTTTTTGGAAAAATACATTAATTTTTCATATAAGACAATAATCTTTATATCCCATGTATTTTTTACATATTTCATGATATCCCAAAAAAATTTCATAGTGTTACACACCGACGTTGTATACTAAATTCTGTACAATAACACTTGTTAAAATCTCAATGCCATACCTTATAAATATGATATATTTTTAGGATAAGAAAGTCCCGTAAATAATGTCAGACAGTAATATTTCGAATAATAAATGTCTAATTTATCAATTATTTTCAGAAAAACTATCCAAATGACCAATTAACTTTTTAAGCAAAGGAAACATCACATTCAACAAAAATAGTACACCACTTTATTATATTTCTTCCTCATCTATGGATCCAAAATATCAAACCTTAGCTTCTTCTACAACATTGTAATTGCAAATAAAATTAAACCATATATGTATATGTATATATATTATTTCCAATATATAACATAGATTCAAACACATCCAAAAAAGGAAACAACAATGTGATTCTTCTACTGAAAATGGCAATGCTGACCAAATCTTGAAAAAACTCATTTTTTCTGGAGACAATAGTCACAATGACCGTACGGCTTTGTTCTGCTTCACACATTCTGGAGCCTTTAGGTCCTGGCATTTCCATGTTGACGGTTTGACCGAGATCACACCATCCTCCAGCGTCTGAGCCACCGGTAATGGAGATGCAGACGAAGTTCCGATTTCCTGATTTCTAGAATTACAAATGCTCAGAGGAAGCTTCTTTAGCTTCACTCTTCCTCTTCTTTTGCCCAATGAGGTACTTTCTTCCCCTGCTTTCTCCATCATCAATGTCGAATCCACTTCATTCTTGTTTGATCTAGCTCTTTCTAATTCTTCATAAGAGCTGTCTGAATCCACGACTCCAGCTATGTCATTCATAGAACCGGTAACTATACTACTACTCCCACCTTCATCTATGTTCTTGTTCTTCTTATGCTTCTTGTTTCTCTGACCATTCTCTTCGAAACCCGAGCAAGTTCTCAAGACTCTAGGGTACTTATTGTCTATAGATCGATGCAACCTACGCGCTGAATCCTCTTTCTCATCTCTCAGCTGTCCCTTTGAATACAAGAGCTCGACCGGGACATGTTTCTTCTGCTTATTCTTCTTAGGAGACCTTTCCTTGCAATCAGCCATTGCTTCTTTAGGGAAAGAATCAACCAATTCCAATGCCCTTTTGGCCGCAGCAATCGCCTTTGCAGAAATCAAGGCCTTCTCGTTCGCCATTGCCCTAGCAGCCTTTGCAGCTTTAACCGCTAAAGCAGCAGCGGATCTAGCTGCCTCCACAAGCTCTTCAGGTGACTGATTCTGGCGATTGTTGAAACGGGAAGCTAATAAGTTGTCTAGATGGGCCTGGACATCGGTTGAAGCAGAGGAGGATCCGTTTGAGTATGAAGTTGAGGAAGAAGAAGCGAAATATGAAGGAGAAGATCCATTGCCGTTGGAATTTAGTTTCTTGAACCCAGCTAGTAATCGCTTTCGAGGAGGGAGATGTGAATCGCAATCGAGCTGATTCATGTCAAACTGATTCGTCTCCATTTTAATGATTCAGCTAAAAACCCAAATCGGAGAAACAAGAATAGGAATTAGTAGTCTTAATTTCCGATTAAACGGATCTGAATTTGAATTATGGATGAGATCAGCTAGGAAACAAATCACGAGCTGAATCATTGGCTGATCCAGATTACAAAAATCAAAAAAACAATTTCGTTTCCTTAAAGATCGATACTTTATGCAATCGTGAACATGAATCGATCCTCAAAACCCATAATCAAATATGGATCTTCAAACTCAATTTCAAAATCATTCAAATTCTTACAATTTAACAACAAAATAAGCAATTTTTTTGAAATGAACAGCTGAATTACTCGATGATAAGGTGATCGATGAAAAAGGAATAACGCAGCATTGAAACAACATGAATCATAAATCAAAAAAAAACAAAATCAAAAAAAACAGAGTGCCGGATGATGATGAACAAGCAATTTGATGGTACCTCGGCGATTGTTTCCAGTTTTGAATTGCCTTAGTTTTGAAGTTACCTTATCATATCAGTTTCTCTGGAAAGGAAAAAAGAGAGATAGAGAGAAAGGAAGATGAGAGAGTTAAGAGAAAGAAAATTAGGGTTTGCAGAGAGAAAGAAGGAGGATGAAGAAGACAAGAGAAATTTGTTCCATTTTCATTTTTATATGTAAACCCTACAAATCTCCTTCTTCTCTCTTTTTTTTTTGTTTTTTTTTCCTTTAATTATTACATAATTTTTATATTTTGGCTTGACATTTGTTTTTTTTTTTTCCAGTTATCTCTCTTCCCAACAACCCCAGAAAATTCACCAGCTGTCCGTTATTATAACATTCCTCCGTCTAACTATAATAACGGCCGTCATATATTTTTCCCTTCTTTCTTCACGGTGTTACTTTTTTCTTTTGGCGTCGGAGTTCATTTCATTTAAGGAAATATAGATCACAAAAGTATTCAATATTTTTGATCATGTGACCTATAATTTGTTCTGAAAAATATTGACTGTTTAAACGAAACTAAAAAATATTTGAGCATTTCAAAACTAATTTGTACAGACTTCAACTAATAATGTACCATATAATTGACGTGATTTAGAATTTATGGTGGATGGATATCAAAAGTGATTCAAAACAAAGTGGTCAATCCGAGATTTTAAGTTTGGAAAAAAATAAATCGATAAAAAAATTAAACTGATAGATTAATGTCATTAATCTCTACTAGTGCAATTAATTTTATTTGGCGGAGATAGTCAACTTCACCATCCACTTGTCGTGCCATTTCATTCTCAATAGACCCCAAAAAGTTAATGAAATCATTTTAAACACAGAAATTTATGAAACTATTTCATCATAATTATCATCACTGTCTGACCAAAAAAATATCATCAACACTGTAGAGACAAGATATCAACACCATTGAATTTTCTATTTTCGAATTCACCTCTTCTTGTAACTTGTAAGGAAATTATATATATAAATAATACTGTTCTTACTCATAATAACTAAAATGATAGGTTTCAAATTTTGGATACACTACAGATATTTTATTTTCTTGACTTTTCTAATGGGGCAAAAAAAAATTGGTGGTAAGTTGCAACTTGTAAGAAATAAAATATTATACATGTACACAAACTTAAAACGTCGCCGTGTAATAAAACCCTAACCCCCAATTTCTCATTTTCCCTCCAGCTCCACATTTGCTGAACCTTTCCCGTTAAAAGCGAGTGAGATGATGGTACGAAAAGCGATGCCTTTTTCTCAATTTCATGTCTAATGGCGATAAAAAGCTCCGCAGTCTCCAATAATTGAACCCCCGAGGACTTTCTTCTTGAAATTTTGGGTTTAGGGCTTTGTTGCTCCGTGTTTCAGTCGGATAATTCGGAGATGAAGACGATCAAGCCCTTGCCTGAAGGTGTTCGTCACTCCATGCGTTCCAGAATTGTCATGTTTGACATGAGGAGGGTTGTAGAGGAACTCGTCTTCAACAGTCTCGATGCTGGTGCGACAAAGGTCCACAAAATCAAATCCCCCCTACGTCGATTTCTTCTGGTTCTGGAACATGTTTGAAATTCTGCTGATCGATATCTCTGTTTTCAGGTGTCTATCTTCGTGGGTGTTGTTACATGCTCTGTGAAGGTTGTGGATGATGGTGAGTATAGCTTCACAATGATTACTTTAACCTTTGTGCAAATGATTGAATCTTAATTTGGAATTATTTACTGATTTGTATTTCAGGATCAGGCGTTTCCAGGGATGATTTGATTTTGTTGGGAGAAAGATATGGTAAGTTCTGGCAATGTTTATGTTCTTTCCTTTTATATCTCAACTGTTCTTGTTTTAGCACAAGCTTTTAGTTATGTTTTAAGTATTTGGTAAAAGCTGTTAGTTTTTGATTAAGAAACTTATCATGGGCAATATGCGAAAAACAGCTACCTCAAAGTTTCACGATTTCACTAATGTGGAGCAAGCCAGTGAAAGTTTTGGCTTCCGGGGAGAGGCCTTAGCTTCAATATCAGATATCTCGTTACTGGAAATCACGACAAAAGCCAGTGGGAGGCCTAATGGTTATCGAAAGGTTATGAAGGTATGGGATAACTTTGATTCAACTCAACTCTCATACATAGTTTGTGTAGCGTTGGTTATGGTTTTAAACTTTCGACAATGCTATTCAGGGATCCGAGTGTCTACATCTAGGAATTGATGATGACAGAAAAAGACTTTGGCGCGACTGGTAATGTGTCTTTTGTCTTCATTGCTTTTTCTATCATGCTTATCAGATAGTGAAAGTGAAGCCTTAAGTATACTTCAACAAATACTTGTCCTTTATAATAATGCGTCTGCTCAGTTTTTGGTTTACATTGGAGAGGGGCATTATTAACTTCTTATCTTGACCTGGTTGATGCAGTAATTGTCCGAGATCTGTTCTACAATCAGCCAGTGAGACGAAACTATATGCAATCCAGGTTCATTTCTTAGACACTTTCTGGAGTTGGACATCTGCATTTTAATCTATCTTCCCCTTGTCTGAAGTTTTATGAAATGCAACCATGATTTTTTCTCTGTCTAAATTCAATGATTTTTCTTTTTTTTTTTGCAATGGAGGCCCCAAGAAAGTGCTGGAAATCTATCACAAAGTGTGTGTTCCGGATTGTCCTTGTACACTCCAATGTTTCCTTCATTGTTCTTGATATTTTCAGTTAAAGATCCTTATGAATTCAGCCCTTCTGATAGTCTGTGTTTCAGCGATGAAGAGCTTTTTCAAACCATTCCTTCTTCTTCAGCATTCTCACTACTGATGAGAGATGCAGGAACCGAGGCTTTAAACTCTATTTGTAAAGTAAACGTTACAGATGGCATGCTGAATGTCGCTGGGTATATATCTGCTCCTGGAGATAATTTCAAGGTAAATTATTAACCCTTTTTTGTCAGATTGTTAACTTTGAGCCTTATAATTATGTAAGATTGTGGTATTTTCCTTGCAGGCGTTGCAGTATATATATATATCCACATTTCTGCATCTTTTTATGTGTGACTATACATCAACTATCTTCTGCGGTTTAGGTTAGGTAGTTTCTGTATATAGTTGTATGGCCTTCACAGCGACAGATATCAATTCAAGATTCATAAGCAGAGGTCTTATTCATAAGCTGTTGAACCACTTGGCTGCTAGTTTTGAG
Organism: Cardamine chenopodiifolia; assembly: GCA_963922655.1. NCBI lineage: Eukaryota > Viridiplantae > Streptophyta > Magnoliopsida > Brassicales > Brassicaceae > Cardamine > Cardamine chenopodiifolia. Next base: position 14,882,777 of record OZ000473.1, read on the forward strand.
TGTGCGGATGACTGGAAGAATACAGATGGGCAACAAATGGGAAGATGTAATAGACTTCAATCCAATCCGGGTTATATTTTGTGCATAACACGTCCACGCCATCTTTATGAATTCTCGTTTGAACCATCAAAGACGCACGTCGAATTGAAGGTATTAGGCATGCAAACCAAAACTTATATTCTTCAGAGAAAGCAAGAGAAACTTGTTCCTATTTAGACAAAAGTATATCATATGCAGACAGTAAAAGAGTAAAATAGGCATGCAAACACAAAACATAATCTTATAAAATGTAGAAATAAAGCTCGAAGCTACAAATCCAAAGTTATCATCATGAGAAGAAGTTGAAGTTATAATCCGACAGTTAACATAGAGAAGAAATGTAACTAATCTTCTCTCTAAAACTAGCTAACACATAACAAAACAGAAATATTTCATATTACAAACAACCATCTAAGTAAGATCCATATCGGAAAATTGCGTTTTCTAGGGATTTATTTGTAAAATCTGAGATTAGTCTACTTACAACACCTACGGATTTGTTGTCAGGGTTAGCTTCATTGAACTCCCACGAAATCGCTGTGGATTCCAGAATTTAAAGAAATTTCAGATTTCCATAGATTTATCTAAAAAGTTATATCTATAAATATTAGTAGAAAAATACTTACGATGCTGTGGCGGGATTTGCCCAAGTGGGTAATTAATATTTGGTACTTCGAATCTTGACCGTCCGTATATTCAACAGTGTCCAGATTTAACTCATGTAATTGTGTTGGCAAATCTGATTTCCAGCGCCATTAATTTGTTGTTTCAATTTTAATACTGCGTTCATTAGGATTTAGACTTTTACTATTAAAATATTGGTAAGATTCATCTGCTCACTCCAATAGCATCTATCTATAGTTACTTCCGATATTCGGATTTCAATATTTACAAATATTTTAATGCTCAGAACCACTTATATGTCTTCTCTATGAAACATATATCTGCACTGACACTCGCTCTCTCCTCCTGAGATTGATGATAAATAACTCAAACATGTAATGGCAGGTCTCTTAACATTTCTATACAAACATTAATCTTTTATTTGGTTGCCAAATTTCATTTTTCAATTTTGTGGTATATATATGTTGTCTCTTTTTTTTTCTCTTGCTAAATGTTCTATTATACATAATCAAACAAACAAAAGACGGACAAAAGAACAAAACTATCACATTACATCATGTCAACATTCCAACAATTCATCTTCTCTTCTAGTTGGCACTTACAGACGCGAAAGGTTCGAACCTACGGGAAAATAAGACACGATGATTGGAGCTCTCGGAGGTTCGGATTTGCTTTTTGGTTTCTTCAAGGACAAGACTTTCAAGTTACTCTCATCGGTTGAGTTAATCCGTGAGTCGGATTTTTTAACAAAGCAACCAAAAATGCACTCAAGGAGAGACGACATGAGCGGAGTTTCTAAAAAATGTGTGGAATGGAGTTCTATATATGATGGATGATGTTTAGATTTGATTTCAGGTAATTATGAGAAGGTTTTGTATTTATAAGACAAAAATCATCTTTGAAAATTCTTCGACACGTTTCTACTTTCTAGGAAATGACCTCTTTATCTTGCTGGTCACGCTTTGCCCTTTTCTTTATTCTTATATCTTTGACAATTCATGCATACTTTTGACTCTTCTACTTAAAATATTTGGCAAAATGGACCAACTATTGATATCATGTTAAGCAAATTTCGTTTCCAAAAATTCAAGATTAAAAATAGGGATCATCGTCTTCATATCACTATCAAATAAAGTTGGCCAAAATTTTATGATTAAAATTAGGGGTGATCGTTGAAGTAATCTGATGTCAAATGATTTCGATTTGAGCTTTATTAGAAAGGTCTCTCACGTGTTTTCAGATCAGATCAAAACTAGTGTAATTTTGTTTATATTGAAAAATCCCTGAAAGTGAATGTTTACTAGCCAGGCTATTCAGTTTAGTTCCTGAAAACTTTGGTAGAGGAATTGACTTTTAACATTTTTTTAATCAAGGTTTCCACCGGTCGTAGAAAAATACATTCTCCAAAAGACCAAAATCTACTATCGCCAGTTTTAGTGCTTAAGAACTCAGCCCATCACTTAGAAATGAAAATTCAGCCCATCGCTTTAGAGATGAAAAAAAAAACTCAATAAGAGAAAATGAAATCATAGTCATATACGTATCATATGTTGGTAACTGATCAAATTGGAAATATACTCAAATCCCTAATATTTCTCTGTCTTTTTTTCTTTGTCTTTCGCGAATTTGTTTTTATGTAACCGATGACAACATTCTAATAATAATATAACTTGTTCCAGTGGCTTTACTGGTAATTTCAGAGGTGAACCAAGGGCGTTATCACCAAAAGCCTTTTTCCACTTGATGACAAACGCTTCAAATAAAAAGCCTTGGATTCTTCTGCAGATTTTACACTAAAAATAGAAAAACATATAACTAAAACTAAAAATTGGTTAAAGTCTTTTTGTTGAAATCTTCGTCTTTGCGACTCTTCGTCTTCTTCGGACATGGCACATTCCTTAACCTCACTTGCTGTCTTCCAGAGCGTCATCCGTAAAGGTAAAGTCAACACTAAATAGAATCCTCATTAGGGTCGAATCGGGTCGGGTTGAAAAATGTTTCTTTTTTGGGCTGAATTAATGCAGAGATGATGAGGAGTTTGCATGTGTACGGATCGAAGGAGATTGAGAGAGAGTTCTTGTTCGAGAAGAAAGGCCTTTATGTGGAGAAGGAAGCTAAGCCTCTGTTTCGTTCGGAAGGTTCCGGCGACCGGAGATCTCGGAAGGGTCTGTTTTTGTCACGTGGCGATGTATCTTCGTGTTCCTGTTTAATCATTCGCTGAAATACAGATGCAGATGCAATGGTCGATTGCCTAGAAAAAAGCCTTTTTCGAGTTACCCCAAAAGAATCTTCCTCTGCTTCCTACTCTTCTCTGCCTTTCGAGGTAATGCAGTTTTGACTCATTTGGCCGTTTTATTCCTCTCTTTTTATTTTGTGGTTAGGTTACATTAATCACATCATAGATTGATATCTTTTGGAATCGAGTAGAATCCTAGATTATTATTTCATTGATATATAGTGTTTCTGTCTTATTGATACCAAGTTTGTCAAATAGAGGAAACATGGCATAACCAGTATATGATAACAATGGCAAAATATAGTAATGGAATATATAGCGTGAAGGAATTATTGAAACAGAGATGTGATTTCAAAAGAATTACATGGTGGGTTAAGGAGAAGAAAATTTTGTATTTTCTTGTAACTTGTTCTTTTTAGTACTAGTAGTGCCACATACTGTTTACGTATTTTCTTCACCTCTAAATCACTTCCACAGATCTTTATATTATTTTCCGGTGTTCATAATTACTGATCAGACCAACACTTGTCAGTTTGATCTCCCGATTTACTTGCTAAGATCCTAATTGTAAATAAATAGGCTTGTAACAGTAACACATTTTAGTGTTATAACTTGTGTGCATTTCTTAAAAATCAAACTTGCTTTTGCTCTTTTTTTATTGTCAGAAACCCTAAGCTGGAGGACATTCCTAATTTAGCCAATGACCTCAAGTTTATCTCCGAGTTAACACCGAAGAAACCATCAATGATTTCTGACCAGGAACAATGCAGTAGAGTCCGATATTGTAACGTTGATGAGTCTAAATTGCCAAAGCTCGTCTTCAAAGAAGATAGAGTCCGAGATTATGAGGTTGTTCAGCCTAAACCGCGAAAGCTCGTCCTTAAACAAGATCTTAACTGTCTTCCTGATTCAGAAACTGAATCCGAGGAATCTGAAGATGAGCAAATTGAATATTCGGAATCAGGTATCTCTTCCAAGAAACTTACCTTCCTGATAAGTTATAACTCTAGGCTAGTGTTAAGTATTTTGTTTTTAAAAATGTGGGGTTGTTGTAAAAGTACAGATGCTGAGACGGAGATGATGATGATGAAGAAGAAGAGGGCAGCATCGAAACATGTTGCCGAGCTTTCCTTAGAAGATCTTTCCAAATACTTTGGTCTTACAATCGTGGAAGCTTCTAGGAATCTTAATATTGGTCTCACGGTTTTGAAAAAGAAATGCAGAGAGTTTGGGATTCCCCGGTGGTCCCATAGGAGGATCAAATCTCTAGACAGTCTGATCCACGCTCTTCAGGTCTTCTCTCTTCATCCATCTGATACTTGAATTCACTGAAAGAGATTGGTTTAAAATAAGCATTGCTACGTTTTGTATTGCTTAGGAAGAAGCAGAGTAGCAGAAGGAAAAGAACGAAGCAGCAGCAAAGGGAGTAGCTAAGAGACGGAAGGAACTGGAGACAGAGAAGAGCAATATAGTGAAGAGACCATTCATGGAGATACAGATAGAAACCAAAAGATTCAGACAATATAACTTCCTCTTTCGCTTAATGATTTTAGGTCTATAACTGAACATCGAACACATTAGTTAGTTAGGGTTTCCTGCAAGTCTAACAGATCCTAAGCCATTTTGAGTATGTTTTGGTAAGGACAGAGGAACTCTTGTATCAAGACTCTTTGTAGTGGGAAAATTATTATTATTATTATTATTATTATTATTATTATTATTTTTATTGAAATAATGCAATTAGGTCTTTAATTTTTTATTTTAAAACCAAATCTTGGGTTTCTTAATTGATCCAAATCCCAGTGTCTTTTTTCTTTTCTCTTTTGACTTCGATTAACTCATGGTCAAGACTCGAAACTTTCGAAAGTAGTGATAAAATTAGTTAATGCAATTAGTTATGTGTGTTCTTGGGTGGTCCCATATGTTAGCTCGTGTTTTGAAAATCTAAGGGGATTCTGTCTACACAACAAAGACCTGTCCAGACAACAACGACCACTAATTAACGTGTACCGTACAGACAGGTTCGAAGCTATACTACTACAAGTGTGTGTGAGTATAATGACGAAAAATGAAAATATCATTTTAACTACGTGGATTGAAATTTCATTTTTGTCTAATCTGGCATTTTCTACGTGGTCGAGTATCATTTCGAAATTCATTGTCAATGTTTTTAATCAAAAAAAAAAAATTTGCATGGAAATGTTCCAAGAAATTCACAGAAAATGAATTATGGTTTATCGAAAGGAAGTAAACTGAAAAACAATAACAATAGTTTATTTATGACATTACTTGAATCTTCTATTATCATGTGAACATGTTTTGTTTTGATAAAAGGTTAACATATGAACATCTTTGGCAAAGTGAAGAAAATAAATGCACCTAATTTTGAGCGCAAGAATTCTCAGATTTGTGGAATATATATGTAAAAATTTCATAAAAGACACACGTCCACGACTCCAAGCTGTGTGTGACTCAGACTCGGAGGTTGATTTTTGCAGCAAAATGCTTTATTTTTATTAGAATATTTTATTTTATATTTGTCAATATATATCTACAAAAACGAAATTTGACTCCGGAATATAATTTCATGTTTTTGATCAAACATTGTAATCGGTTGAAAATTCAAATTTAAATTGTCGAAGATGGAAAAATAAAAGAAAATAATAATAAATCAATTAGTTATCTTATTATTGATTAAGATGTTTTTGGCATATATGATTTATTTTAGTAAAATAAATTTGAATTGCATATATTATGAAACAGTGCATGAACATTCTTTAATGGAAATCACTAAATTAAACGTTTTGATAGTTAATTTAATTAGTAGAATTTCATGCTAAAAATATATTATTATTTGATTGATAATGTATCTGTTAAAATATAGATCAGATTAATGAATTTGAAATAAAAATGACATGCTAATTGATTAAATATCTTTATCAAATAGTATGAAGGTTAATTTAACTATACAGTCTTTCACCCCTCCGTTTTACCCACACAGTCGACAAGACCAACCGTAACTGGACTATTTCTCGTCGAACGGCTCCAAATGGCAGCAAAAATGAGTTCTTTTCCGTTCGCTCACCATATGATTATGCAGCATCACAACAAACTCAGTTTATCCCGCATTTTTAACAAAAATTTGTTGCTTTTTCCTCGTGTAAATAACCCAAAAAAAATAAAATACCGTCTTCAACTTTGAGAAGATCTTAGGGCTAATATCCAAACTTTTTTGGTTACCTAATACTTTTTTAATAACACATTTCCGACACTTTTTTAATAATAGAATTATTACTATGATGTGCAAATGGATTCTAAAAATGTGTGATACAACTACAAAAAATTATATTTTTTTCCAAAAGTAAAACAAATATGTATCAAATATTTTTATAGATCACACGTTCATAGATAAAAAAGCTTTGGCTAGGCCCTCATTTTTTCGGTCCATCTTCTTGGCATTTTCGTATATATTTAATTCCCTTTAATTCGTAATGCATAAAAATTTGACAAATTAGACCAAAGCATGGGAAATGTCATATTGACAAAGGTGGGTTCCTCGACCTCAAGAAGAACTAAACCCTTCTTCTGGCTCCCCTAAGAAAACCCAAATTTCTTCCCAATTTTTGTTGTGACATAAAAAATCAAAATTATATTGCAACCCCTCTTAGCCTCTTTCAATTATTCTAATATCTACTAAACTCCAGCAATAAAAGCAACAGTAACTTCTTGATCATCCACTAGCTCTTGTCTGAATTGGTAAAACAAGAAATAGAAGAAGAAAAAGAAGAAGAAGAACAAGAAGAAGAAAGGCACATGAAATGGGTCTTTGTCTTTCATTTCATTCATCATCCTCTGCTTCCAAAACCGGTCTCCATAGTCATGGTAATCTCTAATTTTCTCTTTTTGACTCTGCAGGTTCTTGTTTTCTTACCAGATTCCTCAAAAAAGTTTTCTAATTTCACAATTTTCCCATATAAAACCTAAAAGATCTTCACTTTCTGATCTCTCTCTCTCTCTGGCTTTGTTGATAAGCAGCCTCGACGAACACCCACAGTAATGGAACAGAGTTCTCGAGCACCACCGGCGCGACTACAAGCAGCAGTGTCGGACGACGGAGCCAATTCTCCAAAGCAGCGAGCGAAAGTTCCGGTGGGATTATGAGTCATTCCGGTCAAATTCTGGAATCGCCAAATCTCAAAGTTTACAACTTTCTTGATCTAAAGACAGCGACAAAGAACTTCAAACCGGATTCGATGTTGGGTCAAGGAGGTTTTGGGAAAGTTTACAGAGGTTGGGTCGATGCTAAGACTCTTGCTCCTTCCAAAGCCGGTTCTGTTATGACCGTTGCTATCAAGAGATTGAATTCAGAGAGTGTTCAAGGATTTGCAGAGTGGCGAGTAAGATCTATATCTCTAATCTCCAAACTATTTTTGCAATTTTCATTCTCTTCTTAGACGGATAAAAAAATAGCCCAGTTATTACGTTATTTCGATCGAGATGAAGAAGACTTGACTATTCCAATCAAGAAACGATCTTGACTTTCGGTTAGCAGTCTAATAAAATAAATATTAAGATAATTTTATAACAATAAATGAGGTTTTGTACTATGATAAATCAATAGTTTTATATTTAGATAAATTACCCATTATTATTATTTTACCAATCAGACATAGTTGGTTGAAATCGATTACCTCGTTTTGTTTCCATTTGAAGATTGTGACAAAAAATCCGGTGTTAAGTAGTCAGGAACTTCTCATTGTTACCGGACTTTGAGTTGGGTACACGTTGTTATTTGTTATTGGCTGCAATATTGTAGTCAAAGTATTACTCATATGTAATATTAAAATTAGTGAAAAGTTATTAGAAAGTCAACATTGTTTCTCTTTGAACTTGTATTCTAGATTCTTTAGCACAAGTTTTAATTAGAAAGTTCTATGAATCCGAGATCTAAGTTTGAGATTTGTGGCTTTGTTTGTTTTTGGACAGTCAGAAGTTAACTTCTTGGGAATGCTTTCACACCCAAATCTGGTGAAGTTATTAGGATACTGCCGTGAAGACAGAGAGCTTCTACTTGTCTACGAGTTCATGCCCAAAGGAAGTCTTGAGAGTCATCTTTTTCGACGTAATTAAGATCTTCTAAACCCACAGAATAGCGTCGAATCGATCATTAATAACAAAGTATTTATCAGAAAAAACTTTAATATACTTGGAGTGATCTTTACAGGAAATGAGCCTTTTCCTTGGGACCTAAGGATCAAGATTGTGATCGGTGCAGCTCGTGGCCTTGCGTTTCTACACAGCTCACAAAGAGAAGTCATCTATAGAGACTTCAAAGCTTCCAATATACTTCTTGATTCGGTTGGCTAAATTAAAACCCATATACTCACGATAATTAGAAGAATCTTTACTTGTTTTTCTTTTGTTTATGAGATTTGTTTCATACATATGGGCGTAGAATTATGACGCAAAGATTTCAGATTTCGGATTGGCAAAACTAGGACCATCAGACGAGAAGTCACACGTTACGACTAGGATCATGGGTACATATGGTTACGCGGCTCCTGAATATATGGCAACAGGTACATATAGAAAAACTTAAAACCATAGTCTTTTATTTATAACCACCTTAAGGTCTATAATCTCATCAACTTGGGGACAAAAACATGTTGAATTAGTCTCTTTTTCATTGCTGGTATTCTAACTCGTCATCTTCAAGATTCTTTTTAGTGACTAGATAGTTCACTAGTTGAACAACCGAGTCGAGATCAAATAATTAACCATTCGTTTATTTCTTCATCATCAGGCCATTTATACGTTAAGAGTGATGTATATGCATTCGGAGTGGTTTTACTAGAAGTAATGACCGGACTAAAAGCACACAACACAAAACGGCCTAGGGGACAAGAGAGTCTAGTCGACTGGTTAAGATCAGAACTCTCAAGCAAACACAGAGTAAAACAAATAATGGATAAAGGAATCAAAGGTCAATACACAACCAAAGTCGCAACAGAAATGGCAAGTATCACCTTCTCTTGTATTGAGGCCGACCCGAAGAACCGACCTCACATGAAGGAAGTAGTCGACGTCCTTGAACACATCCAACGGCTTAACGTTGTGCCAAACCGTTCTTCCATTAGACAGGCTGTTTCTAGCACTTCTCGTTCTTCACCACATCACTATCAGTATGGATATCGAGTTGTCGCACCAGGAGCTGAACGGAGGAGAGCAACACCTGGAAAACTTGGAGTATAAAATGAAATGGTCGCTTCATGTTTTTTTTGTCTCGGCGATATTATATGGTTTTAAAAAATTTTGGTCCCTTATTTGTATTAATTCTTGAAGTGTTTTGTGTATAATATATATTTATGTGTGGTTATATAATATTACATTTCTAGATATATATTAGGATATTATTAAAAATTAACAAAACTAATTTTCTTGTGTTATCGAATTAATAATGGTGAATATGTTATAGGTTTCGCACGATTCAATGCTATGCACTTGCACAATTCTTTTTTCAAAAATTTAATTAAATAGTTTTTGCTTGAGAAAAAATAATTGTACACAAAGACGGATTATGATGGCCCTTTAAAATTTTTATGATGAAGTATATTGTGGCTTTTGAGAAACATAAGCTGAAGATGTTGGCTATTAGATTATGTTCATGTGGACAAGAATTAAGTAAAGTATGATCATATCATCTGTGTTTTTTTTCTTTTTTTTTGACATCAGTTATATCATCAGATAGGTAGGGACTTTATTAATTATTCCATTGTTATCATCTTCCATTCTATTCTTCCCATGAACGATGTGCGTGGTGTACAGGAATGAATATATTTTCAATTTTTCTACTTTTCATTTTATGTAATCTCAGTTTATCTAAGCATGTTCAAAAGTATATTGCTATACATGAAAACGAAATTTATGACATTTTCATACATTTTAACATTGTACCAAAAACGATGTAAAGAGAAACAATAAACTTCAAAACAACTTTTCCCACAGGAGTAACTATTTAATATAGTGATCTTCATTTGCCTTTCTCTTTTTCTTCTTCGTCTTTTGGTGAAGACTTGTTAAGATCAAACTTAGCAACCATTTCTGCTTCGGTCAGCTCCTCTTCCATTTCTTCCATAGGTTCAACGTTTAGATCAATTTCTAAATGTCTTTCCCCTTCACCTCCCCAAGCATTACCACCACCCGCAACTAAACCACCGGATCTTCCTCCTCCGGCAATAACAAGAACAAAACCAAAATTTGTTCCTGGAATCGTAAACTTTTCAACTGCCGCAGAGAATGTTGGGGGTGGATTAAACCCCTGATAATTCATGTCTTTATGGGACCTCAAGTGTCCGAAAACGGCCTACCGCGAACCGAAAGCTTTCCTACAGATGTTACAAACAGGTGGGTATGTCGGTGGATGAGTCAATTCAGAATTTCCTACGTGGTTTCTTAGTTTTTCCTTCACCGGAACCACCCGCTTCGTCATTAATATCAGAAATTTTCCTCATCCTATTTATTTTCTGCTTCTTTTTATTTCCATCACTTCCACTACCATCATTCTTCTCTTTCGTAACAGCTTCCTCGGCCGCAGCGATTACCAACTCCGCCGCAACAACCGCTCGCTCATTTAGACGCGCTTCTTCTACCTTTTCTTCTTCAGCGCCGCTGCTAACACCAAAGTTTAGGTTTATAATCATATGGTAAGATTCTTCTTCATTGCTCCATTTAGAATCTTCTTTCACGGCCTCAGTATAATCAATATTCTACTCCTCAGGGTTGCTCATGATTCTTTGACAAGAAATAAAAAAAGATGTTTCAAAGTCATTATATATTTTTCTCTGAGCCGTGGCGGTTAATTTCGAATGGTTGTGTCTTTCTTTTAGATCTGTCTCCCGCCTTTTCGTTTGCAGATTTGCGTCAGCCGGAATCAATTAAACGCAGGGCTTTAAGTAATTTTGGGCTTAATGTCTTTTAAAGCCCATTTGTAGCCCAAAGCTTGTTCGTATTTTGTAGGTTGGGCCAGTAGATTTTCATGGATTTGTGCTACCTGAGAGGAGAAGTTGGTTTCGAAGACAACAATCAAGAAAAACATGGGGAAATTAGTTGAAGATTTTTTTTTTTCTTTTTCTTTTTTGGATAAACGAAGAGTTTGTTGACTCTTTATTTTTACTTATGTTACAATTCACCTCCAAATCATGCCAAGTCAAATAGTAATATTGACAGGAAATGTTAGGGCATTTTTAAAAATCAAACAAATCAGAAAGATTGAATATACGTCCAAATTATCCGGATAGCATTTTTTATTTTTATTTTTTTTGCCACAAACATTTTTTCATCTTATCGCTTCGATGGAAATTATAGTCACCTCTACAATATCATTCTACGGAGAAGAAAATTCAATTCTAATAATTATGACCAGAACTCATCTAGGCTAATTTTTTTTTTTTTTTTTTTTTTTTTTTTTTTTTTTATCTAGGCTAATTTTTTGATATCTCTAAATTGAAAATTAAAAAAATTCACCAAAAAGGATAACAACAAATGGCAAGAACATTTACTACAGAGTCGGCGTAATTCTCGGTAACAATAATTCTTTGGAAAGAAAGCAAATTCTTAGCTCTGTAAATACACATATTAATAAAATAAGATTATGATATAAGTAATTAATATGTTGACTTTAAGATCTCAGAACCGCGCCTAAGGAGGCTCTGGCTAGTGGGAACAAGCCTTCTTTGTCTGAAAAAGGCAAAAAAGAAAAAGAAAAAAAAAGGAATAATAGATTTGAAATAAGAAGAAAGGCAATACGCCTTCTTAAAAGTTACCGTTGGCTTAGACTTAGAAGCAAATCGTTTCCTTCATGATCCAACGGCCATCTTAATCACCTAGCCGTTGCTATTTTCTTTAATACAAACAAAATAAAATTAAAAAAAGGCAGACACTTTTTATTTTATTTTATTTCCTTTTTAATTCTTCTTCTGTCTCTCGCTTACTTGATCCGCTTCTCTGACTCCTCCTGATTCAATCATATCGACACAGAGAGAACGAGAGAGTAGAGAGTGAGAGAGATTCCTCTTCGTTTGATGCTCTTCTTCTTCTTCTTGAGATTCCTGTCGAGTAATAAAAATGGTTAATCCAGATGAGAACAATCGTAATCTCGTTGTTAAACCCATTACAGAGATTCTTCAAGGTAGTTGTAAAATGTGTTTAGAGAGAATCTGAGAATTATAGGTCTTAAGAACAGACAATCTGATATTGTGTGTTTTCTGGGTTTTGTCAGATGATGCGAGAAACAGAAAATTCGGAATAGAGATGAAGAGACAGAACAGGAGAGCATTGGGTGTGATTAATCACAATCTGGTTGGTGCAAGAGACTATCCTTGCGTTGTTAACAAGAGAAGAGGCTTGTCTGAGTAATTTACTAAACTCTTTCTAGATCCCAAAGCTTCATCTCTGTTTAAAGATTCTTAATTTTGGGCTTTTTTTTATTGATTTCAGGAGAAAACAAGAAGAAAGCTGTGAGAAGAAAAAGAAGCTTGATTCATTGCATCCGTCAATTTCAAGGTCAATATAGCTCCAAGCTTTCAAAACGTTTCTCTCATTTTGTTTGCTGAGATAGTGAGATTTGAGATTTTTTTTGAATATCTGCAGATCTAAAGAAGAGACGAAGAAGCGGAAACGAGTTCGGTGATTGTATATTCATTGATGGAGAAGAGGAGAAGAATGAAGCAACATTGGACCAACCTATGCCAATGTCATTGGAAGAACCATACATTGAATCTGATCTAATGGTAATTAATATTCAATTTTGATAAGATATTTAGCTTTTTTATGTAGTTTTTCTAAAGAAACTTCAAATTTGGATAGGAGGAAGAGGTTGAGATGGAGGATATAATAGTGGAAGAAGAAGAAGCAGAAGAAGCAGAAGAAGAAGGAGAATCAATTTTGGATATCGATGGATACGATGCAAACAACTCTCTTGCAGTTGTTGAATATGTCGAAGATTTATACGAATTCTACCGTAAAAACGAGGTACTATTTTTGTTGGTTTATAAAGTCTCTGAAGCAAAACCATTAGATTTTGAATTGTGACTGAGACAACTTTTTGGATTTTGGTAATTTGCAGAGATTTAGTTGTGCTCCTCTAGATTACATGGCGCAACAGTTTGATATAACTGACAAAATGAGAGCAATACTTATCGATTGGCTCATCGAGGTATGTTAAAAGATCTTTTTATTTTTTTGAAACACATTGGATTTTAATATATATAGAGCCTAATGAAAAAGCTTACTGAATGTTGCAGGTACATGACAAGTTTGAACTAATGAACGAGACATTGTTTCTAACAGTGAATCTGATAGATAGATTCTTGTCCAAGCAAGCTGTTGTAAGAAAGAAGCTTCAGCTTGTTGGTTTAGTTGCATTGCTCTTAGCTTGCAAATACGAAGAGGTTTCAGTACCTATTGTTGAAGACTTAGTAGTCATTTCAGACAAAGCTTATACCCGGAACGATGTTTTAGAAATGGTATAACCATAAGATAAAATTATATTTCTCGTTTTTGTTTCCAGAAACTCGGTAAAAGATTTACATTTTATCTGATTTAAAAAGAACCGCTGTATGCAGGAGAAGATTATGCTTAGTACTTTGCAATTCAATATGTCGTTACCAACGCAATATCCTTTCTTGAAGAGGTTCCTCAAGGCAGCTCAATCAGACAAGAGGGTAAATAAACAAATCTATCTTCAAGGGCTTGTGATTGACATGTACATAATTATAAAACATAAATGGATTTTATATTACAACTAAAACTTGTTTACTGAAACAGCTTGAGATCTTGGCGTCGTTCTTGATCGAGCTTGCTCTCGTGGACTATGAAATGCTTCGGTATCCACCATCGTTACTAGCCGCCACTGCAGTGTACACAGCTCAATGTACAATCCATGGCTTCAGTGAATGGAACAGCACTTGTGAATTCCACAGTCACTACTCTGAAAATCAACTCCTGTAAGTCTTTTTTAATCTATAAGGACTAATCTTTACAAGGAATTGCATCCATAAACACACAAAAAAACTAATCTTTCTCATGGGTTTGCATCCATAAAACAGAGAATGTTGTAGACGAATGGTGAATCTGCATCAGAATGCTGCAACTGATAAACTAACAGGAGTGCTTAGAAAATATAGCTCCTCTAAATTCGGACACATAGCAACAAAGTATGAAGCTGCACACTTTCTTGTGTCACATTCTCACTAAAGAGTGGAAATAGTAGTTTGTGTACAGCTGCTGACATTTTCCCTCTAAATTTTAATTACAGAAGAAAACAGCAACAAGATAACATTCAAAATTTCATCTGAATTTGATTTGTAATTTTTTCAAGTCTTTCTTTATTGAAATCTCAGCAATAAAATTCTCTAATATTCGTCAGAGGACACCGATTCTTGAAATATTGATATAAAGAATGAGAGTTTTAGTTTGAACTCTTCTTCTTCTACAAAGTTAAAAATTAAAACACACACATTGGAAATGAGTCTTAATTTAAACACAGCAGACAAAACTAGTACCACCTAATACAAAACGTTGTCGTTTTCAGTCTATTTTTATATCTCTCCCACCAAACTCTTTTTTTCAGATCTTTGTAAGTAAAAGCAAAAAGGCAAAAAAGCTCTGAGAATCTCACAATCATGGCGGCGTCGACGAACTCTTTCCTTGTCGGAAACAATACTCAGATCTCTACTTTGAAACCCAAATCCACATCTCAATCTCTTCTTCACCTCAGCAAACCAAACACCGTGAAGCTCACCGGCAGAGGGAAGCCCGTCGCTGTTAGATGCGTTGCTTCGTCGACTCAAGTTCAAGATGGAGTTAGATCCGGCTCCGTCGGATCACAAGAACGTGTCTTTAACTTCGCGGCGGGTCCAGCCACTTTACCGGAGAACGTTCTCCTAAAAGCTCAGGCGGATCTATACAACTGGCATGGATCTGGGATGAGTGTGATGGAGATGAGTCATAGAGGGAAAGAGTTTCTCTCCATTATACAGAAAGCTGAATCGGATCTTCGTCAGCTCTTGGAGATTCCTCAGGAATATTCCGTTTTGTTCTTACAAGGTGGTGCGACTACCCAATTCGCTGCATTACCTCTCAATCTCTGCAAACCGGATGATACAGTCGATTTCGTTGTTACTGGTTCGTGGGGAGATAAAGCTGCGAAGGAAGCTAATAAGTATTGCAAAACCAATGTGATTTGGTCTGGTAAATCTGAGAAATACACAAAGGTTCCATCTTTTGATGAATTGGAGCAAACTCCGCACGCCAAGTATTTGCATATATGCGGCAATGAAACTATCCATGGAGTTGAATATAAAGATTACCCTGCTCCTAAAAACACTAATGGGTTCTTGGTTGCTGATATGTCTTCCAACTTCTGCTCCAAACCAGTTGATGTATCTAAGTTCGGTGTGATTTACGGTGGTGCACAGAAGAACGTTGGTCCATCTGGTGTCACAATTGTGATAATTCGAAAAGATTTGATCGGAAATGTTCAAGATATTACTCCTGTGATGCTTGATTACAAGATCCATGACGAGAACAGTTCGTTGTACAATACGCCTCCTTGCTTTGGGATTTACATGTGTGGTCTTGTGTTTGAAGATCTGTTGGAGCAAGGTGGATTGAAGGAAGTGGAGAAGAAGAACCAGAGGAAAGCTGAATTGCTTTACAATGCTATTGAAGAAAGTAAAGGCTTTTTCAGGTGTCCTGTTGAGAAATCAGTGAGGTCGTTGATGAATGTGCCTTTCACATTGGAGAAATCTGAATTGGAAGCTGAGTTTATCAAGGAAGCTGCGAAAGAGAAGATGGTGCAGCTTAAAGGGCATAGATCAGTGGGAGGTATGAGAGCTTCTATTTACAATGCAATGCCTTTGGCTGGTGTTGAAAAGCTTGTTGCTTTCATGAAAGATTTCCAAGCAAAACATGCTTAGTTTGAAGGTGTTTTCTCTTTTTTTTTTACTTTCTTGGATTTTGGTTATGTTTGTTGGGTGATAAGCTTTGATGCTTATGATTTGGTTCTCTTTATTTCCAGAATTTTCCAGTAATAATGATGTTTAGCAATGTATCAAAATCTTTCCCATTGATTGGAAAGTAGGAATGTTTACAAACAAAAGAGCTTTCTTATTTGTTTGAAGTGATGATAAATTGATGATATATAGTCGCCATTAAAGAATCTGCAGGTGATCTCTCATATTCTCCCTCCTGTCTCTGTGACTCCTGGAACTGAAGATCCTATTTTTGCAAGATGCAAAACGTAATTCAGATCCCAAACTAAACTTTGATATTTAGATAACAGAGTTCACTGTAAGAAAGCAAGTTACCATTTGGTATTGTCTCTCTAAAAGCAACAGCTACATTTCGAAAGAACTCTCTGGTAGCATTTGCATATTCAATCAGCTAGCATATTCAGTTCACTACTAAAACCTGAGCAATGGAGAACAAAACCAGTTTACTATTGTCAGAATCAAGACTCACCATGTTCCGTTGTCAAAGATGGATCTTGCTCATCGACAAAACCGATCAGTTTCGCAGGATTTCCAGCCACCATGCTTTAGAAACCCCAAAAGAAAATATCCATTTGAGAGATGTTCAAACACAAAAGTCAGGGAGATTGATTTTTCGGATTCATTTCAGTTTCATACCTATGCGGAGGAACATCCTTTAACACAGGCGAACCAGCAGCTACCACTGCTTGCGCCTATGCGGAGGAACATCCATGTTTTAAGAGAAATGATATCAGAGAAGAGATCTGTACATACAAAATTGAGACACGGTCGCCTATCACAGCAGTCTCACCTATGACCACACCCAGTTCCATGATCCAACAAAATTCCTTCTCCAACTCTTGCAGCCGAGCGAAAAAACAAAAGTTAGTCAGATGCTAGATGTAACAGCATAAGCAAGATATGAATCTAAAAACTTACCCGGATGAATATCGATTCCAAAAACCTGAGAGAAACCATTGACATGGATCAGAGATTGTAGACCAACACTATAATAACATTAACCAAAGAAGTTTTGGAAGGTACACTACCTCGCTTACTCTGCTTTGCAATACCAATGCTAATAATTTTCGTCCTTGCTTCCACAACTTGTGCAACTCTATATGCCTGCAGCGCAAGATAGCCCTGTGGAACAAATTATTCTGGTAAAATGCATATGAAAACCCTTAGCAATCGGTTTATACAGGCGTTAGAGATGTTATTGTCAAGCAGGATCTCTGTCTTTAAATGCCTACATCAAAACAAAGAAAAACTACATTGCAGTCAACAGATAATACTGTCAGAAGCCAAACGAAGATTCATAGATACAAGATAAGTGTTTTTACCTGAATGTCAAGACGAATCGAGCTCTGAATACCTCTGTCATGTATCATCACATTGAAAAATATATCCATGAGTTGAGTTGCTAACAAGGTAGGGTTTTGGAAGCGGTTAGTCAGAAAAAACTGATGCCTGCTCTAAACAGTCATGCGACAAGAAACTAGCATACTAGAAGCTACTCAAAACCGGTTCCTTTTCAGCGTGTAAACACAATATCATTCATCACTGAAGGAACATAAAACACGAACACTGTTCCTCAAGTACTTGTCCTTTTGTAGTCAATGATTGATAAATTCAACACCATTAACGCCTAAAAATGATTATATATTAGACGGATGAGCGAAATATGTAACATCAAGAACATCTAAAAGGTTTCACTAAGGGGTTGAAGAGACAGAACAGATTTAGTGATCACTTGACCCCACGGTTTCGTCGGATTAATTGATACAAAACGTACAGAAGAATGTCTTTATCATAATCTTATGTAGAATCCAAGTTTATTAACGATAGCAAAGTTTCTGTCTTTGTGGAATTATGTATGTGAAAAAACCCATAAAAGAATCGATTTGTTTCTTTAATAAGAGAAATACGATTATAGAGCAGAAGGAGAAAACCTCAAGCTTGGCTTCTTCTCTTATAGAATCCCAAAATATTTATACAAGTTTAAACGGCATGTAAAAATCTATTATTAAGTAAATTTAAAAATACAAAATTATAATTTTCAAAATCTCGTAACCAAGTTATATGTAAAAAAATTAAAAGGATGAAAAGAATACACATTCAATTTATTTAAAGATTCTTAAAAATAAAAAACATTCTATACAATCAAAATCATCTTTGTTTGATTGAAGCTCTCACAGTTAAAAATGGCCATAGCTGAAAAATATAATATTGTTATTTGTCACATATATACGTTCTTTTTATTTAACAGTTAAAAACCAAGGAGAGAGAGTAAAAGCTGACAAAGGCATAAAACAAAAAGAAATGAAAATGTAAACGCCGCATGCAATCGCCAAAAACGAAAACGACCAACGTCCGTCAAAACATTGCTCTCAAACCCTAAAAGAAGCTAAATCCAGCGATGGCGAGAAGATCCGCTTCGATCCTCAATCGCCTTCTGGCGAATCCTCCTTCTCCATTCACCGCACTGTCCCGATCTATCACCTACATGCCTAGACCCGGAGACGGAGCCCTACGAACCGTAACCCTAATTCCCGGCGACGGAATCGGACCTTTAGTGACTGGTGCGGTAGAACAGGTCATGGAAGCGATGCACGCGCCGGTGCATTTCGAACGATACGAGGTTCGTGGCCACATGAGGAAAGTCCCTAAAGAAGTAATCGAGTCTGTGAAGAGAAATAAGGTTTGTCTCAAAGGTGGATTAGCGATTCCTGTTGGTGGAGGTGTCAGTTCTTTGAATATGCAGTTGAGGAAAGAACTCGATATCTTCGCTTCTCTCGTTAATTGCATCAATGTCCCTGGATTAGCGACACGTCACGAGAATGTGGACATCGTCGTGATTAGAGAGAACACAGAAGGAGAGTATTCAGGACTTGAGCATGAGGTTGTTCCTGGTGTTGTCGAGAGCCTTAAGGTAACCATATAACAATGATGATCTTCTTGTTTAACATCAAATTTAACCCTCATTTCTGAATTGTGTTGTTAATGTAGGTGATAACTAAGTTTTGTTCTGAGAGAATTGCGAGATATGCATTTGAGTATGCTTATCTGAACAATAGGAAGAAAGTGACTGCTGTTCATAAAGCTAACATTATGAAGCTTGCGGATGGGCTCTTCCTTGAATCTTGTAGAGACGTTGCTAAACATTATCCGGGGATTACATACAATGAAATAATCGTAGACAATTGTTGTATGCAACTTGTCGCTAAGCCTGAGCAATTTGATGTCATGGTAATGCTTTGCTGATATATATGTTCTTTTCCTAATTACAAAGTAACTTCAAATCTGACAAGGAAATTAAAAAAAAAAACTTTATACATTTTTCTAATCTTGTTTTTCAGGTGACACCTAATTTGTATGGTAACCTTGTAGCAAACACGGCGGCTGGAATAGCCGGTGGCACTGGAGTTATGCCAGGAGGTTTGTCCATATAAATATATTAGTTAAGTTATAATCTTTCGTAATTTGCGTCAGAAAATGACATTTCTTGGGAACAGGAAACGTTGGTGCAGAACACGCGATATTTGAGCAAGGTGCATCAGCCGGGAATGTAGGGAATGATAAGATAGTGGAGCAGAAGAAAGCGAATCCGGTGGCTCTACTTCTCTCATCGGCTATGATGCTTAGACATCTCCGGTTTCCAACTTTTGCTGACCGGCTTGAAACCGCAGTGAAACAAGTGATACAAGAAGGAAAATGTCGAACGAAAGATCTTGGAGGAGATTGCACCACCCAAGAAGTTGTTGATGCGGTCAAAGCAGCTCTTGACTGATAAGCCATGTGAGCCTCTGCTTCTGCCTGGTTCTTCTTCAGTCTCTTTTGTTTATTTTCTCTGTTTTCCACTGCCTTTTTTTTTTCTTGATTGATTTTGTTAGTTCATTTTCGTCTTTTGAGTAATATCATACCTTACGTTTGAGCATGAGCTCTATGGTTACATGAAAAAAATCAATAAAGCCAGAAGCAATTTTGTTTATCAAGCAAGATGTTCTCTTTTTGCATCAAAATGGGTAAAAACATTAAGCAAATAACTTGTTGAAGAAGAAAGAAATTACTTGAAGTAATCTTGGCTGTTCTAAAATCTGATAATTACAGATACCCAGTAAGAATATAATTAATGGTCTCTCATTGATGAAGAAGCATGTAAAGAATTAAAGATGACAATAGACACCAGATAAGAAAACAGAGCAGAGCAGCCATGAATATAAGCATTTTGCTATAATTAGGGCTTTCACCGGGTACGACGCGCAAAGACCAACGATTTTGTACGTCAGAAAGATTAAGAAGAAATGCCAAAAGTAATATCCTCGTCACCGTATCTCATACGAGTACAATCCGTAGGAACATTTCGAAACACAACCTTTTACTTCTCTGTTTTTTTTCCTCTGGTTCCGCTTTATTGAAATCTCCCAACTATAAAATACGTCCTTGGTCCATCATCTTTTGAACAATAATAAAAGACTTCAGAAAAAAAATTATTGGAGGAAAAAACATCAACAATAACAGAAGGAAAAGAATTTGTTTCTGAGGAATTTTTGCTCTGTTTTCTTGATCCTAAAGATTGAAATGGCATCGAATAGTGAAGCGAGGCCTCTGCCCAAATTCGGAGACTGGGATGTGAATGATCCGGCGACGGCTGAGGGCTTCACCGTTTTATTTAGTAAAGCCGGCGAGGATAAAAAAAACAGGTCGGAACACTAGCAAGGCAACTTCACAGAGGAAACAAGATGGCGGTAAACCGGCGGTAAACCAACTGCCAAGAAATGGCTCTGTTTTACTTTTTCTTGATTTCCTGTAAATTAAATTAACCGTTTGAGCATAGCAATGAGATATTGTCTTAGAAATTTTATCATTTGTTTAGGATTTTCTCTTTATAATATGCAGAGTTATATATGTTTAAAATGTTGCAGTTTTGCATAGCTTCTTGCATATCATGTTTGATGTTTTGTTTCGTTTGAAGTTTTAAGACTAGATTTTGACAACCTTCTTGTTTAGCTATATTTATTATGTGCTTTACCATCGTTTTAGTTCTTTTGATTACATCTTAGTCTCTATCCCTTTCTGAACGGTTGTTCTTGCTTCAAAAACACACATGATTTTAATAGGTAATGTAATTTCGCTTTTTCAGTAATATTTATCATTGTAAAAATTCTCAAGATATTGAGTTAATGAGGAAATGCTTAGACGTAAAAGAAAATTTTACTAATATTGTTGAGCAATGTTAGGCTTAGCATTGATGTACAATAATCTTATTGCCTGAGACCTATATGTGTTTCCTACCTTTATTGCCATATACACTTAAATCACTAGGAGTAAAATAATGTGAATTTTATGAATGCTTTTATTAGTTGTTGCTTAAGAGAAGCAAAATTTCCTCGTGTAAATATGAAAATCTCAACCAAAAATGGACATGTTCTCTTGGTAAATTAGACAACAGTATCTGATCATATATTGCTCTGTTCTTTTCATTGTGCAAGTGATACGGTAATCTCCCTTGATTAATTTCTCAAAAGGAAAAAGACTAAGAAGAATATATTTTTTTAACACTAAGTAGCCAAATGCAGAGTATTATGACGTTTCAGTGAAATTAGATTGCTAATCATTGAGACCTTAAAGAGAAGACAAAGTTCATGGGATCAATTAGGGAAGATTTACAAAGGACAAGTGGTCAACATTGTGGTAATACTCTATTAATTGTGATGACTACCTTCAAATCATTTGGCAAATTAAATTCCTTTTTTTGCTTCTTCTCTCTTCTGCCATGTTCTCTATTTATATGTATATTACAACTTCTGTCTCCTTGTCTCCCAATAAAATAATAGAAAAGCAACGGAAATAAATATACACACATGAGTAGGAAATGAATCGTACGACGACCTTATTGAACAAGATTCTCCTACTACTCTTATTGTTTAAAACCCTATATTCTTGCACCTATAATGGCCTCTTTTTTTCTTTGCGCAAATATTTGTTTATATCTTGAAATCTCTCCTTGGAAAACGTTTCTCCGAGTTGTCGTGTTTTTTTTTTACTGATGAAACAAATATTTGAGTTAGACAGCTACGGTGGAGGAGGCAAAGAGAGACAAGAAAGGAGACAAGATAATCATAATAATCAAGAGAGCTTGACGTTGCTGGTTTCATGACCACATAGAGATGATTAAATTAAGTTAAAAGGGATAATTTGTGCAAATACCCTCACTTTATAAGGTTTTTTAACACATGCCCAATTGCTATTAGTTACATGAAAATCTTTTTAAGGGGTCTTTTGGATTTATCTGTTAAGCTTTCCTCTATTATATATCTTTGGAGTCTCCGAACCTTAACCCACCAAAACCCATTTCCAAGTTTAAAGCTTTCTTCTTCTTTTGCTTCAGAGCTTAAGAAATGGCAGAATCATCTTCCTCTTCGGCCACTACGCATGTACCAGCTAGGTCTATTAGTTTGCCTACAAGACTAATCCATCCGAAGGCACAGAGAGTTGAAGAAGAACTGAAAAAGATTCAAGCGTTAAACTTTTCTTCATCAACTTCTTCTCGGATCCAACTTAGACTTGCCAAGCTCGTTGACCTCTATGACTTTGTCAATGAACAAGTTATATGTTCGCCTCAAGGCCAAAAAGCTCTCCGCCTTTGCCGCCACACGAAACTTGTGGAAGACGCTCTTGATGAATCCATCTTGTTACTCGATGTGTCTAACTTCACAAGAGACTTGATAGAAACATTCATAGGGAAAATCCAAGATCTTCAATCCGCTCTACGTAGACGCAGAGGAGATTTCTCTAACGTTCAGTCTGACATCCGAACTTTCATTACCTTTCAGAGGAAATTCAAGAACGCAGCAGCAAGAGAACTTAAATCCCTTGCAAGTACACAAACAAAGAAGAAATCTCCGGTTATCAAACCATCCGGTGATCTCGATCAACATTATTCTATGGTTTCCAACATTCTAAGGAAATCAAACACATCAACGATCACTATTTTTCAGTCACTCTTGCACTTTCTTTCTTCTTCCGATGAGAACCAGAAGGAGAATGGTGAAATCGGATGTGTAGAGAACTCGATGATCCGTTTTTTCTATGGAAGAATCATCGGTAGGAAGATTGTAAAAGTCACTGATGCTCAAACGATGCTCGGGAGATTAACTATGCTTAATTTGAGCCTTGAAGCAATTAGGGATGAGTTAAGTTACTTATCAAGACAACTTATTCAACATAGAGCGTCTCTCTTGAACATTATTACTCCATAACAATAAGAGTTTGTATATTTTGTGTAAAAACTAGATTTTGTATAGATTAAATTATAATAGAAAATGAGTTATCGCATCTTCACTAATCTCCCTTTCCATAAAAAATGTTATGTATCTTTTGTGGTTCGGATTGGATGATTTTACATGAATTGATCCGGTAAAACCTAATCTCAAAATTTATACGTTGAATTAAAAAGTATCAAACTGAATTAACAAAAAATAAATAAATGAAAAGTAGCATGTTTATATAATCCTAAACCTATGTGGAGCATCATCACCTTCAATTCGTCATCATCACTTAAGACATCACATGCTGAACAAACTTCCCAAACTTGATTATTGTTATCTTTTAGTTTCGTGTCGCCCACGTGACGTGCTTGTCGTGCGAAATGATCTTTACCAGAGGTTTTATTATTGTCATTTATTATATATTACATGTTATTACTTGTGTACGATACGATGATGATCCACGAGAGCACAACTCAGAAACAATAATTTGTTTCTGCCCTAAGAGAAACCAATTTAAATAAGAATTTAGAGGAGATTCTTTTTTTTTCGAGGAGATTCTTTATTTCTTGGTTCATGCTTTGTCCAAGTTATATGGTTTAAAACTTAGAGAAATTTTATGGGTGGGTATAGTGATTTAAATCCCCCATTATAGCCGTATTTTTCATCTCTAGTTCTTCCTTTTTAAACGTCCGACCTTTTTAAATATCAAAAATAAGAAAACGTCAGACCATACGAAATATGGTGTTGTAAGCAACCGAACTCTGGGTTAAATGGTAACAAGCATGTCTAGATTTCAGTTAGAAAGAGCAATATAATTCCAACAGGAAGACGTATATATTTCACTCTATTGGACAAATTACAAAGTTTAAGCATTCTAACATATAATCTCATATTCTACTAAAAACACCTAATTTAAGCAAATCACATTTATCATGGCTCTAACATGTTCTCGAATTTTGACATCGCCTTAACCACAACCTATTGACTATTTTGAGCTTTGTCCTCAGTGAACTTCGACCGCTTTTTTGGCTTTCGACTACCATAAAATCGGCAGACTACGTGAGATCTTTATAGCTCCTCTTTCTTTATAACATCCCCCTAACTTTTCCTCTCTAATTCTTTCTGAAGGCGAAGAGAAAATTAACTAGAAGTCTCCAAATTCTTCCCCCCCCCCCCCTCCCACGCATATATAGTCTTATGAAAAATACCATTAACATATCATTATCTTGTAATAAATAAAATGTATGTACCGCTTTAAAAATATTGTATACAACCACTTCTTACTTCATTCTATTCAAGATTTATTCAAGAACCAGAAAAAAGAGAAACGATTTAGGCACACTTTGATATATGTAAGAGCGGAACAATATGTATGATTCGGATGTACGTAGATGCACATAATTGTGTAAATATACGTGACGGAAACACATACAAAACACCTACACTACCTTGTACCGGTACATTCAAATCATTATCGCCATTTGACGATGGTACACATAAAATCAACCTTGAAAATTAGTACTTTTTGTTACTTGTTTATTCTTTTTTTTTTGGTCAAACTCTTTTTTATTCTAACCTTTTCTTTTCTTGTTTGGTTTAGGAATCCATACTATCTATTTCGATCTTGATAATTTTTCTCTGTTTTGGTCTTGTAAACGGCCAAAATTACAACGTACTCAATTTTGGTGCCAAAGAAGATGGTCAAACCGATGATTCAAAGGTAAATTATGTTTTGATTTTTTTTTCTCTTTCTAACCAAAATTTTGACGTATACGACTAAAAAATACTGTTGGCTTTTAATATCTTCTTTTTGCTACTTTTAATTATTGTTTTGGAAACTAAATATGTAAAAAGGCTTTTGTGCAAGCATGGAACGCTGCATGTGGTGGGGAAGGAGACATAAAAACACTCCTTATTCCCTCTGGCACAACATTTTTACTTCAACCTATCGTGTTCCAAGGCCCATGTAAATCTAGCTCTATAAAAGTTCAGGTATGTAGACGACTAATTTATAATTTATTCGAGAAATACAATTATGTTTAAGTTAGGAATATCAGTCAAAGTTGGGGTCTTTTAAATTTATTTGAAGTTGGATGGCATCATCGTCGCACCTAGCAACATCGGAGCATGGTCCAACCCCGGTTTGCATAAGTGGATTGGTTTTTCAACTGTCTGGTCTAATGCTCGTTGGTTCGGGAAATATTAATGGTCGTGGTTCGTCCTTTTGGGAGGTGACAATTTGCGACAATTTGCTATATCATAATTTTGCTTTACTGTTTTTAATATATATTTATTCACCGTATAAAATCAAAATCATGATAATTCTCTATATTTTCAGCAAAATTTGAAAGCTTCTCAACGACCTACTGTGAGTATATCTACTAAATTTACAATGCACTCTTTAGGAAGATTTTTATTTTCCAATTGTAATCGCCATAAATTTGCAATTAAAAATACTATTTGTTTTCTTCAGGCATTACATATTAGCAAATGTGATAACCTTCGGATAAACGGCATAACCTCGATTGATAGTCCAAAAACTCATCTATCAATCAGATCATGCAATACTGTTGCAATATCGAATATAAATCTTTTTGCACCCGAGAAAAGTCCCAACACCGATGGAATCGATATAAGTGACTCGACTAATATTAACATATTTGACTCTGCCATTCAAACTGGTGCGTATTTATATAAAAATCTTTTAAACGTTTTGTTAACATGAATATCTCACGAAATAAATGAATCATACTAATTTTTTAAATGATGGATATTATTCAATAACTAGCTTACTATAGCTCCAGATAGTATTTGTTAATTATCTTGTGGAAAATTAATTTTTAATTTTCTTTAAATATAAAAATGGCATAACAATCATTTGAATTTCTTAAATTCCCAGGGGATGATTGTATAGCAATCAATTCTGGAAGTTCCAATATCAACATCACAGGGATTAATTGTGGACCTGGTCATGGAATAAGGTAATTTATTTTATTAATTAAACTTCTTAGATTACTCCATTGACTATGAATAGAAGGCTTACTTGCAAAGAAAAAAGTTCGAGAGAATTCATGAATTTTTCTTTATAATTGGATAATAGTGTGGGAAGTCTAGGAGCCGGTGGATCAGAAGCTACAGTAAGTGATATTCAAGTGACTCATTGCACTTTCAATCAGACGACGAACGGAGCTAGAATCAAGACATGGCTGGTATTTATTTTTCTCTCCTACACCAATTATTACCTCATATAATTAAATTGATAAAATCACGGATTCAAAACATGTTTAAATTTATTTTTAAATTTTAACTTTTAGGGTGGGCAAGGATATGCAAGAAACATAAGTTTTGAGGACATCACACTCATTAATGCAAAAAACCCAATAATAATTGACCAACAATATATAGATAAAGGGCATCTTGATGCAGAGGTAATTTTTTGTTTCTTAATACATTATAAATACAACTATGTATATATAATATAATACATTGGAAATATCATTAAATTTTGAAAATGTATGTATTTATGTTTAATAGGAATCAGCAGTGGCAATTAGCAATGTAAAATATGTGGGTTTTCACGGAACAACGTCAAAGAAAAATGCTATAACGCTTAAATGCAGTGAAAGCACACATTGTAAAGACGTCACTATGGATGGAATTAATATTACCATGGCAGATGGAGGAAAACCTAAAATTGATTGCCAATTTGTTGATGGAAAGTCTAGTGATACTGATTTGATGCACGACTGCTTTAAAAATACTACTAGTTCTAAATCAAGAAACTGAATGTAAAAATAAGTATGCAAGAGAAAGTTGTATTGCATAAGAAGAAGACATGGAGGAACCTGAGTTTTTCTAATAAAAAGTTTTCAAAGAAGAAAATGATTTACAAGAGTCACTGAACATAACTGATGACTTTACTCATGTTAGAAACAAACAGTTGAGATTAAGTGACTCATGTTCTTCTCACATTTTCCCACATCGTTTAACCCTGAGGATTCCTCTGTTTTTGAGCTTATAGATGTTTCAATGAACAAAATCATAAACCTATGCGTTGTTTATTTGTTTTTCCGTATGTACTAGTGGAACGCTGGCTTGTGTCCTTTTCTTTTAGCATATAATTTTTTTTTCAATTTGTTTCATTGTGTTAACTCGTCCCACGGCACATTGTAAAAGGTTGTTTCATCTGATCTGATTTTTGCATGAGTTCTTTTACTTTCTCAAATTTTTGGTTTTAAGAAAATAAAAAAATCGAATTAGGAATGAATCCAATTGCGTTTGGATTGAGCTTATGTTTTAATTCAAAGAATTTAAACGAAATATATATATATATATATATATATATATAAAATCATGACGTTTATGACAATCGTCAATCAGATACAAAGTATGTGAAATCTTCGCAAACAAAATAAACTCTTGCACCTCTTACACGTGTCTGTATTGTGAGAAGCCAAGCAGAAGACAGTTAAAATAAAAAAGTTTAAACCCTCAATTTTACCCACATCTATTTTTTAATTTTCAACTATCCATTTAATATAATTTTTTTAACTATTATCCGTTAATAAATTTAATATTTTTAAAAAATTCCATTTATTGTAATAAAAATTATTCTAAATAACATAAATTCTTAAAATATTTATATTTATCATAGAAACAAGAAGATTTTTTATATATATAACAAAAATTTTCATAAAAACAACTAAATTTGCAGGTTTGCAAAAACTGTTAACAAGTTGGATACAACATATTTCATGTAAGTGTGAAGACCAAAAAAATAAAAATTGTGGCTACCATATCAACATAATTTTCTCATCAAATTTAATGTTTTGGTTGTATTTATTTTAGGATATATGGTGTATCTTATGCTCTAAGTGGTAATACTTCTTAACACTATTAATTTTTTTTTGTTAAACAATGTTGTTAATTTTTTTTGTTGGTTTTTAAAACAAAATATTGTTCAACAACTTAATATAGTTGGAGGAATTTTTTCTATTGATATTGTCCAACAGTTGCAAAGTAAACCATTTAAAATCTAAAATAAAATCATTAAATCGGAACTAAGATTTTAATTCAAAATTTTTACATACATTTTATGTTGTTTATTTATTAAAAATCTTGTTAATTTTATAATAAATACAAAGTCTTGGATATTTTATATTATTTAAAACAACATAAAACTGTTTACAGAATATCAAATCTATTAAGGGATTATAATTGAAAGGATTCAAAAATTGTGCGATTTTTTTCATTAAATTTCCTAAATATAAATTATTGTACGTTCTTGTACAAAAAATCTTTTAAACTACAAAAGATGATTGGGTAATAGAAAGGCGTATACAATATATGGTTGAGGAAGATCTGGATCTCGTTGCCTACCGAGAAAGTTTAAGAACGTCGATATTTTTAAATTTTAAATTTTAAATGTTCGAAAGGTCAATTGATAATGTGGCGAAACCGGAGGCAACACAGACGATGACTCATCAGGCTTCATCTCTGTGGCCAAATAATTTGACCAATATAATAGCCCGACAGCTCAGAGAATCACAGATTTTCCAGTAATAATCGGACCAATCAAATTTAAAAATTCAATTATTGTTTAAGTTTTGTTGGTTGATAGGCAAAACCCTACGCTATATATATATATATTCATGTGTAGAGTAAGTTGAGTAATGCAGATTGAGCAGAAAAGAAAGAAACAAAGCTATAAAAACCTTTCTAAAACAATCAAAACAAAAGCACAAAAGGATATTAAAAAATGTCAAATATAATCGTCAAGAATCAACTGAGATCTATAAGCTTACCTTCGAGATCGCATCCAAGTACGACCGGGATCGAGGAAGCTCTTAACAAGGTTAAAACGATAAACACCACGACGGGTTCGTCCAAATCAATCTTGATGGGTTTGGCGGGTTTGGAGGAGCTCTACAATTGTGCGGAGGATTTTCTGAAAATGGGCTCGACGCAACGTGTTATGTCGTCTAATGGATCGGAGTTTATGGAGGAGATGCTTGATGGTTCTTTGAGGCTAATGGATATATGCAGCATCTCTAGGGATCTCATGGTGGAGACTCATGAGCATGTTCGTGTTGTTCAGTCATGTGTTAGAAGAAAGAAAGTAGCCGGAGCAAAAGAAGACCACCTTGATGTCGCTATCTCGGGCTATGTCAGATTTAGAAAGAACATGAGAAAGGAAGCTAAGAAACGTCTTGGATCCTTGAAGAACATTGATGGAGGATCCAGTTTATCATCACCGGTAAATAATGACCAACAAGATGAACATCTATTGGTGGTTATAGATGCGATGAGACGAGTAGTTTCCGCTAGCAGCTCGGTGTTGAAGTCATTCTTGGAGTTCTTGTCAGGAAGACAAAGTAACATTAAGAGCAAGTTGGCTTCGGTGCTAAAAAAAAAGGATCATCAGGAGGAGACCAAGAACGAGTTGGAGAATTTAGATTCCGCGATATGCTGCTCTCGTGATGATCTACAAAATAAGCTTGAGGAGGTTGAAATGAGCATTGACGGGTTCGAGAAGAATCTAGAAGGGTTATTTCGAAGGTTGATCAGAACACGAGCCTCGCTTCTCAACATAATCTCTCATTAGATTTTAAATAAGCATGTAATGTAACCAGTGTACGCATTCTGACGTTAGAGATTTTGCCGGAGGGGTAGATTCTAAACGCATAGATAAGATTTTTTACTCTAATTTAACATATAAATGTAAAGATAAAGAATTAGTAAAACGGGTAAATGTTCTCACCCTTCCAGCTCTAAAAGTTGTTGAAAGTCTCATGGATAAAATCATCCGTAATGAAGTTGTCGTTGCGGCGCAACTTCCTGTGGTTGTCGCTAAGAAGCGACAAGAAAGACAGATCAAACTTTAAGTGAATACGATGATTTGGATGGGAATCCTAAAAAGAAAAAGTGGGGAGACCTCGAGTTTTGTTAGATGCTAATGTCAGAGCGTCTGACTCTATAGTGGTTATAAAGCCTAAAAAAGTTACGGAGAGAAGATTCGACTGAGTTGATTCATCCATCTCCCGAGTGTAACGCTTGTAACCTTCGAGGCACCGTGGGTTTAGGAATCGATCTAAATATTGATCATGTGGTAGAAGATGAAAGGATTCGATCTGTCTCGACTCTAAAGTTTGATCTTAATAGATCACCACCAGAAAATGGTCAAGAAGATGAAAAGGAGCATAACACCAAGTGAAAGCTCTGTGTGACTTTTTTTTCCGTCATCTTTGTGCGACTTTAAACTTTACAAATTTTTTATTTTCTTGATTCTTGACTAACTTAAAAGATGTGCATGTGTATATGCATGCAAGTCCTCTTCCTTGTTTACATTATTTTTTCGGCTGATAAGATTTGCAAATTGCAACAATGTTGGAATAGAATAAATCGTGCACTACTGAATATTTTTTTTGTTTTTAGCATTTTGTAGGCTTGTAGCTAGCATGCATTGGAGAACGTTACAAAAATGATTCAAATCTAACGAATTCACTTGCCTTTTTCTGATCTTTAATATTAATTTTATCATCATATGTCCAGATTAGAATGCCAGAAAATGGCTGTTATAGTTTTACGAAATGATTCGTAATAAATGGTAATGTTAAATAAACCAATATAAATATGTAAATGTTGGAAGACCACTCTACGATTATTAAATCAATACATCAGTATCAACTGACAAGCAAATCTACTCAAAACTCGTGCCCCTCGTACGTGTCGTAACCTGAGATGTCATGCAGAAGGCAATGTTATAGTTATTGATTTTAGACGAGTATCTCTTTATATTCCTAAGGAGCCACAACTATCATAAGATGAGAGGAGGAAGATCTAGATCTCGTTACCTACCGATACGATTTTACGAACTCGAAAGGTCAAATTGACAGTGTGACAAAATGGGAAGCAACAATGACCAGGCGTTGCAAAACCCAACGCTATATATATGCACGTGTAAGGCAAGTTGAATAAAGCAGATCGATTAAAGAAGAAAGAAAAAAAACACTCAAAACACCTTATAAGAAAAATCAAAACATAAAAGATGGTGAATATGATCAGTAAGAAACAATTAAAATCTATAAGTTTACCTTCAAGATCGCATCCAAGCACGTAATGAGTAAACATCATGATAGAAACATTCGTATCAAAAGCTTGAAGAAAAATTTCCTAATTAATATTTATAACGAAGAGTAAACCTTAAGAAAAAAGGAAATAAAAAATAGAAAAATAATTTCCTAAATAATTAAATAGAAATATTCGTATCAAAAGCTTTATTTTTAAACAAGAAAAAAAGATTTTTATTATCTTTAGGTGAAATGATTTGAGAGAGAAAAAGAAAGCGAAGGAAGAAGAAGAGGGGACACGTGGAGGCACGAAGTGATGGGAATTGTTTATTCAACTGGCAACATGATTTCGTGTAGATAGTTCTGAGAGAATAGTTTGCACACCTTCTGCAATTCGCTTCTTTAATTGGTATGAGTGGCGTTACACTTTGTTTAATTTGTTCACAAAATCTATTGATGGCGAAGAGGTCTTCTCTGAGTTTGGACAAATAATTAAAAAGGCAAGTCAAAACCATATCCATTTATTTACATCATTTATTAAAATAGAAATTGGGGAAATGATGAATCCCAGAAAATTCCTTAAAACCACTTTATTGATGAATGAAACAAGAAACAAAACACAAATTCAGATTGGAAAGTGTAGCCGTTTAAAGTGAACACATGTCAATCAATATTTGTCGGAACCGAGGAACAAAGTTTGCTCGATTCATGTCTACTCAATGAAGCAACAGTAACATAAAGAATCCTTTCATGTACTACAAATGACCCGTTGCACATGTTTTACTTTCTGAAATTCAATACAAGAACTAAACCAGAAGAAAAGCTCAAAGTTTATGTGTTTTTTTTTTGTTTATATCATTTTCTTTAGGGGTGAGGTTGGATATGGCTTTTTCGATACGTTCAGAATAATATACAACTCCCAATAAAGGATTTACTAAGAAAATCTGTCACAAAGTCTCCCACAGGAGATCACTTTTGAAACGGTTTCTTCCTTTTCTCAGCCTCCACTTTCTTGAATTTATCCGCTGCGGTTACATGAAAATGCCATGAGCTAGTAGGAACAACGTATAATCTCTACGCTCGACTTTGCTAACGAGCCTGCGTCGGTGCTGACCAAACAGCAACAAGATTCGGTTTTATATCGGTTCAGTTGGTTTAAGTTGACTGTTTAATTTTCCGGTTAAAACACCAATTTATGAATGAAAGGGGAAAGACTCGGAAAAATAGATATCTCGAAAGGCAATTTGCGGAAGCTACGAAATAATAGTTCCATTATTTCACCATGTTAGGTAGAAAATATAATGAAAAATCTAAGCAACTGAAGCTTGTATGTGATTAATAACTATTAGTGCCCAAACTTATTAAGGAAGAGGAGTCCCTAATCCCTATGTAGCTATTCTACAAGAATCTAATCTGTAGTTAGGTTGAAACTTTAAATTGTCTTTAATTCATCTTAGAAATAGGAAATACCTAACTCCTTAAATATTCCCAATGGTAACTCAAACTAGTATACTTATGAGTTAACCAATTCATTTTTACCTTTTCTCGACCAAGTGTCAAATAGTAAGGAAAAACTAAAATACAAGTGATTAGTGAACGAGTTGACCAACGCTGATTCACGAAGAGTTAATAAAATATAATATTGTTCTACACTTCTAGTCTAGCAAAGCAGGGTGAACTCGTGAATACGGTAAACTACAGGGGCGGAAACTAACAAATAAAAATTACACGGAAGCATAGTCCTATCTCTAAAGTCAAGCTGTGTGAAGACGAAAACAAAAGGATCAGACAATCGAATTATTACACTTCAGCCTCCATCTTCAAAATTCAAATGCATGTTTTCAAAACTGTAACTTTTTTTTTGTTTCTTTCGATTTAGATCTCTCTAGAGTTCTTCAAAATTTCTAAATCAATTTAAAGCAATAATGGCGAAGAAACCAAAGCACCTCCGTCATCAGCCGCGTAAATCTTCATCGACGCAAACTTTCACAGTTCTCATATTTTTACTCTTCGTCATTATCATCCTTGTTGGTCTCGGAATCTTTTCACTACCCAGCACTGACAAGAACTCTTCCAAGACGATCGATCTGACAACCATTGTACGAACGGTCGAGGAGAGGTTAGAGATACTACTTTCTGTTGTTTTTTGTGTTTTTGTTTGTTACAGTAAAGTGATTGAGTAATAGCTTTGAATTTATAAAGTGAGAAGAGTTATGGAGACGAAGACGGTAATGGTGAGCGTTGGCTTGAAGTTATCTCGTGGGAGCCTAGAGCGTTCCTTTACCACAATTTCTTGGTAAAAAATTTCTAATTTCTTGTTTTATGATTGATCACAGTTCACAACTTAGATAGCTACTTAACATCTTCATGTAGTTTTTAAGGATTTCTTGTCTGACAAGCTAATGTTTTTTACTAAATTTTCACATGTAGTTTGTATTTAGATCTTAGTCATGAGAAAGAATGTAATTACGATATTTGGCTTCATGTTTGATATGATTTATATACATTTCAAAGGTTTGGGAGATGATGATCTCTTAGGCTCTGTTTCTTTAAATTTTGTAAAGACAAATGAAGAATGTGAGCACTTGATTAGCCTCGCTAAACCTAGTATGGTGAAGTCAACTGTGGTTGATGTGAAAACCGGAAAGAGCGTAGACAGCAGGTTCTGTACTCTACTGTTGTCTTTTTTTCTATGCAATCTTAATGTGGAAAGATTAGAGAATTCTAAATTTGCAAATCCGTTTCTCTGCAGAGTACGAACCAGTTCAGGAACTTTTCTTAGAAGAGGACATGACGAAATCGTGAAAGATATTGAGAATAGGATTTCAGATTTCACCTTTATTCCTCTAGGTACATGGCTTCTGTTTTCAATTGTCCAAAACGTCTAAGATCATCAGATGTTAATGTAATGTAACTGCAGAAAATGGAGAAGGGCTTCAAGTTCTACATTATGAAGTTGGGCAGCACTATGAGCCTCACCATGACTATTTCTTTGATGAGTTCAACGTCAAGAAAGGAGGACAACGAATCGCTACTGTCCTTATGTACCTGTAATGTAACCATAAACCCTTACAATCTTTCTCATTGACCACAATGTGGTAACTAATCTTCTTTTCTTTGACTGTACTTCTTAGCTCGGATGTTGATGAAGGCGGCGAAACAGTTTTCCCTGCAGCCAAAGGAAACATTAGCGATGTCCCGTGGTGGAATGAGCTTTCGCAATGTGGTAAAGAAGGACTCTCTGTTTTACCAAAGAAGAGAGATGCTTTGCTCTTCTGGAGTATGAAGCCTGACGCGTCTCTAGACCCTTCTAGTTTGCATGGTGAGATAGAGTCAGAGTCTCAGAGAGATACATTTGCCTTTCTTATGAAACTTCTCTTAAATCGTAAAACCCATTTGAATTAGTTGAGATCTTCACCAAATCTTCTCTGATTGATTCAGGTGGTTGTCCAGTGATCAAAGGAAACAAGTGGTCGTCCACTAAGTGGTTTCATGTTCACGAGTACTAGACTTGAAAAAATAAAAAGATAGCTTTTTGAAGAGGTAAGCGCTTAGCCTCACTTTAGTGATGAGTTCCCTTTAGTCCTTTGCATAGTCTCAGATTGTTTTAACGTTTCTGTCATCTTTTTGCAGGTTTATCCTGATACGTCTCTCAAAATTTCATTAATGCTGCACCATCATAACCGCGTTCTGGCCATTAAGTTAACTTATGTAGCTGATGTTACCTTATGAACTACTCAAAAAGTGTAATCTTATTGTTACACAATAAATAAATGTATACGAGCAGTTTTCCTTTTGCTGTGTGAGAATCCCCTGGAAAAATTATTGTGTTTAGAATTTAGATGGAAAAACACACACACACACTGGCTAAGTTTACCTTGCGAGTCACGGCATGTTAACCTATTGAGCTTTTTGCAAACGGATTTATAGTGATTCAACAAAAATTATCTACTCTGTTAGCAGTTGATGATGCAAATTCGGGAACTAGCATGAAAGTCTTTTAACCAAGTGTATTTCCATGAAGATTTATTGTGAGAATATAATATTTTCGAAGTTTAAAGTGGGAGTAAATGACACTTTCGAGTTTATTTCTTGGGTTTTTCCGATTTCTATTCAACAATTTATTGAGATTAAACTTTATTAAGAAAAGAAGTAAACATTTTTTTTTAATAACCAGAAAGTTCCGTGGACCCTTAATCCTTCTGGAGTAGGGTTCACACTAATGTTAAATTAATAACTTTCCCAATAGAAATCAAACTCTTGATCTCTTTAATTCTGACCCATAAAGAATTACCATTAAACCAACCCCACGTTGGTAAAGGAAATAAACTTTTGAGATTAAAAACCAAAAAAACCTTCTATAGTTTTTTGTTTATGACACGTGTCACTCTATTAATTGATGATGTGGCAAGCTGAGAGAGTTACTTTATTTCCATATTCAAGACTAGTAGTAGTTGTTGTATTGGGTTTTGTTTCTGGACTTTTATAAAAGGATCTCTAGAGTTTGTGTTTATTAATTCACACAAAACCCTAAATTCTTGTTCTCTCTTTAAGTTTATTTCGAGTTCATATCTGATTCACTTGCAAACTCGTAGCCTATGTCGACGTCACTATCTACCGAACAGTATCTGAAGCAGAGGTTGTGCCAGGTGAAGATATATGAAGTCTCAGATTCAATGAAGTACATCAACTCGTTCAGTCAAATAACCGGTGGTCTAGCTTCTGTGGATGTAAAAATTGAGGACACAAACACAGACATGGTCTTGTTGTGTTCTTTGCCCCCCTTTGTTGTCAGCACTAAGGTGTAACAAGGAGAAGGTTCCTGCTTCGTTGCGCTTTCCTCATGAGCGTTGGCTCGAAGTTATCTCGTGGGAGCCTAGAGCTTTCGTTTTACCACAATTTCTCTGTAATTCTTTTGTTTTTTTTTTTAATTTGGCATAAAATTTTGAGTTAGATTTGTTATATTTTTGATGATAACTTAACATATTCATGCTAGTTCGTATAGTTTGGATATTTCTTGTCAGACAAGCTAAAGAAATTGGAACTTGTTGTTACTAAATTTTCCCATATAGTGTGTGCTTATTAGATCTTACAGTAAAAACGCATGTTTCTGTCATGAGAAAGAATGTAAATGTTATCTTCGGGTTCGTGTTTAAATGCAATTCAAATAGTTGGGATTTGATCGTAGGCTCTGTTCTTTAAATTTTGTAAAGACAGATGAAGAATGCGAGCACTTGAATAACCTCGCGAAACCTAATATAGCGAGATCAAAGGTGACTGATAAGATAAACGGAGGGGGTAAAGAAAGCAGGTTCTGTACTCAGATTCGAAATATCAAATCTTATTTGATTCTGAACTATTTGACGAGTTCGGGAACTTTTCTTAAAAGAGGACATGAAAAAAATCGTGGAAGATATTGAGAAAAGGATTTCAGAATTCACCTTCATTCCTGTAGGTATGTGACTTCTGATACAAGTTTGGACTTTTCGGACCAAACAAGGAACTGTTGATAGTCTAAGATGATCAGGTGTTTTGTTTCTAACAACGTTGTTACTCTTCATTTTTCTTGGAAATTAATTTGTGAAATAAGGGAAATTCGAATCCTATAAAAGGAAAGGCAGAATCAAATAAGATTTTGATATTTCCTCAAATAGTTAACATATATGGAAATATGTCTGTTCCGTATCTAATGGTTTCTTCTGATTGCTTGTATTATAAATCGGAAAGGACCCTACCATATTTTGGTATACAATTCTCTGGAAAAAAAAAACATAGTTCCATTGATAAGAAAAAGGTACAGAACTTTTAGCATAAAAATATCGCAGTAAAAGATAACAGAGTAATTTGAAGTAGTAAAACCTAATGGTAGAAAACAAGATGGTAATATCGCAAAAAAAAAAAAAAAGTTTTTATTCATAAATATTGTATATTAATTTTATGTAACTATAAATGATAGTATTATTTTTGGTTGGGCTTGCGCGCTGATCTCTCTCTGTCTCTCTCGTGTTTTGAAAATGAGAGATTTTTAAGTCGTGTATACAACATCGATCACGACAGAGGCAAACTCAAGATTTTTACTTGAGGTAAAATTTCAAGCGAGCTTTACTTGCAAGTAGGCCAGACATGGGATCTTCCCTCTTAAGGGCTAAGCAAAAACCCCAATCTCTCTCTCTGTTTCTTCTATCTTCTTTCTCAACTCTCTCTCTCTCTCTTGTATAAGCCCCACTGAGCTCTGTTTTTGTTTTCACTGTTGATAAAATCTTTCCGGCTCTCTTTCTCTATATTCATATCTTTGGGGTTCTGAAAAAAATGGCATCTTATAGAGTCCAATCTGGGGTTTGTCCTCTCTCATCGTGTCCTTCTGTCGGTAATTTCGTCAAACGGATTAAAGACGCATGTCGTTTCCTCGCGTCTGCTGTTTTAGGCACAATTCTTTCGGCGATCTTGACCTTCTTCTTCGCTCTAGGTCAGCTTCTTGTTTCCTTATACACGTTTCTTGATTCTGTTCTTGAATGTCTCTACTCTTCTTAACCAGCATTCGAAACTTGCTCTTGTCCCAATTTACCCTCACTGTATTGCAAATGCAAATTTTTTTATGATGACTTATACTTGACTGTGGTTCTTTTGAACTGGTTTGATCATTTACAGCTCTCATTGCTTATCTGTGATTCTGAAATAGAATCTGAGACTTTTGGGTTTCTGAAGAGCTAAGAAAGTTGTTTCCTTTTTCTCTTCTTCAGTGAGAACATTGCTGGGAGCACTTACTGGAGCTTTGATAGGTCAAGAAACAGAGAGTGGTTTCATCCGAGGAGCGGCGATTGGAGCCATTTCAGGAGCTGTTTTCTCCATCGAGGTCTTCGAATCATCTCTTGTTCTCTGGAAATCTAACGAGCCACGTTTTGGATGCCTCCTCTACTTGGTGAGCGGAGAGATCTTTTAGCCTTTTTCAGTGAAACTACTCTTATGCTCTGTTTTTGAGAACAGATTCAATTCGAACTTGTAATCGATTCTTGTTTTGTTGTTAATTTTTTGTGTAGATTGATGTCATTGTTAGTCTTATAAGTGGTAGACTTGTGCGGGAACGTATAGGTCCAGCAATGTTAAGTGCGGTTCAAAGTCAGGTACAATTTTATCAGCAATGCATTGGTTTCATTCCCAGCAACTAAATCTCTCTGTTTTCTTGATCCTATTCATCTTTGTTCTCACTGAACAGATGGGAGCTGTGGACACAACTTTCGAAGAGCTCTCAAGTATCTTCGATACCGGTGGCTCAAAGGGATTAAGAGGAGATTTGTTTGATAAAATACCCAAAATCAAAATCACTGGCAAAAACAACTTAGATGCTTGTGGCAACAAAGACTCTTGTTCTGTTTGTCTTCAGATTTTTTGCTCCTTTCAGCTCTAATGATACTGTAAAAATCTGCAATTCAGAACAAAAAATATTTAATTAATTTATCTTCTTGTTTTTGTGTAATTTTTGCAGGACTTTCAGCTTGGTGAAACAGTAAGAAGCTTGCCACATTGTCATCACATGTTTCACTTGCCTTGCATAGACAATTGGCTCCTCAGGCACGGATCTTGTCCAATGTGTCGACGCGATCTCTAATCTCCCTTCTTACCACTTGCACAGTCTCTCTGTCTCTCCCTGAGCCTTTTCTTCTTTTATGGTCGTAAACCTTGTGGTTAGTCTCTAGATGTACAAAGATATGGAAAAATAAAAGTTTTGAATTTTCTTCCTGAAACCCAGAAACTTAACCAAATTCTATTAAATTCGGACTTTAGATTGTGTGTTGGTCTCACCAAACTTTGCAGTGGTTGAATTTTCTTAATATTCTTTAGTTATGACGTGAAGGAAAGAAATTGAATTCTATGAGTGTATCTGTTGTGGCTCGTGGGCCTCCAGGAGATTAAATCTTGCCAAATCATATTTTCTTGATTTGGTTTGTTATTTAGTTCAAAGTTCAAACATTTAAGCAAACTCACCAACACCTAGTTAATTACAATGTCAATTTTGGCCAATGCAATTATGACGAGAGACTTTGGTGTTGTAACCTGTAATTGGATATATTTGTCTACTGTCTAGTCGTTGACAAAAAAGAAAGGACATGGTTAATGTTGAATTGTTGATCGGTCCTGCTTTGTCCCAAGAATTTTGTTGGTGCTGAGATATTAAAGCAAGACACAGTATAAAGAGAAAAGTATATTAAGATTCCAAGTTTAAAATTAAGATAAAGTTGCCGAAAGTAATTTATTTATGAGCACAATGGACTTTGCTAGAGATAAGCTGTGAGCTGTCCGTAAATAACAAATGGTATTTACATGTACGAGGATGTTCTTGAATTTCATTTGTTCAGTTTTAGTATTTATATTAAATTACGTTAAATATTATTAAAGCTATGGTTGTTTTTTCCTTACGTATGCCTCGTGATTCTTGAAGATTCAGATATAGTTTGATTCCAACTATCCAAGACTACATGAATAGCCTGTGATTTATAGGATTTGAGTTGTGGACCAGATGTAAAAAGTTTTTGTTCTTTCCATACAGATAACACTATAGTTAAAAGAGGACTTAACGTTGTATGTGGGACTTTATATAATTAATTTATCCAAAAAAACTTTACATCTTTAATTAATTAACTTATAAAATATGAACCACATCTTTTAAAATCACGGAGAGTAAACTACCATCTCTTTATGCCCGCTAAAAAATTCTATAAGTATGTAGTGAAAAGTGTTTTTGAAATTCTTTATCACAAAAGTTACCTCTTGAATTTCACGAGAGGAGATTAAATAAATGTTTGAAATTGGCTCTGACAAAAGTTTATTTAAAATTGGTCAATAGTTCTTACTAACGCAAGAACGTAGATTAGTTGTCTTCACGTGATCTTCCGACAGATTAAAAGTTTTGTAGTTGGGAGTTCCCAACTGTAAAATAGCTTCATCGTTTCGCTCTACGGTCCACGCGGCAGAATCATCGCTGTTGATATGACCACGCGACACCCCCGTGATCATCGTCAGTTGGTCCACAATTAAAGCCCAATATCCCAATAAGGGCCCATATAAAGTCAGTATTTATTTAGGCCTTCGAAACGCGAGCCATTAAATCAAACCGGTTAGATTTGTTTTATTTCCCGGTTAATATTTATTCCCTAAACCCTGACAGAGCTGCTATATCCCATTTCCAACGGCGGGACTCGATTATACAGCTTTCCTCTCTCTCGTGGTCTGAGACTTACCGGAAAAGCTAGTATTTGGTCTCTGTTCGATTCCCGGATAAATTTCTGGCGGAAGTAATTTCTCGTGAGCTATGAAGTTCCTCATTCAATCCATTTCTTTTATGATACTATGGACTGGACCAATTTTCATCCGTGTAGCTAACTAGATAGATCTCCATTTCATATGTCATTAATGGATCGCTCGTAGTGTCTAATTTTGGTTCGATCAACTGAGCATTGGTCATTTCTTACGTTTGGTTTTTGATCGATGGAAACAGGGAGGAATCGATCTCTGGTTCGAGCTGTGGTTAGTCGGCGTTACTTTCTTCATCGCCGGAGGATCTCTCAAAGAGAAATTACGCCAACGATCTGTCCGAATACAACACAGCTGTCAATTCCTTTATTTGTATGGCTCATTGTGTTCATAATGTGATGAGATTGAAAAAATTTTTGCCATAGTAATATACACTTGCTTCCTTCAGTAATTATTCTTGACATTGGGTTTCTCGGTTACTTTATTAATCAATTTGTATATATATGACAATATATTTTTTTTGGTAGGCACTATTTGTTGAGGGATGTATATGATGATATGAAGCTAGATGGTGTGCAGCCTACAGCTGATATATTCCATTCATTTGTTGTGGGAACGATGAAGGGTGCTCGCTTAAATGATGCTTTCTTTTTCCGTGAAGAAATGAAGGCCATGGGAATTGCTCCTGATGTATGTCTTGTGATATTTCTTTTATTTTCTTAACTTACATCAAATAAACTATCTTGTTGTCTAATTTATGTTCCTAAGAAATGTTAGTTATATAACTTTCTTTGGTTGGATGGTTTCAGTTTTTGAGAGTTTAGTAGCAGATTGAGCTCTTCCTTGTCCAATAATTTAGAGTTTACAGAACGACTCAGTTCATTCGTGGCTTGTGTTGTTGACCGTGTGTTCATTTATATAGGTGAACTTGTACAACTTTTTGATTTCCACATGTGGTAAATGCAAGAATGGAAAGGAGACAACTCGAGTATGTTATCTTCCCTTTGCTTTAGTTGGAGACTTTTTTTTTCTTCTCCATTCCGTAATCATCATTTATATATGAATCTTTTGGTTTGTCTCTTAATTTAAGGTTTTCGAGGAGATGAAGAGATACAATGTAAAACCAAATGGACAGACTTTTGTCTGCCTGCTCAATGCCTGCGCTGTTTCTGGCCAATTAGATCCTGTGTAAGTTACTGCTTCTATTTTCTGTGGAGTGCTTACGAATCAAACTCATTTCTTTTGAATAAGTGTAGTACCTCTTTTCTGTGTTGTGAGTCGAGTGTTTGGTTAACACATGGTTAGGTCTGCGATAGTTCGAGATATGACTATTGCTGGTGTTGGTTTGAACCAGTTCTGCTATGCAGGACTCATAACTGCACACCTAAACAAGCAGCCTAGACCAGATAATCTTTCTACCAAGGTAACCTGGAAAGGTTTCCTGTTCATATTTCCTTTTTGCTTTTCTTAAACGTAGGTTTTCTCATATCCTCCTTTTTTTTCTCGAAAGATTCTCGAATTCGTGGAGCAGTCGAAAGGCTGGTCAGCGATTAATTCATCAAGGAAGAGTGCAGAAGATGTGATGTTTAGCATCTGTGAAGAAGAGCTGTACAATATTCTAACTGCTGAATATGCCCACAGGACCAGGTTTCTGCAGAGGAATTTGACCGTGTACTACATCGCGTTCAGTGCTCTCGCTGATCTAAAGGATGTAAAAGTAAGATGATTTGTGTATCTAGATTCCAAAATGTCCTCAATTTAGAGGGAATGTTCTGTTCAGTTTAGGAGTTGCTTTTTTGCATCTGACCAGCAATTATCCATGGCAGGCATCGGAAGCTCTTCTTGAAATGCTTAAAAAAGATGGAAAAGATACTGACGCTTACTGCGTGCTACAAATTATGAGGTACACAGAGCTTGCACTGTGATTCTTAGATGTCAGTTTTCTGTGCTATCTTTGCTCACAAAATGCTTTTGGCATTGCCATGGGTTAAAAAGCAGTATTTAGCTACCAAATTAACTTCTGTTACTTATATATTACATTATAAACTCGCATGGAAAATCAAAACATGACTGCTATATATGCATCATATTTGATATCTATATAGGTGATATCTACACTCGAAAGACTTTTGAGAATGGTCTCAAATTGTTTGAAGATTACATGAGCGCAGACAAAATCCCTGCCATGGAACTCTACACGGTAACAATCATCATTGGTGTTTCAATATTTGTTTAAAGAACGAACTTCCTTCTTTATATATATTGTGGGAATCACAACTTCTATAAAAAAAATATTGTCTTTCTCAATCCTAAAACCGAGCAAATGAATATAGCGATGAATCTAAATCCTCAATGAATCCAGTAGTCGAAGATAATTATGCTTCACTGTCCGGTTTCCCATATTTGGTTCAGCATAGCTTTGGGTGACCAGTATATGCCGAAGATGACATTCTATTTGTTTTCGAATCTACAGACGCTTATAGAGGGGGCTATGACAGGATACACCGAGAAAGGGATGCAGATTGCTCAAGACACTCTGGTAATGCTTGCAGGCTCGACCAAGGCACGTGCCAATGGTAGAGGCTGCCTGATGACAATTTGTTTGTGAAGCAGGTCAAAATGAACGAACGCAATTTCTTCTTAGACGCAAGAACTGGAAGTAACCTGCTACTCAAAGCCGCTGGTGAAAAGGTAAAGGTTTTGAATTTGAAGTTCTGAAAAAAAACTGTGATAATATCTTGCGATAACAAGTTGGCTTTAGTGAAAGTAAAAAAACTTATTTTAGGACTCCTGTAAACCATCTGGGTATATTTTTGAACCAGTGGTGATGAATAAAGAGATTTCAACTAGAGGAATGGATATTTTCTGATTTCATTGATGTTTCAATTGCTTAACCTTGAGAGCTTTGACTCTACATGCAAAAGCAAACAATGTTTT
Organism: Cardamine chenopodiifolia; assembly: GCA_963922655.1. Lineage (NCBI taxonomy): Eukaryota > Viridiplantae > Streptophyta > Magnoliopsida > Brassicales > Brassicaceae > Cardamine > Cardamine chenopodiifolia. The sequence goes on from OZ000473.1 coordinate 14,926,233, forward strand.
AAATAAGCAAACGCCTGTTTGGTTTATAAAGATCAGGCTGTTCACTCTGCACCGGTTTAGTTATTTGTAGGTAAAATCAAACTTAAAAATAGAGAGGAAGAAAAGAGAAACTATACATTCTGGTGTATCCATTTGCAGAGATAAATAAAAGCAAGAGTAGTTTCTGAATCACCAGATTACATTAGATAAGTGGACTGTGATCTCTTGAGGACTTTTCTTAACCACAACAGCCACCTCCCTGAGAAATTGCACCATCTCTTCCTCCAGCTGCACCTTGAGGACGCCCATAACCAACCTTGATGCCTGATGACTGCAAAATCCAGACAGAATTAAGGGCATTGAATCACATTGTAACACAATCAAGGGATCATTAGATTTCACTGAAGTGTTATATATAACAATTAGAACTACACCCGCATAAGCAACATTCATAACATTAGAACACCAGAAGATTAAGTATATTTCCAGACTCATGAGGGAAATTACCTCATTGGATACATCAAACACCCCATCCTGAATGTTCTGGAGGATCTTAGCAGCAGTCTTTATGAACGCCTGTTATTAATATATATGCGATATTAAGCAATGTTAATCCAGTAAAAGAAGACAACTCTCCATGTGATTACAGGATGGGGAAAGAGAATTCAAGGAATCAGTATCACCTCCTCAACGTTTTGAGCTGATCTTGCAGATGCTTCTAAGAATAGCAGGCCATGTTCTTTGGCAAACTGTTCTCCTTCCTCTTTGCTAACAGCTCTCTTCTGAGCAAGATCACATTTGTTCCCAATCAGCATAATACTCATGTTAGGATTTGCATGTTGCCGAGCATCCTCCAACCAGCTTGCCAGATGGTTAAACGTCTCTCTCCTGCAACCAAAAGAAAAAGAATTTTGAGTTTTCAGGGTAGAAAGATCAAAGCATGAAAAGCCTCAACGATAAAACTCTTGCAATTCTTCCTTTTTTGTCGTCTAAACCTCTGAGAACTCAAAATTTTAAAACAATGGAGGAAAAATATCACTTATAGTAAGATTCCAAAATGGATGGTTAACTTAATATCCTCCCAAAAGAAGAGCATTGCCAATATCATAGCCAAGAACTTAGTTCAGATCAAAAGTAACTTCTCAAAACATGTACATAACTACATATATACTAAAACTCCTCGAGATATACCAAATTCCAAAATCATTTCCAAAACCTTGCCCGGAATTCAGGCTTCGAGCTGATATAAAACTGTTGCGAAAGAACACTAACCTGGTGATGTCATAAACCAGTAAAGCTCCGGCTGCTCCTCTGTAATATGATCTGGTGATGGATCTAAAAGACTCTTGTCCAGCCTAGAACATAAAACGCATAGTTAAAACATAAAAAGCATCATAACAAACTTGAACCAGAAGGCACAAAAAAACAAACATAAACAACTCCAACACGTATATAATCCGATGGAAAAGATATTATTTTTGTCATCAAACCTAAAAATTGGTGTGAAGAGAATCAAGACATATTGACCAGTATAAACCACAACAAGTTTTGAGCAAAATCATCAATGCGCTGTTGAACTTAGCTTCTCTAGTTCATTAAAAATAAAAAATTTAGTATCAGCAATTCTAGTAGGGCATTGTTTCTATAAATACGTAGAAACTGTATTGATCTATTAAATCACATCTACCTTAGGGTAAAACAATCCTAATCGATAAAACGTGACAAGTTCTTAGGACCTAACTAAACCAAGAAGAGAGAGAGGACCGTACGGTATCCCAAATTTGCAATTTGATGGGGCGTCCATCGACGGTGACCATCCGAGCACCGAACTCAACACCAATGGTGAGATCGTGGACTGGTTGAAACCTCTTGTCAGTAAATTGCAGAAGCAGACACGATTTTCCAACGCCTGAAATGACAAAACAACGAAAACCCATGAAATAAGCGACGAAATCGATCTAAACCAGAAAATCAAAATTAGAAATTAAGAAAGGTTAATTGATCGGTGGTGGGTCTCACCAGTGTCTCCGATGATTATGTACTTGAAGAGGTAATCGTACGACATGGCTGCTGACTTAGGGCAGGGGTGGCTGATGATACTTTTTCTTTGGGTCGATATCTGACAGAGAGAAAGAGATGTGAAAGATAAAAAGAGAGGAAGAAGAGATTGAGAGCACAAGTCACCGACGCACTTTTTTGATTTTATTTTCGAGGAAGAAGCTTATCTCTTTCTCTCATCGTTATAATCTTTTAGTTAATTATTTAAAATGGAGAGACCAGATAAAAATGTATCTAAAAAAAAACTACTGTATAGCAATAATATTAGAGCATGATAGAGAGATTCTAGAGAAGGAGTTCTAAAGAAATTATAATGACAAAATAATACATTAATATTAAGAGGGTTCTTAAAAGAGTAGAGATGAGCTCTAAAAATTTTAAAAATTTTCATTTGAGAACCTTTCTCTCTATTTTAAAAACCTTTCTTTACTATTTTACCTTTTTGTAATTTAAGAACCCCTCCTTTAAAACCATTGATGGAGGTGGTCTTAGATCGTTGTGAACTGAAAACATAAACTTGAGGATTTGATATGGTTGACAATGTGTTTTTGGAACCAGTTTACTTATGCTGCTCTCAGAGGTTTCCATTTGAAATCAAGCTTTCAATTGTAGGCACATTGGGCCTATTTTGCTGTTCGAAATATTCATCTTTTATTATTATTTCACCCAACTGATTGTTTTAACACACATTTACCCGTAAACTACAGGTACCATTTCTCTCTTAATTACCTTTAAAAGAGCTTTTTAAGTTTAGCAGAGCTTCTGGCTTTTATGTAGCCAAGACTTTTTAACTTTATAATGATCTACCTAATACGTAATAATGCGTACTCAAGATTCTACTACTTCTTCAACTTTTCTTTTTCCCAATGAATATTTTACTGGATTTTATATTCAACTTTCTTCTTGGTTTAAACATGTCCTTTTCTTCTTAATTTGGTTTAGAATCGTTTCTTGAAACTTTTAGGGCGTTCAACGTCTACGAAGTTGAAAATTTAGAAATAACGTCAACAATAATAACATTTTAAAAAAGAAAAAATCCCGAGCGTAGCTAATTTAACCAAAAACATTCAGAACTGGAATTGCATTCATAATAACACGACCTAATTTGACTAATTTAAGTTGTATTTAAACTAAAACATATGCCCATAGCTTCATCTTCTTCACTCAGTGATCTTCTTCAGGAAAATCCCAGCTACCTCATTGTAGCTCATCTGATTCACCAAAAACTTGTGTTCCTCATTTTCTCCCAGAAAAGACAGAGTTATCGAGCCTTCTTCTGCCTCGTCGTCAAAGTCCAAATCTGAAGGATCATCTACTAGACCCAGTGCAGCCTTATGTGCAATGTTCTTCCAGGATTCATCATTTGGGCCATCAGTTATTGTTTTATTATTGAAATTCTCAATGGCAGCCTCTATGAACCGGTTGAAAACTGGGTACTCCTCCTTTTCTTTGTTGTTTCCCTCTTCTGTCTCTTTTGCTATTCCGGTACGGAATGCTTCTTCTGCTCTCGAGTTCCTTCCGTACCAAGTTACCTGAGGTCTTCACTTCTCCATTAAGCCTTCCGAGCACCTGCTTCCTCTACCCTGCCTTCATCGACTTGAAACCTTCAATTTCTGCTTGTGCAATCAGCCCATGGTCTACTCCCTTGAGGACATATCTTATACCTTCTGCAACATTTTTTCCCCATTCGTAACCTGAATTATTGTATGCAGTTTCAGATTTTTCTTGGCACCTTGTCAAGTTATATGCAAGAGCTTTTGCTCCTAACTTGCATAGTTCATCGTTTGAATTTTAAAAAATTTTAACGGCATTTTTCATTATTGCCTCTCTCAGTGCTGCAAAAAAAAAACGAGCACTCATTGTAGAGAAGAAGAACTAGAAGAGAAAATTGATGTTAGATGTGACAGGAGAGCTCTCGGCACCCAGCAACAAAACACGTTCTTCTTTTTTTAACACTAACATGTAAATATTATTATCACTTCCATTAAAATTTATAAGATTACGTAGCTATATTTTAAATAAAAAATTAAAAAATAATATAATATAAAAAGCAAAATTGACGATATTTTAAAATTTTTACTCGTTAATAAATTTGTTAAATTCTTTCTCCATATTCGAAGTCAACTATTGCGATTCTTGACTATCATCAAACTATAACGCAATATAAGAATTTTGCAAATCTCAAAACACTACTGCATGAAAACTTCAAATTCTATAACCAATAGTTTTCTTTGTATGAATTTATCTTTCGTCTAAATTTAACAAACCAACAAAAATAACCAACAGAAATACCACGAATGATAACTTCACCGGAATTAAACTCTACGAAGAGAGACATAAAATAACTAACACAAAAAATTAGAGTAGAAAATACGACTCATTTTTCACCCAATATAATCTATCAAGTTGTTATACATGATAAACATAGAGAAATTGTCGACAAAACACAAGAACAGACGCAACATGTTGAAGAAACACATCGAAAAGACACCAATCCAACCAATTGTGGTGTAAAAAAAATATTATGCTCATATGCGAGATCACAGACAGATCGCCGGTATTGGCAAAACCGTGAAAAGGAAAAAAACAATTATCCAAAAAATTGTTCACACTTTGTGCCTTTCTAATTTGCCATCTCCAAATATTGAAAGTTTTATATATATATATCCTATAATATAATTAGAAAGAGTATGGCCGATGCCGGCTACCGAAATTTCAGAAAAAAAAAAATGTTGTTCTAAAAGATCATTTTTGAGAAAAAAAAATTGAGAAACAAAAAAGTTAGAATTATTTTATTTTTTTTAATTCTAAAGTCCATTAAAAAAATTTTAATTCTACAGTCCATTTTTTCCTCTAAATTTCATTTTTCCATTTTCCAATTTTCCCTTTGTTAACGCCATTGATTTTTATTTTATTTTTAACGGCTACCTACAATTGATTTCCATTTTTAAATAACTATTTTACTCAATATACTTAGCAAATATTTCCATTTTCATTAACCTATTTTGAAGCACATGCAGCAAATAAGAGAGAGACTTTGTTTTTTCGTTAGACTTTGTTTTTCTTTTCTTCTAAAAAAAATTGATTACAGTTTTTAAATTTCCCTTCCTTCGCTTTTACTTAAATGTGGGCCAAAAAAAAAACATTTATCAAAATTCTTTTGATGGAAATAACAAAAAATTGTTATTAGTTATGGAATTTTCATACCTGTAGGCGGAGAATCTGTGAAAATAGATTCCAAACCGCAATTGCATTCCTTCTTCGTCCTTTTTAACCCTTATTTACTTTCTACAATACCTTGATTCCCTCCACCTTCCCCATCGCCTTTGTCGATCTACTCCTCAAAATCTAAACCCAAATTCCCAATTATTTTTCACCATTCTAAACACTTTATTAATCCCCAAATTTCTCGTGATTAAAAAACTTGTATAAAACCGTGAATCTGAAGAAACAATTGAAGATTTGCGTTGCTTAATTTGGTGGCAAACTTCGCGATGCCACCGATTTCATTCATTGTCATGAATGATTCATTCTCCCCTCCTCCATCTTCCTCCGGCGACTTGCCGGAAATTCCAGATGCTTGGTATATTCAGTACCTGCTTAATATCTCGGTGATTGGGCTCTTATGCTGCGTCTCTATCTTTCTCTTCGTAAAGCTACGTAGCGACCACTGTCGTATGCCTGGTCCTTCTGCTCTCTTTTTAAGCTTCTCGCCGTTTGGAAAGCCACGTGTCGCGAGATTGCTCGTCACTGTGGTGCTGATGCTGCTCAGTTTCTCTTAATCGAAGGAGGTAGCTTTGTGCTGCTTTTTTCCATTGCTGTTTTGGCTGTTTCGGTTATGCTTCCGTTGTATCTATATGCTGGGACTGCTCTGCTGAGTGATGAGCTTTCGAAAACGATGATTACTCATACTCAGAAAGGTTCAGCTCTGCTTTGGCTGCATTTTGTGTTTGTTGTGATTGTTGTTGTCGTCTCGCATTTTGGAATCTCTGCATTGAAGCTAGGTTGAAGTTTACTAGGTTTAGAGATGAAAATGGGAATATCAGCGACCCCGATGCAAATTCTACTGCTGTGTTTACTATAATGGTGCAGGGTTTGCCTAACAATTTAGGGTCTGATAGAGTTGAGTTTGAAGAGTGCTTTAGGCTTAAGTACCCGGGGAAAGTTTACAAGATTGTTGTTCCCATGGATTTCTGTGCATTGGATGATCTTGCTACAAGAGTTGGTTCGTGTTCGAGATGAGATTACTTGGTTAGTTGCCAAGATGGACTCTAGGCTTCTACCTGATGAGTTTGAGAATGCTAGAGATAAAGGACTAGTGTCTTGTGTGTGTGCTTTGTGGATTAGGGTGAAGGTGTTGTGGTCTTAGATTACGGAGAGGTTTGGTTTTACAGATGATGAAAAACAGAGGAAGTTGCAAGAATTGAGAGCTGATTTAAAGTCTCAATTAGCAGCTTATAAAGAAGGACGAGCACAAGGAGCTGGGGTTGCGAGACTAGTTTAGTAGATTAATTGTCGAAATTTATAAAGAATAATGGCGAAGGTTCACATTTCCCATTACAAATATGTTATGATTAGTAAAAGGTTTGTATAATGATTTAACCATTGACCTTTTTTTTTTGTCAACAACTATAGACATTCTAAACCAAGATGACAACATTTCTAGACTACTATAATAAATTATTTAATAGTCAAGTCTCTCGTTACTAATATCTAAAATTTGTGAATTGCTAAGATCGTTATTCGAGAAGAAAAATCGTACATATTAATCTAACAATAACCATAGATGACAGATCTATTCACTGTCAAAACTATTGAATTACTTCTCTTTTGGCCAACAAATCGATATACTAAGTTATTAACATGAATTTCTAAGACGATAAAATTTTAATAACTTTTGTGTTATTTTATTTAATAAATTTTCACGTCTAAATTTTTGTTTTGAAAACAAAACAAAAATGTTATAGCACTGTGACTGTGAGTTTGCGATTGGATCAATCTACATCCTTAGAAACTTGATTTCAATGATTTGATTAAAAAAATGTTGTGGATATATAGAAAATTTAAACGATTCATTCTAATCAATATAGTTAGCGTCGACAGTATATTATGTTTTATCTCATTTTAAACTCTATAGTGGTAGTTACAGCTTACAACAAATATCTAATTTTAAAAGTATTAAAGTTAAAAACTTTGAATATATAATGGTTAATGTATTTTTTATGGAATTAACTAAGAACTACTGATATACAAAAAAAGTCACCTTATTTGAAAACATAAATGCAATGATTTTGAATAGTTTAATTTGATAGTTTCTTCTTTCGAGCATACGTGCATTACTTAATACATGGCATCCTTAGAAATCCGATTAGTAGACAAGTTTGATAATCACAGTAATTTTGTGTGTGGTACTCGTAACTTAAAAAAATAATGTTAAGGTATCTATAGCTAATTGATAACTAATATAAACGTGCGAGATTGACTTACAAAAAAAAAAAAAAAAAAAATTTAATATTTATCTATTCCAAATATTATGTATAATTCATTTATATGGTGGTATATAAAGAATTACAAATTTACTTATTAATTTTTTTTTTACAAATCTATGAGAGAAGATGTATAATTTAAAACAAGATTTTCGATTAATATAAGGAGTTTTAAATTTATCCTTTTTATAAAAAAAAAAAGAAAAAAGGAAGTATAATGTAGTTTAAGAGAGAGAACAAAACTGAACCAATTTACTCGGTAAAAAGATTTATGTAAACGTCAACAATCCTCCAATAAGCTTGAGGGCCAATCAGATTGAGCGAAAGAAAACAAAGTGTGTTTTTTCTCGTTTACCCCAAGGGCAATATCGTAACTTCATAGTCAAGCAAAACCAAATCCAAACGGAAAAGGAAAAAAATAAAAAGAAAATATATGAAAGGAATAAGAGAATCAAGAATATAAAGAGAGAGATAGAGAGAGAGAAGGGGAGACTACACTGCTCCATCGTCTTCTCCTTCTGGGGAATTGTTTTTGGAAAAAATCCTTCTGCGACCCTTTTTTTTGCCATAACTCAAACCCTAACCCTTATTTCTCTGAATCGCAGAGGTTTCTTCTGATTCTCTTTCACCGCTAATTTTTTTCTTTTTTGGGTAATCGATAATCGTTATTTTAGATTACTGTCGATCGGAGCTTATTGACTCTCTAACAAACCCTAATTTTTTTGTCCCCTCTCTCATGGCTTCCGCCACTAGCAATAACTCCAGTTCTTCTTCTATGTCTCCTCGTCATATCAGCGACAATCCCGGCACCCCTATCGCTGCCGCTACACAATCACCTCGCGGTCCTTCTCGCCAGGTGTCTTCTCCGTGGACTCAAATCGTTCGCGGCGAATTAGAGCCGATCGCCACCGCTCCTTCCTCTCCTCAATCCAGGGCTCCGATCGAGCCGATTGCTTCTGTTTCCGTTGCTCCACCTGCTTCTCCTTTGACGGTGGAGGCGGCTACGGCTGCTGGAGATGACAAATCGGAGGAATCTGGTGCTCAGGGCAATGCTGGAAAGAAACCTGTTTGGAAAAGGCCTTTTAATGGGGCTTCTGAGGTTGGACCTGTCATGGGAGCTTCGTCGTGGCCTGCTCTTTCTGAGACCACCAAAGCTCCTTCCAACAAGTCTTCTTCTGATTCGTTAAAAAGTCTCGGCGATGTATCATCATCATCATCTGTATCTGTCCCCGTTTCTCAGGTTCAGTGAGCAACCACAACCACAACGGTTATCATAACCTTATTGATTATTGATTATGTAGTATATAAATGTTTTAGCTTTCTGCATATGTATGATCTATCTAGGTTGCGAATTGAGTATAACTGTGTAACATTGAGATTGATGCAACTTCCTGGTGCGTGGTTGCTAGAAACCTTTGTAGCTTTAATTGTTTCTCACTGCCTTGCAATGTATCAACATAATCTTCAGTATCTGCATGTTTATTTCCTAACTAGAATAAAGGCGATGCGTTTTATTTTGCCATCCTGTTCTTGTTGGATTGCGAATGCATATTGAGCCTCTGAGCTCTTTAGTATCTGTGATGTTGAAAACGAAATGCTTATTTTGATGTACGCTTTCACTTATGCACGTGTTATCCTACGGTTGATAATTCTCTTTATCCTATTTTAATAATGAAGATGCTTCTTTGTCTTTTGTTAAGGGAATTGCAAGTGCCTCTGTTCCTGCACCGAAGCAAGTTGGCCGCGCCAACCCTAACCCAACACCGAATCACTCGCGCCAGAGATCATTTAAACGGAATGGCGCTTCCGGATCTGCTAATGGTACTGTTTCTCAACCATCAGCGCAGGGTTCACTTGCCGAATTGCCTTCGCACAACCCTTCTCCTAGAGGCCAAAACCAGAAGAATGGCTTTGCTTCACAAACTCATGGTGGTGCAGACAACCTATCACAACGGGAATCGTACAGGAACCAAAATGGCAATCATCACCAAAGTCATGGTGGCAGGCGCAATCAGGAGCACGGGAATCAAAATTGGGCTTTTCACAGAAGCTTTAATGGGAGAGATGGAAATGCACAATCACCAAGAGGTACTCCAGCATTTGTAAGACATGCACCACCACCTGTGCAGCCAATTCCTCCTCAATTTATGGCAGCTCAGCCTATTCAGCCTTATGGCAGTCCTGTGCCCTTCCCTCCTGGTGAGCCACATTGAAAATCACGTCTTTGAATTTCATTTATGATTTTCTAATGTATCTTCTTCATTTCAGAATTGGCATCGCCGTATTATTCCCGTATACCTTTCATGACACCTCTTGCACCTGCTCCGGTCTTCTACCATGTTCAAGATCCTCCATTACACATAAAACTACAGCACCAAATACATTATTATTTTAGGTAGTACCTTCGTATTGATGTCTTTCTCCTCGCTAATGAAATTCCCACTGTTCAGTTGTCTTTTGGGAAAGATTAATGATGCAAATGTTTCTTTTGCTACAGTGAAGAGAATTTGATTACAGACTTATACCTTCGCGGGTTCATGGATGATCAGGGTTTTGTTCCACTACGTGTGGTTGCTGGTTTCAAAAAGGTAATTTTTTCTAGTTGTGTTGTCTATCATGTTAGCCTTATTCACTTCTCTCTGTTTATAATATATGAACAGTTTACCTTATTTTCCTTTTAAATAGTAAGACTTTCATGTCTGTAGAATTCCACAAAATATTTCTTTAACTTACATCAAGGATTGAGGTGAACTTGTAGTTCATCCAATAAGTTCTTAGATTATCTTTGTGACAGTTTAGATAAAGGTGTAGCATGCATGTACATACTTTCAGTAAACAGGATCTGTTCTTTAGACAGGTGATATATATATTACCAATTGGCCTATATAGAGAAACGATTGTGAATGCTTCATTTGCTCCCATATACTGTGTTGGGTCTATCTCACCAATTTTCTTTTTTCCTTCTCTTAAGCCTAGTTACTTTGTCATTTTGTTGCTTTGGACCATATCCTGAGGTTCTTGTTTTATTTGCTGTGAATTTTAGCTATCTTTGTTGCTTCTTTTATCTACTTCTTCAGGTTGCAGAACTTACAGATAGTATCCAGGAAATAGTGGAGGCTCTACAAGGTTCACCTTCTGTTGAAGTGCAGGTATCTCTTTCTATGTGTCCTTTAGGATGTAAACTATTGAATTCCATCGTCTTTCCTTGCAAGTATGTAGAATGGTAGTAGTTGATTAAACCTTTTTATTAGGAATTTGATTATTCTGAGAGCTGGCCTATCAAAACTGTTGAAACTGAAAAAATAGTTTTACTGTTATCAGCCCATCTCATCAATTTTATTACATTGAGATCTTGCTCCCTTCTCGTGTGCTTGAAAAACTTTAAACTTTTATTTGATTTGTTTTCTTCTTAGGGTGATTTAATAAGGAAGCGCCATAATTGGCAAAATTGGTTGCTTCCCAATATGAGGACCCCTGCAGTTTCGAGCCCTCAATCTGTTGAAAGGGCAGATGCATTAGCCAGCCGAGTTGGAAACTTGTTGCCTGATGAGAGCTCAGCGGGTTCCATTGGTAGTTCAAGCAGTCAGTTGCAACCTACAGAAGCTCTTTCAGATGTTGAGCAACAGTCTTCTGGTGTTGGCTCAGTGAGCAACCACAACGGCTCAAATGGTGCAAGCCGTTGAACCATCATGTTTGGGAGCTGTTGGTTAGTGTTGGACATGAAAATATTATTTTGTCCTGCCTCAAAACAGGGAAACAATAATAATGAAGGGGAATCAAAAAAAAGAAAGGAAAAAGTAAGGCATAAAAAACCATAAAGAGAAGAGAGACGCATATGAAAACAAAGAAAAAGGATCAAACATTTTATGATTCTTTTAACTAGCAGATACTTTGGCTTTGGTTGTTTTTGGATGCTAATTAACTTTTTTTATGTTTTTGCTATGCTACATACTATGGTCATTGATGGATGCTTGTGGCCACTGTTATGGTCTGGGATTTATCGGTTTTATCGGTTTTGCTTTTTAGTAATCTCTTTTGTTTTAATGTTTTTCCAATTTCAAAATTTTGATCGTTGCTGGGTTTGTCGTAGCCATTTTTATAATCTCTTATTCCTCTTTAATCTGTCCTTTACCTAACAGTGTAAGAAGAAAAAGTATCTCGCAAAAACGTGTACCAAACGGTGTCGTATCGTCGTTTGCTTGTATCTTTTATGTGAACATGAGCAAACACGTGCTCAACGCTCTGCTGACGTTCTGTTGTTTGTATAGGGTGTGGATTTGGTTGGGACAGACGATAAACAATTCAATTGTTCCGAGAGTAGCTATACAATTTTAATATTATACTTTCTCCAATTTATAAATGTTGTTAAAAAGTTTTAAAGTGGTTAGATCATTATTTTTTATTTCAGAATAATGTATTTTTTTACTTTTCAAACAAAAATTTTAATTTATTTTCTACTTGGAATTTATAAACTTATAACTCAAATTCTTACTATCTAATTAATAAAATAACAATTCGTTTATAATTTGCAATATGACAAAACTTTTAGTTTTAGTGAGAAAGGAAGTTGTAAATAAACTTTAGGTGAGGTAAAATCTCTTCTTTTTTTTGGATAAATGTAAATCTCTCATGTATTTCTCATGTTTCTACGCAAAAATGAAAACAACACTCAATTTGACTCTTATAAATTGTCAACTTTCAAAGGTTGCTAGATAATCGAAATACTGGCCTACAAAAAAAAGTTCATGGGCATTTTAAAAAAAGAAGGGCTAATGTGTACAACATATTCAAAAGCTATAAAATTTAAAGTATTTGTAAGGTATGCTCGCGAACTCGTTAGTCGTTACCCTTTGTTAATTTCACATCTCAATTGTGTGCAAATTCATTTGAAAAATATGGTTGTCCGCATACATGTGTTCACTGTCAGGTGCTTTTTCTAATAAAGATTTTAGATTATTAGAACGAATTAAACCTTTTTGTTTGTAAAAGTCGAACTAAATAAACTTTACGTACTCAGCCCCAGTATATACTATCGTAACTATACATTTCATAATAAATGAAAAATAACCCTTAACTCTCACGAAGTTACTGTAGCCTAAGCTGATCTAGTTATCATTTAAAGCCATCTAGCTATTTAATTTTGTCACAACTAATTGGAATTAACCAAACACAAACACTCACATATATCAAAATATTTTACAAAGAATAAGTTCGATGTCACAATCTCTACGAACCAAAATTCTTCATAGACTTACAAACACAGTAAACCCTCATTCACAAAACACACCAAAAATATAGAAAATTGTCCCAATTATTCTTACCATTTGGAGATGTCAAGTACACAATCCCACCATCTTCACTATCTAACGGTTAGCATTCTTTTGGCTATTTCAACTTCAAGTTTTTGCCTATTTATTTTATTGCTTATTTTAGTAGTAAATTATTACGACTACTTTGTGTCCCTACGCTCTATAGACAACCTACGGACAGATGATTATTGTACGGACCAATGGAACTAAAGAGTCCAACGGTCAGAAACTCGCGGGTCACTTATATTGTTCGTTGGATTATAATTTGAATGTAAACTAAAATGAATAAATACGATACAAACGAGGGAGATTAGTGGTCATGATGAAGACTTTATCATATCAAATCAAATCACTTGTCCAGATCGATTTCGAGTCTATAAACCCTTTTTTTCTGCCGACGAGTCTATTATAAGATTTTGTAAACTTATTTTATAAAATAAAAAGCTTATGTCTATAATCCTACTTTCAAACCAACTTGCAATGAACGAGGTATCATAATTATATATATATATATATATACTATATAGACTGGTGTATTCATTAGATTTCGAAGAAGAATGCATCTGATATTCAAGTTTTGATGATCAAGAGAAAACTAAATTAACATGCTCTGTCGTACCACAAATATTATAGCCATTTGGCCATAACTTCTTGCTAAACCAAATTTGTTTTTCCGTTTATGTACATTTTCAAAAGGAAACTAAAGAGGATATTAAAAGATAGAGAAATAGATTTGAAGGAGTTTGGGACAGTGCAATACGTTACTGACACCTGTCCAATCCCCTGAGGCGTGACATGTCACACTCACAAGTTCTGCACAGTTTGTGGTTCAATGGACATTTGGATTCACTCATTAATTACCTACTACTCCAACGTTGTTCTTAAACCTCGATTTGATTTTTTTGTTTTTTTCTTGTCAACAAAATTTATCATGCGAATCAATTAGTAATTCAGTATTAAAATTTTAGGTCTAAATCTAGAGAACATTGTATATATCACATATATATATATATATCTTGGTTCTTGAACAAAATTAAAAAAAAAGTAGAATATTGGTTTTTTCACCTTAAAAAATCAACGACGAATGTTCGATTTGGTTGCGTTTCCTTTAAGTTAATTCAATACACAGCTTAATGTAATCTTTGCATGTTCAAAGACGGGACGTTTCCTTGAGGGCTATTATAATCATATATGTACGGAGATGAATAGTTAGTCTCGTTGAATAGAGAACCTTAAGAGAGAAAGAAAAAAGAGACAAATCTCGTATTTTATTATAAGTTTATAACAACTTGCAGTACAGAAAATAAAATGAAAAGCATGACCAGATAGATATACACTTGGAGACTGAACATAGGTATGGGGGGACACATTTATTCGAATATCTAGATATCTGGGGGTACTCAGACCATGTTCATGTAACATACGTTATTTATTTATTATGTATGATCAGTAAAGGCTTATATTAACTATAGTTTATTCTTAGTCTCTAATATTCATATATATATATATATATATAGAAAATGTGTGTAAAAATATGTATATATAAAACACATACCAATGATTTGAAGTGGGGAACATAACAACATTAAAACCTTTATTTTAAAATGTACTTCAAATATACGATCAATATTATTATGAAAATTTTGTAGTACTATTAAAAAAATATTTATCGATAAATACTATTAAAATGTTAGAAGATATAGAACGTTTTAAAATTGATCTAATTATGTGCTTTCACATAGTTTTGTTGATTTTAATCATTAAGTATTATAGATAGTAAAATTTATTTCGTTAAGTGCATGACGAATCCTTAACACTCCGGATCTTACACAATTAAAAATGAAGCGTTTAAGTATATACTAATAGCATAACTCTTCCCAAGAACATACTCAAAACATATACTACTTTATATAAGACTTTTAATTTCCATTTTTACATTTATATGAACAAATACTATTTATATATATATATTCTAATTAACAACGGCTGTAATATTTTACATTTATGGTGAGAAAGGCGGTTTGGAATTCAGAATTGCTTGAAGTTATTTATATTTGTTGACTAATAAAAAGCTATAGAGAAACCTTAACTTTTCAAGAAGTTAAACACTTAAAAAATTGTTATAATTTTTTTTATTTGAGTTTATTGGTGAATAGTGAATATTATAAAATAGGTAAACAAAAATGCCTATTTCCGGAGTACTCTTTAACAAAAATTGTGTAATTTGGTAAATTTACCTTAAATTAAAACAAGAACAAAAAAGTCACACTTGAGAGTTGAAAGTGTGATCCAAAGGGATGTGATCTTAAAAAGTGAGATCAAAGCAAAGTTAATTTAAATTGCCTGCCTTTTTTCAAGCATATCTCTTCCCCCACTAGTCACACTTACGGATCATGAGAATAGTTCACTATCTTCACTTTTGAAATTATCAACATTTTTTATCTTTATGAAAACTTTGACATCAACACTACATAGTCATGGGATTTTTCTTGTTCTTATAAAAAAATATTTATTTTTGGAATAGTTCAATCCCTCTGTCCCTTCCTTCTTCTGGACCCAACCCATCATTCCAGAAATGACCGGCGAAAGTCAAGAAGCTCTCTGAGCTCTCTACTCACCTCTATCTCCCTCTACCCTCTGTATCTCTCTCTGCGTGTAGGATACAATACAATTGACACCAAAGACTAAAGCTGTGTTGTTGGTTCAGTTCTATTTTCTTTTCCAATGTTGTCCTCAGCAAAGCATCAGAGAAACCATACTCTCTGCGCTACAAACAAGAACAAGACTCTCAAGAAAGTTTCTTCCATTTCATCCTCATCACCATCATCATCATCATCTTCTTCATCCTCATCTCCTTTACCCTCACAAGACTCTCAAGCCCACAAGAGATCTCTAATCACCATGGAAGAAGTTTGGAAAGACATCAACCTTGCTTCCATCCACCACCTAAACCGCCACAGCCAACATCCACAACACAACCATGAGCCAAGGTGCAGGAGCCACAACCAAAACCCTAACTCAATCTTCCAAGATTTTCTCAACGGACCTTTGAACCAGGAACCAACACCCACAAGCCTGACCATGGCTTCTGCCTATAATGGCGATTCCATCACCACTGCCACTGCTCTTGTCAGCTCTCCTTTTCCACCTCCTGCAACTGTTCTGAGCTTGAATCCCGGCGCTGGATTCGAGTTTCTCGATAGTCAAGATCCTCTTATTACGTCAAACTCTAATCTGCATAGCCACGGTCACCTCTCAAACATGTCTTCCTTCAACACCCCTTTTGAGGCTCTGGTTACATCCACTTGTTTTGGTAAGAAAAGAGGCCAAGAGTCCAATGAAGGCTCAGGAGATAGAAGACATAAGCGTATGATCAAGAACAGAGAATCTGCATCTCGTTCCCGAGCTAGGAAACAGGAATGTGGCTCTCCTAACCTTCTATTCCTGTGAATCAATGGGAAGAAAATAAATGTAGCGTTTGATCTGAAAAAAGGTTTCTGTGTTTTTGATTTTCATTTTCAGGCTTATACAAACGAGTTAGAGCTTGAAGTTGCCCACCTGCAGGCAGAAAATGCAAGACTCAACAGAGAACAAGAACAGGTAACAAGCAGAGAAGTTCTTATTGTTTTGCCTTTTTGAAGCACTCATTTCAATAGCTCAAGTCCTTGTAGCTAAACTCCAATCATAAGAAACTTATATAGAAAGAGACAGCCTCTGCGTTACTTGCAATATATTTGTTTTGCACACTTTTTTTCCATTGACATTTTGAGTGGTAAGATTCTGATAGTTCATTTCTGTTGTGTGTATTTGTGTGATTGCAGTTAAGATTGGCAGTAGCAAATCAGCAACCCAAAAAGAACACACTTCAACGGTCTTCCACAGCTCCATTTTGAGAAATCTACAAGTCCTTATTTCTCTTTTGGGGATTTCACTTCTGTCATGAAGAAGTGATTTAAAAATGGAAAAGTTAGTACCTTTGTTATTATTATGTAGAAGTATAACTAAGCTAAATTTGAAGAACTAAGATATTGCAGGAAAGAGAGAAGATGTTAAAAAAAAGAAGAAAAAAAGACTTAAGAAAGATAAAAAGGATTTTTCTATTTCCTAAGGCACAAGAACAACACCTGTCTTGGGCCTCTCTCCTCTTGTTTCTGTTGCTTTCCTACTCGACCCTTTTCACTTGTGTACTAACTTCTACTTATTTTTCTTGGGAGTGATATACTCTACTTCCTCCTCTAATGCTAGTTAACAAAAAAAATACGAGTTATGTTTTACTGTTTAACCGATTTGGTTCTCAACAGAAGAAAGTTTCAAGAGACCAATAGACAAAACAGTGCTCTACCTAAATGATGACAATAACAAAGAAAAGTGAGAAGGGGACACCAATAATCACTGAACAATTATGTTTCTTCCTGTCCTACTATCACAAGAATATCAATTCCTTTGGCTGGCTACCATACAAGCCAACTACTTGCACTATGAAATTGAAACCTCCAAGCCAATGGGAATTAAGTCACCCCACTTTTTTGGTTGGTCAAGAGGTAACACGATAACTTTTATTCAGTCTGGTCCCTCCCCAAGTTTTATTTATTCAATGTTCAGTAGCTTATTGCCATACTGGTCACCATCAAAACAGTAGGTGTGTTTGTATTCATTTGGTTTTATCAAGAATAGTTTTTATCTTCTTTTGGTCGAATATCGATTACCTGACAGTCGTAAGTATTGCTGATGATGTCCAAGAAGATTTTTCTTCATCCACTTTTGCTTATTGGTATTTTGCCGTGTATTCTTTTAAGCAAACAAAAGCAGATAGAGTGGAACATTAAGAACTAATAAGGTGTAAAAATAGTGACATTAAGATAGAGAAGAATAGTTACCAAAAGTGGGAATATGACTAGAATCTATCCTCACATTATATGGTTACACTTAGAACCCCTCAAATAGGCATCCTATACTTTTAGTTTCACTCCAGTCAATGAGAATCCTAGACTTCAAGAAACTTAAGTAGAAAAGGTAGGAACATTCATCTGAAACTACACCGCCACTGTTTTTCAATTTCTTACATCAATGTTTCTCATCTAAACTTAAACTACTACCAGAACTTGGTCACAAGCCTAAAAAGCGAGGTCCAGAGATGGTCAGGTAACTAGTACATAGAACAGAACGAATAATTAATAACTCGCTGCAGATACAAGTTGCGACCTTCACTCTCATCAGTTTTACTTTTTGTGCAAAAAGCAAAATCATTAAAGCTTTTGATGCATCACCTTCCTCCTCAAGTATTTTTCCATCCTTTGGAATCCCATCTTTAATCTGGCGTGTTAAGAGATGCAAAATCAAGTCTTTAACACTAAATCGTGAACATGAAGTGGAAGTTAAAAAAACAAGAAGAATATGATTAAGCAAAACCAAGTCTTAACACTGAATTGTGATCATGAAGTGAATTCTAAAAGAAGAAGAATATTACGATTAAGAAACAAAACGACTGACCAATCACTTCAGCATATGATTATTCAAAGTGAATCGACACCAAGAATAAATTCAATTTTATCTTTATTTAGTATGAAGCAAATGAAAAATAGGAAAGAATCTAGCTCTCTCTCTCTCTATATATATATACATATATTATTTTTTTAGAAGAAGGGTCTTATATCGTCTATGATACACAACACAAATTACTGAAATTTTGATGAGAATCCCAAACTAATTTACATACGACAACGATTGAAAACAAAGACATTAAGTGAGTATTAAGAAGAAGAATCTCGTGTCATATCCAGACAGACAACATAGCGTTGTTTTTGTTCACCTTTTGTATAATAGAAGAATTCAATGTTCCATGAATTGCGACGAAGGTGGACTTATTTTAGTCTTCTCCGTACCTGAAAAGATATCAAGAGACATCTTTGTTCGTGCTTTCACGATTTAAAACCAAATATTGTTAAGATGATTGTATGTAATTTATACCATATGCCCCACGAATCTCTACTTCTCTCAGTTCTTGGACAAGAGCGCAGCAACAACACATCAAATGAGATAGAAAATCGTCAATGAACCCTCCCTGCGAAATAGTAAAACATTAGACATTCATCCCAACTCTACATTGTGTCCATTTCAATCTCAACCATTCAATATCATACCATGATAGTTACTAGTCAATTTTTGTGCAGGTGTCTACTTAATCATAACCATAATTTCACGAACAATTTTGTTGTTTTTTTGGTTTGCAAATGATAATTCTTGGAAGCATATAGATGTTTGGGATCAAAAGCTTATATCACCGATTAGTGTTCGAGGGAGTGGAAGAGAATGTACCGTAATGTTAAGTGTCTTCCGGAGTTTCCTCCTTACACAACATGTGTAGCAGCAACACGAAAGTATCAAAGAATATGCCATTATCTCATTACAAGCTTCAGCTGAAGCTGGGGGAGCGAAAAAAACAGTTGACTCATTAGTTTTCATATGTAACTAACAAACTGAAACATCATTAAAGTCCGGTATTTGATATTATCCCTTACAGATGTGCCTGTTAGTTGCTGCAGTGGCAATCTTTGCCAAAGTACCACACGGGAAAAAGAATGTCTTCAAGCCTGCGGTTTAATCAATGAATCATCTACAACTTTGCGGATAACAAGAAAGTATGGAATTTGAAACGCTAGTCATCGATATAAAGGAGAACAAAAAAGTTGAACCCCATTGGAAACAAAAAGGGGGGACTTACAAAGAGAAGGCTCTGAGCAACAAGCTAGTAAGTCGGTATGCCATTCTTCATGGTGTTGTGCCTGTGATGCTCTTCGTGAAAGCAGATCATGCCCCGGTGAAAGTGAAGAAGTGGATCTGCATGGAACAATTATGTAACCGCCGTTATGGAAACATTGTACCAAATTTAGTCTTCAAACATAAAAACAGACCTAAAAAGCATTACAGTCATAGCACAGCCTTAAACACATAATAATATTTCTCTTGTAATTGGACAATACGCATAAGGTTGAATTCAAAAAAGCACATGAAGATTGGATATTTCAAGCAGAACAAATTGGAGATTCTAACCTCGAAGCTGCACGACTACTGCTTTTCTTGGGAGAATCTTCATCGTATGAATATTCGGCCTTCATGCTAGAGCTACGCTCATCTCTTTTCGAAGCTTTCTTTGACAGCTCCTTCTCAGAGTCAGGATTAACAGCAGCAGCAGCTTGTGTAACACCAATTAAACGCTGAATGACTTCACACTGAGCCACATCATAATGCTCCTGAGAACGCTGAAGTTCGAGCTGCAGTTTCTCGTTTTCTGTCTTTAGAGCTTCACAAAAACGTAAGTTATGGTATGAGCAAGAGAGAGTCTTCTTCAGCACTGATGCTGCTTCTCTAGTGGATTCTTGTTTCAAAATAACATCTTGTACATGTCTGTCCTCTTCATCCAGAGTGTACTCGCGTTGATCACGGTCAATATACTCAAACCTCGCCTGTATAATTATCCAAATATCAACATACATGAAGTTCAAAAACCATTAAGCAAGAAAACTTTATAGATCATAATTCAAGTAAATTTACCCGAATCCGAGCGTTATCCACCAAAGTGATGAGTGGTATGATCTTGAGGAAACGATCAATCTCATCCTGATGTTTCCTGAACTGGTAAACAATGTTCCAACCCATAGCCAACAAGTAAAGATAGCTCCGGTCCCGGCAGCTATTAACCAGAAGGTAAGACCTCCTCAAAGCATCCTCAAGCCCTTCAAGAGGCTCACGAGTCTCTGGATACTTCTTCATCTCAGAGATCTTCAGCTGTTCAAGCAAATTCCCTATGAGTTTGAGATGTTGAGCGAATTGGCGGCAGTTCTTCTTGTGCATCCAAGCAGTATTCGCAGCTTTAACTATAAGCCCTATCAGCTTGACGGCATCTAGCCCAGTCAGCTGCGCCACTGACGCAATTTCCCCAAGACCATCCCATGAATGTGACATTTTCTTCGATCAAGTTCCTGATGATACAGAAAGCAGCTCAAAACTCTTGACCAATTTTAAGATCCAAAACTTGGAATTATCGAAATTTTACCTTCACTGAGTGAATGTTTCTGGAAATTACAGGAATTAGAGAGGTCGATCCAAGTTCTACAACGCCTGCATTGTTGATCGAGATCGAGTGAGAGTCAATTTCCGACGCTAAATCAGAGGTCACCACCGAGAGATTCGAATATCGAGGAAAAATCAGTTGAGAAATCTCATCATGAGAGACATTGAGAGGGTGAAGCGAGAATTGAATAAAGAGGGAGCAGTTATTTCGACTGCGACAATAAAAGCAACAAAGAAGAAAAAGAAAAAGTCCATGAGATACCAAATCAAAGAGATTCTCTAGGTCTCTATAGGCTTTTCTACGTCAAAGATCTTCAACACCAAAAAATAAATATTACAAAAAAAAAAAAAATCCCCAAAGACGGTTTGACGCTGACGAAAGCTAAAGAGGAAAATCCAAAGACCAGAAAGGAAAATAAGGGGTAAAAGAGGGAAGGTGATTAACCTCCGACGAGTCTCAGGTTAGAGAACAATTCGCCGGTGACAAAACTCCTCCGCCGAGAGTCAAGTCAAATGGTAAAATAAATAGAAAATCACAGAAAAACTTTATTTAAAAATTTAAGAGAGAGGAAACAATGTTGGAATGCTCACATGATGCATTGAAGAAGGCAACAGATATACTTTTTTTCTCTTCACGGATTTCTATAATAAATTAGAAAAAGAGAAAATGTTATAATCTTGATGGTAGAAGAAGACTCAAGTCTGGGAATTACAGAGAAAATGCAAATCACCTGGAGATTTGTTTCTTCGTCGTCTTCGAGTTAGAGCAGATATAGAAGATTCTCTGCGTCAAGAGAGTATCCAGAGGCAGAGATGAGTCATATTGAGAAGACGGTTTGTTTTTGTATTTCTCATAGCTTTCCCCACATCTTCAGTTGCCACTCGTCGGAGCTGAACAGCCCTTCCTGCTTTTCCTTACATTTACCCATAGGCCCTGCCCCACTCTATCTATTTACCAATATGCCCCCTGTGACTTTTCTTTCTTTAAACCATGAATAAAGATGATCAATCCTAGCTAATGGTGTTTTTTTTTTTTTGGTTTTAACCTAGCTAATGTTAAATGTTTGTTTTTATTGGAGTTCATATTATTTGTTACGTGGAGTTAAATATACACGTTGATTTCAAGACTTGAGACTAAAACAACGTTGACTTTCTGTTTTTGTTTGTTTGTTGTCGGCATAATGTAATTCTTCGTTAATATTTGTTTTTAAGTAGTGAATGCATATGAACATTCCAATGACTAGAATCTAAATTTTGTAGATATCTACATATATACTTGTGACCACTGATAAGTTTAACTCCTGGTCATAGTAATAATTGGCAGGTGGCATATTGACATTTTATTAACTTGAGAGAAACCTAGCTAACCTTGCTTTTAGATCAACATTACGGTTTAAGAACATCTGGATGGTGTTTCAGTATACCATTGTTTATTTAGTATGAAAATGTTAGATGTTTCGAAATATTAAGTGGAGATAAATGGGAGCAAAATGAGTCATGATCGCTTGAAATTGACTTGTCTTTGAATTGCATAGTGGTTAGGGATAGGAAAGGTAATCCATCTCAAATTCATCTTTACTCCTTTTTCGGTTGAAATTGATTTGTCTTTGAATTGCTGGTATGGTAATTATGCCTTTTTATTCTATATACTTTAATTTAATTTAATTTAGTTTCCCCAATATTGATCTTGCTGCTGCACGTTAATTACCTTCATTGTTTTTTTGTTAACAATTTTCTCTAAAGAAAATATTTTCGAGAATCAGTAAATGTGTGGGAACATACCACTTGCACGCCTATGAAACCGGTTTTGCTATATCGAATGTGTTTACGCAACAAACAAATGAAGGTAATCGAATTATTCTGAAGCAAAATTTCAAGCAAACTAAGACAACCCAATTTATATTATACTACACTTTCAAATTTTGTTGCCAAAAATATCACCATTAATTTAATATTTTTAAAATACCACCAAAAGTTTTGGTTTCTAAATATACCACAAACACAAAAATTGATTTTATAAAGTTTATAATTAAAATTTTTGGGTTTATGTTAATTATGTTAGATTTATAGTATAGTTTTTAGGGGTAGGGTTTAGGGTTTCTAAATCCTAAAAATGTGAGGTTAGGAGATTTTTGATCATTTTTATTACAAAATTTGTGGTATAGATAGAAATTTTTGAACTTTGTAGTTTTTTGAAAGTAAAACATAGTTTAATGGTATTAATAAAAATTACCCAAATTTTTATTGGGTGTATGTAATAAAGATAGACAAACTGTTGTTTTAGTTGTTTGGTGAATTGTCTCCATGTGATTTAGTTGGGAATAATCGTGCATCTTACTTTATTAAAACAAATGTCTCGAAATGTCCTTATCTGTAACAATAAATGGGACAGCTACATTTTCCATACACATTAAAAAACGTAATCACTACTAAACAAAAGTATTTATACAGTACTTAAACGAAATTTGTGGGTTTTATTAGTGAAAATGATCATCGAATGTCTAACACTTTGTCGGACTCGAGATTATAAAAAAATAGTGGTATAACGAAAAAGAGTACCTCTTAAACTCTGCCTTGATTCTGACCAAATAAAATGAATTATTAAACTATAAGCATCAATTAGTTTGACCCAAAAACCAAAAAAAAACTATAAGCATCGACCCACATTGAAGTTTTGTACCGTGGAATCGAGGCTCGACCATTTAGGAACTAAGGTCTTAAATATATTTATTCTTTATTAATGGGATTCACCACAGTTTTTTTGTTTCTTTCTCTTGTCTCTGTCAGCTTCCAATTCGAACTTGAACATAAATTTTTGTATGTTTGAGTTTGATTAACGTAAGATATTCCAAATTATATCATTATAATTTATAAACACATATTTTAATACAGAACATATAGATTATAAAGATTTTGATATATATATATATATATATCAGTTTTCAAATATATAAAGTAATGTGCTAATCAGCTAACCTATAACATATACTTTTAGTAGTTAAAGAAAAATCCATTTAATATGTAAGTCAATAATTTTCTAGCATACGAGTAAACGATGCCAACCAGTCAAGATGACCCGTGAATCCCAATAATTTGTATTAAAAATTATAATTTTACCTAGTATTTGTCTGTAGTAGGCCAGCAGCTAATCAGTTCCAATATATATTGATTGATTTAAGTTGTGTTATCGATTTGTTTGAACTTTAAACATAAACTCATCAGTATACATATGGGCTGAACTAATTGACAAGTAAACCCATTAGATTTCATATAAATCAATCATCGCCCCAAATCGAAATGGGCTTTTCCTAGACAAATTTACTATCGTGGTCTATAAAGCAATAAACGACGGCAGACCAAAATACCCCGCGCGTGAATTAAACTACGAGAAAGGGAAATTAATATCAACACGAGAAAAAAGGAAAGTCAGACATCGTCTTGTGATTTATTAAAAAGTTTGTAGATATGGTCTTCCGAATTTTGAATTTATTCAATCAGTTAAATAATGTACGTTGATTATATCCAATACATTAGAGAAAAAGAAAAAAAACTCACAAGAGGAGCCACCCTCGTAATTAATAAGGCGTGATTGAGATTAATGTGTCATTTTTTAACATTCAATTTAATCATGCTAATTATCCGAACGTGGGACCCGAACTTGAGCTCAGATGGGGAAGTCCTTAGTTACCCTTCACCCCAAAAGCGTACAACCACATGCATAAGGCTACAATCGTCATTACAGTAAATGATTAAAGAATAAAGTAAAAAATAAAAGTCGTAGTTCTACCAAAACATCTTTTGAAAGAAAAAATAAAAATAAGCGGTCGAATCTATCTGACCACGCAATCTCCGCCGTTAAATTTGGTAGAGCTAGTGAAAATAGGTCCCACGTTTGCGATAATCTAGGATTAACCAGTAGTAACGTACCACGTATAGAGATACCTTTGGTAATTGTAGTGCTTAAAGAAATGGTTTTGGCGGGCGTAATTAATAAATTCAAAATCAGAGCCAAAATTAAAACAAAACCCTAGCGCCTCTTTTTTTTTTTGTTCCCTCTCTCTCTTGCTCAAATCGCTTCCCTCGCTATCCCCATTTCCCCCTCCATTTTCGCTCTCTCGATTTTGAGCTTCCTCTCTCTGCCTCTCGATTCTCTTATCCGAAGCTGAATCTTTCTCGATCTGAACTCATTTCTCGAATTAGGTCTCTGTTATTTAGGTAAGTCCTTCTCCGTTCTTCTTCCTTTCCGATTTCTAGGGTTCAAACTTGCTCGAATTGCTCGAGGTTCTCCTACTTATTTGATTTGATTTTTTTTCAATTGTAACTGGTTGATGAATTTGCTGAATTTAAATTTTTCAATTTCATCAGCCATAGTTAATCTTATTCGATCTGGCGATACATTTATCTGGAGAATCTCGAAGCAAAAGTAGCTTTCGTATATCTAATGTATTCAACACTGATTGCTTCAAATATGTATTGATGATTTTTGTTGTTTTCACTAATCATATAGGTACTTAATTTATAGGAGAGGCTGTAGTAGCGGTGACTGCTAAAGAGAGAGCATTATCTGCAGAAAGTCATCAGGTGGATCAAGAAATTATGGGGAAGGTATCTCCGAAGGACTCGGATTCAAAAACCTCGGTGAGGAAAAAGAAGTTGAAAGGTTCAAATAACAAATATTTAAAGCCAGGGGCATTGGTTCAGCTATGTTACAGCAAAGCATCGGCTACTGCTAAGTCATGCAATGATTTGGGGAAGAAACGAGTACCTGTATTTGATAATAAGTTTGCAAGGAACAATAAAATGGCTGTGGAACATATTAATTCTCCCAAAAGCCCTCTAATATCTTCGCCTGCCAACATTGTTAAGCGGAGTAATCTGGTGAGGCCAATGAAATTTGATGATCTGCAGGTGGAGAGTAATGATTGTATGAAAAGCCCTCTAATATTATCTCCAATGGCTATTGTTATGCAAAACACTTTGGTGAAGACTCCAAAAACTCCCCAAGCTGATCCTTGCAATTCAGAATCTCCACTTGAATCTCTTCCCATGGATTTACTGGTAATGTTTGTCTACTTTCACTTCACAGTTTCCTTTTGGTAGTCATCTGAATGCGTGAAGTAGAGATCTTACCTAGTTCCTTTGCAAGCCTGTGCCTTGATGCTTATTTTCAACTTTCTATAATTTTCCAGGTTAAAATTGTTTGTCATCTGCACCATGACCAGCTGAAGGCAGTTTTCCATGTTTCTCAAAGAATAAGAACGGCTGTATGTTCTTTTCCCTATTTACTATGTTTAGTTTGCATCCATAAAAGCTCTATCTTTGCTTTTTGCTAATTTACTTGATGGGGATTAAATCTGTTTTGAGTTTCCTTTTGAAACAGACCATGCTTGCAAGACAATATCATTTCAATTTTACAACACCAGACCGCTCAAGACAGGAAATGTTGAGTGTCATGACGCCGATGCCAATAATTCGTTGGCCATTTCGTAGGTACACTTTTAGCTTCTATTTTTACCATTTTCAAAAGAGCATCAAACAACTTGTTTGGCTCTTAACAAAAACCTTGATTGATCTAAAACAGCAAAGGAGATGGAAAACCAATGATGGTGTCAAGCCCAAATACCCCAAAGGCACCAAAACATGCTCCTCGACCACCTTTGCGAACAAAACTCACAGAGATGAAGCAAATCGCTGCTGTTCTTTTCCAAGACCAGACAACATTCCCTTCGAGATGCATCGTTCCTTCTGTTCTCCAGAGGCCGACTTTGTTTAAACCAATGGCTCCAAAGCACCCTCGAGTGCTCTTCTATGAGGATGAATTATGTCAAGCTGTTGCTCAAAACAACCTTCGCTGATTACGCTTGGTGCAGTCAGATGCTTCATATCGCTTTTCTCTCTGTTCATATTAGGTTTGTCTTTATTGCATTGATCATTGTTCATGATGATCATCATCACCTATAGTTAAGGAGCATGCAAGTTTTGTAGCAGTGCTAGTTCTGGGGTTTTAGGTTTACATGGCAATCTCGTAGTATCATTATAAGGTTTTTAAGTTTTTAGTTAATGGGTTTTTCATAATAAGCAAGTGTTTTTGAATTTGGTCAGTTGGGTCTTGTGTATATTTTCTGCATCTATGGCTTTTTTTTCCATACATTATTATTTTGTTTGCTTTCTTCTCATATTGTCTTTTAAGGTTCCTCCAATATACTGTACTGAAGTCCAAACCCGAATGGTGGATCTTGAGTTCGTGTATATATGATATCATGAAACCAATCTATGAATTACCGGATGATTTTAAAATGTGTTCGAATTCTTATATCTGGTATTCTTGTTTAGGAAACGGATTGGACTGAATTAGATTCGTTTCCAATTTGGTTTTCGTGTTCTGCTATAAACCAGATTAAATTAAATTCAGAAACTATCGAACCAAAAACCAGATTTTTGTACGCTGCTATAAACCTGTTTTAGGTTTTTAGCTGCTTCAGAAAACATCTCCCTGGGAGTAAAAGCTTGTGAAGCCGCAGAATTAATTTTATTTCTAAAGGCCTCTTCTATATTTGGGCCTCTTATTTAATTGGGACTATTTACGGTCTTTTGTGCCCAAACATCCGTCACCGTCACTAAAGCGCGTTTTATGAGAAGAAAAGTCTATTAGTCATACGACGCCGTTAACTTACTAATCCCTGTTGCCAAACAAGACTTTTGTCCCTTTGTAGGGTCAATCCTTGTTTTGCTATAAATACAGCTTCTATGCGTTAAGTTAAGAATAACATCTTCGCATCGGAGAGCTTCGAAGGGTTTGAGATCTCGCGGCTCCTTCGTTCTTCTCCGCTCAACTATACCTTGGATCCATTGCTTATGTTAACTGTAACCTCTTAGATTTGATTTTGGCGCCTTATTAGAAGCCCTAACATCTCTAAAACCTACTTGGGGTCTCTCGTGATCGATCTAGGGTTTGGCTGGTCTTCGCGAGATCTGAGATTTCATCCTTTTCCCGTATTGATTCCGAGTCTATCTTCGAATCCAATTTTTCTTGGCTTGGATTTGTGTGTAACCGTAAGATGTCTCGGTGTTTCCCGTTCCCGCCACCTGGTTATGTACTGAATGGAATCCGCGATGAGGCTATGATCGTATCGATCAAGGTTTGTTTGAGCATATAATCACGTGGCTTCGGTTTTGGTTTCGGGCTCATGAGATATCGAGTGCTCAGCTTCATTGTGTTTTGGTTGTCGAACATGGTTTCCAGTTTTCTGGTATCCTTGTTCTAGTGTTTGTTGAATAGATGGAATTTTATCGGCATGAAAGTTGGGATATTGAGTGAGATTTCAATTGAAAACGATTATCTGAATTGTACTTAAGTCTACTATTATAGTTCAAAGCAACAAATATGATTCAATGTCACAATTTTAATCGGTTCGTTTAAGTTGAAAATATTAATCAGAAATACGATTTTCAAGTACATTGTCCACACTAACCAAAATGTGTCAATAGTCCATTGAGTAAATGTGAAGAAACCACTTGTGGTATGCAATTTGGAGTCTAAGGGTTGTTCTTTCTGAGTGCTTGTTCCTGATTTTTATTGAATTTGGCAAGGTCTGCGAACTAATCGATGTTCCTATTCTTTTGTAAATCCAGGTGGTAGAAGAGAAAGCTAAGAAAGAACAAAGGAGGAAGGAGAGAAAAAGAAACAAGAAGGAGAAGAAAGATAAGAAGGAGAAAAAGAGGAAGGAGAGGGAAGGAAAGGAAGGTGAAAGCCTAAAGCAGAGTCATAAGAGACGACGTAAAGAAGAAGGTGCCAAAGATGATGGTCAAGTTGATGTTTTTGGCAAACTTAAAGGAAGCCAAATTGAGTGTTTGGAGAAGAGTAGCCTTACTGTAGAACGTGAGCTGCTTCAGTTGACGTCACAGAACTCTTGTGATAGCACACTTAACAGCAATGAGATACTACCGAAGCAGAAGGAGAAACAGCCTCACGACGTTAGTCATAACAATGACTCTGGTGAGTATGTTTGTGTTTCTTCCTTCCCCGGGGAAGGATCTAGAATTCTTGTTGGGTCTAATTTCCTTTTCAGGACATTGTTGACAATCTTTCTTCAAATTGTTGATATGAATTTGAAGAAAGCATCATTCGGATCCGATTGCCTATCCGAAGGCAGAAAGATCCCGAGGTGATGATCACCAATAAGGATCAACAAATACCTCGGGGAATACAGTTAGATTCGTCCCAGCTTGCCACTAGAGAGCCTGTTGATCAACATCCTTGTTCCACTTATGCACCAGAACATGCTTCAAAGCCACGTGAAAAGAAAAGGAACGATCCTGCTTTCACAACAAAACTCGGTAAAGAGAAGAAGATGTCATCATCCTCTACTCCAGAAACTTCCCAACCTTCAAACCTATGCCGAATTTGCCCTCCATCTATTGCGGTACAATTCTTGAATGTAGTTGAGAAATGGGTCCCCAACACGATCAAGAGTAGAGTAGACCTCACTAACTCTGAAGATGAAGAATGTTGGTGGTTGATGAAGAAGCCAAGTAGCGAAAGGTTTGGCACAGAAAGATGCAAACAACTTAACATAAACAATGAGATGAAGAAAGTAAGCAATTCAATGGCATGGCCATGTGCTCGCCTTTTACCAGAAGCTGATGTCCACGCCTTACCTTACACACTCCCGTTCTGATAACATCAAAGAGCAGGAAGTTTTTAACAAGGAACCTGGTCGAGACATCCATGTACCGGACCAGACAATTTTTGGTTTTGCCTTAAAATTCCAAGGTTGTATAAGAACACGCTGTTTGGTATTCTTTGCGGTTGGTAATAATCATATACTAATATCAATATCACGTCCCAATCTCTTTATCTTACAATAATAATGAGTAACTGAGATTCTTTTCGAGATGGAAAGTTCATATGAAGTGGTTCTACATCATCACAATTGATAAAACAGTAGTAAATGTGAGAGAGGAGAGACTAAACATCAGTTCTGTCGGCATTCAGTTAAAACAGAAGTTGAATTAAGGCCACAATTCGTTTTATAAGGAACAGAGAGAGAGAGTGATCACATAGGAATACGGAAAACAACAAAAAATGAAAAAGCAATACTTTTTAATCCACCCTGTCATCGGCATTTCAAAGAGCTTCTTGACTTCCATGAAAGCTATTACAAAATGGAGCAGGCCATTTGTGCTTTGCTCTTCTTTTTCTTCTGCTTTGGAGGTTGAAGGACCACTCTGATCGCTGCATCGAACACTCCCTTCACGTTCTGCAGTTTAAATTCACATAGTTTTCATCAAAAAGATGAATCCAACATTGAAAAATTGATTCATGAGATGCCTTTTTATCTTTTACCTCTTGTGATTTTGAACTGCACTCGATGTAAGCAGGCGCTCCAATTAGCTTATTGAGCTCCTCTCCCTTTTGATGCAGAGGGGTCAAATGATTAACAGGCTTTTGTAAAACTGAGAAAATTGCACTGAGGAAATAAAAGTATTTCCTACCTGAGCAGTAGTAATAGGGACAGCACCAGGATGGTCGATAAAGAACTGTTTGTCATCCCGAAGATCTGACAAAAACCAAGGTTAAATAATCAAAAAAGGCCAAGAAAAAAGATTCAAATGCAAATGCTTTTTCTAGAGGTATATACTTGACATTAGCTATTTGATAGGGTGATGCTTAAAGTCATATGATTGCTTATCACAAGAAGTGGAAGATACAAGAAGAAACCTGTTGACCAATGATATACTCTAGGCTTGGTTTTCACCTAACGGATCCATCTTGAACATGTACAAATTTGAACCAGAACCAAGAAAATGTGAAGGTTATGTCCACTAATGTCATCATATACATGAGATGAGCATAATAAAGTGAAAATAAAATGGCTGTGTGGGTGCTGATTCTCTATATTCCAATGCAATGGAAAAGAGGCATAATATATAGCAGCATCGAAACATATAACAACAGAGTAACTAATAATACCTAGTTTGGTTCCAACAAGGACGATGGGAACACCAGGAGCGTAATGCTTCAACTCAGGGATCCACTGTAAAACAGAAAATCAAGGAGGAAAAACTAAAATTCCAAACAAAAAAAAAAAAGAAGAGAAAGACTTGCAAAACTCAGTAGTTGAAAATAAGAAAGTGACCTTCTTGGAGACATTCTCATAACTAGCCTTACTAATGAGAGAGAAGGCTAGAATGAAAACATCAGCACCACGATAACTCAAAGGTCTTAATCTGTTATAGTCCTCCTGCCCTGTGTAAATAATTCAGTATTAATACCAATAGCAGCTGCAGCTTCCCAAATAAGGTAATATACCTGCAGTATCCCACAATCCTAGATTCACGGTGCTCCCATTAACAACCACATTTGCACTAAAGTTATCGAAAACAGTCGGAACATAATCCTGTTACAACATTATTATTGAGTTGTTGGATCCAGAATCAGACAAAAACATAAATCAAAATTCACATATATTGAAGACAGACCAAAGGAGGCAGATTTTATATACCGTGGGAAAGGTGTTGCTGGTGTAAGAAATCAGCAAACAAGTTTTACCAACAGCTCCATCACCAACGGTAACGCACTTTATGAACCTTGAAGCGCTCATTGCCTCAATAAGCTTCTCTTCTCCACAATCTTTATGATGAAGAGATTATTCAATTAAAATAACCAACCTCAGATCTACTACACCTGAGGAATCCCACAATATGAATATGAAGCCACTTCCTCCAACATTATCTTCAATTAAAAACCATCTCCGGGAACAACCAAAACCCTTACAGAAGTGTAAATGTGGAAACAAACCCTAAAAGGAAAAATCAGACAAATGTGAGAGACAAGGAATAAACAAAACGTGAGGACGATGAATTGGATCGAGGAACTAGTAGAGAGAGAAAGAGACAACTAAAACAATCTGATGGCCGGAAATAATTGCCATTGAAGCGTTCGCTTATGGAATAATCTCCGCCATCAACTTCCCGATTCTTTTGCTTTTGAACATATTTCTGTTTTTTTTTTCTTCTTTTGAATTAGTATATTTGTTTATTTTTCTTTCTGTTTTATTAGTTTAATTTTTATTGTAGCAAATATTCATTTTCGTATTTCTGAATTTTTTTTCAACCACTTGAATAGAAATTATGTTAATTTTTCTTGTTTATTTATATGGCAGCAAATTAAACAGAGCTTGTACATTATATTAGTAGCATATATATATAACTTCGTTCAAACATAAATGCGATTCTTACATTAGTTAGGGTCACACGATTCAATTCCCCTTCAAGTCTTTCCATAATGGTTTCATGCCATGAATGTGATCAGCATCTTACATGTAAAAGACGTGTTGATTTTATGTATTGGTTCATCGAAACACTTGTTGTGAGCAACCAATCTCCACTCAAGCTACTTGAGCCGGGCAAAGACTCCTTTTGTACTCTCCTTTTATAAGGAAAGATCTTTTACCGAGAGTGGCTACAAATAGGGGTTAACGGCGTATTTTTCCATGAACTTAGTTATTTTATCACGCACATGTGTCAAATTTTCAGTTATGGTTATAACACCATAAACTTATCTAAAATTTGAATTTACGACATCAGCTAACTAGTTTCGTTTAAAACCAACAAACATACATACATAAACTGATTAGGACGACACATCATCCATTAGGCGACGCCGTTTTGGTCTTCTCACTTCACTTAAATCCGAGTTACTTACTCTCAAACGACGTCGCTCGTTAATGTGGGGATAAATATTAATTTAAGGTTTTTAAGCCTAAATCGATTCCGAGTTCATCAACATCGCCATCATTTTCTAACTGTTCTTGAAGCTTGATTGCTCTTGTTCATCAACTCTAAATCCGCCAAAGTTTCAAATACCCGTGCGAACGAAGAGATCTCTCCTTCAACAGTTTCTAGCTGTTCTTGAAGCTTGATTGCTCTTGTTCCTGTTGTCTTTGCTTCCCATTGAGTCTTCTCAAGGGCAACTTGCTTGTCTGCAAGTTTGATCTGAAGACAGAGAAACGAAGATTTTAACATGTGAAGATGGTCTAATTACAGAAAGAGGAATCTTTAGAGATATGTATGCCTCCACAAAAAGGTGTCAAAGCATTATTATCTCCTAATACCGAAGTATTTGCAGAAGCAACAAGTATTCTCTATTTTCTTCAAAACCAGAGTCAAAACAAACAGCAGTCTATGGAAAGAAAAATGTTTACCTTTGTGTCGGATTATTGTAACTGCATAGACTTATCAACATCTCCTTCTCAGCAACCAACCGTTTACATATATCTACGACAAATGAATCTACCAAAAGTTCAAAATTGCTGCAAATTTCTCAAAATTTAAAAATCAACTCCGTCCTAATCACCGACATAATCTCAAAATTCTCTCTAATCTATCACTGAATCTCCAATCCTATTATAACCCTAGAATCGATTTAGGGTTAAGAATCCTAAATTGAATTTTTTTCTCTAAATTAACGAACGACGTCCTTTGAAGATGACTGGCTCATATTTAAGTGAAGTGTGAAAACCAAAAAGACGTAGTTTAACGGATGATGTGTCGTCCTATTTACCTTCTGTTAACGGAATCGTAATATAGTATGTATGTTTGTTGGTTTAAACGGAATTAGTTTGTTGATGTCATAAATTTAAATTTTAGATAAATTTATGGTGTTATAAACACGATTGAAAATTTAGTGTATGTACGTGATAAATTAACTAAATTCGTGGGAGAATATGCCGTAACCCTTATAAAGTGTGGCCATAGTTTTTGCAACAATTGCATAAAGAGAATGAAATGTTTTCGTCAACTTAAATGCCCTACGTCTAGGAAAATGTCTCAAAGTTATCTTCCTTTAATAACAAACCTGCGAGAACAAAAACAAACTCTCTCAGTAATCATGTCATTAATTTGGGCGTCAACCTTCTTCTTCTTCTTGCTCATTGTTTTTCTATAGTTTTGCCACTCTTAAGAGCTTTTATTGTTTGTGTAAATTTATGCAGACAAAGAGTGGACAATTGCAGTGATCTCAATGACTTCGAGATCTCTAACTCGATACAACATCGATAAGACAGGACTTGTCTGTAAGTTCTCAATCTCATTTTATCTCTAGCTGTCTCTTGTGTTATAAATTCGTGTCTTTGTTTGTGTTGACGACAACCCATCTCTTTGATGTAATAAGTTTAACACTTTGATCTTAGTCTGGCTGAGTAGAAAGTTATGGGTAAATTGTTGCTACTCTGGGGCTAATATAATCTCTAACCAAACTATAAATAGATTCATATCTGCTTAACTTTCAGTTTGTCATACTCTTATATGATTTGGCATTAACCATGATTCAAACTGTTAAAGAACTAAACAAATTGAGTTGCTTGGGTGGTCTCTAATGTTATTTGGATTGTGAATCTCTGAATTCATAATTTAGGTTACTGTCATTGTTCCAGGTCAGTGGCCCTCTGAAGAAGTTCTAGCATACTTTTGCAAGTCTCAGCCTGATCGTTTCAGGTTTTTGTACTCAGTTTTAAGACTCATTTGCATATGTCTTCTTTTAAATTCTTACATTTTACCCCGCTCACTGGTCTGTTGCAGAGGTAAAAGAGTAATTGAGCTTGGATCGGGGTATGGATTAACCGGTTTAGTTATTGCAGCTGCCACCGAGGCATCACAAGTGGTAATCTCAGATGGAAATCCCCAAGTAGTCAATTGTATCCTACTTGTATTGTTATGTGTATACTGTTTCGTTAGAGTTGTCTTCTCTGGCTGAAGCCTTGAGATATGGAAACCCGGAACTCACTTTTGTTTGGATTCATTGATGTACTTAACATCCAGATATTAAGCGTAACATAGAATCCAACTCCATGGCATTTGGCGACACAAGCGTAAAAGCCATGGAGTTGCACTGGAATCAGCAAGAATTTTCAGAGTTAACCAACTCTTTTGACGTCATAGTTGCAAGCGATTGGTACCTTCCTCACTTTTCATTGCTCTCGATTTCAGTCTTCCGCTTTATCGATATGTTTGTTCTCATCCCTTATCACAACACATTTTTTTATGAGCACCTTGCCAGTATCATCAAGGTACTACTTAAAGCCAAAGAACCCTCTGAGGCATTATTTTTCAGTCCTAAGAGAGGTGACTCGTTAGACATCGGTTTAAAGACATCGGTTTAAACTACGTCATAACCGAAAACTATGATGCACAAGTTTGGAAGTGCCATGAGAAGCTTGTGGAAGGAGATGAATCTTGGCCTAACTATGACAAGAACCATTGCTATCCTTTACTTATTCAAATTACTAATCATAGTTAATGAAAGAGTATCTCATATTTGCGGCTATGGCTGGAGAATAAACGCAGGTATACCCAATCTCTTAAGCTTTATTTAACATATTGTGTGCTTGCTTTTTTATAGATTATAATATTCAGTGGGAGGACTTGAAAGTTGAAACCTTTTGACTCTCTGCAAGATGCTCTTATCTTCCTTTTTAGTATAGTGAGTTAGGCAAAGCCGTTCAGCTAAAGGGAAGATATAGAACAATACAAATAATAAAAGCTATAAGATTCTAGATCAAGTGTACTGCCATTGATGAACTACATCAAGCTTTTCTTCATTCTAAATCCTGCTTTTTTAATCTATTTTCTGCTTTTTCTAGTGCTGAAAGGAAACTTTTCTGCAGAATAAATAATAGAGATAACAGAGATGACAAAGGAATCATTTGAGATGAACTCATATCGTCTTTTTATCTAGAAGAATCTTTATTTTTCTCTGTGACTAAATGTGATCCTCGGTATGATTGGAGCCATAATGAAACTTTTTCTGAAAAACATATACAGTATATCTTTCTGTGCACATCGATTTCAGAACTTTTAATTTCTTGAATTAGGAGAATGATACAAGACGACGAATCTAAATATTTCAATTCAACTTTTCCCTCAAAGGGACAAGCTTTGCCTTACCTATTTAGGAAATTAATTTATTTTTGCCTTACCTCTCTGTTTTTACTTGTCTGTTAGTTTTTTTGTCATTGAATCACAGTAACCAAAACTATAAAAGCCGATCCAACAAAAAAATCAATGTTACAGGAGTAAAATCACATAAAGGAGAACAAAAGAAGCGGTGTTTCTAGTAGATTCTCCAATGGCCAAATCTGCAAAATAAGAATTCGCCAATGACGCTTCTTCTATCGGTTGTTGCGTCTCTGTACTCGACTCAATTCCAGAGCCAGTTACATCTACTGTCTCTTCAGGAGGTGGTTCTCTCGAAGACTTCAAACTGCTTCACACCATACAAATATATAATTCAAAAGCTTTGATCTGTATAAACCAAACTCTGTGTTTTCCTGGACAAGTTGGGACAGAAAGTGATGGTGTCATCAGCATCACTGCATGTGAAAGTACTTGTGGCATCATCGTATGCGTAACTATACGATTTAGGACAAGCTGATTTAAAGACTTGTCAGTACATAGATGGCTTGCAGGTATCCGGTGAACCGTATGCGCCGCTGCAGCAATACTTTGGTGTTCCAAACGCATTGCACGCATTTCTACAAGCCAAACCGCTTTTGGCTTTTATCTTAGTGGGGCAATTCTTGTTTAAGTCCGAGATGCATCCTGTGGTAGTGCACGAACCGGAACCCTCCACGATCATGGGAAGGTTATAGCCATCAACGAGGCTGACATCATAAAAGTCTAGAGACCCGGAAATGCCGAGAGTGAACTCGGCTAGTGTGGCTGGCGGTTCTGAGCCTGATACGTTGCATTCCATCTCGCCCGAGCCGCAATCGCCGGTGGAGCATGTGGTGCTACTAGTACCATCGAAGTTGCAGCCGCTACGACCCCAGAAGCGACCAGACCAACCTGTGGGTGCTCGGAAAGTGCAAGAGGTATCTTTGGAGAGCTTGAATCCGGTGGTATCGAGTTTGGGACTACCGGAACCGGATAAAATCCCTGGCCACGCCGTGAAATCGCATTTATTAACTAGCGTGAACGTCATACACTTGACAGTGACACCTTAAGAAAAACAAAATAGAGGGGAAACAAAACGATAATCAGCAGGAATTCTAAAATTTGAGTGAAAATGAGAGGAAACTTAGATGAAGAATAGGAGAAATTGTTAGCCAACCATCACGGAGCAACAAGAAGATGAATCCGAGAATAGAGGCTTAAGGTGGGAGATGGAGACGGGACAGAGCCATGAGAATAAGACAAGAAGACTGAGAAATCACAGAATCTCAAAGGGAAATGGTGTGAGTGGGAGAGAATATTTGATCAATCATAAGGTCCAAATTTGCTTCTCCTCACAATTGATACTGCTTTGTGTTTCTTTAGTACATGTAAATGGGAATTCGATTATGAAAATCATGAATAAACAAATATAGCAACGTTTTGACAGAAACAAAAAAAAAAGCAAGAGAATAATGTTCGCCGCCTCATTATGAATATAGCATCTTACTGTTAATAGTGTAATTACCCGTCAATTTTAAAAGGTTTTCCTCGCAAGTTAACTTTATTTAAGATAAGATTTTTGATGTCAATCCTAAGACTATCTAAATTTTAATAAGGAACACAACCTAGCCGTTGGTTTACAAAACACTATCGTTTTATAACTTATATAGCATGAAAGTTTAACAATATTTAATTCATTTCGTTACATGAAAGCGTTGAGTTGCAATTTTTGAGGTTCTCTTCTCCCATTTTAATTTCATTTTTAATGTTTATTTTATATAACAATTTGAAATTTAAAATACGGATTACCAATCAATTAATTCTCCAAGCAAAATTGTTATACATGTCTCCTACATACACCATAAAGACAACATTTGTCTAAAAAATTACGAAGAAACTATACTATAAGTCTGTAACTAAAAAATCTAAAACAAACTGTTCCTTGGTACTTTGGAACCCCACATAAGTTGCTCCAAAAATTGTCACCCTGAAGAATCTGTCTTCAACTATTAACTCTTCTCTTCTGGCCATTTTTTTTCTTCGTCTAGGTGAAAATCTAGAATGATGTTATTAAAAACTTAAAACGTCACCGTACAAGTATTACCAAGCGCGTTGAACCGCCCAAAATGCCACGGCCAAAACGCCCGAGAACACAGCGGAGAGAGTTGGCGACGCGTTTGGAGTTGCCGCAGAGTAGCTAACCGCTTCGGTTTGGAATCCCTTCGTTGCACTCTTCACACTGAAGACAAATTATGCAAGAAGACAAATTTAATTATCACCAATTTTGTTTTAGACAAATATTAGATTTATTGCAATATGAACAGAAGAGCCGTGTTGGACCACACATGGCCACAGTTCACCGACGTTTGAAAGAAAAAATCTGTGTACAACAGAGAACATTAGATATTTTGTGTTTTTATTTATTATGTTGATATAATTTATGCCATGAAAATGTAGTCTTGTCTATGATTTCACAAATTGACAAAATAACACGGTCAAATACTAAAAAGCGCGTGCCATGATTTTTATTCGGTGATTTGACCTCACCTCATTCAAAACGTTATTAAAAAAAGGTGAATTATTCATTTCCTAAGTAACCAAAAAGAAATCGAACTTTTGAAGACTTCTAAGAGAATCCAAACCAAACTTTTTTCATTTTTAAAAAGGATTTGATAGGATCATCGGAACCAAACTTTAAATTAGTAAATTAGTGTTTTTTTCAAATATTAAAATTAGTGTTTCCACTTGAAGCAATCATATATTTTTTTCGTAATTTTATTTTTGTTGTAAATAATAAAAACAGAAATAATACCTTGGGTTAGGAGAAGGACAGAAAGTGATAACGTAATCAGCTCCGCCACAAGTAAAGGTGCTAGTTCCGTCGTCGTAAGCGTAACTGTAAGCTCTCGGACAGGCGTTTTTGAAAAACTCCGAGTATTCACTCGGCTTACACGTGTCCGGCGTTCCAAACTCGCCGCTACAGCAATAACGCGGCTCTCCAAACGCCTCACACGCGCTTTTGCAAGCCACCCCTTCAGACCCCGTCGCCTCCACTTTCAGCTGAGCAGGACACGGACTGTTGAGCTCCGCCACACAGCCGGTGATGGTACAGTTTCCGGCGACTCCGTTAGAATCTCCGCCGCCCTGAGGAACAATGGTCATGGGGATGTTGTAACCGTCGACGAGACTGACGTCATAGAAATCGAGACCACCGGCTCCGTTTAAGGTAAATTCGGCGAGTGTCGCCGGAGGTGCAGCACCGGATCCGGAGCATTCGACAGCTGAGGAACCGCAGTCTCCAGTGACGCAAGTGAATTTTCCGGTGGTAGCGTCTTGTGTGCAGAGAGTACGGCCCCAAATACGGCCGGACCAAGCAGCGGGGATTGGGATTACACGTGTCTCAGACGGGTTTAATGAAAATCCAGTGGTGGGTAAAGGAGCGGTTCCGGCGCCGGAGAGAAGGCCAGGCCAGACGGTGTAGCCGCACTGGTTAACGATGGTGAAAGTGGTGGAGGAAACACCATAGATCAAAACAAGAATTAGAAGAAGAAAGGTAGTAACTTGAGATTGACCCATTAGAGCAGAGAGTCACCAGAGTCTAAAGAAATAACTTGTTTTGTCGCCGGGGATGAGTTAGCCGGTGACTCTGTTTCTGCTCTTGGAGAAATGTATAGTGTGTTAATGTGTGGGCTTTGTATATATAATGCAAAGAGAATTTAGAAATTGGAAAGAAAAAGCAAGTAGAGATAGATAGAGAGAGAGAGGTATTGGGGGGGGGGATTGAATCTTATAGGGCTTAAGATTTTTAGAAAGGTCGGCTTTCACGTGAGCCCATGCCGCCTTTGTCTATGTGAGTCGGCCAGTGTCCAGTACATGTTCACGTTACTTAAAACAAAATTCTCACTAAAATATGTAATAAATTTGTTTTTCTGAATCATAGAAAATATTATTATATCATGTTCTTAATTTTTTTATTGTATGATTCGACAGTATGGGTTGCATCTGGATATGATCAGTTTGATGTCGGTGATCTAAATAGAACTTCTCCTCCTTTCTTGCTAAAATAATATTACTTTTTTTTTGATAAAAGATAATCCATTATATTTTGATGTAAAAAAGTGATCCATTACTTAGTATCTACTAATTGCGTTGGGTTGGTGGGTTACCGATCACTAACGCAGACTAATCACCATATACGAGTACATCATTGTTTCTAAGTAAATCTCTCATAATATCATTGTCTCATGGAGATTTTCGTGATTTTAATTAAGTAAACGTTAATCAATAGTTCAATACTATTCTAAAATCTAAATCAATATTTCTCAACGCAATTCTCTACTTTTATTATAGTTATATAGATAACATTTATTTTGACATAACGACAGTTTTCTAACCATCGAATTTTCTTTTAAAACTGGTAACAACAGAAATTCTTTTTTACTGAAAATATGATTTGATCAAAAAAAATTATATGTTATTATAGTCTACGATACCGAAAATACTATTCAATTCGAAGCCCCCTAAAAAACAAATAAGTTCTCAAAAATAAATGTTATTCAAACGTAGAGGCGGTGAACAAAAAAAATGCTAAAAGAGAAGACGTAGTGTGTGATGCATCCTAAGATTCCTGCCTTTTCTCTCTTCCAAGGGACACGGTCTTACTAAGGGTATCTATCTACTACCCACCCAAGTTGTGTTGTGTCACTGTTGTTAATTTAATTATTATAATCAAAATACTATATGATGATCAGATGATGATATTTACTATTACGTTAGCTGTGGCCTTTTAAAAAATCTACAGTATATTGAGACTGGAACATAGGAAAGAGACACAGTGGCTAACGTTGGGGGTGGGAATTTGTAAGATTTGTTTTATAAAGAAAAGAGAGGGTGTTGAGTCAACGACATTCCAAGCTTTAGTTGTTTGATTTAGAGATATCAACTTGATTGGTTGGTTCGCGCTTCTTTCATTGTTACAAGTTGTTTATATTGATTGACCAAAACATGTAGCTAGTTTGAATTTTACACAGGTTTACCATATAGTGCAATTAGTAGGGTTTTGGTTGATTGGATGGAAAGTTTTAATAAGACACGAATACGTGGATGATGTTTAACCTAATCAGGTTTTTTATGCGTGTGTTACTATATGCTAACCAATGATTATTTGATTATGTGGTTTTATTTGATAAAAAGGTGAACACCAAATTTGGGTTTCCAGTTGCTTCTATTAGGAAGATTCGTCATCACTCTTGGCTTTTGCTAAACATGACTATAAATTCGGTTCAACTTTCAACTGGATGGATGTGACATCAGAGTGATGTCAGTACTTAAAACGTCCACGGGATTATGTCAAGACAAGAACGAGAAGGTACCTTATCAGTAGCACATAATTGGGTTATTTTGCGGGCTAAAACATTCTTTATTACAGGTTACTAGGATGTCATACTTGATAATTCTATGTCAATCATACAAGAACATAAAAACGCAAGAGAAGGTTATATAGCATTTAGACCAATAACCATGTCTACGAACTGCCCAAATATACCGTAACATTTGGACCAATAACCATGCCTACGAATTGCCCAAGATGCTATACCAAAAGCACCAAAGATTGGATAGATCTCGTGTCAAAATTGTGGCAGTAAGTTAAAAGTTTCGCACTTTGAGATATCTTTGACCATCCAATTTTATCTATTTTGATTGAGGACAAAATATTAACCGTGTCCATTAGTATATGTGTCTATTAACAACTAAATTTACTAACATCCACTCTAAATGTATTGTCCATGGATCAACCATGATCTCATACATGTTTTGATTTTTTTAAGATTAAATTGCAAAAAATCACTAAAATTTTCGGAAATAACCAAAAATCACTAAAATTTTCGGAAATAACCAAAAATCACAAAAAAATAGACAAAAACCATCAAAAATTATCGGAAACCACCAAAAATTGCCACAAATCGATGGAAATTATGATTTTCAATTTGAAAAAATCGATTTTGACCTAAATTTTTAGAGACCATTAGCCGTCAATTGTCCAATAGTGTTCAATCCGTTTTGTCCATAGACAAAATATGACCTAAAACATTTTAACCCATTCCGTAAATAGACTTATGAATAAATCATCTATTATATTATCCATTTTAACACCTATAATGTTATAGTCAAACATCCAGTACAAAGGGCATAAACTGAAACTAAGCAAAGATGTGGTCAAAATTCCAAAAGAAACATTTAGAAAAAAAGAGAGCATCCAATCCATACCAGAAAACAACTCTAGCTAA
The DNA here is from genome assembly GCA_963922655.1 of Cardamine chenopodiifolia. Classification (NCBI taxonomy): domain Eukaryota; kingdom Viridiplantae; phylum Streptophyta; class Magnoliopsida; order Brassicales; family Brassicaceae; genus Cardamine; species Cardamine chenopodiifolia. The sequence goes on from OZ000473.1 coordinate 14,968,356, forward strand.
ACTAATATAGTTCATAACAAAAAAGGATCACTGTGTGTATGACAATAATAAAAACTCAAAAACACGAAAAGGACCAGGCAAATTCATTCCCATCAACGAAAAGATAAATGAAAACGAAGAGAAATATATACTAACTATATTACTCGATTCGATTTCATTCTTCTTATTTTTGTTGATTAGGAAAGCAATCAAGCCACTGAACATTCCTTGGCAAAGTGACCTTCCTTGCCACAATTGAAACACTTACCGTTACCTCCGCCGCCGATTCCTCTCCGGTCACAGTCACGAGCCAAGTGACCAGAACTACCACACTCATAACAAGCAGGCGGCTGTCTCTTAGTAGCACATTCCCTTGCTATGTGACCCAACCCACCACATGTATAACAAGATCCACCACTACGGTCACCGCGGCTTCTGCCGTTACCAGCAAACTTCTGAGTACAATCCCTTGAAAAGTGACCAGCGTTACCGCAACTGTAACAATTGCCTTCTTTCGAAGCTCCGGCGGATCCATGGTCACCGCCGCTACGGCAATCCCTTGCAATATGACCTGACTCGCCGCAAGTGTAGCAACCGCCTCCACCACCGCCGCGCCTGGCACCGTTACCGCGAGAGTTATTCTCCTTCTTAAGAGGAGCACCACCGGGAGCAGTGACATCGACGGCTTTAGTCTTGCCGTCAGTTCCCTGCGTGATGGCGAACTCAACCGAATCTCCGATAGTTAAACTCCGGAAACCTTCAGAGACGATTGAGGATTGATGAACGAAAAGCTCATCGCCGCCTTCGTCGGGAGTAATGAAACCATAGCCTTTAGAATCATTGAACCAATTAACCTTACCGGTAGATCTCGCCGCCGATTGATCCTCTAACGCCATCGGATATTGAAGTAGAGAAATAAGGGTTTTTTTTTTAATTAGAAAACCCGTAGGCGAGTGTGAATATAAAGAGAGGTTGATAAGATTAAATCTATGAATTAGTGTGATGTAATCAAAACCCTAATTGATTCGCCGCCCAAATTAAAATTAGGTGAAGGATTCTTCGGGAGTGGGGAATTTGGGGAACTCTGCCACTTCGCTTTCTCCTCTATTGGCGTCGGTTATCAGGTGTGCACGCGTCCACCCTTGCTTTTAACTCTTACCGTACGTTTTATCTATAATCTAATCCAAGTGTGACAAGTTTCGTTTCAGATTCTTTTTTTCAGGGATCACACAGTTTAGAACACCCGAACGAGATATTATTGTATTGATATTAAATTTGAATGATTGATCATACAACATATATATATATATATATATGCTCATGATACTTTTGATAAAAATCAGTTTAGCCCCCACATTTATTAATAATAATCTATAAACTTAATTAGCCTTGAAAGAAGTCGAAAGTGATGGGTATTTGGTTCACAACTTCACATGGGATAATCTTCTTTCATTGGCCATGTTCACGTGTTCTACAATCTAGAGTATAAGTCATTTGGTGGGCCACAAGATATAATCACGTATGGATGCATCCTAATTTTTTTGGTCTCAATTGGTTGCATTTCATCAAACGTAGATATTCCTAAAATGGAGGATATTAATAATGAAAAAAAAACAAGTTAGCATTAATTTGGATAAATAGTATTTGGCTAAACAGATTGGTTACTCTAAGTCTCTAACTTTTGCACTGAAAATCGGTAAATTTGAACCATAATAAGTAATCCATCATCTAAATTAAATAGCTCTATAATAATAAAAACAATGGAAGTAGTTATTAGTATAGTTTTTTCATTAATGACTAAAATAGGATTCACAGTGTAAACAACGCGTAGATCCTACGTAACACTAAACAAACGGTGCCGATCGAGCGAAACGGAGGGGGAGCGTACGGTAAAGAATATCGCGTAAGTTAGCACACTAATTATCGTCCATGTTAGCTTAGTACAATTAAACGTCAATCCCAGACTTATCGCTTCCTATTTACAGTCGTTTTATCTTATTTTTTTCCTTTTCCATTTACACTAATTAACTCGGGATAACTCGGCCACTGAGTCAACTCGCTACCAGCACTGATCGATTTCGCAACGTTCAAAGGACGACTCCGCCGCAGCATCATCCGATCGTAAACAGAGCGTTTCTCAGGATCAGAAAGCGTACATTAAGCGGCGTGGATATTCATGAATTCATTCGCCGAAGAAGAAGAATTCTTCCGATCGGTTCACGCCACGTCGGGATGGCAGATCCTTGCTAATCGCCGATAAGCCGATTTGATATCCTGGCTTGTAGCGCCGAGAGGAACCTCAAGAATCTCGTAAAGCGAAGCGGTCGCCGTTGTTAATCCCCGCCGGATCTAATGCAATCTCGGTGAATCCTCCGCGCAGGTGTAAGAGCAAGAGGCGGAGACGAGAGGAGGCGAGATCCGAACTGCGCGAGATGGCAGAGATATGGGAGAGAGAGGCGGAGAGGAAGAGATGAATGGATGAGCAAAGGAGGTTGGAGATGAAGAAAACATCGTTGCTATGAAACAGTGCCGTTTCTAAGTTTTGATTTTTTCTGCGTTTTGCGTTTGTTTTTGTTCGAGAGAGGGAAGAGACTGGAGAAGAAAGGAGATGGAGGGATTTATTTATAGGCGAAGAGGCGATTAGTCTTTAATTGTTTGATTAAGACTCAATTAATTTTTATTTAAATATACTAGTAGGACTCGAAGACGGGTCGGGTTAAGTAGGATTAAAGGGATAAAGTCAGGTCGGATCCTAGGATCTGAGTCAGATGAATGGGCTTATCCAGTTGGAAAATTATTGCACAAGAGATAAGAATGTACCTAAGATTTTTATTCGTAGTGGGCATATTGTTTTTCTGTGGCTGTAATTGTCATTATCAACAAATTAAAAAAATATTTAATTTTAATAAAAAGCCAAAGGATGGAAGATAATTGCACAGAAATAGAGATCATGGTTTTTAGTTATTTATTTTCAATTAGAACAAATGCAATTCTTTTATTTTTTTTTGGAGAAAGTATTTCTGCTGGGAATTCGAAATTAGATTCTTCTTACGCTGAGATTTAAAAAAAAATAAAAGTCATTTTGTATGGGAGACGTAATTTCGACCATTGTTGGATTATGTGAAGACAGAAAAAGATTTTTATAAAATAGGGAAAAGTCTCTCTATATATATAAAGATTGCCTCCCACCATACAAACATATGAAATATTTATTTGCGCTTTATTTTCTTTTATAAATGAAAATCTGATGGCCATTGGTAATCTAGAATTTGATTCGTGGGGAAATTGTTTTCTTGGCTCACAGAACAGACGGTGTTTATATAGATTAGGCCAGCTAGATTACGATGAAATATAAAACTTATCAAACAATAATAAACGTTTTCAAATATAAGATTATGGTTGTCTTAATCAAGAGAAAAATCGTTTTTTTTTCTCCTAAATATCGTAGAAGAATAGTCGACTTAATTATTTTATTTTATTTTTTGTATTCTTCTGCGGAAGGTAATTCAAAGAAGCGTAATCACCGAAGGAAATTGTATTAAACTCATTTTTTAAATAATTATCGATTCGCTTGACCGCAACACGATTGCCATCCTCGGGTCTAAAAACTCTGTTAGGAGTAGGTCTTGACATTCCTCTCTTTTGTCTCGATGATGACCACTCAGAATGATAATCTCTCGACTCACGATGCTTTTCTTCCTTCTCTATGTGTGCAGCGGTAGTTGTGATTACTACCATTTTGGTCGTCGCTGGATCTTGAAGAGCTAATAATGCCCGCAGTAGTAGGAGTACTCGGCGTGGTCTATTCATATGGCAACGGCTTAATCCCCTGTAAATCAGGTTCCGGGATTACCTCTTTGTGGGAACCGCAGGGACACAATGCTTAGCTACGTCGGCTCCATTCCCCTTTAGCACTAGAACCGATCTGAAGAGAAAACATGGAAAAATCGTCGCAAAGTTAAAAAAAACAGAGATTCAGGTGGGAAAAACTCAGAGAGAGTATGCAAACATATAAAGCTTTACCCGACAAGAGCGATATAGAATATGAACTAGAGAATTCACCATGTCCTAGGATTTTAAGATTTGATCCGAAGAGTATACTGCAGTCACTGAGGAATGATAGAGTGCAGAAAGGGCCAAAGAAGTCATGGTTGTCGATATTAGGGGGTATGCAATCGGAAAGAGTCACTTACCGTTGCATAGTTATAACAACATCCGAATTGAATAGTAACTCGTCCTTTGCCTCTCATCCCCTTATGCGGAGTACAACATTCAAAATTAGATAAGTTAACTTAAAAGGCTTTAAATTCACACAACACAAAAACAATGAGAGGAAACATTGGAGTTGTCCTTTTCGACCCTTGTCTTGTAATTCATAGACAAGATCAAAAATCTTTTTCTGTTCCACGGCGCTAAAAACACCAGTATGCAATTCAAGTCCCTCGAGGATATTAACATCCTTCCCTTTAACTTTCTCAAAACAAGAAAACACTTTCATTTTCTTCACATCCATAAACCCAATACGCTCTCTTTCCTCCCAACACAATCATCGAGTCTCCAATGGAAGGACTCATATCAACATCCTTCTGTTCTTCCTCCTCGAACCCATCTTCTTGTGCCATATCAGCCCAAGAAATTCGTGGACTAGCCGTCTCAGAAACAGTTGATTGAGATGGCATTGCATCCATATTATCATCGATTTCTTCAGATTCCATGTTTTCCACCATTGAAAATAGAGCCAGCATTATCCTCTCCATTAACCTTCTCTATGTTATTACAGTGCTCTGTAATAAGGTGTTACGAAAAACAACTTCAAGATCTTTTAATTCAGCTCACAAATCTTCAACCCAGCAAGCAAGAACTGATTGATTAACATGCAAAGATAAGAAAAAAGAAATAACACAAGATTTGATTACCCAGTTCAATCAATCGATGTGATTGATCTACGTCTGGGGCCAGATTCAGTCCTGGCAAATTCACTAAGATGAAGAGTATTCAACTCAAGAACAGAGCTTTACAACAATAGTGAAGAACAAGAGCAAAATTGCTCATTCTCTCTCTAGCTATTTCTCTCGATATCAAGCTAACAAGAGGAAGAAGATGACTTTCTTTCTCTTAATCTGAAAAAATATAAAAGCTGTGTATCATTGATACTTAATCTAAAATATCACTTGGTATTGTACCAAAGTCTCCATCGCAAATATATGCTTCGGTTTTCTCCTTTTATTTGATTAACACCAGCTCTTCAAACCATTTTGCTAAACCATCTTCAATTAACCAGTTTAGTAACTGAATATTGAATCATAAGAGACTGTATTCAACATTCCACCTTGATTCAAAATTCATACCTCATCCTCAAGTGAATTTGCACTGACCATGGACCTAACCTCTGGCTGAAAAGCTCCTGCAGTTACCTGAGCAGCTTCAGAAAATCTAAGGCTGACTCAAATTTATGAACTGGGATACATTTAGTAAGCATATCCGCTGGATTTTTAGAAGTATGAATCTTCAACACTTCCACATCTCCTGATTCGATAACATCCCTGATGAAGAAGAACTTAACAGCTACATGCTTTGTTCTCTCATGAAAAGCACTGTTCTTTGATAGATAAATTGCCGATTGTGAGTCACACCAAACAGATGATGCTTCAGTCTGTTCTACTCCCATATCTTTCAGCAATCCTCTAATCCATAAAGCCTCTTTTACAACTTCTGTTAATGCAATAAATTCTGCTTCTGTGGTTGACAAAGTAACAATATGTTGCAAATTTGATTTCCAACTAACAGTGTTTCACCAACTGTAAAATAGTAGCCACTAATTGATCTCCTCTTATCAAGATTTGCAGCAAAATCTGAATCACTATAACCCTGAATCTTAAAATCCTTTCCTTTTGTATACACTAACTTCAGTCTAACAGAACCTTTCAAATATCTCAACAACCACTTAACGGCTTCCCAATGTAATTCTCCAGGTCGGCTCATGAAACGACTTACCAACCCAAGAGCATATGCCACATCAGGCCTTGTGTCAATCATAGCATACATTATGCTCCCAACTGCACTAGAGTATGGAGTCTCCTCTGTATCAACACATTCACTATCATCTTTTACCATAGACAACTTAAAATGTGCACCAATGGGAGTATTCACAGACTTAGCTTCATTCATCCTGAATCTATGAATAACTCGATCAACATACTTTTCTTGTGATAAACACAAAGTACCATCCTTTCTATTTCTAATAATGTCAATACCTAGAATACGACTAGCAGCTCCCATATCCTTCATCTCAAATTCTAAACTCAGAATATCCTTAAGCTTATTGATTTCTACTACACTCTTAGAAGCCAGAAGCATATCATCAACATATATTAACAGATATACATAGATGCTTTTGTTTACCTGTTTCACATAAACACAGGGGTCATGATCATTACTCTTGAATTCTTGCTCCATCATAAACGAGTTGAACTTTCTGTTCCACTGCCTTGGAGCCTGTTTCAGGCCATATAATGATTTCTTCAGGGGACAGACTTGATCTTTGTCAGGATTCATTTCAAAACCTTCAGCCTGCTCCATATACAAAACTCTATCAAGATCACCATGCAAGAAGGCTGTCTTGACATCCATATGTTCAAGTTCCATATTCTCATTTACAACTAAAGACATGAGTATCCGAATGGATATATGCTTTACAACTGGAGCAAAAACCTCTTGATAATCAATACCCTCTCTTTGTGAAAAACCCCTAGCAACTAGTCTTGCTTTGAACCTCTCAGCCTCAACCTTAGGAATGCCACTTTTTTCTTGTAGAGCCATCTACAACTTATCACTTTTTGATCAGTAGACCTATTCACTATCTTCCAGGTCTTGTTCTTAAGCAGCGAATTCATCTCTTCAGCCATACCCGCATTCCATTTGTTCCAGTTTGGAATGTCCTTTGCCTCATGAAAACAGCTTGGCTCATCATGAAAATCAATCTCCTCAGCTGCCATTAGTGCAAAAGCAAACTGAGTATAGTCAGAGAATTTTGCTAGTGGTTTTATAGACCTTCTTTCTCTATCTTTTGCTAACTGATAGTTCTGCAAAACAGTTCCTTCCGAGCTAGTCTCTGTAGATTCAGTGGCTTCATCTTCTAAGTCGTTTAAGCTTACAGAAGCTCCACCTTCATTAGTAACATCTGCAGTCGTTTTTAATTCTTTTGATATCTCAGTTGTGACATTTTCTACTTGTTTCCCATCAACTTGTTTTGCTTCTTCCTCAATACTCTTTAAGTTCCTGTACACAACATTTTCATTGAAAATAATATTCCTACTTACTACACATTTTTCCTCATCAAGTAACCAGATTTTATATCCTTTAATACCATTAGGATAACCTAAGAAAATTCCTTTTAGAGCTCTAGGCCTAAGTTTCCCTTGTTCTTGATGAACATAGAATATGCAACCAAATCTCCTAAGATGCTTATAGAAATTGAGGTCTTTAATCTCTTTACACAATGTTCATAGAAATTGAGGTCTTTAATCTCTTTCTTTTCGATCAAACCTTTTTCAGTCAACAATTTCATATTGCTTCACCCCATGTGACCTAGTCTGCAGTGCCACAACTCTGTAGCATTCTTTCCCTTTTCAGCATTACAACTTTCTGAACACACAGTTTCACCATCGAGCACATACAAGCCATTTTGCAATTTTCCAGACAGTGCAGTCTTATTGTTTTTGAAGTACCTGACCTTACCGGCTCCACCTATATGCTGATATCCTAGCTTATCCAAAGTGCCTGTAGAAATAAGATTTCTCCTCAGGTGCGGTACATATTTAACATCATTCAGGATTTTGATTGTTCCTCCATGGCTGTTTATTTTTATGGAGCCATGACCCTGCGACTTCACTGAGTGATCGTCACCAAGCAGGATTGTTGTGGATCCATCTTCTTGAAAATTGCAGAACCAGTCTCTTCTTGATGTCATGTGTGATGTGCAACCAGAATCAAGTATCCACAGGTCCTTAATCAATTGATTATTTACACTCAGAGCCTCTGAGAATATTAATTTCTCAGTGATAACACCAGCTTCTCCAGTATTCTCAGTTTCAAGCTTCCTCTTTCCGGCAAAACAATCCTTCTTGACATGCCCTTCTTTCTTGCAAAACCAATATGTCAGTCGAGTCTTTGAACTCGATCTGCTCCTATTTCGATTTCCAGCAGGCTTATGATGCTTAAAACTAGGCCTTCCTCTCTCGGTTGTATACAAGGCTGTAGGTGCTGTCTTAGAGAATTCTCTTGACTCAGCCATCTCCCTTTCCAGTGACTTAGCAGATGACACTACATCTTGGACCGACAATGTTTTATTACCATATTTCAGTGTGTGTTTTAGTTGATCGTAGTGCAGAGGAAGTGAATTCAGTATCAATATGGCTTGGACTTCTTCTGCAACAACGATTTCCAGGCTGCCTAACTCAGCAACAATCTTCAAGAAATCGTCAACATTTTCATTAATGTTCTTGGCTTCATTCATCTTGAATGAGTAGAACTTAAGCTGCAGATAGACTCGATTTGGCAATGAGGTTTCCATATACTCCTTATTCAACGTATTCCACATATCAGCAGTAGTCAGACAATGATTTATTTTCCTGAGTACTGTATCACCAACATTCAATATGATAAGGTTCATAGCCTGTTCAGATTGGTCTACCTTCGCTGGGTCAGTGACAGTCTTCATTGCTGGTTTTGTGGAGGAGTCTTGATCTTCATCATCATCATCCGTATTTAATTTCTTTTCTTCACCTTTTGTTAGTGGAACCTCCATCATTAATTTGAAGTCTGTTATGATCTTCTTCAAACCGAGAATGCCAAGGTGCGCCATCATCCTGATCTTCCAGAGTGAGAAGTCTGTAGCTCCATCGAACTTCTCAATCTCAATCCGTTGTTTCGACATCACTAATCTGAACCCGGAGCTCTGATACCACTCTTGTTATGAAAAATAACTTCAAGATCTTTCAATTCAGCTCACAAATCTTCAACCCAGCAAGCAAGAACTGATTGATTAACATGCAAAGATAAGAAAGAAGAAATAACACAAGATTTGATTACCCAATTCAATCAATCGATGTGATTGATCTACGTCTGGAGCCAAATTCAGTCCTGGCAAATTCACTAAGATGAAGAGTATTCAGCTCAAGAACAGAGCTTTACAACAATAGTGAAGAACAAGAGCAAAATTGCTCATTCTCTCTCTAGCTATTTCTCTCGATATCAAGCTAACAAGAGGAAGAAGATGACTTTCTCTCTCTTAATCTGAAAAAAATAAAAGCTGTGTATTATTGATACTTAATCTAAAATATCACTTGGTATTGTACCAAAGTCTCCATCGCAAATAGATGCTTCGGTTTTCTCCTTTTATTTGATTAACACCAGCTCTTCAAACCATTTTGCTAAACCATCTTCAATTAACCGGTTTAATAACTGAATATTGAATCATAAGAGACTGTATTCAACATAAGGAAACACAATTACACATAAGATGAAAATCCCAATACAGCAATCCTCAAAAGTGTGTGGTTTTTTTGATGAGATTTAGTGTACCAATAAAAAGGTGTGCAGTTTGATGAGATTCCTTATAATTTAAGCGAATTGTATATGTTTACGCGGATTTTCTTTTGATCGCCAAAGAAAATACATCATGTGTTTCTGCATGAATTAGTCGTTATTGTGTATATAATACGCATAACCTAGTCACAAATCTATAAAAGCCATTAGTCAACCTAAAAAATCTGTGTAAAAAGTATATATATATATATATGATTTTTATTATTAATATAATAAACTACTTCAATTTTTCTTTCTCTCATTGTGCCGTTAAATACCCCTCCATATTCCTCCCCACCACCTTCACATCCACACCTTTCTTCAAACATACCAAACTCTCCTTCTCTATCTTTCTCTCTCTCCCTCTCTTTTTCTCTAGCCAAGTTAGGCCTCAATAAGCTCAAATCATGTCGATAAAGAAGTCGAACAAAGCGGCGTTGTCTCAAGCAGCATCTCTAAAGAAAATCTTGAAGAGAAGCTCAAGTCTAGGAAAGAATAATCAAGGTAATTGCTACTTCAACGACGTGCCAAAAGGTCACTTCCCGGTCTACGTCTCTCAACACCGAAGTCGCTATGTGATCCCAATCTCATGGCTAGAACATCCTAGTTCCAGACACTCCTCCAACTAGCTGAGGAAGAGTTTGGGTTCGAGCACGACATGGGTCTCACTATCCCTTGTGATGAAGTCGTCTTTCGATCACTCATCTCCATGTTCAGATCAAACTCGATCTCGAGAGAGTAGTGATTTATTATCTCAATTGGTTATATCTCGATCCTTTAAGGTTCTAAGGGATTCACATTGTTACATTCCACTCGGAAGGTCAAAGCATCAAAGCTAAGAAAATGAAGAAACAAGAAATAAGGAATTATATATATAATGTATTTAGGTTTTTTTTGCTAAGAAGATGGAAGCAAATGGCGGGGATCGAGTTAAGCATCGACTCAAGATTTGTGGCTATATATATATATATATATCACAAGTTTTTTTAATTAACCACTCTCTTGGGATATGTTATATTCGGTGTCTTGGTTTTACTTATTTTAAATATTTTTTTAAATTAGTATAGGTGGGCGACTTTCCCCTCAAGTTAACGTGTATTGTTGACCGTTGGTCCTTGAGAGGAATAGCTAGATTATTTGTATTAATTTTTGAATCAAGATTTTTCATTTAGCCTGTGTTGTTTTCTCTTATTTATAATACATAGATTTTCTATTCATCCTTCAAAAACTTAACTTTATATTACAAAGGAATGATTGATTAGAAATCCAGTAGAAAGTACAATAAATCAAGAAGGTACTTTGACGAAAATATATTTTGATTTTGACTGCCAGTTTTTTTTTTTTTTTTAATGTCTATAGGCAAACATAAAAACTGGTTTTATATATATGTTTTCTGTAAATTGTATGTGAAAAATTATCTATATGAAAAGAAAAACTTTCATAACTAAAATAAAAACTTACAACATACCAAAATACACACAACACACAAGAAGAAACGCCATCTTCGCATACTATCAAGTTGCTTTTGAGTTTATACATTGTCTGCTTGACATTGATGAGCGTTATCTGTCTGATCTGTTCCTTTTCCTTTTTCGAATTTCGAATTTCTTGTTTTTCTAAAACCCATTATTGTTTTTATGTTGCATGGACCTCACGTTCCGATTTTTATTTTGTCTAAGAATCTTATTCATATGAAATTTAAACCATGCTCTGATCCTTTGAAAACATTTTCTTTATTTTTCTGGTAGAGTAATTTGCAACGATCTTCACGTTCCAATTTGAAACCCTGAGAAGAGAGATTTCGAGTTTAAATTTGGATACAACCAACACTGCTAGAATTGTAGATGATTTGATGTCCACATTTACACTATTTCTGATATTGTTATTTTTTGGTTAAAGACTATATTTATGATATTGCAGACATTAATAATTGTGTAGTTTTTTATTTAGTCGGTAGAATTAATGTATTTAAAATATACAAAATATCTGAAATGATTCGTTATCATCTCAACTCTCAAGTATTTCATAGTTTTCAATGTCTTAACAGGTACATAAGTTCATTATATATTATCATTGACCAAATGTAATTGCCATTTAATGATTTTCCACCTGCATTCATTTAATAATTTTAACATATATTAAATATCAATATAAATCTTTACAAAGACTTTTTTCATGATGTTCTCTTGAATTTTATACATTTAAGATTTTATGTAGAAAGGACCTCTGTTCTGGTTCTTAGAAGTCAGAAATGTAGAAAGCGGATATGAAGAATTTGTTTTTTTTTTTTGGTGCCTCGGTCTCGGTCATTTTCCAGTTTATTTCAATTTGAAGTTAATTCAGACATTTAAGGCCTTATAGTTTTAAGATGAGGTTTTGTTGTTGTGTGTAGAGTAAGTAATAAGATAAAGATTGATCTTCACTAGAACTGTTCTCTTCTCACAAACTAAAAACGTTTGTAAACAAACATATACACAGATCAAGAAGGAAGGTGAAAATCAAACGAACCAGAAGATAATGAGTGTGTTCTTATCTCCTAGCTTTTTAACGTCCATGGCTCTTCGTTTTAGATGAGAAGAAACGGCCTAATCCACGCGTATGCTTCTCATTATCTTCTTTAGAAGATGAAGAAACAGAGCTAGACTTGATGATCGCGTGGACCGTTGGATTCACTGTGTGTCTAACAGAGCGAGATGGTTGAATGATATGATCACGAGGAAAATCATCTAGTGAAGAGTTCAGTGTTGCTTCTGAGGTTTCTTGATGTGGAAGTTTCTTCTCAGGGGATTGAGATTTGCTCTGAGGCTGCAAGGATTGTAACTGTTGGCTGAGTAAATGAATTGTTTCTTGGCAAGCTGCAAGCTTTTCTGTTTCAGATGCTATTTCTTTCTCCTGGCAACAAGAAATTTTTAGATTTTAGATAAGAAGCCGATTCCTAATTACATTAGAATAGTAGATAAAACAGAACCTGTGCTAAAAGCTAATCTTATCAAGAAGATATTGGTAAGAAGTGTACCTGATTAGGTTGGAGTTTTGATGATGAACACTTTCTGCAAGTCTCATTCCTTCAGTACAAGTCAAAATTAGCACACAAACAAAAGCTATGCATAGTGGAAGATCAAACTAAGTTTTAGTTGTTAGGTTTATAGATTTCAGTATACCTTTGCAATTTTTCTTGGAGATCTCTGCATTTAGCTAGAGTCTCCTCATGGCCATGCTTTTCTGTGGAGAAAGCAATTTCAAGTCTCTCTGTTTCGTCTTCTAAGCTTTTCACTTTAGCTTCTAGATCTTTGGAACGAAGTTCAAGCGATTTGTATGACTCAGTCACACATTTAAGCTGTGTTTCTGCCAAGCTTTGGAGATCCTCTGAAGAAGTAAGCTGCGATTTCAGATTAGCTATGAGCTTCTCTTTTTCTTCCAACCCTGCCTTTGTACTCTCAAGATTCTGCAAGCATCTTGATAATTCTAATGCAATGTTCTCTTTCTCCAACTTTAACTGTTCAAGCTCTTTTAACAAGCTCTTGCATGATGAATAACCATCCTCTGTCTTAGCAAATATGTCTCCCAGTGGATCAGAATCTGACTGTTCAACCTCTTTTTCTAGCAATGTAACCTTTTCATTGCTCACTGAAACAGAGGTCTCTTTACTATGGGGCTTGAGGCTCAAAGCAACATTGTTTAGATTACTAGCTAGAACCGAAATGCGGGAGAGTTCTAGAATAAGGTCAGAAAGGCTTGATTCACCGGTTGAATAATTACTAACTGATGAAGAGAAATCCTCCAAGCTCTCACTCAGTCCTCCATTCCCATTAATCTCCTGAAGTTGTATTGCTTCCTTTGTAGTTGATTTTATGAAGTGGTGAATGTTGGAAACAGCTGCTTCCAAATCTTGTTTCTTGGTGTTCTCCGGCACATTTCCACTGTTTTCGGTATCATGAGATGACAAGACATGCTTCTCTAGAGTTTCATCAGCAACTTCAAACAGAGGAATTGAGAGTTGTTTGGGTGATGATCCTTGCATCTCTTGGATAGAAAGTCTTGCGGCTTCAACGATTTTCTCAATGCTAATGCCCTCTTGAGATTCAAATATCCTGTTGATTCTTGAACAGAGCACCATAAACAGCTGATCAAGTGTTGTAGTATCCTTATCTTGCTCACTGGAGTTAGTAGCAGATTGTTTGTCTACAGATTTACCACTGCAGGCACTATTGGAAGATTTTGAAGCTGAGTTAGCTCCATCTGTAGTATCATTAGCCACTAACTTTTCAATCTCCAGGAAGTCATCCATTAACTCCAATCTATTAGTAATCTTAGGCTTTGAGGAACCATCAACAACACTTACTTTTCTCACTTTAACAGAATCTGTTGAGGTTGCTGGGCCACACTCAGATGAACTTCCTTCTTCATCAAATCCATCTTCGGATACCGAGGTGACACTTTGCTGATAATTATGTTCATGACCACTGGATGGACTTTCAGAAAGATTTCTGCAACTTGATTTTGAAGCATTCTTGTCATTGTTAAACATATGCATCTGTCCTTCAAGAATCTTTAGCTTTCCAAGAGTCTTAGCGCATACATTTCTCGAAACCTGCAGCTCATTGTTACAGGAAGTGAGATGTTCTTTAAGCGTCTGAATCTCCTCCTCCATCTCCAATGCACGTCTCGTGAGATTTACATTCTCTCTTTTGCACTCTTCCAACTTAATATCAGCAGAAACTTCAGGCTTTGCGTTTGCGATGCTTCTTTGTGCTCGAGGGTCTGTGAATTCTTGCCCTAAGCTTTCAACTTCTAGCTTCATTTGAGCCATAGCAGCAGGACCCGGAAGCTTCTTCCGTAGAAGCCCTCTAAGCCTTCGACACTCTGCTTCAAGTTTTGCAATTTTTTTCACTGCTTCCAGATGCTGTTTGTTTGTGATTTCCGCTGACTTCAAACTCATATTTTTCTCTTCATTGCGGATTTCTACTTGTTTTAAAGCAACATGAACATCGTACTTCAACGAACTAATTTCCTTCTCAGCCAAATGAATATTAGTCTTCAGCTTTTCCACATCAGCTTCAGCTTTAGACCTTTCCTCACTGATCCTTATTATCATCTCTGATCGTTCTTGCAACGATCTAGTGAGTGCTGCATTATCAGAAGCTGCTCGGTGAAGTCCTTGGCTCAATTCATCGATCTTTCCTCCAAGCTCAGATTTGATCTTGTCCCAGTGCATGGTCTTAGCAAGAATCACATCTTGCAGCTTCTGCTCACTCTCATCTTTCACAACCCTTATCTGCCTCGTGCACTCTTTAAGCGCATCATCCAAATGCGATGCTCGATCCTCTGCAGTGAGCTTTAAGAGTGTAACAGATTCAAGTTGACGTTTGAGTGCCAAAGTTTCTGCATCAGCCTTCTCCCATCCTAAAGAACCAAGACTAATCAGCATTAAAAATTCGAACAAAGTAAATAACATATGCATTAATACAAGATACAAGATTATGATTAAAACAGCATTTCAAGATTTATGGAGGTTTTTCTTACCTGAAACAGCTTCTTCAGCGACTTTGGCATGTTGAAGAATCAAAGATTCTTTAGTCTTAATCTCAGAGTGAGCAATGGTGAGTTTTTCTTTAAGATCCTTAACTTCACTTTCAAACAATTTAACCTGATCCTCCATCCTACTCATATGCGTATATGAATCCATAGTTATCTGAACATAGTTTGTGTTTTTACACTTTTCCTGACACAATTAAACACAAAAGACTTCAATTGGAATTTATAGGTCACAAAAACTGATACATTAGCACTACTAAACCATTTGTTTAATCATATAAAAACAGAGCTCTGATATAATTTAAAGCACCTGATTCTCGAGAGATGCTAAGTAGGACAAAGAACAAACAGGAGTTGACTCGTTTCCAACAACTGGTTTCTCGGTCGTGGCTTTGTCCGAAGACTTTCTCTTCCATGGCCAACCTCTACCGTCCATTTTGCTCCTTTCTCAAAAATGATACTCTGCACATTCGTTGAAATAAAGCTTAATAAAAACAAAAACACAAAACTGAACAAGTTTTGAAATTTGAACTAACATCCAAAAAGAGGAAACAAAATCTTCAACGGCTCTGTAAATGTTACTTTCATTTCATCCGACAAAATCCCGCTATATTTATTATCCTATTAGCTCAACATTGACCCTTTTGTTTTTTTCTGTAGTGAATGACAATAAATGATTTCTTTCCCAATAAGTACCAAAATCAAACATTATTTTTTCAAATAAGAAAAATTTGAAAATAAAATAAAAAAATTCAAATCCCATTCCCATCTCAATGAGCGCGAGTTCTTCACATAGCACTATTTCTCATTTAGAACACAAACATTTAAATCAAACAAAAACAGAGTACACTACAATAGCTACAAAATGGGAAACAATTGCATACCAAGACGAATGATTTCACAGAGTTGAGAAGGCGCGAAGATCTAAAAACATTCGTGGAGCTACAGAGAGAAAAGAAGAAGAAAGTGGGAGGAGCGTGTTTGTGCCAGAGAAGAAGGAAGCAGCGGTGGATGATTTATGCTCTCTTTTTCAACTTTGACGCTCCACAAACAAACAACACTTCTCCATTTCAAATTAGTTTTTATTTTATTTTTTCTTTTTAATAAGTATTTAACTACTAATAATCGCCATTTGTTCGTCTTTTTCAAAAAAGTAGTCAGTTATATGCTACGGGCGGGTGCATGGAAAACCTCCTAATATTTTATGGATTTGACTTATCCAATGATTCAAAATCTTCCATCCTTTTCTTCCCGGTATTTTACTTTGGGCCTTTTTAAGCCCATTAAGAGGTAAATCCATCAGAGTCCACTAGGGTTTTGCAGAAGACGATATAATCCTGATTTTGTTCTTCTACCTAGCTCGCCGTAATCTTCTGAAGAAGATCAAGGAAACCATAATCATCCATCCATGGGTCGTGTCATCAGAGCTCAACGTAAGGGAGCGGGTTCCGTCTTCAAATCTCACACTCACCACCGTAAAGGTCCGGCCAAATTCAGGAGTCTCGATTTCGGTGAGAGAAATGGTTATCTCAAAGGTGTTGTGACGGAGATCATTCACGATCCAGGTCGTGGGGCTCCGTTAGCTCGTGTTGCTTTCCGTCATCCTTTCCGTTACAAGAAGCAGAAGGAGCTTTTCGTCGCCGCTGAAGGTATGTACACCGGTCAGTTTCTTTACTGTGGGAAGAAAGCTACTCTCGTCGTCGGAAATGTTCTTCCGCTCAGATCTATCCCTGAAGGAGCTGTTGTTTGTAACGTTGAGCATCATGTTGGTGATCGTGGTGTTTTCGCTAGAGCTTCTGGTGATTACGCCATTGTTATCGCTCACAATCCTGATAACGACACTAGCAGGTTTGTTTCTCCAGTGACGATTTGAATTAAATTGAATAATATCTGTTTAATCTATGCTTAATTGTTTTGATTATATTTCATGTATTATCTGGCTGATTGCGTTTAGATAGGATTTGAAATGCTCATCTTCTTAGAAATGAATGTTTTATGAGTGTAATTGTGTTGACTGGATTAGAAATGCTTATACAAAAGATTTAGTAAACAACTGTTTTATTTCCCATATACTGTTTTGAGAAGAGCTTTGTTCTTACAGTTACAAATTGGATATGATTTTTTACAGGATTAAGTTGCCATCGGGTTCGAAGAAGATTGTGCCAAGTGGATGCAGGGCCATGATTGGTCAAGTTGCAGGTGGTGGAAGAACAGAGAAGCCAATGCTTAAGGCAGGTAACGCATACCACAAGTACCGTGTGAAGAGAAACTGCTGGCCTAAGGTTCGTGGTGTGGCTATGAATCCAGTTGAGCATCCTCATGGAGGAGGTAACCATCAACATATTGGTCACGCCAGTACTGTTCGTCGTGATGCACCACCTGGACAAAAGGTTGGTCTTATTGCTGCAAGGAGGACTGGTCGTCTCAGAGGTCAAGCTGCTGCTCTTGCAGCCAAGGCAGACTAAGGAGAGGAGGCTTCAAGATGAAGCTGTTCTTTTTTTTGTTGGATTTTTGCTGAGACCTTGTTTTGAAATAGATTTTCCATAATGTTCTTTGATACCGTACTTTATCGATTAGAATCTATGTCTTCGTTGTGGAATCTTAATTTATACATTTTAGTTTTATGCGCCGAGTTTGATCTTGTTTTGGTTTAATATGTTTCTCTTTATCAAGTTTGGTTGACACTACGAGATTAGTTTGACTAAATATATATATATATATATATTTTATTTTTTTTTCCAATCTTGCGTAAAGACTTGTGTCTGATATTTTCTGACTGCATTCTTACGATGGCATTGGTTCTGGAAAATTTAGTGACTCAAAAGTGGTAGACTTGCATATTGGTTCACGGCTTAACTCCAGTCATTTTCTAAATAATCCAATGCTACGACCAAATTTTTGTCAACTTTGAGAGAAAACAGTATCCTCTGACTTTGAACCTACTTCAGCTTCGAGAGGTGTTGAAACCGAGAGATCTTCACATCATTCATTTCGTTCTGCTTCAATGTTCATCTGAGTTCCTATAGTCTCCAATGGCACAGGGGGTATGCTCTAGTTATTTTCCACGTTCCTTGGGAACCAAAGCGCTTGTGATCATTTCCTATCGTTCCTGCTGAAGTCTTTGGCAAAATTTTCAAATCTTGCTGAACAATCAGACGCATAAACAACTTCAAGAGTTTTCTATGTGAATCACGGCTGGCAGAATTGAAAAATTAGAAGCATATGTCAGAATTAAGTGCTTAAGTTTGCTAAGATCATGAGTAGTTGAGTTTACCATTAACCAGACTGCAAAAATTCTTCAAGACTGACTTGCTTCAAGCCACCCTTAGAATTTTTGTTGGAAAATCTAGCATTTTCTGCAGTTAACAGTTTAACAACTTGCAGGGACCCAACGGCAAAAGTTTTGATCTTAATGCAATAACTCGGAGATGCTGTAAATGACAAGTGACTGAAATGTCTGCAGTTTTGTACAGCCTTGGAGATCAACTAGCATGATTTTCAACTTCAACTAGATACTGGGAACGGCAAAGACTTGAACAAGATGCAGCTTCGGGGTGGTAATTAAGCATCTCATTTCCACATCTCTCGTAGCGTGTTTTTTTTTCCATGTTCTCATCTATGTCCAGTGACGTGCAGGCGTGATATGTTTAGAGTCGAACAGTCCTGAAAAATATGCATGTAAGGGTGCTTCGTTGACAGTTATCCTCTTGGTTGGGTTGAACACGAGCATCCTCATCTTCTGAAACAAGTCTACAGGAAGAGGATTGGTTCGTGGCCCAAGCATTCTTATGATAAAAATCATAACAAAACAAAGTTAGAAGTTTTATATTTTGCGAGAGTGAGAGATCGGTTAGCGTAACCGGCAAAAGAAAGATATTAGTGGGACCGACTTAAGGTCATTTTACACCCTTGCGAATTGTGAGTACTGAGTTGTATGGGTTGGTCGCTCGTCAGTTGCAACAATAACATTTCTCCAAATTCTTTCTTAAGATCATTTGATAATAAATCATTATGATTTCATTGGATCATTTCCATCTTAATTGTTAAAGGGTCATGTCAAGTCTAGAAAATACGGGAGGATCGATCACAGGCAGAAATCGTTCAACTGTTACAATTTTATAGACACGTCTGTGATATTATAGAACTATTTTGTAGATTTCACATGTGTATTTTTAACTATCACAATAGCTCTTTCTAATCACACAACAATCTTGAGATTCACTCATTCCTTTCTGTCTCCTCCCACTAACATAATGCATCATACACGAAACGGGCACACACACATAATATATCATGTGTAGTAATCTCATTATGCTTATATATACTAGAAATGTAATCCACAAGCTTCTTTGCGACATTTCTCATTTTTTATTTTCACAACTTGTTCAAATCTCTATTAATATATGTTGGTAAATTTAGCATTTCCCAAAAAAGGATATTTAATTGTCAAATTCTTTTATATTTTCAAATTTATGATTATCTATGAAATTACCACTTAATAGATATAGTGTTGCCGTGTTGGTTCAATGAAGAAACGTATTAGGGTGATGCAACTATATAGCACTGATCAACTATGGCTGACACCTCTTACATGATAATGTCATGTGCTTATACGATTGGAAAGACCCAATAGACTAAATTTTGAAATCGTGAAAAAAATAGACGATGATTGATCATTATATATGTTAAGAAAGAGTATGCATCTATGTACTATAACAGTATGAATGTGAGTGATAATAATATACGAGAAGATAGTAAAAGTTAAAATGTCATTGATGGATTTAACAACTGCAAGCACCAACCACTCTAGTGTTCTTTACAAGTCATATGAACCAGAAGGGTTTTATTGTTAAAATGATTAAACGAATGTAAGAAAAAAAGAATGATTTGAGCGTTTTCAACAAATGATATGAGGTTGAGAATAAAGAATATTCTTAACAAGTAAAGATCGATGTCGCTCAGATCCGGATCAACAGACATATGAACTAAAACTAAAAGTTTAAATGGATGTGGACTTGTGGTCAGTAATGTTTAGTAGGAATTTGTAAAGGTGTTTCTATTGTGATTGCTGGTTAATGGAAGATTGGAAGATGGTATCTTTGAATGGGGGCCTGAGATTCAAACCCCAACACTTTTAACAAGATATTCGACCCCACATTGGGCCTATGAATCCTATATCAACGCAACAAGGGCCTCTTGAGATGGATTGAGGATTAACTTTTGGAATAAAACATAGAGAAAACAACAATCAAATTACGTCAACCATAAGTTCGAGGGTTTTTCCGCTGGTGGGTGGTATTGAATATACGAATTCAATTAAAATGAGGGAGAATCGAATCTTCAAAAATTAAGAGAGCATTTAAACCAAAGTCGTTAAGTAGTTACGAAAAGATTAAACCAATGTCATATCTGTGACTAAGGAGACTTTTCAAAATCCTCTTATCATGGATCATTCATCGTTCGGTTCATTTAAAAATAAGATCCACCACATGAACTTCGACAGTGGACTTTCCACTGACAGGCGAAAAGGACAGGATCAGTGTCAAATAATGCCAAGGTGTACTAACTTTAGGTACGTGACGACATCACTGGCTCCACGGTCATAGTCAGAATCAGCAAACTATTGGCACGTGACAAAGAACGGGCCCCATCCACCAATCATCCTGCTCCCTTGTCTCCTTCTCAGTATTACCCACTAAACGAGTTTAGCCTTGATTAAAAGGACATTTTCAAAATGAGTCGCGCATTAGTGATTTTGTTAAACTAAAATGATAGAATTATTATTTGAATGATGATTTTTTTAGCCGGAATCAAACACGCACTTGGGCACGAAAATATAACTTGCTAAAGAAGCTGGGCCCACATGTATAAAATCCGGATGCGTAAATTACGTTGACTAATAAAGAAGCTATAGTGAGTTCTGGGTCCAAACAAAGACTACGGAATCCCCAATAAAAAGACATTAAAGAAGCTCCAAAGGCCAATAAATAATGCTGAATTTTTTTAATATTGCATTTTTTTTTGACGAATAAAATTTAGATCAGGAAGACAAATAAAACGGTTAGGCCGGTGAAGGCTGAGAGGTTGGGTCGGCGGAGGAAGGAACGTCAGGACCAACACGACAGCCTTCAAGCATGAAAACTACATCAGACATTGTTGGTCGGTCAAGAGGATCCGTCGCAGTACAAAGAAGTCCGACTTTGATTCCTAATAAGAACTCTTCCCATTCCGATGATTCCGGGTCGAGTTCGAGTAGACCCGGTTCTAGTAGCTCCGTGACTTGGCCTCTCTGAAGCTGTTTCTTTACCCATTTCACTATATCCTCGTCTTGTGTGAACATTACCGGTCTTTTCCCGGTTAGGATTTCGAATAGGACAATACCAAAGCTGTAGATATCGGATTCTCTTGTGATTTCCCCGGACAATGTGGTTTCTGGAGAGGCATATCCTAGCGTCCCGATAGTGTTTGATGTGCCAGCTGATCTTGATGGGGATCGAACCGTGAGACGGTCAAGCCTGAAATCGGATAAATGGGCTTCGAAGTCGGCATCGAAGAGTACATTCTGTGGCTTGATATCACCATGAACCTATTTGGGATAAGAGATGTTAGAAGTTGGAACTTCTTAAAAAGGATAATACATGAATGTTTTGAATTTTTACCATGTTGGATTGATGGAGGAAACCGAGTCCACGAGCTATCCCAAGAGCTATGAGGTGGCGCATTGGCCAGTTTAAGACATGACCATCTTGGTGAGAAGCTTCTTGGAGCAGAGTAGATAAGTTTCCATTGGGCATGTAGTCATATACCAAAAGCCTTGAATCTGGTGGACCAGCGTAGTAACCTCTAAGGACTGTGATGTTTCGGTGCTTGACTTTACCGAGAAATTCAGCTTCTTTTTTGAACAAGTTCTCGTTTAAGAGTGAGCCATTGAGTAAGCGGCGGATAGAGAGAACCATTCCGTCATTGTAATTGGCTTTGAATAGCAATCCATACTGGGTTCTGCTAAGAACGTTTTCTTCATCGAACTGCCGTGTTGCTTCAATTGTTTCAGCCAAAGTGATCTTGTTGTTGAACATCACTAGCTTTGGTTCTCCATTTTCTGTGCTTGATCTGCTCGTGCTGCTACGAACTCTACTTCCTGCACTTGTTCTTCCAGGACTACGTTTCTTCTCTCCCGTTGTAGACTGTTGTTTCAGCTTCTTTCTCCATCTCAAGAGTGTGTAAATGTAGAAGCAGCAGAAGAGTGATAAAAGGAAAGCACCTATTGCAGCCATAACTATCATCAGAATCATTTTCCTTTTCTTCTTCTTCTCTTCTGCCCTGCTGCTTTTGCATTTTCTGTTTAATGGCTTCCCACAGAGCTCTATGTTACCTGAAAATTCTGATGGATTATTGATTCTTGAGCCTAAAGAAGCTGGAATCTCTCCTTTAAGGTTGTTGCTTGAGACGTTGAAGTATACCAAGTTACTGGACATAAGGGCGAGGCTAGCCGGAATCTCCCCGGTCAAGTTATTAACAGAAAGATCCAGCTTTGTCAAGTTTGATTGACCAGACAAAGATTCAGGTATAACTCCTGAAAGATGATTGTGGTCAAATGACAATGAGTTGAGAGACGAGCTCTGAGAGATTTCTGGTGGGATCTCGCCTGACAAATTGTTCCGACCCAAGTTAAGCACCTTCAAATGCGAAAGACGAGAGAGATCAGCTGGAATATGACCCATTAGCCTGTTAGATCTTAACTCAAGAACTTCAAGAGCAGAGCAGTTTCCAATTTCAGGTGGAATAGAGCCAGAGATGTGATTATCTGACAGCGACAGAGAAACCAACGACTGAAGAAACCCGAAAGTCTGCGGTATCTGACCCGAGAAGGAATTAGAGCTAAGGTTCACATACTTTAAACTCACCAAGCTACTAAACCCTTCAGGTACAACCCCAGAGAATTTGTTTCCCTGCAATGCAATCACTTGCAAGTTGGGCAAACCAGAGAGCTCAACCGGAACCTCACCAGACATATTCTGCTTGCTCAAATCAAGAGCTGTTAGCTTAAACAGATTACCCATACTAGCTGGTATCTCACCAGAGAATCCATTCCCACTCAAGTTTAGAAAACTAAGGTTACTCAAGTTGCTGATACTCACCGGAACTTCCCCGGAAAACCGGTTTCTGCTAAGATCCAGCTCAGACAGACTCGTCAAGGCCATCAACTCCACCGGGAAACTCCCATTCAAGTTGTTTTCACCTAAGTTTAGCCGATCAAGCTGCTCAAGATTCACCATGGATGAAGGAACGTAACCTGAGAAGCTATTTCTGCATAAAGATAAAACCTTTAACGCCTTCATGTAGCCTAAAAAGTCTGGAATCTGACCTTTTAATCTGTTTCCTTCCAAATCAAGAACACCTAAGGAGCTGCATTGTTTAATCTCAACAGGAATCTCACCCGTAAGAAAGTTATTAACCAGTTTCAGCTCTTCTAATCTCTTCAAGTTACCAATATCCCGAGGAATCTCACCGGAAAACAAGTTTCCAGAAACATCAAGATTCGACAGTGACAAAATTTTAGTCAACCACAACGGGAAACGGCCGGAGAGTCGATTTTCCCGGAGATCCAAGACCTGTAAATCAGTACGACAATTTGCCGTCTCTGGCCGTACGATATCAGAGAAAGCGTTGAACCCTAGCTGAACAATCCTAAGCGATGTGTTGCAGAAGAGAGAAAACGGCACAGTACCGGAGAGATTGTTGTTGGAAAGCGAGAGAACCTCGATTTTTGGAAGAGCGCCGTACGCGGCGGGGATTACGCCGCCGATTTCGTTATCCGACGCGCTCAAGTGAACGAGTGATGAGCAGTTTGAGATAGCAGACGGTAATGTCCCTTGCAAGAGATTGAAATCAAGCCATAAGTACTGAAGGCTCTGTAGCTTTCCAAGGCTCGCCGGAATCTCGCCTGTTAACTGATTATACGAGAGATTCAGAAGCTGAAGCTGAGTCAAGTTAGCTAGTCCATTCGGTATCTGACCAGAGAAAGTGTTCGACGAAATGTCAAAGAACTTGAGACTTGATGGTAAACCAACGGAGATCTCACCGGAGAGACAGTTTCTAGCAACGTTAAAATCCTCAAGCGATGTGAGATTTCTCATCGCCGGAGGCAGTTTACCGGAGAGTGAGTTGTACTGAAGAGAAACGGAGAGTAGGCGCGTGCAGTAAGCGAGTGAAGCAGGGATCGTACCGTTCAAAGAGTTTGACCGGAGACTGAGCTTCCGTAACATGCGTAAGCCGGAAATACGATCGGAGATTCGTCCGGAGAGCTGGAGACGAGGAAGACGGATCTCGGTTACACGGCGGTTAGTACAGCCAATGCCACGCCAGTCACATGGAGCTGTTGGAGTTGAAGGATCCCAAGAAGTTAACGCACCCAGAGGGTCATGGAGATTGAGTTTAAACGCCGTGAGGGCATCAATCTCGGCCTGAGATTCATCGGCGTGTAAAAGTAACGGCGCGTGAATAATGAAGAAAAGGAATAACAGAGATGTTCCCATGGCCATAGATCCCTTGCAGTGAGCAACAATGAAAACTAGCTTGAAGAAGGTGAGAGAAGAGTCGCCATGAGTGTGATTTTGAGAGAGAGCGTAAAGTTAAAGTCCGACAAAATATATAAATTTGATTTCTTTAGATAATTTGAAATTCATTTCAAGTCCACACTATAATCTATGCGTTTTTAATATGTTTTTTGTAACAAGTTGGGGAAACATTTTTCTAATCATTATATTGTCCTTGCAAGTTATTTAAAAAAAAAACACAGAAAAATCATAATTTTGTTTCTTTTTTTGTCCATTTGTTTAAAAACTTCCGACGAACGATTTTCACGGCGAGAACAATGTCGTCGGCGCTTTGTATTGCTCTAGTCACGATCATCACGATTCTCTTTTCATATTCGAGATTGTCTCATGGATTACTGCAAACTCGTAGGATTTCCCATGGATTGTCCGAAAGCGGCAAGTACTTGACGAGAGATGAGCTCTGGTTCAATCAAACCCTAGACCACTACTCTCCATATGTAATCAATCTTCCCGATTTCGTTTCTTGTTCAATTTATATATTAAGTTAGTAAAATTGAGAATTCGATTCAAAGGGACACAACAAAAATCTTAGATCCTGAGCTTCGATTTCAGATTGAAATCCGTAAATAGTAATTCATCTGGGTTTATTGTTTTCTTTTCTCAGGATTATCGCAAATTCAGACAGCGATACTATGAATATCTAGACTTTTACGAGTTCCAGACGGACCTATCTTCCTGTTAATCTGCGGCGAAGGTCCTTGTAACGGTATCCCCAACGATTACTTAACTGTAAGATTTTTCACAAAACCTATCCATTTTCTTATTGACTTTTTTCTCATTCGATTGATAAAACATATTCTTCAGGTGTTAGCAAAGAAGTTTGAAGCAGGCATTGTTTCACTTGAGCATCGTTATTATGGAAAGAGCTCGCCGTTTAACTCATTAGCCACTGAGAATCTCAAGTATCTTTCTTTTTAACAGGCTCTTTCCGATTTGGCTGCTTTCCGTCATTATTACCAGGCAAGTAGTTTTCTGGTTTTTGTTTTCTCTGGGATCATTTGTTCTAGAAGCTAGGCCTATGATTCAGTTAGCATGTTTTGGGGATTTCTTTGTGGATGCAGGACACTTTGAATGTAAAGTTTAATAGAAGTGGCAATGTTGAGAATCCGTGGTTCTTTTTCGGAGTGTCGTATTCTGGAGCTTTGAGTGCTGGTTTCGGCTTAAGTTCCCTCATTTGACATGTGGAAGCCTTACTAGTTCTGCAGTTGTGAATTCCCTGAATTTGATAAACAGGTATTCGTTACAAGATTAAACTTCAAGTGAAGACATGTGTCTTTTCGTATAGAGTTTAGTTGCTGATAGTATCAAGATTTTTGTGCCTTGTTGAGCAGATAGGTGAGTCGGTTGGCCCGGAATGTAAAGCTGCACTACAGGAGACTAATAAACTCGTGGGTCTAGGGCTTAAAGTAAACAACGAGGCTGTGAAAGCTTTCTTCAATGCCACTGAGGTCTAGCTTTGCTGTCTCTCTTTCTATACTTTGAATCCAAAAAATTATGGAAGTAAGAAGTTGTCTCTAATAGGTTTAAGTTTCTGAAATCTGCAGCTTGATGTTGATGCTGATTTCTTATGCTTAATAGCGGATGTAGAAGTGATGGCGGTAAGCGTATTCATTTCATATTTATATGATTTTCGTTTTCTTTCTAGCTTTAGATGTTTATCTTCAAGATTTTGGCAGGTCCAATACGGAAACCCTGATAAACTATGTGTACCACTCGTGGAAGCTAAGAAGAATGGTGGTGATTTAGCGATAAGTTTTTTTTTATATCCCTCTTTGCTTATACTCGGGTGTATTTATATGATCAGTGATCAAATATGCTAGCAGAACTGAAGAACTTGTTTTGCAAACTAAAGAACTGTATTTGCTAAGACATTAAATTTGGTGTGTTAATGCAGGAAGCATATGCTAAATATGTTAAGAGATTTTTGTGTGGGAGTTTTCAGGCTAAGCTCTAAAACATATAGCCGGAAACATCTGCTAGACACTGCGGTCACCCCACAGAGTGATAGGCTTTGGTGGTTCCAAGTTTGCACTGAAATGGCGTATTTCCAGGTGGCACCTGCAAACGATACCATCCGGTCTCATGAAATCAATATAGAGTACACACAGTCACAAGCTTATATGCATTACTCTTATCTATCGTTTCTTTAATGTCATCCCTCTTACATTTCTTTTAATTTCATAGGTATCATTTAAATCTATGCAAGAGTTTGTTTGGCATAGATGTTTACCCTGAAGTCGATGCAACAAACCTGTACTATGGAGGTGATAGAATTGCTGGTATGTAACATCAAAAAACTTCTCAGATGCTCCTCTTACTCTTTTGCACATTCCAACAGTTTCTTTCAGTATTCGGACAAATTTTCAAAACAAATACGATTTAGAAAAAATTGTATACTTACGGATGTTATCCTGTTTTACTTTGTATTTTAATATAAAAAATAGTCATAAATAGCTACATATATGCTTATATAAGATTCATATATGTACCAGACAACAAATTTATACTTGATTGATTTGTCGAACATGACACATGTATTATGTTAGTGTTTGTTAAATTACATTGTCATAATTCAAATTAAACATCAAGTTCGTTCATAATATTATTTTAAATAGAAACAAAATAGAAACCATCTTTTATGTTTTTCCAGAATTTTTAACAGTTCAGAAAATATGATATGATGAAAAACGATAAGAAATTGCAAAAGTATATGAATATTGTAATAGATAAAAGTTTGAAAATGTGTTTGAGTGGTAACATTTAAACAGTTAAAATAGTAAATTAATTAAATTTTGATTTTTTTGATAAAATAAATGAGAACATATTCTGCATAATTAATTATATAATTGACTAAATATACAAATATATTGTTAGAAAATATTTTTTTAAAGATATTTTAAAAAGAATTTACATATATATATATATATATATATATAAACCACTGTTATGTTAGAAGAAAAAATATTTAATAAGACAATAGAAAATTATAAAACACAACAGTAAAAAATAAAATAAAAAATCTCAACCACTTGGATGGTTGGCAAACCGTCTTTTTTTAGGATGGTTTGTAACCAATATTTTTCTATTTAACCGCCTCATCTAATTGTCCAAATAATTTGTTTCTATGATTAGTTTTTTTAGTTAAAAGGTTAAATGTTTCTTTGATTAGTATTCCATTGAAAAATGGTTGGAGACTACCATTTAAATATTTAGAGGCGTGCCTAATGACTTATAAAAAAGAATTTTGCTTCAACCCCTTGAAATATATAAAAATTTAGGACACCAAAATCTGTAAAATATAGTTATAGTATATCAAAATTGACATTTGAACTATATTTTGCGTGTAATCCGGATTCGATTTTTTAAATTACTTTATTTTTAATCATATGTGGTTTTAAAAGAAAACCAAGAATTCACAAAAAAGAAAAAAAATTGGAAAAACTTAAGATCTCAAAATTCAAATTGACTCATCGAGTGTTATATTTTTTTGAAAAGAGCAGAAAATTGTTATCCAAACCTATAGATTGTTTATTGATAATTGAAGTTTTAACTGGCTCTGTTAAAAAAAATTATTTAAAGTTAAAATTAATGAAATTTTATATACTATCAATTATGTCAGAAAAAAAGATTGAATAATCTAACAATTACATCCATTAAAAAAAGCTAGTTAACCTAGATTATGAGAATTTGGTGAAAAAAATTATTGAAACAGAAATTTTTTTTTTTTACTCCTTTTATATTATTGTTTTGTTTTTAATAATTTATATTATTGTCGTTCTTGTCGAAAAGAGTTATGCGTGTTCTCTGGTACGCGAACGCACACAAACTCTGCTTATGTAAGATTTCTAAAAGTTTGGTGGTTATCTGTATATTGATATGTTGACGCCGACGATAAAGTATTTCTTTGGGGAAAATCCTAAAGAATCTGAATGTCTCTCAAGGATTGCCACTAAGCAACACTTTCAGAGATTGTCTCGTCTTCTTAATGATCCTCCTGTCAAAGCGTCTATAGTCTATGGCGGTTCCACAGACGAAGAGAAGCTGCAAACTTTGTTTAAACCTTGTTTCTTGGATCACACGAAATCAGTTCTACAACACCTTTAACCTAATTTTTTTAACAGGTATGTTGAGCCAACGATCTTGTTGGATCCTCCACTTGATTCTGATATCATGAATGAAGAGATCTTTGGTCCAATTCTCCCGATTATCACGGTAAGCATATTCAATGTCTACAGGCATACAGATAGAAGACAATTGACTACTCGTTACTGATTTTGTCTATTTCCTCTGATGTAATGAAGTTACGTGACATCCAAGATAGCATAGGGATCATCAAGTCAAAACCAAAGCCACTTGCCATTTATGCATTCACCAAAGACGAGAACCTTAAAACTAGAATCTTGTCAGAAACATCCTCAGGAAGTGTTACCTTCAATGACGTCATGATCCAGGTACATATATATATGGTCTACCGTCTACGTCATATTCGTTTTGTTAGATCAGAGTCCACAGTTAGAAACTATGAGTTATTTTAACAAAGATTACAACTTATAGGTTTCGAACGACTAATTTTGTGGTTGAGATGATTTTGCGTTCAAACTTTGGATTGTGAGTGTGAAAACACAATATATATTTCGTTAAGTGTTGAATGGAATTGCAGTATATGTGTGAGGCGTTGCCGTTTGGAGGAGTGGGAGAGAGTGGAATAGGGAGGTATCATGGGAAATACTCATTCGATTGTTTCAGTCACGAGAAGGCAATAATGGGAGGAAGCTTAGCAATGGATCTTGAAGCTCGATACCCTCCATGGAACAACTTCAAGCTCAACTTCATTAGACTGGCATTTCCTGAAGATTACTTCAAGCTTATCCTCCTTATGCTTGGTCTCAAAAGATAAAGTGGGAGAGAGAGAGACACACACACAACATATGTGATTGCTCATATCACACTCTTATGTGATTGATCTTTTTTTTTCCTACATATCACGCTTGAGATATCCTATTATAAGTAATTTTTGGTATCTATTTCTACCGGATACGTTCGTAATGAGCGCGGTATAATTTCAGCAAAAAAACTTAAGATTAATTCAAACTATGATCAAAATCGGATTACAAGTTAGTTAAGTATATTCAGCTCGAAATTCCGGAAAACAGTCTATGGCGAATTAGATATCACGTGAAATACTACTTAATGAACCATTGATCTCTATTATGAATGAATATGATACCTCAAAATTCATATTCATCTAGTAATCTTGTTCTAATAAGGATCAGTCAACCGTATATACGCCTACATATACACAAACATATACACTGTAGATACATTGGATCGTATATGTACGTAAGTAAAGGTGGGTATGCGTGTCTTGTCCAAAGAAAAAAAGAAAACAAAAGCTGTTGAAAAGTATAGGCACACACACCGCAATAATAGGTTACTGCATCACTGAGCCAGTTTCTTTAATCCCCACCCTAAAGCTCTACCAAAAACCCTAGCTAGCTTCCCTTTTTTTTTTTGTTGGTACGTCGTCCTTACTTGCCCCTCTTTATCTCCATTCTGCAGCATTCCTCATTATTATTTTCATCTTGACTTCTCTCTCTCGCTCTCTCTCTCTCTCGCTCTCTCTCTCTCTCTCTCTCTCTCTCTCTCTCTCTCTCTCTCTTTTTCTTTTTCTGACTCTGGTTATGTCTTATGTACCTTCTTGAACTCAATCCCAACCAGAAAGCATTTTAACAAGAAAACAAATTACAACCAGAAACCATATATCTTATAATTGTGTCCTTCACTATTGGAGAGTTCAAAAACAAGGAGGATGGATGAGTTGCGATTCAAGGCACGATACCGAGGGTAAAACTACGTGAACTTCAGGTGATATAATCGTTTCTTGTTTCCCCTTTTTGAATTTTTGTTCACCAAAGTGAACGTGTCATACATGGACATCTATACATAGTTACACACGTGTCTGATTTCCCGAAAAATTAGGATTAAGTGAGCTAATTATATGGTTTTCTAACTTCTGGTGAACATGTGCGCAATTAGATAAGCAAGAAAGGCTTACAAATTCTATGAATGAGTCTTTTATATATTGATAAATCTAACTAATATATAGCTTATTTTCTATCACAAAATGAGCTAATACTGATTATGATTTCGTGATATTGGTGAACATCTTTTGGCGTTTTTTTTTTGAGAAAAAGACAGTGGAATATAACGAGAAGCTATAGTTTTTGGTATTGTAATATAGATTTTCTTACTAGTATCGTACATAAGGTAAATGGCGTTAGAACGACGTCGTAGAGGAAGATTAATATTTTTAGTTATTTTGTTCGTTATGAGATTCGCCAACCTAAAGTCAGTAAAACTAATTTAACTCTAGGACAAGTTGTACAAGGAGATTTTTTTTCCTTAACCTTACGAATAATTAATTAAAGTTAAAAACTAGTAAGCTCTAAAACTAAGTGGTTTTATCTGCCAATGCTTTAACCATTAGCATGTGATGCAAGAACAATTTATATAATTTACCCCACGAGTTCCTTCACATAATTATTTAGTTATATTGCTCCCTCTTTTAAGTATTCAAACACCAATTCATTGTGAAGTAGAACACGATGAGTGTTGAATTGACAATTTAACGGACCAGTACTATGTACAATCGTAATTTATGTTTTGAAAAACTTTGCCCTTATTTGTTTTTCTGTCGTTGTCACTATTTAATTCACTCTAATTAATTCACCCTTAAATCTATATAGATTAATGCTACAGTAACAATATAAAATAGTTGATGCTATGTGAAGGTATAGTTCTGAGTATCTAAATCAAGTAGACTTCACTAGACCTTATGAAATAGTATAATTTACGCAATATTATAACATAAGAATTTCTCGAGTTTATCCAATGGGAGAAGCAACCGGCAACGTCGGCATAAACATGCGGAAAAAAGTATCGAGAACCAAAAAAACTTACATGTTTTATGTATATAAAAGCGTAAATAATAAATATTATTTGATTCATTACCGTACAATTTAAATATAAATTAAACACATAAGTTATACATAATAACAAACAGACATGCACAATCTTTATCTGATTTGCAATATCGTAAGTATTACATATGATAGACCAGAACAACAATATATATAAAAAAAATACATTACATATATATAAAAAACTCTGAGTTCTTGATTGAATCAAGATCTTGGTGGGTTGGGATAGAATTGCGTACCTTGTGGCATGAACATAGTCGTCATGCTACTTGAATAATAACCACCAGAATTAGGATCAACATACATCGCCGATGATCCTCCTTCGCCACCGTCGGCCACTACTGGAGTATTAAACGGAATCCCTCCTCCACCACCTCCTGCAGAGGAACTTTGATGATCGCTTCCGCCACTACCACCACTCATGTAGCTGCTTTCAGCGCCTTGGTCATATAGAATTCCTTTAAAGAGATGACCTCCAATGTTCACCGTCGTTTGATAAGCGTACTGACCATCTCCTCCGTCGTCTACACCACTCATTTTAACACACCGGAAAAGCGCATCTGAGCTCACTTCTGCCGGAAGGCTTGCCTCCCCCATTTTTAACCCTAAAAACATATATATATATATATATACATATACACAAAAAGTTTCAAATACTAACAAAAAAAAATACAGCCACATGAACACAAAATTGTTGTGGTATTGTTTTCAAATATTATATATGTGTTTATCAAAACAGAACACAACATTTTGATGCTTGTATCAAAAAAAAAAAATTTTATTTGCAAATGCAAACTGAACTTAGTACTATATTCAGAATGAAGTTTGATAAAAAAAAACAATATATTATGTTGTATTTCTTAAAGGTAAACAAACTTTTTTGGATGTAGTAAATGGAAAACTAAACTCACAAATATTTGTGTTTGAAAACAATCCGTGTTTGTTCTTACCAAAACACTTGAAAGAGACTTTATATGGTTTTAATCTGACGAAGTTGTCCGAATCACAAATTGTAATTAAAACAAATCTGAAAGAAAACCTGCTGAGTCGGATGGTAAGCGAGGGGAGGATGTTCCCGGAAGAGTAGTATCCCTATGGCGTTTAGGGATACTCGAACCACCGCCACCGCCACTACTACTTCCGCCGGCGCCTCCAGATGTGGACATGTGAAGCTGCTGTTGTCTCTCACGGCGTCTCGCAACGGGGATCCACGTGCTCCTCACGTGTGTAGAACAATCGAATCCACGGCTCTTACAACAAGTCCTGCAACGCATGTGAGTGCAATCTTTCTTGGCTTGGTTTCCACAATCTTGACAGCTTATGGTGATGGATCTAGATGAGGAGGCTAAATCAGTGACGTCGATCTGATGACCTGGATAAAGATCTAAGCTTTGTTGTTGTGGATGTGGAGGATGATGCATGAGCATCTGCTCTGGTGGAATCTGCCATATCTGCGGCCTCGAACTTGGGTTGATACTATTGGTGTTTGCGTTTGATCTATACCAAATCCAATTTGTCTTTTGTTGTTGTTGATTTTCCTCTTCTTCGTCTCCGTTGTTGTTGTTGTTTCGTCCTAACGAGAATATCCCAGCCATTTCCTAAAACCTAACACTTCAAACCCTAATCTTGACCCGACAATATTCATAATTCAAAAGCCCTAATTACCATGAAATCCTTAGCCTTTCTTCTCCTTCTTCGTCTCACTGAAATTTAGCCTTTTTCTCACTCGTGGGTCTTCTTAGTCTAATTCGAATGCTTGCCAAGATCTCTATATCTCTTGGAAGCAAGTGTTTTTTTGGTAGTGAGTAGTTGAAGTGAGAGAAAGTAAGAAGAAGAAACAAAAGAGAAGAAAGAGAGAAGAAATTAAGCTATCTGCTTAATTATGAATCTTTATTTTTCTATATAGATTTCTGCAACGCCGCCATGGGCGTTTTTAGGTTTCTCTCCTCTGCTCTGCTCATCCCTAGAATTCAAGTCTCTCTCTCCCCACCACTCTGATTTGGTTTTTGCAGATTCTATGAAAACCAAAGTGAAAAGTTTTTCTTTCCTCTTCTCACTTCGGCTTGGTCTGAACAAAACGCTTCTAGTTCTGTCCGTATGAAAGTAAACAGAAATAAACAAAGAGTCTCTCTCTCTCTCCTATCTCTTCTCTCTATCTATCGAGTATCAACTCAGAGTTTCACACCCACGGGATGATCCACCGGTCCTAACTTCTTGTTCTCATCCCATGGTCCAGAGTTTGCCACGTGGCGAATGCGTTTAAGATTAATTTCATCTTAAAACGGAACACTTCAATATTTCCTTTGAAGTTAATAACACATATTTCGTGGATATCAAAAAAGAAGTTAGTACAGGTGTCCGTAGATATTAATCAACCGTGTTAAGGTTACTTTGAAATCTCATGCCATTAGAAAAATCTTTTTTTTTTATATATATATAATACAAGAGGACATCTCTTAACATATATCTGTTTTTGTTTTGTCTAATCTCAAAGAATATTAATTACTCACCTAGATGCCTTAGGGCTCTCTCTTCCATCGACTTTATGGATTCATATTTCACGAAAACTCTAATGTTGCGTAGTCATACATTTATCCCTTCTTAAGTAATGCCAAAACGTTCTCATAATAGTAATTCGTTCATGTGTTTCATTTAATTGAATCACATATATAGAAATTGATCACATCAAAATTTATATAAACATGTAACATATATTGTCATTCCCACAGTGAAACATGCAAAAAATACTATATGCGATTGTGTAATAATTATAATCGTTGTAGAAACTATTTTCATAAAATTACCATTTTGTATTTTTATGGAGTTTTTAAACAAAATTCAACTCTCTTTTGACGTCAATAAATCATTCGATTAAAACCATGCGAAAAAGATGCCGCTTGGCATCCAAGTTGGCATGGTTGTGCAGTGCTTGCATAAGAGAATAACTATATCATAGTTCTTGCATTACGTGTGAGGAAAGCAGAATAGGAGTCTGAAGTACGTGGACATAAAATTTTGTATAGCCATATTTAGATTGTTCTGAGTAAACTAATATCTTCTGATCAAATCAAGACAACTCTTTTCGTCCTTAATAAAATATTCTATATATCAGATGTAATAGTGTAGGCGAAAACGCCAAAACATGGTAGATAATCTACAAAAAATAATACAGATGATCGATGTTATGCTATTCTAATAGACTACTGATTGTTTTTAAACAACTTAGAGATCTACCATTCAAAAAAAAAAATAGAATATCTTATATGTTAAGGACACAAACTGAAAAAAACGGCACTAGGGTCCAAGTAACGACTAAAATAAACTCACCTACATACATACTGAACAAATAGTATATATATATTGGTATAGTTTCTGATTCTGAACAGAAATATTACATGTTTATTGGACAAAATTTTACATGCATAATTAACTAGCCCTTCTATGATATAAACTGCCAATTTTTCTTCTTCCGTTAATTTATATATGATAATTTCCGCCATAAAATACATTTAGCTATTCGGTTAAATCTATTGTTACATTTAAAAAAAAACTTAACTTAAGTCCATGCTACTGCTCTAATAAAGTAAAGTTTCTAATGATAATAACAATTGTATTAATTTCGATTCAGGGAAATTAATAAATCGCCTTAGGTTTTCCCACTAACTTCAAAATCAATGATTTGGGGAATTAATTATTACAAATTTTATAGCTAATAGTCAATAGTGTGTAAAATCATGGCTTCACCATGGAATAGTTTATGGAAACAGATAGATTCGGGGCAGTGAAAAAGAGGCCATCTTACTTTATATTGATTGTAACAGATGATAAAACCCTTTAAAAAAAACAGATGATCATGTTAATATATAAAAGAACGAAAAATACTTATAAAAAAACCAATATATATTCGTTACCGAGTGATTTGAACAATTAAAGAAGTATTTGCCAAAAAAAAGTGAAGGAAAAAAGGAAGCATGTTACTCTGTGGACTCTATGTGGCTATACAAGGGGAACACTGCGCCACCTAAGTGTACTTTTTTGTATTCCTTTCTTTTTTCTTTATTTTGCCGACGTATTCCTTTCGTTTTACTTCGAATTATATATAAATTTATATATAAGACGAACCATAATAATGTAATAGTATAATTTGGTGTCGTTAGTTAATTTTTGGGAGAGCAGATCATGATCTGAGTTCAAATCTTACAGAGAACAGAAAAAAAAAACCTAGTAAAAAAAAAGTTATCGATCACAATTGACTTCAATTATCTAGCTAATGGTTTTGATCGATATATTGTACAATAGTAAAATTGTTATGATTATGCGATTTCACATGTTTATACTTATTATACTGAATATTTCTATATTTTATTATAATTTTGTTATTCCACGTATTTAATATGCTATAAATATGGATATAGCTTGGCTTATGGATACAGATGAAGTAATGTTTTACATTTACATATTCGAATTCCATGTTATCTATGAATATGGATATAGTTTGGCTTTGAGTAAATATGGATACAGATTAAGTAATGTTTTACATTTACATATTCGAATTCCATGTTATCCAGATGATTATATGTATATATTACAACTACTAATTTAATAATTTTGGATTATTTTTCTATCCGATATCGAGTACATGATATTTGTTATCTGAAATAAACACTCTTCAGATGTTAATACATCAACTAACTAGAATTCTACAATTAAAGATGTGGTGGACCAAAAACCAAAAGTCTTTTTCTTAAAAAAAAAAAAGAAGAAAAAAAACACCGAAGTCTTTTATATATAAAAAAATAGAACCAGTGCTGTCAACCTGTCACCTCCGAATCGACCAGAAACAATCATGTATATCACTTATTTTTCGTATTTTGGATAATTAATAGTGGACTCGTCCGCTTGACCACGTAATTGTACCAAGTTTGAATTATATATATAAAGATTTAAATCGATTTTTTATAAAGCCGGTTCTATCAGGATCGGACCGATCCAGATTAATCCAGCCCGAAGGTTTTGGAAAGAAAAAGCTATTTAAAATTGTGAAATCTAATTATATAATGAAGGGGGAAAATAAAAAGAGAGAGAAGGGAATGGTAAGTGGGAGAGGCCCGAGAAGAAGACGTTCAGTGTCGTTCGCTGTCTGCCCCTTAAACATGTCGAGAGGTCTCTCGAGCCCTGCGAGTGTTTGCTTCTCCTTTGCGTTGACTCTCTCCTTTTCTCTTGTTTTCTATTCATTTAAAGTTTATTTTGTTTTTATGTTTTATGAATAAATAACAAATAGTGTCGCTTAGGGTGAATGGGTGGATCTGTAAAACAAATCAAAGCTGAGATTGTTGTTGCTGATGGGATAATTAAACAAACAAGTCCTGATACTTAACACGAATTAAAAGATCAAATAAATATACAATTATACCGTACAAAAAAATAATTCTTGAAACGATATTCTACTTCTTATTAAAATGTATTTAAGCGAGTTTGAATAATATAAATGGATAGTATTATCAAACCACGAAACTAGAAAACAAACAAATAAAATCGCGAAACTATAAAGTCACCTTTAATGCATTAAAAGAGATTAAAAATAATGTAAGGGAGAAAAATGAAAGATGCCGGGACAACGAAAAATGGAAATTAAAAGATTATAAGAAAAACGAGAAAGGCAAACATTTGTAAGTGTATTCTCTAGAAGGTCTTAATTATGGGAAGGTTGCTTCATGAAAGGAGTACACATTGTAGCAAATGGGAACAACAAGAAGGAGACAATAATGAAATTATATTATAATGTTATGGCTGTCATTTTCTCAGCCTTTAAATGTGGCTTTTGTTGACAATAACCTGGCATATTTGAGTCTTTTAAAGAAAAAATCTAATCTATTATTGGATATCTACATCAACCATATAATAACCATATAGTTAAAGAAGAATAATAGTTATGCACCAAACCTAAAAGTATATCCCCATCCCCATCCCCATCCCCATCCCCATTCAAATTTTTAGTATCTTCTTTTGTGTTTTTTTTAAATTTTATTATTTGGTAATTCCTCGATTGATTATTACTGTTTGATGTTAATTAGTGGATACGTAAAATAATTACAGATACATTTGTCTTTACATGCTAGAACATTATATTTCTATTTTAAATACATAATATTTGATAGTTAGCTCTCTTGTAAATTATAAATTGTAAATGAGTTATTGTTTCGTTTGCGTTTAAAATGAAAAAGTAGATTTCTAGTAAAAATACTTTAAAACTATTATAGTTGTAATTTAAACTAGCAATAGTATTTTAAATCTAAACATAAACACAAACCGAAAGTTCAATCAAAACCCTCTATGATACTTTAAGCTCGGCATGGATATAAAGTTAAAATTAAAAGAGCTATGGATCTTGGCTCACTCGATAACGTAATAGGGCAATAGATGTTGAATTTTGACTATGGTCCATGCGTTGTTAGTGATTGGTCGGTCAGTCCATATCTTATTGTAATGATGTGAATCATGTTTTTTTTTCAATTCACACACTCATTATCCATTTTATCCAATTGCGATGCAAATTATTTTCCCTAAGAAACTAAAATAATTGACTACAGAAAATTCTACTGCACCTTTACCACCAATTGTTTTATTAATGAATTCTTTCTCTAATGAATTTTAATTAAATTAAGCAATATACATACTGATAACACTTAGGCTTCTGTAAGTGTCCCCACTCTATAAAAATTAAATTAAATTCATAGTTTCCGAAACAAAGCAGGACCACTTCTTCTTAGTCCTTGTCAAGTCTTATAGTTACCTTTGAAAGAGAAATGATGGTTCATACAATTTGAACTTATGATTCTTTAAGTAGAACTATTCCAGAGTTTTACGTTAGATCTTAACTGTTTTCTTGACAGATACATACGATATTAATATATATGCACATGCTAGCAAATTCAAAAACACCAAAATATATGATTCAAACTAGGGTTCTTTAGATTCCAGAGTCTTAACTCTCAACGTTTTAACTTATTAAACTTGTTGCATCTCCTTCTTAGCATCCACAAGCAGAACAAGTTGTGCACATTTACTTTTAGTTTCTGCCACTTCCTTTTCTAAGTTCCTTACCTGTTTTTTATTCCATTTATGAACTATGTCAGAGTCGATGTAATAAACAGAAGTTTGTCTCGTTTTGTACAAGCGGAGTCTAACTTACCGTCCGTTCCAACTCAATCTCTTTCTTTGCATATTCCTTGCACCTGTTGAAAAAAGAACACATCTAGATTGATTGGAATTCCAAGAGAGACTGAAATGAGTTTTTTCATGTTGAGTGTATAAATATACATTATGAAGAGTTGTATGTTCTCTTCGCTTATCTCTTCCGCTGACTTCCCAACGAAGCTGTTTTCAGTATCCTGGGAAGAATTTTTACACTTCTGTTTTGTTTTTTTCAATCAAACCTGTGAATAACAAAACTATATTGTCAAATGAATTCACTTACAGTAGCTTCAGGTAGAGGGTTGAGCTGCACGGGTTGGAAGTAATTTCTTACACCTGTAGAATTTCTCAAATGTGGCGCTGCAACAGCAACTGTACCGATTGAAGTGCCTTTAATATGATTGATTTCACGTATTATCGGACCACCTTGACTAATTTTATCAGAAGGCAAAGGCGAAGTGTTGAATGTGTTGACAGTAGGCGGTTGATCATGTATTGCTATCTTTTTCGATCTATAATCTTGGTATCCAAAAAAGTGGACATTGCTGTATCTGTTTTTAACCATAACAAGCAGTGGAGTAGTCATAAAAGATATTGCGGTTTGGAACCAAAGTCATTTTGAAAAATTATTGAGGATGATTGGAAAAGGTTTTGGAGTAGAAGAAGAGACCAGTAATCAGTGGTAATCTTTTTCAACCTCGCCTCCAGTCGCTGAAATAGAGAAGACCGCTCAAAATCTTGCTTATCGTGGGTTGGTTCTATGAAATTTGCTTCAAGAACTCCTGGGGAACATACTTTGGTTAATGAGTCTCTCATGTCTTTTACCTCAAACAAAACATATTCAATGGAGTCATAATGGAAATGAATCACTATACCCACTACACCATGGCCAACCGATGTCCCGTCCATAGTGACCTTCCAGAAAGGCTGTAACAATGCAAGAGATATGCTAGCAAACTAATCTTTTAATGTTCTATTAAGTATTGCATTCTAGTACTAGAAGTCTGACTTTTCCCTGAATTGTACGGTACCACTCTTACTACAGATGCTTCTGAAGATTATCTACATCATGGACTTGTCTGGTATATGAAAGCATACCCGGATGAGACGGTTTTTGTGATAGACATTGTAACCGCAAACTGAAAGCTTAGGCCCCTCCTTTATAAATCCAACTCTAATTTCAATGGTAGCCTGTAACAAGAAAGCTTGGTGAGTTTTTTTCTCACAACCTAAACCAAAAAAAAAAGATTAATGTGAGCATATTAAAACACATACATTATATGCAATAGAAAACAATTAACCAAAGCTCCGTGCAACAATACCAGAGAGTAGAAAAAAAAAGAGGAAGTCCAGTCTGTATTATTTGTTCCATAGTAGCTTTATAGGGCTTGTACTTTATAATCTTGGAATATCTGAATTCATCAGCAATGTTGAACTGCTCCACAGGGATTTCCCGAAGTATAATTTTGAAATTTTTGAACTTTGAGATATAATATTGAAGTGTAAGCCTGAGGATGAAAAGTGAGTCTCCAAACATCCTTGAAACAATTAAATTATTAAAAAAGGAAGACGATATTCAGAAGATTACCCTCAGAGAGTAACGTAACTGGTATGAAATATGAGATCTTAATTCCAATTTTTTCTGGTGCAACCGTT
This sequence comes from Cardamine chenopodiifolia, assembly GCA_963922655.1. NCBI lineage: Eukaryota > Viridiplantae > Streptophyta > Magnoliopsida > Brassicales > Brassicaceae > Cardamine > Cardamine chenopodiifolia. Next base: position 15,008,902 of record OZ000473.1, read on the forward strand.
TTCCGTCATGGACAACTTCGTCACGGAGCTGGATGTCCTATAACAATATGAAAGATAAAATTTAAATGATCAACTTATCGTCAGCACAAGACACCTTATAGAAAAGTGTGTTACCTCATTGTCATCAAAACTCAGCTCATAGATTCCTTCATCATTAAGCCACATGTTGTAGATGATTACTTTTGTTCCATGTGTTCCAATATCCTCAAACTGGTGGGCAGAAGATGGAAAAAAAACGAATGAATCTAAGGTAACCAAAGCACATTAGGACACCAGTCAAGGAAGAATAGTGATGCAATAAGATATTCACAAGCTGACTTTTGAAAGAACTAACCTGCTGCAAAAGTTCGGCCTCTGTGGAAAACGGAGACCATTTTAGTAGAATTTGAAGGTTGGCAGTCCAATCTTCAGGGGATCCATAGATAATTGGTTGTGGTTGATCCTTGGATGTATCAATATCAATCTGCATTGCATATATGATATATCACTTGAGAACAAAGAATCGTTGCACACTCTAGAGTCTCAAAGAATTATTTATTCTACGCATGAAACAAAATCTACAAATGCTAAAGATTTTACCATGGGAACGATGACATCATCCTGGGCAGTTCTTCTAAGGAACGTGTAAGACAAAAGGCCCACACTCTGAGTAGATTTTCTAAAACAGAGAAGATAAAAAGGTTAAAACAAGAGCATACACCAAATTCAGAGTTTATGTACCAAAAATATCAATACCCTCCACGAGTTGAGCGACTAAAAACAATAGCATCAGCTCCAAGTCTCATGGTACTTGCCTTGAAACCATTTCCATCTACACAAAAAGGTAAAACTCTAGTTAGAGGACGTCTGTTGGAGACCAAGAAAGCAAGACCACCCAACTAGAAACGAGGTCAGTATCCAATTAATAAAGCATAACAATTACATTGTCCAATGGTCGTATTAGACTTCTTTGACGAGTAGCCTAAGCTCATGCATTTTCTGATCACATGGGAATCCATCCCACCGCCATCATCTTCAAGTGAAAAAAGAAATGTCATTAACAACATCCAAAGCCACGGTTACGCAAAAGCATCCCAAAAGGCATACAAAGGCAGCGTACCTTGGAACACTAAAGCTGGGGAATTATCTTTAGCAATATCGATCTTATCAATCTTGACAAACGTAGCACCATTTTGTATCTGAGAAATAAGCAATTCGAAATAACCAAACACTATAGCAAAAACGACAAAGATCAACAAATATGAACCTAATATAAGCATATTCCTCCTCACGCATACCTCATCAACAGCATTGTCAAGTAGCTCGGCGATTGCTGCAACAAAATACAAACACAATGTGACAAAGATCATCAGAGTGTTACCTAATTGATCACCCCCAACAGAGTATATTCGTAGCTTTACCTCCAAAAGCCCATTTGTGCGAAGTAGCATTAGAGTGAAGAAACTTTGAATGAACACGAGCATGCTCCAGCAAACCTGTCAAATCACATCAAAAATACCACAAACCATAATCGTGGTGCTTGGTCTCTATGTGTGCATCACAGAGAGAGAAATGACCTAGAGCAGTCGGAGTCACAACGTTCGAGTTCACAAAGTTTTCTCCAGCTTTCCAGAAGCTCCAGCAGTCTAGGGTTTCCCGAGGAGCTACATTCACATCAGCGATCGTGCTCGGAACTTGTTGATTCTCCATTAACGAAGCCATGCTTCGAAACACTCTTCTTCCTCCTACTCCGTCGTCACTGTCACTGTCGAGATGAATGACATCAGCTGCTGCATTTTGCGCCATAATTATGGATGGGAAAATGGGAAAATCGATGAAGATGAACAAATTCGAAATGGATGAGAAGACGCACGTTGTCTTTTCCGATTTGACTAAGAGACGTTTTAGCTATCAAGAAAAGCAGTCGTCTACTCCGTCATCATTACTTAGTTTTGATCATTGGAAGCCTCATTGGGCTACAAAGCCCAAATACATTACAAGCCCATTTCGGAAATGTGTGGTAAAAATTAATTAACAAACACTTCATATTACTGTTACATATGCTAGATGCTATTAACCAAATTCGAAGAACACCATAAAATCTGAATCAAATTAGGTTTGTTTAGATACCAGAGAGCCTTAATGTTTTAACTTAAACTTGTTGCATCTCTTTCTTCTTAGCATCCACAAGCAGAGCAAGTTGTGCACATTTACTTTTAGCTTCTTCCAGTTCCTTTTCTAAGCTCTTTACTGTCTCTTCTATTTCTTTCTCTTTCTTTATATATTCCTCGCACCTGTTGGAGAATAATATAGATTTGAGATCCCCAGAGAGATATTAAACTGAAATGTGTTTGTATATAAATATACCTCATGAAGAGTTGTATGTTCTCTTCGCTTATCTCACCCGCTGACTTGCCAACGAGGTTGTTTCCAGTATCCTGTCAAGATTTTTTCACTTTAGATCAAACTTGTGGATAACACTGAATCATCAAATGAATTCACTTACGATTGCTGCAGATTGTGGGTTGAGCTGCACCGGTTGCAAGTAATTTCTTACACCCGTGGAATTTCTCAAATGTGGTGCTGCAACAGCAACTGTACGGGTTGAAGTGCCTTTACTATGATTGATTTCATGTATTATCAGACCACCTTGACTAATTTTATCAGAAGGCAAAGGCGAAGGGTTGAATGCAGTGACAGTAGGCGGCTGATCAGGTATTGGTATCCTTTTTGATATATCTGCAGGAATTTCGCCAGTTTGGTATCCGAAAAAGTGGCAATGGCTCTGCCTGTTTTTCACCATAACAAGGGGAAGAATGGTCAAACACAGATATTGCGGTTTAGAACCAAAATCATATTATAAAAATATTGACAGATCATTAGAAAAGGTTTTGGAGAGGAAGAAGAGACCAGTAATCACCGATAATCTTTTTCAACCTCGCCTCCAGCCGCAGAAATAGAGAAGACCTCTCAAAATCTTGCTTATCGTGAGCTGGTTCTATGAAGTTTGCTTCAAGAACTCCTGGGGAACAGATTTGGTTTATGAGTCTCTCCTTCAGAGTTTTACCTCAAACAAAACATATTCAATGAATATTAATTAAAAGGAGAATGAATCACTATACCCACAACACCATTGCCTCTTACTGACCCTTCCAGAGTGACCTTCCAGAAAGGCTGTAACGGTGCAAGAGAGATCTCAACTTAATCAAGCCATAAGCTAAGTGACAATATGCTAACAAACTTACTACAGTTGTTTCTGAAGATTAAGAACATGGAAATAACTGCAATATCAAAACATACCCGGATGAGACGGTTTTTATGATAGACATTGAAGCCGGAAACTGCAATTTTAGGCGCTTCCTTGATGAATCCAACTTTAATTTCAGTGGCAACCTGTAACAAGAAAGCTTAGTGGTTTTGCTTTAACAGACTAAAACATTATATTTAGATTAATGTTTGCAGATGAAAAATAAAGAAAAAGAGAAGTCTTAGTTTGTATTACATATTCCATTGCCGCTGCTTGGGGTTTGTACATTATGGTCTGGGGATGTCTGAATTCATCAGCAATGTTGAATTGCTCCACAGGGATTCCCCGAAGAATAATTTTGAACTTTTTGAACTTTTTGAGATATAAGATGGAAATGTAAGCCTAAGGATAAAGAAACTAAGTCAGCTTTTAAACAACCTTGCAACAGTAAAAGAATAAAATAATAAGAGGATATTCAGTAGAAACCCTTAGAGAATGTCGAAAGCGGTATGAAATATGAGATCTTAGTTCTAATGTTCTGGCATTCAACCGTTTCCCGTCATGGGCATTTTCATCTCGGAGGCGTATATCCTATTATACCAATATCAAAGAAAATAATTTAAATACTTTAAATCCCAACTGCTGCAAAAGACCTCTGACCCTTTGGGAAGTGTAAGTACCTCATCATCGTCATCAAAACTCAGCTCATAGATTCCTTCATCATTAAGCCACAGGTTGTATATAATTACTTTTGTTCCATGAGCTCCAATAACATCAAACTGGTAGGTGGAGAATGGCGATAATTGAATTAACAAACAGGCCACATTAAAATTACACACGGAACCAGAGTCTTTAGAAGGAAACAACCTGCTGCAAAAGTTCATCCATTGTTGAAAACGGGGACCATTTGAGAAGAATGTTAAGGTTGGTAGACCAATCTCCAGGAGACCCATACATAATTGGCTGGAGCTGATCATTGGATATATCAAAATCAATCTGCATTGCAGATATGATAAAATCAATTGAGATCAAATATTCATTTTAGGCATGAAAACAAAAAGCTACATATGCCTAGGGATTTTTACCATAGGAACAATCACATCATCCTGACCAGTTCTCCTAAGGAATGTGTAAGACAGAAGACCGATGCTCTGTGTAGATTTGCTAAAACAGAAAAAAATAAAGTTAAAAACAAGCGCATATGCGAGATTCAGACTGTATATGTAGCAGATAGATCAATACCCTCCACGAGTTGAGCGACTAAAAACGATGGCATCAGCTCCAAGTCTCATGGTACTTGTCTTGAAACCATTTCCATCTGCACACAAAGGTTAAAGACCTGAATTTTGCATCTAACTAGAAAGAAGATTAATGTCTAGTCAACAAAATATAACAATTACACTGTCCAATCGTCGTATTAGATTTCTTAGACGAGTAGCCTAAGCTCATGCATTTTCTAATCCCGTGAGGATCCATCCCACCGCCATCATCTTCAAGTGAACAAAAGAAACGAAAGATCATGTCATTAACAACATCCAAAGCCTCACTTAGGCAAAAGCATCACAAAATTCATTCGAAGCCAATGTACCTTGGAAAACTAAAGCTGGGGAATTATCTTTAACAACATTGATCTTATCAATCTTCAAAAAGGTGGCACCGTTTTGTGTCTGAGGAAGAAGTAATTCAATATAACCAAACATTATACAATTCAGCGGCAATGAGCCAAAAAAAAGAGAGAGCTTAAGATAAGCATTTCACTCTTGAGGCATACCTCGTCAACAGCATTGTCAAGTAACTCGGCGATTGCTGCAATACCATACAAAGAAGATGAAATTGGCAAAGATGATCATCACAAAATTTTCATTCTACACTAAAAATTCAGAAAATTATCTAATTGATCACTTCCAACACAGTCAATTCATGAGGAGCTTTACCTCCAAACGCCCATTTATGTGAAGTAGCATTCGAATGAAGAAACTTTGGATGAACACGAGCATGCTCAAGCATACCTGTCAACAGATTTCATCTCAATCAAATACAACAAACCATAATTGTGGAGCGTGAATGAGAGAGAAATAGAGAGAGATGACCTGGAGCAGTGGAGGTAACAACGGTAGGGACCACAAAGTTGTCACCGGCCTTCCAGAAACTCCGGCATTCTAGGGTTTCCCGAGGAGCAACCGTCGCTGAATCAGCGATCGAAACTTGCTGATTCTCCATTAGAGATGCTAAGCTAACCATTCCTCTTCCTCCTCCTCCATCGTCGTCGTCACTGTCAGTGTCAAGATTTACGACATCGACGACTGGGTTTTTCGCCATTATCGACGGACACGCGACGCAACAAACGAATTCGAACGAAACAGCGTGATGTTTTCCTATTTTCAAATGAGACTACGCGCTGTGTGCAGATCAATAGAGCTTCCCTTTGAGCACGAACTAATCCGAAGGTCTTTTGATACTTCACAAAAATTCTCAATATTTTTAACATTACATCAGCATTAATATTTTTCATTTTTTATATAATTACTACGATAAGGTAAAATTTATCCTCTTAGGGTATGTTTTAAAAGAGTGAAAAAGAAAAGTCAATAATCCAAATATTTAGTGCAACACGTCACTGAAGCTGAGATTTTGGGCGTTCGAATAATCTAACGCAAAATCTATTAAAATCAAACTAAAATAAATAAAGAAAACACCAAAAATCCAACATAAAACCAAATCAGATATTGCCACGATTTCCTCCACGGGATAAAAGTATATATTATGCAACATAATAGAATCAGCGGCGACAGACTCGTTGTCTTGGTTCCTATGTCACAGGATCAGTAAAGCTGTGGAAACAAAAACACAAAAACATATGAAACATAATGTTATGTTTATTATCATAAAAAAACCAAAAAATGATTTTGTTTTTACCTATTTGCGATTCCTTCAATGTTATCTTTGACAGGAGAGCTCAGACCATTGGTGATGTTATACTTAATATTAGAGATACGTTCAGATCTCTCATAGGAATGGACATGACCGGACAAAACCAAATCAACTTTGTTGTTAACGAACTACGATTCGAACATTGTTCTCATACTCTCACCTTCCATGTAATGATAGTTATTACGGCGAGTACCAAGGAGTCTCTTCTCTGTTCACCTTTTTCAACTCTTGATCGAGCCACACGTATTGAGGTGTGTATTTGCCTGAGATGCGAACAATAAGTTATACAAGAAAACATAAGAGACATTCAAAAACATAAAAATTATGTGTGTTTGTTAATTATCGTAAGCAGAGTAGGAGGAGAAAACAATGATGTGAGCGGAGGCACGTCTAATAGAGTACCAAAAATGAGAAGTGCTCTTTGAAGCTTTGTAGGCGTTATGGTAACGATGAATATAAGGCTTGAAGGCATGAGGTTCACCCTAATTAAAATTCAAATGGCTCTTAAACTGCAACTAAAAATCAAAACAAAAACTAGGATATAGATAGCAATTACTATGTGAACTTACTATGTTTGGAACGAAATCAATTTCGTGATTCCTGGCAGCATAGACGAGATCAATTTCTTAGCTTTGACCACAAAGAATTACCACTAGCCCAACTCCACGTTGGTAACTCTAAAGACTCTTCTCTCTTAGCTAACTGAAACTACTCTAAACCACAACGTCTCTGTTCAAACTAACACACACATTTTAACACAGCTTACATTTTCTTTTCTTCCTCTCTCTCTATTGTTTGGTTATACATTTTGTAGTCAAAGGGCTCTCAATGGTTGTCTTTAAGGTCTCCAATTGGTTATGGATGTCTCTGGGGCACAAACTGCTTCATATGTCAACCGTTTCAGCTCATTCGGACACGGGTCTTTCCCGAAGTTGCTGTTGGATATCGTCACTGCGCATCTCGCTTTCCCTACACAAGGAGAGTGTCAGATTGCAATTTTATATGTATAAAGATTCTATCTTTTACCCTCTCTATGATAGCGTATGAGGTAGCTACATGACACTCTCCTTGTAGGTAACTCCCGCAGGTTCCTAAAGGAGTCCCGAAGCTTGTAAATTTGATAGATGAAATTGCTTGACCTGGACTACATTTCAAATGAACCTTGGGTCTATGAAATGTCTGTCCTTTCCCGTAGCTTTCGAATTGCCAGTTCTTGACGTTTAGGTGGTATTCAGAAACTTCAGCACAAACTCCGGATGCCAATCGTTTGACAAAAGAGACAGTTGATGGGTTTCCACCAAGCTCCTCGAATATAACCAACAGATTTTGGCTAGGCTTTAACCATGATCTTGGCACATGGTACCATCTTTGTGTAGGTTGACCACAGCTGGTTTGGCATTTGTTGTAGCTACAATGACTACAGTCACCTGTCGCAAATGCTGTCCAGTATCTCCCAATGCTCTCACCATTCACCCAAATCTGACCTTTTCCCATATCTTCCATGTCCAAAGCAAGCGGCTCGTTTCCTTCAGGTGCATCAAAATAACTCTAATAAAAAAAAAAAGTCTGTAACATTAGTTCAAATTCTTAACTAGAAAAAAAGCTTTGCGGAGTTGTGTTTGATTCAATCAAACCTTGTGCCATGTCAAAGGGTGAGGCTTTTGTACAGTTAAGGAAGCATCCATCCACCCCATAGAGGGAGTGCTGGTTTGAAATGCAAGATTCATAGCTTCACCTTTCAGCCCCACCTGATGAAAAACAGAGTTAAACAACTCAATGAAGAAAAAAATCGAAATTAAAAGAGAGAAATCACGAGAAAAGTTGACAGATAAAGAACCTGATATGTCCATTTTTGCCATGACAAATCCCTTTTCCCTTGACTCAACCCGTGCAATGCCACCGGACCCAAGATTCCAGTATTCCAGGACTCAAAGTGTCCACCCACATTCTTCAAAAACGAAAACAACTTTGACAGCGGATGAAGAAAAAGAATTCTAACTGGTAACCCAACAGCAACACTCATATTTGACAGCAGATTGATCTTTCCTTAAAAGTGAATCTCCTGTTTTGCCTTGTTCCGAAGGCAGGACCTGCAATTCATATATTAAAGTTTGCATATCAGAAACTCACAAATGGAAGTTTGCATGTCCAAATCTTCACCAGGAGATATGCTCATCAACACTTTAACTAATATCTCAAACGTCATCTACAACAAAAAAGAAAAAAAAAACATAATACGAATTAAAACGTGCATGAGTAGTAAATAAACAAAATATTCACTTGATCGGTTTGGTGATGGACCATTCTCAAAGAAAAACTACCTTTTTGATCTCATCTTGAACATGAACCAGGGGAAGTTGAGCCCAAGAAGCCGAAGTGAAACCAACCGAGGCCTCGATGTTTCTAGTGATCCTCTCTTTGAGGTGAGGAGAACTGAGGAACGCGCCAATGAGCGTGTGAAGCCTCTTTTGGTGAGGTCCATTGATGCTGTCTGAGAATCGAGTTTTCTCAACAAATGACACGATTTCCAAAATTCCAATTTACTTGACATCCACAAAATCTTGAGTTTATTCGGGAGGTTTAGTTCCTGTACGGATCATAACAATAAGCTTTTGTATTTTGTTTTCTTGGGTCATATCTATAACCAGGTGGTGTTTTGGTTTATCGGTTGGAATGTCTCTTTATATAACCTTATGTATAGTTTGCATTATGCTTTATTGCGATTCTTCATCATTTATTTTTGTTATGCTTCGACAAAAATATACATAACAAAATTGAGTTGTGATTGGTGGACCTCTTGCCGTGTTGATTATCTATTTTTGTTGCTTGCAATGCTATCACTCAGTGAACTAGTTAAAAGAAGACAAACACACAAAAATAATATGAAGCAAAGTCTATTTTCTATATTTTAGGTGTGTTGCATGCTCTTTACTATAATTGTTTTTCCCTTAGGCTTAATCTATATGAAAACATTTATCTTTAATTTTTACTCTATGCGTTTTAAATTAATTGTCGTTTTAAAAGTTAAAATTTGTTTCAAACTAGTTATCGTTTTATGTTTCTAATACAAATTTTGACAAATTTTCCAATTTTATCTTTATATTTGTTATTTATTAATTAATAATATCAAATAAAACAATACATTAATTAGGAGTAAAAAATGTTTTATTAATATATGTGAAAACCATTAAACGATAACTAATTTGAAACGGAGGAATTATTTTTAACACATCCATTATTTAAACCACTAAAAACCATTAATATCAATCTTTTTGTCAAAAATTTACCATTAATTTTTCTACTTGCTCAGCTTTTCTTTACGGCAACATTTATACTGGCCTATTGGGCAAAAAAAAAGAGAGGCAAACGAGCACAGTAGAAATCCAATAATATTGACTTGTCACAGTCAAATCAAACATTTGGTGATTTCGAAAATCAAAATCATCACTCACCATCACCATTCATGACTCTGTTCATCACTGACATTTCTAACACTATCTGTCTCTCTATCCTTTTCAATTACAATTCTTTTATAAAATTCCCTGTAAATAACTGATTTGGTTGACTATAAAAGTATGTATACAGAAGAAAAAACAAAACAAAAAAGTAAAAAGCTTTCGAAACAAACAATACGAAAGTATAACTTAACTTGCACAAGACGCAACAACAGCATCAACACCACTATCATGAAACAAGGAGAGTTTAGTAATCGCGAGAGCTTCTCCAAACAGAGATGCCCTCGTTGATTTCTCTATCCGAACCTCCACAAAATCTCCTATTTCAGGATTCCTCTTCACATCATCATCACCAAGAAGACACGCTTTATCAAACAGAGGCTTTGTGACAAACGAAACTCGATGTCCTTTATCGGTTTTTCCAATGAGTTCTGTCTCAGGAGCTCTCTTGTTTGGTCCTTCAACGAGAACTAACTGAATTGATCCGACCTGAGAGTCGTAACATGGACCTGTTGTTTCGCGGAATGCTTCGATAAGTTCTGTTAAACGTCTCTGCTTCACTTCCTCTGGAACGTCATCTGTGTAATTCCGATGAGCGTGTGTCTTCTCTCTCATGCTGTATGCAAACATATATGCCATATCGTATCCAACCGCTCTCACAAGGCTTAGTGTTTCTTGATGTTCTTCTTCGGTTTCTCCACAGAAGCCTACCAACACACGCAAGGTAACCCTAGTTTAAGGGACTTCTAAAACAGAGGGAATAAAAATGGAATAGGTTTAAGCTATGTATTTGAGTAAGCATACCGGTTATAAAATCGCTGGTTAGAGCCACGTCGGGTATTATACTCCGAATCTTTTTAACAAGATCCAAGTAAGCTTCTCTGGTGTAACCTCTACGCATCTGTTCAAGTATTCTGCTATTACCAGATTGTGCAGGAAGATGGATGAGATTGCAGATATTGTATCTATCTCTCATCAAATACAACAACTCATCCGGGTAATCTTTAGGATGAGGCGAAGTAAACCTAAACCGCATCTCTGGAAACTCCAAAGAGAGTCGGTCCAAGAGATCAGCAAACCGCAAACCCATGTTTTTAACTCTACATCTGCTTGAGAATCCCTCACTGTATTCCCAATTAGCACCTGACTCAGGATTAGATGAATCATCGTTATAGCTGTTCACATTTTGCCCTAAAAGAGTAACTTCTTTCACACCGGATTCCCCCAACTCCTTAACTTCACGGACTATGGATTCCACAGGACGTGATCGCTCTCTGCCTCGTGTAAAGGGAACAATGCAGAAAGCGCACATGTTGTTGCAGCCTCTCATAACTGAAACAAAAGCGGTTATTGCGTTTTGGGAGATTCGAACTGGAGAAATATCGGCGTAAGTCTCTTCTAGAGAAAGAAGAGTGTTGATTCCTTTTTGTCCATAGTCTACTTCTTCCAATAGCCTCGGGAGATCTCTATAAGCATCGGGACCGCAAACCACATCGACCATTTTATCAGAATCTAGAATCTTGTCCTTCAATCTTTCAGCCATACATCCCAAAACAACAACTTTAGGAGGTTTGAGAGATTGTGCTCTTCCTGAAGCGACATTAACTTTCCATTGACGTTTTAGGAACCAAAAGTAGTTAAGTCTTTGCCATACTCTTTGTTCTGCGTTGTCTCGAATAGCACAAGTGTTGATGAAAATGACTTCCGCGCTCTCGGGATCAGTCACTACTTCTTTATAACCGGAGTTTTTCATAATCGAAAGGACTATCTCCATGTCGTTTATGTTCATCTGACATCCATATGTTTCGTGATAAATCCGACCTTTTGATGCAATGTCAGAATCTGGTGTGCATCTAAGAGCAAGAAAGAATTCAAAAAGAAAAGTATTAGTGTAAGTTATAGAAGCACAATCATCATTCTGGCATGTAAAAAAGTTCCAGAAATTTGCAGGTTTCAAAACTTGAAATAGAAGTCAAATTCTGGTAACTTTAGACCACCAATGAGCATAAACTGTATTGGTGAGCAAACACATTTAACAGAATTGGTTTCCGCAGCTTAAATTGGCACTCTGATTCCGTAAAGTTCGAAACTTTAGGTTTTCAATTAAGCCAACCAATGGCCAACACCAAATAGGCAATAAAACATCGCAAAATTCTCTCAAAATCAGAGCTTTAAGATCATTAAAACTACTTAACCGATGATCAATGAAATAATGGGGTCGAAGAAAAATAGAAGACTTACTCAGATTCAATCTGGGGAGTGGTAAGAGAAGCGTGGGCTTGAGCTTTGGAGATGAACTGGTGAAGGCTTGGACCATCAAACTTACCGAAACCAGCAATTTGAGAAACAGAAAAGCTTCTAGAGTGATCTAAGACAAAACCATTCTTCCTCTTTATTGGTTTTTGTGTGAGACGATGCACGCTGCGGCAATGCGGGAGAAGAGTAGAAGAAGAAGAAGCATGGGTTATTACTTTAGAGGAGAGAAATGTAAGAGCGAGACCACGTCGTGTAGTGGCTTTAAAGCAGAGAGAGCAACCATGAGGGTTACTGAGAACTGAAGAGAGAGAAGAGAGAGAAGAAGACGCCATTGGAGATGAGCTTCAAAGTCTCCAAGAGAACAACGGAACGGGAGGCTCTGAGGCTTAGGGATTTACAAATCTACTCACACTAAAATGCAGCGTTTCGTTATCCAGATTTTAAAGGGTAATATTGTATTCTCAGCCTCCTTTTTATCGCTTAACGAACATTTTGGTCAGAAAGAAGTAGAAGAAGAAAGAATGATGATGATCCAGAAATGGAGAAGATCGGGAGATTGTATAAGATTTGGCTGTAAATATCTTACTAATCTCCGATCAAAAGAGAACAACTCAGTGTCCCGTTCTGTTTCAGGTTTAATTTGTTCTCCAGTTTTACTTTTCTAATTTAATTGTTCTTTTAGATTAGAGATGAAAAAAAATTGAACTTTGCTTTAGATACTGTAAGATTTTGGGATAGATATTTGTATTTGAATTCATATTTCATTGGTTGATTATGGGTTTAGGCGTTGTGCATAGTTACGAATCAAAGAGCAAACTTTTTGAGCCAAATGATGGGAACCATAACATAGAGCTTCATCATCGATGTATTGGTAGAAATTTGGGGAATCAGCAGCAGATGTTTTGGGTCATCATCAGCTTCACAAATTCAAAGGAACCCTTTGTTTTCGTCATTGGATTCTAAGGATGTTAGCTACTTCAAGGAGATGTTAGGTGAAAAAACGTAATTGAAGATGAAGAGGCTTGAGACTGCAAATACAGATTGGATGCATAAGTAAAAGGGATCTAGTAAGCTGATGCTCTTGCCCAAGAACACAGAAGAGGTGTTTTTTTCTTTCTTTCTCAACTGTATCTTACCATTACTTTGTTTGGATCGCAATGAATATTTGTTTAAAACATAAGCTATTTAGTGCAGGTGTCTCAGATACTTCAGTATTGTGATTCGAGGCGGTTAACTGTTGTTCCTCAAGGGGGAAACACTGGTCTCGTTGGTGGAAGTGTGCCTGTCTTTGATGAGGTTCTCAATTTTTCTCTCTTCTGATGTTAATTGGTGATGATCAAAATGTTATAGGTAGTATAAAGAAAGAAAATTTTCAGGAGTGTGAGAGATACCGCAAAAGTAAAATAGGAACCAAAAAAGCTTCTGCAGTCATAAACATGACTAATCTGAGGCATCTTTGCAGGTGATCATCATGTTGGTTTGATGAATAAAGACTTAGCTTTTGATGAGGTAGTTAGGAATCTTATATTCATATCAATTGCTGCTCCTATTTTCTTTTTTTCCGTAGTTAGATGCAAAATGTGTGTGGGCTGTTCAATGGAGATTACAACCTTTTATTATAGTGTCATTTACTTCATTTTTACTTTGAGTAATGTAACTATATACTTGATGATGATACGATCCTCTATGTACAGGTCAGTGGCGTCTTGGTGTGTGAAGCAGGATGCATTTTGTCAAATTTGGCAACGTTCCTTGACACATAAGGGTAATTCAACCATGTCTTACCATCGTAGTTACAATGAACTAAAAGTTAGTTGAAGAGTGATTTGATACTCAAATAGCTCGGTTTTTTGGTCAGATATAGCTACATAAATTTATGTTTCTTCAGTTTTATTATGCCTCTAGACTTAGGTGCAAAAGGAAGCTGCCATATTGGTGGAAATGTTTCAACTAATGCTGGTGGTTTGCGCTTTATTCGTTATGGCACTTCATGGAACCGTACTGGGTAAGTTATAGTTCTAGTCACACTCATTCCATCGGAAATACTTTTGGGTTTCATCTTCATCCTTTTTTTCTTTATCATTTCAGGTGTAGAAACTGTCACAGCAAATGGCAATGTGCTTGACATGCTTGGAACTTTACGCAAAGACAATACTGGGTACGACTTAAAACATTTATTTATTGGTAGGTATATAGTATTGTCCTGTGCTATACAATGATTGAAATTGACACTTCATTACCAAAAGAGACTAAAAACATCTTGATTCTCTTTACTGGTTGCCACAGGTAGTGAAGCATCACTTGGTATTGTAACTAAAGTTTCTACACTCACACAACCAATGCTGTCTTCTGTAAATTTAGCCTTTCTCACGTGCAAAGATTATCTTAGCTGCCAGGTTTAATACAATTTATTCTGTACTCCTGTGATTGAATGCTCTTTACAGAGGAGATGACATGGGAACTGTTTCTCATTATGTTTCTTTTTCCAGAAACTTCTGGTGGAAGCAAAGAGAAATCTTGGAGAGATACTATCCGCTTTCGAGTTTCTTGATAACAATTCCATCGAATTGGTAAGCTTTCAAGAGCTGTTTGCATTCCATATAGTGTTGGAGATTTTCTTTTCCAACATATACTTTATCTTGTGTACAAGTCTATGATTTTTGCTAAAACATTTACCTTTAAATTCATTTGCCAGGTACTGAACCACCTTGACGGTGTACGTAATCCAATGTCCTCTTCGGAGAACTTTTATATTCTAATAGAGATAACGGGGAGTGATGAAACTTATGACAGGTAAAATTATTTGTCTGGTCTCTGTTGGGACTTTCACAATTCCAGTAAAAGTTAAACGAGGCTCTCTTCTAAGTATTCAGATCCCTTAATAGAGTTATGCCTGATTCAAAAACTAATGCAGGGAGAAGCTTGAAGCTTTCCTGTTAAAGGCATTTGAAAAAGGTTTAGTTTCTGATGGCGTAATCACTCAAGACATTAACCAAGCATCCTCGTTTTGGCACATAGGAGAGGTAAAACACTGGAGTTATTTCCCCTGAGAAACCTTGATGTAACACGTCGTATAATGTCTTCATTATTATCCTCCAGGGTATAAGAGGCGTTACAGAAAGCCAGAGCTTTTTACAAGTATGACTTATCCTTACCGTATGAAGAAATTTACAATATTGTCAATGATCTTCGAGGAAGATTAGGTAAGAAATATACCATTGCACTGTTTCCTTATTTATTGAAACCGAAAGATCAATGAAATCTGCAACCAAACAATGTATATGGTTCAGGTGACTTAGCAAATGTTATGGGATATGGTCACCTTGGAGACGGGATCTTCATTTAAACATCTCAGTGGCGGACTATAATGATAAGGTAAATACAATTATCGATATGAATGAAACATTCCAAAATGTCCAAATGATCATTCTTTCACTCTTTTTCTTGCAGCTTTTAGGTTTAATAGAACCCTATGTTTATGAGTGGACATCAAAGCACCGTGGAAGCATGGATTCGGTGTAATGAAAGCTAATGAAATCTTCTACAGAAAATCACCTGAAACCGTGAGTTAACAACCAACAAATCTTACTACATAGAGAACTTTTCGGGTCATTCTATTCTAACGGGAACCTAATATTTGCAGGTGGCATTAATGGCTTCCATTAAAAAGTTGCTGGACCCAAAGGGAATTTCTAATCCATACAAAGTTCTTCCTCAGTCTCTCATCTCCCACTAAGGTGAAAGACTATTATGCTTTATGTTACGCACCGAAATTATTGAAAGCATCTATCGATGAATGCTCTTGCAACGTCAAAAGTGAAGAATCATCATCTTTTTTAAACTTTGGAATCATTGACATTCTTTTTCGACGAATGCAAGGTGGTGATGAGATGATTCTTCTAAAAGGAACTTGGAATGTGAGAGCAGTCAAGTTTGAGCAACATGATTGATGCAAAGGAACAAAAACAAGTGTTCATTTGAAACTTCTTTAAACTCAGAAAATGTATATGCTTCTTGTTTGTTATTGGTGTTGTCACTTTGTCTTAATATCTTTATCATCATAGATAAGAAAGAATCAAAACCTGTGGATCCTTAGGTGTATTAAAAGTCAAAATTTGCAATGTATTTGGACCAAAACTCGAAAAGAGAAGAGGCTATAATAATAGAAGTTTCAAGAATCTATCACATAATATTTTTCTATTCTAGGCAATTTCGGTTATAATGGATTTTCTTGATTTGTTCAGAAAAGGCTATGAGATCTTAAAACGGATTTTGGGTTTTCTGAATGCGTTAAATATTTTAAATAGGTTTTAGAGCATTTCCATCGGTAAAAAATTCTTGTGGTTTCTTACCAATATTTTTATTATAAATTGTATCGGTAAACGTGTTTTAAGAAATTCTTTTTAAGAACCGGTTCTTAAAGCATCTCCATTGGAGACTCTTAAGGAGTTCTTAAGAGGGGGTTTTAAGATTGAAAAATTATAAACTGCATCGGTAAACTTGTTTTAAGTACATTTTGTTAAGAACCGGTTCTTAACAAGAGTTTCTTAAAACACGTTTACCGATACAGTTTATAATAAAAATATTGGTAAAAATCCCTTCTTACCAATGGAGATGACTTTAAGACTTTTAATTAAGAACCGGTTCTTAAGAAGAATTTCTTACAACACGTTTACCGATATAATTTATATTTTTTTAATCTTTAAGAACCTCCAATGGAAGTGCTCTTAGACTTGGAAAAACTAGGTCGGTTCAAAAACCTCATCGAACCGGCTAAAGTTGGAATGGGATTAACGGGAACAATATCCAGTCCATATTGATATGCCTAACTAAATGTCTCTAATTTAGAAGATAATTTATTTTAACATTTTAGTTCTTTATACCAAGTGTATTTTCTGAGACCTAAGTCGGACTAATTAGAATATAAGATCCGTATAACCCTCGCCATAGGCCCATAGTTTCCATGGGAAGTTAAGGTGCAGCCAATGCATACAACATCATGATTGTAATAATGACTAGTCAAGTTTGATATAATCAAATTTTCTTTTTTTTGATAAAGACGAAAAATAAAAATCATTGAAACAAGTTGCTTACATTTTTGTAACCATCCATTCAAAATAATCAGAAAGGCCAAAAGACAACGAAAGCAATATATTATCAATAAAAATCTAAGGAATCGATGAATTATGGATCCATTAACGGGAAATGGATTAAAACAATGAAAGGGGTCAATTATTACCTGATTCATGCACCAATCTGGTTATAATAAAATTTACATAACTCGGATACTACTATGTGTGCGTTTTAATTTAGGAAATATGGTTTTTCTGAAAATAGATTTTGGTATGTTTTTGATAACATCCCAACTTGGTTTTGATCGCGATCGTTGGAAATGCGTGTAAAAAGAGATTCGGTTCTCCAACACAAGTGGAAAGTCTCGAATTAATAAAAGCCGACACGATAAAAACGACGTCGGGTTGGTGACTGGACATAGATTCAAACGCTTTAAACACACTACGAAGATGATAAGACATTATATATAATGCTCATGGATATGGCTAAGGAGAAAAAACACACAATCTCTCTCTCTCTCTCACCCACTGTAATAACTTTAAACACAAATGACAAGTTCATCTGAATCAACTCGCAAGGTTTGGTTAACTTTGCTTCTTTAGCTATATTTTGTTACAACTCGATTGATGGCTTTGGTTTGATCATCTCTCTTTCTTTTTTTCTTTAGGGTCTGACCAAAATCGCCACGAATAGATTGCAGAAAGAGTTCATGGAGTGGCAAACCAATCCTCCTGCTAGTTTCAAGCACAGAGTCTCTGACAATCTCCAACGGTAATATAACCATTTTTCTCGTCTGTCGTTCCTTCCATTATCGATAATCGATGATTTAATGTTGATTTGTTGGTGTGAAAAGATGGATCATTGAAGTGAATGGAGTTCCAGGAACTCTTTATGCCAATGAAACTTACCATCTTCAGGTTGAGTTTCCTGAGCATTATCCTATGGAAGCTCCACAGGTTCCTCCTCAAACTCCTTGTATTCATACATATTGATTACTCAGCTATCCCATCGCATCAATCCTTTTAAAAGCCGATGCGTTTAACTACAAACAGGTTATCTTTCAGCATCCAGCTCCACTTCATCCTCATATTTACAGCAACGGTCACATTTGTTTGGGTAAGAACATACTCACACACACACACACAAACACAATGACCTACTTGTGTTTCGACCTCTCTATTTAAGTCCAATGACCAGAGCTTCTGTGTGTTTTTTGCTTACACAGATGTTTTGTATGATTCGTGGTCACCGGCAATGAGGCTAAGTTCAATCTGTCTCAGCATTCTCTCAATGCTCTCCAGCTCGTCGGTGAAGGTTTGTTGTATGTTGTGTATTCTCTCTTCTTTCAAAGGCTATTCATAGTATAGTCTTCTCATGATGTTTCTTCTCTCATGCCATCTTGCAGCAAAAGCCTAAAGACAATGACCATTACTTGAAAAACTGCAAACATGGAAGATCTCCCAAAGAAACTAGGTGGCGTTTCCATGACGATAAAGTATAACGTCTCCTACGTGTCCTTTAATATTGTGATTAGAAACATATTGTATGGCCTCAGGTCGAGTTCTTCAGAACAGGAACAGCTTCTTTCTATCATACAAGAAGCTTGTATACAACTTGAAAGCTAAGAAATAACATGTTTTATTATTAAATGGCTTGAATCTTCTGTGGAGAAGAGATCATCAACAACTGTGTGTTTAATACAAACCAAGAACTGAGACAATGATTGATCTAAAAACAGAACTTTGCTTCTAACAAGCCTTCGCGTATATTCGAATGAAGGCAAAAATATGCTTATACCTCTAAAGAAAAGAGCTGATGATCGACCATCCATGACATCTTACAGTTGTAAACACTTAGAAGGACTACTCAGCAGAAGCTTCATTTGTTCCTTGTCATGCTCCACTTTAATAACACCAGCATCCAAATGCTAAAATTTCAAGTATGCGAATTAAAGACAAAATGGTCCAACGAAATCCTAAAGATGATAGAATCCATAATCGCAGTTGTTGTTTCCACACAAATCTTGTCACATGTACAGTGGCAGAGCCAGGAACACAATATAAAATGTGCAAAATAGTACATAGGGGAATTAACCATTTTAACCGCAATGACATTGTTCCTTCATCTTTATGAATAAGATAGAATCTCTTTTACACTTTATTTTTATTCTTTTTATACTCCTTAGTTTATTCACATTACGTTTCAACAGTATCTTATCACAAGAACTCAGACACGTGTTAATATTATAATTAAGACACATTTCAGTTCATCAATTAGATTCTGACACGTATAAACAAATTATGTTGTTTTTATATTTCTTAATAAAAAAAATTAACGGAAAGTAAATAATAATATATATATTTTGTACTTTCTATTTTTCTAATATATGTTAAATTTTACTTTATCAATGAAATTTGAAATTTCTTTTTCAAATTTTGATTTATATATATATTTTTTTTTCTAATAAAAGTTTTTTATGTGTTTCTAATTATTTGAACAAAAAATTGATTGAATATAATCCAATATAATTTATTATATTAATTGGTTAAGTGTTAAATATATTATAGAATAAATTAATTAGAGTAGTCCATGAATATATCGAATTTAATGGATTAAATTAACACATAAATCTATTTAAATCTATCAAATTTTTACAGGAAATAATAAAATTATTTTTTTCTTCTACATGCAAGCAAACCGAACATCAAATAGAGCTGATCTCATTTACGAAATGTTAAAAATATTCCGACAACAGAGATGAAAAAAAAAGGCAAAAACCAAACATTTTCAGGTATAGAATGTAAGATAGGAATGAAAAACTAGAGTTGGTGACAGAAGAGCTGAGTTAGATAATATTGTCGAAAAACGCAAGGAAACAAAAATATTCAGTTGGAAACCGATACAAGTTCTAAACAAGAGGGGAGCATGGGGACAACTGAGATCTTGCCAGAAGAAAATCTCGCCCAGATATGAGTGAGACCATTAGCCGCCAGCCACTAGATCCGTTTTTCTAGATCTGACACGGTAGTTGAAAAAACAAACGATAAAATGAAACCAAAAGCTAGTAGACGTGATCTAGATTTTTAATATGTTAATAATAAAATCGTAATATAGAAACGTAAATTAATTTATTTATGTAGAAAAAAAACTTATATAAATAACTATTTTCTTTAACGAAACACGTTTTCTATTTCTTTTTCTAAAATAATTTTAAAATCTATAATTAAAAACACATTTTTAATTTAATGTTTTTGTTTAAATTTAATTTATTTTAAAATTTAGGAACTCATCCATTGTACGGTCCTAATCTAATATATGATAAAAGATAGTTGGCCCAATTTCTAGTTTAAAAGAAAAATATATTTGTTTCTATAATTTATGTTAAAATTACCAAACTATGACATTGATTAAAAAAAGAATACTAGAAGAGTACTTATGCAAAACTTGAATCTGAGCAATACTATTATGGATAAATATTTATTTAAAAATTG
The DNA here is from genome assembly GCA_963922655.1 of Cardamine chenopodiifolia. Lineage (NCBI taxonomy): Eukaryota > Viridiplantae > Streptophyta > Magnoliopsida > Brassicales > Brassicaceae > Cardamine > Cardamine chenopodiifolia. Next base: position 15,029,334 of record OZ000473.1, read on the forward strand.
AAAGTCGCATTAATATTGTATGGAAACTATTTAAAATATTTCATACTAAAAGTTTCTTGGTTTGATATTTTAAACTCTCAAATTTATCTCTTAACACAACATAAAACTTCAAATGACAGACTCAAGAACAACATAAGACAACCAAAGTAAAACAAATGTCACACATTTCTTCTCCAAAATCTTTATTATTTCTATTTTCGCCTCAACATCTTCCTCATTTCAAGAGTTTATCTTCCTGCAATTCTTCCTGATTTCGCCACTCGAACCCGTCAAGGGAGAGATATTGCCCATCTTGATCATCGATTCCGCAAACTGCTCAAAAAACTCTCCTTGGTCCTCTGCATACTTCTTCACAAGCTCACTAGACTTCTCGTTGTTGCTGAACAGAACCTGGTCCGAATTCAACAAACCCTTGTTCTCTATCAAGTTCTTGAAGTAGCTGTTGTCGAATTTCACGGCGCTGATGATGTCCAGCACCGAGAGAATCTGGTCCCCGCCGGATCTCGGACACCTTTGGCGCAAGTTAGCAGCGAAGGATTGTTCCAATGTCATGTCTGGTCGTCCGTTTCCGGACTGGTTGTACAATCTTTGTCTGAAACTCGTGCATCTCGAGAATCCAATGGTGTGGCTCCCTGAGAAAGAGTTAAGAAGCGAGGTGGCTTGAGACGGAAGCAAGGAAAGGGGTTTCTTTTATTTGTGTTACGTGCTTGTGAAGAAATCTTACCGGAGAGAGCAACAAGATCGGTGACATCGAGTCCTTGACGGTTAAACTTCGATAGAATGGTCTGGAAAGTGTTGTTTGGAGCAGGGATGTTGTTGTTCGAACCACTCAAGCTTGCACTTCTCGAATCTCTTCTTCCCAATGGAACGACCCAGCTCGGTCCACCGGTCTAAAAAAGAAACCACACCGAGTTAGCTGATGTTTCAAATTGATTTGAGACACCAAAAATTATGGAGGAGATTTACAAGAACAGAGGAGTCTCTAGCGGCTAGAGTTAGAGCATCAGCGCAAGAAACAGTTCCAGGGCATTCTTTCTCCAATTCAGCTTTGATTTGGTCAACTACGTCGAACCCACGAGCTGATTTGCTGTTAGGGTTTGAGTTTTTCTCACTCATTATTCTCCCACTGCTGTCTAGAAGCAAAGAGCCATCACAACCCTGCATTTCACAGTTATCTTGCTCAACAAGAAACTTAATAAAATCTTTAGAATAGTGGACGTAGAAGAAATTAACCAAACCTGAACGAAACAGTCGTGGAAATGAAGTCTGATCAAGGAAGCAGCCATACGGGTCTCCCTAGCGACAGCTTTAGCTACAACTGATCTCACGATTTCCCCGGCTTGCGGGCATGAATGGGCGTAGAAACCCGGGAAGAGTTTGCCTCCATAGCTCTTGTCGCAGAGACAGAGAGGGAGAAAGCGAATAAGAGAGAGAAGAAGGAGAATGCTAGTGAGGCTTGCCATTACTTTCAATACGAAGATGAGGAAATGAGAAGACTTGGTGGTGATGAGTGATGTGAAGAAAGAGGAGAAGAAGAGAAGGTATTTATAGGAAAAGACTTTGAAGAAGAAGGGGCAAGAGGAAGTGGAGTTGGTATTAGCTAAATTGAGATGAAGATAATAATCAAGGGTAATGGAAAAATTAATAAAAAATGTAAAAGTTAATTGGAGAAAAGAAGATTAAAAGAGACTAAAGCTTGTGCTTGGTACCCAACATTACATGCTTATTTTGACTAATTAACCTCCATTTTTGGGTTCAGTTATTTAAAATTAATTCGACTTTGAAACTTGGAGGGGGAAAAGCAAAGCAACCTTTGTTTTTAATACATTGATCTTTATCCATATTTTAACGACTCATAACAACATTTTGAAGACTATTTTATAGCAGTAAATTATTCGAATTCTTGCTTCATCATATCCATTGGTTTCGACTAATTGGTTGAGGCCAGAAAGCAACTTTCTATAAGCGCACACTTTAAAAAAACAAGAAAAATAGATTTGGAATTTATTAAGCTCAATTCCAAAAATATTCTAAACGTGTCATTGTGTCAATCGATTAGATTAAAAAATGCTAGTTAGTCTAGTATAGAAGCCATCGTAATATGTCTTAAAATATTTAACACCTCAAGATCAGAATCGTATGAATGTCTTAATCTACTTGGTTCAGTTTTGAAATATTGAGGTTTTATTGTCGGGAACATAATTGAGAAACTAATTATTACTGATCTATTTTTGTGTGTGTAGAAAGTAAGATAGAAAGCGAGGAAACCAAGTATGAAAAGAACATTTCTTAAGAAAGTAACCAATATGGAGCCTAGATCTAACTAAATCTAAAAGAGGAATGCCAAAAACAATATTTACTTTTGCAAAAGGACTTGGTTATTATCCAAAAACATGTTTGCGTAGACAAAGTCCAAGTCTTCTGTTTAGTGAGAAAGACAAGAGTAGGAAGAGATTCTAACTACTCTCTTTTGACAAAAAATTCGTTTCAATCTTTGTTGACTTTTATAAACACACTCTGGTTCTTGTAACCAAAGCAATGAAAGAACACTCTTTTTTTTTGTCTTCTTCGATCACAACACATGAATCTGCTGGTAAAAAACAATCTCAAGGTGAAGCTATTAACTTGTTGACGCCTTTAACATTTTGCCCTCTTTCTAGAAACTAAACATTAAGGAAAATGCAAAATTTGAAAATAGCAGATCACCAGCTTCCCATACCATGCTAGAAACAGAACCTCTTGCGAGGAAATTAGGAGTTTAGATTGCACCATATGTTCTTTCACTAGGTCCCTGCGTTTGTGCTTGAGTAGAAGAGGCAGAAGAGCGGTCCCATGAGACCTCATTGGCAAAAGCATTGTAATGTCTTCAGTTCTTGAGTAGCTTTGTCCACTTCCACTCACCTGTTTATGAAGACCATAAGTAATTAGCTAACATTGAGAGATCCACAACTTGTACCAAAGACCAACACTGAGCTTTCTCTTTGATTTCGCATAAATGAAAATCCTTTTAAGTTTTGTTGTAATACTTACAGTTTCTAATAATCCCGATAGAAGTGACATCCCCGGCAATGCATCAATTCCACGCTGCATCCATATGAGCATATCAGGGATAGTGTGTGTATATAGAATGAAAGAAGAATTAGAGAATCAAGAATGGAAGTAGAAGGATTGAAGATTACCACACGTTCTACTCTTGCATTGTAAATAAAGCCTCCACAGCAGAAAAGTGTAGATGCAACGAGGAATCTGATCAGAAGAAACACACCAGAACACAATGAGTTGAGTTTATTCACCAGTTATATGGCCAGCATGGAAAATCGCAAAGCATTTGTGTAAGAAAAATATGGTTCTGTTGAAATGTTAGTATGACTCTGAGAGTGAGATTTACGTACACGCAGGAAAAAACTCCAAATATAGCCCATCCTTTCGCTGATCCTCCCTCATTTCCTTGGTCATATTCTGAAATAATTTAAGAAAAAAAATTGTATGCGTCAAAGAGAGAGAGAGAGATCAATGTAAAATTTCAGGCTCATGGGGAAGGCCATGTCGATAGTATAAGCTCACCGCAGAGTTTTGTGAGTAAAAATTGAACAGGATCATAAGCATCCACTGGGATGCTGACATTGATTTCATATGGAGTTCGCCGAGATTTCTCACCTATGAACTTTCCGAGAGAAAAAACATAAGGTTTCGGAGTTTGTAACAGCAAATATCAAAGGGCCAATGAGAAAGGAAAGATAACAGAAGTTATTACAAGTCCAATCCAGTACTAAAGTTGAAGGTGTTAAAGTTGTTGGATGAATCTCAGTCAAGGAAGAACCAGCTATCTTAACGTCAAGACCATTCTCTGGGAAAACCTTGATGATAGGCTTCCCTACCAATGTTGAAAGAGAAGCAATTGCAGTCATATAGAGAGTAAATGAGTCTGCTCGGTCTTGAAGCTGAAAATCAGGAACAATTCAGGTAGTAAATACATAACAACTCAAACATGAATAAACGAAGTTCTAGATTTCATACCTAAAGTCACGACGAGGCTTATCAAAGCCAAACTGTGTCATCCCATTATAAATCTGCATGTTAAAAACCCAAAACCGTATCTAATTTTAAATTTATGTTCAGTATGAAAAACAAAATCTGCTACCAGAAACTTGGGTTTGCTTGTTTCTTACAATTTCCCATGAGCGAGGATGCAAACCGACCGTGAATCCCTTAAACACCCGTGGGCCACGTTTCTCACATGGAATAGCCAAGTCAACAGTAACTCCGGATCAGCGGGAAAGGGCAAGAACATGTATGAGTTGTAAAAAAATGATTTTATCACAATTCTTGGATAATAAGAGACAAACAGTAGCAGACGGACCTGCAAGTTGGATCTTGAGTGACATTACATATACATCCAAGTCCACCTGAAATAGGAAAAAGAAAGAATTAAACTTAATGGCTTTCCAATAATTGAGAAGCATTTTGAAGTTTCAACATCCGTAATGGAACAAAAAAGAAAGAAGAAGCAAAAGCAGACACACCTTGTTTCCACATCCTTGCAAAATCTAACCACCAAATCAAATTCCTACATCAATAAAGCCAACCTAAATTCCTTAAAACCAATCAACTCTCAAGAAAGAGGAGAATTATAAAGTGAGCCTTGCCATCATATTCAAATGGATGACCAATCCAGCTGTTCTGATCAAACCAAGTTAAAGAAAGCAACTTCAATCAAACAATGCAACAAAGCAAACTCCTTTACTCTTCTTTTAGCTAGAATTGATCATCAACACAATCTAGTAAACACAAGACAAAAGTAAAATCGAAAGAGGATACAAAATCGACAAGACGACTTGAATTGCCAAGAGCGTCGCAGTTAGAATCCGGGACGGGTACAGATGCAGCACCAATTACAAAAACTGCTGCATTTGCCAAAAGATAAGATATTTCCAAAGCTCAAAAATTCGTCAACGAGTTTTACCAGAGATGAACAGAAATAAAATGAAACTTGATGGGCACCTCAGTATCTGCATAGTTGCTTGAGATAATTGATGACAGGTGAGCTCCGCAAGAAGACTACCATACAAATTAATTTATGCTACTATATATTTTATAAGATGAAACTGATGACTGACGTTTTGTGCTGTACCAGTGAACTTCCTGAATTTCTTGGAGGTTCCTGTATATGTGCTGACAATGGAGGTTGCATGCGCTCTGACAAGGGCCCATGGAACAATCCAGAGGTCATGAAGGTGAATGGGTTTTCTACTTTTTTCGGATAAACACTGATCCAGATACTAAATCTAGACGGTGGATGCAAAAATCCAGATACGGATCCAGATATTTTCGGATAAATATGTATCTCGATGAAATGAAGAAACGAACAGGGCCTACGCTATGAGAAAAAAAAAATCAATTTTTTTAATTTAGGAAAAGAATTTAAGTGAAGGAGGAAGACGAGCGGTGCCTGGTGGGCGGATCTAGCTAAATTTCGCGTTTCGTCTGGACTACAAAGTCAAGCCAATACCGTTTGACTTTTGACTCGTCTAATCTTATGTGCTTTGAAACTCGTCTAGTCTTATGTTTGCTTTGAAACTCAAATCATTTCCAAATCAAAAATATGCTCAAATGTCTACTCTAATTTTGTTTCCAATACTTACAACGGTTTTATAAGCAAATATTGGATCATAGAAATATACAAATATCATCACAAACTAAAAAGATTTGAATTAAACAAATAAAATTATAACATTCACTCTCTCTCTCTCTCGCTCTCTTTTTTTCTTGATTTTTGTCAAATTCATGGATCTACTTGTAATAAATAACAGGAGCATTAGATCTGGAATCCCACATACCACCTTCTTTCAAATACTCAAGATACCTTGAAAACTCAGGCTTCGTCGTCGTTGTCTTCTTCTTCTTTCCGTATAAGAAACTAAAAATCGGGTGGCTAAATTTGCTTGCTGGTTTAACTTTTTTAGATTTCTGACGAGGAAGCTCCTCAAGAATGGTGGGAACACCACCAGCTCCAAGCTTGATAGATGGAGCGTAGTAAGGAACACTTGTCGATCTTCTTAACTTGGCTCCGAGTAAACTGAAAGTAGAATCATCACTGACTCGCTCGTAGCCTCCACGACGGCTTCTTGTCCTCGTGCTTAGGCTTCTTAGCATCTGCATCTTTTTTTTTAAAAATTGTAAAATAGACAAGTCAAGAAGATGATGTGAACGGAGAAGTGAAGAGATGGTTGTTGTTTTTTGTAATGAGAGAGTTTCATCAATGTGGTGTTATTATATAGAGAGATGTGATGAGGTTTTATCGTTGTATCTTATTTAATTTTAAAGTGGAAATGGTCAGACTCTGGATGCTAACTCATTTCAAAAGTCCGACACTTTTAATGTTACTTTTAGTTCTGAAGATATTAAAATTAAGTGTTGATAGGGATGGGTTCTTCGAGCTTCAATGACTTTTCAAGTCTCTTATAACGCAATACTTGACCTTATGCTCATCAAGGTACTTCCACGAGACTCGGTTTATATTAAATCTAATTATTGGGTTAAATAATCAACAACATGTTTATATTGTTTAAAGTGAGTTAAATATATGAACAACAGTTTGTCAAGAAAATATCGAACTTAATAACGTGTGTTTGCGTGTAAATAGCATCATTGCAGATTTATTTATTTTTGGGAAAAAGTAGAACTTGTCATCTAGTCTATTAATCATTTTAGAGAAACATTTTCTTAAGATTTACATTTGTTAACAAAAAATGACAAGTGTATTGAAGACAACTGTTGAAAGGGGTATACAATCAAGATTTTAGTTTAAGTTTTTTGATTTTTTTGATTTTTTCTTATTAATTAAGACCAAATCTACATTATGGATTGGTGTGATACAATTTCAGTTAAAATTCCGCTTCTGTTTTACAAAAATATTTTAACCAATTAATATTCATCTTGGTTTATGGAGCGGTTAGGTTGATATCAGTTTGGTTATTCACTTATTTGAATTAAACACCCCCTTTTTGTAGTGCTAACTGAAATAATTTTCTGCAATTATTAATTTTATTTTTGCGCCTAAATTTAACATTTGCAAAATAGACAGTAAGTTCCGACAAATGATAACTATTATCATTGGTCCTCGCATGAAAAAGTATAATAAAGATCGAATGTAACAATATGGAGAGGCAAAATCTCTATATTGCTGATAATATTTACTATATAAAAGACTACAGAAAATTGCAGCGGTTATAGCGAAGTAAAAATGATCACAATTATCATCTTAAGGCAATGAGAGAAAATAAACCTTAGGGTATTTACTCTTAACTACTCAAGCAGCACCGACTTTACAATTTTTAATAAGAAAAAATCGAAACTTTAAGAAATGTTAAAAATGTGAGAAACCAAATCATATGACCAAGGTCAAAGTCAATAATAACACACGGTTCTACCTTTCTTCTGAGTTGAATCTGTTCCAAGCCTCCTGGAAATTTAAGAATAGATAACATCAATTGTAAATTTCAATATGCCTAAGTCGGAGATTGTGTGAAAAGTGTTACAAAACATGAACTACCTTAAGAAGATCGAAGACCTTTTCACAGATATATTTCTGGTGAATGTTTGCACCTCTTTGCTGTAATTTGTCTGGATGAACACAAAGTGTTGCTTTCCTGTAAGCTCGCTTCACGGCTGCTGAAGTTATCACTTCTGTTAACGGTAAAGGTTGCCAACCGCTCTCGGGACCGAGGATCTGGTTCATAACAAACAAAAAAATAACTTGAATTTGAGAAATAAATAACTCTACTTTTTAACTTTGATCTCTATGTGGTTCATTTAGGAAAACATTACGTATGGTAGTGTTGAGAGTAATGCTCTTATGTTTCCTTCTTTTCCACTTGACCATCTTTTTACTTCGAAGTCTAAGGTTTCAGCGATTCTCTGTTGGAAACAGAAACAAAATATGATTATCGCAAAGATTTGAAGGCTTTATTTGAAGTTGAAGAAGACTTTCGGTTTGGTGGTTTTACAATTCTTTCTGCTTTTTCTCTCTGAGCCACAAGATCACGCATGTTCTTCTCTGCTAAAGCTTTAGCCTGTTAAGGATTCAAATATGACCGTACATTAATTAACATCAATGGTATGGATTCAGTACAAGTATTGGGTTTTTAGAAGCATTAATTACCACACGATCAGCTGTTCTTCGATGCCTTTCTAATCTCGATGTATACCTTTGAGGCGATTCACCATCAGCACCTTAAGAGACGAGAGAAAAGAAAAAGAGTTAAGCTAAAGGGGATGGAAATAAAAACAGCTAGAGAGTTTCCATAGTATATGTACCAGAAGAATTTTTATATCTTAAAGCACCAAAAGAGGCTGAATTTTGAAATTGCTTATCGGAAACTGATATTTCCATTCGTTCACCAAAGAAACCTGAACTCTGAAATTGCTTATCAGAAACCGATCTCTCCATTCGCTCTCTTGCCTCAAAAGCAGCCTTTTCAGCCGCACGTTCACGAGCTTCAGCGGTTGCTCTCTCAACTGCTGCCCGTTCTGCTCTAAGTCTTGCCTCTATAGATAACTTATCAGGCAAAGACTTCGCTCTCGCCTCAGCACATGCTCTCTCCAATCTTTCCCGTGCATCAGCCAAGGCTCTCTGATCGAAAGCCATTTGATCCTTCTCCCTCTCTCTTTCCCTTTCCCTTTCCCTTTCCCTTTCTTCTTTTATCTTTCTTAAACGTTCCAACTCAGAGTCTCTTTCCCGCTTTAGTCTCTCTGCTTCTTTCTTACATAACGCGGATACTCGAGAAGGCAATGGTCTTTCTACTTTTGCATCTTGATTTAAACCCGCTTGGGTCTCATAGATACTTCCTCTTTCATGTTGATGCATGAAACCAGAGGATGTTTTGGAAACACACTTACTTTCCTCTGGATTCCTTCCATCACGACCAACACCTGCTTTTCTGACATTTTCACCTTCAACTACAACGCCTTCTGATCTTTCTTCAACATCAGTTTTCATCCCAATGTCTCGTTTGAGAACTGAGGCATCTTTGGAGCTTTCAAAGTTTTTACTCTTCTGTTCGAGCATTTCTCCTTGAATGCTTTCAGTGACAGAAGCGGATTTCTCACCTGAATCTTCATTTTGTTGATTACCTCTTCCATTTTCATCCAGCTGAGGTGCCTCTTCATTCCTCTCAAATAACCTGGATTCAGCATCCAGCTCATTGGTTTCTTCCTTTTGGCTGGCGTCTTTGAGGTTCTTCTCAAAAACCTTCCAAGGACAGGCTTCTTCGGACATAGATTGTCTCTGGCTTGGTCCTTCTTCCTTTTGTTTGTTCACTGATTTGTGGTTGTCTACTCTTTCATCCTCTTCTAGAGTGTCACTAAGACTTTCGTTAGACCATTGCTCTCCATGAGCCTCTTTGGTGGTTTCAAAGGTTTTTTCCATTTCACAAGCATCTCTTTGTTTCTGGTCGCTTTCTTCTCCGATATATTCTTGACTTTTCGTTCCATTTTCCTGATGCTCTTGATTTTCTCTATGTGTTCTTTCTCTTTCTTCTCTTTCCTTGGCCTCTTGCAGCCTCATCTTCATCTCTTCCTGTTCAAAATCCTCTTTCAGTCTTCTCTCAATCTCTGCCCTCTCAAAAGCTTCTATCAGCCTTTTTTCTTTCTCTTCTAGCTCAATAGCTTCTTTCAGCTTCTTCTCATTCTCCTCTTTTTCACGTGCCTCTTTCAGCCTCCTTTCTTTCTCCTTTTGCTCAAGGGCTTCTTTCAATTTCTTCTCATTCTCTGCCTGCTCACGAACCTCTTTCACTTTCCTCTCCTTTTCTTCTCCCTCTTGAAACTCTTTTATCTGCCTTTCCTTCTCTTCTTGTTCAAGAGTTTCTTTCAGCCTTTGCTCCAGCTCTGCCTTCTCAAGAGCCTCGTTTATTCTTCGCTCGTTTTCTTCCTTTTCACGGGCTTCTTTTATTTTCCGTTCCTTCTCTTCTTCAAGTGCAATTTTCATTTTCCTTTCATTCTCTGCCTTTTCACGGGCCTCTCTCATTATACTGTTCTTTTCTTCCTTTTCAAAAGCTTCTTTAATTTTCCGTTCCTTCTCTTCTTCAAGTGCAACCTTCATTTTCCTTTCATGCTCTGCCATGTCACGTACCTCTCTCATTCTACGGTTCTTTTCTTCCATTTCAAAAGCTTCGTTTAGCCGCAATTCTAGCTCTCGTTGTTCTTTCAGTTTCCTTTCCTGTTCTGCCTTTTCGCGAGCCTCTACTGCTCTCCATTCATTCTCTTCTTTTTCACGAGCTTCCTTAATCTTTCTTTCCTTCTCTTTTTGCTCCAACGCTGCTTTTAGTCTAATTTCATTTTCTGCCTTCTCAAAAGCTTCTCTTTCTCTCCTGTCATTTTCTTCCTTTACACGAGCCTCTTTAATCCTAGTTTCCTCCTCCATCCGCTTCAAGGCCTCATTCAGTTTTGTCTCACGCTCGCCTGTTTGCTTTCTCGCATTTTGTTCCCAATCAAACACACATTCCTGGTTCTTTTCAGCTACTCGCCGATGTGGTGTTCTATCCGATTGTTGATTTTGTATGCGTTTGGTTTTCTCTTCACAGTGCAATTCCTTCTTTTGCCTTGCAAGCTTTTCAGTTAAGAGCTTGTTTTCTTCTGGTCTAAGCAGATTTCTGTGTTTCACTATCCCACCATGATCAGGCAAATTGTTTCCCATCTCAAATTGCAGCTCCACAGGTCTCAATCTCTCATTCTTCGGCTCTTCATGAGCCTTTCCTGCAAGCCTGTCATCATGTCTCTTATGCCTAGATGCTACCTTTCTCGTTCCAGTGTGTTTTGGCAATTTCTTAGCTTCATGATCCTCCCTATCTCCTTCAGCGCTACTACATTGTTTATCCCAGTCAACATTTGCTGCCCATGTCAGCTCCTGATCCATAAACTCTGCATTAAGGGGAAAAGAAATATCTTTTCCACCACTGTTCTCATCAGCATTTCTGGGCAGCTCTGTCCTCACCAATTTAACATATTGTGTAGCCACTTTCCATTCATCATTTCCATCAGAGTTTGCTGACCCTTGAGAAGAGAGTGACTTACTTCCATGCTTATCCCTCAAAGACTTTCTAGCTGTATGACTTGATTTCCCTTCCTCGGTCATTCTATTGTTAGTGGAGGTTGGCTTCGTGGTGGTCCGTCCATCCCCCTTCCTTTCCAACAGCTCTTTTGCACTCTTTAGTTTCGCCTCAGCTTTTACCATAGCTTCTCTCACAGCAGCTGAATTTGCATCAACCTCTACATCAAAGAACGGTGGAGAACTACTATCTGCAGATCCTTCTGACCCAGTGGTTCTAGAATTAGAAGCTGAACTTCTAAAACCGCTCTTCAATATAGGAGGTGGTCTAGTAGGAGGTGGTATTCCAGTAGGATGAGTCTTCAAACCAATCTCAGAAACAGTAACAAAAGGTTCACTGGTAAAAGACTTAACTCCACTGTAATACTTTTGACACCTATCCTTATCTTCAAAGGCATATTTACCAACAGAAGAGGGACTAGTCTCTTCCTTAAGCTTCGTTGTTCCACTACCACAAATCATTTCATCAACTGCAACAGTATAACCAGGAATTGCACCAAGATCAGCTACATGTATCACACCACTAGACATGTTTGTTGTGACGCTGCTTATCTGAGTAGCTTTGTTATAAGAAATGTTAAACTCTGTGCTTCCCTCAATTGAATCGTATGAATCTCTACCATTAGAAAAGCAAGGACTTTTGGTACCTCCTGAGCACGAATCTACTTCTTCAGGTGTCCTACAAATTAAATGAAGCTCAATCAAATCTTAAATTGGATGAAATTTCATAAATTGAATAAAGGGTAAGAAAAAAGATTCGTTTTTTGAAGTACCAAGCATCGTCGGAGGAATCACCATCACCAACCGTAGACCGTTGCTGCATAAACAGCTCTTCGTACGACGGAGCTAAATCGAGATCGTTAAAACCTCCAAAGACTTCACGGTAGTCAAAACCATGACTTCGAACATCGAAGTAGACATCTCTGTCATCGACAAGTGGAAGATTGAGTACCGGAATCGAAGAAACGGCGGCGCGTGAAGAGCCATTGAAACCGAAGAAAATCTCGCAGTAGTCTTCGAGACGAGGAGATAACGTTGGGGCTCCGAACCTAGGAGGACTACCAAAAACGTCGTCGTATGTGGTGGTGGTATTAAAAGTTTTGCCGGAGTTGTAACTAAAACCTCCGGTACCGTTATTGCTGCCATTGTAAGGTTTCTTAGGTAGTGAAGAAGCTGACCTGTTTGGATTCCGAGAATGAGAAATATTTTCCATTAGAATCAACAAAAAGATTCTTAGGGCTTCCTAAATCTTTCTCCTTTCTTCTTCAACCTCTCTCTCTCTCTCTCTCTCTCTCTCTCGTAAGGCTCTTCGTTCAGAGACTGAAACAGAAGTCAAGAGGACGAAAAAAGCGAAAATCAAAAGAGAAAAATGTCCCAAAAAGAAACACAAAATGACGAAAAGACCTCTTCAGCTTTAATTAGAAATCTTATTCGAATTATTTTTTTTCATAAAGGGTATATAATAATAATATTCACATCTCTACATCGTACAGAAAAAGAGAATTAACAAATAAACATGAAACGTTACAAGAACTGAAATTTTACAGTCTTGTTGTTCATATGTTTATATTCTTTTGGGAATTGATTCATCATTTGGTTCCTCTCTTTCATATGTTTGTGAAGTTAGTAAATACTATATATTTATTATATGTTGTTAAGTTAGAAAATATGTTAAAGTTAATAAAATAAGGACGTCAGGATTTTTCTCGTTAACTTATTTACTATATGTTGTTGTCTCTATAGAATATTAAAACAAATTAATATCATTTATTGCTAATAAGAAAACGAATCCTGAAAACAGTCGTGCTGCTGCATTCGTAACGGCCGGCGCGACGGCGAGTAAATTAATAACCATTTAGTATTTGAAGTATTTTAATTAGACTATTTATTTTAGTAAATTTTTATTTATTATTAGTGAAGAAACCGACGACAGGTGTAGCTGGTAAGCCGGTAAAAATGCGGGTGGGACCTATCGTTGCAGCTCACTATCTCATCATTTTATATGTAAATCAATGTTTAAATTACAGATCGCAGAAATCTCATAATTTTAAATAATACTATACTATATATACAAAACTTGGATTATTCGGACCGGTCTAGTCATCTAGATCAAAAGTATAGGGATATAACAATGTCGTTTTTTGCAAGGCTATAAAAACCAAAAAATACGGACGAAAACAAAAAGAATAATAAAAGAGGATAATAAATGAACAAGAAAAACTGGGTCCCAAGAGGGAAGCAAATATAGTGAAACTGGAATTATAAGAGTTTTTTCTGATAAAGGATTTAGAAACGATAGAGTTGACTGTGCCAACTAACTGATAACAACTGTAACGCACTTTGATTTTGTACAATTTCCCTTTTTTTACTTATCTATTGCAATTTTTTAATATCAAAACTGATAAACAATTAGGTAAAATGTTACTTTCAAGTTTTTTTTCAAATTCGTACATTAACAATTTCTAATTGATATATGTATGATGTATGATGAGAGATACGCAACCGAATAAACGCACGATAAATTAAGACACAATGGACACATCCTTCGAAACATGTGTATACTACTTATCAAGTATTGTTGCGCTATTGTATATTCTCCGGATGGCTTGTTAGAGAAAAAAAAACATAGTCACCTTCTGTTATTCGTAAGATTTGATTCTGATTTGATCAATTTTTTGGATAAAGAATGATTTGGTCATGTTCCTTCCAACTTATTTTCAAGATTAACCGGTGAATTACGATCTCTGAATTAAAAAAAAAACTTACAAATTTAAACGATGTTGTCGCAATTCATCTGAATGTGATACGGCATTTTGTTAAACGGTTGTTTTTTTTTTCGGTAAACGATAAACAGGTGAATCATTAGCATTTATTTTTTTGGTAAACGTTAAACGGTTGTCAGGTGAATCATTGGCATTTTGTTAAACGGTTCTGACAATCGCAATAATAGTCTGAAAATTACAGTAGTTTCTCAAGATTTGAGCATATAATATATATATATATTAATCTTGCACAATATATATATATATATATCCAAAAGTGACAACCATTGGAATAACCTGTTAAAACTAAATTAAAAGAGCAAGTAATGTCACGATTAAGACAGCCTAACCTTCCCTCCAGATCATATACAGTCTCTTACAACTCGAAACTATAATTTCATTACAGCACATCTCTCATAATTAAGCACGACAGAATTATGGTGTATGTACAAAGTACAATAAATATTTGTTATACTTGCGTATTATCACCCTGTTGATAAAAAAAAGTATTATCACCCTAGTAAATTAAAATAAATACCGATTCGCATGCGACCAAAAAAAAAACGATTCTCTACTGTAACGTTTTGGTGTCCATAATCGATAACGAGATTTTTCGTGGTATGCATGATTTGATCCATTTAATTGGTTGACAACTCATATGATAATTACTTTACATTGCCCTTTCCCATTCGAAATTGAAGTTTATGATAAGATAACTATATTTGTTCATACTTCACATATGAGTAGTTGGCTTCTCATATTGAGTTGTAGCATCAATTAATGTAGATTTATCTATTCGATTTTTTTGGTAGCCATTAACTAGTCATCAATTAATATACCATATATTATTCTCTTTTTAGATGATATTGAAAATTACGTGCATGGGCTGCGACGGCAAAATAATTCATTACGATATGAACGAACTGCAACATTAAACCATTAATTAGCTCATAACAACTTACATACCACGAAAAACAATACCGACCGAGGCTGAGATTTACAATTTAGTGATTTCTTATTTTATTTGTATGTCGTCCGTAGCAGTTATGACCATCTAAATATCCAACTTTAGTATAAGGTGTTAAAAAAAAAATTTGTTTGGTAAAGCAGGTGCTATTTTTGATCAACAACATATAATATGCAGATTTAAATCTAGGGGTAAACTGATTAGATAATATGTTTTCGTCAAAGTAAACTAAATCTGGTATAAACTGTATAGAATATGATCGTGTTGAACATGACCATAGTTTATGCATAAAAGACCAAATACTAGGTTTATATATTAAAACCCCATTTTCATCTTTTCGTTTGTGGATTATATATTAAAATTAATATTTTCGTTTTTAACTCGACTGGATTCCGCTTTTGGCCACAGTACAGCCTATAGTTTAGATCAATCTGAAGATTATTAATTAGGACCACTTTTCTCTTTTTTGCGTAATTTTTTATTTAATTAATTTAATATATATGTACGTAATAAAGTCATGCTAAGGAAGATTGTATTCATTTTATTTCCCCTTTTATATGTTCAGATGTTGAAAACCGTTGCATAAGGACAAAATATTTAAGAGAAAGCTAAATAAAGTAAAAGAAAAACAAAACCAGAAGATATGATTCTACAAAACTGTACTGTTTTAAAATTTCACGTTTATCTAGGTGAGTTAGAACTTATAATTTACTCCCCAAAAAACAAATGATTGCGTCAACATCTTCCACAACACTAATTAGTACTACTACTATATAGTGTTCTTGTAAATGTTAGAGCAATTATTTGAAAAGACTGTTTCTGAGCATGATTATATTAGTGTATGAATTAGTTATAAACCGGCCCATCTATGAGAAAAAAGGACCTGATCATAACTTTTTGTTGTTTGTACAGTTCTGCATAATGATCTCCATGGAATAAGAGAAGCAGATCACTCCATATGCCCTTGTTTTCCAATGTTTAACAGAATTGTAGTGATTGAGATGGAATACTACGATTAATTATTCATATAATTTGATATACAATAAGTTTCTTATGTTGCAGAATACAATTTCAACCTCTTTTTTTTATAGAAAAAAAAAGAAATCATTCGCGCAACCTCGCTACAAAATATAATTGTACTATTTCTATAGATTACGCACCACCAAAAACAGATTAAGTTATGTAACACAATTTGATAGGAAAATTCGATGTATCTTAAGTTCAGCAACGTTTGAATAAGAAAAATGAAACACAAGAAAGAAATAATCTCTATAATTTGTAAATTAGGATTTTGTAATACAGTGAGTTGTGTTAGTATCAGTTTTGTGTTATTTTTCAAATTTAAATCTGCATATTATAGTTAACAAAAGAAAATCTATCATTCTTAAGTTTAAGAAACGTTGGAATAATAGAAATTAAAGAAAAGGAAGGGGTCCTCGTGTTCGCCACTTGAATCGCATCACTCAGTATTCATACGAACATGTCCTAACAAATTATTACATTTTGATAAAATAAGACAAGATATTTTTTAGCTTAGGAGTTAACCTGAACAAAAGAGTGGCTTAGGTAAATAAATCTTAGGCTCCTTTAATAAATAACTTTGTATAAATCAAAATAATTAAATGAAAAGTGACCTACTATGATCCACACTTTTATTCAAATTAGTTAGTCACTGATTCTATTTTTTCTCCGAATCTATGATAATTGATAGGATTTCTTTTTTTTTTACGGAAAAAAGAAATGTATTTACAGATAATAAAGGCTCAGAAGCAGTAATTGTAAAGGGTAACAGTGTATTTACAACTATATACTTCCTTCACAACAAGAGTCTTTACATCTTCAAGACTGTAGGAGAAGATGGCTTGGAAGCTACACTAATGGACAACAAAGCCTTGTTTACAGCTTCCGGGACTTCGTCATGAGGACAATGCCCTGCTTGTAAATGCACGAGCGATGAGTTTGAGTAAAATTCTTTGATTTTCTCGGCTTTAGCAGGGCCGACCCACGGGTCAAGATCGCCCCAAAGCAGCAGAAGCGGACAAGTCATCTTACTTAGAACACTATCTACAGTATATCTACTCTGGTTCGTTAAGAACCTAGTCATCAGTCTGTAAGAAATTAACAAACAAACAATTAGTTAGGTCTCTTTATGTATAAAAACAGAGAAGCTCTCGTTGGTGTTTTGTACCTGTAGTATACTTCTCCAGCATTTGGATCTGTAGCAGGTTTTGAAATGGATTCGACAAGGTAGTCATCAACATTGGCAGTGTTTATGTACACCTGCATTTTTGCAATAAGAAAAATGAAAACAAAGAAACAAATTTTGAGAAGAAGAAATCTAACAAAGTCAGTAAGACATTACACTCTTTAAGACAGATTCGATTCGAGAAGGTTGCTTGGCTTGCCAGAACAAGAACCCGAGAACCACGCGTTGGAAAACCTCTTTGAGTGGCTTAACTACAAACTTGGTTATCACGGTTTTATCAGCTTCCTCTCATTTTCTACTCTCGGCTGCAAATTATCCTGCAGAGTTTAGAAGTGCAACTCCCTTGACCTGCTCGGGTAATCCTACCGCAACTGTCAAGGCTGTGAATCCCCGAGGCTATGAAAAGTTGAAAACTTGCTTCAGAATTCCTTATGGATTGACAAAAAGAGCTTCAAAGAAGACATTCATTTACCTGTTTCCAACCACAACAGCTGGCTCTTTCACAACCTCTTTCATGAAATCAATAACTTGGTCTGTCCAAACCATGGCATCATACTCTATGAGAGCTTTGTCACTCCATCCAAAACCAAGCAAGTCCAAGGCATACACCTTGTATTTCTTAGCCAATTCAGGAATGTTATACCTATAAAATTCCAAAGAACCATAAGATTTAAATAGCTGTCTTAAGCCTGTAAACTAATAAGAGATGATCCCAAATCAATAGATAAAGAGTGAGAATTTACAGTATAGAAGAGAAATTTACAATACCTCCAGTGAAAAAACAGAAGCACCAATTCCATGAATAAAAACAAGAGGTAAGCCATTTCCTTGAACCACATAATGAATCTTGTGACCTCTCCATCCCAAAAGTTATAACCTTCTGGCTTAAAAGCCAACCTTTCAATACCTAAAGAATACATCCAATTCTTTTAGACATTTTAACCAAGAGAGAAGCCACAATCTAAAACTAGGGTTTTCAGGCTCAAACCTTGAACAGACTGAGAAGCAGCTGATGGTGAAGAAGAAGTACCCATTACTGAAACTCCAGAAGCAACAATCCCTCCTCTCACAGCAAATTCCCTTCTGCTGATTTAACATTTGTTTCCTTCATTGCAAAGATTAAAAAGATTGTTAATAATTCAAACTTTAAGGAAAATTTTGATGAAAGATTGGTATTGAATCTTACTGGGTCGACAAAAATGAGCAGGAAAGATGGATCTTTTAGATGATGAACTGGATAATTCTGTCCTAACATACGGTGTTAGAGCACATGAAGCAGACATCGATTATTCACGGAGAACAACAAACCTTGAAAAATCATCGAGAAACAGATATTTCAGAATTGAGAGAGCACCGAGGGTATGTGTGTGTAGTTGTGGCGACGCCTGAGCCAGACAAGTCGAACCCGCTCGACGAGACAGAGTGTTCTGAGAAAATTGCGATTTTTATGGTTTAACAATAAAACCGGTAATCTCGGATTACCAGAACCGGGAAGAAGAAAGTTTTTTCTATGGCTGGATCATTTTTCTTTTAATACTTAGGTTTTATTAATCGCCGGATCGGTATATATCCGACCGATTAAATGTGACCGGGTCGGGTTTGTATCCGCCCGATTAAACGTCTCTTGAATTATCTCACCCAGCATCAAATAATATAAAAGAAAAAAAGTATAGGGACCAAACATTTCGATCAAAAGCAATGGTGTCGCCTACCTTCCTAGCACTTATCTTCAAACCCATTTTCTTCTTTAGGTCTCTTATTTTTGTTTGTCCCTCTATCACTTATGAAATTTCCGTTGAATAAACTAGTATTTCAAATATATTCATAAAGATTCTCTCTCTCTCTCTCTCACTCGGATATATAAATGTTTGGTTAATGATAAACTTGAAATAGAATAAAAACTTTAATTTATAAATTGACAAAGTTAGTAACAATACGTCACAAGGAAGGAACAGTATAGATTCACAACAAGACATGGAAATCATATCACTCGTCCCAAACTGCAAATAATTCATTTGCAAGTTAAGATTCATGATTCACATTCCCTTTATTCTCCACCTTTAAGAAACACTTTTTCTTTAAGTAAGATTCTTGAAAAACAAAAATTGGATGAGTCGGCACCATTAGCAACGGTTTGATTATTTATGATTGTACGTTTTAATTTAATTTTTTATTTATAGGAAAATTTACAAGAAAAAAAAAATATTTTCGATAGATCAGCTGTTAAAAAAAATCTGATGTGAGGAATGATTGATTATGGGCTTATGTTTAAGAAAAATGATACTTAGAACCTTATGTTTACAAAGTCTGATTATTTTGTTTCTTTTTTATTGCCAAATAGAACTTGAAAGGGTAAATGAACAAAAATATAGAGAAAGACGCACAAAAAAAACTAAGTTAAGAGACTCCTCATTTCATGTTGATAAGGACATGACCAGATGGTATGTTATGTCATTTAGATCTTTGATTTGGAAAGGCTCATGGCCAAGGCCTACACCCTCAAGAACAAGATTGATCAATCACGCTGGAATCATCAGTTGACCCAAATATGCTAAGGTTTTTAACTGAACAAGCTCAACTTATCTCTCCACTTCAAAGAGAAAATCATTTGCGATTCGATGGTTCTTAGATTTGACTACTGCCACCTTCAATGAAATTGCTAATTAATGGGCGTTGTACAAAAACATCTGAATTTTACTCTGAATAAATAACATTTGTGATGCCTTTCGTCGGGTTGAAAACCAGGTATTAGATAAACATGTGCCGGTCTTTATTGAAAACAATATCAGCATGATATGGATAATACATAAGATGTCTATCTTGATTAGCGTGGTGGAGTTTTGGGTGGCGTCATGGTTGTTCTCATATATGTTCTTTGCTTCCTAGATGACAATCAAAAGGTTCACTTTGGTATTGACCAATTCATTGTATGAAGAGAAGTATGATACTAGCATAAAGAGGCTCTCGGCTTTTGGGATTAAGGGTGTCTTACTCGTAAACGAATAATTTGATGATTTTTAAGTATGTTGATTCTAGTTTTCTTTTATGTTTAGAGTAATTTTATAATCGAATCTCATGATGAGTCTTTAACTATGTATATAACATAAAAGAAAAAAAATTATAGGGACCAAACACTTAGATCAAAAGCAGTGGTATACCTATCACTTATTTTCAAACCTATTTTCTTCTTTAGGTCTCTTATTTTTTTTCTTTCCCTATCACTTATGAATTTAGTATCGAATAGACTAGGATAATATTTCAAACATATTCGTAGAAATGTTGTCTTTCCCTCTCTCTCTCACTCACTCAGATATAAATGTTTTGTTAATGATCTCTCTAATACTTGAAATACAATAAAAATGTAGTTTATAGATTGATAAAAGTTAGTAATAATACGTCAAAAGGAACATGGAAATGATATCACTCTCCCCAAACCGCTCATTATTCAGACTATTAATGTTTCTATTCATTTGCAAGTTAAGATTCATGATTCACATTCCCCACATTCTGTACCTTAATATAAGCTCAAGAAACACTTTTTCCTTAAGTAAGATTCTTGAAAAACAAAATTGGATAGTTAGAGCAATTAGTAATGATTTGATTTAACAAAAACATATTTATGATTGTATGATTGTAAGTTTAATTCAATGGTTTTTATTTATAGGCAAATTTACAAGAAAAAAAGATTTTTTGATAGATTGGATGATTAAAAAAATATTTTGATGTGAGGGATGATTGATTATGAGCGAGGATTAAACAAATCTTGAATCTATATGATACTCGAACAGTTTACTAAGTCTTATTATTTTGTCTCTTTTTATTGCCAAATAAAGTAAAAAAAAAAACAGAGAAAGACACAAAGAAGACTAAGTTAAGAGGCTCCTCATTTCATGTTCATAAGGACATGACCACATGGTAGGTTATGTTATTTAGACCCCACAACTTCTCATCTCACCTTCTTTGTCCCCAGTCTCCTTCACTTTTATCAATTTTGTCCCTCTCTCACTTGATTTGGAATCTCATGTGTGTGGGTCAATGTTGCTTTCTATTTAAAGCTAAGAATAATTATATCAAATGGATTACTTTTCTCCCACATACATTTAACTTAACTCTCTCTCTTTTGCTTTAACCCCAAAAGAAAAGATAAGAGCTTTTAAGTCGTTTTGTTACCTTCTCACCATGGACTTGTCTGCACTTGGTAGGCCTAAATGGCTGCAACAGCAACAAATGGTTTCACCAGAGTTTCTTCAGATACTCGGCTCAGATGGGAGAGAAGAGCTGAAAAGGGTTGAGAGTTATTTGGGAAACAACAATGATGAGATGCAGAGTTTCAGACAATTTCCTGAATTCGGACCAGATTATGATACTATTGATGGCTGCATTTCCAAGACAAGTAGCTTCCAAATGGAAACAGTGAAGAACAATGAAGATAACAAAGCCATTGCCTTGCAGAACAAGAGAAAACCAGAGGTTTGTAGGGCTAGAAAGTATTGATTTAGATTTTGTCTAAAAATTGATTTTTTTTTTTGTCATCATGTCTAAAACATTGATTTTGACTGAACTTTTTGATTTTAGGGTAAGACAGAAAAGAGAGAGAAGAAGAAGATCAAAGCAGAGGATGAAACAGAGTCAAGCATGAAAGGAAAATCAAACATGAGCAACACAGAGACATCATTAGAGATTCAGAAACCAGATTATATCCATGTGAGAGCTAGACGAGGCGAAGCCACCGACAGACATAGCTTAGCAGAAAGGGTAATTAACTTAAATGTTGTTACAGAGAGTTCAGAGAGATCCGAGAAATTACTTTCTAGGGTTTTTATAAGAGCTCTTTTTTGGGATTTTTGCAGGCAAGGAGAGAAAAGATAAGCAAAAGGATGAAATGTCTACAAGATATTGTTCCTGGATGCAACAAAGTTACTGGAAAAGCCGGTATGCTTGATGAGATCATCAACTATGTCCAATCTCTTCAACAACAAGTCGAGTTCTTGTCCGTGAAACTCTCTGTCATAAATCCAGAACTTGAGTGTCATATAGATGAATTATCCGCAAAACAGGTGAATATTAGTAGTCAGCTTTAACCCAAGGTTATCAGAGTTTCTGCATTTATTGACTGGTTTTAAATTGAAATATAGTTTCAGGCTTACTTCACTAGTCTTCCAGAAGCTGTCACGAAGCAGTCAATGATGGCGGATTTTCGGTCTTTTCCATTACATCAGCAAGGATCTCTAGATTATTCAGTCATTAACTCGTACCAAACAACATCTCTTGGCACAGTAATAATCTTTTCTCTGATCAGACAAATCTTTCATTTATTTCCAAATTCTTGTTACTTGTCCGTGAAGTAACCTATTTATTATTATTTTTCTGCAGAAAGATCAGACATCTTCAAGCTGGGAAACTCGCTCACAATGTCTTTACAACAGCTTGAGAACCGATTTTGTTTCCAATTTCTTCAGTCTCAAGTAAAACAAAAATCAGGGATAAGAGTCATTAACGAAAATCGCGGTTTTTAGGTCTTATCCTTTTATCTTAAGTTATCTGAAATTTGAACCAGAAAGACAAGAAACCAATCCAAAGATCTTTCAATCATCTATCTTCATACAAATTTACAGATATAAATATATAGTATTCTAGGGGATATGTATGTGTAGAAGAAAGAGAAAAAAGCTCTTGTGGTCACAACAGTTCCTTCCTTTATACGTTCTAGTAAATATTAATATCATTCTATGTTACGGATCTGGATTCAAATATGCCAAAATCTTTATTTCGTTATCCAGATCCAAATTCACGGATATTCGGATCCGAATCCCGGACAAAAAAATATATATAAAAATTAGGTGTGAAAAAAACAGATATCCACCGGATATTTGAATCTGAACCCCAAATATCCGATATTTTTCTTTAAACGGATACAAATATCCCGGATATTCATTTCAAAAACTTTTAGTATTCAAATCCGTTTTGTGTGAATATCCGTTTTTAGGTACGGATCCGGATAATCATTGCCCACCCCGAATAGAAACTATACCAAAACATAAATTGATCAACTAGGAAAAGCGATAACGTTTTCATAACAATCAGAATTTGTCATAATTTAAGTTGACTGAACAATTCAATGTTGAAAAACAGCGCCCGAAAATTTTCTTAAAAGCTTTTCACTAGTGCTGCCAAAAGATAAAAAAAAAATTCACTAGTTAATGATATACAATTGGAAGCTATTTCCCTCTCAATTCTTTCGCTGTATTTGGATTGGTATCAAGTATCAACATATACAAAACCTAAGTCAACAAACAGAGAACCAAAAAGAAATTTAAAATTCTCCAAAAACTAAGTTAAAAACAGCCTAATAAAACTTATGTTTTTTTTATCTATCTTTTCTTCTTCTTGAGAATGGAGAAATTGAGTCCAAAAAGACCAGATTTCTTTGGAGATGGTGTTGTAATTATAGGTTCCTGGTGAGTAACTGTAGTATAAACCTGTGACGTAGTTGAGGCAGTTGCTTCTACTTCTTCTGGTCGGGAGGATTCTTCTTCTTCTTCTTCTTCTTCTGGTCTCGAGGATTCTACTTCTTCAAGAGCTCTAAGCAATTCATATGCACCCACCTTCGCTTCCTCTGTTCCATTGTTGGATATCAAGAAAAGAGAGGAGTAAATATCAACTATTTCTGTCACGACGAGATAGCAATACTCTATCTTTTGTACACAGAGCTGTAGGAGGATTGAGATTGCCTTCTCCTGCTCCTCGGGAACATTTGACTCGAGTAATTCAGCTATGGAAACTAAGGAACCCGGGGTTTCGGTAATACAAACCCGGCCTTTCTCCGTGTTGCAGAGATTTCTCAGAATGACGATTGAGTGTTTGCAGAAAAAATTTTGTTGCAAGAAAGATGTGAGCTTCTGGATGAAATTGAGAGATACCATTTCCAGACATATCTCACTGTTTGAGGAAAGATTCTTGAGTGTTATCATAGCTTGTTCTTGGAGATGTTCTGCTCGAGACTCGGCGACCTTCAAGAGGGAAGAGAGAGCACCTGATGAAGTTATTGATGAAGTTATCTTGGAGAGACCGTCCGTCTGATTAGAGAGAACCTCAAGTATACTCAGAGCTTCTTCAGCTACTACCTCGGACTCGAGAAAGACCGAGAACATTTCGAAAATGTCTTCTTTCAAAGCTTCTATAGCCTTCCTGTTTCCATTGAGGAAAGCCAATAACAAATCTAATCCACCCTTTATTATGTCTCCCGCGGTGCCATTTCTTTCGAGAGCATTCTTCAAATATGTAATAAGTGGCTCAAGAAATTTACTCGGTGACATAGAACGAAAAGCCCGAGTATTGTGCTCCAAACGACTTCTTACATCTTCAGTGACCTTGATCTGCGCATCCCATGGAAGGTTAGTGAGTTCCAACAAGGGATCTATCTCAATCTCGCTGTGACTAGCATCTGTGGTGGCACTAGCACCTGAAGCAGAATCTTTCGTCTGCATTCGCGTGAAGTAACCACCCTTTGACATCTTAGAGTAAGATGACGAGTCAATGGAATAGCTCGAGCTTAAATCCGAAATCGAAAGGCAGCTGAGATCTGGGATATTGTACAGAGAACTTCCAAAACTAGCAATGGAAACAGAGAATTCAATATTGTGGAAAGCCTTTGTTTGCTTTGTCGCTGGCACATCAAGACCGTGCTTCGCGCACCAATTTGATATCTGATTCTTCATCGCTACATTGGGCTCCATTGTGAAATCAAGCAGTCTTTTTTTGGATTTAGGACAAGAAACATTACCTTCATCGAACCATTTCTGAATCCACATCCTCTCAAAGGTGTGGCCTGAGGAAATGACGACAGGATCATACATCACGGTAAGTGAAAGCGGGCATTTAAATTGCTCGGGAAGTATAGCATTGTGTTCCTCAGAACACTCGGCTTCCGCAGCATTAGCATGCAGAGAATCATTGATGGACTGATGATGTGAAAAAGAGTTCTCTTTGTGATCTGCACAAATGATTCTTTCATGCTTTCTCAGGAGACAGATCAGATACTTCAAAATCAGTTTCTTGTTCCCTTCACCCTCTCCTAGTTTCGCCAAAAGCAACTTTAGGGATCTTCTCTCTGTCACAATGGCTTCAGGTTTTGAAAGTTCGAGTTTAAGTGCTGCAAAATGGAAATCATTGATCTCATCCGAAGAAACAGAGGAAGATGTGCTCTGTCGCATCAATTCTCTAAAAGCTCTCCCAGCTTCTTCTTCAGATGAATCTAGACTCAACACAGTTGACCTAAGATCTTGAACTATCTGAGATATCTGCAAGCAAAACTCCCATAAGTGATTCTGCAAAATTTCCTTAAAACTTATGAAAAACATGAGAAGAAACATATAGTTTGGTACAAACCTTGATAGCCAAATCAGTCGGTACCATACTTTGAATGTCGGTTAAGC
Source organism: Cardamine chenopodiifolia (assembly GCA_963922655.1). Lineage (NCBI taxonomy): Eukaryota > Viridiplantae > Streptophyta > Magnoliopsida > Brassicales > Brassicaceae > Cardamine > Cardamine chenopodiifolia. The sequence goes on from OZ000473.1 coordinate 15,054,808, forward strand.
TTTGCTCTAATGATTTTTTGGCTCTCGAACCTCTTGAGAGTATAGCATCTCCTGTTACTGCCTGAAGATTGAAGCATAGTACTAATCACATTAAAACACATAAAGACTGTACATTTCCAATGAATTAGTACCAAAAATCAACCAAGAAAATGTATTGAAAGTTGAGTTTTTATCACAAACCATGTAGAGTTTACTGGATTCACTGCAATATCGAAGAAGCAGCTTAGCATTGTCCAAAGCTCTGCGGAGCAAAATTAGAGTCTGTATCCCTGAGGATCCGGGTCGAGCATCTTCTATATCAGGAATGATTATCATGATTCTATCAACTGACTTCTTCAGCTCTAAGCACATGGAAGAGTGCATCTGAAACAGAGCACCACACCATGTCATTACCAATAACAAACCTTAAAGACCGACAATTTCATGATAAGAGATAATTTGATAGAGCAAACCTTAAAGGATTGAGGCAATTTCTCCATTCGTTCAATCTTCATCTAAACAAGAAGGTTTCTAAATTCTGCAATTTTAATAAACATAAAAGGTCCTTTTAATAATATTTTTTAACCATTAACACACAAGTGAATAAGAAGAAAAAGTTGACTTACCCTGTTATGTCAACGGATTCCAAAGCAACTCAATTGAGATGTTATATTCTCCAAAAACAATTGAAAAGCTTTAGAACCACACACCAAACATAAATTTCCCAGAAAATTCCAGAAAACAAAATCAGAGTATTTCCCTTGCAAAGCCACCGTAAATTAGAAAGAGAAACCAGAATTGGTGATAAACATCGAAAATTTCAGGTAAGACCTTGAGCATAATAATTCTTTTTCTAAAATCCAAACAATCGACTTAACCAAACCCCTCTAGAGAATCGCCTCCAAATTCGAAAAAGACATTAAACACTTAAAAGCTTTCAAGACACTGAAAATTCTCTGTTTTCCCGGGAAAAAAAACACAGACTTTATCTATTGGGTCAAGAAAAAGAATCAGCCTTTCTAGGTTGAAAAAAAAATATTCTCTGGTTGGTGAAACTGGAGAGTAAAAGAAAAAAAAAAAGTAAGCTGAGAGATTATAAGACTGCGGCAGAAGAAATATGAAGGAAGTCTGTACGTGTTAAAGTGACAGCCTTCCTGAATGACAGTCGATTTAAATCGTTGAGCAACAAATGAAATAAGTACGATAATTGGACCGTGACGGGGTCTACATCACCGCGTTTGGTTTTCTACTTTTCCAAGGGATTGCAATTTTACATTTCCCTAATGACGAGTGCCGTGTCAAGCGCAGACTAAATTGAAAGGACGAGGTCTCGGTGCTCGTAACAGTCAGGTCAATACGCATACAAACAATATTATGTTTATAGAGTAATTTGTAGTCTTTTATTTATGATAATAAAAAGGGATCTTCTTTTTAATAAAAGTCTTTCTCACTAAAGGTTGTTCTTTTTCTTTTGGTCAAAATTTTAAAGGTTGTTATACTAATGATTTTAAGTTTTTTACCATTCTATCTATATATACGAGTATTGATAGTGATGTAACTAAAACCTATTGTAAGGATTGATTTCTGTTAAGTAACAAACTGACTATAGTGTTGCTTAAGTTAGTTATTTATCTTTTTCGTGAAATAATTATATCAATTATACTCATGGTAATATGGTATAGTAGGGTTTAGTTCTAATTATTAAAAAATGAACTAATGATTTCAATTATACACATGGTAGAGTAGGCTTAATTCTAAATATCAAATTAATCTGAATAGCATAGTAAAAGAGTGTCCGACGGCACGCATTTCAAGTATTCTTGTTATTTCGATTGTAAAAATCATTATTTCGCTGCTACCATTCACCTTTATTTTATATTATGTGATGCTAATTTCTATTTGTTGATGATTGGTTTTTGTTTTTAACAATTGTAAATATACACATTGTTTTAAAAATCTTTGAAAAAAACAATTTACCTATTCAAATTTGCCAGTTGATCCCAAAAAAGAAAAAAAAACTATTCAAATTTGTCTGTTTTGTTTATAGGAATGCACGAGTTTTTTGCATCATACAATCTTGTCAAAACAAGAAAAAAGCCTAAACGGTGTTCCTGGGTGGGTCCATGCAAAAAAAAATACAAGTTATTGATTTTTTTTTTATCATGCAAAATATCGTTGCTGACCGAATATACTAATACTGCCAATCTCTAAATAGGATGTCAAAAATAAAATAAAATAAAATAGAAAATATGGTATGTGTATGTCGCTTTAGTGTTTTACTGCGAAACATTTCTGATGTGTTTTTTTGGGCCCAAATTACACTTACAAAGTTTGAATTCAATTCAATTTTTTTTGGAAAATCTAGACTCAACGTGTAATTCTCCAACACCAAAATTTTAGTGTGTTTAATTATTCTTACGAAAAAATGAAAGTATAGATAAACATATATAGAAGAGTCAAAAGAGTGTGCAGTCACATCACATGCCATTAGAGAGATAGAATACTTTCTTGTGACCACATCCTTCGATAACGCAAATTAAAGACTTGCTCGTCGTAATCCGTTGACTGGTCCAAATTTAATTTTTTTTCGCTGCCAAATCTATTTGATTAATTATATAATAAACAAGGGAAAAAGGCCAAAATGGGGCACTATTTTATATGATGAATAACTTTCGATAATTTATGAGATTCTCTTTTCACTAGTATACCCTAAAGCTGAATAACTTATGCAAATACTATAGAAATAATATTCAAGCATCAAAAGTTGAAAGATGTTTGGGTTTATCAAGATCTAAACTAGAGACTGGAACTAGACTTTTGACGATTGATGATTTACGCATTGTAAAATATTGTCAGAGTTGGTAGTAGATATCATGAGTTAAAGATTTTGATTTGTTTTCTTCAAGATTTTAGAATGTATGGGTGTTTCTTTGTTTTAAATTGATGAGGGTGTGTCGTAAAATGGACACAACATCAACGTCCGACTGTAATCCTCTCATTGGCCAAATCAGAAGAAAGAGTCTAATGGTTTTGTGGCTTTGAGGGTTTAATTAGGCATATACTACTCCTCTCAGTAGCCAAAACAAAAGAACAAGTCTAATGGTTTTGTGATGTACTGCTTTTGGTTTTAATTAGAGATATATAGTCTCCTCATTTGCCGAATCAAAATAAAGTTAAAGTCTGAGTGTGATGTAATTTGCTCGAGGCTACTATCCACAAACACTAATACCTCGAATATATTTTTGCATAAGCCTCGTATTAATAGGGACTATTTAAAGTATATATAATTCTCGAGAGAATTGTTTAAAGCATAATGGTTTTCCTAGATAAAAATTCGAGATAAGTATTAAATTTATTTTTTTGGTTGTAATGTAAAATTTCCAACAAAAACAACTGAATTGCGACTGTAAATTAAATTTGAGCAAACGGGACCTTGGAGCAACAGTATTAAAATTAACTATAGATTATGTATACATGAAACAAAAAAAAACCCAAAAATTTCACTCCCAATTTTCCGAATCTAAATTTAACCCTCAAAATAATTAATTTGGTTGAGAAGAGTTGTCCAGTTTCTTAAGAACAACTTACAAAACAGAAATAGGGTAGCTAGTTATCAATTTTAGGTCTAGTAAATAATTTAACTTTTAAACTTATTTTCTCCCAAGTTATATAATATGATCGGCTCCACCTACTCATTGACAATTGACAACTAGTCTCAGTCTCACAACCAAAATAATGCTTAATTAACTAAATTTCGATGATAAATCAACTTATAAGATAATCAAGATTTGAAAATTTTAAGTTTTGGTATGGCACACACGTTTAGAGTTGATGATGCAATGATTGATGTGGAGATCTCAACGTTACCGTCCGCGTTTGTCAAAGAGAAAACAATAACAACTGACAAGAGTTCGAGCGCAAAAATTTTGAAAACTTATAGATTTGTTTATTACGAAAATGTTTAACGAAGTCGACTTAACTGCAACATCAAACAAAAAGAAGTTAAAATTGTTCTCTTACTCCAAAAAAATGCAATGTGAAGAATATAAAAAAAAAAGATTTTTCATGAAGTTTAAAATTTGATTTTTTCTACATTTATTTCAATCCACATTTCTAGAATAAATTTCTACCTATATATATGGTTTTGTAAACTTTTAAGAAACACACAAATATTATTCATAAAACAGTTTGAAATTGTTCATCTTGTTTTGTTTATTAAAATTTTTTAGAATAGTATCGGCAAGTTTTCATTTTTTTCATGGTGTTCGGTATTTTATCTACCATGTTTAAATTTTTATTCAATTTTGAAAGATTACTATATTTTTTTCTTACGCAGATTTGAAGATATATGTAGATGCGTATATTAGTTAATGATAGGCATAAACAATTCAGTAGCTCGTTAAATTCAAGTCAATAGATCTATATGCTAGATGAAAGTACATTGTACCTAAACATGTTTGATGCAAGTGCATTTTCTAGAACAGTTAACCATTTTTATTTATTTGGATATATACGAAGATAAAATGTTATTAAATATGATCCGATCAGATGAGTTTAGGATATTCTTTTAGTTTACTATATCTTTTAATAAAAAATTATATTAGATGAAATTATTTCTATTTTTATAAATATTTAATTAAGTTAGAGTTGGTTCAATTTTGAATTAATCGTATTTACCGTGCATTGTTAAATACTACGTGGCTTAAAAATACAACGTAACTCTATATAATATCAAGCGATATTTTTAAAATAAAAAATTTTAAAGAAAAGAAAAAGAGATATTGTTATCGTAAACTTATATGGGGTTTCTGAACTATTTTAATTAATACATAAATGAACTATTTTAATTAATATATAAATGTTTATTAAGATAGAATAAACTGATGGGTACAAGGCCCGTGATCCATGGACCGCAAGCCCACTCATAGTATTAAGCTATTATACCAAGTACTCTACAGTGTTGGGATTTATGCATAATTGAAGACCGAGTGAAGATATACGTCGATATCGTCATCAATTGCAAGTTGGTGATACTGCAATTAATAGAAAGTCGACGATCTTGGGATTTCTTAAGAAAATTTTAAAATTAAAATTGTCGTCAAAAAAATAAAAATTACTTCATCACCAATTCACCATAGATGAGATTAGCTGTTTCTTTGAAATTAATTTTATGTTTTTCTAACATTAACATGGCAGTAGTCCTTTTAAAATGGGCAGTATATAGTGTTTTGGTTAATCCTATTCGGATGTAGTTAGAGAAATATTTTATTTGATCAAATATTTTATTCGTTAAACATTTTTCTGATCATTTATTTCTTGTGACATACTATAAACTTATGTCATCCCACACGAATTTGAATTATATATGTAGGAAAAGTAAAGAATAATAATTGAAGGAACTATTATTTGACAAATTTACTAATCCAATTTAATTAGGTTGATTAATCTGGTCATATTATCCTACTTTCAAACTTCAATCAAAGATAAAAACTTCGTTTCATCGAAGGCCAATCGCGAAAATCGTATATAACTACATTTCCGTCACAAAACAACTTGAAAAAGGAAAAATTACATGCATCTCGATATGCAGTGTATATAGTAAAATGATTGGCGGCGACTATTACTTTTACTTAAAATATTGCAGCCAAAATAGTCTTCGCCGAACAACTCCGTGCTCTGTCGGGAGGCAAATTGAATGATTTTTTATACATTTTATCCCCATAACAACAACAAAAAAAGGTTAAGATTCTGATGTTTATGATGACATCAAAATATGTGGATTCGGAACAGGTATGGTAATTAAATAATGTTAAATAGTAATAAAATGTTAAATAGAGGTATAACGAGGGAGCATCTTCAAAACGTCAAATGTGGTCCACTTCAAAGGGATCAGGTAAGATCGGAATCTAATCAAATAAAGGGGAAAAGAGAATTTGTCCCCCCATATAGACTGAGACTGCAACCATATCATTTGTTATATATTAGTCCCGTCATAAGCTAGGAGATGGTACTATTAGTTAGTCCATATAGTAGTTAGTTTTGAGTTGAAACTTCTGGAACTGTTGACATACAGTTAAATAAGTATAAGATATTAAAAACCCACATTGATTGTTCAAATAATAAAATCATTCTTATAAACCACTTGAAACAAGAATAGCCATATATTGATCAATATCAACTAGACCGTTCAATTAAAAAAAAAAAAAAAAAAACTAAAACCGTTCAACCTATTGATCCACTAATTCAAAAGACTACGTTTGATTTTGGTTTGATTATACTATATATAAAAACAACTTATTCTAATGAAACTTTGAAGCAAGAATTTCGTTCGTTATAATGAAAAATGAATCTTTACCTTAAGCAAAGAAGCGTAGACGTGAAGGTACGGATCCAAATGGAAGAGTCCAAAAAATATTCCAAGAGGACAAGTTGCTGAGTGGGCAAATGAAGTTGAAAGGAGATGAGTATCTGTCAAAAGAATTTTTTTTATCACAAAGCTTAGAATAGAGACCAAAATTACGAGAGCGGATATTTCTAAACTTTTTGGAGAAGAAATTCAGTCCATATCTTCATCCTTTTTTGTTACAATATATATATATATATATATACCTTTTTAAGTACAATAAAACACAGCGAGTGGAGAGGAATAGGAGAAGTTAAATAATGTCCAAAACAAAGGAGCAGAAGAAGCGTAAGAAAGGCGCAGATCTTCCCAAGATTTGGAATTTCTCCACTTGTGTTACCGCCCAGTGTTAATATAAGAGAAACAAAAAAACAAGAACACCTGAATATCCTCGACAAGGTGCCGTTTCTTTCTTTTTCTTTTTTTTTCCTTTTTCGCTATTCCATTTTCGTGGTAAATGCATATTTAACTTCGGTTTAGTAATGCATGCCACAAACAAAAACAATATAGAAAACGAAGAAAATAAGTTGAAAAATTCTATGAACAAACTAAAAATCTGTTCATATATTGTTTCATGGATTATCATTCATATGTTTGTGTATATATTAATTAATATATGTTTACAATGTATTTAACACATTTAAATTTGGGAGTACACATTAATATATTTAAGAAAATTATTGTTATATGTTTTTGTTTCTCTATTTCATAAAGTTGCAAGACAAATATCATTGACAAATATTGACAGAATTTTTTTTTCCAGCTCGTTAAGGGAATTTATGTCGCCCGTTATTAAAATGATATACTATTAAGCAATAACCATTAGACAACATTTTCAAATATAACAATTTTTTTCTTTTTATATACATGCATGCTTTACAATTTTTATACAACGTAAAAAAAATTATACACGCGCAAAAACGCAGGAAATCTTTTAAAAGGAGTGGTTTGCAAGAAAAATAATTGCTCAAGTTTACTAAGGTTTAAATCAACCAATCTTCGTAGTCCGCTGTTAGAAAAGGACAAAGCAAATATTTCTGTAAGGGATAACGATTGACTGGTTGGATGACGAAATCAATACATTATGTTTTTTGGGTCATATATAATCCTGGGAGGAACATGTTTTGGAGGCCTAATATCTCGTTATTAAGCCAAAGCACTTCTTAGTACTAGTCTGATATTTGTCTTCTCATTGGAGGTAACATAATTTAAAAGCTAAAGCTACTAAAGAGCATCAAGACATAGGTATATATATTAAAGAATAGAGAGCATCAAGACATATAAGGGGTTGCATGCGCGAGTTTCCGTCCTTGTCAGCTGCTTAACACGAGCCAAATGTGACAAAGAGATTACCCAGATGATTACATATTACTAAATTTGCTATAAGAGCCATGAGAATAAGAATATCAGGAATAGATATGAAGTGGGATTATGTTGTGTTTTCTTTTATGACATTACCAAATGACCTCGACATATATATATCTACGAAAAGACATATCATCACTATATCATAAACATATTTTTCCAATAGACTGGATGGAGATCACAAGAAGCATCAAAACATAATCTAACAATCTCATGTGTTTAAATAAGCATCGGATACGATGATTAGATCTCTAGATAACATCAAAAGCCTTAAAGAGGTAAGGGAGGTCCAAAGCATGGTTACTGCTTTGGGCGTATTTACTGTAGCAAGAAAGAAAAAAAAAGAAGTAAAGAACCCACTTATATTTTCTATTGCATGGACAAGGAATCTCAAGTTTCATTGGATTTTTTTTTTCACAATTGCGTACCTTCTCTAAGACTATGTGGTTGCTAAAAGAAATAGTCACTCTTAAATTATATATTCTTCCAACTGGCTTAACCCCATGCTTTTCCCTCCTACTTATAAGGAGCTTCTCCTTCTCTTCACTTACCAAATCAACTCCTTGTTTCATCAAGTCATACAAACATCTTCCTTCTTTTACTCACTCCCAAGAAACCAGATTTCCATTATCAAAAGTCTCTTTTTCGATCTTGTTCTAGACAGATTCGCTAAATGGCTTCCAACTCCATGAGTTCTAACGCTTCTTGGACACGTAAGGAGAACAAACTATTTGAAAGGGCGTTGGCTATATATGACCAGGACACTCCTGACCGTTGGCACAACGTTGCCAGAGCAGTTGGTGGCAAATCAGCTGAAGAAGTAAGGCGACACTACGAGCTTCTCATTATGGATGTCAATGACATTGAGTCGGGGCGTTATCCTCATCCCAATTACCGTTCAAATGGAAGCAGCAACTGAAAGAATTTGAAGAACTCTAAAAGGTAAACAGATACATTTATGATAGACATATATGCATGCGATCTCCAGTTTCTTATATATGTGACTTCTTGTGTCATCAGGCAAGCAAAAGAAAAAGAAATTTACCTTATTGATCTATAGTAAACACCACTGTTTCCCATATCTATGAACTCTCCCAACTTCTAATGGTGGGGCCAAAAGCAATCTAGTAACAGAGAAATACAAAAGTTAGTTTTGTCTACTTCTTGAAATTGATCATTACGCCATTATCTTCATGCCTGTTACTCTTATATTTAATAAATAATTATAGACGCAAAAAGCCATAACCTGACCTTTCATCTATCCTTCTGTGCTATCTTTTAGCAAAGGAAAATCAAAGTCCCACAAAATGATAACATGTCTCTTGTCTTTAGCATTGCAAAAACTACAAAACAAACATAAATAGTAATCCCCTTCTCTTCTAATTTCATTTGACTTGAGAGTACTAAAGCTAAAGTTCATAATTATATAGAAATTTTGATAAACTAACTAAGATGGGTCTTGCCAGTTTCTTAAAGATGTTGCAAGCAGCAAGCTAAAATTCATTAGAGAAAGATTGCCAAAGTTATATATATATATATACACCTCTTTTTAGTATTTTGACGTAGTTTCATCTGGATTTTATGTCTTGCAGGCTTTTCTGAAGTCGACATGGTTCCAAACAGGGGCAGACCTACGGCAGGAGAGGGTGTGGCATGTGCCTCACCCTAATTTGTTTTTTTTTAATAATTAGTATTAGTTTTATTTAAATACCTCTAAACTAAACATTAGTTTAAAAAAAATTAATTATATGCCCCATACTAAAAACTAGTCTGGATCCGCCCCTGATTCCAAACCCATTCACAATGAACATCTACGCAAAGATTGTGAAATGTATTTACTTCTATTTGTGTTACGACTATGAAAGAATCCTCTACTTCCATGATAATCTAAATCAATCAAAGTGAATTTCATACAGTAGACTGGTCTAAACTAGGTCGCCTCGAATTATTACACAAATCGTACAAAATCCAATATAATAAACAAGATCGAACGATTAAAACCCGCTGAGAAAACGATTTTGAACATGGTTTGATTCACTTTTGCACTCACCTCGTCGTTTTGGCGCCTAGCCCGAGAGAATTTCCATGAACTTTGTAAAGTGAAACAATACGGATCACAAAGAAATCAAGAGAACATCGATGATGGTTGTAAATAAAAGAAATAGAGTAGCTAATTGTTTTTTTTACTATTTTTTTTTTTACGGATCATCAAAATTGGATCGTTTGGTTCTCATGAGATACACGCGTCTATGTTTTGGGGGGGGGGATTTTTGCATGGAATGCAATATATATATATATATATATATATATATATATATATATATTCAAACTAATCCATCCTTCTGTATTCTCCCAAAAAATGTTATATAATACTGGAAATAGTTTGAAATATCTACATCTCTAGACTCTAGACTATTCAATCACGGAGGTTGCAAAAGCTAAGTTTTATTTAATTTTTATTGTTATTACCGCATGTTTTTTTTCTCTTTTTGTGGATTACGGTTTTCCATAGAGCCAGTTACATAGCGCAACGATCCAATTGAAAAAGTGATAAAATAAAATGATAAAAATGGAGGTCTTTTTTTGGGTATAAAAATGGATATATTGTTGTCCGATGCACGAGCAAATTACTATAATTTTTATACTATGATTATAAGTCAAAATGAGAGGTCCCCTACTAAGCTATACACTTTTATCAATTTGATATATATTCATTTCGAGTATTATTCGTTTGTGCCAACCACAAAATACAAGTAATATACGTATACTTTCTGAAAGTAAAAATGAGGGATATAGCTTATGCGGTAATATTTAAAAGCACAAGCCTTATATATTCTACGCCGAAAATTGTGACCCATATAAACCATGACGGATAATTGGAATTATACAGTTCCCTTTTTTTTAGAATTATACAGTTCAATATTTATAATTTACAGCTCCAGTTCGTTTAAGTGACAGAAGAAGACAAGTACGATATTTTTTAATAAAAAAGAGAGAAATTATTCTGTATTATTTTACAGCAGATGTCTTCTATTTCCCGGCGCGGAATTGCGACCCATACGAACCATATAATGAAGAAGTAGAAATTTATAATTTAATAACTAAGGTGTTATGTAAATAAAAATTTGAAAATTAAACCAAGAAACTAAGTTGTTAAAAGAAGACAGTGTATCTAAAACCGCTTAAAAAGAATTAGACAAAATAGATAAAATATGGAGAAACTTAATACGAAAGTTGTTTTCTCGGTTTTCGATTGATTACTAACGAAGATACATTTTTGTTTTTATAGGCTATATTAACAATTATTAAATAAATGTGATAAACATGAATAAAGTATATGCTTTTATGATAGGTTTTGATATATCCAACCGGATATATCGTATCATCCTCCCTCAAGCTGGAACATGTATGTCAATAATACCTAGTTTGTCATGATGAATGTCTAACTCCCGTCGACCTAAAACCTTTGTCAACAAATCTGCTAACTGTGCTTTTGTAGAAACGTGAACAGGGGTGATTGTCTTGGCTGTCACTTAATCTCGAATAAAATGACAATCTACACCAATGTGTTTAGTTTTTTCGTGAAAAACCGGATTGAGAGCCATGGCGATAGCGGAGCTGCTGTCCGAATACACAACCATCGGAGCTGTGTGATCAAACCCCAGATCCCGTAATAAGCGCCTTATCCATATCAATTCTTTAGTCAACATAGCCATAGCGCGGTATTCGGCTTCAGCGGAAGATGTGCTTACCGTTTGTTGTTTCTTGGTTTTCCAAGAGATTGTAGACCCACCAAGTTGAACCACATAACCAGTCAAGGAACGACGAGTAAGAGGACATGTGGCATAGTCCGAATCACACCAACCTGTTATAGTGAAGTCTGTTTCGGCGGTAAGTAAAATGCCGCGACCCGGGTTCAATTTTAAAAATTTGACGAGACGGAGTGCGGCATCCCAATGATCACGTCTGGGTGTCTGCATGAACTGAGCCAGGACATGGACAGAGTAGGAAAGGTCCAGACGAGTGTTCGCTAAGTAGATGAGTTTGCCCACTAAACATCTGTACGAAGATGGGTCAGGGAGTATTGGAGATTTAGAAAGCGCGAGAGAATGATGTTGAGGAATAGGGATCAGCGATGGTTTGCAACCGAGCAGGCCAGTCTCAGAGATGATGTCGAGAGCGTATTTGCGCTGACAGAGAACAAAACCACTATTATTTCGAACCACTTCGATCCCCAAAAAATATTTTAATAACCCGAGATCTTTCATCTTAAAATTTGCAGCGAGATAAGCTTTGAAATATGTCACCGCGGCTTCACAACTCCCAGATATGACCAAATCATCTACATAAATAAGGATGCGGAGAGAGTAGGTGGGGCGAGCGATCATGAAAAGAGAATAGTCAGCGGAGGATTGTTTAAACCCGTATCGGAGCAGTGCCGTAGATAACTTGGAAAACCAACATCTGGGTGACTGCTTCAGTCCGTAAATAGATTTATTTAGGCCACAGACCTGATTGCCGTATCGTGATTCAAAACCCGGAGGCAGACGCATATATACTTCTTCCTCGAGATCCCCGTGAAGAAACGCATTGTGAATGTCCATTTGATGGACAATCTAATTCAAACCGGCAGCATAACGAAGGAAAACACGAACCGTACCCATTTTTGCGACTGGATCAAACGTGTCGTCATAATCAACCCCCTGTTTCTGTCTGTTTCCCAGAGCAACAAGGTGCGCTTTGTGTCTCTCTAGAGAACCATTTGAGCGAAACTTGAACCTGTACACCTATTTGCATCCAATTATTTTCTTTCCTTTTGGTAAAGTAGTAATGTCCCATGTTCGGTTGAGATCATGTGCACCAATTTCACTGTCCATGGCGGTGACCCAGAGTTTGTTTTTAGCAGCTTCAATAAAAGATTTAGGCTCAGTAGCAGCCGTAATGGCCGCCTGAAAAGCACGATGTGTGGGGGATAGTTTGGCCGATGAGATGTAGTCGAAGAGCGGATGCAAAGAATCACTTGGTGCTAAGGTTATAGCGTTGGTAACGAATTCCTTGAGGCGTGTGGAGGGGATTTTAGTTATTTTGCCTCTGCCTAACTCCGCATTGTCAACTTCTGGAGCAAGTAACAAATCGGATTGGACCGCTGGTGGTGGCAGACCCGAGGAAGTGTCGGGTGTCGTTGCGGCAGGTGATAGAGCTTATGTCGTGGAAGACAAATTTAATACAGGTAGGTCAGGTAGCTCATATGTGATCGGGCATGATGGGCCGCACGTAAGTGGATGAGTTAAAGACTCAGAGAGCCTTATGCCCGCAGGATCAATGTGATTGATGTCCATGGTCGGGGGAGATGATACATCCATAGTTGAGAACGGAAATTCTAGCTCAAAAAATCAAACATCTCGTGAGACAAAGAATTCCGATGTTTCTAAGTCGAAGACCCGCCAGCCTTTCTGACCGTGAGGGTAGCCAACGAAAATACACCGTCTGGACCGTGAGTCAAATTTTTCACCGTGGGTATATTGATTGTGTGCATAGCAAAGACAACCAAAAACACGTAGATGTTTGGTGAGAGGGGCTGTACCGTGGAGCAAATCGTATGCAGTTTTCCCGTGTAAAACCGGAGTTGGTGTCCGGTTAATAAGATATCCCGCAGTAAGAACACATTCACCCCAAAAAGAGATAGGTAAGGAGGAGTGAAAATGTAGGGCTCGTGCTAGATTTAAGATATGTCGGTGCTTGTGTTCTACACGACCATTTTGGTTCAGAGTATAAACGCAAGTGGTTTCGTGAAGTATCCCGTGATGCCGAAAGTAAGATGCCAAACATAAAAATTCAGTGTCGTTATCGGACCGCAAACGTTAGACTTATGTGTGAAACTGGCGTTGGACCATCGCAAAAAAATCTAATAACTTGTCCCGTGTTTCCAATTTGTTGTGCATGAGAAATATCCACACACTCCGCGAGTAATCGTCAACTATTGTCAAAAAATATCGAGCTCCTGAGTGTGAGGGAGTGCGATAAGGACCCCAAACATCGTAATGTATAAGATTAAAAATTTTGGTAGCTTTATTATCGCTTAACAGAAAAGAATCACGAGTTTGTTTGGCGCGAAGACAAGTATCACACGTCTTATTATAAGAAACACCAACACCAAAAATAAGAGATAAAATCTTCTTAGAAGGATGTCCATAACGATTATGCACCAACATTATTTCAGCATCCTTTGTCAGTGCAGAGTTCGCCACTTCCATACTTCGGAAATAAAAGGTACCATGCTCACGCCTAGCTAGTCCAGTCACTGTCCTCAAATTCCGGTCCTGGACCACAAGAAATTTATCAGTCATTTGAATTACACATTTATTTTCATCGAGAAGCTGGTCGAGCGAGACGAGATCCGTTTTTAAATCCGGCACAAAGAATACGGATTGTAACACTAATGTGGTGCCTAACGAAACTGTCCCTGCGTAAGTTGCTAGCTTTTCAGACCCGTCAGCTAGTATAATTAATACCGGAGAAACTTCACGAATGTTTGATAAACAATGGCGTTTTCCAATCATGTGATGTGAGCATCCTGAATCAAATATCCAATGAGGCGATGACTTACCCGTTAATTGTTCTGTTTTGTTGAGCGAAGAAGCATTGAGAATCCGTAATATGGAGTTCCATTATTCATCCGTGACTCCAATAACCGAGTTACAATCATCGTTAGTTATCGTGTTTGATGAACTGAGTGATGTTGTGACTGCAGCATTAGCTAGGATACGTTGAGTTGCTGATTGTTTGAAACCGAAATTTCCAGATTGAGATGCTCGACGCGCATGGTCTCCCCACCACTCGGGATACCCGATTATCGTGAAACATCTCTCCAGAAGATGACCGGAACGTTGACAATGATGAGATACGGTTTTGTTACGATCTTCTTTAGATTTAGATTTAATCTGAACATCATAAGCCATCGTCTCAGTTCGTTCATCACGTTTTTTGTGATGACTCAACAAGTCTTCTTCTTGACGAATGATGTTATAAACTTCTTCAACGGACGGTAGAGGAGTTTGTGATATGAGGTTCGATCGAAGAGATTGATAAGTATCATCAAGGCCATACAAAAATTGTTGAACCTTGTCATCTTCACGATCATGTTCCTGTAGTATTAGCACATCACAACTGCATGTACCACACTTACATCGTCGAATCGGTGTGATCGAATAGAGTGTTTCCCAAATTTTGTTTATGCTTCCGTAATAAGTTTCCACGGTCTGACCTTGTTGCTTGCAGTTTGCAAGTTCATGCTTTAGTTGTTGAACTTTTGGGCCGCTTGAAACGCTGAACCGTTTCTTGAGGTGATCCCATAAATCTTTTGCAATATCCCTATGCGAAATATTGGATCGCAGGGATTCATAGATCGGCATCTTGATCCATGATATGATAAGTGCATTTACTGGCTCCCAGTCTTCGAAATCTGTTGAGTCTTCTGCGGGTTTGAGGATAAAGCCGTCGAGAAACCCGAATTTCTTACGAGAGCATAAAGCCGTTTTAAAGCTTACAGCCCAATCATCATAATTCGATCCTTTCAAGAGCGGGTACGATATTACAGCACCTGGGTTGTCGGATGCTGTGAGGTCATAGGGGGATATTGTGCGACGAGTTTCTTTTCTGTCAGTGTTAGGTTCAATAATCGACATAGTCAAAAATTAATGACTTTAACGATTAGAGACAAAACAAGTCGAGAAAATAAACTTAAGGACTCTGATACCAAGATAAAATATGGAGAAGTTTAATACGAAAGTTGTTTTCTCTGTTTTCGATTGATTACTAACGAAAATACAACTTTACTTTTATAGGCTACATTAGCAATTATTAAATGAATGAGATAAATATGAATAAAGTATATGCTTTTATGATAGGTTCCGATATATCCAATATATGGTATCAAAAATACATGTTTACTAAATAGTCAAAAGTGGTTACTCAACCATCCGTTCATAAAATGAAGGTGGACATTTTTATACAATGCATAACTGTTTTTTTTTTCTTTGATAAAAGGGTTGCATAACCGTTTATTTCAACTTCGAACTACATGTTTCAATTGAATGCATGAAATTATATAGCATAAGTTAGTGGGTTAGATTTTATGCTTAAAATCTTTAAAATAGTAGGAATGTAGCCATATTTTCAAACTCTATAAATTCGCAAGTACGTACGTTCGAATAATTCTTATATCAACTAGCTCAAAGGTGTGTTTTTGTTTGATATTCCATCGAGAATATACTAAGTTCAGTACATGGTAGTTTTAATCATTTGAATGTGGATTGTGGGATAATTTCTTTCATTTTAAATAACTCTTAAAGAATAATTATCTTACGTACCCGTAATATAAACAAACGGAATCTTATAAATATAATTTTCATAGCTGAGTGGAGAACAAACCTTAGCAAATTTCAAACATTTTTAAAAAAGTCATTTACTTTACACAAATATTTTGAAACTAACAATTATCCAAACAAATGTGGGTGTGTCTACCAAGTAC
Source organism: Cardamine chenopodiifolia (assembly GCA_963922655.1). Taxonomy (NCBI): domain Eukaryota; kingdom Viridiplantae; phylum Streptophyta; class Magnoliopsida; order Brassicales; family Brassicaceae; genus Cardamine; species Cardamine chenopodiifolia. The sequence continues at coordinate 15,071,085 of OZ000473.1, forward strand.
CAACACTAAATTAAAGAATGTAGTCATATAGACAACTCTTGGTAAATAGTATTCTCTTTTCTTTTTCTGTTTTCCCTATTTGTAAATACTTATTTACTATGTCTAAAATTAACAAAAAAACATTCATTTAACTGCTTCTTTATATGGCCCAATATTAGGCCCAGATCAAATGTAGGCCCACATGTGCTTTTTTGATTATTCTCCAAGCACGTTTAATCAATTTATAAAAGACCGTTTAAACCCTAAAAGCTAGCCACCGTGAGGTTTATGGTCGGCAACCCCAGAGATTGATACCATTCACCGTCAATTTCACCACTTTCATGAACCTTTAGCTTCATTTTATTTTGTAGAAATCCATGGCTGCTTCTAGATGGTGTTCCGCGGCGGCGATAGCTGCTGCGTTCACTTCAATGTCAATGTCTCAGAACCGTGCCTACGCCGATTCTAGATTCCGGTTTCCTTTCTATTCTTCTTCCCCTTCTCCTCCTCCGTCAGATTCTCCGTCGAATCAATTTTCGTCGAATTCTAATAAGTCGGAGTCAAAAACAGAGCCTGATGAGCCCAAAGGCTCGGGTTTTGATTATGAGTCTCTTGAGAGAGGTGCAAAAGCTCTTAGAGAGATCAATAGCTCTCCCCATTCCAAACAGGTGAAATGTCATATATATTTACCAAATTCTTATTGAAATTAGGTTTACAAAATTGAGTATTTTTAACTCAAATTTGGATTTTGATTTGTGGAGATGGGTCTTTTGGTGACTACAAAAATGGGTTTTGCTTAGTTTTTTTTTGTTCTGGGTTTTTCAATTAGGTGTTTGATCTCATGAGGAAGCAGGAGAAAACTCGGTTAGCTGAATTAGCATCAGAGAAATCTCAGTACGAAGCTATCCAAGCACACAATGATATTGTGAGTAATTGACTCTTAACTTGAACATATGCAGAAACAGGGGAAATTTTTGATGTGATCTTGATATGATTGCAAAGTGTATGTTCATCATAAGACTTTTGAATTTTGATATAATACGATTTGTTTTATGGGGGATTTGAAATGGGCAGGATAGACAGCAGAAATTGGCTGAGGATCAGAGAAATCTTCTGCAGAAACAGGTGCAAGCCAAAGCCCAAAATTTTCGATATGAAGATGAGTTAGCCAGAAAGAGACAGCAGGTTACTCTTTACATGTGTTTTTGTAGATGGAATAATCTTTCTGAAGTATAAGATCTGACAAATGTTTCTGGTTTGGAAATTTTGCAGACAGATCATGAAGCTCATAGACATCATAATGTGGAATTGGTTAAGATGCAAGAGGAGTCTTCTATTAGGAAAGAGAGGGCAAGAATCGCCACAGAAGAACAGATTCAAGCTCAGCATCGCCAAACTGAGAAAGAGAGAGCTGAACTTGATCGAGAGACGATTCGTGTCAAGGCCATGGCTGAAGCTGAAGGTCGGGCTCATGAAGCCAAACTTACTGAAGAGCAAAACAGAAGATTGCTTATGGAAAGGATAAATGGTGAAAGGGAGAAGTGGCTTGCTGCAATCAACACAATGTTCGGTCACATCGAAGGTATTGAAACTGATAAATCAAGAAAGTTATATCTCTTACTTTGATTATGAAAAAGGCGAAAATCAGTTTTTAATCTTTTTCCTTTTGTTTGCTTCTATATGAAATTGGCAGGGGGATTCAGGACCTTACTAACTGATCGTAATAAGCTGATTATGACTGTTGGAGGAGCTACCGCGTTAGCTGCAGGGGTTTACACAACTCGGTATGCATCTCCTAACTACTAAGTTATTAGATATTGTGGGATTTTCTGAACCTGTCCGATTTGACTCGAATGATCTTAGTTATCATTTTCTAATGTAATCTGTTTCATGATTCTTTTGTGTTTAACAGTGAAGGGGCTAGAGTTACATGGGGTTATATTAATAGGATACTTGGGCAACCGTCACTTATCCGAGAGTCTTCCATGAGTAGATTTCCATTGGCAGCCTCATTGTCTCAATTGAAGAACAGGATCTCAGGGGCAGCAGCAGCATCTGCAGCAGAGGGGAAAAAGCCGCTTGATAATGTAGTCCTCCATCCTTCTTTAAAAAAACGAATTGAGCATCTTGCTAGAGCTACATCAAATACCAAATCCCATCAAGCACCATTCCGCAACATGATGTTTTATGGACCTCCTGGTACCGGTAAAACTATGGTGGCAAGGGAAATAGCTCGGAAATCGGTGAGTTATTATCAAAATTATGGCACTAGCCTTGTTAATACCGTCTTTGTGAGTCCTTAGATACGATTATTTGCTGCAGGGTCTGGATTATGCTATGATGACAGGAGGAGATGTTGCTCCCTTGGGATCACAAGCTGTTACTAGAATCCATCAAATATTTGACTGGGCAAAGAAATCGAACAAAGGTTTACTTCTTTTCATAGATGAAGCCGATGCTTTTCTATGCGAGTAAGATCTCCTCTTCTTTTCTAACAGTAAAATGACAGAAAGATTTCAACTTTTTCTGTGTTTAAAGAAAGATGATTCCTTTTTCTTTTACAGGCGTAACAGCACTTACATGAGCGAGGCTCAACGTAGTGCTCTGAATGCTTTACTATTTCGAACTGGTGATCAATCTCGGGACATTGTTCTTGTCTTAGCTACAAACAGACCTAGAGATCTTGATAGTGCGGTTACAGATAGGATAGATGAAGTCATTGAGTTCCCACTTCCAGGGGAAGAAGAGCGTTTCAAGCTTCTCAATCTCTATCTCAACGCATACCTAAAGAAGAGTGACAACGACAAAGACACAAAACCTAAATGGAGTCATTTGTTTAAGAAACTGTCACAGAAGATTACCGTTGAAGCAGATTTAACTGATAAAGTGATCTCTGAAGCTGCAAAGAAGACAGAAGGATTCTCTGGCCGTGAGATTGCAAAGCTTGTTGCTGGAGTACAAGCTGGAGTGTACGGAAGAGAGGATTGTGTATTGGATTCACAGCTTTTTAAGGAGATTGTTGATTATAAAGTTGAAGAACATCACCAAAGGCATAGGCTTGCTTCTGAAGGTTGTCAACCATTACTCTTCGCTTAGTCATTTGGGTTTGATTATGTATGTCATTTACTTATTCAAAAAATATAATAAATCTTATTATTATAAAATAGTGCTTAATTGAATTTTCAGATTAAACAAGTGTTGTTTTAAAGATTTTCGACAGAATCTGGTTACCCTCTTACATATATTATCATATATGATCACATTGTCGATGTTAAATTGGGTTAATTTTTCTTTGATGTGCGTTTGTTAAAATAAAATATGTATTATTCATCTGTAAATATGGTTTGATTTCAATTATTTAACATCAAACTTAAATAGCAAAATATTTTTTGTATTTCATAACTTAATTTAAATGTGCATGAAAATAAATTTTAAATGTAAATTTGTGTGGACTATACAAATATATATATATATATATATATCCTTTTTTCTTTTTTGTTGCTTAGTTTTTAAAAAATTAATTGATTAAATAATTTTTTTGAAGTTTGTTAGTAATTTAAGAATTAATTATTAATAAAATAGTTGATGACTAGATGGGATGGTAATATTTATGGAGTATATATATGTGTATATATATATAATTGGAAAATATGCTTAAAATGACACAAAATCTAATAGTTTTAAATAAAAGTAACATAATATATGGCGTTTTAATGTGTATCAGTTGTAGAATTAGCTTTCTAAGTAACACCCCCACTACAAAGTTTTTTTCTATTTGCGTCAAATGATCATGCTAATACATTTTAAATTCTATGAAAGTTATTTTCATATTAAAAGTACTATTAACTTGTTAAGAGAATAAAAGGTAAAATTAAAGACGAAATAAACTGATTCGGGAGGAAAAACATCTCCAAAAATACAAAGACTAAATAAAGACGGAAAACAAACAAACTAAAACAAATTTAAGAAGAAAACAAAAACTGAATTGTCTCACAATACAAGAACAATTTTAACAGTAATCATATCTAAAGTAATCATAACAAGATACGCCAACATAGATCAGGATGATTGGATACGGTTCCACACTCTAGTTCTGGTTGAAGTTGTAACTTGGCATACAGTTCATATTGGATCTCGGAACGATAACTCCATTGTTATTGTATCCAAATAATGGTCCATTAGGAAAAACCATGTTTGGATTATAGTTGAATATTGCATTTCTTCTTTGATCATAAAGATCAATGCCAACATCAACATTACAGCCACCAAAAGTGCGAGAACTTTTGCCCAAGTAATTCTGAGAAACATTTAGTTGAGGATATTGAGAGATTTCACCTACCAATTTCTTTTTTATATCTTGAAGAGCACATATCAGATGGTTGGTTTCATTCATATTGAGTTCTTTCACATCTTTCTCATACCATTTTTCTCTTTTTTCTCTTGATACTCTTAAAAACTCCAAATCTTTTCTCTTATTTTTCTCGTATTCCTGTTTTGCCTGCACCTGCAATGAGATTCATTCATTTTGTGTAATTAAATTAAAGTTATGTGTAAACAACCAATTATTACATCTCTAACTAAAATTTAGACCTATTGATCCATTTTCAATTTTTCATTTTAGTATATCGCGTAGAAAAAAAAGCGCGAGATATGGTTTTTATATTTTAAAAAATTTTAGCAGTACAATCGAATTATATATTCCATTTGATATCTTAAAAATTATGGGTTTCACGTTAAAAATAAATTAACAATGATTGTACTGGTCTATGTTTCCTTTAACAACGTACGTACGCACCAATTATATGTATGTGCATGTACAAGTAGCATATAGTAATGTAGTTTAATGTTACACAAATTTAGTGGTATTATTCATAAAATACAATAGTTTCTTATACTTTCTTAAAAAAAAACTTTAGAATTACCTCGGTGAGTATCTCGTTGAGACCTTTGATATTTCTATCTTGACGGATTTCAGCGAGTTGTAAATTGTTGTTGTGTTGGTGGAGAAGGACAAAATTATGGTTACCATTTGAAAAACGAGCAATTAGATCTTTAACATCTCTATGGCCAAAAGAAAACACTTTTTCACCGGGAGAAAACACAATCATAAAAATCTCTACATCACATAGTGTACACAGTTCACTTGCTTTCTTAAAAAGACCGAATCTTCTTTTAGAAAAAGTAACTTGGAGGTTACTTCCATTCATCATTTTTTTCATCTCTATTTTTTGACGACCTTTGGTATTTCTAACCATTTTCTCTGTTACATATGTAAATTTAACATTATAGGTCATTATAAGTTAAAAAAAAATTCCACCTAACCATTATTTTGTTAGAATTTAATTTTTCCATTTGAGAAATATTTCATAATTATCTCTAAAATTTGTTTAAGATAGAAAATTCATGATATTTAAATGCAATATTAGTTGTTATATTGCACAAATATCTAACAAATGTATGTATATATACTCCCTCAGACAGTAATTTAATGAGTTGTTTTACAAAAATCTATTTTTTATTTATAAGGTGTATTACATATGGAAATTTAACATTATAGGTGACTATAAGTAAAAAAATATTTCCACCAAACCATTATTTTTATTGGTATTTAATTTTTCCATTTGAGGAATATTTCATAATTATCTCTAAAATTTGTTTAAGATAGGAAATTCATGATGTTTAAAATGAAATATTAGTTGTATCTTGTACAACAATATGACAAATGTATGCATACTCCCCGGGAGCGGATATTAAATTATATATGACGTGTTCTACAAAAAATTTTTGTTTATTGTTGGAAAAAGTTGAAAAGTAGATAATATCTCAAAAATAGATTAAAAATTATCTCTAAAATTTTATTTTCCCATTTGAAGGATATTTCATAATTATCTCTAAAATTTGTTTAAGGTAGAAAATTTATGCTATTTTATATGCAATATTAGTTGTTACATTGCACAATAATCTGAAAATGTATACCTACACCCCAAGATTATCAAAAAATAATAACAATTTATTTCGTTCAAATTTAATATCTAAAAGATTTTTCTATGACTACTTTTTTGAGTAGTCATCCCCACTCTCTCCTTCTCACGTCACAGTATCCTTCTTTTACAAGTTAACAATTTTTATTTTTTGAGATTTCGTCTTGCGAAAATTTACATTATCTTATTTGACCTTTCTCGTCAAACAAAGTTTCAACATCATTGAGTTAATTAAGAGCCACTGTTTACAAAATCCTCATGATACAAAGAAGTTAAGAAAGGTCGACAAGTAAAAAATAACGATTTTTCATCAATGTTTTTATTTAGTTGTTATATCCGGTTAGTAACCCGGCTAAGCGGACGGGTTCAGTTTTTAAAACTGGTTCTTAACTGACGACCAAAAAAAAAAAAACTTTAACAAAATTATCAAAACGTCCTCTGGTCTACAAGCCCAAGAGTCAAGACGTCGGGGTCAGGAGACACTAACGCGGCAAGCTCTAATGAACACGTGGCATATACACAAGATTACTTTCCCATATAACCGCCTCTTTAATCGCCACGTAAGCATCGAAAATCACGTGCCCAACATTAACCGCTTATCTAGTAATTTTATCTCTTTTGTTTTCCCTCTAATCCTCTATAACTATAAACTTCCATGAAGGTTGTAACCATAAACACACACAAACAAACCCGATTTTTTTCAAAATATTGGGAATAATGGAGAAGAAAACGGTGATGATGATGGTGCTTATGGTGGTGGTGATGCTTACGTGGCAGAAGGTATGCCATGGATGGGGACAGAGACAGCAGAGGATATGGTTAGAGGCGAAGAGTAATGAGAGTATCTTAAGTTTATCAAAGAGAATGCTAAAAACGCAGCCCAGACCGCTACAAAAATGGCGTCCGAGGCGGCTCATGACACAAAGGACAAAACCGCCTCTTGGGCTGGTTGGGTTTCCGACAAAATCTCCACGTAAGCATATACATTTTATTTAGGCATCGACTATACTTTTGTATAGATTTGTGTTTGTTTCTTTGAATGAAACCATCATCTGTAGTGTTTAATCAAATACTTTTTTCTAAATTGTAAGAGAATATTTGAATTTTGTTTTTGCAGAGTGTTTATTTTTAGAAATTTTTGGTACTTTACCAATGTTTATATTTATCGATCCAAGAGCTCTTTTTTTTGTTCTTTCCCAACAGAGGATTGAGAAGCAAGAAAGATGAAGCAGAAGAAGCGGCTGAATCTGCTAAGAAATACGCATATGAAAAGACTGGATCCGCCAAGGATTTTGCATCAGACAAAGCCGGGTCTGTTTACGACAGTGCTCAAAATGCAAAACATTATGCTTATGATAAGGTCAGCGACGATGCCAAGGACATGGCCTACGACAAAGTGGGAGCAGCCTACGACAAGGCCAGTCAAGCCAAGGACATGGCCTATGACATGGCTGGTCAAGCTAAGGACATGGCTTACGATAAGGCGGGATTAGCCCCTGAGAAGGCTGGTCAAGCTAAGGACTTTGCCTACGACAATGCAGGTGGCGCAAAAGACGCTATGTATGACAAAGCCGAGGGTGTGATTAAGATGACTACGGATAAGACCGATGAAGCTAAAGATAATGCTTATCGAACATACGAAAGAGTCAACGAAGGTTCCCAGAATGCTAAAGACATGGCGTCAGATAAAGCTCAGGATGTTAGAGAAACCGCAGGGCGAGTGATGGACTATGGTAAAAACAAGGCAACGGATGCATACGGATCAGGGAGCGAGGCAGCCAGAAGATTTGAGGAGGCAATGTTCGGTTGGGGAGAGGTATGCTGAAGCTAAGGATTCGATGTCGGAGAAGACAAAAGAAGCTTATGAAAGTACGGTGCATATGTCAGAGACCGTAGCGCTGAGCTTTAGAACAGGGGAAGTTAGGGTAAGAGTTAAATTTGCATTTAGATTTCAAATCTTCGTTTGCGACATAAATGTTCTTGTATGCATACATGTATATGTAAGAATGGTGGAGTTGCTTGTATTAGTTGCAAACGCAGATTCTGCATAAAGTTGAACTGTTTCTTACATCTGGATCTATCAAACATGTTAGATCATCATATGTTTGGGTTTTGGAAGAAAAAATAAATGTTCCGTGCAGAGGCAGTGGTGCTAACTGCTAATAGCGCTTTCTACACGAGAAGCAGATGGAGAGGAAAACAAAGAAAATGAGCTCTACTATAAGGTCATTTTAAAAAGTAGCTACTATAAGTACATTCTTGTCATTGAAATGAATACAAATACATAGTTCGCCCTATTTTTTATTTGATGATATTTAATTGATGGCTTCTTTCTTACTTCTTATTCTTTTAATGCATGGACTGATGGACACGAATTACGGAATAGCTAAGACTTGAACGTCTGACTCCGCCAAGCCAAACACCATTTTTTCTTGGCTATTTTTTAGTGAACAGAAGCAAGGAATTCATTGAGAAGTTTATTGTACACAAATGGTCTCTCCAAGTGCGCCAAGTGACCTCTATACTTTCCATACTTTTCATTTCTCCCAATTTTCTACAGTATGAAAATATTCCTAACCAGAATAAAATAATTATATATATGAAAGAAAATAAAAACCGATTATTAGATGAAGAAACTCACATGCGCAAATCTTTTGCAAAATAAAGATTGATGAATCGAGCATTTTCACCCAACAGAAGATGTACTCTCTGCAAGTGAAATAAATTAAGAAATATGATCATGTGTAAGATTTATATGAATTGGTAAGTTATTTATAATCATAGATACAGGCATGATTTTTCAAAGTTTTATTTTTCTGGAGCAAAATACAAAACAGACCGTTTAATGACCAAAGCAAAAACAAAAATATATAATTTCTGAGGTGAAATTAGTATATATTATCTACTTCAGAGATACATAAAAAGAAATTGAAAAATACGCTTATATCATATACTATTAAAATACCTGAGAAAAACTAGGGACTGTAGTGTCACTGCTGATGAGTAGAGCTTCCAAGAGTTCAGCCATTTCTTTCCTAATTGCGAACATTCTGTGTGTGATCGAATACATAATCACTGGTTATACATATGTTTTTGTAAATGCAAAATTTCATATACTGGTTGTAAACCATAAATTAATTGGTCTGAGCGTTGATATATAAAATCCGATAATGTAATAAATTTTGCGAATGTTTATAAAATAAAATTTGAAAGCCCTGCACCTTAAGGTAATCTTGTAAAGGCCATTTTGGGAACCAAATAGGTTTGTGCAAAGCAGCGGAGAAAAGGAACTCAAGTTCCTTAACCGTTTTGGGTAACAAGAGATCCGACAATGAACTAAACCTAAACCAGTTCACATTAGAATCGGTCAAAACCGGAGACGAACCGGACACCACCACAGCCTTAACTATGTTCCCATACAATTCCGCAATCTTGAACGCCACAAAGCCACCGTAGCTAAACCCGACAGGGACAAACGTATCCACGCCGAGTATACGCATAGCCTTAACCAATCACTCGGCTTGGAACTCAGGAAACCGGTCCGGTTTATCAGTGTAGGACCCACCGAAAAAGAGCAAGTCCGGTATATAAACAGCGTATCTCTTGGATAACGAACGAACCTGCAACGCCCAGCATCATTCCATCGCCGGCGAAACCATAAAGGAGTAACACCGCCGGTTTATCGTCAGATTTCTTCGGTAGCCAGAAATTAATTTTGGTTCCTCGTTCAATTTCTACAGTGTATGGAACAATGCCGGCTGATTTCATGATAATTCACATTAACCACCTAAGTGCGACCACCAAGTTCACCATATTTAGCTACAAAACTTTTTTTTTGCTTTTTCTGTTTCTGCTTTTTTAGGTTTGTAGTGTTGAGGTTTGTATTTATAAAGAGTGATGTTTATTTTTGTTTGTTTGTTAAAGATCAGGTATCGTCGATTAAAAGAGATGTTCTCAAACTGATTGATGCATGCATGAGTAATGAGGATTGTACCACAAAAACACCTTTGTCTGCGATAGGGCCAATCATGTGAAATATTTACATTTCCATTGGTCGCCCTCCGGCCTTGTTGTGCTGTCTCGAGGAGCTAACAATTGTAAACGTTTATTGTTTTTAGAACCGGCCAATTACTATTATTTTCAATGCTTATTGTACAAAGGTGGATGTGGTAGATTCATGTTTAAATACCAACATTTGTAAAATATTTGCCAAAATCTAGTACGTTAACATAACGTGAAATGTGTTAATAACGGGATTATGTTCCCGGCCGTTTCAAATTAAACGTTCTCAAATTCTAAACCTTATAATCTTTAAAAAATTACTGGAAACTTAAAATCGACCATCTCAAGCTTAGAATGTCACTCTATCGCTCACTCAAACACAAACATCTCTTTCTCGCTTGACCAAAATCGAACGTTTGTGTTTTGTATACCACATCTTAGACATTTAAATCTTTCATGATTTTTAGCCTTTTGTAAGACGAGACAAACATCATGCAATAACAAAACTCCATAATATTCTGAACACTTCATAAAAGGTTAAAAACTATTTGTTTTCTATTGTTATCGACAGATGAATGAAATTACTTATTCCCAAGGAACATCTGTCTTTACTTAGTCTAGAGAGACATTTCGAGCAATAGAGGAGACATTCTAAGTTTGATTGATTATGGCTCTCCAATAATTTAGAGATTTTAGGATTACAATTAAGGAAGTTTTAATAGGAAAAAGTAAATTCGTTATTAACACCGTTAGGTGTTCACGTCATGTATATGGAGTAGGTTTTTTTTGGCAAAAATATGAATTTTTTGTATATTATCTAGTCATAAATATTTACCAACATTTTTCGAATCAAGTAGTCAACCGTTGAATAGTGTATCTGGACCATTATTGTATCCATGTTTAAAATTTTTGGTAATTCTTTTATACGTATATGAGGAACTTAGATATTAACTCAAATTTTACAGTGTATATTTTCAAAATTCTACAGCAAAGAAAAGGAAAATTTAAAATCCTAAATAAGAAACAAAATCGTCACTTTTTCCCCCTCTGGATTTGCATGTTCTTATGAGATGACTCCAACGGCTACCCTACCCACACTTTCTCTTATCCCACATCTCAGGCTTTGAATGGGAGAACGTATATTTGATCAGACGTGAATTCCACTTAAGATGACATATTTTGATCGTAGTAAAGAAGCAAAAGACAAATCAAACAAAGCAAACCAATAATCATTCAATCTTGAGACATATATATATATATATATGTATAATCAAATATAACTTTATAAACTTTCCAAATTCTATTTATTGAAGAGATTTAGCTTCGGAGTGTATAGATGCAAGAAATTTTTTGAGATGCCTATTGTAAACACAAGGTCTTTCCAATTGTACCAAATGGCCTGCCTTCTTTATACTTTCTATTGTTGCCTTCTCACCTAGTTGTCTAAAAAAAATAACAACCAAAATAATTAGGATAGCAAAAAAAATTATTTTAAATGGCAGATGAATGTAATTTTACTTTCCTCAAACTTACTCTTTCATGTTTTTAGCCAATTCGAGGTCAAAGATTTGATCACTTTCACCCCACAAAAGATGTATTTTCTGCATATATACACTCGTATTATATAGAATCTAGATTCTCGACGATAATCATAAAAAACAATTAATGGAATATTAATGAAGGATTAAGGAAAATAGATATATCATTCTACTGCAATATTGTAAAAGTTTTTTTTTTATAGCAAAATTGTGGTATTATTTTTCATCGAAAATAATTAACATTCCAGCGAAATATAGAGAAATGACTCGTACAACCCAGTTTATTACACTAATGACAGAACTATTTGCATTCATAGACTATCATTGCATAATAAAACTGATCTAGTGTAATTTCTTATAGATATTGATTAATATCTTACAACAAGTAAATAATAACAATAATAATAATAAATATCTTACATGGTTTACGTATAACGTATACATACACGGATGTGGACATTTATCCATACGTACCCGTGGGAAATGAGGGATTTTCATGTCCTTGTTGGACACCACAACAGCCTCTAACAATTCAGCTCTTTCTTTCCTGTTGTTGAACATTACCTACCAATTTCACCAAATAGAATTTTGAATCATAGGTCCACTTCGTAATATTTCTTTTTTTCTTTCAAAAATTAGTTCTTAGGATAAATATATAATAGCAATTCTACTTATGAAAAACAATAATCATTAGTAGAAAAAATAAAATATAGTTACCCAGATATAAATATATATGAGTTTTAGTTGAGAGTAGTTGAACAAAATATAGCTAAACGACCATATCATATTTTATATATAACCTGACAGTGACATATATGCATGTAGAGTCCATAGTTATCTATAATCTATTTTCGTCACTTATAAGTTCTAGATAATGTTGGGCGAACGAATTAGGACGAACAGAATGTTAAGTTCAAATGAAGAATAGAAAAGCAACATTAAAAATTAACCAATTCTGAAAATCAAAATTTACGAATGATAAAAATCTGAAAACTGAGTAGTAGTGTATAAACATATATTCATATTTTTAATGAGAAGGAATTCTAATATATGTGGAGATTTTTTTTATAAATTATCAAAATCAATCCATATATTGTGTTGTCACCAAGTACGGAGATTTGCCATGAAGTGGCAATATGTTTCGTAAGTTCCACCTAACCCACGCAATTACTTTTTACTGGAAACGTAATTCGTATGAATAAAATCATTTAATTATATATCATCGCGATACTAGCAAATAAATAATGGAAAAATATGATGTGAAATGGTATGATGACATGCCGAAACCGTCTAGCAAATTAATCTTGTAGAATACATAATTTTCTAATGTTTATCATTAATCTTGTAGAATAGCAGAAGACCAAATATATATTACGATTTAAGTTGCTTAGATATATGGCTGCTACATATCTACAAAATGCAATACCAATTTTTTTACGGAATATCAGTTAGAAGTTAACTATTGATAACTTTTACTTTAAAAATAAAATAAATGGAATAATGTTGTACCTCGAAGTAGTCCTTGTACAATCGTTTAGGAAACCAAAAGGGTTTATGCACAGCAATGGTGAAGAGAGCCTTAAGTCCCTTAACCGAAGTCGGTAGCAAGAGATCCTTGGAAGAACTAAACCCTAACCGGTTCAAGCTCGACTCATTAATGGTGTCAGTCATTGCGAGAATCGAACCGGATACAACCATTGCTGTAACCATGTCGGGGTAAGCCTCCGCGATCTTGAAAGCCACCATGCCACCGTAGCTAAACCCTACCGAAACAAACTTTTCCACGCCGAGGAGACGAAGCCCCTTGACCAAACACTCGGCTTGAAACGCCGGAGACCGGTCCGAGTTGTCAGAGAAGGACCCGCCGAAAAAGAGGAGGTCCGGTATGTAGACCGAGTATTTCTTGGATAATGCACCGACTTGGAACTGCCACGTCACGATTCCTTCGCCGGCGAAGCCATGGATTAACAAGACCGCCGGCTTTGTTGGTTTATTGGGTTTTGTTTGTTTTCCGGCACCGGCTTTCTTCTTTAGGGTTTCTTTAGGGACCCAAAAGTTCATCTTCGTCCCTGGTTCGATCTCTAAAGTGTAAGGAACGACGCCGGCCATTTTCATGAGACCGTGTACCAATGGCTTTTGTGCTTCGACCAAGTTCACCATTGTGCAACCTTTTTTTTTTGCTCTTTTTTTGTGGAGAGATGTTTGATTTAAGAAGGGCCAATGGGAAGTAACATTATATAACCTGTTTGTTGGTTATTTTTTAACGGAACTTGCAAAAATGGGTTTGGAATTTATTAAAATGTGTTTGGTATTGGGTTGTTATATTAGCTCATCAACATTAATCAGTCTCCTAGGCAGAAGAACACATCAAGTCTAGAAACTTCAATTGTCATTGGTCAAATGAACACATATATGTTTAATAATAAATGAATCCGTCCAATTAGAATTTAATTTATGATACTGACTAATTAATAAACGAAACCACTGGATTACTACCATTTGACATTCATTTTGTATGATTTGTTAATTTTTTCTTTTTGTTTTGTATGGCTGGCCAAAGAATGTGGGTAAGATGAAAATTACGTCATTAAGTGACAATTAAATAAAGTAAATAAACTAATATATTTGGTAATTGGTAAAACAGTAAAACAGCCCAAATTATTTAACAGAACAATACGGCCTATATGTTTTTTTATTAACTAGCCTTGGCTGTTCAGCCCAAATACGGCCCAATATGCATCAAACTCGATTTCAAATCCGATTGCTCTACAAAGAATAAAATAAAAACAAAAGTTCAATTTTTCTTATACAAAAATAACATACGGTGTGAAAGGGATAAATATTCTTCACATGCAGTAGCAGGGACAGTGTTGAGCAGAACAATTGATGGTCAAATTTCCAAGACAATTTGGGAATAATATCACAAACATTCATCTTTCCCACCCTACATATATTTTTGGCTGTATTACTTTTTGTTTGTTTCTCATTTTTGAATTCGGTTCAATTTCAATTTCTACAATATACGAGAAATATTTAAAAATGCATTCTGAAAATAGAACAAAACCATTTTCTGTTTAAACCTTTAAAAACTCTCAACCTATATATACTGCTTTATGAAAACATCCATCTGCAGAAGTACAAAACAAGGTCCTAGAGTTTAAAAAACATTACAAAATCAATCTGCCCTTTTTTTGGTCAGAAAAGCAACGTTCATTTTTTTCTACGTTTGTGTTTCAGTTTACGAATAGAGCTTGAAAAAAAAATCGAGTGCTGCATTTGGCTTCCCAAGACATCCAAAATTGGGTTTTAAAAGTTTCATTGAGGTTAATTTAACCATATTCACGGTATTATAGGGGAAAAATGCAAAATTGGGTTTGGAATTTAACCATAATTCCTTTGGATTTTTTTACATAACTTTCCATTTTCCCCCTATAATACCGTGAATATGGTTCATATACCCGAGAGAGCATTCAAAAAGTCATGAAAAGAAAACACAAGTAGCTTCGTACGAATTTAAAGAAAACAAAAACTTACTCAGAGACCAAAAAACTTAATATATATATACTAATATATTAGAACATAAGTCAAATAAAGAATTTGACCAAGGCTAAGACTTTTCATTTTGTTAAAAGGTATCCAAAGACTAAGACTTTTGAGGGGAACGACCACCCAACATCGTAAAATCATGGACAAGGCTGGTCCGGTCGGCGACGTTAAGTCTCCAAGACAAGAACGGGTCGGTCTTGACGTCATAATCATCTTCTCTGACGTCATCAGCGAAAGAATATTCGTTATTTGCCGGCGAATAGTAAGGAACTCTCTGCGTATTAATATTATGCTGGTGGTGGTGAACCCAAGGCGACGATGAAGCATATTGATTATGATTATGATTATTATTGTTATAATAATAATTTTCACCTTCATGATGATCCGAAGTTGGAACTCCAGCCATCGTTGATCCTACGCCGGAAATCGATTTTCCGGCTGTGGACGCACGTCTCTCTTCTTTCTTGAATCGGATTCCACACGCATTACACAATGACTGACCAAATTCAAAATCATATAAAGTTATTATCAATACCCCTTTTTAATAGAATAAAAATAGACTATATAGTGAATGTAATATATAACAATGCATTTATAAAATATCTGTTGGACTAGGAGACTTTCTAAAAAGACTGAACTTCAAAGTTATAAATTGGAGTTTTGATATTGGAAACATGACTAATTTTAGTTGTTTTGGTTTTTAATCCGAGAAATAGCTTTTGGGTGATCCAAAATAAATAAATAGACTATAGAGTATTTGGTTTTACAGACATAAAGATTGATGTAATGGGTACATATTATTTACCTTGGGACCTCTTGGACCGTTTCTCCAAAGAGGAGTTGAAATGGTGTCGCAATTAGCGCATCGGCGAGCGAGGAGGTTATTTCCGCCGCCTCCACCGCCACCGCCTTTCTTGGAACCGTGCAAGAAGTCCCAACCTAAGGCGTTGGAGGTATGAGAAGAGAATTTACGGCCATCGTCATCGTTGTAGATGCGAGTGGAGGGAGTTCCAAGTGAGAGAGTGCAGTCAACAGAAGCATAAGGAGAGGAGTGATGAACGACATCGTTTTCGGAGGAGAAGAACACTGAGAAACCCATCAATAGGCGTAGATATATGATTTGGAAACCCTAAAAATTTGATAACTATGTATAAAGAGTGAGAGAGAGAGAGAGATCTGAGAAGCTGTGTCGTGTTTGGTGGTTTATGAGATGAAGAAGTTAAACGGTGAAAGAAGAGCCAGCGAAAATAAAGAAATTAAGAATCCACGTTGCTGTTGTGAAACGGAGATAGGACCGTATTTATAGAGAATTTGGGAACTGTGAAAAGGGGATAATTTGGTCCCGGTCTTATATATGTATGTATGATTGAATCCATTTTTTGTTTCTTTAGATTTTACATGTGTTTGCTCATTTGTAGTTTGTCTAAAAAGATGTCACAAGGAATATTTTTAATATGTATTGCGTTTAATAGAATTTTTATGAAGTTGTTCTATTTCAGATTTGATTTTTTAAAAATAATCTGTGATCCACCTAATAATACGAATAATTTGAGTATTTTCAAAAACTTACCAATTACTTTTTAGGAAATCAAGATATTAGTTTCACAAAAATGTAACAATATAAAATTACATTTTCTCATTTCTTAGTAAGGTTCTTTTTATTTTTTCTTATAATTTATAGTTACTGTAATGTAAGTGATTTTGCCACAATGCCGAAAAAGAAAGCATCTATTATAAAGCGTTTCACCTAGCAGAATCAATGATTCTGCATGAATTATATACTGCTCCGAATATTGATTTATTTGTCAAATTCATTGCATGCTTTATTTTATTCCTGTGGTAAGTTACCGTTCCAGCCAAAGTGTCTGCTCTTGCTTGACACTGCTAGGCAAACAATAGTGTTTCTAAAAATTCATATTAAAATGGTAAAGTAGAAAAATGATAAGTACATATGCGGTTAAAGTAAGGAAGGGAATTTAGTCAAAAGAGGGCCACGTGACTGGTAAAGTCACGGTCTTCTAAGGATCTGGTCTCTCTCCGATCACGATCATCTCGAAACCCTCTTTCTGTTTCCGAATCTCTCCATCCCCGTCTTCCACACGTCATCGCTTGCTTCACCAATTCGACGTCTCACACTGTCATATATGCACGAGTCTACATGTATTATTCATTTGGTCCTTTTTCTCTTTTTACTATGTTTTAAACTCTAATGGTGGGATAATTTTCACCGCACTACGATTTGAGTGGGTCTCTAACAATAGAAGTGAGTTTAGACTGTCGTAATAATACAAATCAAATGTTGTATGACGCATTCTATTGTTTTCAAGTGTTTAATAAAAAAAAAGTTTTGTGTTAAATGTCATGATGAATGTTTTTACGACCGTGGTCAATGCATGAGAGATCGTAATCGTCAATATCGGTGCTTTTAAGGAGTTAAGCAATAAAATTAGCTACTGTTCAGGTTATAAGTGAAATAAAAGGGATAAAGATAAAGGTGACCTAAGTGAGATACTTTGCAATAATTTCAAAGGAAGATCACATTGTCTTTCTTTAGCTTGGTGAGCAGTAGATGTTTTTTTTGTCCGATTTAGTGATAGAAGCAAACTCCAACTCAAATTACGAATATAAAATAAAATGGATTTCAAATAGAATGAACCCGTCAAATGAGTTAATGAGTACACTCTGTAGCTCTAACCTCTTATTTTCTTTATCCTTTATCTTCGTCCTCTTTTATATATTTTTGAATCAAATAAAGAAGTTACGTTATCTCCAAGAACAAATCTATTTTTTCTTAATCTAAGCGGAAAACTATTTAAATCAAAGAAAAAAACTCACGACGTATGATTACGAACAGTATCAAATGTTGAAATGAGTTATTGAACTGTTTTGGTATGATCAATGGTTGGCAGTCGGGAAAAAAATCAATTGTCGGGTAGGTTTTAAAACACACAATTTAAAGTTTCTTTTTGTTGCGAAAACATTTACTAACTTTTCTTTTAAATAGATAAATTTTAGGAGTATTTAGCTAAAAACACCAGCTGAATTTTGTTAAACAAATGTGTTTGAAAAAAAAAACAATCAAACGAGTTTGAAGATATATATTAATACAATAATTAATATTTTGGAGGACGTGTGCCGCCTAACATGAATGAACAAAATACGTGTAACTAGAAAGAGTGTGATGAATTATGACGATCAAGAGACCCAGAGAGAGGGGAACAAAGAGAATCGGATCGGTCTTGAGATTGGTGATTTTTTGTTCAATTGAGATACGACCACCGCTTTCCCAAAATATGCCTCTCTCTCTCTCTCTCTCTCTCTGCTCCGTGGAACACGAAACCTAATCCTAACGATTACCCCAAGACACTAAGTGTTCGAGTTTGTAATTTCACATTACATGTCATGTCTCGTCGCTCACGTGAATCATATATTATAATCTACTCTCTTGGATTATTTATTTAAGTAAAGCACATTAATTGTTTGGTCTAATATATTATGATAATGCCACGTAGACGTGGTGCATGCATGCAAAAGGCTAGTGTAAGTATAATGGCAACTGAGCATTTATTCCAAAGTGGTTTGGAATAAGCCATGTCTATGCTTTGAATTCAAGTTGACTTGTCCATTTGTATCTTTCTTATAATTATATTATATTTTTGAAAACTGTCACAAAAAGATATCATAATCTTGTTGCATTTTTCGTCACAACACAATTTATAAATTTTGAGAAAGATTTTGACATGATTTGTTTTCATTTAAGGTTTTTAAAAAAAATATCGATGAGAATTCCTCTCATTCTCAAGTATTGTTTTGCTTCCGAACTTTGGCATCTCAAATAGTGGTTTCAGATCTTCTCCAAGAGTCCATGGGGAGTAGCCTGATTTTTTCCCAGAATTCACAGAGAACAAACTAAATTTGCATAATCTTAAGAAGTTATATATTATAAAATATCAAACAAACACAATCTTTCATAAATTAACTTCCAATCGAGGCAGATTTGACAGCAAGAGCCAAATGGTTTTCTCAAGACCATCATTTTCAATCAAACAAAAAAAAACAAAGAAGAAAAGACCCCAAAAAACAAGCTCAAACTCTATAAACATACAAACAAGGAAATGAGCTTTCCATTAATTGAACTTCGGAGTTGTAAAAAAGAGAGATGGTTTAGTGTCTTAAACCTGTCTGTGTTACAGTAATGATGAACTCATCGTCTTCTTCCATGTGATGTCTTAGAAACAGCTTTCATGCCTTGGGAATCTCTGAAGCAGACAAAGTGAACTAACGTTTTCCCATTGGGATAAACAGCAAAGACGCTTGTCCCGATCTTTTTGTTGCACAATGAGCACATGCTATCGTTTGTTACCTGTGCCACTCCTTTCCTATGTTTGTACAGTTCTTCTTTCACCTTTTTGTTTCACATAAATTTGCTTTGTTACGAATAATATCAACTTCTAAAGGTTTCCTTTCATGCTAGGTGCCAATAGGCATATACATTAGTAGCATATGTGGTATCAATACACTTATTTCAAATAGGTTTGTGCGTGTGATTACCAGAAACCCAAGCATACCTGTAAGTTTTCACTCTGCCTCAAACTTTTGATGACTGAATAGTTCCTGTGTGCTTCACTTGAATTTCTAAGTAGAGGTGCAAGAAACGGAAGCAAGTTCTGCAGGAATTGGATAAAGAATGGTGTCAGCTTCAAATTCAATATGATGCTAGTAAGCAGTTATGGGATCAGTAATAAGTCAGAACCAAAACATTTACCTGCAGTTTAGTTTCTCTAGGTAAAAGCTTGAGGGCTTGTGCACCGTTGATCCTTTCCCACCTTTGGCTCAACAGATCAAGAACTTCAGTTATCATAACGGTGGAGTTTCCTTCTTCAATGGGTTCTTCAGTATCAACATCACGTCTTCCACTGTCAGTGCTGCTACTGAGACCAACTCGCATATCTTCAGCACCTTCTATTGCAACAATTTTCTTGGATCGACCTCCTTTAACTTTTGAAGACAAAACAGAGTCCATCATCTTCGTGGTGTCTGAACTTTCGAATGATCCTAGAGCTACAATCCTTTTTGCAAAGTCCTTTGCGCTTTTCTTAGGATTCAGGTATATTTGCAGCACTGTGAGGTAGATATTACTTGACGGTTTTCAAGATGGTAGATAAGAAATGGACTCATATATACGATCACAGTAAGCCAGCGCCAGATCAGGTGCATGAAGCTATAAGAAAAGCCCCAACCGAATAAGCAACACTCCTTAGAATCCATGGATATCTTAATTCTAGACAGTTTCACAAATAAACTTATCTATACAATGATATAATTATCCAAACAATGCATTTGCATAGCAAAAGTGTTTTTTTAATCACAACTAGCCAACATAAGAAAATTATTTGGTGAAGGATATTAATGATATTTGCTATACGAGAAGATTATTGATCTGTACCTTATGAACATAGATCGACAAAGCAAGCTCATGTTGATTTATTTTTCCCAATATAACTGCACGCTCTTCAAAGAGAGCATCACGTGGAAGACACTTCAACAAAGTCTGTGGACTATATCCAGAGATGCTCTCTAACGCAGATAATAGTTTTTTCCTTTCGGGAGGATGATCCTTCTCATCCCATTTCTGCTGCGCACTTTTTGCAGCATACAAGTCAAGTACTTCTGAAAGGTATATTTGTACCTGTAACATCATCCAAATTGTTACTGCCAGCAATATATAAAGTAAACTCAATTAAAATGCTTCGCATAAGTACTATTTTTCTTACCATCTCGTTTTGGAGATTTCCAGAAATTGCGGTTTCATTCATTGCCATCATAAGTTCTAAATATCTACCCTGCATATTTGGAGCATGCTGCTTCAGATACGAATTCACAAGGTCAGCTGAAATATTTCCAGACAAAAACAACTCGATGGTTTGAGTTGGACAGCTTTCCAGGACAAGCATAGAGTACTCCAAGACAAGCATAGGATCAGTCCTGCAGAGAGGCTGCAAACAGAAATCCACCAACAACCAGTTAGCATCTCCCAGCTGTTTCTTAGAATGAGAATGTAGACCAAGTTTTCTTCAGTCAGTACCAAAATCAAACGTGGTTAACAAATTTATAGTTTTCTATGACCATTTAGAATCTAAAGATAGATGAGACGCAAGGTTCGCATCGAGAAAACCTGCCTTGAGATATTCAATGATCAAATCAGGACTAAATATCTGTGTAACTTCAGTTTGTGACTGGCTTGATTTGGATTCTTCCGCCAGCTGAGTAAGAAGATTAAGGGCTTCATGGTGCATCGAATTGCTCTTGAACAATTCTAATAGTGCAGAATAATTTTTACTTTTCATGAGAATCTCACAAATCTTAACATCACAGTAGTTGACACCCTCTAATAATTCTACAGTAGCTCCAGCCTGGCCAGTGTGTAGAAGTGCTTGGAGAAGAGCTGTATCAAGGATTGTTGCCATCTCCCTGGCACCTGAATTAAGCGGGATCGTACCACGTCCCTGCAGAATAAACATGTTAAACCCTCAACAAAATTACTAAAGACCTTATATCATTTATGCATCAACTTCCAAGAAATTAGTCAATCAGTAGCTCCCATAAGCTTATAAACTGTTATTATCCAAGAACTAGTAATCAATTAGCTATTACGGAAGATTAATAATCATTTTCACCTTGCTGGACTTCTTCGACTTACTTGAATCATATGCCCCATAAGTTTTACCAACAGCATCCGAAATGACCTCCTCTGTTCCTTCAGAAGTGGCCTTCTCGATAATAGCTGGCCTCCTCTTCTGCAAGTACTTTATAAGAGCCATCAAAGTGTTGTGACTCATTTTCTTAGAATCAAGGTCTGCATTATCCTCAGATTCCAAAAAATATCGAGGAGAAGAAGACTCCATATCATCTGAAATGCCGGATGAACCTCTTGACAGAGATGCTTCATCCCCAGAAACGTCTACCATCTTCTCTGGTTGAGGAATAATAGATGTTTTAGGAAGAATGATGGATGGGTACATGGAAAGTACATGCGTGATATCTACTTGAGATGCAAGGAAGTGTTCCATGGCTTCCTCATAGCTCGCGTTCTCAAAAAGATAATGCGCATATCTGTATCATGATAAAGAGACAACGAATATGAACATAAAGATTCCCATGGAACTGCACATGACCACTAATGGGTAAGTAACTATTAGAAGGAGGAGCAGGGCTTCTAGCTTTACACACCTTGTATGAATTGAACTCTCTTTTGCAGCCCGTAGGCTTGACTCTTCAGGGGGGAGTAATTTGCATAGAGCTAAGGCTTCCTCAAAGTTTCCCGAAGCTGTTAACTGCACAATCTGCGATGAAACTTAACTTTCTTTAAAATTTCAAAAGCATCTATTACGAGTTAAAGCAAAGTGATTTTAAGTTGCCCTATAAAGGATACTTTAACATACCAGGAAACCAAAAAAAAAAAGAAAAAAACTGAAAAAGTGTCATATTCAACTGATATACAGAATGAGGTAAAAGGTAACACATTCTCATATTCATGAGAAACCACGAGCAGCACCAAGAAACATCAATATCATCAGGGAAAAAGTGAATACCTGGGCACCAATAGAGACAGGGAAGAGAACATAAACAGAGTTATCCAAACCAACGATCACAGCATTGTTGCTCTTGACTAGGTGACGAATGTTTTGAAGAACAAGTGTCTGTATTAAAGGATATGGGCTTCGGAGCAAGCGAACCTATCAAAACAAAACCAAAAAGCATAAGCGCACAAACATGTATCTAGAAATGAGAAGATAAGCAAACTGGAAGGTCACTATGCAGGAACTTGATATACCTCAACTCGACGAGGTAATAAGGCTATCGCATATGGGTTTTGAAAGACAATAGCCGTTGGGGCCTCTGACCAGCATATTTTCTCTGTTCGAAGGAGCTTTCCATTTTGATCAACAAAAACTCCAATGTTCTCCTACAAGTACAAGAAGAATCTAATAAAAACGACACTCCAAAACATCCTGAAGTCTATGAACAATTAAAAGTGACAAAGTTGGGGCCAAGAAGATGTCAGATACAAAGAAGAATCTCACACAACAAATAACAGATGCGACTACAATGTTGTCCATAACACGTTCAACATCTAACAGTATACATTGAAATGGGGAAAGAGGAAAACAATATATACCTTTCCCAAAATAAGTTCACCAGAAGGTAGAGATATCACAAGAGGAGGAGCAACTCTACCAGAAGGAAACACCTCAGAGAGTGTTCCATTAGCAGTATTAAGTATGACATACTCTTTTCTAAGGCCTAAACAAATGTTTTCTCTACACCAAGAAATGGACTTGACATAATCAGGAACTCCATAGTCTCTCACTTCAACAAATCCTCTTCCTCCTGAACAATCAACAGAAACAACTCTTCATTCATCAACCAGAATCCAAAATCCAAATGTGTAGACGAGAGTTTACCGTCGTGCTTGAACACACAGACTCTCTTTTGCCTAGAGAAACACAAGAACCCACGCCGATCATCCCACGAATAAGCATTAGCGCCTTTAGCTTTGGTAATCACAGCTACAGTCTCCAGATTAGGAAGTCCATGAAACGAAATTGACTCTGAGAGAGACAAAAGCAACTCTCTCGAATTCAAAACCTCCATCGCAACGATCGGTTTATTAGAGAATCCGGACACGGTCGTCTCGAGCACGTAAGTCTCTTGATGCAACTCCGATGGATCGGAGGTGGAAGATTGTGGAGAGTAAATGCGGAGGGAGCCGTCATAGCATCCGGCGAAGAGCTTAGAGCCGTAGGATTCAACAGCATCGATTCTAGCGGGACAATCCTTGAGAAGCTGAAATGAATCATAAGCGTTGTGAACCATTGTCTCTTTCGTCGATCTCTGAAATTTTCTAGGTGTTTCTGGGAATCAGCAAGGATTCATGGTGTGTTCAAATCCAATTAGACCCAAAACAAAATATCTAAAAAATGATGATGATGAGGATCACAACTGTGCAAAAGAATTACTTTAATAATTAACGAGGAATGGTTTTTATTTTCAAATTTTTCATTCTCTAAATTTCTGAGCTTGATATCACTTGGAGCAGAACAGAGATGATTTTTTCACAATTGAATCGAACGCGCTCTCATTTTAGTTATAGCATTTTGAGACTTCATCGAATGTGGTCGAACCCGCGACCTTCGGCTCATAAGACCAACGCTCTAACCAACTGAGCTACGGGACCATTTGCACCACTCGACTCATTACAAAAGTTTAAATAGTTAATTATAATTTCAGATAAAACCAAATAAACATGTGACGTTAATTCGTAGTTAAACGTTTACTAAATTAATATATGGAGTATTCTACACACTATATATATATTAGGTCGTCTTTTCAAACAGGTATATACTGGAAGCAATATTATTGTTTCTTCTCCTTATAAGTTTATAGTTTATACAGATGTTTGAGCAGATACGTTATCAATAGTTATTAGACCCCAAGAAAAAAGAAACAATATCAATAGCTGTTGTATCAACATCAAAATTTTAGTATTTAAATGTTGCGAATCTCAACTAACCGGTATAGAATTATATACATATATATAATTATAATAAATAAAATAATCATTATTTGTTTCCATTTCAAAGTATTTTGGAACAAACAAAACCGAAATGAAAGCAAACCAGAGCACGACCAAACTACTTTACGAATGGTTTTGTATGTATCACTTGTTACAAAACTTGAAGAAAACCCCCCAAAATATAAACCGGATTGCCTATCTCTATTCGGTTATATATATATATATAACCATTATAAACATTGAGCTTTTCTAACAAGATAATAAAAACCATTGTAGAGATTTTTATACGTATGTAATTTACAGAGTAACTGAAAGTATGCAGGCAGATTATGATTTTTACAAAGTAATTGAATTGCCTTATAGTTGATGTTACGAATGATAAAAATAAACTGAAGTAATGAAATACATCGCATAACATTAGAGAAGATTTACTATAAGTAACCCCATGAATATATATAGGTGAGTACTTCAATGGATATTGCGAAAGAGCTACCCTTAATTTCATTAGCATATAATAAAGAAGATTATTAACCCACATATGTAATCACCACTTAATTAGCATAGGCTAATTTAATATATTTAGTTGGCTTCAAGTGAAGATGGTCCTTGCGTAGCAGCTTGTAATCCAAAAAAACGTTTCTAATTCGCATAGCAACGAGCACGCCATATCTATTCAACCATTCCTCCTGCCGATTGAAAAGCATAGGCAGGGTCCTTTTTCGCCAGTGCTAATAATCAAAAAAACTAAAGATCACAAGTAAATTAAATTCAACAATTGTGTTGGGCACTAGTTTTAACAAAAAAAACGTAGAAAGTAGACAGATCTGGGTGGATTCGAACCACCAACCTCTCATAACGAGAGCTCTACCATTTTGAGCTTACAGATCTATTAAAACAAACCTTGCCAGTTGGTTAAATATTGGGTATATTTGTTGTATAGTATCGCTCCAATCTTATTCTCCAGTATACACAAGACGAAATCCTATCAAAAATAGTACGAAAATTTCTCGTAACAGTCCATCAGATATAGATCAAACTTTTGAAGACAAAGATAGTAACAATATGTGCAAACATTACAAACAAAAGGAGTTTGAAAGATAAATCAAACACGAATGCATGCATAAACCGAAACTGCAATTACTCTTTCTACAAGATTCAATCGTAGATGATACAATAATTAAAGGCATATTATATAAACAAGAGCTGCTGTGCTCGTTCAAAACGTGGATAAATTGTTTTAGATACCTTCAATATTCGTTACGTTCTTCTCCTCCAGCTAGCTATTCTTCTCATTCTTCAATTCTAATTGCAACACTCTAGAAATCTTAAACACAGTAGGATACAATTTTACAGTATGGCCAAAGTGATTATACTGATGAACCATAAAAAAAAACTGGGTACAATTTTTTTCCCAGACAAATTGTTCTTGCACAAAAATATTTACAAAGGCTAACTGCGATTGTGCAAACAAACATCAAATAATAAATTAATAGCAATTCTGTAAATAACAATGTTGAGTGTCGTAATAAATAATTGAGAACGTGATTCAAATTAAAAATAATACTTAGCAAGAATGATAGCTTCATCAGTCAAGTCATTAAGTATGAAGGAAGTAAATCCGTGGAACATAACTAAAGCCAATTTGAGGATCAATGAACACTTGGGAGTAAGATTTGTTATATGATGCGAATAATGGAGAATTAAAACTCAAATTAGAAATACCTTCGTTTTCTCCATGGAGGATAAGATATGGCCGTTGTCTCGAGATCCGCTAATCCTAAGATCCGGATCAATTCAAAATATTACTGCGCTACTGAGAAAATTTTGTGAAGCAATCGGAGTGTGTAAAAGCGAGAGAAAAAGAGAGGGGAGAACCCAGGCAAAAAAATCCCCCGTGCGAACTCCCCTCAAACCACGAAACGATTATTATTTTATTAAGGATTTTGGTGACCTGCCATGCAAGCGCACCTGTCATGGCAAAGGTCGGATGACAAAGATGTTCAATCAGAACTTAAGCCTTTTGAAAAATCACCCAGGCTTTATCGTCCCTACAGACATCTCTTACATCCATCAACTTAACTCCCATCATATCACATCTCTGCCTCCGCTTCGCTCTTCTTCAATCTCTCTTCTCCATGAAGGTTAGCTTGATCGAGATTTGACGTGATTCATCACCTCATCCAAAATCGAGCAGCTCATACCATAATAGATCCGACGAGCCTCGAGGCCGATTTCATTATCCGAGATCAGATCTGGAATCCGAAATTAAAACGAATAAATAATATTACAAAGGATTCGATCGAATTAAACGAATCACTTAACAGATCCAGCAAAAGAGGCCATAATTAGCAGTTCTTCAATCGATCGTCGGCGATCTCGACCGCTACGATCCGTCTTCTGGCGATGAATCAACCGGAGCCGCTTGATCTTTAAAGATAAGAAGCCGAACTGTAGATCGGAAGCAGATCTGTCACGATCTACATAGAGAAGCCTCCGATACACCGACCTAACAGAGAGATCTAGAGAACTCGATGATGATAAGTTGAAAGAATCATGAATAAAGCGGGTATGGAAAACCTACTAGATGGACGCGTTATTATATACAGATGGTTAGGAGTAACGGACGTCCGAGATTGATTGATTAGATATATGATCAACGGTCTGAGATTGATCTCGTTGGGGAAATTACGTGTTTAGTTGCGTTTTTAATGAGAGGCGGTTGTTTTACACAAAATAAAAAAAATGGAAATTTAAAAGAAAAAGGGCTTTTTGGGAATAGACAGCTAATATTGGTTGTTGGTGTTTTACCGATTCTGCGTCGTACCTAAGCACGTTTTTTCATTGGGAAAGTGAATCTTCTTTGCAATTTCCTTCACGACTCTTCCATATATATATTTTTTAATTTCTTTTCCAAATATATTATTGCTTACGGCTTTTTCTAAATTGGCTTACCTTCTAGATAATTCTTCTATATTAATTCGTCGAAAAAGATACTTTGGATAAGTTTTTGCATTGACTTTTTGTCGAAAGGAAAAACTAATAAAGGGCCACGAAAGTAACTGGGCTATTAAAAAGCCCACGATTGGATCCAAGATCTTTGATCTTTGACATGATACTGTAAACTCAACGCTTCCGACAAGCTTTAGCCACACTCTCTCTCTCCCTCTCTAAATTTGGACATTGTGCGCGTGAATGGGATCATCATCTACCTCCATTCGCCCTGTCTTAGATCTCATCTTGATCACCAGAGGCCATCTCACAAATTTAGGTGGTGTAGAGATGAGTTTTGAGAAAGAAAGGGAAAGAGAAGACACACCTCTTCTCGGAAACGGAAGACCATTATCAAGCCAGTTCAAGACTTTCGCCAATGTCTTCATAGCTATCGTTGGGGCTGGAGTCTTGGGTCTTCCGTATGCCTTCAAACGAACCGGATGGCTCATGGGTTTACTCATTCTCTTTACCGTGGCTGCTTTGATCAACCACTGTATGATGCTTCTCGTTTACATCCGCCGTAAGCTCGGTGTCTCCAATATCGGCTCTTTTGGTGACCTTGGATTCGCTGTCTCTGGTCCACTCGGGAGGTTTGTCGTCGATGTTCTTATCATTTTGTCTCAGGCTGGGTTTTGTGTTGGATATCTCATCTTCATTGGTACTACTTTAGCTAACCTGTTCAACAACCCAACCATGACTTCGAGTCTGACTCTGAGTCTGAGGCATTTAATGGGTGTGTCTCCTAAGAGTCTCTACATATGGGGATGTTTTCTGTTTCAGCTGGGGTTGAATTCTATTAAGACACTCACTCACTTGGCCCCTTTGAGCATTTTCGCCGATGTGGTTGATCTAGGCGCAATGGCTGTGGTGATTGTGGAGGATGTGAAGATTACATTAGAGCAAAGCCCTCAAGTTGTAGCCTTTGGAGGCATTTCGGTTTTCTTTTATGGGATGGGAGTGGCTCTTTACGCCTATGAAGTGGTGGGAATGGTTTTGCCTCTTGAATCTGAGATGAAGGATAAGGAAAAGTTTGGAAAAGTGTTAGCGCTCAGCATGCTATTCATTACGGTGATGTATGGATCTTTTGGTGTGTTAGGCTACATGGCTTTTGGGGATGAAACCATGGACATCATCACGGCTAACTTAGGGGCAGGAGTGCTGAGCAGTATTGTGCAGCTGGGGCTATGCATCAACCTCTTCTTCACTTTCCCAATAATGATGAACCCTGTGTATGAGATCATGGAGAGACGTTTCTGGAGTGGAATGTACTGTGCGTGGCTCAGATGGCTGCTCGTCTTAGCAGTGACGCTAGTGGCTCTCTTGGTGCCAAACTTTGCAGATTTTTTGTCATTGGTGGGCAGTAGTGTCTGCTGTGCGTTGGGCTTTGTGTTACCTGCTTATTTTCATCTGATGGTCTTCAAAGACGAAATGGGGTGGAAGCAATGGGCTTTAGACGTAGGAATCGTGCTACTGGGTATCATTCTTGCTGTCTCAGGTACTTGGAGTTCTCTGAGTGAGATTATGTCCTGAAACCAGAGGGGTAGATAGGTGAAACAGATTCTGCCCATTTTGACTCTTTTGTTGCAATTTTTCAACGTTTAGTGAAAGCAAGTGTCAATTGTTGGAATGCTATTATGTTAAATAATAACCATGGAGACAAAATAAGGGAAAAACATTAATACGATAGCAATGAGGATGTCTTTGGTCACCAATTGGACAATAGTTATATTCATAAACCATAGAGCAACCGATCATGAATTTGTGTTGCCAAGATGCATACACGCAAAGACAAGAGCATGTGCATTGAGTTAAGTAAGAATTGAAGAGAAACAAAATGAAACTCACCATCACCTTGAAGACTAATCTAATAGTTTCTCTAGCAGAAGTCTCCATGGGGATTATTAGTATTCTTGCTTCCTGTTTGAGATCCACTACCTCTAATTTCAGCATAACCTGGAGGCAATTTTGGTGGATGAACAACAGGCAAGTTGATGGAAGATCCGGGGACACTAGAAGGTCGGAATGACCAATTGATTGTGCTGACACCTGAAGATGGAGACGGATTTGAAGGAAATTGGGTATGTTGCCGTAAATATATAGGCAAGGTTTCCTTATCGCTGAGCTGCTGCTTATCAAGTTGTTGCTTCTGAAAGTCCACAGCATTAGGTTTTCCTGGCTCGCTTGTCATCTCCCCCAGGTTCTTGACACTGGCAGTTCCAAACAGCCAAGGCTGTCTGAATACTGGCTGCTTATCTTCTTTGGCTTTGGGTTGTTGTTGGTAGGATTGATCAAAAGTTTCGATTGGTTTAGCCGATGGCTTATCTCTGTCTGTGAAACTCGGTTCAGGTGGATCCACGGCTCTAGGAGTTGTTGAGCGGGTTGTGGAGATTGTGGTTGTGGGAAAAGCTTTCTCTGGTGGGACTGCTGGTGTGTAATTAGATGGGAGTAGATCATCCCAATTCTCTAGAAGTTCCTTATAGACTTTGCGTAGGGTTACCTCGGTTAGTCCTGTTATTTTACAAATCTCTGCTTGTGTCTTTCGTTTGTCTTCAAGCTGGCATGCCAGATATATAGCAGCTGCTGAAATGCTGATCGGGTTTCTACGGGTGCAGAAGCATTTGTTGATCACAACTTCTCCAATATGTGTTGCCAGTTCCTAAGATTTAAAACAGAAACACTTTAGGATAAGAAAAAGGTATCAGAGTAGCACTTAGGATTTCGCATTGAGTCACATAGGATGGTGAATGTCATTAGAAGAGACTTTTAAGACTCTAAATCTCACTGAAAGAGGGAAAAAAAGTCCGAGCATTGATACTCTGTATACGTTGCATTATAGGCCTTTCACAAAGAAGTATAAGTTTAGTGGCACACCTGAGCAGATTTGTTAAGTTGAAGGAGGGTACAGAATCTTGGCATATGAACTGATATAGAGTTGCTGTTGATAGGTTGACTTAGTTGTAGAGCTTCTCCTAAAATCTTGATGTACTTCCCAATTTCCTTCTGCTGTACATTGGCCGCAATGGAGATTTCCTATTGTGCAAAGCAAAAGAAGGCACTAGACATAGATCAAATCTTGTTAAAGGACATCTTAATTTCATAAGTAATGGTTCACATTTGGTGGTAACAAAGCCTGCCTCTAGCTAGTATACCAGCACAGAAGCTTGATTCCTTCCTGCAAACACACAAGCTTCAGAAACCTAGCTAGCATACACAGGCTCTAGTTCCTGAACTTGGACAGTAATCTATGAAAGCTATCAAAGAAATTGCATTGTTGATTTATTCAGAATCAACAATAAAGGCACAACTTCATTCAAATCATCATGATGACAACGAAATGAACAAACCAGATAGCCAAGGTAGATGCAACTACTGGAAAATGATTGGTTGCTTTAGAGGTGAATCACGAGAATCCTAAGAGTTAATACCAAATGCTTTGGTCTAGCAATGTAACTTCAAGAAATTGAGGCTTAATAACTGAATCTGTCATTTAAACTTGTGATGACATAGGTTCTCTATGTACCTGAAGAGTTCTAGGCTCCTGGGCTTCTCTAATAGCTTGAACAAGGCAAGCAGTGGCTAAAGCTTCAACGCTTCTGTTCCGCAGGCAAGTGGCTGAGCAGCAATCCCTAAATAGCTGAAAAGCATGCTCAGAGATATCGCAATCCAACCCTAAAATCGACGCCACATCAATAATCTGCATATAAGCCCTAAGGTTATCCACCACAACTGTTGAAGAATTCGAATTCGTGGAATTCGATGTTGACGAAGCGAGTTCTAGGGTTCGTTCGAGTTCAGCTAGATGACCGGAGAAGGAGAGGGAGGAGCGAGCGAAGATCGGGCTAGGCTCGAGGGACCAGGTAGAGAAGGCGGTGATGAATCCAGTAGGCTCAAACGGATCTCCCTCGTCTTCAGGAGACGGTTGCGCCGGTGTTTGGAGATCGGAAGTGACTAGGCAGAGAGGTGTGTCTTGGGCTCGGAGGTGAAAGAGGTGGTGGTTTTGAGTCTGCCGTTCTTCTACTACGCGACCGCAAGACGAGCACTCCGTTATTGATCTGCCGGAGTTCGTGATAGCACACCGTCCTTGCGCCGATGAACAGTACGGACACTTCATTTTTTTTCTTCACTCTTTTTTATTTCTCTAACGTGTGATAAAAATATTTATACGACGAGAGTAAAAACCCGCGCAAAATCGTAATTTTGAGAATTGGTAATCCAATTTATAATTTCAAATAGATTAAATAAAACTCAATCGCTAACTGTAAACGTATATATTAAAAATGGAAAATATATATATATATTCTACATTTGCAGCAATGAAGATCTTGGAGGCTGAAATTAGATAGTGTGGAACTTTTTACTTTAGGTAACAGCTATGAATATGGACCGGACAACTAATATCATGTTTAATCTCATTGCCAAAACGGTGGCAGTGGTAAATCTGCCACTAAAACACAGAGCCAGGAGTTTCAAGTTTGGAAGATCTCAGAAGAATAAATATATCATAAGGATCCATGTTTCTACATAGATATTTAT
Organism: Cardamine chenopodiifolia; assembly: GCA_963922655.1. Classification (NCBI taxonomy): domain Eukaryota; kingdom Viridiplantae; phylum Streptophyta; class Magnoliopsida; order Brassicales; family Brassicaceae; genus Cardamine; species Cardamine chenopodiifolia. The sequence continues at coordinate 15,103,232 of OZ000473.1, forward strand.
AAAAGTAGCTCTATGTAATTATACCAATAGATAGAACTCAAAAAGAGCAATCTGAATTCGGAACAAGGATTTTTATCTCCCAAATTGAACTATCCATTGTGTAGTTCATCTTTTGGCTTCAGCAAGTACAAATGAGATCTTTTAGGTTTACATGTATGTAAACGTGTGTTACCAATATCATTATCAGCTACTTGCTGCTGGCTTGTGTATAATTCTCTTCAAGTTTTTTCCCAAATCCCTTGCACTCTGAGAAGAAACCGGAAAAGAAGAGAGAGCTTAGGTACATCCGAACACTCGGGTTAAGTCTATGAACAATCCAAGAGAAGAAATTAATAAGATGAATCCTGATGTCTATCAAGAAGCTAACTTGGAGTAATTGAAGCCCTACCAAACTTGACCAACCAACTAATACAAAATGGGTTTCCCAATAAATGCATGAAACAAAAGAAAAACCGAAAGCTATAGCTATCTCAAACATAACATGTTTTTAAGAAAACATCATCAACTGAATCACATGTCACTGTTAACACTAGATCTTCCCACCCAAATCTCCAACACTAGACATAGAAAGTTCATACGGGTCTTTGATTGTTTGGATAATCAAGGATAGCTCCATATATCTGGTCAGAAATCACAAACAAGGATAGAGTATAGACACGATTGAAATTGCTAATCTGCAGTGACCATCAAACTAAACAACCCAAGTACAATTGAGATCGAAACTCCAGATTCCAGATTGATACTATGAGTAGAGAGACTAGTTCAAGCAGAGGCAAGATCTAACATCTATTTAAACTGTATCTACTGATAATAAGTCACTAAATTAAATCAAGAATCATCACCATTGATCTGGAGGGAGGTGGATCAAGAGTGATAGACCGAACAGACATCTTGGCGATTTCACCGATAGCAGCATCTCTAACCCCAGGCACACCACTAGTGAGTTCTTCATAAGCAGCTACAAAAGCCTCTTGCCAAAATCTAGGTATTTTGATCCGACGACTGTTAGTATACACATCCCACATATGCTTCACCACCTTCTCTCTATCCTCCATTTCCTAAAAATCACAAAATCCAAACCCCAACACTCACCCAAGTCAACCGAAATCTTGAGAAATAGAAGTAGAGAGTTACCAGAGCGTCGAGATTATCATAGCTCGGGATTCCTAGATCTTCGGAGAACCGGTTTAGATTTTCGGTGGATAACCGTAGAGTGACGGTGCCAGTGAACATCGACCAAAAAGCTAAAAGCAAAATAGCAGCAAACGCCCAAAATTTATATCGACCTCTTCCAAACAAGACAGAGTCAGAGATTACATTCTTCGAATTCGTCGAAGCTGTTCCCGTCGTCGTCGTCGGCAAGGCATCGTCCTCCTTCATCTCGAACTCAAAGATAAATTACACACAAGAGTCTTGCCTAGTGGTGATGCTTTCACCAAATCTGAGCTCTCCCGATCACCAAATCCAAGCTCTCATGAATCGATTTTAGTAGTTTCAGTGTAATCGCAGAAGTGTCGGCTCGATTTTGATCTGAAAAAGAAAAAAAAAAAGCTCGCTCACTCTATTCCCTACTGGGCCACTAGTGTTTGCTACTAATTGGCGATGTACGAGCCGTTGATCTTAAAGTTTTAAAACAAATAACGAAAATTTGCGCCAATCGTGACCGTTGGTATAAAAGCCACACAAATAACACCGAAACGGCGACGTATTATGAGTAACCCCAAAAGCGCAGTAACGAAAGAAAAGACAATTTTTTATATAAAAAAGAACGTTAAGCTGCGCCTTTTTCGACGCGTACTTTATCACCGCCTCTTTGAAAAAGCGCTTCGATCTCTTCAAGCGACTTTCCTCTCGACTCCGACATGAGGTAGAAGAAGAAGTTCCACGCTAACACTGCAACTCCGGCGAAAAAAAAAGAAAGCTCCGTCAGTGGTTATCACCCTACTCAACGACAAAAACGACATCGACATGAAGGCGTTCGTCAATCTGTTAACCGCAATGCCGAGACTCGCTCCTTGTGCCCTAAGCTTCAACGGGAAAACCTGAGTGCTATAGACCCAAGTGATTGGGCCGAGCTCAAGAGAGAAAATGCGACAAAAGTATAAGCTGAGATAATGCTCAGAACCAAAGCCCAAATAAGTTTCCCGCCAGAATGCTGGGCCACAGTAAGCCCAAATCCTAACTGTTAACGCAACGATCATTCCTCCAAATTTCCAATGCTGGTCAACAAAAGCTTCCTCCGACCTACCTTGTCCAGCAAAAAAGTAGCCGTGACAATAAACGTCGTTTTCATGATTCCGACACCGATTGTAACCAGGAAAAACTTGTCTTTATTCGTGATTCATGCTTTCTTGAATATCTTCGGACCGTATAAAAGCACTGCTTCGATTCCGATGGCGTGCTGGAAGAAATGAATACCAATTGCGGTTAAAAGAACTCGTCGTACTACAGGGGTTGGTCTTAAAATGAGTTCTTCCACACTCCTCCATCATGAATCTTCTTATCCTCCATTTTCACAACCTCGTCCTCGGATTTCAGATCGATTCCCGCAGCCAATTTGATGTCCTGATAACGGAGTTCAGCTTCTTCAGGCGAATTTGATACCAACTCCAATATCTTCTTGCCTTCTCCTAGACGGCCTTGCATAATCAACCACCGTGGAGATTCCGGCATTTTGAAGATCCCGAAGGCTAGAACTAGCGACGGAACCGCGGCTATACCGAGCATCAGCCTCCAACCGATATGCATAGATAACTTAGAGAAGAAGTAGTTAACTAGCTAACCTAGTAAAATCCCCATACTGGTGCAAAGATGAGGAAGAGAAGCTAAGAGTCCTCTATGCGAAGCGGTTGCAATCTCGGCCGAGTAAACCCTAGCAACCATTAGAGCAAAACCGACTCCGATTCCGGCGGTGCTTCTACGGTAAGAAGAATGGATAATTCGGACCCCAACCCATCAATATTGAACCCAACATGAATAGTATTGAAGCCAAGATGATTGTGAACGCCGTCCGATCATGTCCGTGGTTCTTCCCGCCAGCAATGATCCGACGAGGGCACAAAGGTTAAGAATTCCGGTGAGAACTTCGATTGAATTACGTTTGTCTTCAAATCTTCTTCTATAAACACCATCGCTCCACTCATAACACCAGTATCTACACAAATACCCCAAAAAAAAACATATGTTATCACTCCGATCATTGATTATTTAAAAATATATATATTTTTTCTTCCTTTCTTCTTTCTCTCTCTCTCTTTATCATCAATTCTAAAACTCCATCATCAACAATAAAAACCACTTTCACCAATCTTTCCTCACACCAACACCAACACCACCATCATCATAGTTCTTTCCTCCTTCTCCAAACTCCGTTCAACACTAATACCACCGTCTTTGATGTCTTCTCCTCCTTCCCCAAACTCCGATCAACACCAACACCACCTTCACCGCCGTTCTCTTCTCTTTCTCCAACAAAAATTCACTAATCCTCCTTGCAGTTTCTAATTCTCAAATTTTTTTCTCTTTTGGTGGATCTCACACCGTCAATTTTCCGGCCGTACATGAATCCCTCTTACAGGAAGTAGTTTCCTCTACTTTCTAAATTTCATGTTTGTTTTTGTAATATCTGTCTTTTTCACTTTTGATATAAAACATGTTATTATATCATATGCCATATTATTACTATTGCTTCTATAAACAAGTGTTTTAATCTCTATCACATAATACTTTCATAAATAACATGTTATTTTTCTCTGCACAACGAGTTATTTTTAACATGATCAACGCTCTTTGTAATATCAATGGGCCTTTCCTTTCACCAATTTAGCACAACAATGCTAAATTTTTCTTTGAAACATTAATTTATCTATATATTGTGCTATGTTAACATGATACATGCTATTCTTTTAATTACTTGATCTATCTATTTTCCTTTTACCAATTGTTTGAGGCTATTTCTTAATTTTCCAACCCTCTAAAGACGTAGTTACCAAACTTTTCTGAGACATAATTATTTTCCTAAACTAAATCTAGATTTAGGTTATTTTGCATATAAGCCCTATTTTTTATCAACACACGTTACTACTAATAACATAGAATTACTAGAAACTCATCACAAACTCGCAAACATAATTTCTAATCGTTTGTATAGAAAACCCTGTGAAAATATTGTGTGCTTCTGGCCACTGTAAATACTTTTTTTCCTAAACATAAACAAATATACTTTATGTTTGAAACTTGTATGTAGAATCCATTGGACGTTTGAATTTTGTAAAAGATTGTTCGCTAAAAAAAATTGCATATACTGGATTAAAATGAACATGAAATAGTAACATGATTATTGTGATTTTTGGGAGGTTGTGTTTAGTTCTGTGCAAATTTAAGATCTTTTGGTCCAATCTGATATTTGATTAATTTAGAAGTCGGCTGATCTGGAGTAGGATTGAAACCCGGCAAGTGCGGGTGATGCAAAGTTAAGAACTCTTGGTCCTATATGCCAACATCAGCGCATTATCACTTCTTTTATTTTAAACCAAAATTTCAGCTAACTTTGAAGCAAATTTAAAATATCTTCTAATATTTTAAATTTTGGAAATTTTTTGGTTTACAAACAAAAACACAATCATTGAATCAAATATTAAAACGACTATATACTTTGTTTTACGTTTTCGATTTAATGCAGTTAATTTTAAATATTTACATCCTTAAATGTCAACTTTTAAATTTTAATACATCAAACTAAATGTTATGTTTTTAGAGTTTTTCAAAAGCTCACTTTCTAAAATATTCCATAGGTTTTATTCACCAACTTTGTACTGTTCTGTTTCCGAACGAGTGGGGTTATTGGACTCTATCGTCAAAAGTTGAAATTGGACTTATTTAGTACGAAGAAATCATACTTTTCAACAAAAATTGTCCACAATTTATATTAAAATATTAAGGAGTGATCTTATTATGTTGCAGAAAATAAAGAGACTTTATAGACTTTAGCCTCTCCCAGTCTCCCGAAACCTTTTATGGGTTATCAAAGTATCAAAATCAAAAGTGTAATACGCCACAGTTACAGGATCAAGCTTTCCAATGAAAAGGTTAGCGCCTCCTAATCGATACATATCTCCACATCAAAACTCAAATCAGTTTAATGCAAGACTAATACAAATCTTCCATATCCTTGTTGAAGATTTGTCATAACGCGAAACCATTTTCCTACAACTTTTAACCAGAAGAAGAGTTTAGCTTTACAAACATGACCGGCTTGGACCCTTTAGTTGCAAGAATATGTTAAAACCACATAAAACAAAAGTAACTTGAATTCATTATGAAGCCTAAGTGTGAAGAACATAGCAATGAAGCTGTAAATTGTTAACCATGGAATTCAAGAGATTCTACAAACAAAAACTTCCAAGCTTTTACAAGCTAACTTTATGAGGAAAGAAAAATAGAGGAGCTTATAAATAATCTGCATGCCAGATCATAGTTTTTCAACAAGTCTTAACAGCTCAAGCAGAAAAAAAAAAACAGATCTTCAAATCACAATGCTCTTGAGCTACTAAGCAGCAGCCTCTGTTGCAGAAGATGAAGAAGCATCAGTTTTCGAATACAGCCCGAGTTCCTCCTCGAGTTTCTTCCACGCATTCAAGAAACTCGGAGGGAACTTCTTCTTCACCGTTCTAATCAACCCTTTCGCATCATCTTTCTTCTTGTTCTCCACCAGTCCCACAACCAAATGCTTCAAAGTATTGAAATCTGGAATCTTGTGCGTATACACGCTCTTCTTGAAGATCGCATAGCCTTGCTCATACAATCTGCTATAGCACAGATGAAATATCAATGTCCTAAAAGTAGCTGCATTGGGAACACAGTTGTTTCCTTCAAGCCCTTCATAAACTTTCTTAGCTTCATCCAACATTCCTTTCTCGCAATACGCAGTCATAAGATAGTTATAGCTAATAGTATCAGGTTTCAATCCCATACTGCTCATTTCTTCAATCAACTCCTTAACTCTTTCAGGGTTTTCCTTTTGAGCACTCATTATACGAACATTATAAGCTGCATTATCCAATTCACAGCCTTTCTTCACCATCTCGTTCCACAAGTTTTCAGCTAACTCCAGTTCACCATTCTTATACAAAGAACTCAAGGTAGTGGTGAAAGCAATGGTAGTGACTTCCATGCCTTTACCTTCCATCTGTCTCATAATCTCAATGGCTTTTTGAGGCGAACCAGAGTCACAATAAGACTTAATCAATATACCATAAGAGATTTTGTCAGGAATGATGTTACTATACCTATGAGGAATTTCATCGAACAGTTGGGGGACTTTATCGAACTTCTGGGAATGGAGACAAGCGTTGAGTAGAGCGTTGAACGAAACAGCTGATCTGGGTGTGCCATATTGATCCATCTGCTCGAAAGCTCTCATGGCGTGATCAAACATAGAGGCTCTCCCGTAAGATCTAATAAGCGTAGAGTAGAAAGGTTCTTCTTTGATTTTGGTGTCAGTTTTGTTGGATTCAATTAAGGTTTCGATATCAGAGAAACGGCGACACTTGGCTAGGCGACGAACAGTGAGCTCTTGGGCGTAGCGAGATGAAACAGGTGAAGCGGAGTGATTTGAGACATTGGAGTAGATCTCAAGGGCTTTATCCGGATCGTGAACTTTACGGAGGATGCTCTTAGCTTTGGAGACAGAGATCTTGCCTGAAGACGGAGCAGCAGCAGCTTCTACGATGGTCGAACCATCAGCGGCGGCTGTGGCAAAGCGCCGTACATAGCGGAGAGAGATACGAGATGAAGCAGCCATTGAAAGAAATGAGGATTCTGGAGAGTGGTGGCGAAAAAGGAGACGCCTTTAGGGTTTTAGGCTTGTCAAAGTTTTCTCTTTTTTTTCTCTTCTCACCTATTAAACTACTTGTAGAATTCAAGATTTAATTACTCGAAAGATACTCAAATTTTACTGATTTGGTACACAATTAAGAGAATGTCCTACTGAGTCAATGGTTTTTACTTTTAAGATGAATTTGTACGAGAGAGATCAAGGGAAAGCCTTAAATTGGCGATCATAATGTTATTATAACAAGCAATGTATCAACTCATCTCTTAGTCTTAAAATCACGCAGAGGAGTGTCTTGAACTGAAGCAAAGTACTTAGAAAATAGAAAACAAACAACGAAGACCATCAGGCTCCGTAATCTCCTTGATCAAACTTGTCTTCTGGGTAAAACACAGCAACCACTTCATTCCCTCCAAATTTCCTACCATTCATCCCGCTTCTTGCCCTCGACGAGCTTTCTGTATCTGCATACTTCAAAAACACCTGCACATACATATCTGACAGTCAGATTCCGACTAAATAGGAATTTACAAGAACGCAGTTGAGAAAGAGAGAAGGGGTTTTGGTACAAACCTTGCCAAGGCCTGGCACTGGCTCACCGTTGAGGCTCGGACGCGGAATCTTCACGTCGGTCAATGCACCTGCATTTTACGAGTTAAAGAACAAACATTTCGAATACAAGAAAACAAAACAGAGACAACAAAAAAACTGTTAGTTATTTTTCTTTTATGAAAGAGTGGCCTTTGGTGAAAAAAATATATGAGGAGGTTTATGCAGTCTCCTGTTGTTAGGGCTGATTCTTTATAGCAAAAGGCTGTAAAACAGTACAACCAAGAAAACAGAGAGACAAATCAATATGCTTTTTAATCTTATATTTCAAAATAGACCATATTATGAAATAAACAAGTCTCTTACCAAACTTTCCGCCTTCTTGTCTCATGTCTTCCAATATATCTTCATACTCCTCGTTGTCTCTAAGCTCATCCTCAGTAACTACTTGAGTCAGACATACTACAGTTGTTGCCACTGCCCCTGGCTGGTACATAATCCTCTGCAAATCCAAAAGAAAAGCATTAAGTCTTTTAATCTTATTAAATGGGATTTCCAAAAGTAAATGCAATCCTTTTTTCCTTCTTCTAACATATGTTATTTACCCATGTATCACGAACTCAACATGCTCACTGTTTTCTTCCAAAAGTTGAAGAAAAAAGTTTACCTGGAAAGCAATCTGCTGCTGTGCATGCAACAATACACTCTCTTGTTCAGGTTTTGGTTGCATTGTTCCCTGGTTAGCACGTCTCACAGTAAGAGTCTTATCTCCCATTTTGATACCATTTAGGGCAGCACATGCAATATCTGTAACAGAGAGATCTTGGTACACACAAAAGGCATATCCTTTAGAGTTCCCAGTTTCTCTATCTTTTACAAGATCAAAACCCTTAAGGGCTCCAAAGGACTCCAGCAACTCCCTGACCTGTGCCTCGGTGAAGTAATATGGAAGTCCACCAACAAAAATACGGTCTGGACCCTCAAGCCCACCAGAAGCACCTGGAGTCAGACCAACAGCAGCTAAGTTTAGATTGGGACTGGGCTGGCTTGGACCCAAAGTTGCAGCTAGAGATGGATTGTAGTCACTAGGTCTCCTCACCTTCACTGGAGCTCCCTGGGAAAATACAAAAAAATATTATTCAATTCTTGTTTCTATGTTTGGAAAAAATGAAAAGAAAGAAATAGTGGTGGCGCGATAAACATTAAAACGTACCTCAAATATAATCCCATCCAAAGACATGGCGTTACTTGCCTCTTCAACAGATCGCATCTCCACAAAAGCAAACTTCTTCTCGTGGTTTATATAGACATTAACAACTGCATCACCTGCAAGTAAGAATTAAAAAAAAACGATTGTTATAAGCATCAACACAGGACTCTCAACAAGTATCTGCACAAGACTTACGTACCTGGACCAGCAGTGTTTCCACCAACAGCAGCCATAACTTGACTAAAAAATGTAGCCACAGACTGCAATACAGGAAAGTAAATCAATGTTAGCATCAAATACAAGAACATATTCCAGCAGAAAAAAACAGATATTAACCTGTTCATTTGCTGTAGGGGAAAGCCCACCGACATACACTCTGCGCGCATGCCTAGTCGCCTGAACACAGAGTAAGGAGATATTGTTAAAAAACAGAGAAACATATAATATCTTGCATACATGATGTACCCATAAAAATTAAAGCTAACCTGCTGTGTCATAGCCTGAATTGGCATCATTGGGAGTCCCCCAAATGGCTGCAGGACATAGAAGAATTAGTTAAAGAAAGACATCAATTTAACAAATTTAAAGGGTAAAGAGCACAGACCTGTCCGGTCGGTAAGGGAAACATGTTGGGAAACATTCCAGCCCCAGGAAGAGTTGGTGGTGCGGGAGGAACTTGACCTACAATAGGAAAACAGGTTAATACATGAGAAAATTACACAGAGAAGACCTAGCTCACCCTCCCTGGAAACATATCAAGAGGTTCTGTATGGTGATAATAGTAGACATCTAGCCTTGTATATTTGCAAGGCTAACAAAACCAGTTAGATGTACTGAGGATGAGCAATACCAATAAAACCATTGCAGCAATTCGTCCTTGCATATAAGAGCTAACCAGCCCACACCCAGTGTTGCCTTACCAAAAGAAAAAAAGCAAAAAAGAACACAAAGAACACCAAAAAAACCAAAAGCTCTCAGTTCTAGCGTCATATCCCATGTAAAAAATGAACAAGAACAACCTACAATGTTTATTCGGGAAAAACAGAATTTATCGAAACCACTTCGTGCATAATGTATGAACTCTACATTATCCTAATAAGAAGGTGCTAAATTAAAGGGAAAAAAGGATACCTGTAACAGCAGCACCAGCAGCTAACATTGCAGAGGCTGGAGGTGCCATATCGAATCCACTGACCCGCTTACTGCAAGAATATAGATTGATAGAAGAAAATTTCTTAGATTGAAACAATCATTACATAGGAAATTAGTCCAGCGAGGAAATATGATACCTTTTTGATGGAGATCGTGATCTTGTTCTGCGATGAGATCTTTCCTTTGAACGAGAACGAGACCGACGCCGGCGTCTATCTCCTCGATCATCTCTACGCCTACAACAATTATAAAACAGCCAAATCAGTACCTTCCCAAAAATCGAAAAGGATTCCATCTAAAATGGAAAAGGTAATATGGTTTCAAGAACAGTCACCTATCATGGTCAGGATCACGGCTTCTGCGGTAGTCATCATCATCCCGACTACCACGTTCTCTTCTTTCACTACGTTCCCTACTATGATCTCTGCGACGACTACTTCTGTGATGACGATCACGATCTCTTTCCCTGTCTTTTTCTCTACTTTCCTTGCTTTTATCTCCATCTCTGTCTCTGCTTCGATCAGAGTCTCTTTCTTTGTCCTTATCACGTCCCTTCTCTCTTTCTCTATCTTTACTTCTGGAAGACTCGCTTTCATTGTCACGCGTTTCTCTCTACACAAGCCAAAAAACAAACACAACTCGTCATTTACAGTTTTAAGAATCAATGAAACTAAGCTAAAACCCTACAGATAATGGATGTACCAACCTCTAGATCAATCCCAAACTTAACATCAATTTAGCGAAATCAACCATAAGCATCCCTAAACCTAACTAATCTCAATTGTTTGACCCCTATACCAAAAATTCGATTCTCAATTGAATCCAATTACACATCAAGGCTAAGAAACACATAGATTTGAAACTCCTAGAAACGAAACATCCAGCAATCAGCTGAAGATTGAAGATAATCATTGATCAGAGAGCAAAGTACTTTAGGTTTGGAGTCTCTGTGATCCTCGATTTCGCCGCCGCGGCCACCATTATCTTCGGCGTAGAAACCGTCAACAGTCGTCCCGTTTCCCTCGTGATCTTCGAATTCAGTCATCCCTTTCGCCGGAATTAACGCTCGCTCTCTATCTCTCACCGGAGATAGGGTTTAGATAAAATTTACTCTTGTTTCTGCCGTCGAGATTCGAAAACAGAGATGATGCCGAAAACCAAAATCTTTAGGGCAATTTCGATTATTCTATTATTATATAACCAAGACGGGACCGACCGGGAGGGGCACTTTTGTCAATGTCATATTTATGATATGGCAGAGAGCTGATAATTATTACGAGAAAATAAAATTAAAAAACAGCCCGGTCCAAATATAATGGGCCCAGTATTCAGCAAGCTTGGCCCAATCCGTATTTGAGTTAAATCCAGTTTTGAGATTATTATTATTTGCCGGCAAAAAAAGAAAAGATTATTATTACTTTTGACTAAATTCAGCATTATTTATCTGATCTTAATAAATAAACTTGTACACTGAAGGAAAAATAAAATAAAAAATAAACTTGTATACTAGTACTCTGCAACAGACTTCTCCGCTATGGCCATTCAAATCTTTATTTTGTTGCACCTGTTGCAAATAAAAGTGATAATAAACAAACAAAAAAGAAACAAAGAAGTACGTAACCAAAGAGTTATCACAAGAACAAAAAGTAATCGTTGTTACTCACTAACGTCTCGGAAATCCTTAGATTTATTTATCAGTCCCCATCTACAAAACATTTAAGCAAAACATATTACAGTACAAAACAACCATGGACATGGAAACAAAAAAGACAAAAAACAAATTAAAAATTAAACAAAAGGAGACAAAAAAATAAAAGAAAACGAGAGACATCAAAACCAAAGTTCCGACCATCAACAACAACCCAAACACTCCGACTTAAAGCTTTCTCATGGCGTTCTCTCTTCCTTCTCCGGCCTGCCCCTCCTCTTCACCTGCCATTTCTCCTTGTTTCTCCATTGGTGGTTGCGGTTCCTGTGGTTCTTCTTGCGGTGGTTGTGGTTTCTGAGGTTCTTCTTGCGGTGGTTGCGATTGTGGTGGTTGCTGAGGCTGAGGCGGCCACCATTTCTTCCTCTCTTCCTCTTCCTTCTTCGCCTCTTCTTCTTCTCTCTTCCTCTCATCCTCTCTCCCCTTCGACTCCTTCTCCATCTTAAGCTTCTCCAGCTCTTCTTCCGCACAAGCAGGGCATCCCAACACAACCGCGTACTTCCGAGCACTCAACAATCCATCAATCACCAAATTACTCACATTAAACGACGCTGCCAATACCTGCCGGTCAAGCATCCGCAGAGCCGAGGTACTCCCGGCTAAGTACTGTGGCTCGTTATTCTTAGCCGAAGTAGTAAAGCCAACGAACACGAACGATTCATTGTTGAAAGACATTTGAGACATTGGATGTAACCTTGGAACTGCGAAAATATCTCCTTCCTCTACTTTAAACCTCACGTTTTCACACTCCGGTGATGATTTTGAAATAGAAGACCTAAGCACCCGAACCATTCCTGATCCTTTCACCACAATCGAAATCTCGCAAGCCCATGGGTTCCAGTGCGGTCCCATCATCGATCCTTGAGTTAGATTCACCATGAAAACTCCAACCGTTGAGCCTCTTAAAACTTTCAAATCCTCCGTGTTAATCGTTATAGTACTACCGCTGGGGCTCTCGAAATCCGGTGTGGATTCGAAAACATTGAATGTCTTTGCTTTCTTCGTTTTTTTCTCTTTCTTCTTCTTCTTGTTTTCCGCCGATCCCATCACCACTGAGTCTTCGCTTTCATCTCCGGCAAAGAGTTTGAGTAATCGCGGTTGGAGCTGCCACGTATTGGCTTCACCTGGTGTGGTCAGCATATCAGGCACGATCAATGGCGGCTTCGTCCGGTTCCTCATCAACCCTATAATCTCCTCAGGAATCTAATTAAAACCATTAAATATAATTAATCACTTAACATAACCCAAAAGATAGTCTACTAGAGTAACTTGTGAAGCAAAGTATGCTCACAATTCGTATCTTGCTACCCTAGTGACCTCAATATCATTCATAGTACGTATATAAACTTATACATACGCAGATAAATGCATACCCCAAAAGCTGACTGGAGAATTGACACATCAAAACCAAACAAGAGATCTGTGATACTCGAATACGCCCCAAAGCAAGGATCCTGCATCCACGGACGACGATACAATTTAGAAGTTAAGATGTCAAGAATAAGAAAAAGAATCATATCTAAATAAATAAATAACTTACACGTAAACACTCCTGGGTGTTGGAGAAGATTGCGTAAACCCTAAGTTTAGTACCAAGGAAGACATCCACCGGTTTGCTCTGTAAGTAGAAAACTGTACCGGGACGTAGCCTGTAAACGTCCCCCCGTCTTATCTGGGAACTCGTTGCTTCCTGGTCGACCCAATTCAGAATCCCACTTCCTATACAATGATCACAATCCAGTTTAGCCTAAACCGAACAAAACTGATTCGTATACCAAACTAACGAAAGTAAACCAATTTAAACCAGTATTAACCGAACCAGACATAATATTTTTTCAAAAAGGCAAAAACAAAAGCTTAGCCGGAAGTGAAAACCGTGTCAACCCAAACCACTAAGAGTATGATTAATGCAAGAACCCCATTAGGGTTCTTAACACATTTTTAATTATTATTTTTAATAAAGAAACTTTAGTTTACGTGGGTTATAATGGGAAACCTCTAATGGGGTTCTTAAAAAAAAAAAAATTTAATTTAATTGTTTTTATTAAACATTTTAAACATACAACATATTAAATATTAAAAATAAAAACATAAAAAATTTCTACAGTGTACGTACCATACCACTCATATTTGGCCACGTCACTGCTAAGAAAAAGATCTTAAATATCTTAATTAAGATCCGCTTCTTACCTAATTCCCATTTTAAAATTATTATTTTTAACTATTTGGGCTTAAGAAACCCATTAAGAAACCTAAGTTAATCATGCTCTAAGATTTTATTTATTCAGATCTGAGCATTTTAAAACCGGAAAACTGATTAGTACGTGGACAAACATTCAATTTATTTAAGGCGCTGAAATATTTTTAATCTTTACACTAAATGTAGGAATACTCATCAGAGCAAAATCAAGGGTAAGTAATTAAGACATTAAAAAAAAAAACATAACATCGAAACAGTTAATGTACCAGATTCAACGAAGAAGACCATGTCGGAATGAAGAAGAAGAGGGAGCAAAAGCATATTTGGCTGTAACGTTATTGAATGTATTTTGTAAGGGCCCATTCCGCCACATCCATCGCCGATTTGAACAGTTGAGATATGTCCGAAGTTAGTCTCGAGGATTGGTTTCCATTGATCTTTCTTAATCAGTAGAGGCGACGAAAACCCGCAACATGACTGTAGAGCGACTTCGTTTTCGCCCGACTCATCAGTCGACTTAGACTTAGCCAACGACACAGTACACAGGAATAAGAGAACCAACAGAACTGAGAGTGGCAACACCGTAAATTTAGTCATTGTATTTGGGGTTGCTTCGTTTTTTGCTATTCAATGCAAAGCTTGTCTAATCGTATAATATAAAGGAAGGGGAGAAGAGAAAGACTACGCGGTTTAATTATTGGACACGTGTTTGCCTTACGTATACAAGTGCCACGTTATTTGTCACCAAAAACAAATTACGGCTAAAATACAAAGCTCGAGTTTGAAAAATCAGGCTGATAAGAACCACTGGCGATATTGTTGAGAACGTATGTACAATAGAGATGCATAGGTTATATCGCGCAGTAGTCCAATTAAACGACACGGTTCCAAGTGATTCATTGCATAGTTTTTATCGATACGCTATATATAGATTATAGTGCATCCGTAAAGAAAATGAGAAATGACCAAAATATACGTAAATACATACGATATGATATTGAAATATGCTTATTTCGATGTATTTACATGTATTTTGAAATTTAAACATAAACTCGCAATTCTTTCGCATGTCAAATTTTATTTTCTCAAATAATGTATATCAAAATTCAAACTATTGAATTTTAACACAGTAATATTTGAAAAAGACTTGCAAAATAATTTGTTTTTAGAAAATAAGGTCGCCACAAAATTAGCTGTACTGATCATCATGGGCAAGATTTTGACAGGCCCAATTAATTAGATTGTGTAGGCCAATGTATATGTGTGAATGCCCAACCAACTGCACTTGTATTCATGAGAATTGAGATTCTCATTCTAATGATTCTAATAACAGAATTTTAAGTTGTTCATGATAAAAAAAAAAAAAAACTTGTCCATGATCTTTAGACTTTAATTAGTTGTCAGATTATCTTAAACTATGCGTAAAAGTTAATTCAAAAGTTTTTTAAATATATAAAAAAAATATTGATTTCAGTTCATATATATATATATATATACATATTTTCTTTTAGTAAAGAAGCTAGCTATGTGATGCCAAAGAAAAAAAAAGAGCTAACTAGATTCATGGTCTCATAAATTATAATCCGTTAATTATTTGTTTCTGAGAATAATCATGACTTACATAACCAGTCACGAAAATTTTATCTTATCTTAGTATATTTATTTAATTATTAATTGAATTTTTAATCTTGGATTTTGTAATAGTTTCTAGATTTAAACAGAAATTTAGAAGAATACTCACTGGTTTCTACTGTATCTTCTATATAGTAAAAAATTAACAATATAATTTAATAATGTTTATTCGAGAGCGTCATATGAAAGGACGAACAAAAAATGAATTACATTGAGACGAATCTAAAAAATGATTATATGAGTGATCGGTTCACCAATGTTTACACGTAACATCCCAAAAATAGAAATACCGAACAAATAGAATCATACAAAGTTGGAAACGTATGAAAATTAAAGACATTAACTATGATGCGAATTAGTTTAGGAATTGTGTTTGACTTTACGAGTGAGGAAAAATACTCGGTGGAAATGAAGTTGATAGAACTTACGTGAGTACGTTACTCGTGAGTCTGTTTGGTTAATTGCTGGCTCGTGGACAAAATTTTTTTATATTTCAAGTTAGTGATATAAAGTGGTAGACCCCTTCTCCTATCCCACGTATCAACGGGAGGACTGCCTCAAACTTATATATATGGGTAATAAAACAGTCCACATATATATTTAAACAAGATGGATTAGAGAAGTCCGGGAACATATTTAGAATCACATATTTAGTGGATTTTGAGTTTTGTTAGACGACGACTATACATGTGTACAAAAATTTTGAATTTTGTTAAATGATCTTCTTCAGATTCTATATATGATGGATTTGTAAAAATATTTCAAAAACTTGGATAACCTCTGCTATGGTGAGCCGAACAGCTAGGACTAAATTACTTATGTGAAAAAGTTTTAATAGAGTTAAATGATGGAAAAGAGTATAAAACATAGATACAATGATTTATTTCTAAAACCATTTTATCATCTTTACAAGTCGAGTATACCTGAAACTCGTATGTTAGATAACAATCTGCTGTAAAGATTTGTGATCGTAAGAAAGTATAATTATAATAATAATAATAATAATAATAATAATAATAATAATAATAATAATAATAATAATAATAATAATAATAATAATAATAATAATAATAATAATAATAATAATAATAATAATAATAATAATAATAATAATAATAATAATAATAATAATAATAATAATAATAATAATAATAATAATAATAATAATAATAATAATAATAATAACAATAATAATAATAATAATAATAATAATAAAAAAGATATATGATCAAATAATAAGTGAGAAATGAATGATCCCGTGCAAATATTAAAATATAATTTTAAGATGAGCAATATCATTTTTATTTTTATTTTTAACATCTGAAGAATATCATTTTACAAAAAAAAATAGTAATGACGAAGGGGCTAAAATAATTTAAAAAGAAAAACAAAAAACGTGTAAAGTAATATATTCTTGAAGGTAAAGAGCTCCAAAGTATGTTGTGGCTACTCATATTGTGTTGCAAAATAGAACATCCTCCATTTAATTCTTCTTTTAATATTTTTTTTTGCGGTACATTATTGACTTATATATTAATATTTTATTGTAATCTGATTTATTTCAGTTTCACGCCGATCTTAAAATTTACAGCCGGCAGCTAAATTCCCATTAATGAAAATACATCTACTAATTTTATATTCCCTCTATTTCTAATAAATTAATGTTTAGGACTTTCACACATATTAAGAATTTTTTTTAGTTGATTCTTTTTTTATGTCTCATGTATATAATTATTTCATTATACTTTTCCACACCTTTTTCCATTTTCCACTTTTTTCTACCACATTTTTTCCATTTTCTCAAAATTATATTCATTAACTAACTTTAAATAAACATATATCAAACAAAATCTACAAAATCAATCTTTTTGAAACAAGAAAAAAGCTTAAGACATCAATTTTTTAGAAACAGAGAGAGTATAAAGTAAAATTTTAGCTGAGTGAAAATATACGTGTTTTACATTTGAAAGAAGAAAACAAAATAAATATACTCCAAATAGAATAATATAGTTTGCTAATGAGTTACGAGGCTCACACCAATCGACAATTAGATGGATCTGGATCTCCACTAGTATATTACAAATATTTATTTTTTTCCGTTTAACGGTCTAATATAATACGTATATACTTAATAATATATAAGAATATTCAGTCAATAAAAAATTCGGATTAAATTATAAGCTGTGGAAAAAAACTGATTAAGGATTTCAAACTGAAATTTCAAAGGAATATCAAGATCACCATACTTGTTAGTTAACCATCATTCACAGATAATTTATTTTATTGTCTTTTTTAATAAAAAAAAATAGCTATCAATTCAAAAGTCAAATTTTTTTCCCGTTAGAACTTGTTTTTCGTTCATTCTTCTGGTCATGATATTATAGTGGAGACGATCTTTATTTTATTATTTTTAAGTATATATATTTTTTATTGTGAATGACATAAAATAAGAAGCTACTAGAAATTTTGCTTTTGTGAGGATGAAGCTTCTCTCTTTGAATAGAAGGAAGAAGCGTCTGTGATCGTCGGCCTCTCCTTCCGTTCCTTACTTCCTAAGTATATGACATTTTGTTTTTTGATAAATAAATATTCTTTTGTGTGGGTAGTGTGAGTTTGAGAAATAATTTCCAACTAAAACAGGCAACTATCTCTAATTTTTGTTCCATACAAAAATAATAATATAAATTTAAGTATTAAATCAAGAGAAACGAATATTATTACAATATAGCTGTACAAAAATACGATGAAGCTTTGCCATTTTCTATTGAATTTTTACATTTAAACTGTATTTTACTCCATCGTATTTTTGTATATTATAAAAGACGTAGTTAATTTGTATAACATAAATTTATAATGTGTACTGTGATTTATACCAAGTATAGTACTGTTGGGTGTTCATGATATTCACGCTCCATCTTAAGGGAAATCTCTCACTCTCGTATCTTTGTGATTGTAAATATATTTTTCCAATCCCTTCTCTTTAGGAAACTGCATTTATTTCTCTGTATATATAAATTGTTGTGACATAGAAAACCTGTGACAATTTGATACATAATTCAAATCTATTTGAATCTCTCAAGTTTCAAATGATACATTTTTCATAAGCACCTGTGTTTGAAGGTTGTGAATTGCAGCGTTTGTGTACTTTCGTATCTCGTAATTTGTTTTTTTTTTTTTAATGTGTAGTCCTATCAAAAACATGATTTGGTGTTAACGATGAGACATTATACTTAGTATAAATCACAGTACATATTATAACAATACAGAAAATAGTAGAAAGAAACCTTTGGCAGTGGGACAATTTTGGTAACGAGAGAATCCACGGTAATAAAGGTTTTGAGTCAACGTCTTAGACGAAGCTTTTCTCCACTATAAGAAATAGACTGGCTTTTTCCTAGATTATTTGTAATGATTATTGGACTTTGTGTGAGTGGCGATGATTTTTAATGATAAGTCATCAAACTATTAGTCGACTATTATTAATTTTGGCAATACCAAAATTAATAGTACCTGGTAGGCTGATACAATGCACATATTGATATTGACACAAGATGATAATAAATTTAGTTTTACCATTGCTTTCAATTAAAAAAAGAAGATTTGTACTTTTAGTCAAATTCGGCGTTACGCTTGGAAATTAATGTTTTGGTAACCAAAGAATATCATAAAACTTTTCTAATAACAAGAAGAAAAAGGCATATTCAAAAGAATGCGGGATGGGGTTTGTTTTCTGATATATCAGAGATAATAAGGAAAAAACAAAAAGGAAAAGTTAAATTTTTCCACGAAAACGAAAGCAAATAAGTGAAGAGAAGAACATATTCTTCTTCAAGCTCCTTTGCCTTTTAGAGAGAAGAGAAGTGGGCGTGATTCTTACGCGCTGACTTGATGATCAGTCAATCTCCGTACGGTAAAAAATATCAATACATTCAATGGCCCATGGGCTTCTCTAAAGCATTATCTCTGACAAAATTACCTCAAAAGTTAGCACATTGTGGGCCCGCTCATTTCCCATGCTTTTACCGTGTCCATTTGTGGGATCCACCTAAAACCCAGTGATCGTTTTTGTTATTTTTTGGTCGCAAGCACTGGGAATTATTGTCCATTAACGGATCGATTGACAACTTTTTCATACAATAATTTAGTTTTCATACTATTAATTGAACATTCTTCAATGTCACGGATTAAGAATTTTTTTTATTATTATTAAATTTTGTTTAATATAATTGATTAGATCGTGATATAATTAAATTATTGACGATCAATTGATTTTTTTCATAAATTAAATAATTTAGAACTTTTCTAATCTTATTCTTGAGACATGTTATCTTATCTATTAGAATTAATTAAAATGTTTCAAATAAATAATTATTTTTTAAAAATATGAATAGAACACAATAATCTAAACGACTAAATAGGAATGAACAGACGAAGATTCAGAACGGAGCGTTTGAAAAAGTGACAAGAATTTTAAAACACACAAAAATTCTCATTTAAAATATAAACTGAGAATTGAATAGACCGGGACAACATCAAAAGTTCTAAAAAATAAAAACATACCAAAAAACAAATGAAAATACATTTTTGTGTAATTTAATATTTATAAATTTAAATTCAAAGACAAACCAATCTATATAATCATTAAATATAAAACACATAATCATAAGGAATGCAACACGTACTATTAATCTAGTAAACATATATTTAAAAAGCGATTATTATGATCTCTAAATAGAGATCAAGTATCCGAATGTAGGCAGAAAACAAAAACGGAATAAAATACAAATCAATTTCAATTAGATTTTTGTTTGTTTGTTATTCTGTAAACCAAAATCCCGGATTAGACACGGTTAGCAAGTTGAAATCTTGATTGCATGCACTCCCTCAAATATAAAAAGCTTAGCAATCATACCTTTCAAAAGCCCCGCCACCTTCTCTTCTTTCCTTTCACAGAGAAAATAAAAATAGTATCTTTTTTGTTTCTTCTTCACATCACATGAAGATCCCAGCATCCCCATCTCCTCAGGAAAATAACACTAACAGTACTGATAGTAATCAGTTATCCATGGATGAACATGTCATGCGTTCCATGGATTGGGATTCTATTATGAAGGAACTCGAGCTTGATGATGACTCTGCTCCCAATTCCTTAAAAACCACTTTTACTACAACCACCGAATCTGCTATTTTGCCTCTTTATTCCGTCGGTTCAAATCTCCCTGGCTTTCCCGATCAGATTCAACCGTCGGATTTTGAATCATCCGATGTTTATCCGGGTCATAATCAGACAACTGGTTACGGTTTCAACTCTCTCGATAGCGTTGACAATGGAGGATTTGATTTCATTGAAGATCTAATCCGAGTTGTGGATTGTGTTGAATCGGACGAGTTACAACTCGCTCAGGTGATTTTATCACTCCTCTATCAACGGTTGAGATCTCCGGCGGGTAGACCGTTACAGAGAGCTGCGTTTTACTTTAAGGAAGGTCTCGGTTCGCTTTTAATTGGAACAAACCGGAATCCAGTCCGGTTATCTTCATGGTCAGAGATCGTTCAGAAGATCCGAGCGATTAAAGAATTTTCCGGGATTTCTCCGATCCCTCTCTTCTCTCATTTCACGGCGAACCAAGCAATCCTCGATTCATTGAGCTCACAATCGTCTTCTCCGTTCGTCCATGTGGTGGATTTTGAGATTGGATTCGGTGGCCAATACGCTTCGCTCATGAGAGAAATCGCCGAGAAATCTGTTAGCGGCGGATTTTTAAGAGTTACGGCGGTGGTGGCGGAGGTGTGCGCTGTCGAGACGCGGCTAGCGAAAGAAAACCTAACTCAGTTCGCGGCGGAGATGAAAATTCGTTTCCAGATTGAATTTGTTCTGATGAAGACTTTCGAGATGTTATCATTCAAAGCGATTAGGTTCGTCGAGGGAGAGATAACCGTCGTTTTGATCTCTCCGGTGATATTCCGGCGTCTGAGTGGAATCGCCGATTTTGTGAGCAATTTACGGAGAGTATCACCAAAAGTCGTCGTTTTCGTCGACAGCGAAGGATGGACGGATATCGCCGGATCCGGATCGTTCCGGCGAGAGTTTGTTAGCGCTCTTGAATTTTATACGATGATGGAGTCGCTCGACGCCGCAGCTCCTCCCGAGGATTTGGTGAAGAAGATAGTGGAATCGTTCGTTCTGCGGCCGAAGATCTCTGCGGCGGTGGAAACAGCGGCCGATAGGAGACGCAGCGGCGAGATGACTTGGCGGGAAGCTTTCTGCGCCGCTGGGATGAGGACGATCCAGCTAAGCCAGTTCGCCGACTTTCAAGCCGAGTGTTTACTGGAGAAGGCGCAGGTTAGAGGATTCCACGTGGCGAAACGTCAAGGAGAGTTGGTGCTGTGCTGGCATGGAAGGGCATTAGTTGCCACGTCAGCTTGGCGGTTTTAAAGAACCGGGATGGGTGTTGTAGATTAGACTGGTTTACAATGATATAATAGAATAGAAATGTATCTACCGCCTTTAATTTTCTTTTTGGTGTTTCTCTTTTAAATAAAGAAATAAAAATATTTATTAATAAGAGTCTCTGTCCGAGCAAGAGTCTTTAATCATTCATAATCTCTCTTCAAACACAACCAGTGACCTTTGCTGGAGTGTGAGTTCGTCAATTTGTTAAGGGACGTACGAATCTCCGATGAACGGCTTTGCTTTACAGATTCCATCGATGGCGCTTCTCGGATCCGGCTTCACAAGCGAGGTAATGTCTCGCCTCTCTCAGATGGCCGTTTCCGGTTGTTTGGATCCGTGATTTGAGGATTCGTTTGTATTAATAAAGTTTATGATTACTTGATTAGGTTATGTATGTGTTATTGAGTGGATTCCATAATCTTCTTTCGAATTCAAAATTACCTTAATGTTTCCTGCGGTTTTATCTGATCATCGAAAAGTGTAGGTCTTTGTGAACGTTTTGTGTTCTAGGTTACATTGAGGGATGGATTCAGAGTTCTACTATAGTGGATTGGTC
Source organism: Cardamine chenopodiifolia (assembly GCA_963922655.1). NCBI lineage: Eukaryota > Viridiplantae > Streptophyta > Magnoliopsida > Brassicales > Brassicaceae > Cardamine > Cardamine chenopodiifolia. The sequence continues at coordinate 15,125,522 of OZ000473.1, forward strand.
TGTTGGATTAACATCTGAAAAGTAGGTTGGAGCTAGGGGTATTTCAGTTCCTGAACATTTTGGGGTAATTTAATGTACATGATTTGGATTGAAGGGAATATTTGTTTTGTGTATGGAATTTCAGGTTGGGTTGCGTGTATTGCTGTCTCCACTTGGTTCCAATATCGTACTTCGTACAGCATTGTGAGTTTTTTCCTCCTATAATTTGTAAGGTGAAAGCCATCTAATTGCTAAATCAATGGTACAATAAGATGTACGAATTGGAGAAATGATTGATATGGTCGATTTGATTGGTAAGTGATTGAGTGATTCACGGACAAGTTCATTTCCTGGTACGATTGACTTCTTGAAACTATATACCATATCTTGATGATTTCGCAGTTACGCTAGTCATATAATACATTGTTTTTTTCTAATGTACTTTATCAAGAAACAGGGCTTGATTAACTTGATAAACTCGATCATTTGCCTGTTCCCAACTATCATGTGAAGTTTGCTTTTCTCGTCTGGCTTCAACTCCCAACCATCGAGGTACTTTTCCCAATATCTTTGCAACCATCATCTAACATTTAACAAGCTTTACTCATCGGTACTGTTATTCTCAATGTGCTTATTTGCCAAAAATAGGGATCAAACAAATATATAACAACCAGATTCGTCCTTTCCTCCCACGACACCAAGCTAAAGTTGACCGACTCGTCGATGGAGTATATGCTGAAATGGTATATCATTGCTTTCTTCAGAACTCCATATTCTTGAGTTACTTTAACAACTGACTTCAAGACAAAATGTTTGCAGGTGAAGGTCGTTAGGTCACACCAAGGAGAATTACGGTTTGTCCGATCAATGATTGTCAAAATCTTGCGATCAGGTTGGTTTCTAAACTCAAATTTTGCATCCATGTTAATACTTTTGCGATCAAGGTTATTGAACTGTGTATTTGGTCTGGCTTATTGTTTTAACAGTCAATGAGGTTGCACCACCAAGCCAACGACAAGGAGAATTAACAAACGAAAGCCCTGAACCGGGACCATCAACATCAACAAACATTGATTCAGAAACCAATTCCAACCATGAAGACTAATAAAATAAAGTGTGGTAGTAGTAGCTTTTGAAGCTTCTACCGTCTTTAGATTGAATCTCTATTACAGAAAAATGTCAAGACGATTGTATAGTTACGTAAACTCAAATAAAGTTTCCACGTTTCCTAACTGTTAATTTTTTCCTTCACCATCTTATTACCCAGTAGAATTTTGTTCTAGATTAGCTACAGCCTCTGGTCCATGCACTCTCATCAACTCATCCTGTAAATTATTCAGTCAATGTGTAAATGAAAGCCGAGCTAAATAAGATTCTGAATTTCAGGTAAAAGTTTGTTACCTGGATAGAGTTGTTCTCAGTCTTGAGCTTTTCACATTCGCTTGAGAGTCTTTGTAGCTCATCTCTCAGGCTTTGATTCTCATTCGTCAAACTCTCAACTCTCTGTTGAAGCTGTTCGCATTCCGCCTATTCGAAATGGTGAATTACGGGATGAGTACATGAGAAGCAAACAGAGTAAAATGATACTAAAACAGAGTATATACCTGCTTCCGCAATCTAGACCGCCTAGCGGACTCACGGTTAGATTGTTTCCTCTTCTGCCTCTTCAGTTCTCGTTCATCCTGTTGAGTAAACACGAGTTTGTAAAGAAGAAGTCTATAACCAAATCAGAAAGCTACTTTGCAAGTGAAGATAAGATGAATGATGATTTGGTCACACCTTCACAGGTACACCAGCTTGGGAAGACCATAAGTCCATCCCAATATTCAGATTAGTTCCTGGCGCTACCGGCTTCATGGGCATCGAAACTTGGATTTCACAAGTGGTACTTTGAGAACTTGCTGTTTAAGGAAACTTTACCAAGTCAAGAAACATGGAAAACACAAGCACATGAAAGCATAAAAATTGCAGCGGCCAAAAGCTTACCATCCGCAAGCATCTGTCCAAAACTCGGCTTTCTAATTGAACCTTGTTCCTACATCAACATTAAACTTAATTAAACACAGCACGAAGCATTGAAGTAAAAGAGAACACTTCAAACACATAACAGTAGTACCTGGTGCTTGGCATTTTCCTCGTTTTCATCAGATGAACCCGCTGTGACACTTTCATCACTGCACAATAGAAACATCATAATTCCATCAAAGCCTGAGAGATGAGCTAAAAAGATAACTCTGCAATCAAACTGAAGAAGTACCTTTGAGAGACACCATCGTTCCCTGAACCAGAAGGCGCCTTCTCACCTCCTTCACCCTTCTTTTTCAAGCTTCCCTTTGACTTCTTGCCAGAAGATTGGTCCTTCACAGTCTCCTTGTTGGTTGGTCCAGAATTAGGAGCCTACAATAGAATAACGTCAAGCATGTATCTTTCCCGTGTAACAGAGCAAAAAAGCTTTAATGATAACAAAAATTGTGTTACCATGGGCATGCTAGGATGGGCATAAACTGCTCCTGGGGGATACATTGCCGGGTACGGAACTGGGGTCCCATAAGGCGGCATCATATGGTGCTGAAAGTATTGAACAACAGTTAGTATTATGCAAAGTCAAATATGTAAACTGTCTTGTCCCATAGAATCACATTAACAATAACACAATGGAAGCTTACTTGAGCACCCCACATATACGGGTGAGGACTAGGAGATCCAACTGGGGATGGGAAAAAAGGATTTGGAGTACCTCCCCCGCCATAAAAAGCCTAAAGAAATAAACATACTATTATGTTCTGCAGTCTTAAGAAAGAAGAGACTACGCTATGAGAAAAAATAGTGGCCAAAAGTTGATGCCTATCACACAAACCTGCATTGAATTGGACCAGTCTGGATATGGTGTGGGAGGAACTTCCTGCTAAGAAGAGGTAAATAAACCATCGAGCACAAATAGATCAGTAAAAAACTGAGTCCAACCGTATAATTTCTGTATCCATGAATCATGTTTAGGCACAAGAATATCCAATACAAAACGAAAGAAGTAGACCTGCGCCGAAGCAGTTGGTTTGGAAGGTTTAAATGGCATCTTTTCTTCGCCTGTTCCCATTGCTTATGAGCTACAACTTGTGTTACTCAGGCTATAAACAAGGAGCACGAATCTATCAAGAAAAGAATCTTGATAGAAACAATAATAATAAAACATCACATGAAGATTAAATCCAAACCTCAAGAAAGATAAATCTTTTGCTTTCAGTAATAGTAATCAATGACTTTTAAAACAGAACAAGAGTAAGGGCCCTCTTCTTTTGCTTTCGTTTATACTCTGAAGTCTCGAACATAAAAAAAATCTCTAAGCTTCTGATCATACTAATGACAAAATTCACGGTTCAGACGAATCCGTAAGCATAAACGAAGTCTCCGAGGCCCTAAACTACATGAACTAACTACAAAACAAGCCCTACATGCATAATTCAATTCAAGTTGAACAAAGAATCATGGAATAAGAGTACATCTGTTAGGTGCTTGCATATAGAAATTAAACGAAGAAAAGAGACCAGCTCGAAAATTGAGTGATGTGGAAGTCCAGATAGGAGAGAATGAGACAAAGATGCCGACACGTCCTCTTTCCTCTCCACAAATCAGACAACTTATTCAGGGTCGAAGCAAATCCGAAGAAGATAATTACGGATTGTTTTTCTCTTACTGCTTCATTGAATCTGTCGGGAGATTTGAAGATGGAAGAAAAAAAAAAAAGAGGATTGAATTCTCCGATCTGGTGTGGCGAAGTCCGATAGGAGGAGATGAATGCGAAGAAAGAGGAAACCTTTTTTTTCTTTTGGGAATTTAGGGTTTGATGACTTGACACGTGCGACATTGAGAGATCCAGCTGTACACGTGTTACTGGATAAGGTTTTGACACGGTAGCTAAAGTTGGTGTGACTCATCTACTCATTTACTTTCGAAAATGGGAAATATCAAATATCAATCAATTATTATTAAGCAATAACGTAATACTATGAATGTAGTTTATATTTTGTTAGTTTATCTATTTATGTATTATTATTAGTGTTTAAGATTAGATCTATTTTACATTTTTATTATTTTATTTATATATAGTTTGTGTTAAATTACCAATATATATATATATATAAATATATAATATAATTTACTATTATAAATATATCAATGACATTGTAGTTTTCATTAATAATAATATAGTATAATTACAAAATCTCTTTTTAAAATATGTATAATGTCAATTAAAATAATATAAATTAATTTTGTTTTTATCGATCAAAATCTATATTTATCAAATTAATTTAAAGTTCTAATTATGGTATGTCTAAGTCTCTTTTTTTAATGAAACCTTCCCATGAATAGAGTTAATTATCAAATTCAATAAACAGATTTCCCCCTTCCAAAAAATTCAAATCTTCAACCGAACGAGCTATTAACTTTCATAAATTGAACAATTATATAGATACATATCTACATCTATATCTATATATATCAGAATACAATAAATTATATGAAAATCCAAGTTCGTGTACTTATTATAATTAAAAGCCTTATCTATTAATATAATTTTCATATAATTTACGACATAGTGGCTCCAAAATTAACTGCTTAAAGATAGCCAAATTACATTAACGAGAAGTCCATCGTCATTATATTTTTATATTAGAAATTCTGCAATTATAAAGTCTATTAATTTACTTGGAAATATTCTTCCCTAATTCACGACACTAATATGACATAATTAAAATATTACATCAAGCTAGTAGTTTTATATGTATAAAGTACTCATCCATTCCGCTCCGTCGATGTAACTGTTTTCTGGCACCGGATAAAATAAGTTATCATAGTTGTCACCATCGTCTCCGACTTTATAGTCTCCGAAAAAGGGCGTCTCGTTGGCTTCAACGGAAACTGAAGACGAAATCGGACTGCTGCTTGAGCCTCCTTCTACTCTTTCTGCTAATCTTTGAATTTCCCTCTCTGCATCATAGAGTTGTTCCTTGAGGAGAAGTACCTGAGGGAAAATTGTAAAATTAATCAGTAACTAATCACCGATCAAACACATGATTAATTTAAAATAAATGGGTTATTGTAAGTGGGTCTCCTATAAAATTTTTGAGATTCATTGACAAAGCAGGTCACTATTAAGAAAATTAGAACGTTGTGCGGAATACATTAAGTATTTAATGTTGTGTAATATGGTGGCAATTTATTGTTCGATGTCACTTTTTTGGTTCTCAATCCAACACTCTATCTTTTAAGCCTTGAGCTCACGTTCATTTATGCCAAAAGATAATTTAGCAAAAGAATGTATAAAGTATAAACTAAATTACCTATCTTATATTTACGTTCATAGTTAAAAAAATGAAGAAGAAGAAGAGAAAACCAAAATAAGAAATACCTCAGACTCTAGTCGGCACTTGTCGACAACGACGTTATCAGGTGAGTTCTTCAGTTTATTGTACTCTTCCTCGAGCCTTTTGTTCTTCCACCGTGCACGACGATTCTGAAACCAAACGGCAACTTGACAAGGGTCGAGCCCTAGCTCCGCCGCAAGTCTATCTTTCCTTTCCGACTCAAGTTTGTGCTCCTCCCCAAAACTCATCTCCAACATGTTCACTTGTTCATCGGTTAACTTCCTCTTCCTAAACAAACCGTTGCTTCCGTCTTCGGCAGCCACCGCTCCTTTTCTCTTCTTCCTCCTCCGCTTCGGTGCCTTCACCCTCCTACCGACCGAAAATTAAAAGCCAACTAATAAGTAATGCTCTACAAATAGAAGCATCTTAAATAAACTTTGTACTTTACTTTACTCTTACTTTTGATGTGTGTTCACACTTCACATGCACGTAGATGATATCAACATTTTTAGGTGTAGCATGTTGGTCGAGAACCTTTTTTTTTTTTTGGAAACTCATCTACATGACCCGCTTGAATTTTTACAACTTCTTCCATAAAATTTTGATCTTATTTTCAGACTTTGGAAGATCGAAACTTTTCTTTTTAAATCCCACTTGCATTTTATAAGAAACCCCACGAAAAAATTTGGGTCTTGTCGAACTACAAAAAGAGTAAATTTTCGGAAAAACTAATAATAAAAAAGGACAAACCTGGTTGTGGTACTATCTGAGTGTAGACATCAGGGTGCAGTTGGGAGATAAAAGCCATGCTTTGATCATCCACCGTGTGGTTCATCTTCTTGGATCTTTCTCTCTCTCTCTTAATTTGTCTCACTTTTTATGAAATGTGAGAAGGTGTGTTGGGGAAGTGGAAGACCTATCATTTATAAGGAGTGTAGGTGTCAAAAAAATGAGTTTTTTATTTATTTTACTTTTGCTATGAAATGTCATTTTCCTGATGTGGGCTTCTCGTTTTCTTAAATTACGGTACTGCCACTAGACGTAGTTACACTCCTTCCTCGTAAGCCTCGCTGTGTGGCTTGATTAATGGAAAGGATAACGAAATTCCACATATATCCCAAAGAGGGAAAACTTATCCGCAAAGAACCGTTTGAAATTTTGCTTAAAACTAAATAGTTATCGTCACAAAAAGATCACGTTTTGATTGAATCTTTACCAAATCAATGGAAATGAATTGTGACTCGTTACGTATGTCTTTAGTGATTTCCCAATTGGGAAACGATGGAACATGTGAGTTTCAACATTTTGCCCAAACCGGGCAATTTCAATCCAGACACATGGCAAGTTCAGCGGCCACATTTTCTGGACCCTCTCTGTCTTTTGCTTCTTGACCATTTCGCATTTCTCCATTTCTGGACATTTTCTTAATTGTTAAGCCATTAGAAACCTCTATATTACTGACCGGTATAACTTGTTGTAATCTATCTACGCCATAAATGGGTAGGCAGCAAAACTTTGAATTGCAAAACTTTGAAGTTTATAATCTAAGGTGCATATAACAAATATAACTTAAGGTATTTCGAAACACATGATGGAGTCGTGTAGGATAAATTTACAATAATCGATTTGAATTTTACAAAAAACTCGTATGCTTTAGAAAAAAGTTGTAAGTGGTTTTCAGGATTATGAGGGATTTTATAAAACCTAAAATATAATTATTGGTTAATCTTTTGTTATGCAAAGTCATTTCCAACGACAAAATCTAATTTACCAACCAACCCTAGTATTTACTATTAAGCATTAACTTCGCGACTTAATCCCCAACATATATAGGGTTTAGAATCTGTAAGTTTAGTTGTTCAAGCTTCGATATACTAAATTTATAGTATGTATAAGATAAAAATCCATTTTATACAACTATACTAAATTTGTTCCACTTTTCGTACTCTTTTTTTCTTTTTCTGGTTAATACTTTTCGTACTTCGTCTTCCATTCATAGCTTTAGAAAATGATAAAATAGTTTGTGACAAAAAGAAAATTGATATATGCACATATATTCCTCTTGAATTAAAATCAATATTGTTTGGTGTACCGTGACTCCATGAGACTCTAAAACCTATCTATGTTTTTAGGTAAATAGGATAAACACAAAGACTTTTTGATAAATGCATAAGATCGACTTCAGCTAAGTTATATGGTCAGTGTTGATTTTCTTCTTTTTAACGGAAAATGTTTAAGTTTGCGTTAGTGATTATGTTCTTGTGTTATTCATATTAATATTAGATTTTGTAATTGCAGTTGAACTATAGCATATTATTAAATCATTCCAAAATAGTACATGATATTTTTCTTTTGACCGTTAACAAAAATCTTCCCATTTTCAAGAGAAAGCAGACTATAAAATATTAATGCAATGTAGTAAAAACTAAAAAGTCCTTCAATTTCAGTCAGCCAATTTTCTAAGTTGAATTATAATTAGACAAACTACGATACATTATCTTATATGATGTGTATTACCAAAACCTTGAGATATGCGACACGCATTTACTATATAAGGCTACAAAATCTTAGACCCACGGAAAGAAATTGATATCTTATGTTATGTACACATACATTCGTATGATCACATGTATTGCAATTTAGGGTCCTAAGGCTATTGACACCGGCCACATAGACGTTAGGTAGTCTATAGCGAAATAATTTAGAAATTTATCCAAGAAATTGCGACAAACACATGTGTGGTCTCTCATCCAATACGTTACTTTAGTTGGGAAGTATCTTACTAAATAAATTCGCCGGGAGTTGGTGCCCTTTTTTAAATACATACGATAATTTAATTTTGCTTCTCCTCAATGATTGGTTGTGTTTGTGCCAACAGTTTTTTTTGTCCTTGGGATTTCTAGTCTAATATTTGCATCAAATATATTCATTGAATTACGCATTAATTGAGCATTAAATATATGATAAATGTCTTAAACATCTTTAATAATAAAGCGCAAATGCATGTAATTATAGACATACAAATACATGTTTATATTTTCAGTAAGTATTGTGGTGTATCAAAAGCCAACAGAACAACTCGATACCATCTCGTCTGTAACGAATCGAAATCTTAAGTATTAAACAATTGAGGATCAAATTTCAATCGTCTCATATATGAACTGGCGCTGCTAGACCACAACTGAGTTAGATCAAACCAATTAACCATGTTTCTGCTTTTCTTGCATACAATTTATTGATATATATATATATATATAATTTTTTGTCAAACTAAATATATTGTATTTAAACTCTAAAATTAAAACCGCCTAGTCCTCCAGAACATTTTTTTTTCTTTCATGATTGATGCATCTCGAGGTATATATGTGTAAATTGGAAAGACCGGTTGAGCATGTCTTGATCGACGCTTATTTTATACGGGAAAAAATTGTTTCATGGTGAAAAACACAGGAATATCGTTTGTTCATTTGAACAATCATGATTAGGGCGTCTTATTTATTTATTTTTGGTTAACAATTTTTTGTTAAAGGGATTAGTATTTATTTGTGTGGTTATAACAAGCACAAAAACAATAGCGTATAAATGCATATTATATTTGCGGCTTTGCCTATATTGCAAAATATTTTTTAAAGTTATATGCTCGTAAGCGTCTTAATTTGATCAATATAAAAAGAATTGTAAGCGTTAGAGTTCTTTTGTGAGCTACCTACGAGATATATTGAATAATAATACGCACGCAATTGAGAAAATTGTGTTAGCAAATAGAATGATGGAACTTGCTCTCTCACGTCTTATTGGTTGCGTTTCTTTCAAATGATAATAAGCATTGGAAAATTGAAAGAATTGACCTAATCCACCACTACCAATTCATGGATTGCGACGCAGTAAATAGTCTTTTCACAATTTCACTGATAAACAAATAAAGCTAAGGACCCTAAAAGCTTTTGTAAAGCTTACTAAAATGGGACACAAGCCTCTTCGCCTCGCGCGTCGCCATCACCGTTAAAGCAAAAAGTCCCATGCACATTTACGAACTATTGAATGGAGTAAATAACGATAATGAAATACTACACTACGTTGCCAAATTAATAAATTTTATAATATAAGTGGTTAAAAAAGAAAATAAATGATACATAGTAAAATATAACCTACACAGAGAAAAACCAAACCAAAAAAAATATTTTTTACTCGATATTTTAAGTGAAATAGAGCGAATAATAAAAATGAAGGAAATAAGAATCAGTATAGTGATTAAGATGTAGTTTAAGGGGTGTATTGAACTGAACATTTGGAATGTTCAGAGTTAAAATGATAAATAATATATTATTGAAATATAAATTTTAAAATATTTTTTAAAATCTAATGTTATTAGATTACTGATTTTAAAATGATCAATCAAATCCAATGTTATTAAAAATATTTTAAGATTTATATTTAAAAGTTTAATGTGAGATTTATGCAATTTCTTAATAAAAATAAAGATTCAGAAAATTTTAATAACAAGTTTTTTAATTAATCAAATCATAACTCAAATCACTCTAAACTTTTTTTTCCACTACACCCATTAATAAGGTTTGTACTAGTGTTTTCACTATTTTACCATCCAAACTAAAATCCGTAAATGTATATATATATATTAAGATACATTTGCCGTAAAAAAAGATACCTTTTATTCATCTTATCTAACTTCAAAATACGACACATTAGAATGAAGATAAAAAAATGTAGCAAAATATAAAAAATAATATTGGACCAAATCGATTAAAAACACATTTGCCGTAAAAAAGGATACATTTTATTCATCTTACCTCTTATAAAGATCATTTGTGAGTATAAATTTGAGTTCCATATGAGGAAAGAGAATACAACGATAATGTCAATGCGAAGCAAAGTGGGTAAAAAGTAAATGTTCTTGACAAAAAAGTATCAAATATACTTAGTTAGACTCTTACAGTAGTCGATTGTTGGAATTCGTTGGTTTAAAAATCCAATAGAATTCCGTGGATCCTTCTGTAATGCTTAAAATCTCCAACCAGCTAAGCCTAAATCTTTGGTTGTTTAAAATAACAAATAAAGATTCTAAATTGCTGGATTAAGACACTAATCACCACAACAATCTATACGATTAAATATTCAATAGCAAAACACTACGTGGGCGGTGAAACCTCACGTCACGTGGAGTGAAAAATAAATATACTTTCCATAACTATGAAATGGTACGATACATATATTGTCTCTCTACGTTCTTTGTTATGTTCTTTGCCTCTTTCGAGGTCCAACCTGTCTCTCTGGTTCCTACTAAATCCCATATCACGATTAGAGCTTTAAGCACACATGGTTAGCAACGAAACAAATATGTCAGTAGCTCCTTAATTTACTATTATAAACTTCCATAAATATGTTTTGGAAACGTGGCATTGCTATTCTTGACAGGCGTCCCCCAATGACAGCTAAAAGAGGAGGCTTTTCTAGATTGCTCTTGGGTTTGGTCCAAGATTCGTGGGGTTGTGTTCTTAACTTATGATTTAAAAAAAAATTCTCCTAATTAGTCTTATAATTTATTGCTATAAATTTACAATGTTCTTGCAGCTTTAAACGTGATCTTGTATGATTTTCATGGTGGTCCAAAGTAGTACCTGGCACAACATAGAAGCATGACGTTAACTAATAAATAAAGTTTTTTTTGGCAGCATTTAACATGTTCGATTTTAACGTTTTAAAATACATCTTCTTTAACATATTTCTAGCAGTTTGGTTTACAATTTCAGTTACTTATATACCAATAGTTGGAATTTGACTTTCTGGTTAACTATTAAGTATAAACGATTCTCCAAACATATGCCTTCTTTTTCTTATAATTGTAACATTATGATTGATAATTTTCATGCAACCCTTTTTCTCTAGATCGTAGGTAGGATGATATTAGGTTAATTTTGACTACGTTAGAAATTTAAATTACTACGCTTTCAAACAAGTCAAGAGACACCATTGGGTTAGCCACTAAGAAAGCAATCATCATATCAATTAATTATAATATACACATATACAAGCACAATATACACTCATGCATAAAACTGTTTATTTCTTGAGAAAAAAAGTACATGGGGACAACTTTTAAATAATAAACGTCAAAGAAGAAATGACTCGCTTTATCAAATTTATGTTAGGTTCCTTGATAGTGAAATGGAATAAAGTAAAACAGATGCATATGAAATTAAAAAGTTTGAATGGCTAAATTGCAAAAAATGGATGAAACTTTTTGAAAGAGTGATGGGGTTTTACCGTGAATGTTGAATGCATTAGTACCTAAAACATTTTTAAATTACTAGTTTTGGATCTTTATAAATTTGTTTAATCCGCAATATTATTTATAATCCGCAATATTATTTATATTTTTTTATTTATTAAATGATTATAGTTTAAATTTTTTTGTTATCAGTGATTGGATACAAGCAACAATGTTTACCCATTGATAGGCCCAATATGAATTAGCCTTAATCATCTTATATTTTTGGCGGTGCTATATCATACCATTTATGGTCCAATAGTTTTTAAAGCCCATTAAATTGATCTCACTTTAAGCTAAGCCGATTACTCAACTTTGACCGTAAGTTATACGACGCCGTTTTTGTGGACTTGACTGTTATAATGTGAACTGTTAAATTTTCACTAAACCCCATTTTTAAAAATTGTGAGATTAGAGTGGGTGATTAAATATAAGTCAAGTTTTCGACGTGATTGTTTGCTAGAAAGAACGGAATTCCGCTTTGAAATCAGAATCAAAATTGGAAACTGTCAAAAGTTTTCGTAATTTTATTTTTGTAGCACTTCTAAAAAATCTACTATAAATTTGTTGGAAGCTTACGATCCATTTTGAAAACGCAAACTTAACTTTTAAAAATTTTAATATCACAAATAAATAAATAAACATAAAATTATGTTTGATAACTTTTTATATAAAAAATTAAATTAGTTTTGCAATTTAGAATTTTTGCATACTAAACTCTGTATATATATTTTTTAAATCATGTTTTAAAAAATAGCAACGGTGAAAGTAATTAATTAAATTATATTAACTTTGATATATTTGAAATTGATATATTTTTATGGACAACACAAAATTTGAAATAATTTTGTTTGATGAAATTGAAAGAAATGAGAATGAACAAATAGATATAATTTTTTTTACTTTTGAATTATTAGATTGATATGGTTAAATATAATTTTAATATGATATAATGTTTAATGTTTTGTTGTATTGTAAATATATATATATATAAGCATAATCCGCTACTCAATTTTTTTTATAAAAATCGTTTTAACGCTTCTAAACCTTTCACTTTCACGTACCAGGTTTTGATTTAATGCAACCTAGATTGTTTGCATTAATTTTAATTTTAGTTAAATCAATTTATCGTTGACGGAAATTGGGAGAATTTTCTCGATGGGGAAAGGAGGCGGATGTGTTCCCAGCAAGAAGAAGAAGCCGTCGTCACTCGCCACCACCGGCGATGGTCCCGGAATCGATGATAACGACGTTACTGCTGATGCTCCGATCCCGATTGAGGATGATCAGACCACCATTGACGGCGATCGGACTACGGCGACGAATACTGCGGGAACAACAACACCGTTAATTAATACGGCTAAGATCTCGCCGCTTAAGATCTTCGTCGTGTTCTATTCGATGTACGGACACGTGGAGAGATTAGCTAGGAGGATGAAAAAGGGAGTGGATAGCGTCGATGGAGTTGAGGCGACGCTGTTTAGAGTACCGGAGACGCTTTCGCAGGAGGTTGTTGAGCAGATGAAGGCGCCGCCAAAGGATTTGGAGATCCCGGAGATTACGGCCGCGGAATTGGCGGCGGCTGATAGATTTCTGTTTGGATTTCCGACGAGGTATGGATGCATGGCTGCGCAGATGAAGGCATTATTTGATTCGACGGGATCACTATGGAAAGAGCAAACACTCGCCGGAAAGCCTGCTGGATTCTTCGTCAGTACAGGGACTCAAGGAGGTGGCCAAGAGACCACTGCGTAAGCTTTTTTGTTTTCTTGTATTCTTTACCATTTGCATTGGTTCTAAAGCGAAGTATTTGAATTTAGAGTACAAGTATTCAATTGGTATAGTCACAGCTTTGATTGAGTCACCCATTGTGAAATAAAAGCAAGCTTGAACTTTTATTTTAGGTGGTTGCTTGGGTCAGGACTATCTCTAGTACAATTGAGTTTATTATAGTCTCTGGTGGATTGTATATAGTACAATTGCTTGCTTGCTTCCATAATTACATCATTCATTTCATGGGATTCTAGGAAGGGTTTGGTGTCAGAACTCAATTTGGATTGGCGTCCAATCTGGTTAGTACGGGAAGATTTATAAGAAAATGTAAAATGAAGTTAGTAGATTAGATTCTCACTTTCTCAGCTAACCAAAGTGCTAAATTTCTATGCATGAGAGTGTTGCCTCCTATAAAATTACATGTGCTTAAGTTCTGCAATAGATTATCCAATGTCTCTTCTGTCACCATTTGCACTAGACTTAAGAGGACCCTTCAGCTGATTTACTCTCAAGTTCTATGGAATTGATTCTATTCTTTTTTCTCTTTTTTGTCACTTGGTTTCTGTGATAGTTGAGGGATGAGAATTGTTCTTATGTACTTAGAGAGAAACATAACAATGCGGAATCTTGCAGATCTCAGCAAGTGTACAGTTAGGGTCCTTTAAGCGCTGAATACTTGTGTGCTGATTCCATGTCGTGTTTGTTGCAGTTGGACAGCAATCACACAGCTCGTGCACCACGGGATGTTATTCGTCCCCATAGGCTACACATTTGGAGCAGGAATGTTCAAGATGGACTCGATCCGTGGAGGCTCTCCTTATGGAGCAGGTGTGTTTGCTGGTGATGGCTCAAGAGAAGCAACAGAAACAGAACTGGCTCTTGCTGAACATCAAGGAAACTACATGGCTGCAATTGTCAAGAGACTTGCACAACCTTGATTGATGGCTTCTTTTATTTTTTCTCTTCTATTCAATTCCTCCTCCCGCTAAATAAATAATCATATAAAAAATCTTCCTTTCTTTTTAATTCCATTGAAATTTCTTTCTTTTTAATCATATAAAAGATTCTGGTGTGTGTACATGTTTTTTTTTAATCATTATTATTTTCTCTTGATTGTTCTCTACAAATAAAGATTTTGTGAACATTTTTCTTGTAAAAATAAAAACAATTTCATTACGTGTTCTTTCATTAGAGTTGTTGAATGGATATTTCATCAAACCAGAATCTTATCAAAAATATTTACAAATCGCTAAAATTAAGGAAAATATAGATTTATTTTTAGTTGCGTCAGCCTGGAAGACGTAAACTATAGAAGTTATGTATATATTCTGATGACTTCTGTATCTCTACTTTATTATCTCTTCTAAAGATCATCATCTGCATCTGTGTTCGTTCTCAATACACCGAAGCAATCAAATTCTTCTCTGAACAGAACACAGCCATGTCCGAGATTCTCTCCTCGTTGAGGTCACTAATGGCCTCTCACGTTCCTCCTCTTGATGCTTTGGTTGTCCCTTCCGAAGACTATCACCAGGTCTGATTATTTGAATTGAACTAACCCCTCTTGATTCATGATCCGATCTTTGATTACTTGATTATGCTTCTACTACTATTTAATCATGTTTTGTTCATCGATTTGAATAAAATTCCTATTTTTAATTTTGAATTAATCAAATCGTGTTTCAATTTCTAGAGCGAGTATGTTTCTGTGCGAGACAAACGCCGTGAGTTCGTCTCAGGATTCAGTGGAAGTGCAGGTCGGTTCTATTTGGTTTCGTCTTCATTTGCAAAATCGTTTATTTGACTCTTTTGGTGATTTCTCCGGTGGAATTTTTGATCGCCGATTGATTAGGTTTGGCACTTATTACGAGAAACGAAGCAAGGCTTTGGACTGATGGTCGATACTTTTTGCAAGCAATGCAACAGCTTAGTGACGAGTGGACACTAATGCGTATGGGAGAAGATCCTCTTGTTGAAGTTTGGATGGCAGATGTGAGTTGATGATCGATCGATAATTTGAGATGTTTCTTTGATTTTGGTTTGATTGTGTTTTTTGTTTATGTGTTTGTTGGGACAATGTAGAATCTACCTGAAGAAGCAAATATAGGTGTTGACTCATGGTGTGTCTCGGTGGACACCGCGAATAGATGGGGTAAATCCTTTTCTAAGAAGAATCAGAAGCTGAGTCCGACAACAACTGATCTTGTGGACGAAATTTGGAAGAATCGTCCACCTTCTGAGATGAGTCCAGTTGTTGTTCATCCTTTGGAATTTGCTGGTCGTTCGGTCTCCGAGAAATTGGAAGATTTGAGGGCAAAGCTTAAGCAAGAGAGTGCGCGTGGTTTGGTCATTGCCGCTCTAGATGAGGTATGGTTAGAAAATGATTCTTTCTTTCTCAGTTTAGCTTTGGAATGCATTGATTGGGGTTTTACGCTGTTTAATGCAGGTTGCTTGGCTATACAATATCCGTGGAACTGATGTCGCTTATTGTCCGGTTGTTCATGCGTTTGCAATCATTACAACCAATTCTGCGTTCCTTTATGTGGATAGAAAGAAAGTATCTGATGAGGTCAGGCTTTTGACTTTGGTTTCAGTAATATGTCTGATTGTGCTATAGCTTATTCTGCAATTTCTGAATATTATATTTTGTAATGAAGGCAAACTCTTATTTCAACGGACTCGGTATAGAAGTCCGGGAGTACACAGATGTGATATCAGATGTGTCCTTGCTTGCTTCGGATCAACTTGTTTCTTCATTTGCCTCTAAAAGTGCCCAGTCCGAGGCTACAAAGGACATGGAGATTGATTCTGACCAGACTGATTGGTTATGGGTGGATCCTGCTTCGTGCTGCTATGCACTTTATTCCAAATTAGATGCCGATAAGGTCCTTCTGCAACCATCTCCTCTATCCCTATCAAAAGCCTTGAAGGTAATAACGAATGCTCTTTGAGAAAATGACATCTCGTAATGTCTTTATTGTGTTAAGGTTCACTTATATATTACTTTCGCTACTTTATGTTAGAACCCAGTTGAGCTCGAAGGGCTCAAGCAGGCACATGTTCGTGATGGTGCAGCTGTTGTCCAGTACCTTGTTTGGCTCGATAAACAGGTAAATTAAAAGACGGAAACATTAATAATGTTTTAAATTTTGAACACTACTATTTTGATGATTGTTTCATGTAGTACACTCGTCTTCGTGAAACCACAGATGCAGGAGCTCTATGGAGCATCTGGATACTTTTTGGAAGCAGAGGCAAACAAAAAGAAGCCATCGTAAGCACCTTTCTTCTTTTTTTTGTAATTTTTCCATTTCATAGTACATAATTCATTATGTAATATATTGTGCTTCTGGTAAATAACAAACAGAAAGACCTCTAAGCTTACTGAAGTGACTGTGAGCGATAAGCTGGAAAGTCTCAGAGCCTCAAAAGAAGTAATATTTGCATATAACATATTGACAAAGTTAAAGTTAATTCTTGTATCTTTCATTCTTGAAAGCATCTGAAAGGTTCAACTCTATTTTTAGGTGAATCACATTTCTTTTTTTTTTCATGTGGTTGCAGCATTTTAGAGGTTTAAGCTTTCCTACTATATCATCGGTTGGTTCAAACGCTGCGATTATTCATTATTCACCAGAGCCAGAAGTATGTGCCGAGATGGACCCTAACAAAATTTACTTATGTGATTCAGGAGCACAGGTTTATATCACATGATTGCTTATATACTATAAGCTTCCCTTATATCTAACTTAAAAGTCTTTGCTCTGAAATACAATTATATTGATGTCTTTGTGCAAAGTATCTCGATGGAACAACTGATATAACCCGAACGATTCACTTTGGAAAACCTTCAACTCATGAAAAGGACTGCTATACTGCGGTATGTGTACTTATCGATGATTACTTTATGAAGGCTACGTTCTTATTTATTTGAGATAACCAAATTTGCTAATATACGTTTAATGGTCCCATCTTAGGTGCTCAAGGGTCATGTTGCACTCGGAAATGCTCGGTTTCCTAAAGGAACAAACGGTAATTCATTATCTCGTTTACTCTACTTCTGTTTCCAACTTGACACTTTGTGTTGAAGGAAGAGTAATTTGACTATTGAACTGATATACATCAAACTGGCTATATCCGGAATTACAGGTTATACACTTGATATTCTTGCTCGGGCTCCTTTGTGGAAATATGGCTTGGATTATCGACATGGCACTGGTCATGGAGTCGGCTCTTACCTTTGCGTTCATGAAGGCAAGTGATGACAAACCTCTTTTTATTCTCGATTTCGTATATGTATATTAACAATAATCGTTTTGAAATTCCAAGTACCAACTAATTTTCGCATGTGTTGGGATTATACAGGACCTCATCAAGTTAGTTTCAGACCGAGTGCTAGGAATGTACCTCTTCAAGCTACCATGACTGTAACAGATGGTCTGTCTGCAACAAAGCTTAATATTGCTCTTCTTTGGTCAAATTCATATTCTAAAACCGTGTTTTTTATTTTTTTATTTTGCAGAACCTGGCTACTATGAAGATGGGAATTTTGGTATTAGGTTGGAGAATGTTCTTGTTGTCAATGATGCTGAGACTGAATTTAATTTTGGCGACAAAGGCTACTTGCAATTCGAGCATATCACTTGGGTACTTGCTTGTTATCTCTTAACTGTTCCCGTTCTCTTATTAATACACATGTCTGAGTAACTTTCTTTCTTTATAGGCACCATATCAAGTAAAACTTATTGATCTTGACCAGTTGGCACGGGAAGAGATCGAGTGGTTAAACACATACCATTCGAAATGCAAAGACATCTTGGCTCCATTCATGAACCAGGCCGAAATGGAATGGCTCAAGAAAGCTACCGAACCTGTAAGTGTATCGGCTTAATCCCATCCCAGATTTCTCTTAATTAGATGTTTATCAATGACTTCTTCACTTGTTCTCTCTCATTGGTAAACCAAAATATATTCAAGTCGTTATACACAATCTTTCCTTCATTTTGCATTCAAAGTTCACATTTCTTGACCGCATTGTTTTTATTCCTACAATAATCTCAGTTCCTGAATTAATAAAGAAAATATTATGTTTATCGGTTTAGTTATTATTAAATTGTCGGTTTTTGCTAATTATTTTAAGTGAAGTAAGCAGATGGAATGTGAGTCTCTTGAGAGCTTTTGCTGTCTTCTTTAGTTCCTTAACATTCTTTCTCATCTCGTTTCCGTCTATTTCATCCATCACTCTCTTCATGATTTCAACTATCTCTTCCTTGTTTACACTCCCATCTGCAACATTAACCCGCGACGGAATCTTTAGCTCCTCTGAAATCATCCACGAGTACAACGGCCAAGCTACCATTGGCACACCGTTCACTATATTCTCCAAAACTGAGTTCCATCCCAAGTGAGTCACAAACCCTCCAGTTGATTCATGTGCCAGGATCTCCTCTTGTGGGGCCCATGTCCGGACCACTAAACCGATGTCTTTGGTCCGGTATACAAACCCGTCGGGTAATAAATCAAATGGTTCTGTTTGTTTGTTGGTTTTGTCAAACATTGAGGGAGACGGGTCGTCTTCGGCCGGTGATCTGAACCCCAAACAAACCTCTGGCAGGTCAGCTCCAAACCGTAAGCCAGCTCGATCGTCTGCTCAGCAGTTAGTGCCCAACCACTTCCAAAAGAAACATAAACCACTGACTCTTTGGGTTGTAAGTCAAGCCAGTACAGCACACCGTGCTTCAAACCGGGTTCAGCTGGTCTAACCAACGGTCCAACAGGGTATACTGGTACACCTCTCTAACCCAACCGAGATTCTCTGGATCCAAGAAAGACTCGATAGTCACGTATTCACAAACACCCCATCCGCGGTTATCACTTCGCCCGATTCGCTGAGACTCAGCAAGTTCCTGAATATAATTACTCGGATCTTGAACCGGATCAAACTTAATAGGGTTGCATTCCGGTATTAGTAAGGCTCCTCTGCTACTCAAATGCTTATATAACGTCTCCTTATCAAGACTCGCCATATAAACTGTAAGAGCTAGAAACCAAGCACTGGTAGTAACCAGAACATTTCTTCAAGATCTCAACCTCCTTAGCCACTGCTAAAGTTTCCGTGCGCAACAAATCGACAACAAAAACGCTACGCCGTGGCTCTAACCCCATGAATGCTGACCTGATATGTGGTAATGCTTTCCTCATCATCTCTGCTAGTTTAGTTAAAAGCGAACCGCTAAGACCTTGACCCGAAACGTCGAGCTGAATAAACCTGATCACGAATTTGGGATCTTCTTCTGTCAATATTTTACCAATTAGTGATTTCGAGCATGAAACATTGTTTGTGACTAGGAAGACAGTAATGGTTGAACCCGTGGTGGTTCAGGAGACGTTTGCCGAGTTCTAATATGGGTACGGCATGGCCCATGCCTGGACTAGCCACTAAAGCTACGTGAAACTCCATGGTTTTAAAAGTTTTTGTTGCTTTTATTTAGTTGGTGAAATGAGAATGTTTTTGGTGATTGGACTGATTCGTGTTCGATCTACATAGAGAAGAATGAAGAGATTAGTATTGTCGTTATCAAACTGGACGAAAATCTCATTGAAATAAAGCATTAGAAAGTAGAGCAATTCGTAACATAGTTATCATCAATTAAACCCCAAAAGAAACGTTTATAAGATATATTAATTGAACTCTTATATGGTTAAATACTTCATATTAAGTGGTAAGACCTAACGTAAGTTATACCAAATGTTTTTATTCATTGCATGAACTAGTTGTGTTTGAGTCGTCGTTTGTTTTGCGTATTACGATGATGTTTTGATGAGATGAGCTAAGATGTGTTTGTTTGCTTTTCCTTGTTATGGATAAAGCTGCCATAGTAGTCTTCTGACTTGTTGAATCTTTACTAGTTATATCACTTTCTTCATGTTAAAACATTTAAATTATAATGGCATCTTAAAAAATGTCATCTCGCACCTGGTCATTATTAACCCACATTTGTCGATACACAATGTCTCGCACCACCAAAGTAACAAAAAAAAAGAAGGAAAAATATGTGGTTCAAGATTCTTAAAAAGGAATAATTGTTGAATTTGTAGATGTAATTTCATGGATATATTTAATAAGAATTATTTTAAAATGCCAAAGAATATAATGAGTAAATAGTTTAACCGGTCACATAGAAAAGTAAACAACACGTTTGAACGCTACACACATAACTTTAAATATTAATATTATACATCAGAGAAAATTAATAATTATCTTTTTTGGTCATCAAAATTTACTGGATCCAAACTAAACAGCTACATTAAAAAGAAGCAACTCAGTTTCACGTGGATAATCTCGTAGTTCCCTCGTCAAATGGGCAATGAATATGTTGTCTTGTACCAATTATAGGAGCTGAGCGTCATAAGGATTGAGGAAGAATTATACGACGAATGAAGAAAACGAAAGAGTATTAATTACAACATGCGTTAATAACAGCAATAGTATCATCACTATACATGAGATAATAACAGCAATAGTATCATCACTATAAACTAGTATAAAAGTTGATGATAAAAAAAAAGAACTAGTGTAAAAGCAAGAAAACTAAAATATTAGTGCAATTTTTTATATTATTTTTTTGTCAACGATTAGTTCAAATTATTGGAAGAAGTAGTTTTAGTTTAGGTCCCAGCAAAACAAAAGTGAAACAAAAAGAAGACAGACCACATGGTTGGGGTCCATTATACTCCGCGCTCGTGGAGGTTTCCTTTTATTCAAAACACATCTTTTTCACCTAACTCTAAACCTATATCAATAATTCAGGAAAAATCATATATTAAAATTTGGAAAGCAAAATGTAAATCATATTACTGTATCCGTAAAGATAAAATAGCTTAATAAACTATTTAAGTCTCTACATAATGCTCTTTTCCAAAACCCAATCTTAAACCTGTGATCAAACCCATATCTTATACAATAAATCTGTAAGAGCATTATCATCACAGAGAAAATTAAGTATAAACAGAGAACGTAACGATATTTTAAGGTTCAACCTTTTTTTCGACTGGCTTTGACCTTCTCGGCAATTTGGGCTCCTCCAATGTACTGTACAGAGATGAAGATTTGCTCTGTTATGATCATAATGAGACTGATCTTTATACCACCATTTTTTCAAACTGAGTTCATGTTTCGATGTTTGGTTTTGTCAGCATCGGGTATTAGTGCCACCGAGAGTGAGCTCGAGATCTTCTACGCCACCTTCATGAATCATTTCGCCTTCCCATGGCTTAACTGTTCTATTCTCGAACACAAACTCTGAACCTCTCCCATTCATTCCCCAGTCTGACCTTTTCATATCAATGGCCATAGATGTTTGCTTAACAAGATTGAATGTTGGTGAAGTAGGAGCTGTAGATTGAAAATTGATCCACCTTCCTGAATCCTCGATCGAATCCTCCTCGGACTCATCACATTCAGGTATCGTAGGTGGTGTTTGGTGACCAGCACGACGAGTAGGACTAGATGGAGCTGAGATAGCGAAAAGTGGATGTCTTAACGCATGTAAAGACCCGCCATTTGGTAATTGTTCTGAAATGAGTTTCCGCTTTGAACCACGAGAAGTAGGAGATGACAAAGGTGGAGTTACAGGTGCACTGTTGGATATTCTAAGAGGTGGAAGGTTTGCAGGGATCGAAGAAGCGATGTTGTGTAGGAACGGAAGAAGAAGGTACGAGGAAGGGTTTCCATCGTAACGAGTTGGGCTCGGGAAGGAAGATGAGACGGGACTTCCGTTGTACGAAGGTGCAGGACTTGGAAATGCAGATGATTGTGGACTTGGTTGGATTGAAGAATTTGTGCTGAAGTTTGTTGGAATTGCTGAAATATCTGATGGTGGTGGCTTAAAACCCTGTTTGCACAATTCAAGAATCAAACTATCTTAGTGACAAGACCAAACAAATTCAAAAACCATAGAAGAAGATTACACACCACATGATGCAAAAGGTCAACATCAAAGTCAATGATTTGGTTTGGTTTAGTCATGAAGCGAAGGGACTTCCAACAAAATTTCCAAATACTCAAACTAGATCGATGGAATTAGCTAAATATAGTATCATTTCAGCTTAATCCAAAGCGGAATCATAAAATCTATAAACAGATCTGATTATTATTCAACTCTGAGAATCCAAAATTAGGGGGAATTGAAAATTCAACTCAATCAAACAGTGAAAACCAAATCGAAATCTCAGAATCTCAAATAATTCAAGTGAATCGAAGCAAAGCAATTCTGTATCTAGTAACTACGAGATTTAGCGATCTATATAATCAATCATTGAGAAGCTCAGATTCTGATCTAAAAATCGAAATCATTGAGTTTTCAGATTTAAACAACAAACTACCTTGCGATAAGTGGTACCGTCTTCTTCAACAATCCAACCAGCTTCGAGACAAAGAGCTTTAAGGACTTCGTTGTTATCGCAGTGCTTAGTAAGCTTATAGTTACCTTGAGCCCTAAGACCAGAGTAAATCTTAGCGGTGATGGCTCTTCTCCTCCTCTCTCTCCTCTTGTTGTTCTCTCTCTCTTTCCACGTCGGAGTCCTTCCCGACGATGATCCTCCTCCTCCTCCTCCGGCCGCCATTGAAAAGCTCTGGATCTCTTACTCTCTGTGAATCTCTCTATGGATTTGGAGGGCTCTAAAGTCTTTGTCAGTCTGGCGCACGAGGGAGAGAAGCTTTTTTATTATTTGCCTTTTTTGTGACTCTTAAGCGGATTGGCTGTAACTTTCATTCATCGTCTGATTATAAATAAATAAATTCAAATATTCGTTTGTCTCCGCACGTGCGATCTGTGTCTACACGTGGGACTGGTTTTGGAGTCAGCTTACACGTGTCCTATTAATGTAACGCACGAGCTGTGGTCCCCCCTGGCGTTGTTTGCACCCTTTCCTCTGTTCAATGAATTGGTATCTTTTTTTATTTTTCTCCTGCTTTTGGCACAAAAAGCGTTGTAGATAACAGGGGTGGACATTTTTACCGACTCAAACAGAACCAACCGTATTCAATCCGATCCAAATTTTCCAAATTGAACTAAAGTCTATATCTAAACTATTAATCTGAATAGTTTAGTTTAAACCGAACAGAACTGATAAACCAATATAATTAATCCACAAAATAAATAAATAAAATTCGTATATTTATTTTTCATCATTTTTTTAATTACGTTTGATTTTAATATTTTCAATTTAGTTTTCAATTTTGTTAGTTTTTTTTAATATTTTGTTTATTAAGCATTTTATTTGAAGTATTAAGTTTACAATTTTTATTGTTTATTTTTCTATTTGTTAGTAAAAATAATTTTAATTTTTTATTATACCAATTATGTTTTTTTTAACCGACCCAAAATTGAATAGAACTAAATCAAATCAAACCAAACATAAACTAATATGAATATAAGCTGAACCAAATTATCTTTGGTTTTAGTTTGGGTTTGGTTTGGTTCAATTCGTTTAATTTAGCTTTATGAAAATTCTAACCAAACTCAAATCTAGTAATTGGCATTGGCTTCAGTATAAATTGACGACACAATTGAAGATTGTCGTATTGTAACGCATTAATACAACTCAGACAAATTCCACATTATTTTCTTTGTCACGAAGTTTCGTAGTTTCTTCGTGTTGTCTATCCGTAATTCGAAACTTAACTTATTTTTTCTAATATATGTTTTCATTTTCTAAAATTCGATACATCAAAAAGGATAGCTTGCTGTTAATACAAATGCATCCACATAATTAAGAACACTAACGGGTTTTTAATTATTAAAAATGGAAGAAAACAAACAACAATTTGGCGATCGTGGTCAGAGCATGTGCGGCTCCAGTTAGGCGTGAGCAAAGACAGGAAGCAGAATCCTCAGCTGTACGTATGCCATTACTATAGCCAGCTAATTAATAACTAAACTATTCTATTTACTCATTTCTTAAAAATTTCACAATCTTAAATAACAATTTTATAAGATGTCATTTGTTATTATCGCATACAAATCAAATGATTTTTTCTGGTGTAATAATTATGTTAATTTTTTATTTTATCAAACCACGTCTTTTCACTCATATTCACAAATCCAAAACCTACGAATTAAACTGAAAATAAAATGCAACTAAATTATATAGATAATCGTTGATGCAAAAAAATTCCAATCTGTCAGTGACTTTGGATCAGACCATTCACGTGGGAGAATAATAACAAATTTTCAAATTGTTCGGCGTGGTCACGTATATTTAATCTACTTTGATTTAATTGATTAAGCTAATTAATCGTGCGGCGACCATTGAGTCCTAAACTCCTAATCCAACTATTTTCACTTTTGTCAAAATTGTTTATTGCGTTTAAAATTATTTGTGCGTTTGTAAACTTTTCGGTTTGTTGGCTACATTACACATAATTTTTTTCTTTTTTTAATGGTATTTCGCGATAGCCAATTTCGGCACGTAGACACTTGATCTTGGTGTATCATGGAATTGTCAGAATACCAAAGATCTCCGGATTTATAGGTATTCAACCAGTGATATTTATCAAGAAATATTCGAATTTGGGCTTTTCATTAATAAATTGAATGAAACATGTTAAAACCAATTTGTATATTTGTTTGAGGCCCGTGGGCCCTTAATTTTGAGACTCTCAACAATCAATATTCCTGAGCTAAATAAGACTTTTCTAATATGTTATTTCAAAGATTAAAACATTCCAAAGATAAGTAACTATATCCAACTATACCAATTGTCCATTTATGTTGGTTTACTCATGTGAATTAGATTGCAAAAAAAAAAAACAATTCCTAGCTCACCTTAAAAAAAATCATGTGCGTGATTGTTTTGAAAACAACATAGATGATTCCATCAAACAAGTGAAACAACTTAATGGCTTGGCAGAATGCAATCTCAAAAAAGTGCATGCAAATTTTGATAACATCATGATAAAATGGAGACGTGCTTCCGTACATAACGGCACTGTGCATGTTTGTTGTTAATTATAAAAATCAAGCCGAACCTATACTAAACCAAAATAACCATGGTAGAAACTACCGATTAACTTTATTTAGATTGTTATTTCTTGTTAGTTTTATATTTAATTTGGTTTTATTTTACAGAAACATGTATTTTTTATGTTGCAAAAGATTTAATATCTTATCTTCAGTTGATCTAGGAGAAAAATAGTAAGAGCTCTGCTATTTCTGTGCCCGAAGTAGGGTGATCAAGAATCTCAATTGTTCACATGTTGTGCAATGAGTTTTATTTTATTTTTCTATCTTGAATTCAACTTTGTATATTGAATAATGTATATTACAATAAAAAAGATAAATTTTTATCTTCAAAATTATTGTAAAAAATCTATATATTGAATATGCTAAATTTTGAATGAATAGATTTTATTTTAGAAAATTAGTTAGATCTACTAAGATATTCTATACCTCCATCTTAAACAATCTATTTTCTTGTGTTTGTCTGTTTGGGTTAACACTCAACCAAGATCATATGAAAACACTTTGCATCTGTTAAACGAGTTTTTCCATTTGAAAAATGATAAACGAGATTAAAATCATGACAATAACATATGAAAATACAAAATACATCTTGTGCTATCATAGTTCTAAGCTGGCATATATGGTGAGGTACCATAATATACAACATTTTGGAATAAATGGTGAGTTGACATTGTATAAAATGTAGTATATGACAACTTTAAGTGACCTAAGTTTAGAAACTACTAACATAGGATCAAGATCAAACATCTACATCAATATGGAGAAAAAATAATTTCTAACTCTGTGGTGATCAAGATCTTACTTTCAAATTGTTAGAGAAATCTCACTGATCTACAGATTATGCAATGAGTTTCGAATTTTTTTAATCTTGAATTCAGTTTTTTTTTTTCTTATTGAGTAACGTATATTCAATCAGTTAAAATATAATTTAAGATTGTTATTAAAAATCTTTTAATGCATTTTCGATGCCTTGAGTTTTATACCCAAGACATGTAGATTTTGTAATATAGACAATAAATGGAAAGTGCACATTGTTTTTAAATTTGTTTTGTTAAATATATAAAACTAATGACATATTTGTGGAGATTTTTGAATATTTTTCTGGCAAACAGTGTTGAAAATGGTTATCACATACGTGATCCTATTTGAGATGATATATATTTTTAAATATGACACTAAACCATGGAAGCTTATTCCGTAATCCTTAAATTCACTGTTATTTCTTCAATTTTCACTGAAAGTCATACGTCTTTTTCTCTTAGGAGCAAATTCAAAATTTCATTAGACACATTGAGATATGGGAAAAAATGCGGTTCTACTTGATTTGAAGTTTTCAGCCACCACTTTGCTCTTTGACATATTTGTCAGGTAAAATCCATTTAACAATAGATTCAACACTGCGAAGATTTAAAGTATCCAATGAAGAAACCCAAAGGCAAACTTTTCTCTAGTGTCATGAGTATAATATTTTTAATTATATTTTTCTGTAGATTTGAAATCATAGCAACACGATCGGCATATTAATTTTGCTTAGTTTTAATGAATAAATTTTATTTTAAGAAAGTCAGATCAACTAAAATACAATACTAAAATGTTAATGTTTTTAGCCATTGAAAAAAATTCGTTTTAATCCCACCTACCAAGCTATGATCCGTGCCCCAGTTATCTTCCACTTCGATAAATTCGTTTTGATC
Organism: Cardamine chenopodiifolia; assembly: GCA_963922655.1. Lineage (NCBI taxonomy): Eukaryota > Viridiplantae > Streptophyta > Magnoliopsida > Brassicales > Brassicaceae > Cardamine > Cardamine chenopodiifolia. The sequence continues at coordinate 15,152,643 of OZ000473.1, forward strand.
TCCACAATTAAAGAGTCTAAAACTAATGACCATTTAATCCAAAAATATGACGTCAAAAACAAAAAGAATATCCAAAAATATATTGCAGTTAAATAATATTCGTCGGGTCTTCCATTAGTAAGTAAATGGTACGATGAATCTGATTGGTGTCCAACTTTTAGATCCAATATTATAGAAAGCAGCCAAACTCCGGCTCCGGTTAATCGGAAACTTAAGTTTTGATTTTGATGGGACGTGCTCGAACTCGTCCCAGTTACGTCTCCGTCGCTTCTGAATTCCTCCGGTCTATGTTCCCACGCCATCTCCGTACTAACAGCATGAAGAGAAAGTAAAGCTCCTTTTTTTTCCTTTTGGATTTTATATTATTCGATTCAGAATCTGTTTATACTTTAGGGTTCTTAGAATGACTGGTAGATTTATTTAATCGATTAGTTACTTTTGGATGTAAATAGTAAGTAGTAACCACAAAAGATGATTAAAGTGTTTCATTGTCTCTGGTTCTGAATCTGACAACTTTCTTTATTTTTTCTCTGTTTCTTGATCAGAACAGGAAAGTTTTTGGGGGTTTCGATTTCACTGATTCTCATAAACTTAGTGGCAATCATGGAGCGAGCAGACGAGAATCTATTGCCTTCGGTTTACAAAGAAGTGAGTGAAGCATTTAACGCAGGACCATCAGATTTAGGCTACTTATCATTCGTAAGAAACTTTGTTCGAGGACTCGCATCGCCTTTAGCTGGAGTTCTTGCCATTACCTATGATCGTCCCATTGTTCTTGCAATAGGTACTTTGTGTTGGGCTTTATCAACTGCTGCTGTTGGAGCCAGCAACTACTTTATTCAGGTACTTTGATCTGTTTTTAAACGAATGTTGAAGTTAAAGTTTTTGATTGATCTTTTAGGTTTCTTGTGACTTAGGTTGCTGTGTGGAGAGCAGTGAATGGATTTGGATTGGCGATTGTAATACCGGCGCTTCAATCGTTTATCGCAGATAGTTATAAGGATGGTGCCAGAGGAGCTGGTTTTGGTTTGTTGAATCTCATTGGTACGATTGGTGGTGTAGGAGGAGGTGTTGTAGCAACGGTTATGGCTGGTTCAGAGTTTTGGGGCATACCGGGATGGCGTTGTGCTTTCATATTGATGGCAACGCTTAGTGCTGTGATAGGATTACTTGTCTTTCTCTTCGCTGTTGACCCGAGAAAGAATACTGAACGGTAACAAAAAAAAACTCAAAATTGTCACCAGATTTGTAAGAGTAAATGCAAAAGATTGATGAGGTTTTTTGGCTTGTAATTGTAGAGAGGAACTAATGGTTCATAAGATGAATTCAACCTCGGTTTGGAATAATTCATTGGCGGCTGCAAAATCTGTAGTTAAAGTACGCACCTTTCAGATAATCGTCTTGCAAGGAATCGTTGGTTCGTTTCCCTGGACTGCAATGGTTTTCTTTACAATGTGGTTTGAGCTTATTGGTAAATATGACAATTCTTGAACATCCATTATCGGTCAAGAACCGAGATCTTGAATGTAAACCATCTTTTTGTTTGTTGTTTGTTTTAGGTTTCGATCATAACCAGAGTGCGACTTTGCTTGGGGTATTTGCGACAGGAGGAGCGATAGGAACATTAATGGGAGGGATAGTCGCGGATAAAATGTCACGGATTTATCCAAATTCCGGAAGAGTGATGTGTGCACAGTTCAGTGCATTCATGGGAATCCCATTTTCAATTATTCTTCTGAAAGCAATCCCACAAAGCACAAGTAGCTACTCAATCTTCTCAATAACTCTCTTCTTTATGGGTCTTACCATAACTTGGTGCGGATCAGCAGTTAATGCACCAATGTTTGCGGAAGTTGTTCCTCCTAAGCACCGCACAATGATCTACGCATTTGACCGTGCTTTCGAAGGGTCATTCTCGTCTATTGCTGCGCCTTTGGTTGGGATTTTGTCTGAGAAGATGTTTGGGTATGACTCAAAAGGTATTGATCCTTTGAAAGGTTCCTCTGTTCGTGAGGCTGATGCACTTTCCAAGGGGCTTTTGTCGATGATGGCCGTTCCATTTGGGCTCTGTTGTCTCTGTTACACTCCGTTGCATTTTGTTTTCCAGAAAGATCGGGAAAACGCAAAATTTTCGAGTTCTAGAGAAACTGAAATGATCTGAGAGACTTATAGATTCTTCGTGCAATGATTCTTTTAATACCACAGACGATTTTGAAACCACTATGTAAACCAGAGATGGACTTATGAACCAGAACCGAAGAAACCAAATCCATAAAAGAATCTTTAAACCGAGACCAAATCGAACAGAATTAAGTTTAACCAAGAAATTGTGTACTTATATTTTATAATTATTTTTATATCCAAAACTGAGCCAATTAAGCCAACATTTTGTTTTAGAAGAAAACCGAACTAAACAAAAAATCATTTATGAAATGATATCTAACATTATTTTGCGTGAAATTAAACAAATAATTTAGAAGGAACCTGAGAAATAACAAAAAAACAAACATGTTACAGCTTTTTGAGTTTTTAGTTCCTTTCAGTCTCCTTTATGGAATAAGCAAGATTTCGATCTAAGGAAAGGGTTCTTTAAGCGGAATGTAATTTAACAGGATCAAACAAACAACAAACGAGGGTCATTGAGAAGAAGAAGAAATACAATGGCGGATAAAGGGTTTGGTTTTTATCTTTTTGCTTGAAGAAGAACAAACCAGAGCCTTTGTTAGATACAGCGCGGGAAAAAGGTTTGACCGACATATCCGCCTGTCATGGCCCTCCGGACATTGGTCTCAAACAGCTTTGGGTTATCCCTTAAAACTGCTGCTGCGTCATGGTTCAAGGGATCTTCAGAATTGGGTTCCTGTGTGAAAACAAAACACTAAGTTAAGGAAATCAAATAACACAAACCCCCTAGTTTGATCGAACTATCCAGCAAAATTTACCGTGAACAGATGGAATAGTCCGTAGATAACCGTGTTTATGTTAAGAACCGGTTTCCAATCTTCACGCAAGATGTTCAAGCAAACGTTTCCTTCCAAATCGATATTTGGATGATAAACCTAAACAAGAAAACAAACAAACAGCTTTTATGAAGATACAACAAAAGCAAATTTTGAATTAGAAGATTGAAACTGTAAGGAATGTAAAAGGAGGAGCTTACCTTGGTTTTACATTTAACTTTTGGAGCTTCGTGTGGATACACAGGAGAGACTTGGAATGTGAAAACAAACGTACCATTACTGTTTAAATTGGTAAGAATGAGCTTTCGAACAAGTATTAAGTGTAAGCATGAGATGAAAAGAGCTCTACTTAACTGGTAATATCCATCATCGGGTTTAATGGATACTTCAAAGTTCATCAAATCATCTTTGCCATTAGGAAAAGATATCGAACAAGAGCTTGGAAGGTTCAACTCTGATATATCTACACAATCAAAGATCGAAAAATTTAAACTTGAAGAAGAAGAGACTAAATTAAGAAAAGATCAATGGAATATATAAAAAAACCTTTGTGAAGACGAAGTTCGCCAGCAGATTGTTTCTTGACAGAAGCTCCACCTCTATTAGCATTTTGAGCTTGTTCTCTTTGCTTTTCCTTTACTTTAAATAACCCAATCATTGCTTCTGACCTCTCTTATGAAACTCAAACAGCTGTGTCAAAAAATCAAAGAATGAATTATTGATTCTATGTTATGATTAAAGAACTCGACTTGCAAATTCATAATTCCAAATTCTTGGTTCATCACTTGTAAAGAAATTAACAAGACATTAAAAAATCACATCAAGTTCAAATCCAACTTCAATAAGATCAATTTGATATCAGAATTTCAGAGAATATATCGAATTAATTAAAGCTCAAATCCAAAGATCCCTAAAACAAGCTCAAACCAAAAATGAAAACGCGTTTTATCAACTTACAGTTACAAAGATCGGAGACTTTAAACATATACAGGTAATTAAACGGAAGGGAAATAAAATATATAAAAAAAAAATGACTTAGGTCGAACAGCGAGAAAGCAAAAGCCAAGACGTTTAAACATAAAAGAACAAAAGAGAATGGAGGAAGAAAGCTTACAAAGTTGATAATTTTAGATGCTAACACACAAAAATCGATCGAACAAAAGGCCGACGATTTTCTCTCTCTCTCTTTCTCTCTCTCCCACCGGATTATGTCGTCCTCGGGAGCTAAACGACGAAGAAACAGAAGAGAAATGTTGCAATGACACACAATCGTTGCTTTTTCTCGACGCTGAATCAGAATCACAACTCTTAGCCGTTTGTTGAGCTTCCAATTCGGTCCATTAGGCCCATTAGGGGCCCATTCAATAATCTTCGACAATAAACTTGGTCGTTAGCGCGGTCGGAATGATTATACTTCAAACCAAGCAGATGTCAAAAATCAAAGTTAAGAGTCCAGAAGGGATTTATGATCACCCATAAGCATGTTTCATGCCATTTGTACTATTTTCCGTGTAAAAGATCAACAAAATGATAAACCACTTACAATGGAATTTTTTTTTTTTGTTGAACTTTCATTATCTCTCTTAAGATAAGACTATGCTTGTAAACTTTTAAACTTGTAAAAATTAATTAGATATTTTTCAAAGTTAAAGTTAGTAAAATATTATACGGGATCAATTCATAAGAAAGTTTACAAGCATATTCTTAAGATAAGACTATGCTTATAAACTTTTAAACTTGTAAAAATTAATTAGATATTTTTCAAAGTTAAAGTTAGTAAAATATTATACGGGATCAATTCATAAGAAAGATTTAGACGAACCGATTTAGATACGGGATCAATTCATAAGAAAGATTTAGATACAAGGTAATTCTCTAATCAAATTAAATTGAAACAAAACTATGTTTTTGATGTATAGACATAAATCACGAAAGTAACTGAAGAAAATATACTTTACCAAAAAGAAAAAAACTGAAGAAAATCTGACCATAATTAATAGTTGATTTTTTTTTTAAATATATAATCATCTATATTGATTCTGATTTTTAAAAAATTATACAAACTGACAATACATTTTCTGTATTCACGAGTAAATTTGAAATAATTAAAAGCAGAAAATGTTGAAAATATCATCTTTGTGCTAAAAATACATTTTCCAGAAGACTTTTTTTGGTCAAGATTTTCCATGGACTTTAAAATAGAATAAAATAATAAATTTGTGAAAAAGAAGAAGATGCTTTTCATATAAAGAAACATCGTCATCTCCACCACTAAGGCCCATTCCGTCACACAGCCCTATCTGTTGTTCTATCAACAAATGGCCAACCCAATTCCCAATACATTTTGACTCTCGTCTCAAATTCTTTCATTAATATATTTTTTTTTTTAAACAATCTCAAATTGCAAATTTGGAGAAATAGCCATGGCTTCAGTGACTCTTGGTTCATGGGTGAGATGGGTTGTTCACTATAATAATAATCATCATCATCATCATCCTTCCTCAATCTTCACCCAATCCAAAACACCAACTAGATCCAGATCTTCTTCTCTCATGACTCTTAATAAACCTATCTTCCTTCGTTCTAAACGCACCGTTTCAGCATCATCTTCCTCCGGTGTTTCCTCTTCCGTCGTTACAAAAGAAAGCAAGTCAGAACCATCCTCTTTCGATTTCATGTCTTACATCATTCATAAAGCCGAATCTGTCAACAAAGCTTTAGACTCCGCCGTGCCTCTCCGTGAACCACTCAAGATCCACGAAGCCATGCGGTACTCTCTCCTCGCCGGAGGCAAACGTGTCAGACCTGTTCTCTGCATCGCCGCTTGCGAACTCGTCGGCGGAGAAGAATCCACCGCTATGCCGGCTGCTTGCGCCGTCGAAATGATCCACACCATGTCGTTGATCCATGACGACCTTCCTTGTATGGATAACGACGATCTCCGCCGTGGAAAACCGACAAATCACAAAATATTTGGCGAAGACGTCGCTGTTTTAGCCGGAGACGCGCTTCTCTCCTTTGCTTTCGAGCACTTAGCTTCGGCAACTTCTCCGGATGTTTCTCCGGTGAGAGTGGTTCGAGCGGTGGGAGAATTGGCCAAAGCCATTGGAACAGAAGGGCTAGTGGCTGGTCAAGTTGTGGATATAAGCAGTGAAGGGTTAAACTTAAACGACGTCGGTTTAGAGCATTTGGAGTATATTCATTTGCATAAAACGGCAGCGTTGCTAGAAGCTTCGGCGGTTTTAGGTGCAATCGTTGGAGGAGGAAGTGATGATGAGATCGAGAGGTTAAGGAAGTTTGCGAGGTGTATTGGGTTGTTGTTTCAGGTGGTTGATGATATTTTGGATGTGACGAAATCTTCTAAAGAATTGGGTAAAACTGCTGGGAAAGATTTGATTGCCGATAAGTTGACGTATCCGAAGCTTATGGGTTTGGAGAAATCTAGAGAATTCGCTGAGAAATTGAATAAAGATGCTCGTGATCAGCTTGTAGGGTTTGATTTCGACAAGGTGGCTCCTTTGTTGGCTTTGGCTAATTACATTGCCAATAGACAGAACTGATCCTGTTTTTTTTTTTTTTGGTTGTTGACTCCGTTTGTCGGAATTATAGATGGAATTGTAGAAATCTCGGAGAGGTTCTAGAGTTTGTGATGCTCTCTCTTCTTTGTTGGTGTAATCTCTATGTTTTCATGTACTACAAAAATTGGATAGTAATGGATGAAATAGAAAGAGATCCATGTTTGTAGTGTTTATAACAGAGCCTCTGGTTTTGCATCTGTAAGTCTTTTTCTGAACATGAAACATTGGGCTCTCTTTTTCTATGATGAACAATGTGTTTTAGACTTAGTACAGAACGCTGATTGGATCTGATAAATCTGCTCAGCCTCTAGTCTATCACTCAGTTTTGATAATGAAGGTCCCTACCTGTAAAACGACGCTGTTTATCGCCTGAAGTCAACGAGCAAAGCACAGTTAAGATTATTAACCCATGAAGCAAGAGGCTACTGATGTCTCAGAAATGGGCCAAGCCCATATATTGGTTCATAACTCAAAAGTCCATTTTTCTACTTATTCCAAGTACGCCTCCGAATATATTCGAAGAACTATATATTGGTTCACCAACATATTTGAAAAAAATAAATCGTAACGTTTTGTGAAATTATTGAGCTTATAGCTTCTACAACATAATTTACTTATCCACATTTCCTATGATCCTATCCAAACTTGCTTCATGTTGACATATTCCATCAAAACAAAAATAAAAGTGTACAATGATGATTCGTTTTAGACTTGCTAACCATGTGAGAGTTCTTGGTCGTAATAGCCGCAGAAGCATGTAAAATTACAAAGTGGAAACTTTAAGACTCTTAAATGTGTATTTCTATACATTCTACTTTTCTTTTTCTCAGTCTATATTCTAAAAAACTATAACAAAGCCTTTTTCTGTTTAATTGTTTTAAGGAAATGTACCGGTGAAGAAGAAGAAGCGATATCTACTAATGTGGTGCCAGCATAAGTCTCAGATTCCAACCACATGTGGGCTAAACTCTGACAGATTCCTTCTTCCACTTCTGGTCTAAGATTTGGATACCCTACTCATACATACATATACAGAGCAACAAAAACATCAATCAAAGAGCAATTATTATCAGAATGAAATTTCCACCAATTTCAAGAGATAAAATAAACTGTCATTTTTCAATATTTCACTAGGTTCAATTGCTCAATATAAATCTAAGGGATCATTCTTCAAATTACCATTTAGTCGAAGCCACGCATGCATCATCTCATGACCAAGGATTGACCCAGTTAACAAACTGTACATTTGCAATGCACATATTTCAGATATCTCATAATGACAAATACTGTATTCGGTTTAGGAGTGTGTTGAGAAGTGTTTTCTTTTACCAGGGAAGTCCATATAAAATGAGAATCGCAGTGACTTCACAACGGCGTATCAGCCTGCAAGGCTCTGTAATCAACTTGTATCCTGCCCCAATTCTTGGTCTCCTTAACACCTAGATGAAAATCTCATTGATTTTAACTAGGCTTATTAAGGCCCATATAATAATACTGGGCCGACGAATCAAACCCATTGTTGTTGCAAAATCTGTCACAAATTTTGGCTCGCATATGATTGTGGGCTGTATGATTCTTTTTCTATGAAAATCGATCAATTTTCAGACAAGACTTTAACAATTACTTTAGTCGTTGACCATACCAAGTCCAAACAATATTCATTTTTAAAATTGGAGTTTCGCCTTTAGTTCTTATGGAAAACAGAGAAATAATGAACAGAGACATCTTAGCCGACATCGTTTCTACCCCAACTAATTGATTAGGCTTTTTTTTGTTTCTTGCATCAAATTCAGTTTAATTTAGAACAAATGCTTCTGTATAGAGAATTTTCCTTTTTCATATTACTCCTCTCATCGACCATATCATTTAAGTTATAAGATTTTGAATCTTGGTGATGAAACAGGCTGTTACGCTTATCGTTCTAAATACGTGGCACATTGAGACACGTTGATCCCGACATGGACCACAATCCCACGTGGCCATGGCCACCCTTGCCGGTTTTCCAGGTGGACCAATCAAACTGAGTTGTCTTTTGCGTTGCATAGGACCATTTTTAAGATATAAAAATGTGAACTGTGAAGTCTTAACTCATTTATATAATATACACGTTTTCATTTGTATAAAATAAATCATTTGTTGACACAAAAAAATAGAGAAATAAATCAATCATTTTATAAATGTAAATAACAACGACGGTGAGACTGATTCGTCTTTTTTCCAAGAGACTTATAGTTTAGTCAAAAAAAACCTTCACTTAACACTAACTCATTTCATCAAAATTTAATTGCAAAGTATGTCTAATCATGCAAGAAATGGTTTAGATGTCACCTAAATATGTTTATTAGTACAAAATGTCACTTCGTGTCTATTAACATCTACGAAACTATTATAATAAAACGGTTACAAAATGGTCAAGATATCCCAAAAAGCTATAACAAAATGGTCCTAGCTAATTATTGGTGTTATATGAATCTAGACAAGGACATAAATTATAGAGGTTGTTGTATTTATATTTCGGTTTTTATTACTCTTTAGATGCAAATTTTGTTTGCAGATATAACACTGAAAAATGTGGAGGCAGTAGACCATGGGAATGTTGGTCCCTTAACCTTGAACCTTCGCACATAAAAACATTTTGCTTATTTTACTTTTCTTCATTTTATGACATTTTATTTATTTATTTAACCAACTATTGTCCAATGAAACAGACACATATGGTACCTGCTAATATATATGGGTTCACAATATATACTAATTTTAACCTATATGTATTGATAAAGTTGGAAGCAAGATTCTTTGAATCGACGTACACAATCTCAATTCAGACTAAAAATGAACGATACATAGTGACGTTTGGTATACGTGATTGAATTCTGGTTTTTTTCTTTTAATAATTCAGAATCAGAGAAGCGAACATACTAACTGTTGGCTAAAAAAAATGTAATTAGAGGAAAAACTTTTAAAGATAAAGGACGGCATATTCTTGAATATGTCATTTCAGATCTCAAGCGAATCAATTTGATTTATTTCATTTTTATATAACGTAATATATGTTGATATAATAATTTATTCTATTTGGCCAAGTCAATAGTCATTTTCTATATCAGAATTACATAGTTACAGTTACATGTACTATTTAGTCATAGTCATGTGTGGCACATGAATTAACTCGCTGAGATTTTAGAACTTTATTTAATCAAAATACAAAAGACAAAAAGAAAAAATTTCGATTCCCTTTTTTCATTAATTACTAAGGCGTGAGGCTTTGGATATACATGAAGTATTGTATATTTCACTATTTTCATATAACCTACTTAGAAATTGGTAGGGTAGTGCGACTCTCAGTTTTGTATGTCAATCCTGTAATTATTATTAAACACTGAATGAAAGTTTAAGATGATAATACGAACTGAAGTTACTTATGTAAGAAAGTTGTGTTGTATTATATTTTTAAATAGATGTCGACCCTTTTCTATCGTGTCCGGACCTTGATGTATATAGTTTAGTTGTCACAAATATCGACACTCGTGGTCACCAACTGATTATAACTCATGGCTCTATAAGTAAAAATTTCCTTTCACAAGTATCCAAATTTCTTAGCCAGCGAAAAGGAAGATTATAGAAACAACTTAAGAAAGAAAAAAATGCCAAATTAAATAATAAATCGTGTTTTTCTCTGCTCGATTAATGAATTACACACATATTATTTGTCGTTGCTCGTGGAGAAAATATGATCGGTTAGAAGTTAACATCATTAGGTGAGGATTTCCCAAACTTAAATTGAAATTAATTAGTGCATAACTGCAGTCTCTTTAAGACTCGGCGTTTGATCATTATATATGTATTTCGTCTGATTACATCTACATCATATATACAGAGAAGTTTACATAAATAAAATGTACTATCTAATCCAATTTTCAAACACGTCACATATATTTATATGATTATTCAATAATTATATCCTTCAAACAAACCTCACTAGAATTTTTTTAGCTAGTAATACAATCCAACACGGGTAAGCTCTCTAGTGATCTAATTCAAATTCATTGTGATCTTCACTGTGATATCTCTACATAAGTTTTCGCAAACACCTTATGTGAAGTAACATTATTCGAACCTTGTAAGACAAATGCATCAAGCTAGTAGTAGTGGACAATTTTATAAATAGGGATGTCATGATGCCTAGATTTTGATACTTTTCATGCACACACATACGTTACACATGTATGCATGTTTGCATTAGAAACACCCTACAAATAAATGCGCAATTCCCGAAGGCAAACCTAAAAGAGGGTAGTGAGCTTGTGGTCACACCATTAAACAAAAACACTCTTACGTTTGTCAAATAACGTTTATAAAAAAGGGTTGTAAAATAACAGTGCTTGAAAGGCGATAATAAAAACAGAAAACTATTATAACATCAACTAAATAAAATAAAAGAGAAGATAATAGAAATTAAAATCAAAATAAAGAAGAAAGGAACAATTTGATTGACACCAAAAGGACAAGAAATGGAATAAGAAGGGACCATTACTGCCATCTCACAACTCCCTTTGTGGTCTCGCTCTCCCATTACTCATGAAAAAAATCAAATTTATTTGTTTTTCTCTCATCGACTTTATTATATATATGTTATTAAAATTTTACCTTCTTAGTAAATAGAAGCATAGAGTTAGGAATGAACAAAATTTTCATCTAGTTTCCTCTTTTTATCCGGTCCATTCCTAATCATGAAATTATTTTTTCTGCTGCTAGTTTTCGATTCTTGGTTCTTGTGTCTAAGATAAGAATTTCAAGTTTTATGAGTGATTTAACACTTTTTATTATAGAAATTTCAAATAGAAATACGAGTTTAACGCTGTTGTTCGGACGCTAACGCAAACCTGGGTCATGTTTATTACAAGATGTCGACATAAAATTTGGTATTTTTTGGCTTCGAAAAAATGTTTTCCATTTAATAATTTTAAACTGCTATTAGCAAACACTAAATTGCACCAAAATTTTATTTGCAATACAAAGAATGTAATTCCACTCGGCAACTTATAAACTCATAAGGCATAACATAATGCATTTCATATGACGGTGATTGATGGATATGAAACCATATAATATATTGACAAGACAATAAATCAAACCTACGTCGATATGATTGCCTATATTATGAGTCCTTGTAAAAGCTATTAGCTAAGCAAAGCCTCTTTTTCCTTTAAACAAAGTGGTGACTTTTCTCTTCTTTAGCAAATGTTGAACACCGTATAAATAAAATCAAACCTATTCTAATTTTATCGAATCTGGATGATTAGTCATAAATTTATTTACATTACGTACTTAAAAGATCAAACCCTATTAAAGTTTTTTTTTTAATTAATAAATTTATGATACTTCTGTTTGGAGATATAATCTGAAAAAATGACGTTGTACATAGTCAGGTACAATATGAAACCTATTACGATAGATATGACAGAACATCGCAATTAAGAAATCGATATTATAATTTGTATCTAATCAGAATTTATTGTTCGCCAAAAAAAAAATCGTGTGTAAATATGTCTTTTTAAGTTGTGATTTTTTCGATAGCACACATTTCTTTCCGTAACAAAAGAGTTGTGTGTTTTCGGTCCACATTTTTTGGATCAATGATCATAGTAAGTATTAATCTCTGTTTCGTTGTCGAAATGAGTCAAACCAATGGGGAAGTTAATCTTGTTTCCCCCAAGAGCTTTCCAAAGTACACCGATAGACTTACCAACACGGGTTAATAACATGAACTTATTTTTAATAATAATACATAGTTTATAGATAAGTCTTTGGTTTTAAGACACCTCAAGAAGAAATATATATATATATATATATATATATAATCAAGAAAAATATTCGAGATTAAGATGAATGTTTATGTGAGGTCGAGAAGCAATAAAGGTGTAGAAATAAAAATGAAGTTAATAAATATTTTGAAGGTTAGAGACTTGACACCATTGAAGATATTATAAACCAAGGATCCATTACAAGTTGGTTTTGGTGGGTAACAGTATAAATGCCTAAAGAAGGAGATCCTCTTCACAGGTGTGAAAAAGGAAGGTTCGGCACGTAACGGATGGTTATGCATACGTGGGAAGGGAGGGTGGGATTCACGTGAGGGATTCATCAAATTTTTATTTATTTTTAAATAGAACCAGTTCTATTTCAAAAAGGGGAAATAAAAACAAAATTAAAGGACAAAAATATCGGTAGGAGGGTAGAAGGTTGAGCTGTCAATTTTCATTCCACGTTTGTAGTTGGAAAGTTTGTAACTTAATTAAAAATAAAACCATAAACGTATTTTATGATTTTTTTTAAGTTTCTTCTTTCTTCATTTTCTCTTTTTCATTTTTCTCCCGTTTCAAGGAAAACGAGAAATTAAAACAGAATTTTTTTTTTTTAGTATTGAATGATTTGGAGTATAGTATCTTTTTATACCGAGGTGAAGCCATTCGGATTATTAAATTTTTTTATTAACTACTCCAACATGAATTAACTTTGTCAAAAAAAATCAGATTTTTTGACATGATAAATTCCCACATGGTGACAAAGAAACAAAAGCCAATGTATATATTATATAAGTGGATTTACACTTTTGCTTTCGACATTTCCATTTAATTATTTATCCCATTATGAACTTATAACCTAGGGTAAGATATCCAATATTTCTCTAACCGTTTGTGGGATATGCACGACAACTCGAATTTGGGAATGCTATTTTTTTAGTAAGACAGACGTGATACGAAATATGTTGTCAGTTTAAGAAAGAAATCCCAATATCCATATTAAGTTATTAACTTTGGAGTTTAAAACTAGGGACTAGTAAGAGCCATATCAAATAAAATCAACTCGCGATCGAACCAAAAAACAGTTATGTGTCGATTTCATCGGTTTTCTATATTTAAAATCACCCTCACACACAAACCTAATTAACATTGTAAGCACTCGACTCCTGATCGTTCATCCTACAATTCACACGTGCCAAACAACAAGTCCGGCCCCGGCGCGTGCGAACTCCATCTTTCATCGCGAAAAGGAATTCAGCCGGAATTTCATTACATTATCCTCCAAGCCAGTCCAGCTTACATTGTACTCGAACCTCAAGTAGTAAAATAATCGATGGTCCGAAAAATAGTGATTAATTTGTGGTTATAACTTAGAATCAATTGATTCTGTGACACTCATTTGTTCTGCTATAGTGATTACGACACTCTTACGGCCTTTCAGAGTAATTTTCTGGTTATAAAGAGAGTTAATTTAATTTTAATATAGACAACAATTTTTTTTTAACAAACGGAAATACTTTTCTTTTCTTTTTTGCGAAACTCGGACATACTATTCCATTTTACTGTTTTACGAGGAAATTTTGTCGTATTCCAAGTTAAAATCATTGATGTACATTATAGACTACAATAATTCAATAACAAAAAAGCTACATATAAAACAAAATGTGTAGACTTTAAATTATGTTGATTTTTTAGTCTTTATTGGGGTAAAGATTGATACTAAGACCTAACCTATGTTTTTAACTAAAAAAAAAACCTATGTAATGCACAGTACGAGGAGTGAGGAGCTACGCAACAACAATGATCACTTATGTATAAATGGACTCAATTGACCCTATCTGCGAGTTAATCTATTGTAATCAGAAAAATGACAGTAGAGGGTAATATGGGAAGTATATTTATGGCAGTACTATTTTAATATTTTATGGTGGTGATTCCAGGTTCGTATCATTGACATATGACTTTGTACTCACTTTTTAATTCCTTTTTTATATAAATTAGTTACCCAAAATAAACATTTTAAAATCGTTGATGGCAGCTCTTGTTTTCATAATCGGTCGATTTGCCGTTCAACAAAAGTGGACCGAGTTAATTTTGATTAATAAATATATTTAATAGTTTAATCAGTAAAAAAAGGAAAATTAATAAAATTTATGAAAAATGAAAACAATTTATAAAAATCATAAAATTTATGTTTAAAACACTAGAGTGACTGGTACAAAATATATTCTTAAAAAAATATGAAAATTTATTTTAACAATTTTACTATTTTATTTTTATATTAAACCTTTTAAAAATAATAAATATTTATAAAATCGAATTGTCAGTTAAGATCAGTCTATATATAACTAACTAACTTCAGTATAAAATATTTCATCCTTTCATGCATTTATCTTTTATATATATCCAAATTATTACATAAAAATTTTAAAAACTGATTCCCAATTACTTCTGGATTAATTATTTAAACATTTATCGATCCTTCATCACCCAATTATCACCTAACAAATTTTAAAACATGGCAGCCAACATCTCCGTGGACAAAGAAGACATATTGTTTCTTATAAATCATATCCTAAAATCCTATTAACTTTCCATTATTATTGTTATTGTATCGTTGCAAATAAAATATTTCACAAGAAACCACAATTAAAACAGGAAAAATGCACAGAATTTTTTTTTGTTTGCACGAACAATTTTATTTAATTTATAATGAAACATTTGTCGATTGAATAACAACCATTTAGTAAAATAAATTACCAAAAAGTTAAAAGTAAAAAAAATAAAAACAACTAATAAAGAAGATTGGTGGGCTAAAAAGGGCAGTGAAGGAGAAAGAAGAGTAACGTCTCTCTCTCTCTCATATTTTTCGTTCGCTTCTTTTCGCTTTGAGGATAATTTATCATTAAAAAAAGAAAAAAATCCTTTATTATATTTGTGAATTCCAGAATAAACTCTTAGTAAGAGTCTCCTCATCAATAAGATACCCTCTAAAGTTTCTCACATATATAATATTAATATTTTTGGTATAATTTAATTGAATAATTGAAATTTAAATAGAAAAAAAGATCAACTAATAATAAAAGATATGTGGGCATGGGTATCTCATAGAGTTTCTTCATAAAGAAACTGATTCTCACCTCTTTCTTTCCTTTCTATTATTTTTTTTTTGTTTTTGTGAGAAGCTACATCGTATTACTATGGAGGTGCTCTAACAAATAAAAGGAGAGTTCATAAAGAGAAAGCCAGAGAGAGATAGAGAAAACGATACCTAAGTTCAATTATCTTCTCTCTCGTTTCTCTCTTTTCTCTGCAGCAAAACTCCAAAGGTATTATCTTCTTCTGCTTATTCTTGCATACATACATATATATAGATTATAGATTATAGATACGCATATATGTCTATATGTGTTTGTTCACCAGCAGGTTAATGATGTAGATACATGAAGAAACAGCATAAGACCTAGTTGACTCTCTATTCTCTCTCTCTCTTTTTAAGAGTAAATATGTTTTAAATTCTTTGTCTGAATCAGTACAGGATCCGACAGAGAGCTTTGAAAGATATTTATATATATCATCATGAAGAAGATTGAAGCATTGATATGGGAATAGCTAAAACTTCTCCTACTAATACAATTCTCTTGAAGACTCTTCACAATAATTCTATGTCCCAAGATTACCATCATCATAATCAACACCAAGGAGGAATCTTCAACTTCTCTAATGGATTCGACCGATCAGATTCTCCCAATTTAACAACTCAGCAGAAGCAAGAACATCAAAGGGTCCAGATGGACGAAGAATCCTCAGTCGCCGGAGGTAGTATCCCTGTATACGAATCTGCAGGAATGTTATCGGAGATGTTTAATTTCCCCGGAAGCAGCGGAGGAGGAAGAGATCTCCACCACGACCAATCTTTCCGGTCAAATAGGCAGTTGCTTGACCAGCAACATCAGAATATTCCGGCGATGAATGCTACGGATTCTGCCACCGCAACCGCCGCAGCCATGCAGTTATTCTTGATGACTCCACCGTCATCGCAACAACCACCGTCTCCAGCATCCACAACCACCGCAAGGAGCCACCACAATTCTTCAACTCTTCACATGTTACTTCCCAATCCATCCACCAACCCAACTCATCATCAGAGCTACACTAATAACATGTCTATGCATCAGCTTCCACATCAGCATCACCAACAACTGACGTGGCAGTCTTCTTCCTCCGATCATCATCACAACAGCCAAACTGAGATCGGGACCGTCCACGTGGAAAACAGCGGACAAGGCTTGTCCTTATCTCTCTCATCGTCTTTAGAGGCTGCAGCAAAAGCCAAAGAGTATAGAAACATTTACTACGGAGCCAATTCTTCTAACGCACCATCTCATCATCAATACAACCAATTCAAGACTCTTCTTGCTAATTCTTCTCAACATCGTCAAGTATTAAACCAATTCCGATCGTCTCCTGCGGCTGCCGCGGCTTCTGCTTCTTCGTCTCCCATCGGAGCGATCAATATCTTAAGAAGCTCGAGGTATACGACGGCCGCACAGGAGTTATTAGAAGAGTTTTGTAGTGTTGGAAAAGGAATTTTAAAGAAAAATAAACTTTGGAACAGCTCATCAAACCCTAACACTAGCGGTGGGGAAGGCGGTGGCGGCGGCTCTCACTCGTCGGCCGGAGCAATCAAGGATCATCCTCCTTTAACGGCTTCTGATCGGATTGAGCATCAAAGAAGAAAAGTGAAGCTACTCACCATGCTTGAAGAGGTATGTTAATATAAATTCTCCTTTAGTTTCAATCTTAATTTTACTTTGTCCTTAGTGATATTAATTCATATATTTTCACGTAAAGAAAATTCACGAAATTTCGATAAAATTCGTATAATGTTGGAGTCAAAATACCTATTGATCCAAAAGTTATTACAAGGAAACAAGAAACATAATATGACTGAATTGGTCTTTTGTTTTCTCGATTAGCTAATTATTTTATTATTTTGGTAGAGCCTGATTACGCAGTCCTACCATCATTTATTAAAAACTTTAATTTTGAATTGTTTTGCTCGTGTGACGGTCGTATTAGAGAGTATATTATTGAATATTTTGATGCTTAGCGTTTGGTGGAATCGATTAATCAAAGAAAGTGCATTAACAATTACGATTAATTAAGATTGGCGCTTCCCTCTCCATATAAGCTACGATCCTTACGTCCTAAAGCTAACCCTTGACGTTACTTATTTGTGTACCCAATAATTGAATTATTCTATTTTAGTTGACTTATTTCTTTGTCATTAAATAAAGTATTTTATTTTATGCTCGAGAATACGATAAAATGTACTGTTGGTAGGATTACGAAACATTGGAATATATTCTCTGGTCCTTAATTTGTCTAGTATTATTTTCTTATTGTCTCATTTGAACGTAGCTAACTAATCTCATTTGTTTATTTATAAATAGTATTGGTATTCGATGAAACTCGTAGACAAGCATACGTCTCCGTGATAAAATCTCTACACCAATATTAATCACGTGAATAGATATAACACACACGAGCTAACAATAACATTAATTAAAAGAAAAAGTTAATATTAAATATAAAAACAATTGTATAATATATAGTTTTATTCGTTGGCAGGTGGACCGACGGTACAACCATTACTACGAGCAAATGCAGATGGTTGTGAACTCTTTCGACATAGTAATGGGCCATGGTGCGGCGTTACCGTACACGGCGTTGGCTCAGAAAGCTATGTCGAGGCATTTTCGATGCCTTAAAGATGCGGTCGCGGCTCAGCATAAGCAGAGCTGCGAACTTCTTGGGGACAAAGATGCAGCGGGAATATCTTCTAGGGGTCTAACTAAAGGCGAAACTCCGCGGTTGCGTTTGCTTGAACAGAGTTTGCGTCAGCAACGTGTGTTTCATCAAATGGGTATGATGGAACAAGAAGCGTGGCGGCCACAACGTGGTTTGCCTGACCGCTCGGTTAATATCCTTAGAGCTTGGCTCTTCGAGCATTTCCTCCACCCGTAAGTTAAACTTTTTCTTTCTCATTATTCATTATTATAAATCACTTGCTTTTCAAAGAAATTAAATTTGAAAAAATAAAGCTGAGAAAAAGTATTTCTTTTCTCGTTATCTCATCACTGCTTTATTGGTTCTATGTCTGTAGAATTTTGCTATTTTATTGATAATGAGAGTTATCGAAAAAATGGAAATAAAGCAAAAGAGTAGTGTTTTTGTACTAATTTTCACCCCTCTGTCAGTTACTTTTTCAGTAAAACAAAAAAACAGTTAAAGAAGGAAAAAAAAACTGGAACTATGTTATGTAATCATCAGCTTTTCTTTCGTCTCTTAGATTCTCACGCTTTGGTAAGGAAAAAGAAGGAGAAAGTCTATACTTTTTCTTGCGTCTACTTGATTGTATAGTATATAGTAAAAATATAAAGAAAATAAATTAGATGACGACAAAAAAAAGAAGAAAGAAAATAAATTAGATTTGTGTTTAGGGCAAAGAGAGAGTGATGTCATTTTCTGGTCTCTTTCTCAGGTATCCAAGCGATGCAGATAAGCACCTCTTGGCTCGACAGACTGGTTTATCCAGAAATCAGG
This sequence comes from Cardamine chenopodiifolia, assembly GCA_963922655.1. Lineage (NCBI taxonomy): Eukaryota > Viridiplantae > Streptophyta > Magnoliopsida > Brassicales > Brassicaceae > Cardamine > Cardamine chenopodiifolia. The sequence goes on from OZ000473.1 coordinate 15,171,594, forward strand.
TCAGTCTACAATATTCTGGTATATAGTTATGTATATATATATGCACATAGGCATAAACACACAAAAAAATCTTCACTAATCAAATGCATGCCTCCATTTAACCAAGTTGTGTTAGTTAAGTAGATACTTTTAGACAATATAATTACTACGTACACTCTAAATTACCAATGAGTTCTTAGCCTTGTAGTAACTCGTCTTAGGATTAGTCCAAATTCTATCATAGAAACAGCTGCATATATACATGCATTATACTATTTATTGATAGTTTTTTCCCATTTGCTTTTTGTGTATATTGCTTTACTTTTAATCGTTGTGCTTAGTTCATAAAAACATGATATATAAAGTTGATATCAATTAGTATTAAGAAAACGTAAACATAATATTTAATGAAAAATTTAAGATAAATATGTGATTCAAAAAAAATGTTTGAATCAAGTTATAGGTAAACTTCACAATAGTACATATATAGAACTTAATTAACAATTTATCAGCCATATTACCTATCTATGTAGCATTTGATAATTTTCAAAGACATCAGATAGTGCTCCATAGATATTTATCCAAGAGGAATATAAAATAAACCAAAATAGTTTGACGAGGGGAAATATTAAGAAGAAACCATGTATGAGTACATTAATTAGTAACTAGCTTGAGATGACTTTATTGCATGGTTTTTGTTTTGCCTTCCACTCACTATTAGCTTTTCTTGGGATTCGTTATAAGTCATTATATCATATATTTATAAATACATACATGCACCCCACACAAACATAGGAGAGAGAAAGAGATCGACATTAAAGACTCAAAAGGGACCATTTTACCTCTCATGTACATCAAAGTTTGCAGCTTTCAATTATCCCGAAAGAAACCCTCAGTTTCTTGCATACATCAAATTACAATATGTCAAAGGAAGAAAATAAAACCCATCAATTTCTTTAAATGTTATAATTATTCATTTGGTGAAAGTTTTATCGTTCTTATTCAGGTGTCAAATTGGTTCATAAATGCTAGGGTTCGTTTATGGAAACCAATGGTGGAAGAAATGTATCAACAAGAATCAAAAGAAAGAGAACGAGAAAGAGAACGAGAAAGAGAGGAAAACGAAGAAGATCAAGAAACAAACATTAACAACGACAAGAGCACAAAATCCAACAACAATGAAAGCAACATCACTGCCGCCCGCCCCACTTCACAAACTCCAATAACATCCGCACCAGACGCAGCAGTAGCGACAGGCCACCGTCTAAGATCCGACATTAATGCTTACGAAAGCGACCCTTCGTCACTTTTACTCCCTTCCTCTTACTCCAACGCCGTCGCTTCTGCCGTAGTTTCTGACGACTTGGGTTCTCGTTACGTTGGCTCAGCCTCGTTTTCCGCGGTTGCCACGTGTCAACTAAGTGTTGGCGGGTTCAGTGATGCTGACATGGATGGTGCTAATGTTATAAGATTTGGGACAAACCCTACTGGTGACGTGTCACTAACGCTTGGGTTACGCCACGCTGGCAATATGCCTGATAAGGACGCCTCATTTTGCGTTAGAGAGTTTGGGGGTTTTTAGTTTGCTTTTGTTACTCCATTTAATTAATTAATTAATTATAGTTTTCATTTTACATTTTTACGTTTTAAGTGAAAAATCTGTTTAGCCTCTTACAATAGTACATTAGTTTAGCCCTCTTTTGATCTTCTTAAGTTTTTCCATCTCGTGAACAGAAAAAAAAACGTAATTCCCTTCTCAAATTAATGTGCATCTTTCAACTTATTGGTTTCATAAATGTTTTATTAATTCTTGCTTACTTAATTTATCATGATTTCTTTAATTTGAAAATTTTCACTTTAATGTATTTTCTCTCATACTGTACTGATACATATACAAGCTCAAATCGTTCGAAATCACTGATTTACAATCATATAAATTAATTTATTTTTAGGTCTAATATATATGATATGTATATATATAGATATTATGATTTATGCATTATAATGTTATATAGTATTTTGTTCAATTTTTTATAGTGAATATATCTTTTTAAAAATAGTGTAGCTAGCGATCGGCCTTTTTATTAAAAACGATCGAACTATTAAAAGATCGCTATCAATCCCTTTTTTTTTTGCTTCTCATGAAAGTCACCTTTCTAGTCGACCTAAGCATCTCAATTCATCCATACTTACTCGAACGTTTATGCTACTTGCCTACTTTGATAAACAACAAAAATTGTTCGGTACATCCTGTTTGTTGGAAATTGGAAATTTGTTTGTATTTTCGCGCCTCTTTCCTATCATTTTATCTAAAACTGGAATATTTATAAAAAGTATATACTGTTGTAAATACTTTTAAGAGATAACAATGGAAAACAAAAAAGTTTGCTATGACCGAAATACTTGTCCATGACACAAACTTGTCGAGGTGGCACAAGTTTTGGGCCGTCAATAAGTAAGGCGATAGGCCCAACGAGCTTTTATTGAGCTTCGGCACTTCTGTATTTTATAGATACAAAAGATATACATGAGAATTTTCTGTATATTATATATATAAAGTTAGATCGAGAAGTTTTTATCAATGAAATATGTGGGAATCCGGCTAGAGGATCACAAACGCAAACAAGAAATAAACCTATTATAATATTTTTTGTATTTCAATTTACTTGTTGTTTAAATGATATTTTTGTTTCATTTTTGTTGTTGTTTTCTTTCAATGCAAAATAATTATTTTTATTTTATTTTGATCATTTGTATTCTGCTCTTAGTTTTTTATTGGTGGAATAGTTTTTAATTAGATAAAAATAATATTTTAAATTATAAAAATAAGAATAAAATTATTTCTGAATTTATATGTCAAATTTTTAAACAACAAATAAATTGAAACAGAAGGAGTAAGTAACAGATCATTACAACAAAAATAATGTAACAGATCAGAACTCAATAATACAAATAGTGAGAATTTTATATGAGAAATATTTTTCTTCCTCATTCAAATGATTCTTTATTTTGTAATGGAAAGAACACAAAACATAACCTTTTTTAATTTTAATTCATAGATAAGTTTACACATCCAAGTATCCAACATGGTTGATATTTTTAGTATGCATGTGGCAAAATAAAATTTATGTACATGCGGCTTAACACCTTTTTTTGTCACTTAGTTAACATCTAGAGAAGGCGAAAACAAGAAGAAAAACAAATGTTGTGTTTGATTGATGTGCATAATAATGCAACACTAGAACCCCCACTCTCTTTTTTTTTGTATCAATATTTTTTCTTTCACCCGATGATTTTACTTTGTCGGATTTATTACTGTATTAGGAAAAAAACGAAAGGGGAAAAAGACAGGTAACCTCGGAGTAGGGACAGTGGGACACTGCTAAGTTTTTCTTTCAAAACATCCTGTGTCTATTTTCTCCTCCATATTCACTTGCCACTTGTGGTATCCATTTGTTAAGTTTTTTGGGGTTCAAAGTTTAAAACAATTGGTAGTAAATTGGATTGGTCTATATATATGATTCATAGAATCACTGAAAATTCTTGTCCATCTCTAGAATTTGACAGAGACGAAGAACAAAGCTTAAGCTGGTTTCAAACGACGCCGTTCTAGCCATATCCATGAACGGAGACCTTGTTATCGTCTCTATTTCTCGTCATTTTCACCTGCTTCCATCTTCCATATGGAGCTCCACATGTACTGTGAACTGGAATCCCTATTCTTTAACCATAACATTTACAAACAAAGAAAACAAACAGATTCTAGTGTATTCTACAATGTTCAAGATTTCATACAACACACAAATGCTGTTAAAAGACAAAAACACAATTTCACACTTTAAAAATGAATATAAAACACAAAATATTGAATGTATCTACGGGCCAATGGGTCGGATCGACTTAGAAGATGTGAAGAAAGATGGTCCAAACCGGGTAAACGAGGAGCGCAACGATCCCAACAGTATTGGAGATTCCATGTTTCTGAATTAAAGAGTTTCTGAATCCATCAGCAGCTTTTATGTGTTCATGGAAAAGGTAACATGCTATTACAAGACATATTACTGCCCCAACCCAACTGTCTCTTAATGTCCCAGCGATGAGGCTAGGTGCAACCACCAGAAGAAGAATCAATGCTCCCGGAATCTCCAACCAATCTACATGATTAAACAGAAGAAAAATTCTAAGACCAAACTAATATCTAGAGATAAAAACGCGATGCGGGTTTCTGATCACTGGACTTACCTGGAAAGTGTTTAGGGCAGAAAAGCCTTATTGTGATCGCGATGAGAGCTATCCATTTCCCAAAGTCTCCTCTGTGAAATTAAACAGAATGTATTGATTTGGTCTTCTTACCATTTTAAAAGAACACCATAACATCATTGCAAAGACTTGTTCTTGATTACCTCAAGAACTGGAAGATAACCAAAGGAAGTGTGAAAATTATGTATGGCACCAACAATGTGGTTAACATTTTGGTTCTCCAGTTGGTCCGATCCAATATCAATAGATAACTGTCGAAACAAACAATAAGAATCATTACGATGATCCACAGTCCACACGAAAAAAAAAAGCCCTATAGAGGTTTATAATGGGTTCGTGTGGGCTCACATGGCGGAGATTGAAGCAGCCCATTGGAGGAGAGACGTGCCAAAGCCTAAGCCGCCGAGCATCACCGCGTCTTTCACGAGCTTCTTCGTGACCGCGATGAACTCATTCAGATCGAATTCATCAGGTTCGCCGTTGTCTCCTCCGAAGTCTTCACGGCCAGATACTCAACTGATCTTCCCATTTTTACTTTTATTTTTTTCGTAAATGTAAACTCTCTTCCACAATACAATTCGAGTTATATAGCAGAGTATTTATAACTAATCATAAACACACATTCGCTGCGATTCTTTGAAAATCAGATAGTGATTATAAACTTTAAAGGTCATTTGGTGGTTATTTATTAAGATGCTAAATCATAGCGTATATGTTTTCGTTTGTTGACAACTGCTTTGAGCTTCGATAAGCTCGCCACGTAGGCTTCGCATCGCTGGTTATACCGACGTGTTGACACGTGGCAACATCAAGGGTCTCGGTTTCATATACAGCTCATCGTATCTTCCCACATCCATGGCAAAAATTTCTACTAATCATATTAAACTTTCAGATTTTAATTTTACAAGTCACCCACATTTTCAATATCGGATATCTTTTTATCCCTTAGATTATTAAAAAAACTAAGGCAGTGATTTGCATTCTTTATAATATAATTAGCAGATAAAATAAGAGTGATTAACGAACATAATAAGCAGCTAAACATAAAACTCTCAGCGAATTCAAATAACAAGAACAGTGAAAAACTTAATACATCTAGTCTTGGAGAATTAATGGGGGTACCATATTTTTTTTTCAGTTACTTCTGTTGTAACTCGGTAGTAATAGAAAACTTCTTTACCTTTTTCCACCTTAAGAAGAGTTACCATCTGCTCTGTCTGAAGGCTCATGAGCTGGTTTCTTTGATGCACTTGATTCAGCAGAGGTCTGATTCAGTAACACTCGCTTCAGTCCTCTTCCAACAACACCCAAATGAGTAACACCTGATGATGCTCCTCCTCCTCTTCCTCCTGCTGTACCGGTATGAGCAGTTGAGGCTGTTGGCGACTCTAGATCTTTCCCGAAATTGGTATTCACAGTCCCCATCCTAGAAGACCTCATTTCACCAGCAGTAGCTACCTTGTCACTAGCATTTGACTTAGCTGATGCAATGCCCATTAGCTCAGCAAGAATTTGCTTTGGGTTCTCTGCTTGTTGTTTTAAATCCTCAAGCTGCATCACACAAATGGTTGACATTAGTATTGGTTTGGAGTTCCTTTATTGAAAAGATGTTTTACTTTTACTTGCCTTCTTTTCTAGATCTTCTGCGAGACCAGCTAAGATTCCAATCTCAGCTTCTTTGTCTGAAGCACATTTATCAATGTAGGGAACATTGGATGATTGTTGGACGCCTTCGTCTATTTCAGAGATAGTTGAGGAAGTTGCAGATCCAGATGCACCTTTGATCTCATTAGAAAGCCTCTCCATCAGTGTTTTGCAGATTAACATAGCCTTTTGACAATACGGTATTGCTTCCTTAGGCTGACACCCAGTCTCTAGACAGATGCATATGCGGAAGTTTCTGAAACGTTTAAGTTAAGTTTATATAATCCAACAACAAAATATACAGGAAGAAAAATCAGATATAATCTATAAGAAATCAAAGGATACAATTCAGCTATGTGTCGACTATCGGGTTCAACCAGTCGCTCCAAGATGGACAATGCTTTCTTGTAGTCACTTACGGAAGACTCAATGTCCTCTGCGTAGTAAATAACACAACTCAAAATCATAACTGAGAGAAAATAAGACAGTGCAAAGGTGAAAGTAAAAAGAAATACCTCTTTCCAAGGAAACTTCAGAAAGCGCACAGAGTATATCGACTTTCTCCATTGTATCAGTAGACTCTTTGTCAGTAATAGCCCTTGCGATGTCCAGCACTTTCCAGGCCATATCCAAATCAGACTCATCTTCATCACCATCAGCATCAGATAGGTCATCATCATCATCTTCACCATCCCCTCCTTCGTCTTTACCACCAGAATCTATGCATGAGGGAGAAAAAAAGACATCAAACCTCAGAAAATATAAAAATTTCCCAATAGGTTTTTCCTTTGGTTAACTAAGAAAATTTCCAATTCTCAATACCTTCTTGCCCACTTGAACTCCCTTGTCTCTCTGTGTTACTTGCAACAACAGATGACGCTGAAGCTGCTTCACCATTGACAGAGCTCTTCACAGAACCATCTTTATCAGTAGACTCTTGCTGAGCTTCACCTTCTTTCTTAGGCATGTTACCAAGTGGATCAGCTTCAGCCTGAGCCTTTTCAAGGAGAGCTAATCCATATCGATAATATGCGTTGATACACTCAGCATCAAGTTCACCATAGTGTGCAACCCTAACCACGCCAAGAAAATCAAAGCAATGTTTCATTAGATCCTTTGCTAAAAAGACCTTAAACACACACAATTGAATCTCACTAAAAAAATCAGAACCATGACTAGATCGTTCTAACAAAAACTAAGCCCAGGAGATGAATCAGAAACATTTGAAACCCTAAACCCTTGATTGAGTTTTACCGTAATGCAAAATGATACCTGATCTCGAGGGCACGGCTGAAGTAATCAACGGCTTCGGCGAAATCATTCTCTTTCAAAAACCCAGAGCCTTTCTCGGTGAGTTCCTCAGCGAACTCAAGGGTCTTCTCACGCTCTTCGTTAGGAGATAAATCGTTATTGTTGCAAGTCGATTCAGTGCCTCCCTGAACAGCAGAGTCGACGGTGGCTTCGATCGATGCTTGGTTGGGTTCTAGGGTTTGCACTATCTCCATCGCCGGCTCGGGTAGGGTTTGTATAACCTCCGTCATCGAAGCTTCAGATGCAGATACTGCTTCTTCAACCATCGCTCACGCTTAGGGATTGGATTTGAAATTGGAAGAACAAATAAAAAACGTAAAATTTGTTGAGAAGAATTTGGCTTTAATTCTCTCGTAAACCCTCAGGTCTTCGCTTTTTGGCGGACTTGCAAAATGGAACCTATGCATTTCGCCAAATAATATATATTTTTGTTTGTGCCATATAATTATTTTTATTTAAAATAAAAATTGACGGAAAATAAAATAGACGTCGGGGGTTGTATTAGCAATAAAATAAAAATAAAAAGAATTTTATGCATATACATACATTTAATATTGTGACTAAAGTATAGTTAAAATTCTGTCTCTTAAGTACTGTAACGTATTACTAACCAGTAGTAATCAAATGCTGTGGTTGGTTTTTGTTTCAAATTTTAAATCTTCTTTTTTTTTTCCGCGAAACAACTAAAAATATATATGTGGTTGTAATAGCTTAGCTAGACGAAGAAGCTATCGCTATGGTAATAACGATCTGATGAATATTTTGTATTCTGATAATCAACTTGTAAATCAAACAGTTTTGTCATCTCTCTCTTTCTCGCGACGATGGCTCGCTTAGTATTCACTTTAAACCTTCCATCTAGTCATGGAGTCAATCTCAGTCCTCGAAATTATCAATCTTTATTCCTTACCCAATTAGGAGCTCCACGATTTCGTGCTGTTCGTTGCAAACCAAACCCAGAATCTTCCGAAACCCAGGTGAAAAGTTCGATTCTTTTTAAATGGGTTTACGACAAATCACCTAAAGGTCTAGCTTTTTCTGATTTAGGAGAAATTGGTTGTAGATAATGGTGAAAATTCACCTGCGTCCAAGGAAATGGAATCATCTTCTTCTTCTTTCGGATTCCCTGATTCTCCCAATAAGGATATCAATAGAAGAGTCGCGGGTATTTCTGTAGTCGCGGCCTTGTCGTTATTTGTATCGACAAGGCTCGATTTTGGGATTTCTTTGAAGGATTTAACTGCTTCAGCGTTGCCTTACGAGGAGGTTTTTTTTATAAGGATTCTTTACCTGTGTGTGTTTATCTAATAGAATAGCTTTATACGACTGCTTTAATGATTTTTTTTTGTGAAATTGATTGTTAGGCTTTGTCGAATGGGAAACCGACTGTTGTTGAGTTCTATGCAGATTGGTGTGAGGTTTGTCGAGAACTAGCCCCTGATGTTTACAAAATCGAGCAGCAATACAAGTAATGGTCTTTTTCATCACACTCTCCTTCAAAATGAAGCCTTTATATATAGATGAGTTTCTAGTAGCAGGATGGGCATATTAGTCTTGTGTTAGTTTAATGGATTAGAGAACTTCTTTGGGGATTAAGATGAGCAAATTAGAGGTTTTCAAAAATTATAATTGCAAAAGAAACCTAATATTGTCTTGGTTTTATTGATTAAGGAACTTGTGTCGGAACGGATTTGGCTATGTAGAAGCTATTGAACAAGCTAGAGCTTTCAAGATGCTAGTTGCAAAAGATACCCAATCTTGTGTTTGCTTAATGATTTTGGAAACTTTGGTTTAGAGAATGGATTTGGCTATGTAGATGATAATGAACAACGCAGAGCTTTGAAGATTCTAGTTACAGAAGCGAACCATTAATCTCGTGTTAGTTTAATCATTAATGGAGTATGCAGGTTTTTAGATGTTAATTTGACATTTTGTAGGCTAAATTTGAAGTTTTGTTGTATGCTAATGTCGAGTTTGCTTGTGTGTTGGGATTTACAGGGACAAAGTTAACTTTGTGATGCTAAATGTGGACAACACGAAATGGGAGCAGGAGTTGGATGAGTTTGGTGTTGAGGGTATTCCTCATTTCGCCTTCCTCGATAGAGAAGGAAACGAGGAAGGTAATGTGGTTGGGAGGCTCCCAAGACAGTATTTAGTTGAGAATGTGAATGCGTTAGCAACCGGGAAGCAATCAATTCCTCATGCCCGAGCTGTGGGCCAGTACTCAAGCGCCGAGTCCCGTAAAGTGCATCAGGTTGTTGATCCCTTAAGCCATGGATAGAGAGAGTCATCATCTCATGATTCTGACAGATATTAGAAGTTGTTGCTAAATCTACAGTGCACAAAGTGCAGAGAAATTTGGCCGAGTAGCAATGTTTGAAATTGATCAAGAAAATCCCGTTGACATTGTTATCGGTTTATTCCGGTTTGACATTTGGTTATCTCTTTTGCTTCCAATTTCTCAACCTCAAACTCGATTGCTTCAATTTCTCTTAAAGATTCGTCAAGACAATTCACCTATAATTTTCTATCTTAAGAACATGATATCAATAAATGAGATAAAAAATACCCTCTGTACTTTCCATATTTGTAGAAGTATATGTTACGAAAACATTATTCTTGTAAATCAATCAATCAAAAACTTAAAAGTGGTACATCATGTTTTGGGAGTTTTTGATGAAGGTGGAGATGTGGCCCGCAAGGCCCAGCAGACCAGCGAGAATAATAATAATAATATATGGGTAGCTAAACCGGTTGGGGATAGAAATTGAATCGACCGGATCAAATTCGAACTGATTTATTTATAATTTTATTGTTATAAGTTTTTTTATATGTTGTTGCTAATCGAGCTCAGATTTGATAACAATATGAATCTCTCTTAATCTTTCACGGAATCACTAGATTAAGCTTTGTCAAAGATCAAATCAAAGAACGCAAGACACAGATTTGATTACCCGGTTCAGCAAGAACGATGTGATCAAGCCTACATCCGTAGCCGAATCAGTTCGACAAATCCACTAGAAATCAAGAAGAAAGATGCTAAAACTTGAGCTTACAATGGACGTTAATGGCGAACTCTCTCTCTTCAACAAGAACCAGACAAGAGAGATAAAAACGAAGTGAATAGTGAATGAAGGTTAACAACCTCAAGATTGATTTAAACGTTTACCAAACCTTATCTCTTTAAAACGGAAGAACCTCCACTGCAGTTAGAGGCTTTCCTCTGCTTCTTCACTTAATCTTGGTTCAGATAGTTATCTCTAAACCAAAACTAATCACCGGCTTCAATCTTCGTTCAATCCAATTAAACCAGATAAACTAAAGCAATTGAATCAGATCATTATACACAACATATGTCAAGAAAAAAAGAAAAACTAAACCATTTGGTTGTAATTAAGAATTCCATAAACCAAAAGTCCGAAAGTTTATAATAGACTGATTGTTCTATTATGTATAAAAAGATTTTTTTTCTAAAGCATGTAACTAAGCGGTTTCATATTCACATTATAAGATAATAAAACAGTGTTAAGCGTTAAATGACCTTTGAACGTCCACAACAACGTTTTTAGTACATAGGGTAATTGTGAAAAGCAAGGTAAATAATCTATTCTACATGGATATACGTACATGGCGCAAGAAGCTTTTCCACCAAAACATGCAAATCTCGTGGATTTAATCTATACATCATATCAATAAATCAATTTTTCTGTGTACGTATCAATTATTTAATAATGAAAATCTGAAATCGTTATCTTGACGTTCTAGGACGGAAAAAAGTATTTTCTTATCGTACGATATTATGCAATAAGAGATTCCTATTTCTTTTCCTTATAATTCTCAAGATCGAAGAAACCCATCTCTTACTCAATAAGTCAAATATATTTCTTTTTTTTAATAATTTTCAGAGTCCATAGATCTTAATCTCTTTATCCCTTTATTCTTTTTATTAAAACAGATATTTCCCAACACGAATCAAATTTATAGTTGAACAAAAATTGTGTTTTCCTTTTTCGATTTACCGGTAAAACTAATCAAAATAACTCATTCATTCACATGATTAAGAGTCTTGAGACTGTAACTAAGAAAACAAAATCTTTGATATCTTATGAAGTAATAAAGAAACAAAAAAAGAGAACACAAACTTGAGGATTTTGATCACTCTTTCTATCTATTTCCTCTTGCAAAAAAACCTATTTTTTGGTCTCAAAATCCTCTCTTATTTCCCCTCCCATGTTTACATCTACAAAAACTCCCGATCAAGCTTTTTAAGTTTTGAGCATATATAACTTAAGTTGTTAAATTATCATCACACTATGCAGAAGAGTTTCAAAGCTCAACATTCAACACTTGTCTCATCTTCTTTGATTCATTTCTACAGCTACGTCCATCAGATTTCTCCTCATCTTCCTCTGAGCTATGACCAACATTATCACTACACAACCCTCTTGCAACAAGTGGGCTTTGTGGTGAATCCGACCTTGATAAACTTATTAAGCTCTGTGATTCTCTTTCTAACAAACAGGGTTGATCCGAGGATGATACCGGATGAAGCGGGTGCTTACGGATATGCATTCGATATTTCTGCAATTGATTTTCATTCCACAAACTGTCAATATCATTCACATATCAAAGTTTCAAGTACCTCTAATGGTTAAAAAATATCAGAACTTTTACTTGTAAATGGCTCTTCACTTCATCATTAGTTAAACCATCAACTCTCATCAAATCTCTAATCTGCTTTGGTGTAGCCACTGTCTCACAAAAACAACAACAACATAACACAATCTCAGTACAATCAATCAATTTTTTGCAAAGTTGGTTCCTTTTTTAGTTTAAGGACTAACCTTGTGACCCTCCAAGCCTGTGAAGAGCATCTACAAATTTACGGTGAAGATCCTGTGACCATCTTCTTCTCTGCTCTTTCTTCTGAATGTGATGACTCTGTGAAGGTTTGTTGAATTGATGATGATGATTCTGCTCAATTCTGCTACAATCCATCATCATGTCTGATGTTTGAGTCATGAGAGACAGAGGAGCTGGTGGTGGTGGAGGAGGAGCAGGACGATTAAATGGCAGAAATGCCCCTCCTTGATTAGGGTAATTACATGTCTGAAATGGGTTCTGAGTCACACACAGATCTTCTTCTTCATTTGTCTGTCAAAACATGATCAAAACGTTAAGATCAATCCCAGGGGAATCACATAAAGATTAAATTTTTCTTATAATTGTGAATTATTATTACCGATTGGAATTGGGAATTAGGGTTGGAGATCCATAACTGGGCAGAGCTCATCCAGTTCTTCTTATTATCAGTTTCCAATGTTGCCACTTCAGCCACATCGAATTTCCCATTTGATGCCACCACTGATGAACCTTTTTTAGCCTCTTCCTTCAACGCCCCAATTGCTACACAGAGAAAGAAACAAAACCAATTTCGTAACAAATCACAAAAACACGAATCGATTAGAGAATAAAAAAGATAGATACCTTCGTTCAATAAGAGCATGCATAAAGGGAGTTCTCGTTTAAAAACATCGATTTTTTTCCTCTCTTCCTCCAATTTCCCGACATAACAATCGATTTCAGACAGTTTCGAATGGTTGTCTTTGATCCTCGACACTTCATCGAGAAATTGAGATAAGGGTTTTTGTAAAGAGTATATAGACAAATTCAAATTAAGACCCATCCTTCGATCTGTATCTGTTTGAACCATCGGAAAAAACGACAAGATAAAGACAAAGAGAAGCTACAAGACGTATATATAGAAGAAGAAGGTGAAGGTGAAGTAGAAGATGAGAAATGAGAAAAAAGGGACTAGGGAAGAAGAAGAAGGACGCGGTGAATCGTAGCCGCTGTAAATAAGTGGAGACTAGAGGGCGTTTTTGTAAATTTTTAAACTAGGATTATCTTTAAATGGAACAAAGAATCGTTACACTCACTTATATATTTATCCCTTTTTTTTCTTTGCGGATTTTTTTCCTTTTAATTTGGCTAGTAATAAAATTACACAATTTTCAGTTTTGGGAAACTTGTTATTATTTGTTATAGTGCTTCCCATTCAAGATTCTCATATTCCTCTATCTTGTATTTATTATTTTCCAAATTATAAATAAATGGGATTCTGTAGAACGTATAGTACACTACTATTTTATGCACAAGCAATGGTTTCGGTTGTGCAAATCCCACTGAATATTTGTTTTCTTTTATATAATATCAAAAGAATCTGCTGTAAAATTAAAAAAAGAAAAAGAAAAAGAGTTTAATTCCGAAGTTGGAGTATGCTTAACAATCTGGAATTAACAAAAAGAGTTCTAATTAAGAAATATCAATTTGTATGAAATAATTATTTATTAATAGCCCGCTTCTACAAAATATAATATCTTAAAAACTTTAAAACTAAAATAAACTTTTATATTTTCTTATAGTGTAAGACAAAAAAATTATGTCCTTATGTTTTCGCAATTACAGTACATCTGTCAAATATTTGTTCACGTATTTAATATTTACAAAAACTATAAAAATAAATTTAAAGACCAATATTTGAAATATGTTATATACTAAAATATATATTTTTAAACATGGCATATAAATAATTTGAGACAATCCTGCATATAACATATAGTATCAAGTTTAATAATTTTAAATGATTTAGGCATAAATTATTTGTACATCAGTAATGTAAAAGCCAAATGGATAAAATTTGTTAATTTTTGGCTTTTTCATTTACAAGTTTCCAACTATATTCTAAATATAAAAAGTAAGTTTTAAAAAGAATGTAAGAATACTTAAAAATATATGTTACAAGTAAATAAATTACGTTTTATGTTTAGGTAAAATTTTACGTTTGACGCTTTTTCCACGACGCAAAGCAACTTTATTCGACGCTTTTTCCTGGTAACCAAATACAAATTTCTTTCAATTTTGAAATAGCATTTAATTTTTTGAAATAACATTTGATTCCTTCAACAAAAAGATATTCCGAAACACCGTAGCATATAAAATGTTTAAATACCTATAGACAGTAAAGACCATAAGGAATCTAATGGATGGACAAAAAGAAACGGCTACAGTAGCCAACAGTACCACGACACGTGTCCAACTAATCTTGATTTTTTCACGGGAATCGTTTTTCTCTGAAGGAGGAACTAAAACGTCTCGAGTTTAATAAGGACGTCGAGATTTTGATACCGTTGATTGATTAGATTCTATCGTTGGTTCACGACACGTGTCCCTAACAAACGATGGCTTTTGTTTGATTTTTCTTACAAAGTTAAAACAAACGATAGGCTTTGCTCTGTCTATCTAATTATGAATTTCTGACATACAACCTTTTGATTAAACTTACAATAAATTCAGTCAAATTTGTAAATGGTTATCTATATATTTTGATCAATTAAATTATCTGAAGATATTTATTGGTAATTGATAAACAATCGATGTCTTCTAGTTTCAAAGATTCTTAATTCTCTATAACTAAAAAGTTGAAAGTTTGGATGGTCTTACTTTTATCTTATAAAGATGAATAAATCAATAAGATGCTGTTTTCTTGTGACAAACAAGGAACAAAGAGTGATACCATTTAATCAATTAACCAAATGAATGATTTGGGGGAAAGTAAAGTATAATGTAATATAGATTAGTTGTTTTAAGCAGATAAGCAACAAATCCGATGTCGTCCAGCGGTTAGGATATCTGGCTTTCACCCAGGAGACCCGGGTTCGATTCCCGGCATCGGAGCTTTTTTTTTTTTTTTTTCAAAAGTTTGTGGAAGTCACTTGGAAGAGTTTTTAAAGTAAAGCAATCGGAAGATCTATTATGTTGCCGGCGGCGAGTTTGCAGCCAAAGACGCGAGCTTGAAGAAGGTCAGAAGGCCCATGAACACATTAGGACCTCTGGGTTTGTACCTGGGGTTTTGTTATATGGAACCGTCTTTTGGGAATGTATGCGAAATGTGGTAGCTTGGTCGATGCACGGAAGGTGTTTGACGAAATGCCAAACAGAGATTTGTGCTCGTGGAATATAATGGTAAATGGGTATGCCGAGGTTGGGTTACTTGAGGAAGCGTGGAAGCTGTTTGATGAAATGCCTGAAAGAGATAGTTATTCGTGGACAGCTATGGTTACGGGATATGTTAAGAAAGATCATCCTGAAGAGGGATTGGTGTTGTTCAGTTTGATGCAAAGGGTACCTAATTCGAAACCCAACATTTTAACAGTTTCAAGCGCAGTAGCTGCTGCTGCGGCGATTTCATATATCCGTAGAGGGAAAGAAATTCATGGGCATACTGTTCGAGCTGGTTTGGATTCTGATGAGGTGCTCTGGAGTTCATTGATGGATATGTATGGTAAATGTGGCTGTATTGATGAAGCAAGAAACATCTTTGATAAGATTGTTGACAAAGATGTTGTCTCGTGGACATAAATGATAGATAGATATTTCAAATCCCGTAGATGGCAAGAAGGTTTTTCGTTGTTTTCTGAGTTGGTAGGTTCTTCTTGTGAACGGCCCAATGAGTACACTTTTGCTGGAGTTTTGAACGCTTGCGCTGATCTCACAATAGAAGAGCTAGGGAAGCAAGTTCATGGGTACATGACAAGAATTGGGTTTGATCCCTACTCTTTTGCATCAAGCTCTCTTGTAGACATGTATACGAAATGTGGAAACATCGAGAGTGCAAAACATGTTGTCGATGGATGTCCTAAACCCGATTTAGTTTCTTGGACTTCTTTGATTGGTGGTTATGCCCAGAATGGGAAACCTGATGAAGCCTTGAAGTATTTCGACTTTCTCCTTGAATCAGGCACCAAACCTGATCATATTACCTTTGTAAACGTCCTCTCCGCTTGTACACATGCCGGATTGGTCGAAAAAGGAATTGAATACTTCTATTCTATAACAGAGAAACACGGCTTATCGCATACATCTGATCATTACACTTGTCTTGTTGATCTATTAGCTCGGTCTGGAAGATTCGAGCAATTAAAGAGCATCATTAGCGAAATGCCGATGAAACCAAGTAAGTTTCTATGGGCTTCCGTGCTTGGTGGGTGCAGGACTTACGGAAACATTGAGCTAGCAGAGAAAGCGGCTCAAGAACTGTTTGCGATAGAACCCCAAAATGCTGCTACTTATGTTACAATGGCTAATATCTATGCTGCAGTAGGAAAATGGGAGGAAGGAAGGATGACAAAGAGAATGCATGAAATTGGAGTTACCAAAAAGCCCGGTTCAAGCTGGACCGAGATAAAACGAAAGTGTCCTGTATTCATAGCAGCAGATACTTCGCATCCTATGTATAACCAAATTGTTGAGTTCTTGAGTGAATTGAGGAAAAAGATGAAAGAAGAAGGTTATGTTCCTGCAACGAGTCTTGTATTGCACGATGTAGAAGATGAACAGAAAGAAGAGAATCTTGTTTATCATAGTGAGAAACTCGCGGTTGCGTTTGCGATTATATCAACGCAAGAAGGAAACGCTGGTTAAGGTGTTTAAGAACTTGAGGTCTTGTGTGGATTGTCACAGTGCTATTAAGTTTATATCGAAGATCACAAAGAGGAAGATAACGGTAAGGGACTCGACTCGGTTTCATTGCTTTGAGAATGGACACTGTTCTTGTAGAGATTACTGGTAAACGAAAATACTAATTTTGATACATCCATTTTAAGCCACTAATATTTCTACTAAAACTGTAAATTAGTTCAGTGAGTCATAGAAATTGTACACAGCACTATGTCTAAGATTTATGTTTTTTGTAATTTGTAGAATCTTAATTTATATATCATCAACATTAAAGACATTGTGGAACAAAAGCATGAAACTTCCTCAATTCCAAAATAAAGGGATGAACCCACTAAATCAATATGCTAGTCTCAAGACAAGTTTCGTAAGATGAGGACTGAGGAAGCATGCATGTAAGTGGAAATTGCGTATATATACATATTATGTCGTATAAATACATTAGGATATAGATTTTCACATGGTACAAGCGAGCTTAGTGGTGACGATTTCATGTGTGATTAATTAGAGTTTCTTTCTCTTCCCAATATGTGATCTCTTCTAGGGATGCATCACTATGTCTCATCGTTTCGACTCATTAGCATTTGGTTCGACTCCACCTTCATTTTTTTAATAACTAATGCTAATTGGCATCTCGTGAGATAGGAGAACACTCAATGTTTAAGTTTGAGAACTTAATTATGTGCTTGTTATTCTTTGATTTTCTTAATTATAGAATATATCTGCATACATCAAATCAAAGTCAACCTCTTTAATTAGGCCATTTTAGGTCGGAGGGAACAAAGAATTTAATCATAGATCAAGATTTTTCCAGACTTATTATTTTTTTTTTAATTTTAATTTGTAATTTCCATAGTCAGATCTCAAAAACCACACTTTTTCCTTATTTCCTAAAAAACACTGTATACTATTATTTATTTTTATTTAATTTGTAATTTCCATAGTCAACTCTCAAAAACCACACTTTTTTCTTATTTCCTAAAAAACTTTTATACTCCCTACCAAGTCATTTGCTAGTTGCACCTTAAAAAGTCATATGTAAAGCATCTACATAGAGGTTTAAATTAATATGCTCAACATATGTAGTTTTGATAAAGTTTTCCAAATTACTCGAATTGCATTAGCTATTTATTAGTGTGTAGATCAATTTACTGTTATACCTGTTGGTAAGTAAATTTTGCTTTGCATTGATGTATTCTTTCTTTTGACTAAAACGTTTGGTTAAAATTGTGACAGAGAAAACAAAAAATTTGAGTAATAACCAAATTTCAATATATATGGCGTAAGAATTGAATTTAAAAGTTTTCAAGGTATGCATTTTGCATGAAGTACGCCGCAAAAGAGCAATGAAGGCTTTTTTGTGTGATGCATGGGGATTCACGTCGTCCACGCTGACAAAACTTAATAAAATACCAACACTTACTTAGTCCTCTCTAGCTTCGCATATGTATATAAGATTGTCCTTAGGTGGAACCCAAAACATATACACACAAACAAACAAAACAAATCATCTTAATCTTGAATCTTGTAGAGAGAAAGAAAGATCAAGACTAGGTTCTAATCGTCTTACAAAAATGAAACAGACCAATCTCCTACTACGTAAATTATTCATAGGAATCTTGGTTTGGTTGGGCTCTGTTTTGGTTAATGCAGAAGATCCATATTTGTTCTACACTTGGACTGTTACTTATGGAACAAGATCCCCTCTAGGTGTACCTAGACAGGTATAACTGTATTATACACTCTTTGGTCTTCTTAATTAGATTTAATGTTGTTATGAGAAATGAACATTAATTCATGCATTTTCTATATATTGGCGGTTACTATCTATAGGTCATTCTTATCAATGGACAGTTCCCTGGTCCAGCGATTGAAGCGGTCACAAACAACAACATTGTTGTTAATCTCATTAACAAGCTTGACGAGCCATTCCTCATTACCTGGTATGTAACTACATAACTGATCGAGCTAACTACACTTAGAAAAATATGAAAACTTTAGCACGGCTTTGTAATATCTATAGGAATGGAGTGAAGCAGAGGAGGACATCGTGGCAAGATGGAGTATTGGGAACAAACTGTCCGATCCAACCAAACTCGAACTGGACTTACCAGTTTCAACTTAAAGACCAAATCGGCACTTACACTTACTTCGCTTCCACGTCAATGCACCGAGCCAGTGGTGCTTTTGGTGCTCTCAACATTAACCAGAGATCCGTTATTACCACTCCTTACCCTCAACCAGATGGCGATTTCACCCTCCTCGTTACTGACTGGTTCAAACTGGACCACAAGGTACATAACAACACAAAACTATACACACACGCAGAATTGTTTCAAACTATTTGAAAGTTCTGTTTAACAATTTTTTTTTGATGTTTTAAATACGTATGACTTGATAAGAATATGAATGCACCAATTGCAAACCTAAAAAACGAAATTGTATTATATATTAATGTTTATTCTTTAACTAATATTGTGATCACTAGGAATTGCGAAAGCGTCTGGACGCAGGCTATGTTCTTCCACCTCCTGATGCTCTTCTCATCAATGGTGTTTCTAAAGGTTTAATCTTTACTGGTCAACCAGGTAATGTCATAAAGATCCTTTGTTTTCTTTTTTGACATCCCATGGTAGTCTTTGATGTGTTTATTTTCATTCTCTATCTTCAGGTAAAACATATAAGTTCCGGGTATCGAATATCGGTATAGCGACATCGATAAATTTTAGGATTCAAAATCACACTATGAGCCTCATTGAAGTAGAAGGCGCTCACACTCTTCAAGAGAGCTATGAGTGGCTTGACGTCCACGTTGGTCAGTCCGTGACCTTCCTGGTCACTTTAAAAGCTTCCGTGAGGGACTATTACATCGTGGCCTCGAGCCGGTTTACTAAACCGGTCTTAAACACAACCGCGAGTCTCCGTTACCTAGGCTCCAAAAACGCTGCATCTGGTCCCCTCCCCTTTGGTCCTAGTTACCATATCAATTTGTCAATGAAACAAGCAAGAACCATCAGGTATTAATACCAAACTGAACATACCCGAACCAAATCGAACCATACAATTTTAGATGGGTAATGTTTAATTTGATTAAATTTTCTGAATTTTAGGATGGATTTGACGGCAAATGCTGCAAGGCCAAACCCACAAGGATCATTTCACTACGGTACCATACCGATAAACCGAACTTTGGTTCTAGCCAATGCGGCTACGATGATCTATGGGAAGCTTCGGTACACGGTAAACCGAATATCATACATCAACCCAACGACACCGTTGAAACTCGCCGATTGGTACAACATTTCGGGCGTGTTCGATTGCAAGACTATCATTAGCACTCCTACAACCGGACCCGCTCATTTTGGTACATCGGTTATCGACGTTGAGCTTCATGAGTTCGTCGAAATCGTTTTCCAAAACGACGAGAGATCAATTCAGTCTTGGCACATGGATGGTACTAGCGCCTATGCTGTCGGGTAAGCAAGCACCTTGCTCTCTGTTATCTAAACAGGATCCGGTTATTGAAAATTTAAACCGTAATTGATGATTTTATTTTTCAGATACGGGCCAGGGACATGGAATGTGACCATGAGGGAACGTTACAACTTGGTTGATGCTGTTCCAAGACACACTTTCCAGGTAATAATTTTTTTGAAAATGGGATAAAAAACAAAATGATTAATGAATCTAATTAACTAACGATGATTGTGTGTGGGCAGGTGTATCCGTTATCGTGGACAAGCATACTGGTGTCATTGGATAACAAAGGGATGTGGAATCTAAGGTCGCAGATATGGTCAAGGAGGTATTTAGGACAAGAGCTCTACGTTCGTGTTTGGAACGATGAGAAGTCTCTCTACACTGAAGCTGAACCTCCTCTTAACGCTCTTTATTGCGGCAAAGCCAAACGCCCCCTTTAGATTTTTTCACATTTATTATTGTTATCTTTTCTATAGAATTAGGTCACAATTACGTACGGGTGTGATTTTTTTTTAATGGAGTGGAAAAAAAGTACATACGTAGTCAAAATGGAAAGCTCATTGATTTTCAATAATAAACATCCAAAAAAAGGAAAATCTTTCTTCTGTCTTATGATATGATTTGTTTCTTTTTTGCTCCTTAAAATTCGGATTGTATTCATGCATTCAAACCAGATTCATACTTTTCATTAATCTTTGAATTTTCCTCATTTTCACATTTGACAAAAAAGTTTTGTCGTTTAAAATCATTGAAAATTATACGTATAATATATATTTGATTTAACTTTTTTCCTCCCTGGGGACGGAGAGAGAAACCTCAGGATTACGCCACAAAGCATTGATTGTGACATTTCAAAGTGATAATGCCGACACTCTCGCCATAATAAATCATCAATCATCACTTCAGCCACACAACAACTAAAAAAAAAGAAAACACTAACGAAAGAAAAAGAACAAAAACAAAAGCACAGGATGAAGCAGTATATGCTTGTTCATGGTGGCTGCCACGGCGCGTGCCGCGTGGTGCTGGTACAAGGTGAAGCCGTTGCTGGAAAAGTCCGGCCACCATGTCACGGTTGTTGATCTGACGGCGTCTGGTATGGATATAAGCAGAGTAGAAGAGATTCAGACTTTGGAGGATTACGCTAAGCCGTTGCTTAAGGTTCTTGAGTCGTTTGGCTCGGAGGATAAAGTAATCGTCGTCGGACATAGCCTTGGAGGAATTCCGGTTGGTCTTGCAGC
This sequence comes from Cardamine chenopodiifolia, assembly GCA_963922655.1. Classification (NCBI taxonomy): domain Eukaryota; kingdom Viridiplantae; phylum Streptophyta; class Magnoliopsida; order Brassicales; family Brassicaceae; genus Cardamine; species Cardamine chenopodiifolia. Next base: position 15,193,025 of record OZ000473.1, read on the forward strand.
CGACATGTTTCCTACCAAAATCGTTTTTGCTGTCTTCGTAACCTCTTTTCTGCCCGACACGAAGAATCCACCTCCGTACGTTTTCGATAAGGTACATCAAACTTTTAATCTTACAATTATAAGAAAATTATTCTTGTTTTTCGTTTGGTATATTTTTTATTAGGATCTAAGATTCTTTTTAATCTAGGGTTTTGATATTTAATTTGTAAATATATGACGATTATGCATGTCCGGTCAGAGTCATTTTGATCTCTGAAAGATTCAGATATGTGATTGGAAACGTAGTTTATCGAAAGCATGTCAGAAGAAGAACGGATGGATTTGGAGTTTGGGAGCTACGGGACAAATGATCGTCCTCTAAGGACTCTTTTTCATGGACCTAAGTACTTGAAGAACTTGTATCGACACTCTCCAACTGAAGTAAGACTCAAGAGTTGCTCTGTTTAAAGAAAACAAAACAAATGGGACCTTTTTTAATTAATCTTTCTTGTTGACTCATGATTGCTAGGATTATGAATTGGCCAAATTGTTGGTAAGAGTTGTACCGTCTATTACAAGTAATCTGACCGGGACAAAAAGCTGAACGGAACAAGGATATGGTTCGATTAATCGTGTGTATATTGTATGCGGAGAAGATAAGGGTATAAATGTATATTTCCAGCGATGGATTATTGAAAACTCTCTCGTTAAAGAAGTGATGGAGATCAAAGATGCAGATAATATGCCTATGTTTTCCAAGCCACAAGAACTCTGTGATCATCTTTTAAAGATCGCTGATAAATATGCGTAAACAAGAATATGTATTACCCTAAATGAATAATTTTTGGGGATGATTATAGCAGTAAGATTCTTGAGAAAGAATAAAATAATTTCTGCAACAATAATATTTATGTCCAAATGAGTAGACTAAGAAGTTACATTTTCCTTTTTAAATTTAGGTAGTGGTTTCGAGGATGTTCTTAACCAATTAAGGTTTTGAATGGATAAGGTGGATAAAGCAGTTTTGAATGGATAGGGTGGATAAGGCAGATAAAATTGCTTACGGCTTGAATTGCTTTTTGTTTCTCAATCATTAGTTATAGTTTACGGTTATGCGATCGAAAAAACAAAATGTCGCGGACCAACTGTGAACCGCTTTTATCAATAAATAAATTTAGTCTGCGGCAGTTTGTTATCCATCCCAAAATTTAAATGGTGTAGTGCGCTCATGGTTTTGTCCGTCCTATCTATTGCATCTATTGGCCAAAAAATTGGTGAGAGTTGGACAAGCGATTACCAGAAACCTGACGGGTACAAGAAACTTAACAGAGGAAGGATATGGATCAGTTACTCGTGTCTATATTGTATGCAGAGAGGATAAGGGTTTAACCGAAGATTTCCAGCGATGGATGATCAAGAATTTTCCGGTTAAAGAAGTGATGGAGATCAAAGATGCAGATCATATGCCAATGTTCTCCAAGCCACTTAAACTTTGTGATCGTCTTCTAAAGATTGCTGATTAATATGCGTAAACAATAATATGTAATATATATCCTAATAAATAATTTTCATGGGGATGACTAAGGAATAAGATTCTTGAGAAAAAAAAATTTATACAACAACAACATTAATGTCCAAATAAGTACCCAAGTGAAAGGGCTTTGAAGAGCGGAAACGACAAACAATTTGTATAATTGTGTTAAATCGAAGAATACCAAACCGAGATCAGTTTTACTCAAACCACCAATCCAGCACATAACTGAAGAAAATATTAGCATGATATTTTCACTAATATACGCAAACATTATTTGGCTTTTAGGCCGCAGATATTTTCTAAAATGGATATACAGTATAACACAACTCCGTTACTATACTATCACATTCCATCATTCAATATCAATCAAAATCAAAGACTTCTTATTAGGATTTGACTTTAAGAAAACCAAACAAGCATACATTCCACCAAAAAAGATTTTTAAGAAATTATATATAACTACAAATTTCGGACTTAGTAGACTTTAGTCTTGTTAAAAATATGTGATCCACTATGTTAATTGCAGTGGCTAGTAAAAAAATTTAATAAGATTTTTGTTGATGTTTATCGTCTTATTTAAAAAAGGACACCGACATCTTTTTCCCCCGGTGGAAACCTTTGAATTTAGACACGAGGTAGTAATGTCTAATCAGTGAGTCCAAGATCATTATTGGACTTTGGAAAGTGATAATTCAATGAGAAACTGACTCCAACTATAAATGGAGAACCACAACAATAGAAGAAGAGAAAACATGAAGCAATTTGTGCTTGTTCACGGTGGTTGCCATGGCGCATGGTGTTGGTACAAGGTCAAACCGGTGCTAGAAGCTTCAGGCCATCGTGTGACCGTTGTTGATCTCACGTCTTCTGGTGTGAACTTGAGCAGAGTGGAAGAGATTCAAACTTTGGAGGATTATGCTAAGCCATTGCTTGAGGTTCTTGACTCGTTTGGCTCGGAGGATAAGGTTATCCTCGTTGCGCATAGCCTTGGAGGGATATCGGTTGGTCTTGCAGCCGATAAATTTCCTAGAAAGATCTCTGTTGCTGTCTTCGTAACCTCTTTCATGCCTGATACAAAGAATCCACCTTCTTACGTTTTCGAAAAGGTAAATCAAAAACACCAATTAGTTGTATTGATTTTTATTATGTTTACTACTCAATGGTGATATGGTGAAAAATTGCAGTTTCTCGGGAGTGTTACGGAAGAAGACAGATTGAATATGGAGTTTGGGATATATGGGACACATGACCGTCCTCTAACTATTATCCTTCTTGGAACTAACTACTTAGCCAAGAAAATGTATCAACTTTCTCCACTCCAAGTAAGACTCAAGAAATGCTCTGTTTTTTGTCTTTTCAAAACCCAAATTGGGACCTTTTTGATGAATCTTTTTTATTGATTGTTATGATTTTGAGCTCGCCAAAACTTTGGTGAGAGTTGCACCGGCAGTTACCAGAAATCTGACCGGGACAAGAAGCTTAACAGAGGAAGGATATGGATCAGTTACTCGTGTTTATATTGTATGCAAAGAGGACAAGGGTTTAACCGAAGATTTCCAGCGATGGATGATCGACAATTTTTCGGTTGAAGAAGTGATGGAGATTGAAGACGCAGATCATATGCCAATGTTCTCCAAGCCACTTAAACTCTGTATCGTCTTCTTAAGATTGCCGATAACTATGCATAAAATGTGATCATCAGTAAGATATTAATAGGAAACTTAACCCTTCACCATAATGATGGGCAAAGATGTTTCATGTGGATGATTATTTATATGAATAAGAAAGAATATAAAACACTCATTTCTACAACAATAACATTGCCAAGATGAGGTTACAAAGATAGTGCTTTTAATAACATTCAATCATCAATTCAATGAATCACGCCGCGAATACAACAAACTGGTGCATAAGGGAATGAGGACCTGCTTCGATGTGCAGCAAACTCGACTTCACCAAGTGAAGGACGATGAACTCAAGCCATGTAAATGATGTGTTGTCAGGCTGAAGGATGGATCTTGAGATCTCCAGTGTCTAACGGCGTGTAGTTCGAGATTTTGGCCTTGAAGATTTCTGCAATGAGATAGAAAATGAAGTTTCAGAAAATATTTCAAGGAGGTGAATGAACGAAACACAAATTAAATCCAGTTGTTAGACTATAGCATAATCATGTAACAAAACATATCTGATGAACATGAGAGTTTAAAACCGAAAAATGTACTTACCGTCATAGAACCAAAGCTGGCTCCTGATCTCGGTGTAGTACCTAAGGGGAAACAGATAACAGAACTTGAGATTACGACAAGAACAAATCCTGATACCAACTCTACCTATATCAAATGATAATTAGGGAAACAGACAATGAATCTGTACCTGCAAATTGTGAAGGCATAGCACCAAGTGATGGAGTTGTCTGGCCAAACAAAGATGGAGCGGAACCAAATGCAGAAGCTGAGGAAGAACCAAAAAGTGATGTCTGTGCGGGAGTAGTGGATGGTCCAAACAAAGAGGAGGCAGGAGCAGCAGAAGATGGTGTAGCAAAGAGAGAAGGCGAAGGTGCAGAAGCAGGTGTGTTGAGAAACGAAAAGCCAGCTCCTGAAGAAGGGTTTGATGTTGGAACAGCTGCAGATGTCTGTAGAGGATTTGAAGCCCCGAGAGTTGCTGAGCTGGTAATTAAACCAGCAACCTGTGTTGAGGATTGTGTATTTGTAGTAGAAGTAGGTAAATGCAGACTTGGGTGGACCCTTTTAGCAGCAGCTTCCTGTTTTGCCGTTTCCCTTCGATCAGCCTCAAGAAACGGATCATTGCATTCTCCTCTTCTGCGCTGATCAGCAAGATACGATGTTCTCATTGATTCAATATATTGGTGAATACTCTCTACCTGAACACAACAAATCCAAAACCAATCAAAAGAGTCTCCACATTGGAGGTTTGGTAGAAAGAATCATTAGCAGTAATACCTTAGCAGCCACATGAACAAAGAAGTCATGCACATTAGACATGACTTTTGGAAGAGACTCTAAAAGCGAAGCATGACGATTATACTTGTCAGAATCCAAGGCAAGCAATTGCTCCAGCTCTTCAACCCATTGGCGGCACTCATTTAGATACTTCTCAAACCTTCCAACTGTTTGCTGAAGAAAAACCGTGGGTTTCTTCAGAATCCCACGGTAAAAATCAGAAACTTGAACAGTTGTAGTAACAGCTTGTTGTTGACCAGAAGAAGCAGGAGCTGGATTTGTTCCCTGCGTCTGAGATGGTTGAGAACCACCACAAACAACACCTCCTCCTTGTTTCCAATGAGGAAATCTTGGCTGTAGCATCATAAAAGACCGAACTGCAATCTCCGCATTACGCAACATATCTTTGGCAACAATCATAAGCTCTTGCAGAACCGCTTTCTGTCGGTCCATGGCAGTATTAATCCCACCAAGCTCCTACCAAGTTAACAAAAACAAAGCTTTAATACAAACCTGAGATAGCCAGAAGATGGGAAACAAACAGAACAATAATCCACAAACCTGAACAATACGGCTTGCATCAAACTCGAAACCTTCACTTGATACAGAAGAATCATAAAGTCGACTACATTGATCTAACCTCTGACTCTCACTTCTATACTCCAATATCTTCTCTCTACATATGGCATCAAAGATTCAAGATTTATCCAATTTGGAGGAGCAGGAATCATCATTGTTCTTCAAGATTCCACAATTCATCAATTAACCGTAAATACTAAAGCAAGCCTAAGGAGGAAAAGGAAACGAATTTACGAGTTAAAAGAGAAGCATACTCAATCTGAAGGAGAAGCTTCTGAGAATCGGGATGAAGATGGGCCCATTTAGTACTGTAATTGGCAGGAGCTTTATCGTTGGTGAACAAATACAACTGTTGTACTTGCTGCTGTTGCTGATTTTGTTGTTGTGGTTGCTGTTGTTGCGGCTGAAACGAGAACGACGGCGTCTGCTGTTGGCTTTGCTGTTGCGGTTGAGGTTGCGAGAAGATGGAACCGCTCTGCTGCGGCTGAAACATCTGTTGCTGAGTCTGAAATAGCGGCTGAGGCGTCTGCTGTTGTTGCTGTGGGGTAGAGAAAATATTGAACGACATTGTTGGATTAACCGACGGCGAATCAAATCTAGGGCTTCTATCGCCGGCGAGTTCAGGAGAGATTCAAAAGCCCTCGTTAAAACTTTTTTTTTTTTTGGTCATCACCCTCGTTAAAACTTTTAAAACACGAATAAGTGAGAGAGAAAAATAGATTGCAATTTTGTTTTTTCTTTTTTAATAGCGTTTTCCCACTTTTTTTTAACAAACTCGATGGCTACTTGTAGTTTTGCAAAAGAGCTCTCTCGTTTGTTAAAATACAAATTCAACTAATTTCTGTTTGTTTGGACCAAAATTCATGTTCCTTAAGGTATTTAGTTTAGCTTTTTGATACCGATCAGTTAATGGCTAATATTCCGTTTAGTTCAGAGGTATTTTGGTTTCGCTTACACTTTAATTTTGCTTATGTTATGTGATGCATCTTTTATTTATTTCATTATAGTTAATCTAGAAATTTAGCGGTTTTTAGAATTTTGAGATGATTATAAATAGTTTTTTAAGCTTATTATTTTATTCAGATGTTATTAAATGATATTGATAAATAAAGTTGAGATTTGTCTTCTCTATAAAAACAAAAGGGTCACTTTGCTTTTATAGTCAAACACTAACTCCACAAATTTATTCCTCTTTTATTCTTTGCTTTCTCTTTTCTTTCATTTGAGAAATAAAAAAATTGATTGCTCATAAGAAGAGGTTGCAAAAATTTTGGGATTTGTTTTTTTTTTTTGCTTTATCACTAATTTTTTTGTTTTATAATTTCCCTCCTTTCTCTCCCGAGAGAGAGTAGACTGGTCCTTAGGGTGTGAACCTTTTTGACTCTTCTCTTCTGCTTTCTTGGATTCCTTGTTTCTTATTGTGTTTTTCTTTCTCGTACTTTTATTCGTTGAATTTGTGCCCTTTTACTTTCTTCTTCCTCTTCCGTCAATTTCGTTTCCCTCACTCTTTTGTTTAAGCTCTTAATTTTTGTTTTCTCTCTAAAAGTTTCCATTTTTGAAGTCTCTCTTATTTGATCTGCTTCAACCTCTTATATTTTCTCCTAATTCGTAACTTCTAGGGTTTTACAATGAGCTAAAAACAATACCCTTTTTGTTTCCTTGAATCTCTTCAATTCTATAATGCATTTCTCTCTGTGGAAGCAAATTCATCACTGTGCTTCTCTGATTTTAGACAAGGGTAAGAGCAGGAGAAGAAGAGATGGGTCTGATTCGTCTGTAAATGTCAGGAAAAAAGCTTCAATGCTGCGGAAATTGTATGAAGATAAGCTCAGGGAAGCTTTAGAAGAAGCTTCTGAAAATGGGTCACTCTTCAAATCCCAAGATATGGACCAAGAGAATCAAGATGAAGGCTTGGGTCGTTCTAGATCCTTAGCTAGACTTCACGCGCAGCGTGAATTCCTATGCGCCACTGCTTTAGCAGCTGAACGTATTATCGAATCAGAAGACTCCATTCCTGAGCTTCGTGAAGCTTTGACCAAGTTTCTTAATATGTACCCGAAGTACAAAGCTTCTGAGAAGATTGATCAGTTAAGATCTGATGAGTATAGTCACTTATCATCATCAGCTTCAAAGGTATGTCTTGATTACTGTGGATTTGGTCTCTTCTCTTATGTTCAAACTCTGCATTATTGGGATTCTTGTACGTTTAGTCTCTCTGAGATTACTGCTAATTTGAGTAACCACGCGCTTTATGGTGGAGCTGAGAGTGGAACTGTGGAACATGATATCAAAACTAGGATTATGGACTATCTGAACATCCCTGAGAATGAGTATGGTCTTGTTTTCACGGTTAGTAGAGGCTCTGCTTTTAGATTGTTAGCGGAATCTTATCCTTTCCAGTCAAATAAGCGGCTTTTGACAATGTTTGATCATGAGAGTCAGTCTGTGAATTGGATGGCGCAGACCGCGAGGGAGAAAAGCGCAAAGGCTTATAATGCTTGGTTTAAAAATGGCCAACTTTGAAGCTTTGTTCAACTGATTTGAAGAAACGGTTGTCTTATAAGAAGAGGAAGAAGAATGATTCCGCGGTTGGGTTGTTTGTGTTTCCTGCGCAGTCTCGGGTTACAGGTACTAAGTATTCTTACCAGTGGATGGCTTTAGCCCAGCAGAACCATTGGCATGTGTTGCTTGATGCTGGTTCTTTAGGTCCTAAAGATATGGATTCACTTGGTTTGTCATTGTTCCGGCCTGAGTTCATCATACTCGTTCTACCGGGTGTTTGGGCATGACCCGACCAGGATTTGGTTGCCTGTTGATTAAAAAATCAGTTATGGGGGGTCTTCAGAGTCAATCTGGGAAAACAGGATCAGGAATAGTGAAGATCACGCCTCAATATCCGTTATACCTCTGTGATTCAGTAGATGGTCTTGATGGATTGGTTGGTTTTGAAGATCATGATGAAGATAAAATCAAAGAAGCTCATCGTCCGGGAACTCAGATGCCGGCTTTCTCTGGTGGTGCATACACCTCAGCTCAAATGAGGGATGTGTTTGAAACAGAGCTCCTAGAAGATAACATATCTTCTGATAGAGATGGAACTACCAGCACCACAATTTTTGAAGAAATTGAAAGTGTTTCGGTTGGAATTGATGAAAAGCCCGGTTTTTAGCGAAGATGAGTCATCTGACAATTCATTTTGGATTGATTTGGGTCAAAGTCCTCTTGGGTCTGATGAGCATAATAAGATTGCTTCTCCATTGCCACCGTTGTGGTTCAGCAACAAGAGAAACCAGAGAAAACGACACTCGCCTAAACCAATGCCAAAAAGTTACAGTAGTCCAATGTATGATGGTAAAGACGTCCTCTCATTTTGATGCTGCTATTATGTCAGTTACAGACCATGGGACAAACTTGACTCCATCGCGGAACAGGAGGAGCTCTAGTAATAATCTCCATGTTCAAGAGATACAGGAAGAAAATTATGGTCCTACCTTGGCAAATGGCTCAATAACTTCTAACATTTCATCAGAAATCAAAGAAAGCGTGATTAGACGAGAGACAGAAGGAGAATTCAGGTTATTGGGCAGGAGAGATGGCGGTAGAAGCAGGCTATTGGGTGTGGAAGATGAACATCCGAGCAAAGGAAGACGGGTTTCGTTTAACATGGAACGTGTGAGTCATAGGATAGTAGAGCCCAGTGAAGCTTCTCTAGCTAGTGTTTATGATGAAGAATACCATAACACAAGTGATGTTGACAATGGATATGATGAGGGTGCGGATGATGAATGGGATAGGAGAGAAACTGAAACCAACATTGTTTGCAGACACATTGATCATATGAATATGTTAGGTCTGAATAGAACGACAATGAGACTCAGGTTTCTGATTAACTGGCTTGTGATATCATTACTGCAGCTACAAATGCCTGAATCAGGAGGCAGAAACATGAATCTTGTGCAGATTTATGGGCCAAAGATCAAATATGAAAGAGGAGCAGCGGTTGCATTCAACGTGAGAGATAAAAGCAAAGATTTTGTTAGTCCGGAAATTGTTCAGAGACTCGGTGAAAGAGAAGGTATATCTCTCGACATTGGTATATTGAGTCACATACGCATAGTGGATGATAAACCGAGAAACCATAGAGCTCGGAGTAAAGAAGGTAATAATTTGCACTTGCAGAATGACACCGAGAGAAACGGTTATATAAGATTTGAGGTTGTTACAGCCTCTCTTAGCTTCTTGACAAATTTTGAAGATGTTTACAAGCTTTGGGCTTTCGTCGCCAAGTTCCTAAACCCTGGTTTCAGCAGAGAAGGTTCGCTTCCTACTGTTGAAGAAGAAGAAGCAGAGGATTCAGAGACGTGAGTTCGTAGTAAAAGAAGCACAAAGCCGCAGATTTTAGAAGGCGACTCAGAGAGGCTAACATAACCGATCAATGCATCATCAAGAGTCGATGTGGTTCACACGCCTGAACTGTTAACACGGGTTTGGCTCGCTCTCCTAGAGATGGAAAGAGCGTAAAAGAACTGTGAATTGAGAGATTTGGTATGGCTTGTAATCTGAAAGCAGAACTTAGTGACCCAAAGATTCCCCATCTTTTGATAAATTCTGCATATGTTGTGTTTTTTTTGTTGTTTGTGTGAGAATAACAGTTTCTGAAATATTCAGAAATTTGTAGCATTTGTTCTAAGTTCCTACGAAACTGATTCAGATCAATATACACACTTGGATTCTATTTAGTCGTTGTAGCTCCCAAAACATTCTCCTTTACTTTCTTTATGCTAAATTAATTTTGGTTTCAGTTGTTTTATATGCAAACAAACTACTATACGGTTCAAAGCGAGTCGAAATCTTTTTATATTCGTCGAAATCTTTTTAAATTATGAATTAATTTTGTCAAAAACCTGAATCCAGACCAAATTTTAAAATGGGTGTTTTCAAACCAAACATAACGAGATTCAGTTTGCTTTGAATTATGTATTTTACAAAGAGTTAATCAGCTCAATAGGCAATATAACTAAAACAAAATTATAGTGGAACGGAGGCCACATGTATTTTGGATATTGAGTTTCATTTTCTCTGTCGCTTGCTTCTTGGCTAAAGCAGCCCCAGTAACAAGTCGGAGAGCTTGGCCGGAGTTCTTGATGACTGAAGACGATCTCAGGACTTGCGCTTTCCTCATCTTCAAGAAATCTAATGCGTTTTTCAAGCATTCCGGTGGTGGAATCTCCTTGTAAATAACCGTTCCATCCTGCACACACCAGAGAGAAGTTAATCAGAGCAAATCAGAGAGTGATCATAAGAATATGTACGCCAAGAGTAGATTGATCATACCCTGAGCTTTTTTGCTTTTTCTTTCTAGGCATGTCTTCTATGGTCTCTTCTTCTTCAGAATCCGACCCAGTCTTTTGTCTGTGAAATAAGAGAAATTGCAAATCTTGTACATTCTTTCTAGCTTCAAAGTGTTTACGCATTAAGGAAATAGGTATATGGAAATCAAGTTTTAATACTTTTCTCGCTCGGCAAGAAAGTCTATGATGAAGAGATTTTCATATTCAAATGTTTTTCTCAGGTTCTTCGTCTTCTTCCTCTACATCTTCAAATGTTTTAACCTTTCGTAGTTTACGTGGCATTATTTTCTCTGCCATAAGCTTGCGTCTCTCTTTCTTTTCACGGGAAATCCTACACAAGAGAAAGCAATCTCATTAAGGGAAGCTCAGAGATCGCAAGTTCACAACCGAACAAACAGTATTGAAGAGCAAGACACACTCGCAGCAAATCCTAGAAAGCATACAAAGCTATTCGACAAAAATCACCAGTTTCTACATCTCAAAATCCTAGTAAGGTACTAAGATCAATGTGATCAGATATACAAAGAAGTAACCATCTTCCTCCATTAACTCCTAATACACAAGCTTAAAAAAAACTCGTTTTCAAAAGATAGTCAAAGCGAAGAATCAATAATGATCTAACTCCAAAGCAATTTATATATGTTACAGAAACTTTTAAGAACTTCCTAACATAACACTAACCATAAAGATAGATGGTGAGCTAGAGAGAAAAAGAGGATGAGTGAGAATACATACGTAGTCTTATTCTCTCTATGTAATTTCCTCAATGCTTCATCTTCCAGCTTTGCCTGAAACAAGTCAAGACCCATTGGAAGCTAAGCAAAATGCAAATTCGATGAGTGTTTTAGCTAAGAGTAAGGTTCATAACAATATACCTTCTCCTGGGTGAATTCTTCCGGCGCATCGGAATCGGAATCGTGGTCTTTATTATCCGACATCGAATCAGATTATCTTCTTCGCCGGTCTAGGGTTTTCTTTTGCGTCTAGGGTTTAACGGCTCTGCAAATTCCCAAAATCACCACCACCACGATTTTGACTACTTCTAATCAGAGAGTTGGATTCTTTTGGTCTTTTTCTCGGCTTTTTCTAAAAGCCCATACACCCAAGAAACGGCTCATTATAGTTTTTAAAGTAATTAGAATTATATTTTAATTCTATTATCTAAAGCTGGAATGGCTCAGCTGGTTAGAACGTGTGGCTGTTAACCACAAGATCGGAGCGTTTTCTAAATCTCTTTCTTTTAGGCAGTTTTGGAATTTATTTGATCATTGCAAAAAGAAAAGTTTATATTCTAGAAGTCGACCAAACAATTATGGTACATGAGACAAGACAAGAGTGCCGACCATATAAGACAAAACTCTAATCAAGAAAAACAAAAAAATGGTGTACACATATATATATATAGCATTACAGATAAAATCAATTGAATGAGTTACATCACTTTTGTAGTTTATAGTAACGAACACAAACATAATAACGTATCTCTATATATATACTCTCAGCCAACCAAAAAACCAATAATGAATTTAACTCATGGCTCTCTACTTTACCCTTCCCCCAACCCAAATCTATACAAATGTTTCACATTTTTTCATCATTTATCATCACAAAACCTTTTTTTCATTGATGCAAAAGAAACCTGAAACTGAAGTCATATGGTACTACTTGAACCAACTCCTTAAGTGATTCTTTGTTCTTTCTCTCCATAAACTTACACGCTTCTTCTCTGAGTTTATCAGGCAATTGAAGGCAAACCCAATCGAGCAACGATTCTAAATCCTTCGCAAAGTCGAGTAAATACCAATCTAATACCTTTGGAAGCATTACTTTATTAGTCTTTGAGATCCCGACAGATGCTTGAAGATAATCTCTCTTTGCAGCATCTAGCTCTTCCTCTACATTAGCTGATGTGTAAACTCTTACCTTCAGTTTCACAAAATTGATGATAAAAAATGTTAATGCTTCATTTTCATGGAAATTACTTGAAAGCTTGCATCTTTGGATGCCAAGTTAGTGTATATGATGATTTTTAAGCACAACTTACAGCAGGAGAGGACCAGCTTCCACAGGCGAGGGCGAATGTGACCAAAGGCTCTGACCATTCCAATTCAAATGTGCTATGAGCTCTCATCTCTTCATGTGTTGCAGTTTTGGGACAGGTCTTTTCCAAAAGAATAAGCAGAAACAAAGATAAAGAGTCAAGCTTTGATTCAACATTATACAATTCAAAGGGAGAAGCTTACAAATTTTAAGTGGTATGGAAGTCTCAAGATGAAATGCTCAATTGTGATAGCATTTAGCGAGTGTCCTCCTACAATTATCGTTCCCTGACACAAAAAAGAGAAGATGAAATGAATATAAACCGGTAAAATTGTTAAAGCACAATGATGTCAAATTTTGGTTTGAATCTAAACCTTCTGCATCAGTGCTACAACCATTTCTGGGGTCCCTGGGATTCCATGCTCCAAGAATGCCTATGAAGGTAAAATTGGAAACAAGACATTAGCTTTTTAACATTCTGCAGACATTGATCTATCATACAAAGAGATCACTAAAGTCTCACATTCATCACGCATGAATTATAAGTATTTATCCAGAATGCAAACTTCTGCTGGTGGCTAAGGCCGTCAAGATTTACAACAGTAAGCTTATTAAGCAGGAACCTGAAGAAACATATAAACATGAGTTTCAAATCATCAAAAAGATTTCATAACATTTGTGTAAAGGAGAAACATACTTGAGACGATGGATCAGAAATGAAGCATTCATTCTTCTTCCAAGATCAATTGAAGATGCATCAACTGAGCAAAGATGCTTGTAGGCACCAACTTCTCTTGTTCTCCATTCTAAAGAGTTATTATATGGATCCAAGACATTGTCCTTCGGTGAGCTAATCCTCAAGATAATACTCACCAGACATTTCAGTAAATCCTCTGAAACTTTGTTTGCTGAATTTCCACTTTGCAGTGTTTTGTCTTCCGAAGATGATCCCGACACACTCTCCTGTGCTTTGTCCTGATCTACTAATCTATCATCTAGCTGAACAACAGAAAAACAAAAATGAGAAAACTTTCAGAAAAGAAAACTATAGATTCAGGCATTAGTGAAAATGTAATCAAACATTACCTGCAATTTGATTAATTCTGAGTGTTTATCTGCTGCTGCCTCCGGTTTAATCAAAGGTTTCTTCTTCTTGACAGATGTCAAAAATCTGCCAAGCTTCTTCTCGGGTGAATCTTTATTTTTCTTGTCTTTTAAAGCATTACTAGAGGTGTCATTCTCTTTCCCCCTCACATCTACTGGCTTACTTAGACTTGGTTTAGGCGAGGCTTGCTTCCTATTTACCGCTCTCTGACCACTTCGGTCATTAACTGCTTGATCAGGGGAGAAAAGTTTCCTACTTGAGATGCTTCTGCTAAGGCTATGACTCTGTTGATGCTTTTTAGGGGGAGTGATCATAGAATTGAACTCGTGTTGCGACATGGATTTCGATCTCTGGTGTTTACTGCTTCTCATGGGCAAATTCTCGGTTAAACAGTTGCTATTAGGACTCTCCAGATTCCTCTTTGAAGATATGTAAACAGCTTCTTGGTATAAACCTTGTCTAAAGCTTACAACTTGCTCTTCTAATCTAACCACTTCCTCTTCAAGAACAGCTACTTCAGCAAGAAGCTCCAATGTCTTATCACAACCCCAAAAAGAAACAAATATTAAACACAAAGAAGAGCAAGTTTCAAAATATCGAATTCAAAAAATTCCGCATTCAAGGTCTTACATTTCGAGGGAGATAAGACGGAAGACGAGGTAAAGCTCCTAAAGGTCTAGAGAAAGCTCTCTCCAATGCTCTATGCACATTCTCCTCTTGTCTCAGCTTCCTCTTTAGCTTATCAACCTAACACACACAACAACATAACTCAACTCATCACTAAATCACTAGCTCAAAGAAAGTGAAATTCTGAAGAATTTGTCATCGTACATCTTGAAGCAAATCCATTTTCCTTTCTCTATTAGCTCGGCGCCGATTAACCAGAGATTTGGCTGAACTACCAATAGCTCCATTGCCTTGAGACTCTATCTTCTTCTTCTCCACCTTTGCAGATTTCAGAATACCACGAAACATCATTACTCATATAGACACAAAAAAAAACAGAATGAAGGAAGCAATATTGTTGTAGCTAGTAAATAAAGAAACAATTGTTGTGAGCCTTTGATAGTGGAAAACAACACACGCTTATAGATTGGGGATAAGAATTTGAGTATCGATCACTTTCACTGTGACCAGTAAATTCACTACGAAACAAAAGTAAAGATTCGGTTTTTAAATAGTCCAATGTTGAAGCCAAGAATCTTAAAAAAATATCTGAAAATCTAAATTTATCAGATTTATCATCTAAAGGAATAAATTTTTTTCCAGAAACTAATAAACCAAAAAAAAAAACAATCAAAATTGGGTTTACAAAAGTGAAGAAAAGTAATAGAGAGAAAAAAAAAGAAAAGAAAAAAGTTACTTGACTGGTGTCATGCTTTGAAGGAGCTTTCATGGAGGAAAGAACAGCTCGAACACTAGTGTTCATCGCTTCTCTCTCTTTTCAATTTTTGCTTTCTCTCCACTCTAACTGATATAAACCCAAGAGAGAGAGACCCATCAAGAAGAGAACACAAAACAGATGTAAAAAGAAAGATACAGTTAAATAAATGTTTTAAGAATGAGGACAATTAAGAACAAAAGTTTAACTTTTCTGTAATAGAAGTTTTAGTTAATTGCTGTAATAGAAAATTAAAGTACCTGTTGATTTGATTTATGAAGACAGAGCAGGAAAACTTGAAGATAAAGCGACCCAGAAGCAGAAAAAGGCTGGCATGTGTTTTAATTTTAAGCTTATGTTTCCCAAAGATCCACCATTTATATATTTAATCCATATATAGATCACTTGGTTCAGATAATCTCGAACAGAGCGATGAAGAAGAAAACTACAGAATCTTGTTATTGGAGAGTGAGGAAGTATCAGAAAACGACGACAAAATCAGCGTTTAGTTGCCATTTTTGCTATCTATTTAATTTGAAAAAGAACAATTTTTTTTTATGAATAATAAATTGGAAAAATTGAGATGGTTTCTCGGAGTCGGAGGAGAAGATGGGAGATCTGAGTGGCGGCGAGCTCTCGAGCTGGTTGGAATTGTGAGATGAGGACAAATACATCAATATTAAAATATATCTTTTATAATTTATTTTTGTTTAACATTATTTTATAAATATCATAAGTACTTTTATCACTTCCATAGTTTAAAATAACTAATAAAATATCATTTTAATACTGCTTTAGAACTAGATAGATAACAAATATTTTTATATTAACAATGTCATTCGAATGGTTTGTAAAACTTGAACATGTTTTGTGTTATTTTTAAAGATAAATAAAGTGGAGTTTGGTGGTTTCCAGCCTTTTTGTTTCGAGATTTCATAGTGAATGATAGTATCTCGTGCAATTTAGATGGAAAAATCCAAATTTATTGGTCACTGCTATTCTTTTTTTTGTTGATGGTCAAATACTATTCAGTCTACTCTAATAATAGTAGTTTAAAGCTGTCTTTCGACTATTCTAAGTTAATAATTTGTGATTACAATTTTTTATAATCTAATAATTTTTTGTATGAAAATACCTCATATCAAAGTCAATCTTACGTCTGTTGATTAGTTTAAGAGGCTTGTAAATAACCAATTGATTAGGGTTATATTAAAACAAATAAGTAATGGTTGTGTAATCAATTATGCAGGCTGTACTTAAACAGTAAACATAAACGTTTTGCAGAGTTAAATCCTGATGCCTTTTAGAGAAAGCAAAGATAACGTGCTTATTAATTATGATGCTAAAGGAACAAAATATTTTAAAGTCAAAACTCGAAAGATGCTGACATCTCACTAACATACCTTTTTAACATTTGATTTCCATTTCTCCTTTTTTCTGCTGTCAAATCGGGTGATCCACACAAAAAAAAAGTAACTCAGAAAATGTGAAATGAGGGTAAATATTGACACATTTTTGTTTCGATATTCATTTATTCATGGATGAAAATTTATTTTGTAATACAAAACAAACATTTTAATGAGTTAAGTTTTTTATCAACTAATGTGTTAATGTCTTAAAAGAAAACCTTATAAATAAACTCGTAAAACGAAATCATCAATAACCAGAAATAGATGGAACATGTTGGGTCCTAAGATCAAAAAGGAAACTCATAAAAAGTGGTAGTGTCATAGCACGGAAAAGGGGAAAAATTGATTACAATTATTATTTCAACAATGAAAAATTTTGATATACAGAGATTGCATTGGTATGACAAAGTGGCAAGAGAGATTTGACGGAAAAAAATTGTTAAAAAATTGTTTTTTTATTTATATTAAAATGAGTATTTATACAAAAGAATAATATAATTTAAAAGAATATTTTCGATAAGATATTTTTAAAAAGTATTTTAGATCATTTATAATCGGTAGAATATAGAAAATAAATATTATCGTGAACTGTCACAATCGCTAAAAAAGATAATTTCTTTTTCTGTTTTAACATGTTTTTCATATTATTTTCTAATTTTCTAAATCTCTATAGATCCCATATTATCCTCCAATATGTTATATTTATATATGTTATATTTATACAATCAATAATTTGATTTGATTATTTTAATCTAACTGACACGACTAATGGCTTGTATAGTATTAATCAAAGACGATAAAAGAAACGGTGAATTAGGTATAAATAAATGAATGGAATTAAATGATAATTTGGCAGATTCTAATAAGCATTAGCACGTGACAAAGCTTAGCAAAAGTAGCTTTTTTACTCATGCTTTCCATTTCTCTAGTGGGCCCCATTAACCATTAACCATGCACTATGTATTCATGATTTTAGTACATAGTTACGGAATACACACCTTTCTTCCATGTCATTACATTCTAGTGATACAATTTATTTATTTTATATCAAAAGATTTTTCAAATACCTCATTGTTGTAATGTCACCACGGACGAGAAAATAAGTTTACCAGTAGCCACGAATCTCGTTTAAGTATCAACTTATAACGCAAATCAATAATCTAATAATAGTATTTTCTATATATTTACGTAATTAAAGAAATCGAGATGTCTACTAGATACACATAACTTAAAAATATTTCGGACGTGCATCATTTAATCCTAAAGAGTGATAACACAATGTAAGACATGCGTGTCGCAATCCAAATTATTATTTCCTCTTCTCCATTTATTTGTTTTCTTTTTAAGCCTTTATATTTGCCATTACCAAGTGTGAACACACATTTTCGTCGCGGCCCATTCTAATCTATTAAATTTTTATTTGGTTTTTGTAATTTTGTATGTGATATTTTTTGTTTAGTTTTAAAGTTTATTTTATGTGTGATTGGTTTTTGATTTTTTTTAATAAACAAACTAAGAACTTCTAAATCAGTCGGACTAGTCACACTGACGAAATAGGAATTTTATCGTAACACATACACAAATGATGTATCTCTTATTCTCTTTTGTGTTCTATAAGTTTACAATTAAAATATAATATTATTTATTGTATTTTGATATATATGTCGCCGATCTATTGAATCAATAATAAATTTGAACATTTCATCTGAAATAGAATATGCAAATAACTGCGACATTAATAGCAGAATTAAACATAATGAGATCTCTCAGTTCTTACAAACAGACACAAAGATAATGCATTAACCTATTTACTAATACAATAAAAAATGGTCCCAAGCTGAACATAGTAACTCCCTTTTGCTTTTGCTTTTCGGTTTTTACTTCCCTCTACTTTTGGGCTGGAACACTGTGGTCCCGCATAAGGTGGGCCCGTATTGGGCCTAGACTTAAACCGACGATAAAAGAGGTAAGCACAAACTAATGGATATTCTAATTAAATAATGACTGTTATGGCATTTATCAATTAATGATCGATATATATCTACAAAGCCTACAATGATACAAATAACAAAATATATGTTCGCATTACACCACAAAAGGTCGACGTCATTGATTTCCAAATATGTATATCAAACCAGAAATCCCATTTTACACAAATTTTCTTTTGTCAATTTCTTTCTACGATGGACCATTCTCAGCGCTTCAAGTGAATTTCTATAAGTTCATAAGAGCCAAAAAGAATATATTTGTTTCAATAATATTTTATACGCGACAAAACTATGATTCTAAGATATTTATCGCAAAATATGTTTTTCCCTTAAGTTTTGAAATCACAAATTTTCAAATCAAAATATATTAAGTCATCACCTTTATGTACTACGTTAAATCCATTATATTTTTGAGTGTCAAGTATATTCAATATGAAAAATTGTTCCTATAGTTTTGTAGATATCACTACAAAACAAACTGCTATGCAATCTGTTTTATAAACCACATATTCAAGGGAGGACCCACATACAATTTAGAGGTGTCAGCTGACCCCGTTAAAATTTTAGAATCCTATAGTAATTATAACTAGTTTGAAGCCCTAAATCTATTATGTTTGGATCCTTTTCCTTTCTTGATTTTTTTCTTGTTTTTTTTTTAATTCCGTTTTATGAACATTTGATAAGAAAGGAAATTATTTTATTTACGGAATCTAGTTTCTATTTTTTTCTATAAAGTTTTAATATGATAACCTCTAATTGAATACAAATTTGGTCTAGAAACCTTACATTCTTTCGTTTTTATATTTTGAATTTAAATCAATGATTTTCTTTATTATTTGCTTAAAACGTGGGTTTAAATCCTTAATACATATATTTTATGAAACTCAGTATTTCGAAAATGTTATTTGTTTATGTTTTACTTCTATAAAACTAAAAATACTAAAATAATATGAATTGGATTTGCAAAAATTATAGATAATATTTTATTTTAATATGTTTCCATTGTTCTATTTTAAATAATTATTTATTTCGATATATATTTTGACCCTGTAAAATACATTTTAATGGATGACTTATAAGTCCACATTTGCATCTCTCACATGAGAATTAGACTCTAGACAAGTTAGGCTGGTGATATTGGACTACTGGTAAACAGTCAATTTCTGTCACACTGACACTACTACGATAAAAGGATAACATTAATATATATGGAACCAAACCTCAACAAAAAATTGTATTTTAAAATTGGTATATTCTTTCCAATACAGATCATCTATATACACGAAACATAATTCCAAATTTTAGTATTGATAAAATAAAACAATTCAATCATTTTTAACTGATTTTGAATTGAGAAGTCATATATTTTTCGCTACCACTTTATAATTAAACAAAACCCAGAAGTTTTAAATACCACTAAGAAAATATCGTCAGTATTCTATGTTGTCATTTCATTGTCGACTCTTAATTAATATAATTGAAATACAACAAATATAACAACTTTACAAACTAATGTTTAAAGGGCTTTAAATTAGTATTTTTTACACAAAACAAAAAGGTAAATCTTAGACCAAAATTATAGTATTCACTATACAACAAATTTATAAATATAGTCAATCAATTTCATAATTGCTCCAAAACTCGTTTACGATCATATCTACTATCTATAGATGTAATAAATATATTAGATAACACATAATTGTCGCCTCTGATAATCTAGCCTCTTCCAATCACATGCCATTAGTGGACCTATATGGTGCTGATATAACTTACAACCATGACGTCTGAGAGGATCTTATTGTAAACACAATTAAAACATAAACTTGCATCTTGTGAACTTTTAATTTCATATAAGGTAACATTTTGGACCTCTATACATTAGGTCCTTTTTTTCCTTTAATTCTCTGTAGTTTTGCCACATTTATACACATAAAAATAGCTCATATCCATCGATCGGTACCCAATTTTTCATGATTGGTCATTTTTTCTTCCTTTCGATAACCAATGTGGTCCAATAAGACAGCTGAACAGGGTCCATTTAGGGCTAGCGTATGTGGTACATCGCATGTTCAGTATCACTTTGAGCGCATGCAAGTGAAATTACATGTCAAAACCTTACGCCGTATATATGTATATATTCAATGACTCAATATATATTGCTATATGAAACAAATAGTTTATTTTTATCACATATTTTGTCAAAAAGTATTTGTTTTGTATCATTAGGTCCAAAGAATGTTTTTATGTCAGTTTTCTTTTTCTGATAAAACAGAAAATAAACAATACTTTGAAGTAGTGATAATAACGCTGAAAACAGAGTATTAAATGTACGACATTCAAAATTAGAACGAAGAATATTAAATAGTGATAATAACGCAGCATTAGTTTGCAAACGAATTCAAATTATGAAAATATATCTCAAGAACATGCATATACTCCGGTGAGATCTCCAACCAAAGAAATATTCACGTCCTAGTCTTATACATCTACAATTTCGAGTTTGTTTCAATTTCAACATCCCAAGTCCTAACATCTAGTAAAAAGATGTAATAAATGATAATATATATATATATATATATATGTTGTAGAATTTGATCATACTAAACCTTGTGACAACATTTAGTTTACTTTCAATCAACATTTGATCATATTAAATGTCTAATAATAATTTTAAACTGTAACTTATAAAAAATAATATCATAATATAAATATATTTAACATATTCTATCCAAAATTGTATTTAAAATCAAACGTATAAATTTATGCTATTTAGAAAATTTTGGTAAGTTTATTAAAATTATGACATAATGGATGAATATGAAGGAAGGAAGGGATTATCTTTCTTTAAAAAAAAAAAAAAAAAAGGGAAGGCTACTGGGAAAGAAATGAATGAACGAAGTTACATCTTTATCATAAAGCTGGACTGCCTCGGTGTGATCAAGCAAGCAACGAAGATAAGGAGAGAGTAACTGTGCGGTCTTACAGGTTTGCAAAGGTTCTGTCAGAAGAAAGAAAACTCAGAGAATCAAGATCTCCTAAACTCAATATCTGATTTTTTATTGTCCCAAAATATATATAAACTCATTGTTTGTAATCTATTTGTGTGACTACAGTTTCCACTTTGCTTTGTGAGCAAAAGAATATTTGAATATGAATAATACATACCTTTTGGCTTTGTGTTCCATTCCAATAAAGATCATTTGAGACAAATTTCGGAATCATTTTTTTAACAGCTGGTTAGTATCTCAGCTCCATCTTTGGTTATAAGAATGGTATGCTCGAATTGCGCAGAGAGGCTTGCATCTTCCGTTACCACGGTCCAATTATCATCCCACATTACTGGTTTTCTGCTTCCTAGTGTAAGCATTGGTTCTATGGTGAAGGTTTGATTCAAGACCATATGTCCAGCTTCATTGTTCCCTATGTAGAAGAATAAGTTCAGCAACTATGCGAATGCAACTCGATATCTAAGTCTAGGACAAAACTTACGGAAGTGTAGAACCACTGGATCAGCGTGGAAGACACGTCCAACCCCATGGCCTACAAATTGTCGAACAACTCCATATCTATGTTTATCTGCATGATCACTTCATAACAAGTTTTTTGTTTTTATGTCAGAAGATTTGAATTTTGAATGTGGATGAGAAACCCATGAATATAAGATTAATTTCTCAAAGAAATCGGTCTCTTACTGAATGATTTTGCCGATTTTCTTGTACTCAACTCCTGGACCACAAATCGATATTGCTTTGTCGAGAGACTCTTTTGTCACCTAGAGCACATTCCAAGTATAAAGCTCATCAAACTATAACAGAAACATGAATTTTTCATATATGATTAAAATGGAACAAATTATTAGGTCCAACATTATACCTCGACTAGCTTTTTAGCCTTCTCGTCAACATTTCCACAGAAGAAAGTCGCTGAAGTATCACCGTGATAACCCTGCAGGTCCGAGATAAGCATCCAAAGTGTAGAAAACACAATATCCTTTGAAGGATCATGAATTATGTAAAAGAAGGGAAGTTTACATTCAAATAAACTGTCACATCGATGTTGATTATATCCCCATCCTGCAAAAGGAGAACATACATTTAGGATTCGCGGAGTAAAAGACAAGGAAAAACTCTGTTTTTAGCCCTATTAAAACCTGTAAAACACACACACACCTCAAGTGGTCTTGAATCTGGTATCCCATGGCAAATGCATTCATTCACAGATGTGCAAACACTTTTCGGGAAACCTCCATAACCAAGAGGCGAAGGATATGCTCCATTCTCGATAATCATATTATGAACTGCTTCATCAATTTCATCAGTGGTTACGCCTGGCTGCCAAATAGATTAAAAGAATGATAATTGATAGAGCATTACAAAACTTTAAATGCGAAAGAAAGTATTAAACTTTCCTCACCTTAACCAAAGTCCCAGCGTATTCTCGAACCCTAGCTGCAAGTCTCCCAGAAGCTCTCATGCTTTCTATACCTTTCTTGTCATGAATTTCAAGTCCACTTGAGATTCCGGGAAGTTTAAGAGATTCAACGTAAGGAGGTTTTGTTATATGGTCCGGGACAGGGCAACGAGGAGATACATTTCCCGGTCTTAGACATTTTCTCTTGCCATCAATAACTTCATCTACATCTCTTTAACCAGCAACAAGAAAGTTGAAGGGTTAAAACTTAATACACATTCTCTGCTAAACAGAGTCCACATAGATTGTATCCTTTTAACAAACATAATACCTTCTATTAAACAGAAGATTGGTTAATCCAGAGAAGGTTCTTGATAATTGCATCGAAACATGTCTTCTTCCTGTCCAAATTAAGAAAATTCCACATTGGTTTCATTTCAATATTTACACTACAACCTACACAGCTCATGATTCAAAATGCTCTGCTCTTTTCATGGGTTAGCTTAAAACTCTTCAGAAACTCATCAGGAATCAAACTAGCATTCGAAAGTCTCAATTTTTTTAATTTTATTTTTGTACCTGCTCAACTAGCTTATTCATCAATTAAACGAGCAGAAGAAGTAAGAATGAACCTAAATCGAAGTGAAAGAGATGAAGAAGCGGTTGCGTTGATCGAATAGAGCGGTCACCGAAGAAGGAAGAGATGATTCTGGGTTGCAGAGATTTCGCTCCCGCCATTTGTGGCTTGTCGGCGAGCTTTTCGTTATCCGCTTCGCCGTCGCCCTTACACAAATCGATTTTCCATTTTGTATTTGTCAAGTTGCATTTGCGATTGTAGGCTTTTAATGGGTCAAGTCTTAAAAACGATAGTGGGCTTTTTCGACTTAATTAGCTTTAAACAAAAAATACAATCGCA
Source organism: Cardamine chenopodiifolia (assembly GCA_963922655.1). Lineage (NCBI taxonomy): Eukaryota > Viridiplantae > Streptophyta > Magnoliopsida > Brassicales > Brassicaceae > Cardamine > Cardamine chenopodiifolia. Next base: position 15,216,677 of record OZ000473.1, read on the forward strand.
CCAGTAAACTTCCTACTCTATTGTTATTGTGCAAGACTTAGTGCATAACAACTTTTTTACAACAACTACTCCAAGAAATATAAAACACATATATACAAAGAAAACAATAACAAAATAACTCCTCAGGTCAGACCTCTTCAATGAAATCTCCCCAACTCATGGAACCGGTTCGATTCGAGCCTTGTTTTTCTAACCAATACGTTATCAGAGCCTTTACCACTTGCCTGAACCTTCTCCTATAAGTAGGAAGCTTTGATACGCTCCTTATCATTCCCATCATCCTACAACACACAGGGTCAAAACCCATTATTGTCTCATGAGATTAATCTTTTTCTACTATGTAAGAAAATAAAAAGTTTGAATCTTTGAGCAGCTCGAAGGTTTTCTTGAGGCGGGCTACCGCGATTGTCCCAAGCTTCCATGCGTTGTTCATTGTTTCCAAAGAGAACAACTTTCTCCAAGTACCTAACTTCACTTCTCCAAGTACCTAACTTCACTTTCTCCAAGTTTAATCACTCTAATCTGATCTTTCAATACCATTATTGGGTAACAACCAATCCAAGAACCTGTCTTGCGGTCTATTCAAATGTGTCACTTCCGAGCAATCAAGCAGAAGCCCACCATGAGCACCAGCTTTAATAGAGCTAAGCAATGTATGCAACAAAGCGTAACAAGGAAGCCCGACACTGATAATTGATGATTCGTGTCCGTGTCTTCCTTTTAAAGACTCATAGAGATCAGCTAGTGTTAACACTCCTGCGTCTAGTAGCTCTTTGCCTTCCATCTCAAACGACCCCATCATATCCTCCCAAACCTGTTTATACAATTTTACATGATATGTTTTAAAAAAACTCTATAGAAATGTGAAAGATTAGAAATCAAGATCGAAACTTTTGACATATATACCTGAACCATTCTCACTTATTGTATTGCTCCTCTAACAGATACGGAGTGAACTAGGCTCGGTACTAGCATCGCTGGAGCATCAACAGAAACAGAACTACTGACTCTGTTTACATTTGAAGGATGAACTATCACAGATACTTCACTTGAAAACGATCCTCTTCTCATCCGATATCTTGGCCTGTGTGCTGCTCGATTACAATTTCCCGGTGTTAGGAATATGGAGCAAAAGAAAATAAATGTAAAAGGATTGAAAAGATACATACTTTGGGAAGATAGTTCCTTCTCTAAGGTAAAGCCAATCATTTGTGTACTCATCAAATTTTCCAACTACTGCAATCACATAAGAGACTCCTCTTCTGAATGACCTTTCCTGCAAATCATCAGAGACTTAACGGTTAATAAAAGCCGAAACTTGTCTAGGATCATTCGGTTAAAAGATGGTCATTGTGTACCTGAAATACAACAACTGCTGCATACAATCCAACAAAGATGCCGGAGAAGATGGTCATCAAAACAAATCCAATGACAATAATAGGCCATAACAGTATTGTCAAACCAGCAACTGGGATACAAAGCTATTTCAAGGAATGGTCCTTCTCGATTAATCGCGTCTTGAGCTAGTCGGTACCAGCCTTTGAGCAGAAGGTAAGGGCTTTTAACAACTGCTATTGCAGTGAATAGAGGGATGTCGATGACTAATCCTATAATCCCTACAATTATGCATCCAGGAACATGAATCAACCTGCAAGAAGAGACAACAAATCAATACACAAGAATCAGCAAAAACTCTATGCAATAATTTTGGACTATAGTTTTTCACTTTACCTAAGAGTTTGAAGCTCATCTGAGGCCGGAGATTCGCGCAATTCCTTTAAGTAAAGCGGATAAGAATGGTAAAAAATATCTGCAAAATCGGTGACCACAGTACAACTTCCTTTGATGTTGTCCCAAGTTCCATCCTAGTGAGTACAAAAACCACATTAAACAGAGTCAAAGAGAGATGACTTCACTTAAGAAACTTTGGGGAAGGTTATTTTTGAATACCACAATACAGTGGAAGAACATGTTGGATTCAGTGTCTTGTCTAAATGCTTCAAAAGCAGAGATCCAAGGAGTGAAGAATCCATAGCCAACACCAACAAGAACACTAATTGCTATACTTAGACCTAACCATATCCCAAACAATGGAGGAAGTGCCACTAAGATTGCTAGTTTCAGAGGAATGTCAAATGTTTTTGTCCTGCAATTTAGAGAAACACAAGACGGCCATGTTTATGAAATGATTCTACTTTGAGAAAGAAATTGCAGGGAAGATTTTGAGAAAATGAGTTGAAATTTGTTTACTTTGCAACAGAGTAAACTGTCCAAGTAACATGTGCAGGGAACAATCCAAGAATCACTCCAACATTTCCTACTATTAACGTTAAACCAGCAATTGGACTTACGATCAAACCTGCATATCAAAGAAAAAAAATTCAAACTTTGTTTAAGAAAAATTGATTTTTGAAGAGAACCCATTATTCATGGAAACAGAGAAACAGAGCGAATATAAATAAAGAGAAAACAAGAAGAATAAAAATTGAAACCTTTAAGAGCACCGAGAAAGAAAGCAGAACAAAAGGCAAATATGACAATAAGAGATCTTCAGGCAGTTTCCTAGGTTACTGACGACAGCCATAGTCTTCTGGAAAGAAGAAGATAAAGGCTCAAATATTTTGTCTCGATTTTTACAAATTTTATAGCTTTGGAAATATCAAAGAGAGGAAGAGAGAGACGTGTTGTTCACGTCTGCGGAAGAGATGAAATCAGAAAAAGACGAGAGGTGGACAAGAGACGCAAGCCTCAAAACCTGAGAAGCCAGAACCCATTAGAGAAATGTTCAGACAAAACTTTAAATAATTTCTTTGAATATTACATGAATAAATTAGTAGATGATAGGAGAAATTGTTGAAGAAAAAGTGGTCATACGTCTGTAGATACGCCATTGGAAGTGAATATTTGGTTGCAGTTATTACATATGGCGTGCCAAGCAATCTATAGCGATTTGGACATCAATTTGCCTCAGATATTACACTTGAATTTAATTCATTATAACTCAAAGTTAAAGTTAAAACTAAGGAATGTTCTATATAATACAAGCTCTATATTAATATTGTTTATATACAAACATAACTATATATGACCAAGTTGCTTCGTTTTGACCTTCTAACAGAAAAGTAGAAAAAAGAAGAAAAAGTCGTCGCAGACTCGCAAAAACTATAGTAAAATTTAATTTGAAATCCGAAAATAAAAAAAAATATTTTTAGAAAAATAATCAGAAGTATTAAATTTTATTTACGTTAAAACATATTGAACTTATAATATTTCTAATGGATCAAAGAAAATTTTAAGGATATGATAAGTTCGATTTGTTTTTACTGTTTTAAATTTAACATTTAAGTTTGAAAAACAAAAAGAATTGTATAATTAAAACCTTAAATTATACTTAAAATATTATTTGAAAAAAATATTAAAATTTTATTTGAAATCCGAAAAGTAAAAAGTAAAAATTATTTTTAGAAAAATAATCAGAAGTGTTAAATTTCATTTACATTATAAACATATTGAACTTAAAACGGACCAAATAAAATTCTAAGTAATGGATGTTAAGTTCGGTTTGTTTTTACTATTTTAAAATTTAACACTAAGTTTGAAAAACAAAAATACTTTATATAATTAAAACCTTAAAATATACTTAAAATAATATTGAAAAAACCATTAAAATTTAATTTGAAATCTGAAAAATATATATTTAGAAAAATAATCAGAAATGTTAAATTTCATTTACGTTATAAATATATTGAACTTATGAACCTATAACGGATCAAAGAAAATTCTAAGGATATGATGGTAAGTTCATTTTTTTTTACCGTTTTAAAATTCAACACTTAAGTTTGAAGACCAAAAATACTTTATATAATTAAAAACTTAAAATAATATGCTTAAAAATATTTGAAAAAACCATTGAAATTTAATTTGAAATCCAAAAAATAAAAAAATTTAGAAAAATAATCAAAAGTGTTTAATTTATTTACATTATAAACATATTAAACTTATAACACTTCTAATTAAAACTTTAAAATATACTTAAAATATTATTTGAAAAACTTTAGAATCCGAAGAAAAACAAAATTTAAAAATATCTTTTAGAAAAATAAAGATTTATTTATAGGTATAGTTTGTGAAAAGCAGTATAGAATTCGTTACCAAAAATGATGGCCTGTGAATTATTCCAGTATAGAATTCGTTTACAACTTATGAGATGCAACCACTCGTAAGTTGACGACTGGAACCTGCAGTAAAAAGAAAACTATTAGGTTAAGTAACAAAGAGAGTGATAACAGACATCGTATGTTATAACATAAATTTGTATTTTCCTACTTGAAAAAAAAACTTTAATTAAAAGAACTGTGACAAATCAAAGAAACCCGATTTATGTCAAATTGAGTATACAGATTGAAAAAAACACTTATCTACACAACCGAAGACGTTGGTTTCTATCAACAAACACCAACGTCTCAATTTGAGAATCAAGTTGCCAATTACAGTAAAGTATAAAATTCCTCAAATTCGTAAAACTATAAGAACCCTAAAGGATTATTTACCTCTAGAATGGTGGCGAGATCTTTGATTTAGTGAAATTAAGGAGACCCAACCTGAAATCGTTATCGATTGATCAAACGCAAAGACCTCTCTTGAGCTACGGTTCGACGGTGTTGGGACGGATGCTCTATGACCTTGTCAGATCACCGGCTTGAGGTATAGATCAATATTGTAGATGTTAATTTTCTCATCATATGTATATCCATCAATATGTAAGCCAAGCTGTATGGGTACGTGTTAATGAGCATGCTATAAATCTACCAAACAAAAATTATACATCTAATAGTAGCCCTTTATAGAAACTAACACGTATAAAACAAATCAGACAAGATTATAAATTTCATAGTTACATAAGGATATGTTGTATGTTCACAATGACATAGTTACATAATCAGACAAGATTCAACTACAATGACAATAACATAAATTTGGGTTTTCCTTAAATCTTGTATGTTGCTTTATGCCTCTATCCAAATGTTAAATATTTTTCCTTGCAAGATAAATAAAACTGTCAAAACGCAGCGTTTTAGACAAAGGCGATCAACTCAATAGCTAAAGGTGCAGCTGAGAGACATCTACTCTACTTTCACATTAACTAATGGTTTCTCTAGAGAAGCCACTCAACCAATAATTTGAAGCTTAAGAGCCATTAAACCCGCTTCTGACGGTATCCTTCAGATTCTAGGAGATTTTTGCGTTGTTATAAGATTTCAGAAATCTGCAAAATGAAAGCACAATCGAAGACATTAATCGGATAAAAAAAACAGCAAAAAGTTTCTTGATTTTCATTAATTGATTATACTATACATTGATTGGCATCTCTGCGATGGTAATGCCGCTGCTTTCTTCAAGGCTTTTAAGAGTCGTTACTTCACCTCCAACAACCATGTTTATAACAATCCCACCTTAAGAGAAAGTTTCAAAAGTTAGAGTGCCATTGTTGATGAACAAAGGAGTTTGTTTCGAAGAAAGAACCTGAAGCTAAGCAAGTTGTTATACGCCTTGTATATGTTTCCTGAAATATGGTAATTACAACAAGTGAATGAGAGGAAGTTTCTAAACATTGACTTTGTATTAACAAAACACTAACCTTCTTTGTAGGAAGCTCGTAGTTGATGAGAACGCGTGCGGAAAGAGGAGATTCTCCAGATGAGAGTAACGGAAGGCAAACATCGGTTACAACTACCAAATGAGATATCTTTTCATCTTTTCTAGTTTCACTCTCGTCCAAAGCTTCTTCTGCTGCAGAGTTAAGTTGCTGGTTCCAGTTGATTGTTGCTTGCCTGAATTTCTCTAAAACCATAGTCCGGTCTCTCTCTGCTAGATCGCTGTACTGTAAACACATTACATGTTGTATGTGAACATAATCTAGAGGAAAGACAAATGTAAGATTATGTTGAATCAAACACTAATTATGATGAAAGCAAGGGGAGTCCACATGACGCGTCTTTTCGAGTCAAGAACATTAGATCTCCAATGATACAGAACAATAACAATTTGATTTCAAAACCGATGAAATAAACAAAACAATTGAGAATGAATAGATATTGAAAATGTGAACAAAATCTAGAGGAAGACAATCTAACATAATCTAATCAAGAACACTCATCATGATGAATTCGAATCAAAAACATTAGATCTCCAAGAATACAGAACACTAAGAATGCTGAATCGAAATCGATGAAATCAACTAAACAATCGAGAAATGGAAATGTGAAAAGCTAAGAGATGAAGAGATACATACCAAAGCGGCTAAGAAAATGTAAGGAAGAGTGGATAAGGAAGAACAGACGGCATCGAGTTCATCGCGAGAGCTGCAACAAACTACAATCGGAAGCCATAGACGACGACCTAGAACGCCCAATAATTCAACTACAGTCTCCTGTACCCTCACCCAAATTTTCAAAATTTGCGATTCGGAAACGTTAGTTTCGATCCGGAATTTCATTGTATTGAGATTAGAAGGAAGATTTTGAAAAGATTTACATACCATTTTGAATTGGGGACGATCGACGGCGAGGTAGAAATGGAGTTGATGACTACGTAAGAAGAAGAAAACAAAAGATTTTGGGGGATTTTGCTACAAGGTAAGAGATAAACCTTAAAACTCAGTGAAATCAAGGCACTAAACCTGGAACGAGAGGGAGACTGAAAAGATGGAGATGGAGCTTCCATAGATTCCATAATCTGGGGATCAGAATTTCTCAAATTGCCCAACTCGCCGGAGAAGATTCCGCTCTGAAAACCAGGTCACGGCTCAGACGGAGAAGAAAAGCTTTGTTTTTGTATGACTAGTAAATACAAAACGTCATCGTTTGGACATTAACAGATTTTTTTCTTCTAGCTTAAACGTCGTCGCTAATGTCATATAACTAACAAAGCTAAACGGCATCGGTTTCATACTTGTTATGAAGGATGAATGGTCGTGCATAAACGTGGCAAGGCATAGAACAAATGTTGTTCATTCAAAGACATTTTGACCTATTCACAATAATATTTAATAGTTTTGCACCCGTTTTTGTTCTTGCTTAATCTATTTAGTACAATGATATTTATAAGCTAATCTTAATAACATTGATCTAGAGAACACCGAAAGCCTCTTTGATAGCGTGTACAACACGGGACGAAACGTCTTCTCCAAACATTCTCGGAAACTGTAAATCCAAATCTTCTTCTATGCTCTTCCTTCTAAAGCTTTTGTCTCTTTTATCCAACTCCATTCTTTCTTCTTCTCCAATCACTATCTTCTCTTCTTCTTCTTCCCTCGCACACCGCTCCAACCAAACCCCAAGAACTTCCTTAGCGGCTGGACCAACGTGATCTCTCAGGATCTCTTCCAACTTTCCCTCTTCCTCCACATCTATTTTAAGCATCGAAGCAGTAGGAGAGAAAGCAGAGCGGACAAAGAGTGAAGGTGATATATAGGGTTTGACTTCAGGGAGATTAAGGAGAGATTGGCGATGAGTATCAAGAGCAGTGTCTTGGTAAAATTCCTTGAGATAATCCGGGTGAAGAACGAGGTCTTTACGGTGTGGGAGGTCGAGGATGAGCACGAGTGACGTTGGACTGCTCTGTATGAGTTCGACCACAAAGTTAGGAGCTTTTGTTGAAGAGTTTAAGAATGCAGAGATGCTTGTTATGTTGAGAGATACACCTGTTGGGATCTTGCAATGTATCCAACTTCCTATAACAAAATCAATCTGAAAAAAAAAAAAAACCCACAAAAGTTGAATCTTAAGAAACACTGATCATTATATTTATCTCATGCTATTCATATTTCAGATACATTCAAACACAATAGCTTCAGGGTTATACATCAAAATTAAGTCTGATTCTACTTAAAATCACATAATTGATCTCTAAACCAGCATGCAACATAGTAAAAAGCTCTAATTTTCTTTTAATTTTGAAATCTCATAGACTCATACCCTAAAACAGAGAAATCGGAAATTCGTACCGGAGTTGATTTCTTGCCGGATCTAATATGAAGAGATGCTTCGGCGGATCCGTTAGGGTTCTCGAAGTTTCTTATATCCGGCGGGAGGCTACAGGGAAGGAGTAGAGAATCGAGGCGATCCTCCACCGTTGACATGAGATCAACCATAAGCTGTCTGCGTGTGCCTGATACGTACGGGAACTCCATGAATTTCCGGCGGAGATGATCATCGTGATCCTCCATCGACTGGAATTGAGCCCGAGTTCTGAGTTTCTTTGAGAATCGCGACTGTTTTGTTGGAGTTGAAGTTAACGGCGAGAGAAATGGAGAAGAAGAGTAGAGAGTGTTGCAAAATATCATCGCCATCTTTATATGTGGCTATGACTTAATATGATTCTTTCTTCTTTTTCTTTCTCCTTTATATTCTACACTTTATTTATTTACACTTTAAAAATATTTTAGTATTTTACTAATGTTTTTAAACTCAGATCGGACCGGTCGGTCAGACGACTCAGACCGACGACCTAGATTCAAACTATTGTTGTGATCGCTAGTTCAATCTAATAATGTGTGTGAACACGATATAAAAAATAACAATTTAGGATTGGGTTTTCAATGTTTGAGAGTTGGCAATAATCTTTCTACTCAATTAAGTGATGTTCAGTCTTGGCCAATAGCGACTTAACTGGGCATATAACAATACCTAATTCAAGTATCCGTCTAAACTTAAATTTGAATATACATAACTAATGGTCAGGCAAAGAAAGAAAAAATAACGGAGGCAATGAAATATCTAGCCACAGTTAGGTAATTATTTTTATGGTAATTTTAATTTAAAATTTAGTTCTCTTTTATCCACAAATCAAAAATGGTAACTTCGTCCCTAAGTCTACTTAGGAGTTTACATAAATTTAGGATATGGCCTAAGTTTCTTAGATACTCAACATTAAATAAATAATATATTTGAAGGAGATATTTTGTATTTTAAAAATTTTGAGCCGAATATTAATATAATTATCTTTTTAACGCGATAATGAATACTAGAAAATGTGGTGGGTTTAGATAAATAAATATTAATTTATTATGGAAATATTAACAGAGTAATAAAATAGTTAAGAAAGTGATATTTGTTATGCTACTAAAAGCAAAATGTTTAATAGCACATGTAGGTAAATGACATGGGTAGATATATTTGTTACATATATAAAGAGGATCAAAGTAATTCTCATCTTAAAATGATAACAAGTACTAGGGTACCTGGGAACCTGGTGTGTTGGATAAACAAACATGTAAATTATGATGTGTAATTTAGTTATCGGTAACATTTGTATTACATCAATAACTATTCCAACAATAGAACAATATATCAATATGGAAATTTGATTTATTATCATGGTACCAATAGTACTGTAAGATAAATATTAGAAGAGATAAAGTATTAGATTGATAATAATTTAATTACCATGCAATATAATTATAATATTAAGAGAAAAAAGCGCTGAAATAAATAAAAGAAAACTAAAGTAATTCTTTTGTTACCGCGATAACGAATACTAAACAACATAATATGTTAGATAAATAAACATGTAAATAATGACAGATTTAATTATCGATATATTTAACATAATATTAAAATAGTAATCAAGAGAATGGTCTTTACTATGCCAGTAAAGACAAAAAACTTAGTGGCACATATAAATAACTCAGATGGATATATATATATATATATATATCAGAAAAGCAAACAAGTAAACTATTACTACGTAATTTATTTATCAGTAATTTATTCTTTTATTTGATAACATGTGTACTACATTAGTAACTATTAAAATAAAGAAGCTTTCCATGTAACTTATAATAGAGTCAGGCCTATATTAATCCACCGGTTATAACAAGTAGGGGCTATGGGGGCTTTTCTCTTATGTACAGTATTAGGAGAGAGGGTTTAGGAAAGAGAACTAATTTCCTGCTAATCTATTACCATAGTTTAACATTACCCGTAAACTGATGAGAATTTATTTAGTTACATAAATTTTGAATTTGTCCATTCATTTTTTTTATCAAACACATTTAGTCTATTTTTAAACACTTTAGCATATTGGTAACTTGTTTGTTGTAGAGCTAGTTGGAATATTTTTCTCTATACGAATACTTTTGATATTTTCCTTTTTCGTTAAGTAGCGTCTTTTGATTTTAATTTCTTTGCATTTTCGCTGCAATTTTATGCCATGTAGTAGATCAAACAATTGTGTATTTTTCCAGTGCCACTTTTGAGACCATTCTTTTTAAACAGTTATAGACAACGATAGACAATAAATTGGTATTATACGTAGATAATCTTACAATAAAAACTTATTTAATTGATATTATACGATATTAAAACATTTTTATCTTGTTATTAAACAATATTTATTTATACATAGTTGTAGAACAATTAAACATGTATTTTAACAAGTAAGTTTCGAAACAAAAAAAAATAATTTTCTATTCTTTTTTCGATTTATCATATCATTACACACTTTCCGTGTATATATACTTATATATTTATGATATATAATTAATCGATTTAATCAACAAAAATAAAATTATTTTTTTGAATAAAAATAATAAATTTTCACAAATATCTTCTCCAAAGATATATTAAACTATGCATTTTTTTCTTTAAAAATCTCTAAATATTTTTTTGACATATCTAAACTCCATAAATCATGCTAATATCAATCAACTAATCTTGAATTTGTTTCAATAAACTTTACATTTTCACTATTTACCAAAAAAAACCAAATCAAAAGTAAGAGCGAAGGAAAGTAATGTTTTAAATTTTCTTCCCTCACTCAAGTTTCAATCAAGTACATGACCTTGACCCATATCTAATCCCAAGCTTTTACATTAGGATTCTCAAGGAAAACAAAATATGCAACAATACCCAATACTAAAAATTGAAATTTCAACGTCTCTCTTATTTAATACATTAATTAATTATATAATACATGAAATTCTTATTCTTGCCTTGATCCTTTTGGACCTTCTCTTTTAAATATAAAAATAACTTTCCTTGCGGAAATAGTTTAATTTTTTTCTTCATCGATGACGTGTCACGCGTTGGTTTGAACAGTCTCGACTCTATAGTGTTCCTCTCCTTTTTTGCTTTTAGTTGCAGACTTTGCTGCTCTTCCACAACGGCGCGTGAAAGTCCACGTTTTTTATTTCCGTAATATGGGACCCACCCACCACGAAATTCTTTTCATCCCGACCCCTCTTCTTTCTCTCTCCTTTCAACAACACCCCAAATAATTTTAATCCTTCACCAACCCCCTCCCCACCTCCGCCGCAACCTTCGCAGTCACTTTCGTCGTCCGATTCGATCGGTTTGGGTTTATCCCCTTTGATCATTTGATCGATTTTTTCCGGTCCTACTTTCAGATGCTCCGTCAAGAATGTCACCAGCTCATCTCGCTGCTTCTTCGCCGCCGCGAGCTCCAAGCTCAAACTGTTGTTTTCACGTTTCAGCTTCTCGTTCTCTCCTGATAAGTCAGCAACCATGTTCTCCACCGAACCCGGATTCTTTGACCCGGGTGATGAAGTGGAGCTCGATCCGTGATCCTCACCCCCTGAGTTTGACTCCGACGGCGAACCAATAACAACACATTTTCCCGCCGCTGCGGCGATCACCGACTTACGACGTCGTATCTCCGACAATAGTTCCTCTTGTCCTCTCCGGAAACTGTCGTTCGCGAATTCCCATTTGTCCGGAACAGTTTTCCGAAATCCCTTTACAAAAAAAAAAATCAGCTTCTAGAAACTTATCACCAACCCCCAAACTTTAAAATTTGCATATTTGGCCCAACCACCGAAGAATGATTAAATTCACCAAACGAATTAACTGAAGCAATAAATGAGATAATTTTTTCATGAAAATGACAAAAAAAGAAAGAATTTGCGAAACTTACGTAAGTGTTGAGCTGACGAATGAAGCTTGAGAAGTTATTATGCTTGAAGTATTGAGGAAGAAGATCTTTTGCAAACTCAGCTGTTTTCCATACGACGAAAGCTGTTCCATCTTCGTTCCATGAAACGACGTCGTCTGTGATATGATCATCCACTAATTGATACGTCTTGCTCAGAAACGGCGCCGGAACAGATCTTTGCGCCGCCGTCACCGCAGTCATCTCGGGCGAAAATATAATTAAAAAAAAAACTCTAAAAGAAAAACTAAAAACAATCTAAACACAGAGAGAAGAACAATAAAATTTTGGAAACTGAAATCGGATTTATGAAGAAAGATTTAGCAACTAAAGAGCAAGAGAGCAGTGAGAAATTCCCAGTCCCAGCAATAGAAGCCTGAGAGAAAAACACGAGAACGGAGAAGATCGGAGTTTCGTTTGGTTTCTTCCATTTAAGGAATGATCTGCTGGAGGAAGAAAATGAAGACGACGACCATAATTCGCCGGAGCTAATCCTTTGAGAATGAAAATATATAAACTAAGTTAAGTGTTTTTCTTTGGGGTTTGATATATAACGTAGAAAGCTTTATAGATCCCAATGTGGGTCCTACCTTTGAAAGAAAAACAATAAAAACGGATGCTGGTTCTAGAAATTCTCCGAAACATCTTTTCTTCTTTCTTTCTTTCTCTTTGAAATTTTGTATATACTATCAAAATATTTTCAAAAAGTCTTATCTTTTGAATTATCATTTCCTTTTTCACTCCCTCACTATTTATTATTCACAATTCGTGGAAATGTCATGACGTCGGTGAGTTAAGTTTGGTATCTAATGTTTTCTATATTGAAGTTATAACATGTAAATTTTAGTTTAATTATAAGACCACATAACATTATTTTTAATTATTAAACTTATGAGATGGATGAATTGATATAATAGTCAAACATAAATCATGATTACCTGAAATTTGAATATAAACCATAATTATGCAGAATTTATGTTGAATCGCCAATCAAAAATATGCTATTTTAAATAAACACGCACGAAAAAGTAATAAAAAATGTATATCTATTCATCTAGAAAGTTTTTACTTTAAAAGATATGCAATGTTTTTTCAAATATGACGGGAGACAAAAAGAGATTTACATGATAAAGAAAAGGCGACTTTGTTTACTTGCTAGTTTCTTTATATTTCTTTTGCATTTTTAATTGAGTCACCTAACACATTTTGGCTTCAATTCACATTTGGAACCAATGAGCTTATTTACCTTTTCTTTTCAATATGTATCTTTAGACTAGACAATTCGGATAATACTATTTAACTCGTGAGTCGTGACAAATTCAAGTTCTTAAACAACCATCGACATCTACGTCCTCGTTCTTGGATTTATTTCCAACACCTTTGGGTTTTGTCCGTATTTTATTATCATTAGGCTAGATAATATTCATCAAAGACTGTGTCAATCTTACCTAAGGTAGATAGTTCGCATGGACTGAAGAAATAGGTCTTAGAGAGAATTAATCATTTACGCAATTCAAGTCGGAGTTGGAGAAAGATGCCATATGCTTTCATAATTTCAAACTGATTCTGGACATAAAAAAATATTCTGGATCAAAACAAAAGGTGATAAATTTTTAGTCAAAAATGGCGATATCAACGTGCAAAGAAAAATGTCGGCAGTTGCATACTTGCATGTACATCTCCGTATGGATCTCAAACACGTCGTCTATTTTTTAAAAGTCTATAATTGGTAATTCACATAATGGTAAAAATTATTTTTGTGTTTATATTTTTTTCTAAATCGCGCAATAGTTTAAATCGTGATTTATGTTTCCTCGTTCTACCCAAAATGACAAAAATTTATAATATAAACATTGTTTGTTAATTAGTGATTCTACTATTCTATTCCATATATTTTATTCAAATTTCTATATTGCACAATTCTACTATATTTTTTTTTTTGTTAAAAACTATATTTATAATGGGAAGCTACTTAAGATTCACTATCAAGGTTTAATCGGGTCCAGGATTTAGTAGACTTGTTTTGAAAGTTTCAATATTAGAGCTTCATTCGTATTATTTTTTAAAAATCATATATTAATGCCATTGATAAATGTGTACATACTATTTCACATTAACAGGAATTTAGTTTTCATTTTTATCAAGTTGTGGTATCTCATTTTAGACTTTTTTATACGATTTGCTCATATTTGAATAGTAGAAAAATCATATTTGATCAACGCACACGTAAAATCTTTACTTGTCAAGTCAATTATTTTTATTATTTATGAGGTAGAAAAATTTGTTAATTTATTTATTTTATTTTTTAAATAATATTATATTTTTAAAAGTTACTTATTATTTTATGCAGTTATAAAAGTGATTATTGTACAGTTTTACAGCTATGTATTCTAAAATGGTCCTGTGTATGGTAGTTTTGGAGAAATTTATTTAGTTATTTTATGGAAAGTTCGAGGTCGTTTCTAGGTTTTAGTTTACATGAGAAAAAATGGCCAACTCAAGTACGACTAATGGTGAGGACTATTGACACGTGTCAACAAACATTGATTCGAAACGCAACTCTTTTATTTTCCACGGATCTTTTTGATAGAACTTGTCTTGAAAGATGAGTCTGGTTATTATATACTTGTGTTTATGAATTCCATTATTCCCATCATAACTTTGTATATTTTTTTTTCCATATTATCATCTTAACTTTTGAATCGACAAAAACTGTTCACTAACACATTCAAAATCCAATGTATAACATATTTAGTGTTTTCATTTTTTTTTGTGTTTTGCATATTCTGGTTACATATATAGTTTCTCTACTCGGATTATAAAATCGAAATTTGTGAAAATGGTTTTTCGCATAAGCCAACTGACAAATTTTGGAAAAGACGAGAGGGCCTAAATTTGTTTTGCTAAAATACATAAAATAGAGCTTGATATATTGTTTTCTTTCATTGTATCCGCTTGCATATTTCTTGTAAATTATCTATTTGAAACTTGTAAAGTTTCAATAAAAAACTTTTTTAAAAAAAATTTTAATTTTTTTTTTTATATAATCAGGAGGTTCAGACTCACAAATTTTTTTAATTTGTGTCGACTCACAAAATTCTTTTTAATCTTTGGCCGTCTTAATTTTTTTGGATATCTTTCAGAAAATGATGACAAAAAGAAAGTTGAACCATCATTTGTTGATAAAACGAGTCGTTCTAATCACATATTGCTCGCTAATATTCTGATTTGACCGTATAGTATTTTGTTTTGAACACTATAGTCTATAGCATCCGCGCAAGAAATAGAATATATACCATTTATTGGCCAACTCGATTTAAACTGTGTTCGTCTCATAACCTCATGAAACAAAGTGGTCCAAAATTGGTCTTTTTTGTTAAAGGTCCAAATAGGATATAAAATGCAAACTGATATTTATGATAATGTGGTTCTATAGTGTAATTATTATGTATGCCATATGTTGACGTCATACGTTACCACTACACTCACCTCAAACAACAGTCCAGAAAACTTTGGTCAGTGGGCACCACCACTGATTTATTTTTCTCCAATTTGTAGTAATAAAATTCATGAGAAGCCATATTAAAAATTAAAAGAAGCAGCTTTTTTATTTAAGTATATCGTAATACTTAAAAGAAGAAAAGACGTCTAACTCGTGACATTGCTCATTCAACAACCGGATTAAGCAAAATATCATATTTCTCTTAAGAAACTTATTTTTTTAATCTCCTTTATACCATGCCTTTTATACTATCGCAGGCTTCTACTGTTCTAATAATTGGTTGTTTTAGGTCTTCTTTAGCCATTAGAAAACACACGAAATAACTATTGATTCAAAAGCTTTTTAACAAAAAAAAAAAAAACTATTGATTCAAAAGCAGCTAAATTAATCTCATGCGAAGGTGGAGAGAAAAGAGAGATTCTCATATATTGCATTAAACAAACCATCAATCAAACACACAAAAATATAAATTCGAAATTAGTACACCTCTGCAGCAAGAGGAAGGTTCCATCTAAAATCTTACGCACAGCTTAATAGTTGCCACGTGGACACAGGACAGATCTATTTTCCCCTAGCATCTGACGGTTCCCATTGTTGCATAGTCGTCGTCGGAAATAAAGAATCATCGCAAATATTCGCCTGAGAAATTTCCCAATCGAAGAGTTAATTAGGGTTTCTTAGCTTAGAGACGATTAGGTGAGGAACAAGATGTGGCACGAAGCGAGAAGATCGGAGAAGAAAGTTCACGAAATGATGGACGCCGCTCGGAAAAGAGCACAGCGGCGAGCTATTTACTTAGCTAAACGCCGTGGAGATCCTATTCAATCGATTCAAGCCGTTGGATCCCGCTACCGGATCTTCCGCGATGACGGTCTTTACCAAGCCACCGAGGATCAACAGGGCCTGTAATCACCCTCTATAGAATAATTCGAATTTTTCGATTCGGTTTTTGATAGCTTTTTGATAACTGAATTTTTTTTGTATCAGGATACCGTGGAATGGGAAGCAAGATGTTATGATTGATAGGTATTGAATTATTTCTAGAAATTAGGGTTTTGTCGATTTCTAGAATTGTTTGATGGAATTAGCGATTGTTGTGTTAATTTAGATTTGATGGTCGTGCTCTTCTGGATTTTGTGCGTGAGGCTGGTTCGAGAAGTATCAGACCACATAAGAAAACGGAAGAGGAGGAAGAACTAGACGAGTTTGTTAATTTTGAGCGTTATCGGGATTTAATTAAGCATCGCCGTAGAGGATGTCGGTACCTTTTTCTACTTCCGATCAATTTACTTTTTCCTGTTTGCTTTTTCGATCTTCAAATCAAAATTCAAGGGAAAAAAGGTATTCGAATCGAAAATTGAGTAATTGAGATTAGAGTCAATGGGGTAATGCTTCATACTGTGAACAGTTTCTGATGAGGAGGGTTTGCTACATGTCAATCAAGAGCTGGATGCCAAACTTACTGCACCCTTCCTAGGGACTAGGTACATTGTCACTCTACTCTTTAAGTTTTTTTCCTATTGATTACGATTATGTAGAAGCTCGAGTTATTAAGTCCTCATCCTGTCTTAGTCTTAATAGTCTTTTACTGTGATCGCGATTGATCTTCTAGTTACGGACAAATTTTGTTCTGCTTTTTGTATGTTTTCTTTAGACCACAACCAGCTCAGCCACCTGCAAACAAAGGCACATATTCTCAGGTTGGATTTTCTTATGCGGGAAGTGGAAAAGAGGATTCATTCGATGCGAATGAAGATGATGGTGATGACGACGAGGATGATGAAGATGAGGAGGAAGAATTTGACAGTAATGACAGCGATGATGAAGGAATGGAAACAATTGCAAAACAGTTTGGTGTTAAGCGATATGGGTGGCTTGTTTATATGGATAAGAAGGCAAAAGAGGAAGAGAAAAGGCAAAAGGAACTTATCAAAGGCGACCCTTCAATTGTAAGTTGCAAAGCTCATGTTGATCGATGAAAGTTATGCTCTTTTTTGCTTATCTATTGATGAATTTGAATGAATTAAAATTTATGGAATTGTAGAAGAAACTGAGTCGCAAGGAAAGAAGAAAATTTTCTAGGACAGAGAGGGATAGAGAAAAAGAATCTTCAAGGATGGCTGGAAGGCAAATGATTCATCATGATCCCTACAGGTAAGATAGTATAACAAATAATAAAGCAAAAGTAAAGTGGAGTGTTTAGCTCATTGACATGGTCCCTCTTAATTCACAGGGAGTCTCGAAGGAGTCCTACTTATGAGGCATATCCGCGTTCAAGAAGGTTTTGCCGTTATTAGCCTGTTTGATGCCATTCCCGCTAAGGAAACATTGGGAAAGTGATTGTTTATCTCTTCTTTCCTCTATCCACAGATCAAGATCTAGCTCCCGTTCGTATTCTCCATCATACTCTAGGCGGAATGGGCGTGAAGACCATTCTGATGAAATTAGCAAACCAAAGATCGAGTATATTACAGAATTTGGAGGCTCTGGAGATGTGGGAAGTCCAAAGTTTGGAGGATATTCCCCACCACATTCACCACCATCTCAGACTGATCTATTAACCCGGTCGGAGCACTCAACCTCTAGTTCTTGCAAAGATAGCCACTTAGTCCCCACTTGTTGGTTGAAGAAAACTTTTGTTGTTATAGAATAAATTGACACTAGATTGATTACCTGTGACAACAAGGGAGAGATAGAAGCTTCCTTTCTGGAACCGCTTGTAAACTTGAGTGAAATTTGCTTATTATAATTGATGTGAGTAGGAAATTATAATATTTTATTTTCCTGCAGACCATCGGGCCATATTCTTGAGGCGCTGCATGTTGATCCTGCATCTGGTGTAACCCTTGAGAAAGATAAAATTGCTAAACCAACCAAACCGACTGTGAGGTAAGGATGAGATTGCATAAGTCTAGTTTTGTTTGGTGTTCTTCTATTAGCCTTTGTTGTTATTAATTGGAACCTTGATTCGTTTTATCTACTTGCAGTACTTCTACAGCACTAGCGAAGCTTTCTAAAGCAGGTAGCTCCTCTTCGAAGCAGGCGCAAGCAGAGAAGAAAGAAACTCCCCAAGAACGACTGAAGAGAATAATGAACAAACAGCTAACGAAACAAAGTAAGATCTAAAGTGCTGTTATGTTCATTACATTTAAGTTTAATGCCATTTGGTGTTAGATACTGAGATGGTGGATGAATCATATTATACAGTTAAGAAAGACTCTGCAACAGAGACTGCTAAAAAAAGAGAACAGGAGCGGCAAAGGCTGGAGAAACTAGCGGAAACGAGCCGGTTAAGTCGGAGTAGGCATCGCAGCCGTAGTAGGAGTTATAGTCGATCACCACCACCAAGGTTGTTAATAAAGTTATCATTTTTGCTTCGTGATTAGAATGAGGATTTGTGAAGATGAGAAGAAAGTTTCAGACTTTTTTGGTTCTTAGAGCTCTGATTGGATCCGCTCTCTCTGGAGACTCACCGACACTGTTGACTACCCAGATTATCTGTCCCTTCTCCCATTTGATTTTCTTGACTAAAATGTTTGTCCGCAGAAGACACAGACGAAGCAGAAGTCGAAGCAGAAACAGGAGATCGCGCAGGCACGGTTCAAGGTCTAGGTCTCCATCAAGGTCGGTATCCTCTCCGAAACACTCACGCAGACGCTCTCCATCTTATTCGAGGTCTCCCAGGTAAAAGCAAATGGCAAGATTTACATGTTTATCCAAAATGGTGGCTTGCTTTACCTTTGACTATAACGAACATATTGATTGTTTTTGCAGGCGAAGAAGCAGGTCAAGGCACTGAACCAGAAGCATATTGTTGAGGCAAAGGTTTTGTTGCCTCTTTTCCTGTATTTTATATATTTGTTATTTGTGTTTTCTTTTGCTCTTTTTTTGTTCCTTACTATATTCTGAATTAAGTTTGACTGGGTCTTGAAGTTTTCATATGATGTTTTATTGAGAAATTATGAAGTGTTTTTTCTTTAAACTAAATTTTCGTAAATTAATGAGAATATAATAATTAGCTAGCTATATTTCTATCAAATATTATTTAGTGTATAGCAAAATTATTTGTTTTAAAAGATAAAAATGTATGCAATTTAGTATTATACTTAGAAAATAAATAGACGTGATATATATTACTTGTGAAGTCTCTCTTTCATACCTATAGAATGGTTTGAATGAAGGAAATAAATTCAACGTTGAATCTGATAGGAGAGGAGTTACTATTCTACATGTGTCAGTCGTCCGTCTGACACAATGATATTTATGGTAGAACCTATTTTGTATTTAAAAGAAATTCATTATCTGTTATGGTTGGCTTTGTTTTTGTTTGTAAAATCAGTGCATAGATAAAATAACAAGAGGTGTGTTTTGTCGCCTGTGTGAACCATCCCCATGCTTACATAACGTGACAACGCCTCTGAATTATTGCTATATATACTACTAAAAAAAACTCCCGTATTATTTAAAACCTTTTATAAATTTTCCAACTTCAAATTATTTATCTACCATCTTTATATATATTTTTAGCTCTTTGGAATTGTAAGTAAATAATAACCGAAAGTCTTGGTCTTTATAAGGAAGAAGAAAGTCATAACTACATTCAGAAAATATGATTAAGGTTGGTCGAACTAATAAAAGATTACATATAGCTAAAGCCAAATAGAGAAGAAACTAGCAAGGATCTATTTTCGATATTCATGAATCTCGTCTTACTTCTTTTGGCTTTCAATGAAATTACGAAGTAGTAAAATACGGAATTTTGAAATTATACGAGTTAAATAACACTTTACATGTAAGTTGTAGAATGAAATGGTAACGTGATGTTAATTAAAAACCTATTTCTCTGATCTCTATATCCATATTCTTTTTTCCCCTTTTTGTGATAAATAGATAAGGACGATTTGAATGAAGGAGAAAGAATATCATCGTTGAATGTATGTGTTAGGAGCGGAGTCACTATTTTTCATGCGTCAATATGATACATGGGATTTATTAATTGGACCCATTCTCAGATTTTTGTTTCGTTTTTGAAGCAATACTATTTATTACTATTGTTATAATTGATGGCTTTGTTTTGTTCGAAAAATCAATGCTATATTAAATAACAATGAGACTAGTGTGTGTGCTTGACCATCCTCATGCGTTATAGTATAATAAATGACGTTATGATAACTCCGTATTACTTAAAAAGTTATAACGCTTTGAAATTTTATAACTGCATCAAATAATCCACATCTCTGATGAGATTTTCCAGCTCTTTGGAATTGCAAGTACCA
Source organism: Cardamine chenopodiifolia (assembly GCA_963922655.1). NCBI lineage: Eukaryota > Viridiplantae > Streptophyta > Magnoliopsida > Brassicales > Brassicaceae > Cardamine > Cardamine chenopodiifolia. Next base: position 15,237,404 of record OZ000473.1, read on the forward strand.
AAAAGCCGAAAGTCATGTTAAAAATAAATTATTTTACAATTTCAATGAATTTTTTTTTTAAAAATGCTATAATCAATCGTTGTTCAAATTCAATACGTTTACATTCCAATGTAGTTAATTCGACCTGTTTCAAAAAGTTAAAATTATTTAAATTAAAATTGAGCTACAAAATTAACCGAAAAGAATAGCTATTAACAGCTAGTTCAATATATATATATATATATATATATATATATATATATATATATAATCGTTAAAAAATATTTTGTCAAGAAGCCCTCATCAAAAATCGTTCCTTAATTTATCCACATGCCATTATAGTTCCTTAATTTATCTTTATTTCATTTGTGTTCAATGAAATTTCTGAGGGATGAAGAAAACGACCGAACAAAAGTAGATAATTCTACAAAATGGAAATTCACGGAATAGTCTCATCATTGTCTATACTCTCTACCAATGAGAAGCTACATATTACTATAGGGCAAGCTTAGGAGCTACGAGCAGAAGCTAAATATGTAACTGTAAAATATCATTAAAGTGAAAAAAAAAGCTAGTTAGGAGAAACGACAAAAGAGTCTGAATTTATCGAAAGAACAACAGAGTCACATGGGGCTTTGTGGTAACGCTACAGAGAAGAAGAAAGAAATTACCAAACAAATGAAAGAAACCTCTAACGTCAGTTAAATCGGAGTCCCGAATTTCATTACAAAAAAGTTAACTGATGAATAAACAGTGTAATAGAAAAAGATAAATTGCATTATCCCAAATGAAGTCTATTTCAAATTTGATTTATAATGTAATTTAGAGATTTATTTGGCTTTTTCTCCGTATTTTTGTGGGTACATGATCGGACCACCGGCCACGACATTTGTCTTAATGCCAACAAAAAAAATCTCTCTCTCTCTCTCTCATTTATCTTTCTCTTGCTTCTCAGTTTCTCACCTTTTGAGATTATTAACAAAACAAAGAACACAGAAAGTTCAATTTTTTTTAAAAAAATTATCTCTTTTTACACTTTAACATCATTACTCTTTACCACTTGCAATCTCCGGTCAACAAAAAATGAGTTCAATTTCTTAAAAAGTTCCAATTTTTCCAAATCAAATCCGAAACCCATTTGAGACATTCGAAAGAAGATGAGAAAGACATCAGTTTCTTCAAATAGTTTTGGTGGGTTTTTAAGTCCCGGAGCTCCGTGTTACAGTGATAACAAAGGATGGAGTTCCGAGAGAGTTCCTCATCCTTCATCAACTTCCACAGCTGCAATTAACGGTCGTCGTCACATCGGCTCTGCTTCTGCTTTAACGACGCCATTTTACAGTGGCAGAGCAATACCGTCGAAATGGGAAGATGCTGAACGGTGGATTTGTAGTCCTATTGCGACATACCCACCAGGTGTTTGTAAAAATCCCTCAGTGAGTTCTCAGTTTTCTGAACAGAGACGGCAGAAATCTAAAAGTGGTCCTATTGTTCCTCCTACGTTGCCTCATCCTCCGACGTCTTCTTCATCGGCGATTGGGTGTTATCACTATTCTCCGAGGATGATGATGCGGTCAGTGGATGCTCCTCCGAAAGGTTTAATGGTGGTTGGTTCGCCGTTTTCGACTGGAGTTTTGGAGGCTGATAGGGTTTTTAGAGGGAGTGTCGGTGGTGGATATCATGGCTATGGACATGGTCATGGACATGGACATGGACATAGCCGGAGCTGGGTTGATTTGATGAGTGAAGAAACTTCATCTCTTAGTTCCAAAACTGATACAGGTAAATAATAGTTTCTCTCTCTCTGTCTTCTGCTCTTGGATACAATGAATTTGAAATTAGCACTCTTAACTTTGGCTATCGAATCATATAATCTTGAAAAGAACCAAGATTGAGCTGATTCTTGTGGAACTACGTTCAAGATCTAAGCTTTGGTGATTTTGAAACATGAAATTTGTGCAGAGGAGAAAGCAGAGGATACAAAGGAAGGAGAGATGACGACGGCGGTGCAATCTCCGGTGATTTCAAGAAGAGATATGGCTACTCAGATGAGCCCTGAGGAAGCTAGTCCTAAGAATTCCCCACCATTGGTTGTTTCTGTGATTGATCCTCCTTGTAGAGGTGAAGTGAGAGAAGTGAAAATGGATAAAGGAGCAAGGATGATTAAGCGTCCAAAGAGACGAGTAATGTCTTCTAGAGTTATTAGAAGACAGCAACCTGAGGTTGAAGACAACTCTGAAGCTTCTGCTTCTTCTTCTTCGTGGGATATCTCAGAACCAGCCATGACTCTTTCAAAGTAATCTAACATATAGATTGTTTATATATCTGTTTCTTCTTGGTCAGCCATTAATGTTATTTCTCTTTGTGTGAATATATTTGCAGGTTGCAAAGAGAGGAAGCGAAGATAGCAGCTTGGGAAAATCTGCAGAAGGCGAAAGCAGAAGCCGCCATTAGAAAACTAGAGGTCAGTGCTCCTTCAGTTACTTGTACAAGCTCCTCACAAACCAACCAGATCATGAACTGTTTGTTATACACTGAGACTGAGTTATCTTTGAATTGAATTCAACAGGTGAAGCTGGAGAAGAAGAAATCAGCATCAATGGATAAGATCTTGAACAAGCTTCAAACCGCTAAGATGAAAGCACAAGAGATGAGGAGAAGTTCAGTATCAAGTGAACATGAACAACAACAGGGGAATCATCAAATCTCCAGAAACTCAGTGAAGATCACTCATCTTGTCCGAAGACATATTTTCATGACTTGCTTTACTCCTCGTGTTGATTGCAGAAAATCTTCATCTGCTCTCTGAATATTGTTTTTCGAGAAGACAATTTGAACAAAAGAAACAAATGTACACTGCAAATTTTCTTGTAAAGTTTTCTCGGTTCGAACTATTACTTCTTTGCATAATACATTATCACAAAACAGGTTCACTGGTTTCCCCTGTAAAAACATAATTAAAACCTTCAATCAAATTGATCCGGAGGATTCTTAACAAGTGAAGTTTATACAAATGACAAAGCCAAAGCTAATGATATCTGTCTGCTGCATTAGTATGGCCGGTACCTCCAGTCTGATCTTGATGGTCTTGCGTTTGGCATTCCATATCCCCACTAGCAGATTTAATACGAAATGAATCAGAAACCAGATGTATAAAGAAACTTTGGTTAAGTTAAGTGTTCGGTTATGTATTTGTATACTCACATCGTCCAAACTCATGCCTCCATAAATTCAACCAAAAGCGCGCATAGGACCTCCATAGCCACCAAAATATTCAGGACGAGAAAAACTTAACATGGAACTTCCAACGGGGCTAAGTCCAGCTTTATCAAGAGGTGTTGCTGAATCTATTGCTACCTACAATGTAGCTTCTTTAGACCTCTCTTTAAAAGGATTCTTGTTCCAAGCCTTAATATGCAAAACCATCAATTATAAAGCTTTTTGTTACCTCTTGTCCACATATTTCATGAGATCTTCGGGATACACGATCTGCGACACCATTTTCAGCAAAGGTAACAAATCCAAAGCCTCTATGTCCACTTCTCTTTGGGCCCTGTTAAAGAAACATGAACGTTCAATATGTTGACCAACGTTTTCTGTGAATGTTCTCTCTGTAACTTACAAACTTACCTTCGGAATATAAGCATCTTGAATACGACCAAATCTTCCAAAATAATCGCGAACATCATCAACGGATGCTTCTTGAGGAAGCCGTCCAACAAAGATCTTATTTCTCATTCCCCTCGCTGGCTCCCCTCCTAAGTCAAAGTCAAAAATCCCTTTAACAATTTGATTTTTTTTTGTTTCTAATTAGTATTGGTATTATATAATGAGTCTTACTTCCATAAAACGAGGCTGGATTATCATACAAAGTAAGAGCACCAAGCGCTGCATATCTTGTAGCTGCAGAAATGTAAGCATCATAAGCCCCATAACCACCTGGAGCTCCAAATCCACCCGCAACAGCCACAAGTGGGCGCGACATTCTAGCCACTGGAGGTGGTCTAGGCGGATGATCATCCTCCTTTGGTGTTGCCCTGTCAACAGCAACCGTTGTACCTCCCAGATCATGAGTGTCTTCCATCAGATCCTCCACTGAATCTGAAATCACAAAATACAAGGTTTCTTCTGAATTTTAAACTTTTACAAACAGGTTACAGATGAACTAAAACTGTGACATTATCTATAGCCAGGACAGTATTAGTTGCTTCTGTTTTCCTTCTCATGAGTGTAATTTAAGCAAAAAGACTAACCAGCACTAGCGAATGTGATAAACCCAATTCCTCGGTGTTGCTTTGAGGTGTGGTCGTAAAATAGAAAATGTGGAAATGATATCAAATCCAGGGCATGAAAAGCTAAAGACTTGCGCCAGATCTGACCACAAACTGTTCAATATTTTCAGACACACAATTAGATAATGATAGATTACCTTAGGCATGTATAAGTCTGTTATTTCCCCATACCTCTCAAAATGGCTACAAAAGAGTACAGAAGGAATACTTATATTTTCTACAGTTATTAGAAACCATTCTTAAAAATAAAACACATTAGAAGCAAAGCGGAATACCTTCGAAAATCTGATTCAGAGACTGATGTATGAAAGAAGTCGAGCAACAAAGATCCTCGTCACCTTCTTAGCAGGCTGTCTCATCTCTTCCTGGCACAATGACATAACCCTCTTGAACAAAGATAATAGGGAAAAAAAACTAATTTCTTATTAAATTCACAAAAATCCATGTACCAACCTTTGGTGTAGCCACTTTTACTTCCAAGATCCTGTTCCCTAAAAAGTGTTCACCTTTCAACGCGTTCTACAAGTTCTCAAAAGAAACAAACACTAAGACATATTTTCCAATATACAAAAAAGTATCCAACGACCATTGAAACACACATGCAACTAAGTAATTTCACCTTTGCATCTTCAGCTGAAGCAAAAGTGACATATCCAAATCCACGAGATCTTCCAGTTGATCGATCCTAAAACATAAAACATCTTCAGATGACAATGCAATCCTCCGAGTCTCCAAATTTAATATTCAATTTTCAATTTCAAAACTTAGAAAGACTCAAATGCAAACCTTCATGACAATACAATCCTCCAAGTCTCCAAATTTAGACATGTAATCCTTAAGCCCATCGGAATCAATATCCCAAGGGATACCCAAAACCTATAAATCAATTCGATTACACATAAAAGCATCGCAATTGCTCCATTCATACACAAATTTTCTGGAATTTAAGCCAAAAACGAATAACGAAATGTAAACAAAAATTCGAAACTTGAGCTCAATGCCAAGTAAAAACCCAAATTACCACAAGCTTCCGCTCCATGAGAAGAAAAAATTATAGATCTGATGAGGAATTGAAACCTTAACACACTCTCAAAAAAATCTATCTTTCTCAGCGACCACTCTTCTCTCCCTCTAAATCTCTCACACTCGTCTCTTCCTCTTTCTCCTGCAAACCACAAGCACATCTCTTTCTCACACAACAATATCATCAAACACCAAATCATCATTCTTTTTGGGAATACGGATTTCTCTCCGATTAAAGTTTTCAGGAAATGAAAATGAAACTTTTAATTATCTTTTAGATTCGAAATTCGAAAACTCACACACTGACCTTTGAAATCTCTCTCGCTCTCTTCTACAAGGAAACTCTAAAATGGTCAGGCCCTTTTTCTGGATTTCCAATTTTCGAAATTGTCTGTCAACTGAAACTAATGGCTCAAAATTCAAATTTGTAAAGGGAGGAGTGGGAATTTCCCGGTGATATAACGTTCACCGTCCATCGCAGTTCCGCGATTGGTGACACGTGTTAAACACTCATTTCTTTTGACGATAAGCCTCTATGGGCTTGTCTTGTTAGGTTTAAGTGGGCCTAAAAATAATAACTCACCCATCATAATGGGTTTGAAACATTTAACAAACATAAAACTAATTATGAAAACGATAAGTTTTTTTTTTTTTGTTATATGAATGAATACTTCATACGATATAAGTTCTCATTTAGCTGAATGTATATACATGCTGAATATACATATAGAGTAAAACCTCTATAAATTTAATATCGGTCATATTTTGTTAATTTATAAAACTATTAATTATTTTATTATTATTTATCGTTCTTACATTTATTAATTTTTAAAAACATTCATCTTTATCTTATTTATTCTTCTTTCGTTTATCTTGCGAAGCCTTACAAAATTTTGAAATTCTAGTTAACGCTCTTAGATTTGTAACTTTTTGAAACATTAATTTTATTTTATTTATTTATTTTGTGTTTACCTTGTGAAATCTAAAGAACAGAAACTTAGTTTTGCTTTTGAAACATTTATCTTTATTTTATTTATTCTTATTTGCATTTACCACGTGAAGTCTAAGAACAAAAAAATTGAAATTCTAATCAACGTTAAACGCAGTAGGAATTAATAAAATAAAGATAAATGTTTCAAGAACAAACATAATTTTTGTTCTTTAGGTTTCACAAGGTAAATGCAAAAAAGAATAAATAAAATAAAGATTAATTTTTCAAAAAAACTAACAAATATAAGAAAAAAACTAAAAGTTCTAGTTTATGTTTGTAACTTCTTTTTTTCCTACTAATTACTTAATAACAGATTACATTTATTATTTACAATATTATAGAAAAAAAATCGATTAAAGGCTTACAAAATTATAATTGTTAGTTTTCCTTAAACACTAATTGTTATAATGTATTTAGATTTTGAAAACATTCATCTTTATCTTCTTCGTTTTTTAGCCTATTACATCATCATCATCAATGATATTTAATCTAACTTTACAAATGCTGATCAATCTATCTAATTCATTCATTCTTCTTGTGTTTACTATATGAAACTCACATTTAAATTTTGGATTCTGACATACACGGGAGTACTTTTCTTTTTAAATAAAAAGAAGATAATTCGAAAACTAAATTTTTATAAGATTCATAAAGTTGTAATCTTCTATTTATATCTTATTATTCGGCAACTCTTCCACGGAGCATAGCTCACACAATTTTATCTCACCTAAATCTGTACTTATAATAAAATTTAAATACCGATAATTTATTTTTGCTGTAATTCACATCATCGTTGCTAACTACTTGAATCATATAAATTTATACGGATCCTTAATAAAATATATGTGAGATTTTCAATTAACATTGTACCTTTCATATATCTTAGTTTTGCCACACGATTGAAGAGCAAAATTATACATTTAGTCTTTATCGCAAAATCAAACAACGATCATTCTTCAAAATTGCCCCCATTTAGATATTGTTGGCTAGTAAGTTGTAACTGTTTTACTTTAAAAAAAATATTGTAGTTTTTAGGTGAATTTCATGTATTTCGTAGTTTGATAAAGATAGAATTCGTTAATAATATGGGGATTTTTTAAAAAAGTTTTATCAATTTTGAAAATATTCATAGAATTTGTTGGCAAGTCAAGATGCCTTTTAACTATAAAGCACTGGGAAAGTGTTAGCTGCATTAACTAGAATTTCTGGTATTTTAATTAAATGTTAACATGTCTTTTAAAAATTTATAATACTATAACTACTGATGTGGACTTACAATCATAAAACTTATAATGTTGTAGGTTTGTTAATTATTGTTAATCACATTTCTTTTCATAGAAGTGTATAGTGAGATAGGTATGTGTTTATTTTCTCTAACAACAAAGAAAATTGGAAACATTTAACTATTAGTTTCATGAATCTTGTGTATAACAATATCTAAAGTGAAATCAAACTAATTTTGTTCTATATTCAGACAGCATTAAACTTCGAAATAAACTAAATGAAACTGAAATAAAGATTATTACTTTGGTAACACAGTAATATGAGTTATTTAAAGCCAACTAACAATTTTAGTGCTAATTATTTTTAGAAAAAACAAATAATTTAGTATCGAATGATATTAAAATATAGAGCATGTACAGGTTGTTTTTTTTTTGAAAATTAATGTACAGGTTGTTAATGGTGTGTGGATGAGATTTTTACAATTATTTTCTTAATTAAACACTGTTTCTACTTTATACAAGAGAAATTCACTCATCACCCCCAACAATTATTTCATCAAATATTCACAGCCATATAAATACTTCACAGGTTGGGAAATAAAATAAAAATCTCAAAAAAAATTGATAAGATCTTCCATCCGATTTTTACGCTAGTTAAGAAAAACGTGAATCACATGGTAGATCTTGAAACAAACGTGTAGAAATACGAATCTAATTGATCAAATATTTAAATTAGAAAATCAACTTTAACAAAAAAAAAGAGTAAAATAGAAAATCATCAAACAAAAATAATAAACATCTTTAAAAAATTTATCTATTAAATTTACATCAGTATAACATTATCTATCTTTATAGCTAAAAATATAAAAGTATTTAAAAAGAGCTTATATTATTAAAGTTAAAGCTAGAAAACATTATATTTAAATCATTAAATTATGAATGAATTTATCTTTTAATGGTGCTATGGTTGATTTTGATGACATGTTTTGTAATTAATATATAAAAGCGCGTGATGCGCACGGCAAGGAAGAAATATACATGTAGAGTGGGGCAAACAAGAGTCTACGTTCTCTCACCACCCACGTTTTCTTTATGGGACGCTATTTCTTCTCCTAGCCAAGAGGAAATTTATAAACTGGTAAAATAAATTAAACAAATACAGTATCCTTATAATCACGTGCATTAATTACACAACAAACTTTACTTATTTTTTCCTTCTTTTCTTTTTTTTTTACGTTCAAAAAATGGCAAAAAAACCTACAGAGTATATATAAAAACACAAGTAGGGTTGCAGAAGAAGAAGAAGAAGAAACTAGAGAGAAACTGTTTCATAGACTTTTTTTCTTCTTCTTCTTTTTGCGTTTAGCTCTAAATTAATGGAGTGGATTCGTCGAGAAACAATTGGTCACGGGAGCTTCTCCACCGTTAGTTTAGCCACTACTTCTGGAAGTTCTACGGCGTTTCCGTCGATGATTGCTGTCAAATCATCCGGAGTTGTGTGTTCCGCCGCGTTGATGAACGAGAGAGACGTCCTTGATGATCTCGGTGACTGTTCGGAGATCGTACGGTGTTTTGGAGAAGGAAGGACGGTAGAGAACGGAGAAGAGATTTATAATTTGTTTCTAGAGTATGCTTCCGGTGGTAATTTGGCTGATCGGATTAAGAAATCCGGTGAAGCGATACCGGAATTTGAAGTGCGGCGAATCACGAGATCGATTGTTAAAGGATTGTGTCATATTCACGCGAATGGTTTTTCTCATTGTGATGTGAAGCTTGAGAATATTTTGGTATTTGGTGACGGAGATGTGAAGATTTCTGATTTTGGATTAGCGAAACGGAGAAGTGAAATTGGGGAAGAAGATATTAGGGTTGAGATTAGAGGAACTCCTTTGTATATGGCACCGGAATCTGTAAATCACGGCGAGTTTGAATCTCCGGCGGATATTTGGGCATTGGGATGCTCTGTAGTTGAGATGTCGAGTGGTGAAACGGCATGGTGTTTGGAGCAAGGAGTTATGAATCATGTAATGTCTTTAATGGTTCGTATTGGTTCCGGTGATGAAGTTCCGAGAATTCCGGTTGAACTGTCGGAGGAAGGTCAAGATTTCGTGAGGAAGTGTTTCGTGAAAAACGCGGAGGAGAGATGGACGGCTCAGATGCTTTTGGATCATCCATTCTTAGCCGTTGATGATGATGAAAGTAGTAGTACTAGTGTTCCATTGAGGTGTGGCGAAGAAGACGGGGTTTCGGTTTCTGGTTCTGCTTCGTTTTCACCGAGAGATCCTTTTGATTTCCCCGGTTGGAATTCGGTTCAAACTCCGGTTAACGATTCAGTTACGTTTAATTCTTTGGTACGTTCGCCGGAGGAGATAATCAATGGTTTGGTCACAGAGACGGTACCTGATTGGTCAGGTTCGTGTGATTGGGTCAACGTCAGATGTCATGAGTAGTTTTTTGCTATGTTCAAAATGCCGTTACGCGTTAATCGGGCGTTTGAGTTGGGTCTAGCGATTAATAAAAAAATTAGAGATTAATAAAAATTAATTAGAAACTAGTGTTTTTAATTATTTTATTTAATTAATTTAAAATAATATATATGATGTTAAAAACAAGTTATTATAATGAAAATCTTTATAGAGATACAAAATTCAATTAAACTACAAAATTATGTATCTAAATAAAACCAAAACTATAACCTTAAATAAGTTATTAGACTTTTGAATTTTCAAATTGATTTTAAAATATGATTTTGGCCCAACAAAATTCATGTCAACAACTAAATTTGTCACATACACGTGAGAACAAATGTGAAAAAATAAATGTGGAGTGAGAATAAAAGAAAAGGTAATGACGAACAAAAAGTGGAAACATCTCACATCGGTGAGAAGGAAAACAACGTTACAAAACATTTCTTATAAATATAATACTGCGTTAATGAGGGCTCATTTCAAGTAAATATATTTTTTCAAGTTCAATTTAGTCCAAAAAAATTAATTAATCACTAAAAACCGATTTTGAACTAATCCGATTAATATAAACGATTTGGTCAAAATCGCAAGGGTGTTTTGCTGTGGAGAGAGAGACCAAGTCATTTGTGTGGAGATTATTATGGGAAATCAGAATTGACGGTCATGATTTAATCCTTTGTTTAATTAGCTCTTTGACTATGTAAATGATAATTAGAATCTTCTTGGAAGAAACTGAGTTTTTTTGCGAATTAATATTCGTTACAGAGAATCTCACAATTTGAAAAAGAAAAAGCTTCGATTTATTTAATTTGTTGAAGAAAGTCAACGGTCTAATTCCAGGTAATACATGACATTTCTGTGCACATATAAATCCACATGGTGTTATAATATTAAAAAAAAAAAGACAAAAAGTAAATGACTAAACCATACACATTAATCACTAATCAGAAAATAGTAATACATCACTTTTAAACGACCAACAGAATCCTAATAATTAAAAATTATAAATCAAGAAAATTCCCAAGTAACACAACTGTCAACCAAACGCCGCGTTTTCATTAATATCATTAATCTCCATCGCTTGAAAACATATACCTTCGCAATTACTTCACCGTTCTCTCTATTTCTTCTTTGCGCTTTCATAAACCCTAAAACCTTTGCGTATCATCGAAATATTCGGATTCTAATGACTGATTCTATGTTTTTCAAATGCAGGGCTTCGATTTCTTCCCAAAATGTTTCTTTAACCTGATGATCATAGCGTTCTGTATATCATCTTTAGTTCACAGTCTCGAGGTCTTAATACACTTTCTCTTCTAAATTTTATGAATCTTTTAAGAAGTTTTTAAAAAATTAGTAACAGAGAGATCGATTTTGTTCACAGATGGGAGAAAGTAGAAACATGTAGTTCGAGCAGCCAATGCGACGCCGGATTGAGCTGCCAGAGCTGCCCAGCGAACGGAAACACCGGGTCGAGTTGTACCCGGATCCAACCTCTCAACCCGACTTCCAAGGTTGAATATTCTTCAATTTATTTTTTTTCAATTTTGAGGATGATAGTGGATTGCATGTGGTTTTGATGATGGGTAGGTGAATGGTTTGCCGTTTAACAAGTATTCATGGCTGACAACACACAATTCGTACGCAATGACGGAGGCAAATTCGGTCCTTCTCTCCCCAACGAATCAAGAAGACTCCATCACTAATCAGCTTAAGGTCCATTAGAATTTTTTACAACTTTTTCTTGCTAAATTTGAAAGTATCGTTGCCTTGAGTTTCAATAAAAGGCAATATCAGCGTTAGTTGGTGGCTTTGAATGAAACCTTTTTTATTTTATTTTTGAAACATCCGAGTTTTAATTATTTGCCACGTGTAATAGACTAACAACGATTCAATTATTAGACTTTTTCTTCAATGCTTTGTTCTTTTAGATGTTTGAATTGTCAATTTGTGAACCGTCACTATCATTTTAATTGAAATTAGAATTGTGGGTTTGTTGCAGAATGGTGTTAGAGGGATTATGCTGGATACTTATGATTTTCAGAACGATATATGGTTGTGTCATTCCACTGGAGGGACTTGTTTTAATTTCACAGCCTTTGTAAGTTGCAATTAAAATCATTTTAATTTGTGTTATGAGTAAAGAGAAATTGATTTTAAGTATTGGTTTCCAACGAATTAACATGCAGCAACCAGCTATCAATGCGCTTAAAGAGATCAATGATTTTCTTGAATCAAACTTATCTGAGATTGTTACTATTATCCTTGAAGATTATGTCAAGTCTCCACAGGGATTGACTAAGGTAGTACATTTGCCAAATGCTTTTAATACCATTCTTTTGTTAGTTTATGTATCTGATGCCAATTATTAATCTTATGTAGATGGCAATGATGGAATGAAAGATGGATCATGCTCCAGTCGATCTGAATCTTCTTCATTGGATACCAAGTCTCGGTCTTTGGTTTTTCAGAACTACTTTGATACCAATCCGAATTCAACGCAAGCTTGTGCAGATAATTCCTCTCCGTTGATCAATATGGTGAGAACTTGTCACGAAGCAGCGGGTAAAAGATGGCCTAACTTCATAGCTGTCGATTTTTACCAGGTGCTCCTTTGACAAATCGAACAATTTTGTAGAGCTGGTCTTCTATAAGTTTGTTCCTTTAAGGAACCCGGAAGTCGAATTTTCAGAATTTCTTTGTGCTTTTTGATGTTTATTCACAGAGGAGTGATGGTGGAGGAGCTGCAGAAGCTGTAGATGAAGCAAACGGTCGTCTCACTTGTGGTTGTGACAACTTAGTCTATTGCAAGGTTTGTATTCTTCTTCTTTATGAGCAGTCTCTTTTGTCTCAAATTAGGTTCTTAGTTTCTTGAAACTCTTTTAAGATTTGAGTAGAAAAATCCTTGAGGTAATGATAAATGTTTTTTTTTTTGCATGTATGCACATGTCAAACGCACCTTTTGGCACATGTGATGCTCCTCCTCCGGAATCGGCTCCAAAACCAGTGGCCGGTGGGACAGATTCTTCAAGAAATCCGAGAAATATTCCGGCGGGTGATGCTGAATCTACAGCTATTGGATTGTCATCTCTTGTTCTGATCTCTGCGGCAACTCTCTTGATGTGGTGATAGTTCCTCAGTGAGCACAGTTTGCTTTGATATAATACAAATGATTTTATTTCCCCTTTATACATTACCACGAAATGACCAAACATATTGGTGAGTAAAAAAAGTTTTTTTGATATTATGATGTTTGTAAAAAGAGAGATCAGTGGCAAAGCTGATACTATGTATACATTACACACACACTGAACCAGACAACCTATATGTAAAAAAAATCAATGAAGTTCGCCGACAGGAGCTTCGTTGAGCCAGAAGAAGTGGATAAAGTCATACAACTTGGCGCTGACACTAACCTGCAAGTGTAAGTAAACAATTAGGTTTTCCTCTCTGAAAGCTCTTGATACAAACAGGTTTCTCAGGGTATTTCGGTTGATTGTTATCTCTTTGATGCAACGGTTTCTTATCTCTTTCAATGGCTCTAGCTCTTCCCTAGCTTCATCTTCATGGCAGTAACCAAAAAAAAAAAAACAATCAGTCATAAGCATTTGTCAGAATCCTGTGAAGTATTGAGAACTCTGTTTTATAACCTGCATTGCCCACGCCAATAACATTGCCACACCACATAGGTAACCTTTCACCAACCTTAGGATCCGGAAAGAGAAGATTAAAAGAATAGAATTTTTAAAAGAAAACAAATGCCTTTCTTTTACCTTTGGAGGTGGTTCGTTCTCTCCAGTCATTATATCAACCAGAGGGTAACCCTCTTTTCCAAATAATCTGTAAGTAGGCTTTTTACATGGTTTTGATACCTAAAGAGGCAGTTAATATCAAGAAGAACACTCAAATTTTGAAGCAATATTCTCAATGCGGAAATGAGTCCAGAGCTCATACCTTAGTAACATCTTCAGATAGTTTGATCCGAGGCCGATTGTTTATTTCCACCAATTAGAAAACACAACCTAACGCAGTTTGCGAATAGCAAGTCACTAAGTTGGTTCCAATACCAAAAGCATCTACTTCATGACCCTTTTCGACAGGAAAAACACATTTTGTCACATTTAAAGTTGAGACCTATAGGGAATATTTTCCTAAGGTTAAGCAGAGATTTTACCTGTTTAGTTAGAGCATCGACTGTTTCTTCGTTTACTAGCAGTGATGATCATCTTCCCAAAATCCATAACTTTGAGTTCTCTCTCTGTGGCACAAAAAATTTTCCTGACCTCAGTAGAAAGATAGGCTAAGTTCCCTGAATCCAGCCTAATGCCTACTGCTTTGTATCTGCGGAACAGCACAGTCACGAATCTTCAAAAAAAGTGCAATGCAAAACAAAGATGAGAATCCACCGACCACGACAAAGATCCCTCCATGTTTTTGTTTGGTTAAGCAAAGATACAAACTTTTATGATTACATAAGTACATTTAGGTGAATTTTCTTAGCAGCTAAAGTCATTAACTATATAACTGTAGATGAAATATTATTAGATTAAGCTATTCAATTCGATAAAACTTTCATGAAAAAATAACATTGTTATTGTCCAAACTATTATGGGTTAGGTCCATTATGTCGGTCCACTATGAATGACCGGCAATCTGAACATGCAAGGAGAAAACAAGATTTTGGAAATGGGTTTTAATATGGATACAGTAAATTCAAAATTTTATTATGGGTCAGGTCTGTTGTGTTGTGTAGGCCAACATGGTCATAGTCTATGTAACAGATAAGGCCCATTATGTTCTTACGATGATCTAATTCGTCATGCTAGTCATTTTCTTTATTTGAAAAGTTTTAAGATTATTTTTTCGTGGATCAAAATTTAAAAAAAAAAAAAACGAAAAAGCTGCAACTTTCGCTTTAATTTTCACGGTCTACCATAATTCATGTAATTTTATTGAATTATTTTCCAAGAACGTGATGAATCATACTATAAAATCAACATAGGCGCAGACATAACTTCTTGGGAATTAGCCTAGATTTGACTTATCATCCATAGATTAGCAACTGCAATCCTCTATCCGATATCCGCAATATATTCTCAAAAAATATACTACTCCAACTTATAATAAATTAGAACTACGCCACGTACATATATATACTTAAAACCTATTACAAAAATGCGGGTTAAGTCACCTTAAATTCTTATGGATTTCTGTTTAAATCGTCCGTTAAATATGTAGGGAAACAGGTATTTATACCATTTTCTCTAGATAGTTAGCTAATTTATCACTTTTTCTTTTTGAAAAAGTTGGGTTGCTTTTTATAGAAAACTGTATAAACACTAAGGTACACTTGTATAATACGAAATGATCAACATCGTTTTCCTGATTTGGATATTTCGTAGTTAGTATTTTGATACTTTAGTCTATAACTCTTATTATATAAACGCAACGATTAATTTCGTGAGAGAGTTACAGAAAATTATGAAAGGGATTGAATATGGAGAAAAAGTAGGTACGAGTCACAATTTGTACCCTTAATTTGGGTGGTTCCCATGCTTATTACGACATTTTTAGATGGACCACGAGATTTTCTACTTTTATGAAATTTATAAAGTTGTCAAAATAAGCATAAACACGAAATAGTATGCCTCTTTCCGAATTAGAAACTCGTGAGAGTCTTTAGTCTCTAGAAACACGAAAGTGTAACTAAAAAAAACATATTGGGATGTGAAAACATCTTTCATTCTTTAAGACTTTGTTGGTGAATTCGGAAAGAAAAGTCGAATTTATTGACTAATTAAGACTACTAACTTTAATCTTAATAGACCTTTTTGGTCTAGACCAAATAAAACACTATATTAACCAAGTTTACCACGAGAAGTTTTTAATCTGGTTTTCGTTTCGGGATTTTTATTTTTACTTTTTGGTTTGTGAAATGTAAAAATATATAAAAACAAATTTAAGTTAATTCGGTTTGACAAATTTTTGGTTTTTGAAAGGAATTCATTTCTTTAAAGTATATTATTTGTTTTGATGTATCTTTTAAACTAAAACTTCTGACTGATTTGATTATTTTTAAAGTCTGAAATGATTCAGTCTCAAATCTGATTTACTTGGGTTACTTAAAAAAATTATATTCGGTTTAGTTTTCAGATCCGTTTAACATTGGTTTGTACAGTACTATAAGATACGTAGACAGTAAATGATTTTATAATGTGATTTCAAATTTTTGTTCATGGAAACAATATAAAAGAGCGTTAACAAATCCGATGAGAGTTTACCATAAATGGAAAATGCGTTGAAAGTGATGGGACAAAACAAAGACAATGAGGTAAGAAGATTGTCGGTAAAGAACAACAAATATATAACGAAGCTATGTCTGCTTAATTGATCTCCACTTTTTTTTTTTTGGGTGGCACTTCACTCCCACCGAAAAGAGATTCTTCAAGAACAAAAATACAAGAACTATTATTACTATGTAAAACAAAATGTATCTATACCTTTGATTGATAACTTTTCCTGCGACCGCAAAAAAAAGTTACCGTTTGAGAATTACTAAATCAACAAGATGGCAAAATAGTTGCATAAGGTAGCAGCAAATGATGGGCGAGAAGGAGAGCAATTTTCAAACAGCATCATCATGAGTATATTTCAATCGGTTCAGCGAAAGCTATTTTGCTTGTTTTTAACAAAAATATGTTGTTTTTAATTGTCTACCATTTTCAGATATTCTTATTAATATTTAAAATCATTTTCAAAATTTTAATTATTTAATTCATAACTGAAAATATCCGAGAAAGAGATGCGATGGGTATAGGACCTTAAATAACTAAATACCATATTGAACATTATATCAAGAACTAAATTATCTCTTTATCTACTTCATTTTGATCTTCCATCAATCATATTGTCTTATTGTGATTCAAGCGGTTGGGAATCTTGGTGAGGAAAAATCTTATTTTGTCTTAACGATGACCATCATAACTATGTTATTGCTCCTGGAAAGTCTATGCCACCATTCAGAATTTTAAATGTTAGTTATAAGTATTGATAAATTTTTATCATCGACAACTTAAAAAAGATAAATACATTTCATATAACTATATTCTTCCCTTTTTCCACTATACATTCCACTTTATTTAGGCTTTTGATGAAATTTAATTTCACTTTTTTCGCCCTTTTCTTTCAATATTTTCGGACAATAAGACGCATCGAACTAATATCCTAAATATGGAAACTGACATCTTGAATGGCAATACGTAATTAAAAGAAACAAAGCCGAAAAGAAAAACAAATGGCAGACTGTAAAAAGTAACAAATTTATTTTTATCTTGCAGGAGTAAAAACACTTTTTACAACATCAATAATGTTTTTTTTGTTTCAGAGAGTATTCTACTCTCGTGATAAGTGGTCGAATCTATCGTCTACGTGTTTCTGCAGAATAGACAGTGCTTCGTAGATACGATGCAAAAGAAGAGATCTTAAAGTATAACTTAACAGATATTTTCTAAATTTTACTTTTCATAAATATATATTATAATTTCTGGGTTTACTAAAGTTGCTGCAGAACATGAGTTCGCTCATCGCTGGTAACAATAAGGGTCTGATTGGATGTATGTGTTAGAGTAATAGAAATTGGTTGAAAAGAATTCAGCTGAAATCAACTTATATTCACCAGAATAAAAAAATAAAATATGTTTTCTGTCATGTTCAGCAAAAAATAAGGAAATATTCACTCCAATAAAAAGTAGAGTAAATAGTTATGCTATAATTTATTTTTTTTGTTTACTTTATTTTTCTCTCTTCCATTTACTCTAGGTTTTGGTACTTTTTATTTTCTTCGTTTTTTGAAAGAATGTATTTCTACATCTGAAATTTTGTTTCAAAAAATGTCACTTTACATTTCAAATGTGATTTTTCAAATAAAAGTTTTAATGTACCTTATCTTCCAAATTAAAATTATTTGAATATTATTAATATCTTAATTTATATAAAATAAAGGTAATTTATATAATTCTATATTTTCTTAATTTATGTGAAGAATTTTAGAATGAAATTTATAAAAAAAGAGGGAATACTAATCAGACCCTAAGTCTAATCTCTTTTGTGGAGTTTTTCTCGACTAAGCATGAGAGACACCTGTCCTCTTTTGGGACCACTCTAATTTTATTTCACGATTATATGTATGAATAATTTATACTAAACTTACTGAACGTTTTCCGAGAAATGATCCCTATTTAGGTATTTGTTTTTGTCATAATATCTTAATTATGATTCGGTACCAAGTGGATATATTTGATTATTTTCCTTTGCATACACGACATAGTGGATATATATATATATATATATATATTTGTCTTTTTAAGGTAAGAGGCCAAAAGTGTGTCGACGATAAAAGGGGTCAATAAATTAAGAAAACGCAAAAGTAAAACAGAGTTGAAATTCATCACTCTTGCAATGTTTTTCAAAATCTTGACGACGTTGATAATTTAGTTATATAAATGAAAATTTTCAATCGAAATAATATGAATCGAGTTAATTCCAACGAATAAAAATGAAATCAATTTTAGCTTAAGTGTTTTTTCTTTTCACGTTTATACACTGAATCAAACCGAAAAATCTAACATCAGAACTCAATTGGTATCTTAAAATTTATCGAAATTTGAGCATACCATGCAAGCCAACCTAGACTATAATACTAATTACAATCTCGTTTTATATCACATAATTAATCCCAATTTTATTTTTTCCGTCACAGGTTCCATTTTTTATTTCAACCAAATTAGCAATGGCATACCTAGTCCAATATTATATTCGATTTCGAAACTCTAAACAAATATGTATGTATCCACGACCACATGCATTAAAATTTATTCTTTAAGGAATGATTTTATAACATTCTAATAGGAATTATGTACTGAAACTTTCCTCCGATGTATTAACAGATCTTAATTAGTTTTTAAAAGTGAACTTGGATTATAAAAATGAAAATATCGGTTTCAGATTCTAGGTGTTGCTTGCAAGTTGTTCGTTTTCTAGGAGACTCCATAAGCAAAAAAGCATATCCACTAATTATTTTAGTTGTACATATTTTTAATTGGTATCTAAACTTTTTCGATTGACGAATTTAATATTAAAGCACTAAGAGCATTCACGAAGTGTACTAACATGTTGAGTAATACGATTATCCTCGTGAGACTACAAATCTTGCCACTTATAGAAATAATTAAAATTACAATACAAGCCCTCATGCCATTATCATATTTTTGAAGTGACGACTTCAGTGACGAAATTAGGTTCATCTTAAATTTAATATTCCATAAAACTCGTACTTAAGAACTTATATTATTTTAAAAAATGATTCAATAGACAGTTTCTACTCATGGACCGACTGATTCCCTTATCGTATAATTAAAAATATTTGAGTAAACTAATAATAAAGTTTCGAAATTCCCCAGGGAAGTCTGCATTCATTGGTTCACCGTACCGCTTCCTCGTACACTAATCTCCACTTGCCTTTAAATCCTAGACAATTTTATTTTCTTGACTTGCTCAAATAAATACATGTATAAATACGTGTACTCGTACACGTGACTTAAATTATTTTACTGTCTCTTGAAATACATGAAAGGTTTTTCATTTTTTGTTACTTTTTATATATATATAAGTTATTGATATACTTTTAGAATGCTAAATTGGTTTTAGCTAAATGATTTAATAATGAAATTATGTATTTATCAGATAGGCTACGACGAGAAATACAAAATTTAATTGGAAACAATTTATAGAGGTTGAATGTTTTGCACAAAACTAAAGTTTGGGAAATGATAAAAGAGTATTTCTATTAAAAACATCGATTTTTCCTTCTTTCCAATTAAAATTTGGGAAATTATAAAATATTTCGAATGATCTTAAATTCAAGTAGTTCCAGTCAATAGAAAGTCAATTGCTATAACTTCATACAATTCCGTCCCATTTGTATCATTTGATTGGGTAAGTAGTGAGAATTTCATTTGTAAGGGAAGAGTGTATTGTCATAGTTCTCCATCTAAATTTTCTTCGATAATAAGAAAATCCCAAATCTAGATATATATTAAATTTAGAGATCTATCAGTGATAAATCAGATATTCATGTCCTTAAATTAAAAGGTTTTTGATAGTCTACAATAAATTTATTACGATTTTATTATAAGAGGAAAATATATTTTAATACACAACTATAACAATGATATGAAAGTAAATCATTCATAACCCCATTGTAATTCCAAATAGTTAACCCAAAGGTATATAATATAGTAATTATGGGTGGACAAAGATTGGATATTTGGAAATTTTAGAATATTTGAATCCAAAAATAATTATTTAAAATTGGATCCGTCAATATCTACATATATCTGAATCTGATCCAGATCCGCCAAAAATAATAAAAATTATTTAAAATATAAATTAATAAAAATATCATATAAAATATTTTAATTTATAAATATTTTGAAACATATTTACTATATAAAAATTTAAAATACGCAAAAAATTTTAAATAAAATTTATTTTTTTATATTTTACATAAATTTCTATCTATCATCTACTATATATATAAATATTATATATTTTTAAACAACAACTATAAATAAAACAGATTTAAATATCTGAATTTCAAAATATTTAGATATGGATCCAAACATTTCGGATATCTAATTGTTTGGATTATATTGGAATGGATCCTGCATTAGGTTTTATATCTCGAATATTTTGCTCACTTTTAGTATATTATTATGTAACCAAATAGATCAACCGAGATTTTAAGGAGGAACAAATTATTCAGGGTAAAAATGAAATCTAGGAAAGGATTTACGAATTAGTGTAAGAGCATGAAACATTAGATAAAAATTTTAACCTTTTTATTAAAAAGAGGAGAAAGGAAGGGAAGCCGAGAAGTCTCTCTCACCATACTTGAAAATGACCACTCATCTCTAACAATCCCCAATTTTTATTTGCTACTTTTCTCTAAGTAATTTATATTTTCCAAGATTTTTTTGTTCATAATTTTTAATTAGTATTTGAATATTATTATTATTTTCTTTTTCCAACTAACGGTCTCATAGCCTGTAGCCACTATGATTTATGGATATTTAGAGTAGAGGCTGTGTAAGAAACGAAGAAGAGATATTGCGGTTGATAATTCATTTTAAACTTTTGTTGAGATCGTAAATAACTCTGAGAATTTTTTCTTACTCCATTAGGGAATCATCATTACCAATCTATAAAAAAATATCTCCCTCGTCTCACTATTAATACTGTAAAAAATAAATGTCACTGTTCTTTTTTCTGTCGGTTAAAATATCTACAAAATGGACAAAACCGAAAACATCATTTTTACTTTCCATGATGATTGATAATAGAACTTTGAAAATAGCATAAACTTGGAGCTTTCTTAATTTTGTATGGATGACTTAAATCTCGCATTTAATAATATATGTGTGCGTATATATACACACCTACATTTATAACTTTTAGATTTTTTTAAAAATAAACATATTTATAAAAATACAACATAATTGAATTATCTGTGCTATAGTTTTGATGAAAAAAATATAGTAATATTAAAAAGGAAGTCCAAAACATATTTTGTACAATATTTGTTTTAAAACAATCTTGTATGTTCATTAACCTTTTATTATAACCGTTAAATATGTAGTCATAATTTTCCACCACGATTTTCTTACAGCTGATTGATGAGTTGAATCTTAGATTAAACTTCTTGATATTAGAGACTGTTTAGGCAAAAATAATTTCAAAACAACTGATTTTTTAAAATCAATTGTAAGCTCGTAATTGTGCGTCGTGTGGTTAAACCTTTTCCATTTGGCATTTATACGAGCTGAACACAATTGAATGTCAATTTATAGGATTTTATGGTTAGAAAGTGACCTTAAAGTATGTTAGCATTCGATTTATGCAGATTCCAACTTTATCAAACCAATGTAGCAAAAGGAAAACCATGTGTTTATATATACTACTATATACCCACCTGCCAAAATTTTATTAACAAAATGTAATATATATATATATATATATATACCTGAATAACTAACTATGAAAATATTTTCACACATGGATGTAATAGGGTGAGAAGTGTCCAAGACATATTATAAAATGAAATAAAGGAGGGATATATTAATTGCAATATCGATTTGAAGGAGGAATATCTAAACAAGTTAGGGCTGAACACATATGTAGATAGGTGCAGGTAACATATAAAGCAGTAATGTTTTAAAATCTTAATAAATGTATTGAGAGAAAACAACAAAAGACAACTCATTGACAAATCTCTTCTCAGCCTTTTTAGTCAGAACATCTCAAATCACACAATTATCCAATTTCCCATATAGCTATATATTATATATTCTTACCCGATCGAGCGAAAAATATTTCCATTAATTGACCAAATTAACAAGAGGTTTTTAGGGGAATAAACAAAAGAAATGCCGATAATTAATTAACTTAATGACCAAAAACATATGGGCTTTGAAGGTTCATTTTTTCGAAATTGTTTCTTATATATTATATTAGAAAGATTTAATATAAAATTTTACGAAGGTCTCATGAGAGGAGGTTGAAAGCCATTGGTTTGCCGCCAATTTTGATGAGAAGTAGAAGTAGAATTAAACATCTGATTGTGATGATGAGGAGAGAATCCTGATGATGCTGCAGCATTTGTCAACACTTGGTTCGTCGTGGTCCGACCATCAAACCGGTGGTTTTCGGCCACCGGAAACAGCGAGAATCCCCCTCTGCCGCCAATGTTGCTGCTTCCCGGAAACTAGTTTACAAAAAAAACTATTAGCAATTTTGTTACTAAAATTATATCCAAATGAGATTTGTAGGTATTTGTTGTTTATACTCACTTGGTGATTTGAAATGGGGATATGGTTAAGCGTTCCGGTTTGACCTAATCCGAGACTCTCATTAGAATGGAGAGAAACATGCTGATGGTTCATCTGAAAATAAAAGGAACGTGTATAAAAAAAAGTAAAACTATATATTAAGGTAGAAATTATTGTTAATAATAAATTATTAAACCCTACCTTGAGCCGCATATCTTGACTCCTTTGCTTCGAATTAGCCGAATTTCCCAAACTCAAATCGAGATTATGATCTTGTTGAGTTGGATTCCCTGATGACTCTACACAAATTCAAAATCTTTAAACCATCTTCGAACACAAAAGATGTAGCTAACGACTAATAAAATATGAAATTATTCGATTAAAAAAATTACCGGCATTGAGTTCGTCGTTGTATATACTCGGGTCAAAGTTCGTCACGGCGTCTTTGCCATTACATTTGATTGCAGCTTTATCGTATGCCCTGTGGTTTATAAAGATTAAAAAAGAGAAAGAAATTAATTAGGGGAAAAAAAACATTATACCAATTAAAATGAATAACAATGTGTGTTGTAGAATCAAACATACCTAGCAGCTTCAACTTCGGTGTCGAACAGACCCAAATAAACATACCTAATTTGAAGGATTAAAGAATCACAACTCAAGTTAAAATAACAAATCTACTGCAATAAAATGAAGATTTTGAATGATTTAAAAATAAAGGAAATTACTTTTTGCCTAAGAATTGACCCATTCGAGCTTCCCAACGACCACACTTATGCAAAGTGACACCTCTATACTTAGAACTTCCTCGAGGGAAGCCTGTGCTTTGTCGGCGAAGTACGTGCACGAACTCTTCCTTTGTTAAATTGGTCATCTATCATATTTTTATTTCATTATTATTCATTTTCCTTCTTCTTTTTTTTTTAATACATAATGTATAATTTTGTTTTTTGAGGAATCACCTGCTTCAAGTCATCATCATAATCTTCGATGTTGAAATTGATATCCGCTTCTACTCCACGGAATTTAATAGCAGCTCTATCATATGCTCTATAATATAATATATTATTGAGTTGTTAATTTATATGTATGGATTTTTTTGTTTTAATTATTATAGAGAGAGTCAAAGAGAGAAAACATACCGAGCAGCTGCATGAGCAGTGTCAAATCCACCTATTCAGAATAAAATAAAATAAAATAAAAGATTTTTATGATGACATCTTTCGATACCAGAATATTTGAAAAAAATCTGGAAAAAAAAATTACCTAAGTAAACCTGTTTTCCACAGTCCCTGAATTTCAGAAATACAAAAGAAACAAAAAAAAAGGGGAAAAATCTTTATGTTAAAAACAACAGGTACGAATACGATCGATTAATTAAATTAGAAGAAGATATTATTATTACTGAAATTAAATTACCAAATATGAGATTCCCATCTTCCGGTTCGCCGGTAAAACGTAACGCCTCTATACTGAGAACTCCTAGAGCGTGGTCCACGCCGGCTCTTTTTCAACGGCTGCGTCGGCTCCACCACAGCGACGGCAACGTTAGAGGCCTTACCCGCTGATCCGGTAGCTAGACCCGACTGACAAAACTTAACACCAAACCAGTGAGCCCGAGGAAAGCCAGAACCAACAACACCATCACCACCGTCTCCTCCACCGCCGTTAGAATCCATCTCCGGGAAGAACTGATGTGTGATAAGTTGGTTATTGGGTCTGGCCCGGTTAGGTTCATCGTCATCGGATCCATCTTCGATGACTACAGCAGAAGAACTTGAATTTGAGAAAGATCCAACCCGTTTACTTGGTGAAGAATAACAAAACTCTTCAGATTCTTCTTCTCTAAGTATCTGGTGTGGTGAGTCATTTAGATCCCACATTTTTTCTTTTTCTGTTTTGGATGAGGTTTCAAACTTCCAATCCTCTGGTTTGATTCTCCTCAACGTTAGAAGCTAAATAAGAGAAACCAAAGAGAGAAAAAGCTTTGGTTGGCTGAAAATAAAAAAAATAGACAAAAAAATTAAGATAGTAAGGGCCAGAGAGAGAGAGAGAAGAAGAATTTTTTTTTGTTTTTCAGAGTGATTCTACGGAAGCTTTCATTTTATTCCTTTTCTTTATATTTACTTCCAATGCCCTTTCTCTTTCTCTTCACTGTTTTTTTTAATAATATTATTATTTTTCTTCTTTTTGGGCAAACAAGATCTTCATTCATAGTTTGAAGAATAAGAATACATGATAGATAAGTATACTCGGACAAACCCGAACTAAAGCACTAGAACAAGCAGAATCTAAAGATAGTGACACAAACTTGATGAAGGTGGTCAGGAAAAGTGTTGAATGTATCTAACACGAGCACACCCGTGAAAGAGCTAGTCATCAACTGATATTAGATTAGCCAACACAACTAGCGACTTTTTGAAAAGACCCATAACCTCGGTTACGACATAAAACAACTTCTTTATCAAAATGATCGTGATAGATGTTAAAAAGTTCTCTCTTGTCTACAACAGAAGAAAGGTTAAACATGTGGAAAAGACATTTCCAACGGTGGTCTAAGCTGGAACTGGCGGAGGCTCTCGGATCTGAAGATGAATTTCGTATGCAAAATCAACGTTTTAGAACAGACCTCTGCAGAACTATTTGGGCTTCAATTCTAAGTATCTTATCGGGCCTTTAAAATCTCAGGTTGCAAAGTTGTTGGGCCAGACCCATTTGAAATTCTTTTGTCGAGATAGCTGACTAGGGTTTTGACCTAATATGGCTTAAGGGGCTGTGGCGGCGGCTAACGAAGGCGGTGTAGCTCGATAAAAACCGCACATCCATATCTCCAAATCTGGCCATAGGAAACAAGAGAAGGTAGACAATCGTATTATTCTTTCCATGTTGGAAGAGTGGATAGGAGAAAAACCCTCCAAATCTGGTCGGACGAAATGAGAGGGACAAATAAACGCTTCACCTCTGAAAATGGTCCTCAGCGTAACGGTGGTGGGAGAGATTCTTTCGTCGGTAACAAGGGCATCATAACTCTGTAAAAGCTCCGACAAAGAGTGGTTGTAAATGGTTATAAACCTGATGAAAGATCTTTGGGATTTTCCCAAGAAAGATTCAGATCCGGCAGTATTTCTCGGTGCTTTGAGACGGTAGACACCGAGCAAGTTGACGATGAGAACCCAATCGGAAAAGAAGAAGAGAAATGGTCTGAGCTTAGAACGAAAAAGCAAAACAGATTCGTCATAAGGAAAGTCAAAAAGAAAACTTGAACTAAGCAGAGAAGGAGGAGCCGGCGCCAACGAACTTCAGCTTTGCTGGCGTCGGAAAACTGTGTACAGTAAGATTTCTCGATAGCAGCATCAAAGAGAGAAAAAATATTTGATGACAAAAAAAAAGAGATAAAAAATATTTATAATATCTAAATTGTGTTTTCTCTAATATTATTCTCTCTCTAACCACTTGCTTTCTTTCGAAAATATTTATTCGAAACAATTTCTCGTATTGGAGTTTCTTTATATTTTTAATAAATAATATTACCACTTTTATTATCCATGTATACCAACATCTTTGTTTAATCAAAAGATTCCTTTAATATGTATTTTCATGTTTTAAGAAAGTAAACTCCACGGCTTGGTTCGGTAAGCAATCTATAAAAAGTATTTTTTGCAAGAAAATGAATAATCTATAGTTGTTAATAATTCCCACTATTTTGCCAAAATTGATATACTTTTAACTCTTGGAACAAAGCTTTTTGTTTTTTTTTTCCTTTTCTGTATGAATAAAAGGAAATATGATACAAATAGATCACGCATAGATCTATTTTTGTTAAAGATGTATATTTGTGTACAATAAATAGGTGTTTTCATGATCGGGCAAATTAAAGTAGAAGGGATATTAACTTTAATAGTAAATGTATTATTTATATGTTTATTTAAAGTGAAGTTCCATAAACAGCAATTTCTTTAAGACAAGCAAGTAATAGGGTTCTCACTATATGAGGAGTTATGTAATAATAATATTTTCTAAAAGGGAATAACTTATTTCAGATCGGTGCAAGTTATCTGTTTATATTCAATTACTTCACACAAACTTACACTGTGTCTGGAATCATAAATCAATGGATCTTAAGCTATCTGTGTCTCTGAATGAGTTGTTCCAACTAAAGCCTTGGATCTATACATAAAGCAAACAAAATAATTTAAGTCCAACGCTTTTAAAGCTCATTGATCAATTGTATTAATTGCTTACTTGGTTATTTGACTATTTTTCACCAGAATAAAAGTTCTAATAGTCTCTTAAGATGGCTTTTTAACCGTAGACTTTAGCGATTAAGATTTCTTTGTTTCTAAATGAATTATAACGCCCATAGATACAATTTTCTAAACTTGTCAATTTAATGTGTACGTACAGCATTTGCATTCAATGCTCATATTTACAGGCTCTATTATATTTTAGTAAAGTTGCTGGTTTTAAGAGCTGCTGCCGAAATTATTGTGATAACCAATATATTTGATAAGCAAATATCAAACTAAAAAACTAAAATTGGTTTACCTGTTTATGTATTTTATTTTATATAGTTAACTCATTACTGACTGTCATCTGAGTATTGATTTAGTTTAAGTTATTTTTGCTAAAGGGTACGTTATAATTGTTAGAAACCCAAATGTTTTTAACGTGAAGTTTGTAGAATGTTTTTTTTTTCAAAAAAATTACATGTAGAACATGTAAACATGTCACATGAAGATTTTGAACTTAATCAAGATTAATTATACACAAAACATTGAATGGAACGAAACCATAGTGGAAATATCTCACTTGTTAAGAATATGTCACATGAAGATTTTCAAATCAACTTGTTGGGATCTTTTCAGATCTCACACATTAATTACCATCGAATATGGTACAAAATTGATACATTACTTTGTTTTCAGTTAGCCAACCATTTGTTGGCGCGGTTTAGTCTAATTTTTTAAGGTTTTTTATTTAGAAATTTGCTATGTTCTATAACCTATTTTGTTTCCCAACTTGGTTAACGGTAGCCGATAGATCAAAAACACCATATATATAATATTTAACTAAATTTATATCATAATTAAAACTATAGTTTACCAGGTTATTACAATCTATTTCATTTGGATCGGCTCGAGATAACTTTAGTTTTTGTTTGTTTAATTCGGAATATATATACCAATCAGTTTACAAGTCGTTTTACTGTTATTGTTTTCAATGGGATAATTTGATGTGGAATATTGTTCGGGCTTGATCGGTTATGCCCAGTAAAAATATAAATTATATTAACCAAATGGAGATTACATAGAATGAGATGAGTGGCCCATATCAATCTGCTGGGTTAATTTGAAAATATGAGAGGTAATATAAGGATATAAACGTAAATACAACTGAATGATTACATTAAAAAAAAAGTTTTGGTTATGGAGAGGTATCAAAAAAAGGAAAAAAGAATCATGCGAAGAAAAGGAAAATGTTACCAGAACAGATCATCCGATTAGTACGGACAAACTGTGGGGTCCACGTTTTCCTTCATTCATCCACCAATGCCCTTTCGTTTCTCTACCTCGTATCTTTGTCTCACGCGCTGTTCTCTACGCGTGTTTCTCACTACTCACTCTTTCCGCGCGTGTTACGCATTCGCTCCGACCCGAGATGCCGTTTGGTTTCTTACCACAATGCTGGAGCCAACTATACATTTGGTATTATAATAAGATTGGATTTGTTAGATTCGTATATTTGTGAGAAAATTCGTCATCCTTTACATCACTTCCATGATTTTCTATTCTTACAATTTGTTGTTATTTTTATAATCTTTTTAGAAAAGCCTCCACAAAAATCAAAAAAGGAAATAAAATCAAATTTATACTTGAGGGCAAAATTACAGAAAAAAAAGAGAAAGATGAGGGAGAAGGACTTGTGTCGGAAAGGGAAACACATAATTTTTATTTCGTATTATGTTGGGTCCATAGGAACGATGGGATAACAAAATTCAAAATCGAAATTTGAGGTTGCCACGTCATTTCCCACTTTGTGAATTTACCATCGAGTTATTGTTACATAACTATTTTTTCTTTTAAGGAATGGATGAGTAATTGAAGAATTTGGTGACTTCAACTTTTCAGTGTGTTCCAAACTCATCAAAACGCTTCTATGTAATGATGAATGATTTATAACAGTAGAGATCCTTGAGTCAGTCAACAGTGTCGAATGATTCAGTTTTTTTTTTCTTTTATTATTATGTCTGATCATACCAATATTAAGTGATCAGTGTTTATCTTGGGCCCAAGCACGTGAAGCTTGTGCTTGGAGACACGAAATATGTTAGTTAAGGAAACCAATTTTTATGTAAAAATATGTTGGTCTAGTATATTCGACTAGCTAGGTATTATAGTGATAGTGGACAAATTTTAAATTAATTTTCAATAAATTGATCACACTCTGCATTCAATCTAGTGATCTAAATAGTTGAAAAGTAATTTATATAATTGACTGTTTTCATATTTATTATTTATTGGTATGACTCCATTACTGCTTTAAAATCTTCTAAACGAACTTGAAACATTTCTAGAAAATATTGACAATTCAGAGGTATTTATTTACTTTGTTGTATATATGAACAGAAAATGGGATGCTATTAAGAAATATAAAATAAAAAGGGATGTAATAAACAAAAATCAGTGAAACTTTCAATCAAATCTTAAATCTAAGATCCTAAAAAGCTTTTTACATGACACGTTGGACATATTTTTGAGTGGGATGCAATGACAAACAATCCAATAATGGCTTTCGTTGAACATGTTGTTTTTTTCCTCAAGTGGAAACTACTGCTCTTCTCTCTCTATGTCCCACTATCTCTCTCTCCTTATATATATAGACACATATGACATATACATTGTTAGTATCATTAGCATATTTAGTGATATATAGAAGCTTGCTTTCTTAGAGATGTGATATGTCTGTGGCTTGATGTTAATACATTACATAATCATATATGTACACCAGCAAAAACTCTATAAATTAATAATGGTGGGATTTTAAGATTTGATTAATTTATAGTGATATTAATTTATAGTAATAGTTTTTGGATACATAATCTTTTTAAAAAATCTTTGAATGTAAACAAAAAAATTTCTTTAAAATTTATACTTGTCAAAAAAATTTCTTTATTTAAATTATTTTATGTTTTATTGTTTACATATTCTATATTATGTTAACATTCTTTGTTTTTTACTTTTTTATTTTTTTTTCTTGTACGGGCTTTTAATTTGTTTTATATATTTTTTTACAATTTTTGAGTTTTTAGGATTAAATTTATTTCGCGTAACAAGAATATCCGAGCAGATGAACTTGCAAAATGTACAAAATCACATAATTTCTGTTTTTTCATGTAAATCATCCGTGTTCATTTAATTTTTTGTAGAGAAAAGTTTATAAACCAACAATTTATTATACTTGGTTTGATGACAAAAAATAAAATAAAAATAAGTAAAATTACAATAGATACTATATAAATGATTTCTACAATCTATGGAAATTTATTATTTATATAAAACAAAACAAAACTACATCCCCTCAAGCCACAACGATGTCATATATGTAGTAGTAGTTAATATGCCTAGTACATTAACCAAAAAGTAAAGAAAACGAATTAATGCCTACATCTGCCTCAAACTACTTGCCTCTGTTCAGATGGTGCGGACGAGTAACAGTATATAGATATGTATTTGTAAACAGTGAATTTACTGTAAGTCTGTCATCTAAATTTTTACAGCATAAGATTCTCACTTCTGACATCGTTTTGTTATAGTATTTTATTTGCGTTTGACACAGTAGTCCATAGATCAAATTATTATCACTGCTTCGCTAGCAACATTTGCCTTTTCGCTAATAAACAAAAATTTATGAAGGTTTTTTTTTGTAATAAACTTTTGACATAATTCTAAAAAATGCCAAATATATAGACCTTGGTATTTTTACAGGATCTTTTGAGTGGATGTTTGAGGACATATATATACTATATAGAGAATCCTAAAATTTGAGAAAGTATAAAATGCTACACGTATTTTTATTATTATCGAATTTCAAAATTTTTGAGCATGTAATGAATTGTTCCGGAAGTATGTCATAAATGATACAGCTACTTGAACCTTGTTTTTGATGAAGAACTTGAGCAAATGTTGACACGTAGAGTGTCACAGATACGTGTATTAATGATATATCCCATCAGTAATTTCGATTTAAATTTTTAGGAGTTGGAATATTTATTTAACAAAAAAAGAAAGTAATTTCGATTTAATAGTTTGAATTTGAATGCAAATCAAAACTGTGGATCTTGCTGGGTAATGATTATGTAATATATACCATGAATGAATACTATAATCACCACTAACATAATATGATAATATCAAATACAATGTTGTTATTTATTCAAGTGATACGGATAGACAACTAAGCTCGTATCTAAAAGTTTTGTTTAACAAATTGGAGTCATGGAATCGCAATCAAGTCCGAGATTAACGAACGTGGAAAACATCGGAGGTATCAATAGAATCTCGATTTGTGAGGTTGTCCAAATCTTGTTAGGCTTTCAAATATCCTTTGTAGGATCCACTTTAATATGCTTCTGTGGCCTTTTGTATTCGTTCAATGTGGGGGCCATGTGAGCGAGCTAGTAGTGGATACATCGATGTCTTCACGAGATTTAGTTTTAACTTGTTTCGATGTGGTTGTAGTTTTTTTTTTTCTTTAATAAAATTGGATTGGACTCGAGTGGTGAACAAAATATGAAATATACTACTACAAAAATCAATATAAACTTGTATGAGAAAAAAAACTCAAGGAAAACCATCGAAAGCAAGAGATGTTGAAGTTTTTCAAAAACTTCCAAATTATTAGGCAATTTCGTTTGTTTCGTTAATCCAAACATGACTTACCTGATTTTTTTTTTCTACTATAGTTTAATTGGAGCTGTCGAGCTGATGAATCTTCAGTTTAATCCGACCAAATAGATGTTTGGACACCATTTTACTCGGTCGAAGGTTGCTAATTGTGTATTCTAAGACGATATATGTGTTTGTTTATGTTTGCTCACGTTACTAATACATTTAAAAAAAAAACTAATTGCTCACGTAATTAATTTATTTAAAAAAATTTAGATTGGCTAACTTTCTTGTGACAAAAACGAGAGCTCTTAAAAATATATCAAGCAAGTTCTCTATAAAACGATATATATATATATATATAACAAGCAGTCTTGAAAAAATTAGATAAAACGTCAAAATAGAATCATATGATTAAGAATTTGGATGATGTTGTATATGTGGTAGTACAGATAAACGAAGGGTAAAAATGTATAGGTTGGGGACAAAATTAAGTGAAATTATTGAGAATGAGAAAAAAAATCTAAAGGAGACGACAAAAAAGGGACAAAGGTAAACACGTTAATGTACAAAGATAGTAAGGAGTCAGGAACTTAGGTACGATGTCCATAGGTTTTGCGGTCCAAAGACTTTCCATTTTTGTAAGTCTTTGAAATCAACCCCACTTGGTTCCCAAACATCCTTCGACACCGACGACACACACCCACAATTTATTTCTTCTAGTTTTAACTAAGTTTTAATTTATTTATTTTTTATCATTTTCGGTACTATATCGAAACCACACCCAAATTTTAGTACGGTCCCATTTGCAATAATTCACGTTAGTTAATGGAGGGACCAACGAATTATTCCGACTTTTTAAGTTTTCATCAATATGGGAATAATTTCCTTTTTTAACTTTTATTTTTGCTATTATTTTGTTTCCATGTTTCAGTCAAAATAAATATATTAATAATTAAGATGATGGACGATAGATCGGGCCTAACTGAGGCTTAGGCAAGAGATGCATTATCATTCTTTCGTTTCACGTCTGGAGAAAATATCTCAGTAAGGGTAGTTTGACAAAAATATTTTAGACGATATCGGTTAGAAAAATACAATAAATTGCTGAATTTCTAAAATAGCATATTTCATATTTCTTTTTTAGAGGAACAAATTTACATGTAAAATTATACGAAATAACGGTCGTGGAAAGACTTTCGTCTAATGGTTAATTAATCTAAAGATAAAAATAGTTTTTGCAAAGAATAATCTAGTGTACCATTTTTTTTGTGGGTGGTAAGATTAAAATTTTGATGGATATTGACAATGAATGTCAACATTATTTTCAAAGTTTTCGAGGTTAAACTTTTGGTTTTAATTGAAAAAAATTCGGATAGTTTTGCAATCCAAGGTTTAAACTGATCATAACTATGCAAAATATTGTTGACATTCATTGTCTCAATTCAATAAAAAAAGTATAAATAATATGTTTGTCCATGTAAACTACATTATTTCCTTGCATATATGCAAGTTTGTTTTGTTTGGTTCCCAATATTGAAATGTTTTTTACTAGTTGTAACTTTTAACGTAGAGGAGGACAGAATGAAAAATGAATAGAATATATATATACTTGGTTAAGTTTTGTTTTGTCTGTGTCGCTGAAAGAGATAACAACACTGGGCAAAACAAAATAAAACGGAAAATGCAAACCTAAAAATTTTAAAGTAATAAATTGAGAATTCTTTGAGTAACAAATATTTCTTCCGTTTCTTGAAAATAAATGTTTTAGAAAAAAATGATTTCATAAAAATAGATGTTTTGTATTTCCTATACAAAAGTTTTGTATTATTTTTTGTTTTATCCATATTAATTAGAGTTATCGTGAAAAAATAATTAATATTTAATTATAAAATATGGACATTTTAGGTTTTGTCAAAAAAATTATTAATGTGTGCACATAACTATAAAAGTTCATATTTGTGAAATGGGAGGGAGTACTGATTATAGAATCAGATTCAAAGCTTCGTTTTACTCAATAAATACTGCTTATTCTTTTCTTGAAAAATAATTGGCCAAATATTCATGATTATAATTGGATGATGATATGAATGTTAAATTTGGACTATATGTTTCCACGTCTTAAGGTCTATTTGTATGCTTGTTCTTATGATGTCATTATGAGTAATCGGAGTCATATTTGTAAACAAGTTATATGGCGGTGAAAAACACCCACCACCAACCTTTCAAATCTTGATCACGAGATTCACGACCATTATGATAGTATGGTACATGTGTAAACGGACTATACACTTGTGGATTATCCTCTTCTATATTTTAAATTTTGTGTCATTTGAATTAGAAATTATAGGGAAATTCTTATGTTTCCCCCAATTAGCAAGATGCTATATAGCTTGCATTTTATGGGCATATACAAACAATATTTCTAGAAGAAACTCTCAAAGTAAATAAATAAACTCATAAATTTCTGAGTTGATGTTTTTTTACCCTTAAAAAGAAATTTTCATACGACGGTTGTAAATTATATGTTTTTTTAACGTAGTTCATCATAAATACCATCAATGATTATTTTAAATCATTAGTATAAAAAACATTAGTTTTTTGAATTCATTACAAACAAAATTCAATAAAAAAAAAAGTAAAAACGAGGCAAAATTATATCCTACAAAGATCGGTTTAGCATATATTTTTAGTTTCGGTTCGAGATTGATACTTGATTAAACATATCCATAACTTTAACCTCAGAATATTATTTGTTTTCTCTGGCAGTTTACATATCTATTCGCATCATTCAAATTGAAATAAAATTCAAGATCGGTTAGGTTCTTTACTCAATTATATGTTTGGATTGAAGTATAAACCGGTTCGGTTTGTTGGAATTTAAAGGATGATCTAAAAAACTATTCACACTTCGCCTTTCCCAATACAAAGAAGCGGTTAGAGCGGTGACGCATATCTTCTTCATCACTTCCGGCGATCTCTCTCCGACGGCCAATGGAAGCCGTCCTCAATGCTACTCCACTCTCCATCGCACGCCTACGCGCATCATCCTCTGCTTCTTCTCCGTCTTTACTTCCGCCGAGATTTCTCTCCGTCCACCAATTCACCTTCACTCTCAGCTCCCCTTCCAAATCTCGGAGTCTTTCAGCTTCCGCCGACGGCGCCACGTTGATGGCGAACTCTTCTTCGGTATGCTCACTTACGCAGCTCAATTTCCAGTTCCTATTTCGCCTTTCAATTTTGGGGAATTTTGTCATGCATGTGATCGTTTGTGTCTTAGATTTTGGGATTCTTTGTAGTATCAGATGGTTAGGTTCTTGTTTCCGATTCTATATAACGATTGAATGTATAGTAGTTGCTTAGATCGGACCCGGTGAAATTGCACGTCTGAGATTCGTGATTCAATCTTAGAGTAATGGGAGAGTGACCACTTTGGGTGAATTTGAGCACCTGCTGATTAAAAATGGATCAATCTTGTTGTAGATTCCTGAATTTTGAGTTTGATTCTCGGATAATGTTGACTAAGTGTTGTACAAGTAAGTAGAGGATTAGTTCGAGATTTCTAAACCAAGGATGTATTTGACTGTTTCTGTAGCCAAGAAGTGGAGTGTACACTGTTGGTGAGTTCATGACGAAGAAGCAGGACTTACACGTTGTGAAATCTACGACCACTGTGGATGAAGGTATCTGTGTTTGTTATCCTCTAGAGACCATCAGATTACTTGAAAAATGTGATGCT
This sequence comes from Cardamine chenopodiifolia, assembly GCA_963922655.1. NCBI lineage: Eukaryota > Viridiplantae > Streptophyta > Magnoliopsida > Brassicales > Brassicaceae > Cardamine > Cardamine chenopodiifolia. The sequence continues at coordinate 15,272,888 of OZ000473.1, forward strand.
GTGTTTTTTTCAAGCTTATGATCTTTTTTATTTCCCCCTTCTCTACAGCTCTGGAACTCCTTGTGGAGAATAGAATCACAGGATTTCCTGTGATAGATGACGACTGGAAATTGGTTAGTATATCAACTTTTGTTATCCAGGTCTTACGTTTGAAAAGGGAACTGAAGCTAACCTACTCATGGAGGTTAATTTGAGAATAGGTTGGTTTGGTTGGATGCTTATGAGGGAATCTTTGTTGCTGCAGGTTGGGCTTGTTTCAGATTATGACTTGTTGGCTTTGGACTCCATATCTGGTAAATGGGCCACAGCTACACTACTTAGTGTATTTGGTTTCCTTTGTTTTCAAGATATTTTAATTCGGGGTTTTCCCTTTGAAGTAGAGAAAGAAGAAAGCTACTTGATCTCATGGTGGCATAAAGCCAGAAATATCTATGTTATGATGACCTTCTGTCTCATTCATTGCGCGATAGCACGCTCAATGTGAAATGATCAAAAAGCTTCTTATCTCACCCCTGAAATCTTATTTGCTTGTTTCCGGCTTTGCTAATAAGTAGTGGAAGAACAGAAAATGCCATGTTCCCTGAGGTTGACAGCACTTGGAAAGTATGTGGCCCTCTCTTTTCCTGTTAACATTTGAACCTGAATGCTTTTCAAAACACTCATTCATATTGTCTTTTCGTTGTGCTCACATTATCAGCACTAAATAATGTGAATTGAGAGTTACGAGGAACTTGTTTTGATTAACGCAATTACCATGCACAATAATTCAGCTAATTGCTGCGAACCGGTTATAGGATCTTGTGATTGTTATGAGTGTACAAGAGCTAAATTATAGGATATACTCATATGGTAGATATTCGTTAATGTTACATTTCGTTTGAGTAGACGAAACTTCGTACAGAGGATTCAAGTCTAACATGATAAACTTTCTCAAATGAATTGTTTCTATATTTCTCTTGTGATGTTCTTGTATCATATAATATTGATCTGATAAAAACATTTGCAGACTTTCAATGCAGTGCAAACGCTACTCAGCAAAACTAATGGGAAGCTTGTTGGAGATTTAATGACACCAGCTCCACTAGTTGTTGAGGAAAAAACCAACCTCGAAGATGCTGCTAAGTTATTGTCTTACCTTTTCTTCAGTGCCGTCATTTTTTTTAATTTTTTTTATATCTCTATCTTATTTCAGTGTGATAGTTACATTCTTCTCTAGCTTCTTATTCTATTTTCCACTAGAATATTGCTCGAGACAAAATATCGCCGGCTCCCTGTGGTAAATTCTGACGGCAAATTGGTTGGTATCTTGCCCTTGATTTGGATTACACTGTCTTTCGCATTGCTTATCCTTTTATATCTTCTTCGACAAAGGTTGGTATTGTCACAAGAGGAAACGTGGTTAGAGCCGTGCTTCAAATAAAGCGCACTGGTGATAGGAATGCTTGAACAAGATATAAACCAAACAAGAAAGTAGCTTAATAGATGAAAAGCAACGTTCAAACATTCTCCAGAGAATAAAAGTGAGAAAGTTAGTATTCGACATAACATTGTACCATATGTATTAGAATAAGAGCCATGACTAATGTTAAGAGTGAGTTCGTATCAAAGTGAAGCCTAGTAAACTCTAGAAGCATCAAAGTTCCTAATACCGGTCGCAAGCAACTCAGCTTTCGTTGAACTTTGGTAAGTGGTAAGTGCACTACTAACTTTCTTTTTCTGCAGAATCAGCTTCTTGTTTCTTTGATGGATTATGTTATCAGATGCTTTGGGTATTTGATTCTCTCATCCAATTATGATTTCGAAATTTTATTTCATTTAACAGAAGAAAGAAAAAACTTTCCTACTTTCTACATTTGGTTAACCACCAATGTAACAACCTTTTAAAGGTATTTTAATTGATTTTGGTTCAACCAAAAATATCTTTATCTTGATGAGTTTTTTCTTTCAAGAAATGAGCAAATTTTGATGAGTTTTTGCTCTCTTTGCCCCACAAAACAAGATTAGAAAACAGAGGAGACAAAAAAAGAAAACGACTTTAGTAGTTAGGGATAATAGAGATAGAGAGAGCTTTAGTTGTTACGATCGGACAAGTTAAGACCAACTTCCCATGTTTGTTTTGTAGGACACTCTTTGTCCCTCCATCTCTCACTTGTAAAATCCTTTAGTCTCCCGCTTCTGCTGCTATTCACTCACCGCAGCGTCCATCCAAATTTTATCTATAACATCCGGCTAATACTAACTCTATCCTCCAAACTGATTTTCAATTCGTTTATTCTATATCAGAAAGGCCGAAGATAAATTTGAATCAAATGAACATTATGAGATTTTTAAAAAAAATTGAACATCTTTTTATACTCTTTATCGAATTGATCAAAACTAGATATAGTTTTTATAACAGAAAAATACCAGTAGTAATAGTAATGGTCTAAATTTACTTCTACACCTCTCATAAACTGAAAATTCCGAAGACTTGAGGATTTGAAGTTTGAACCCCATCAAACATTGAAACACTTTAATTAGTTTTGAGTACGGGAATTGAAGCTTGGGAGGAGTGAATGATAATAACTATTTATGGAAAAATACCATTACGCTTAGTAGTAAATCAGTAATCACAAATTCATGGAGGAGGTGCATGTTAGCAACCGCCGCGCATCGTAAAGACAGACATTCTCTACTCTTCTTACTTCTACAACATTTTTTTTTTATTTTCTTTACGGTGGAGGAAGAAGAAGTAGGAAAGTGAAAAACGAAAAGATATTTTTTCTTTCTATCTCCATTCCTAATCGTCATCTGAAGTTTCCGGATCGGGTAATTTGTTCAAATCGACCCGTTCCAATGGCCCGCTACACCTCTTAAACCCTTCCTTACTACTACACTCATCATTAAGAGGATAATCACTACGATTATGATTAACACTATGTTCATCATCCATGTAATCATGATTACCACGTTGATGATGATGTTGATGACGATTCCCTCCCGCCCCCGCCGCCTCTAACGCATCCACTTGTGCTCCAACCTCCGCCGCTTTTCTCCTTATATACGCCGCCGACATATCCCCACCACCGTTTCCTCCTCCGACGCCTCCCGCCACCGTAACGCCGGCTAAAAGCTCCGGGAAGTTAAGCCGAGCAGAAGGACCTCGGAGATAAAACACCGCCGTGTCGTAAGCACGCGCCGCCGCTTCAGGAGTAGAGTAAGAGCCAAGCCAGATCCTTGACCGTTTATTCGGCTCTCTAATCTCGGCCACCCACTTCCCCCACTTCCTCATCCTTATCCCTTTATACGGCTTCTCTCTTTTCCTCGTCACCGCCGCCTTAACCGCAACCGCCTGATTCGAAACAACCGTCGCCACTTCCATCGCCGTCTCCATAAGGATTTTCGTCGGAGATTCCAAAAATCCACGAAAGAATCAACCTTTTTTCCGATCTAGAGAGTTTTAATCAGCGGAAAGTTTTAGAGAAGAAGAAAAAAAGAAGATGTGGTATTGACGGCGAAGTGATTACATGCGGAGGGAAGATTGATGAACACGTGGCCCAAGAAGAGATGAGAGGAACACGAAACCGCTAAAGAGAAGTTCAAAAAATACACCGACACTAATCTCTTAATAACTTTCTCATATTTTTTTTTGTTTTTTTTTCGTTCTCTCTATATATTCTAAGACAGAGACAACAATCTCATCTTCCCTGACATTATATATACATATATAGATAAATCGTAGTTATTATATTTTGTCTTTATTATTTGGACGGAATTAAAATATTTGTCGTCGGCTCTTTCCATTGGACGGTTATAATATGATTCCGGTATATCAGCGTTACTATGTGCAATATACATCCCAAACTAAATACAGTATAACTCAATTTACAATTTATTTTCTAAGAGCCTATATATGGCCTCTATTTTTCTCTTCTCTTGGCTTTGATAACTATAATTGGCATCCATTACTGTAAAATATTTTGTATATTTCAAATTGTATGTAGATAACACGTTAACTGAACGATATAATCCAAGAAATTTTCTATATGGACGAAACCACCTCTTAATATAGCGTGATTCTAATCAACAATATAATATTTGCCGAAAATAAAATCAACAATATAATATTTAATAATTATAAAAAAATATTTTAGTATTACCCTAGTATCCTACAGTATAAAATCATAGTATATCGACATCATTCCATGACAGATGTTGCAACTGTGTTATTTTGCATTGCTTTTAAACATGTGTGAGAATGTCTAGTATCTCAGCTATTTGTAAAATACCCAAATTTATTATATAAATTTATTCGTCAAGTTAGTTTTTAGCATTTTTTAATAAACAAGTTATAAAGTTATAATATAAAATATAGGCACGGTTTGTTTTGAATATTGGACTATATATACGTCGTTCAAATGGTCAAATCGTCAATAAATTGAGAAACTCTTAACCAAGTAAAAAAAATTGAAAATACAAGTAAACAGAGGAGATTTATTGATTGCATGGAATAGAAATAGTATTGACGTAGGGAAGTGGGTCGTTGTTGTGGAATTTGGGAAACAATAATAAATGGGATTTAATTTAAATTGATTAGGTTTTTAAAATTACCGAAATGTTCAAGCAATAATACGATTTAATTACTTATTTATTGCCTTTTTGGGCATTAAAATATATATTAGGGAAGAGACGGTAATGATACGCGTGTCTCCTTCTGTTCTGGGGACAAGTTACTAAGTTAGTGGGATTTCTAAGGAGCTTTGTCTTTTCTTATTTCCTATTTTTTTCTTCTTACCATTGGATTTGTTTGAACGAGTATTTAAGTAGAAAGAAAGAACAGTAAACGATAAAAAAGTAATTGTAAGATATAACGATATAAATTTTGAATATATTGTTTTTAATAACATTTTTAAATTGTTTTTATAATTAATTGCAGTAAAGGTGTTATATTCCACACTGCAAGATACGAAGTTACTAATCAAAATCATTATTTAAAATTATTTATCTTAACAAATTATTACCTCCATAAGATATTTTATTTAAAATTGTGATATTAAAAATTTCTTTTTCTTTAAAAAATATTATTTAATATATAAAATAAATACAATTCAGTCAATTATAAAAATAATACAAAATACTATTGATAACACAAGATTCAATAGTAGAAATATGAAAACATCTTATATATATTTTTTAAAAATATTAAATCATCTTATATTTTAGAACGGAGGGAATAGCATTTCTTAAATCAATAATATTTTATTAAAATTTTGAATATTTTTTTAAAATATATAATTTAAAAAAATTTCTTAGGATCTATCTACCATTTTAAGTTATATTGAAAAAACAAAAAAAAAAACCTTGTTGTAGTAGTTGGAGATGTTACAGAGAATCTCGACTACTCTTTTCAAATATTTTTATTATCTTATGGTTACGAATTGAAACGATTTCTCCAAATTTTTTTAAAATAGTGTGTACAATTAAATTTCTAAACTTTGTGTGGTGAATAGGTGATCCAACCTTAAAGCGTTTATTAGCTCAGCTGAAAAAGTTGTAATCTGAATTGCAATTCTGAACATTTTCTAAATAAATGGAAACAACAAATGTCATTAGTCACAATAAACTCCCCAAAATTCTATCATACAAATATATTTTTAATATAAACATCGAAATAAAAATAGGTTTAGGTCGTAGGTCGGAGGTCGGTGGTCGGTGGACATTGTATGGCGTTTGGAAATAGACTTCCATCCACGCAATATTAGGCGTGTTTTTACTTTACTAAATTGCCCTTTCAAATATCGGCCTTTTACAAAGGGACTTGAGGCGAAAATTGTCATTCCCATTCTAATTTAACCTTCACAACATTTTTTTCCATCTGTATTTTTATTAATAGAAACTTCACAATATTTTCATCTGATTTGATTGGATATGATGGGTTTCGAAAGTAAAGATATAAAAATCTTGTTTAAACGGATGTTTATTTTTGATAATCCGGAAAACATATTGAATTTCTCTATCTCAATATCTTTAAGCAAACTTTCCACTATTTATAACTTGTTTAACCAATGCGTCATCAAAGCTTTTCTTTTTTTACGTATTGAGTTTGGATTCCTATACAAAAAAATCCAATAATAAGTAAATAATTCATACGGAAAATATTCAATATAAGACGTACGTAGGACCCTATTTACGTAAATATTATAGATGTGACCGATATCGAGCTAATGACAACGTAAACCGTATAAGTTTATCACTGGATTTATAACGCTTATACACCACAATATCTTACTTTGGCTACTAATAGTTTTCATCATAAATATGACCAAAAGTGTCCAAAGCTTGTTACAACATAACATTTTTATTAAAGTATTTGTTTAACAAAAATTCCGGATCTTTCTAGAACCAGAACAATTTGTTTGTGATGAGATATGTTGATTTAACAAACAAACATGATATACTAAAAAAAAAACTGAGGCTGTATATCATTGAAAAAGGAGAGATTTCGACATTGATAGTGTTTGTGTGCGCTTATTAAACTGCTATCTATCACTTATACTCTGCCACCTGTTACTTGTTTAGTGCTGGAAAGAGATGCATTATATTTCTTATATAATATTATCTCAAGTGACTCTTTTGTCTTCTTTTTTTTCTCTCTGTCTCTATTTTCTTTCGTTTTATTTTTTAAAATCTCCTATTTTCAAGGATATATCCACCAATCATATCTATACAATACACATCAAATTTATAAGGATCTATGTCCAAGTAGCTATAACTATAAGTGCAGATTAATTAACCATTAACCAAAACAGAAACTGTAAGTGCAGACTTATGGGCCCATGGCAACAAATTTTTACGTACACATTTGTTTGGGTTGGTGTAGCATGCGACTACCTAATAGTACCTATGAAATAAGAAAATCGTTCAATAATTTAAGATCGCAATATATAACAAAGAGATAACCCTTTTTCCAAAAAATAATAATATTACAAAGAGATCGAATACGATAAACTGTTTTTACATATTAATTATCATACGCTATGAAAAAATACCAGAGTTGGAAAAACGCTTTAGTTGCTCCATTTCATCCCTAGTTAATTAATCGTTTAGCTTGTTTTGTTATTGTTTTTTGGTTCCCTTTTTTCTGCCAATCGTTTAGCTTGTCGTAAATAAGATTATAAGTGTTCTCATATCTAATACTCCGTTTGTTTATAAGATGTTTTTGACTAAAAGTGCTAGGATTAAGAATCTACACAAATTGTATATATTTTGTTCATTTTTACATAAAAAAATATTTAATAGCTAATAAAACCCCCAACAATAAAGACAATGCATAATACAAGCGCTCATAAAATTTTATTAGTAGTTAGATACTCAATGCACCATTATCTCAATACGGTTAATATCTTGACATAATTTTCCATTTTCTTATTTTGGATGCTTGTGAATAGTCAGCATTTGTTTTCACGTCATAATTATTTGTTTTTCGTTTTATCATTTTATAATCTAAACCATTTATAAATTTATACGTGTCATCTTTATACATAAAACTATAATTATATTTTCTATATGGTTCCAGTTTTATCGGATATTTTCGAAAGTACTCATATAATTTTTTGTTTTCTAGATTCAAGCGTATAATTTAAATAAGTATGCAGTGTGGTATAGCTGTGAACTGGTTGGCACATGAACGTGCCAATTACCCAAAATTCGAAACTTTATTTTTATCTTTTGGGAGGACATTCAATGAAAACAAACCCTTGAATCGATAAGGGACCACAAACATATCTAATTTACGTACCGTATTGATCTCTCCACAATTCTTTGTATTAAACCATGTTAATTTCATCAATATATATAGAAAGTTTTAAGAACATTTGTGCCTTCTCTCAACTCCGTTCATTTTATGGAAGCTAAGATATGCTCTATATAATTCTCCAATCCGCATTAAAATACCTGAAAAGTTTCTGCTCTCACTGTTATGTTTTGTATCCGACATATACAGTTGATAATAATACATGTGATGATTCTATATTAAAATATAAAGTAAAAAGAAAATACTTCACGTTAATGGCGGTGTTATAGTCGAGCTCAAATTCAACATAACTATAAAAGTTTGCTTTATAATACAGTCGGTTGAAATGAGTAATGGTTCAACTATTTTGTTAATACATGATCATAGACTACGCTCCACCTAAATTCAAGTACAAATATTTGGAGATTATACTCACACCTCTAAGGTATGGTTACTAGCCGGCCGACCAGAAAAATTATAAATTTATTGTAGCAGCTTTATATAACATGTTGAAACTAACATTAGTAAATTGGCCTCGATTTATCCGATACACGTAATAGCTAAGTCCTTAAAAAAAACGTGATGTAACCTAGAAGCTTGCTAAGTTTTTCAGCCATGGCATTTAATTTAATTCAGTTTTATTATGTAGACGACGCGTCGGTCGCAATTTACGTCAAACGCGTGGTAGAGGTAAAATCTACGATTTTCATACATTGCTCCTAAATTGCTAATGAGTGTCTCCACAATCTTTATTTTATTTTTTAACAGTTATGTCTTCTTCTTTTTTTTTCTTCTATTAGGGTTTACAAAATAACAAAAATGTAGAAAAAATGAAAGTTGATTTATAATTTTCATGCAGTCCGTTCTTTCGGGATGTGTAATTGTACCTTATCTATTGTTTTTCTCTGACGAAAACCTACGTATTCTATTTATATATAGACCGCATGTGATAGACAAAATTAAACATATTTAAAAAAAATAAATAGAAGATTATGAAAGATAGATTGATGTCCGGAATATCTCGTTATATAACTAATTAAACTAACAGAAAGTGATAGACACATATTCATTCATTTGAATTAAAATTAGTTTTATAATCCTAATTAGTACTATTAGTTACTAAAGCAACAAAGTACAGCAAAAGTTGACTTTATTAAAGCGGAAAAGAGCATAATAAAATAATGGTGAAGTTTAAAAACGTCATAAACTTTAAATGTGATGCACCTGAAGGTCAAAGAGCACATGTGAAAAATAATATGACTCGTGAGTTGCTAAAGGGAGGTGTAAATTTTTTTTTCTTGAGATTATTTGTGTACAATTATTGAAGCTGCATTTGTCAAGATCGTAGGTAAAGTACATTTATATTGTCCAAAATCTGGTTATTCGGCGTTTACTACTTAAATTATTACAGGCGACAAATGCATTACTCAAGTTAAATTATTGACTTGTTTATACCTGTTTCAATAATATAAAACTCACTACAATCTCTAACTTGAGTTTTTAAACAAGTTTATCTTTATGTCCCTACGGAGACATATGATTTTCAAATAAGATTATCTTTCTTATAATTAGGGATATTGCAAGATCGTAATTTTTAAGATCATAGAAAATCGATTAAATATATCTTTATATAAACCTGACAATTAACTGTTGATTTATTTAATCAAAAACACTGTTAATTTATATTCAAAACCACAGAATTAATTCGATCCGTATCTATCCATGAAAATCATAACATGTTTCAAAACGGTTTTTTTTTTAAATCACAGGATGATATAGCCTTATGAATTAAAACTATTTATATATAGTAGTTCACTTTTACAATTGCCTTTGATATCAAACTGATGGTAGGCAATTCCACATTAGTGATTTGGACCTACTATACTGAATATTTCACAAGTCTATTCTTCATGTCGGTCCAATGAGAATTAGTTTGGGATCTTAATGAGCCTATTATGAGCCCATTTGTCCTTGTATTCATGAATCTCGAAAACAACTTTGGCCCAGTAAAATAGAAGATTTTTTGAAAAAGAAAAACATCAATTGAAAATAGGATTACTTTTGGTTTTGACCTACCCAAGGGACCAATCTTTTTTTTCTTTAATCTGAATAATACATATGCATGTGCTTACGGTTAGACACTGGTGGGGCACAAGTGAAGACGAACCGATATCAATCTCTAAAATTGCCCCACCAAACCGGTTTAATTATTGTCTTCGCAGTTCGCATACTCTTTATATCTAGTATTTGTTCATACAAACCGAGATCAATCTAAACCAGAATCCTCCAAACCGTGGTATTTGCTGGACCAAATTGTACTCTATATCTTAGTATCTATGACATGGCGATTGGCGAGTATGTCCTTATCATGGGCCTTTCTAATGGCCCATTAAAAACACCGTAATCAATCATTTGGTTAGTTTTTCCCAAATTCGTGTATCACTTTTAATATTCATTAATTAAAATCATACTTGTAGTATCTATGAAATCAAACAAAACACATAACTATTATGCAGCATTTAATTTAGGATATTTTGGGATATTAACGTTACATCCGAAATTGCTATACAAAATTATTACCCAAAAACAAATTGACTTCAATTAGACACATTAATTTTTTTCAAAGATTTGACAACCCAATAATAAAAAGACACGTGTACCACCTTCTCGCTTTCCTCTGGTTCTTCGATGGCGTTGTAACGAAGATCTCATCATGAGAGATTGGTATGATGAGAGCAGCAGCAAGAACAGAAAGCGATAATCGAACTGATTAAGATCGTGAAATTGAAGTAATCTTTGTGCTTAATCAGATCTTCTTACAAGCTGATAAGGAAGAAGAAGAAGAAAGGAAGAAGAAAGAGGTCAACGAAGGAAAAAAAAATGGAGCTCTCTGCGTTACATCAAAGTTACTTAAATCGCCGGAGTAATAGCTTCAGATCTCCGACGACGCTTGATTCTTCCGTCGATAGCTCCGGGAAGCCTTTAATTGCTGTATTTTGGTTAATCTTACACTGTCTTAGTTGCTTGATTAGTCTAGTTCTCGGATTTCGATTCTCCAGATTAGTCTTCTTCTTCCTCTTCTCTACTTTATCAATGAATCTCTACTCTGCTCCGTTTCGTCCTGACTTACCAATCAAACACCTCGATGTTCACACAATCGGCCGTAATCTGGATCCCGTCGGAGCAAACGTGACGAAGAGCTCTCGTGTTGTCGTCGGAAGACACGGGATCCGGATCCGGCCATGGCCGCGTCCGAATCCGATTGAGGTTATGAAAGCGCATCAGATCATTGAGAGAGTACAGAAGGAGCAGAAGACGATCTTTGGGATGAAAAGTAGTAAGACGATTATAGCAGTGACGCCGACTTATGTGAGAACTTTTCAGGCTTTGCATTTGAGTGGTGTGATGCATTCGTTGATGCTTATTCCTTATGATCTGATTTGGATCGTTGTTGAAGCTGGTGGTGTTAGTAATGAGACGAGTTCGATTATTGCTAAATCAGGGATTAAGACGATTCATGTTGGGTTTAATCAGAGAATGCCTAATACTTGGGAAGATCGTTGTAAATTTGAAGTCTTGATGAGGCTTCAAGCTTTGAGGTAAGTTTAAATCTTTTCTCTTTTTTTTTTTTTTGCTTAGATGAGTTGAATGTGGAGTTGAAAGTGTTGTGTTTGTGTTTAGAGTTGTGAGGGAAGAGAAGCTTGATGGGGTTGTGATGTTTGCGGATGATAGTAATATGCATAGTATGGAGTTGTTTGATGAGATTCAGAATGTGAAGTGGTTAGGTACTGTTTCTATTGGTATATTGGCGGAAGAGATGGTTATGTCGATGGATAGGAGAAAAGAGATTGATGAGGAGGAGAGCTCTTCGTTACCTGTACAAGGTCCTGCGTGTAACTCAAGTGATAAGTTGATTGGTTGGCATATTTTCAATACGTTGCCATATGCGGGGAAGAGTGCTGTTTATATAGATGATGCTGCTGCTGTTTTGCCTCAAAAACTAGAGTGGTCTGGGTTTGCGTTGAACTCGAGATTGATTTGGGAGGAAGCTGAGAATAAGCCAGACTGGGTTAAGGACTTTGGGTTGTTGAATGAGAATGAGGTTTTGGAGAGTCCTTTGTCTCTATTGAAAGATCCTTCAATGGTGGAGCCTCTTGGAACATGTGGAAAACAGGTTCTACTATGGTGGCTTCGTGTTGAAGCACGCGCTGATAGCAAATTCCCTCCCGGGTATACCTTTTTGCTCTATACATAATTATTCGTATCATTATTCAGCTGGCAATCTTATTGAAGAGCAGACAGGCATTTTTTTTTGGTTAACGACAGAGGCATTAAACCCAAATTTTGGATTAGGATTTCGGAAGCAGGTCTTTAGTCACGGAATGTAACTAATTTGCTGAACTTATGCTCAAGTTCGATTTTGGAATCAGTTAAGTGAGTTTTGACTAGTATTTGATCAGTACTTTGAATGTTTCTATATAAACTCTTGTTGTTGAGTCAGAACCATCTTAAGACTACAAACAAAAGGGTTTGTGTTTTATGAGACTGATCTCTTGATCTCATTTTAGCTGAATGTTCTTGATGTTTGATTCTGTTTCTCTATTTCTTGTTCTCTGACTACAGATGGATAATTGATCCGCCATTAGAGATAACAGTCGAGGCTAAACGCACTCCATGGCCAGATGTTCCTCCTGAGCCACCTACCAAAAAGAAAGATCAAATGTCATTATCCCAAGGCAACACTGGCATGGTGATACCAAAGCAGCAGCAACAACATTCAAGCAAAATCCGAAAACCAAAACGCAAAAGTAAGAGAAATAAACACGAACCTAAACCAACGGATACAACAACACAAGTTTCTTCATCTTTGTCTAAGCATCAAGAAAGAAACTGAAGAGATCCAGAGATCCTTCTACTATTATTCATTTGTTGCCAAAGTTTTAGAGAAATCTCAGAGATCATCTTCTCCTCCAGATATCGCAAATATTACGACTAACGGAGAATAAAATATACTGGGAAAATTAGATTATGAAGATGGAGCTCCCAAAAAAGGGTATACAGGTTCTTCGGGGAATGATGATCATTCGTTTTTTCAAACGATCGTATTTTTTGGTCTTTTGAAACTTATGCTTTATTAGGAACAAAGATTGTTTGTTTAAATGTTCTTGAGGTTACAAAAAGTGTAGAAACAAAACTTTGGGTTGTATAGTTTGTAATCATATTTCTCAATTCATTCATGTTTTCCGCAAAGCCTCACTTACAAGTTTCATCTCTCAGAAATTAATGCTATTCGAACCAAAACATATCCTCTTACCACTGCTCTAGAATATTGTTGTACAACGAGAAACCACAACGTTCTTTTTAAAAAAAAAACTAAATTACATTAAAGAAACAAAATATTCGTATATACAGTGTTAATGGCAGCCATTTCTTATTATTTTTAAATATCCAAAAAACATCATTTTGTTCTCTCCAAAGTATAATAATTCTAAAAGACTGACTATCTGAGACTTTTCATTCTTTTTTATTCAGATATACAGTTTATTGATTTTTTCTAATATCGATTGTGAAATTTAATATTTTTAACTAAAAATTTGTGATTATTTTTAACCAATATATAAATTTTATGTTTATATATATTAAGAAAATACTAATTATATAATGTATACAGTTAGCATTATAGGATAATATGTAGTTTGGTTAATGTGTAGAGCGTATTTTATAACATTACAACATTTGTAAAATTTGATCTTAAATTCATTTATTGTAAGAAATTAAATCCTTTTTAAAACCATTAAAAAAATCAAAGTATTTTTGTTTGAATGCAAATATATTTGAGCATGGATTGGGTCGATTGGGATATGATAGACACATCAATCCATCAGCAAGTGGCTTTGTAAAGAAAATATTTACGGAATGAGAGTAGGTCACCTTAGATTGGTTAGAAGCTAGCAAACATAAAATTAAATCTTTTGAGATGGAGACATTGGAAAAGATACCTCCGTGAGAAAGATTTTGGGAAGAACGTAAAAACAAAAAGCAGAATAACAGAATTTAAAGTGAGACAAAGACTGCATAACTGAAATAAGGCGGTTTTGTCAGAAGGATCACATGTCTTCTTTAACCACTCCCCCTATTTTCTTACTATTATTGTGGTCGTAGCAATGGGTGCGTCTCCTTTGACCATTTCATTAGAACATCTTTATTGTTAAAAGATTTTTACGGTTTTTTACTAATATTTTTATTATAAAATATAGTAGTAAATGTGTTTTAATAAATTCTGTTTAAGAACCAGTTCTTAAAACTTTTATTTAAAAACTAATTTTATAAAAAAGATTCTTAAATCACGTTTACCGATACACTTTATATTTTTTTAATCTTAAAAACCTCTCTCAAAAACCCCATAAAAACTTCCAATATAGATGACCTTACTACCATCGCTATGTAGGTTTTTTTATGTTTTTTTTTTTTTTCCACTTTTTATCGGATTTAAACTTGTATAACGCAGCGGTAATATAACAAATATTAATTAGGTTACATGTTTCTTTCTTTTTTGGGTTACATGTTTTTTTTTTTTTGGGTTACATGTTTCGATCAAACAAAACAAAAGGTTTTCATATTATTCAAATCGTTAGATGCAATTGGTACTTAAAATGCAAGTACTATTTATAAGTATCATTCGCCTGTTCTGTATTACTTAAAATGTCAAGTGTATAAAAAATGTTGGATGAAAGTGAACATAAACCAAATCGAGATCATGATCAAACCAAACACAACTAAAACGAACTTTAGCTTTAGTTAATAAGTTTTTTTTCCATACTTTTCTCCAGAACAAAATGAACTCAAACCAACCAATTCAAACAAAATAAACCATATTGAACAAGATATGTGACACGTTATACCAAACATGACAGTAAACTTAATTGACAAAAAGATCTTTGTATTTGAAAAGTCGAAAGTTTGAACTGTGCTTAGGATAATACCATCTTACATGATATGTGATTTTCGATCTGAAAAGTTAAACGAGTCTCGATCAGGCCTCGTAATAGGAAAAAATGTAGTTTTAATTTCAAATCAAAATATTATTTAATTTTTCCGTTTCTGACGTTCTTTCAAACCTTTTTAATTCCAAATCTTAAGCGGAAAACAAACTTGCCATAAATCTTCCCATCCTTCGTAGCTTAAAGCTACCCCATACAAAATGATATCCAAATTTATAAAGTATAAACGGTCACCTTTAGTTGCACATGTCAGAAACACGAGTGAGACACTTTGTTCCTTAAACCTTATCAAAAGCCAACTTCGGTTTGAAACTTGGTTAAAGACACATCTTGCCGCCCATTTCCTCCAATCACCATTTTTGTCCTCTTTTTACTTTTGTAGATTAAAATATAGTTAATATTTGTTGTTTAGTCGAACAATTAGTTAATATATATGCAAAGGATCAAATCCAACGGTCAGGATGCGGTGCCGCCTCGTGAACAGAGAATCTGCCGTGAAATGGGAACATCACATCCACTCATCGTTAAGATTCCTTTCATCTCCATTCTCTTTCTTCCCTCTTCTATGAATCTTCAATATATATATATTTCAACCCAACTTGGAAGGCAAAAAAGGAAAAGAAAAGAAAAAAGACCACACTTATTTCAGACGCAAAAACTATAAAAACAGACCATAGTAAAGTAAATATATATAGCGTCTATAATCTTGCTCAGTTGCTTCTATTAGTGTTTAGGATTGTAGATAACTATTCCAAATATATACTTGTCTCAGGACAATGGTCGATAAAAGTTATATGCATAGCTTTGTCATGTTCATTAGTTTCCACCTAGTTCTTTTCTTTGGTAATTTAATTAGTTTTTACCTATCTTTCTTCCGTTTCTTATAGATTCTTGGAAATTGATGTAACGTAGATTAAGAAATTCACAGACACCCGCGCAAAATTAAACTGTTCACAAACCAATGTCAATATGTCAAATAAAGTAACTAAATAAATATCTAACTAGTCTACCCACACATATGACATATATTTACACAAACTTAATTTATTTGACAATTCGACGTAAGGAAATTAACGAAGAAGATGCAGATATTCCGTAAAGACTGCTCTCAAGTGAGTCAAGTGACATCATTCTGTTTCAAATCAGTTTTAGTGGTATACATGTGCCCATGTGTCCGGAACTGAAAACTCAGCATTTCCGACTCTGCTATGGTCGGTAGCCATTAAGCGTAGCGGTTAGAAGCGAAGAGGCTAATTGAGAAAAATCTTTATATTCACATATTCGCTTTTATATATTCCGATATTCCGTGAACAATAACTACAGAAGCCGTAAGCCATAACAAACTTCTTTTAAAATGTTGTATGTCGGCTTAAAATAACTAAATTAAATCGCATATAGGTCGTCCATGAAACATAAACTATTTACCAATAAAATTAAATAAGCACGTATAGGTGTTTAGTGGAGGCGCAAAAAGGGAAAAAAAAAGTTACATCACCATGAATATTGTTGGGCTAAAATTCAATACGAGAGCTATTGTACCTATGTACGTCAGATATGAATAAAATAGATAAACTTTTAATAAATTAGGATGTGATCAAGTAAAGAACAAATACTCTTATTTACAATGTGAAAATATATAGAAACAAATGATAATATTACTGAAACGAAAAAAATGACAATCAACAAGATAACTCCGTCAAAAACTGATAAGAGAATAGTAAACTGTTTGAATTACAGGCGAATAGTTTGACCCCATAGATCTTCGAAGTTTGAATATTTAGTGAAATACTTATATATGTCGCAAGAATCGTAGGGAAAGTTCCAAAGTTCTTTGTTTCTTGGTCGGGTCTCTCACAATTACCTGCTTAGAATTATGCTTCATATAAACAGATGGTTGATATTAATAGTTTGACCACAACTTTTGTTTTTAGATTTGTGACCCTAAATTCTCGGGACCGGTCTTGTATATCTTTGATACTCAATGTAGTCCAACTTGATTAAGACTTAATTATTTTCTTGGAGACGTCCAATTAAATTGAAACGATACAAATTGTTTTTCATCATTGTTTCTGTGTAAGGAAAGATGCACTAGTGAAAAAGAGAATTTCGATACCTCATCTTTAAGTATACTACGATGTTGCATTTGGATTAAAATAAATTATATTTTGTAGATCTGTGACGTATATTTCTTTTATCTTGAAATATCATCATCCAAATAGAAAATTGATTATTTCTAAAAGTAATGGAAATACATTAATATCTCCCGAAATTACTAGACACATATAAATTATATAATGTTCTTAAATGGAAAAATTGAAGATATTTTTAAGAAATAAACTTTTCGTTTCATTCAAATTTCAGATTAAGAAAAATCCATTCGAATCGTCCACCATCTTGCATGCCCATTAGTCCATTTATTATAATAGAAAAGTATACCAACTTGAAATATTAAAATACTAAAATTTTGGTTATAAATAGTTACACAGTTTCCTCCAAAAAATCAAGCCATCCCAACAATCAAAAACCAAAAAACCAAACAGCAAACAAGATGGCTTCCTCATCAAAAGCCCTCTCTCTACTTCTCTTGTACGTCGTCGTTTCATTAGCCTCCGGTGAGGAGTCCATCACCAATAGCCATCTTAAACTTCCATCGGACGGCTGGTGGAGAACCGATGAAGAGGTAAGGTCCATCTACTTACAATGGTACGCGGAGCACGGGAAAACTAACAATAACAACAACGGTATCATCATCGAACAAGACAAAAGATTCAATATTTTCAAAGACAACCTAAGATTCATCGATCTTCACAACGAGAACAACAAGAACGGTACTTACAAGCTTGGTCTCACCAAATTTACCGATCTTACTAACGATGAGTACCGGAGTTTATACCTCGGAGCGAGAACCGAACCCGCCCGCCGCATCGCTAAGGCTAGCAACGTTAACCAGAAATACTCTGCCGCCGTAAACGGCGAAGAGTTGCCGGCAAAGGTCGATTGGAGACAGAAAGGAGCCGTGAATCCCATTAAAGACCAAGGATCTTGCGGTAATTACTAATTATGTGATATGATGCTCTTTTCTTTTTACTCTAACTGATATTTAAACTATAAGCATTTAACGTCTGTATTATGCCTGCTTCATGTGTGGATTTGTACATGAGGCATAAGAATTAACAAATTTTATCTATATCTTAAAATCCATAAAAAAAAACAAATTACATATACAAATAAGGTACCTACTGTATATTTAAAATTTCGAGTATGGCCCATATTTTTTTTGTATCGGCCATCTATTTACATGTTAAATATAATATATAACTTTACTCTCTTTTTCAGTAATAATTTTTAACTTTGTTTAGAAAATCAAGTATAAATTTTTTAAAAAGTAAATAATTTTCTCTTTCTAGCTTTAGTGTTTAGAATTTGCAAAGAATCTTTACTAAAAATACTAAAATGTTCTGTTTTGGACTTTACCTTTTTGAACTTGCACTAAGATGTTATGGTTAAACACACCAACGAAACATATAACACATGAAAAATTGTCTTTCTCTTTTTGGTTTTCGTAACACATGAAGTTGTGTATTTGATCTTATATATGTGTTTTTGTATTGATCCACACAGGAAGTTGTTGGGCGTTTTCGACAGCTGCAGCAGTAGAAGGTATAAACAAGATTGTAACAGGAGAACTCATATCTCTGTCGGAACAAGAACTAGTCGACTGCGACACATCCTACAACCAAGGCTGTAACGGAGGCTTAATGGACTACGCTTTTCAATTCATCATAAAGAATGGTGGCTTAAACACCGAGCGAGATTATCCTTACCGTGGATCCGACGGCAAATGCAATTCTATCCAGGTAAAACATACACACGAAAACAGAGCCACTCTGTTTTGTTCTATTTAAAGGAATTCCAGAATTTAATTTTTTTGTATCTTTGTGTTTTTGCATAAGAATTCAAGAGTTGTGACTATTGATGGATACGAAGATGTTCCTACGAACGACGAGACGGCGTTGAAAAAAGCAATTTCATACCAGCCTGTGAGTGTTGCCATTGAAGCTGGTGGAAGAGTTTTTCAACATTACCAATCCGTAAGCGAATCGATATTAAACCGGGGGTTGATTTGTATTTAGGTGATAAAAACCGGGTTTCGAATTTTTATATAACCGGTTTGGTTTGTGGTTGGCAGGGAATTTTCACCGGGAAGTGTGGTACGAGTCTGGATCACGCGGTGGTTGCGGTCGGATACGGGTCAGAGAACGGCGTTGACTATTGGATTGTAAGGAACTCGTGGGGTCCACGTTGGGGAGAGGAAGGTTACATTAGGATGGAGAGAAACTTGGCGGCCTCCAAATCCGGTAAGTGTGGGATTGCGGTTGAAGCCTCGTACCCGGTTAAGCACAGCCCAAACCCGGTTCGTGAAATCAACAAGGCTTGAAATAAAATAAAAGCTCAAAAGATATATGGGGTTTTTTTTATATAATTTAATTTAATCTCTTATTATTGTTTGTATGTATAGTATTTCAGAAAAGAAAAGTACTTGATTCACCATAAGGATATAAAGTTTATAATCCTTATGTTGATCAATTTCTTTTCATTCAAAGAAGGTTTGCTTGCTTGTTTATGTATTACGAGAAATATAATAAAATGATATATTTCTTAAGAGCATTGGTTTCAAGGATTCGCTTTTATCCAAGCAAAGAACAGAACCAAATAGTTAAAGTTTCCAGTGTTCATTTATACACTGTTTATAGCATTGCCAATAATGTAATACAGAGCAACGATTTCAATTAAAACCAGTAAATAGGCAGGTTTGAAGCCAAAAGTTTCTCTGATCGCTTTTAAACTCATCCCTAAGAAAGCTTCGAGAAATAGAAAATAAAAAAAGGTGGTTGCTAAATCAACAAAAGTGTACTTAAAATAGATAGTAAAACTTTGGTGGTGAATCGACAAAGTTTTGTACAATCATAAACTGTTTATTAATTGTCAATATGTAATGCAGTACAATGTGTTCAGTCAAAACGAGTAATTAAGCAGGGCAAAGAAGTTAAAAAGAACAGGATTATTAAACTAACCGACCAACTTGCCGTTTTGGTTTACTTATTAATTGGATTATAAATGTTGGGGAATGAAATGGTCTATTACAAAGACTGGAATTACAAGTTTTGAGGAACATCACATCTATAGCAAGATGTAGGAAAGAAAAGATTCTTTCTCGATGAAGGTCTTTGATTGAACCAAATGGAGAACAATTGGACTACAAAACGAGACAGCAACTCACAGAGAGATAGGATTCGGTTCATCTACATTTCCCATTTTAATTGGTGCTAACTCTAGCCACTTCTCAACAGAGAGTTTACAAACTGGAAATCGAAGCTTGTAGACTTAGAATAGAAGAATACATGCTTTACTTTTAATATTCTATGCCTTAATTAAAAATTAGTTGAAGATTTACATGCTTCGTTAAGTTACCCTCTACAAGTTTTTTGAAAATATGAGACTATTATTACACCCATAGCTACGCAAGCTACTGATTCTGACTCAAGGCGCCTCATTAGGCAATGCATCGGTTCTCTACAAAAGCTAAAAGAGATCATGAACATATTCTAGTAATTGAAAATTTGAAGTATTTAACATCAAATCATAATAAGGCGCCAATACTTACAACTGATAGAGTAATAACGTGAAATTTTGTATCAATTCAACGAAAACTGTTGGTTGGAAAACAAAAAAAAAGAGAGAGAAGTCAGAGAGAATTCTTATCCTAACAGAGATCGATTCAATTATTCTTTTTTTTTTTTTTCTTTTGTCTTATCCCAAATTTTATATGGTTTGTAGATAGTTTTTCATCTATTTTCATTATCTGTTATTCAACAAACAATTCTATTCCAATTACTTCAATTTTTCTCATCGCCATTGTTAATTTGCAAAATCTTCCAACCATTGGCAACTGTTTTGTTTGGTTTGATAGAGACGAACGTGAATCCGTGGAGTAATTGGTTGTGAGCAGTTTAATCTTTATGAGGATCTCATTCTGGGTACAAGATAGGGGCATACTGTTGAAGATTTTCATCCATCGAAAGTCATGTCAGTTGGTCGACAGTTTGGCGATGGTTCAACCAGATTTCAATAGAAAGTTCCTATGTTGACGGTTTAAAATAGATAACATTTTATCATTTATATTTACAGTATCTTTTAGTAAGTATGTAGATCTTTGTTTGGTGTTCTTTCTAATGGTGTATCTACCGGTTTGTTAACTTTTATGGCATTCAATATCTTTAGACACGGATTTGGATTGACAAGATGTTTTGTCATCATAATGGTCAAGACATGATGCGTTAGTGGAAGTCAATGACACTTAAATTTTGAAATATAACACTTAAGTTTTTAAAAATTAAAAATATTTTATAAAACTAAAACCTTAAAGTTAATTTGATATCCAAAAATCAAAAGTTAAAAACATTTTAATAAAAATAATCAAAAATGTTAAATTTACGTTACATGAAAACATATAAACTTGTAGCATACCTAAAAGACCAAAAATGATTCTTACGATATGATGTCAAGTTCAATCTCTTTTTATAGTTTTATAGTTTTGAAAAAATAAAAGATTTTATATAATCAAAACGTTAAAATTAGTTACCTAAAATATTATTTAAAAAAATCTTAAAATTTAGTTTGAAATCTGAATAATCAAAACTTTTAAAAATATTTAGTTTACTTAACATATTATTTGAAAAACCAAACTTACAGGAAAAATAATCAGAAGTTTTAAATTTCATTTACATAAAACATATTGAACTTATAATAGCTCTAACGGAACAAAAAAAATATGAAGACAAGATATTAAGTTCGATTTGTTTTTACATAATATGAAAATAGATACATGACACCATTTAACATTTACAACCAAATTATTTCATTATAAAACACTAAACTTATCTAAAAAATTAATAACTTATACACCAAATTATTTATAAAACCTAAAACATATTTTTTCTATTATTATACTAATTTTATAATATATATATATATATATTATACAGTTCACTAATATAAAACATAATAAATTATTTATGCAAACAAAATTGTATAAATATTTACTGCATACGGGTCAGAAACTAATCATATGTAAGATTGAGCTGCTAAACCGCAACATATTTATTTTTCTTAACATTTAATGATTTACTAACAAATTTATTTTCCGAACTTTTATAAGGCACTTTTACTTGTCGCTTAAAGGTTAGCGTTCAAATTTCACATCAAAGTTTTCGTTATCAATCCCATTATTCACCGTAAAACCATTGATCTAGTTTTTTTTTTTCCTTTTATTTCACAAATTCTTGAGTATGGGTGATGTAACGACGAAGTAGTATAGAATAAATGAAAATGTGGGTGGGCATCAAAGTTTTCACGTGTGCCGTATCAATAAAACCAACAACCATATCAAAGGAGAGGATCAGAGGATCTCTTTGGTTCACAGTTCCAAGATTTTTTACCCTAAATTACATTTATACCCTTCCGTACCACGCCAAAGTATACGACTTTCGTATGGTCAAATTTGACCGCCTCAATTTAAAAATCCTTTGATTCTTATTTCTACAGTTTACTTGTCGGAGGTGTCTGCTTTAACCCGCGTCTTCAACGTCACGTGATAAATCGTTTCTCACGCACGTGCCTTCTGCGGTTGAAAATTGTGACTTGAGATAAGCTTGTTTCTTTTTTTTTTTGAAAATAATTTGCTACGAGCAACAAAAATCAACGGATGAGATACTGAAGACCATCTCCGGTTCGACGAAAATAGTTCCCAGTCAACCCAAATAATGGTAATTTCATAGCACAACAACTCAATTCTGATAATTATTTATCTACCATATCATTTTATATTGAGTAATTTTAGGCGCAGACTAGTAAACACTAAACAACAAGCATTAGTATTTGTGACTTTATGTCCTCTCGTTCAAAGGCAAAATTTATAAAATTAATCGGTGCAAATCACAAGTATCTTTTTTTTTTCTTAAATGATTGAATCACAAGAAACTTAAGTTTATTAAACAACAATAAACGGTCACCTAATGATATTCCATTTTTTTAAAGAACTCGTGGATCGGTATTGATTATGTCCTAATTACAAGATACTCCAGACGGCATCGTTACAACAAATCTCTGATTTTGGATTACTAGATTTTCGAATAATAATGATGGAACTAATATGCATGAACATTCATATTTGGTCTCAAAACATACACTGAACCTGGAACAAAGTTATTTAAGATTATAAGCCATTTTGGAAATTCTATTAGTCATATGTTTTAAACACATGACTAACATGCATTTTTCGAAAAAATAACAACTACGTTTTAGTGGATGGAACAATATATATATATATATATATATATATATATATATCAATCGGGGTACAGTAAATAGTGGCCTTGCTTAGAATTGTTACGCTACCGTAAGAGAATGACGCAACAAAGGTTTTAGACAAAAATATATGGGATACAAGAATGTGGAGAAACTTGTCGCCAACATTATTTACAGCAATGCTAGAATTTGTCGTTGGAAAAAACAGCGGCTGCAATGTAATCGTAGGTTTCTTCTTCTAACAATTGTAATGGCGTCGTTGATTAAAAAAAAAAAACAAAAGAATTTGTCGTATTAGTGGCGACTGAATCCCGATCAAAACCAGTATTGACGGATCATTGTTTTATCTAAAAAACGATTGCAAAGACTAAAAAAAAAAGTCGAACTTAGGCAGTTGGGCTATGTAGATATTTTATATTTACACTAATTCAGACGCATATGTATATTATATACGCTTGCTGCATATTGTTATTTTTGCTGCGCTATACCCTTTACTCCTCTTAACTCTTTCAACCTATCATCATTTTTAATATTGTATGCAAATTGCCGTGCTAGTAAGTATTAAAGTATACATTGTTTTAGATTATTTAGCTCACTAGCTAATTAAACTCTTAAGAAAAAAGTAAAAAGCCATCAGTCTTTTTTTCCTTTCGTCGCTAATGGGAACCTCGAACCGAGAATTTATTGAAAATTTCTCTCAACTCCTTATTGGTTGTGCCAAACCCACAAACATTAACCATAAGTTTTTCTTACCACTTTGTCAATGACCTTTTTTTTTGGTTCTAAATGCTAGTTATTTGTTTTAAACATCTATCAGAGTTTTTATTTAATAACCATTTAATTCAAATAAATTTAAAATCGACATAAATTGCTTTCAGTTATAAAAAACTACGAAAAAAGTCTGCAATTATCATCAAGGAACTTGATCGAATTGGTTTGGTTGGACGAGATTTAAACTTAACACCAGTACCATAACTCTTGTCTACGATATTACATACCAATAAACAAGAGTAGCCAACGTAATTTGTTCAATTCTTCTTATTCAACGAAGTGATTAGTAGACTTTGAGAACAAAAAAAAAACTAATAAAAATTAGAGAATAAATTAGGTAATATGTACGATGTACCTAAAACCGAAGATCTCTTACCGTATCTCCATAAATTACACGGGTTTGTCCAGCATTCGGTCACTCAGTGAATTATATCGCCTAATATACAATTTGGTTTAAACAATTAAGTCTTACCGAATCTTATCCTTTTTTTCTTCCTTTCTGTGGGATACTTTCAGTGCCAAGTCATAATATAATTAATTGAAATCGAGTGCTAGAAGTAGGAAGCTAGCAAGAAACTTCCCTTAGCATCGGAACATGTGCCTCGCAATGTGACAAACCCGGCGCCGTACACTCGACAGATCCCAGTTTTAATAATTCTTTTTTTTTAAATAGTTTTAATAATTCTTAATACAGGGAGTATTATTATTAGTAAATGTTTGAGGCGATTGATGCAATGAATTAATGTGGTAACTCTGGTATATCGCAATGTGAAATGGTAGACTGGAATGCGATCACCAAATCGTTACCCACAATCTTTTACCATCCACCACTTAAATATTTTCGATTCCCATAATTTCATATTGATGCTATCTGATAAGGTCACCCTATACAAGAGATTTACATAAGTGACACGTCCATATTTACATAAATCATTAGGCTGAAAATTATTAACTAAACCGAGTTATCTCGATTAATTGATATACCAACTGATAGAATAAAATTATCTTTTGGCCATTTATGAAAGAGCTTTTTTTTTTAATTATTATGAAAGAGCTACTTTAGCTAAATGCATTCGATAAACCTGTTTAATATTTACGGTTTTTCTAACGTTGGTGGTTGATCTTTGTTTGAATGGATTTCAAATTGACCATAACAGAATATATAATTGTTAGTTAAAGAAATGACTTCTGAACCGTTGGTTGGTTAAATAATCCAGTTCGAGAAAATGACAATGCATTAAATAACTTATTCGAAACAATTCTACGATCACTTAAACAAACATAGTTGACTGCTATTTCTTCCATTCATTACGACTGACCTACATATTAAGTTATTTTCACATATTTAGAAAATACTCAAATATCCATATTCTTATTAATTAATATATACTATTTATTGAAATAATACCTTTTGAATTCATTGAAAACTATTTATATAGAGGTATATTACGTTTTATAAATGACATGCTAGAACGAATGAACAATCATCTACAAAGTTAAAAATCCTAATTCGTAAATCGTAGTACAGAAAACCATACAAATAACTAAGTTTAAAAAAACTCAAACTTCAGTTTGTGAAGTTAGAATTACATAAATAATCCTTGACTACAATAATTAGTGAAGCAATAAAAGTAAATATAAATACAAATAAAAAGGTGAGTGGGTGACCGGCAGATGATGGAGTGGCCGTTAAAGGCAGGCAGAGATTTACAGCCTGTTTTTTTTCTCTCTTTTTTATTTAATTAATTAATGGGAAAATAAAAAGTGGTAATGGCCTATCTTTTCTTTTTTTTGACTTTCTTCTTTTAAAAAATAAAATGTATTTAAGATCGGCAAAATATCCAAAAAATAATAATGATAACTATTTCAAAAATAAATAACAATACTAATAATGGCATACAGGCTGGCTCCCTCGGTCAAAAAGTCACCGAATCGAACCAAAACCTCAGACCTAACCGTTAACTTCATCCTTATCTTCATTTTTAATTATATCAAACATTCTTTTACCATATAAACTACAATTATTTTTTGGGTCCATATGTTTATAAAGATATGTTAAATCTATGTTTAGTGCGTACGTACGTATATCGACGGTTTTGTAGAAAGGGTTAAGTTTTTCTAACTATATGCAAGAACACAATTTTGTTGGTAATTAAAGTATTCATTTTATCACGTTGTTGAAAATAATATATGAATCTCATATTGTGTATAAGCAAATTCGATATGCGAAGTTGTATGAAGAGAGCTTGGGTTTAGATATTTATGAATATATAGATATTTGTTGTATTTTAGTTCGTTAGGTTTGCTCTTTCTTTCGGCCAAATGCCAATTACACTTTTGTGACAAAAAGAAGAAAAAGAAGTTACACATCCTGAAAAGTTTAATTGACTGTATACTCACACGCTCGAAACCGGCACGTACCCTTGTATTTCTGGTTAAAATAGCTCTACCAATTTTAAAATATATTTTTTCTATTTAAAAATAAGTGTCATTTAAAATATATTTTATAATTTTGTTTATTGATCAATCCATTAAAACAATAAAAGTTAAATTGAAAATTTTACCAAATATTTACCTTAAAAATGTAAAAACGAAAAACAAAAAATTTAAAGTAAAAAGACACTTATTTTATTAAGGAGAGAGTATTAGTTTAGTGGTTAACAATGACCGTAAAAAAACTAACTTTATTAAGTGGTTCTTCTATCAGACAATTTATTAAGAAAGATTTGACAAATAACTTACAAAGTTACAAGTTACAACATTCAAATTGTTTCAAAATCAAAATTTTTTTTGTTGTTAAATAGTTTCAAGATCAATTATAAACAATTGTAAAAACTATTACATTAACTTGTTGCATGTAGCTGGAATTTGCTGTCTACAATGTCTACATTTTTTTCGTCAGCACAATTTCCATCTTAAGCAAAATTTGGATACCGCAGGACCAACGTGTATATAACCACAATTATATCAAGAGCACAAAGAGACAGTGACATGTAACAAATATTGTAAAATATCAAAGGACTTTAGTTCATAAACAAAACAAATATTACTTTCGGCTATATTTTATTAACTTGTATTTAGTTTTTTCTGTTGCATTTATTTAAAAAAAGCAAAATGTGTGTTTTCCAGCATATTCTCATTTTTTTATATTTAAGTTTTACCAACTTTTCAAGTTCATATATATGTGCACTAAAACATTTCACAGTTTCAAATACAATGCCATTCTTGAATTTATTTTATTCTAAAATTGTATTAAGGTTTCACAAATAAAATTTCAAAAATACGAAAATTATGTGAGTGAGCCAGCTTTGCTTTTAGATTGAAAATGAAATGATTGGGTAAAAACGTTCCACCTGTAAAAAGGAAAGTGGAAGAGGCGCTTCTGTACGAGCGTACTCTATAAAGAAAACAAATCTCTGCAAAAAGATTAAAATTATTCTTGGGAAAAAAAGCAAATCTCGAACTCAAAGTACATATACTTACTTGACACGTGTCTATATACAGCTGTATCCCAAGTCCCCAACCGTTTTTCCTGGAAGATTCTCTGTTCTACACGCTCGCTGTTTAACTTCACACAAACGCCGATCGCTCAAACGCACTTCCCAATCGCGGACGTGTTTTTAATACAAGATGCAATTTCAAAAAAAAATTAAAACGTTAAAAAGGTTTGTAGTTGTAGACCGCTTAGGGTGTAAGACCAATTTATTGATGCATAAATCTATTCTTTTTGAAAATTAATTACTCAAACGTTTAAATTAATTAATCCATCAATAGTTTCCATTCTTTTGGTAAACAATCCATCGATATTTTTGACTGAATTAGTCAAAATCGTTAACGAGTAACGAGTAACGACGATATTTATCCGTTATTTGTTTGTTTTGAACAACCATATTTATCCGTTTAACACTAAGAAAATATCTTTACTAATAGACAAAACGGTTTTAATTTGTTTCCTTCGAATAAATTATAAAAGACGTTAGATATTTTATGCAGTTAAAAAAAATATTCCGAGGATAATACACTGCAAAGTTTAACTAGTATAATATTTTTTCTGTTAAGTCGATAAGAAAGATTACCGGTTGAAGCGGTGACCCTTTAGCCACTCCTTGTCGTATAAATACCCACTCTTGTTGCTCTTATCCTCTTAAAACTCCTAACGACCAAAAATAACTCAGAGGACGTGTGAAAAAAAACAGAACAACCCGATAAAAGATCCGGCGATGTCAGGTCCGACCCGAAAGAATATGGAGCGGATTAAAGGTCCATGGAGTCCAGAAGAAGACGATCTGTTACAGAGGCTGGTGCAGACACACGGTCCAAGAAACTGGTCTTTGATTAGCAAATCAATCCCTGGACGTTCCGGAAAATCGTGCCGTCTCCGGTGGTGTAACCAGCTATCTCCGGAGGTTGAGCACCGTGCTTTTTCGCCGGAAGAAGACGAGACGATTATTCGAGCTCACGCTCGGTTTGGTAACAAGTGGGCTACGATCTCTCGTCTTCTCAATGGACGTACCGACAACGCAATCAAGAATCATTGGAACTCGACGCTGAAGCGAAAATGTAGCGCCGTTACATCTGAAGGGCAAAGCTGTGATTTTGGTAGAAATGGAGGGTATGATGGTAATTTAGGAGATGAGCAACCGTTGAAACGTACGGCGAGTGGTGGTGGTGTTGTGTCTACTGGGTTATATATGAGTCCCGGTAGTCCATCTGAATCTGACGTCAGCGAGCAATCTAGTGGTGGTCTACTCGTGTTTAAACCGACAGTTAGATCTGAGGTGACGGCGTCATCGTCCGGTGAAGATCCTCCGACTTATCTTAGCTTGTCTCTCCCTTGGACTGAAACGGTTCGAGTCAATGAATCAACTCAACTAAACCAGAATACAGTTATAGACGGTGGTAATACGGCGGAGCTGTTTCCGGTTAGAAAGGAAGAGGAGGGAGAAGAAGAGAAAGGGATATCTGGATTTGGCGATGAATTCATGTCGGTGGTGCAGGAGATGATTAGGACGGAGGTGAGGAGTTACATGGCGGATTTACAGCGAGGGAACGTTGGTCGTTCAGGCGGAGG
Organism: Cardamine chenopodiifolia; assembly: GCA_963922655.1. Taxonomy (NCBI): domain Eukaryota; kingdom Viridiplantae; phylum Streptophyta; class Magnoliopsida; order Brassicales; family Brassicaceae; genus Cardamine; species Cardamine chenopodiifolia. The sequence continues at coordinate 15,301,869 of OZ000473.1, forward strand.
AGGAAGAGGTGGTGGTGGTTCGTGTATGCCTCAAACTGTAAACAGCCGTCGTGTTGGGTTTAGAGAGTTTATAGTGAACCAAATCGGAATTGGGAAGATTGAGTAGAGAGATAAGAAAGAGAGTCTTTTCAAGTTTTTCCCTCTGTTTCTCAGGAAAATAAAGTTTCAGGCTTTTCATGTATAGCCAGTTAGAGACGACGAAGGAGGAAGCAAATCTTAAAATCTTTTGTGTAATCATATTATCTTTCGTGATTCAAATTTAAGTAAGCAGAGATCTACAGAAGAAGAAAAAAAAATTAAATGTTTTAAATTGAAGAAAAGTCAGAGCACTTGTCAAACCTGTTCTATGGGTTTGTTGTTATTAGGAAACAAACAGAAAACCAAAAGAAGGAAGTATAAACACCTGAATAGCAAGTATCAACGAAACATATACACGATTGATGTTTCATAACCGATCATATAGACATAGAAAGCTCTAAAACAGCAATTTACCTAATGTGCAAGCTCTGCAATCCTTGAATGCAAAAACCGCAAGTGCCATCAAGACATAAATGTGTTCACTTTTCCTGCAGCTATATCCAATAAGTAAGTGCGTCATGAGATGCTGAAACCTAAAACGTCCATGGAGCCACATTCCTTAGATCTTCTTGCTAAAGTAAAAAAACTAACAAAGAGAGCTTGTAGAGAGGCTATAGTCCTTACTCCAACAAGAGGGTAACCAACAATCATGAATGCGTTCTGAAGATACTTAATGTAAAGTTTAGGAACAAGGTAAGGACACGCAGCGGCAGCAATGAACAGTACGGCGGAGGAGCAACAGAGATGGAGATGCTCCCTGAGGTAATTGGCCAATCGAACCCATCCGACGGCTTTAGCGAATCCGATCAACACTTTCTGAGGCTCACTTTGGGCTTTTAATTCCAGAGAACCGCATCCATGTTGGTGGTGATGGTGATGATGATGGTGGTGGTGATGATCTTGCTCGTAATCATGATGATGATCGTGATGGTGGTCTTCGACAGCACGCAGACGAAGAATCGACCGTCTTGAAAGACTAAGGGAAGCAGAGATACGAAGAGGGAGAGGTTTTTGACGGAGAAGAAGAGTCTTAGGTGGAAGAACTGAGAACGAGTTGACTCAAGCGAGTCGGAGAGTAGCTAAACCGCTACGATAAGGGAATCTAGTAAGAGAGGAAGAACGAGTAAGAGCGCCAAGTTCCATAATCGACGAATTTGAGCTCGAGCCTCTTCCTTAAACCACCATTGATTCTGACCTCGCGAACTGCGTTTTAAGAGTCAATGATGAAAGACGAGCCAATATAATTGCTCCGATAACATTAGCCACATAATCATATACTTTTATTTTTACTTAAGTCTGTTAATGTTTGTTGCATGCGACTCCATGTTTCTTCTTCCATGTTTACATATGAAAGAAGCTCCGGCAACTTCACTGCAGATTTAAAAACCAAGAATTCAGAAACATCAACCTTTACAGTCCAAATAAGAACTTACTAGGATTTTTGTTTTACCAAAGAGACGAAGCAAATGTTCGGCGCCATAAACAGTTGAAGGTGAAGTATCATCCACGATTGCTTCTTGGTATTGTCGTCGCTCTTTCTTCTATAAGAGTATCACTGGTAATGCCTTGTCGAAATAACACCTTATGCCTTTCAAGATTTCAGCGACTGAATCAGGTATCCTGCGCACAACAGAAACACACAATTTTAATTCACTGCGTTTCGGAAGATATCAAATTATATCAAACTCTATGTTCGAATAAAGGACTCACATTCCATCCTTCTTGTTTTTGAATTCAAGGTATTTGGACAATATCTCATCGACATTAGGTGATCGCGGAAGTTTCACAACCTATATAATAATCATTAAAAGATAAGTACAAAACTTAAATTTCCCCTAAGCCACTTTGGTACATAGCTCATTCAGTTACAAAAACACAATTATACCTCTTAACTCCCAAGCATATTTATAACACTTCTAATCATACCAAAGTGCACCAAATATAGAGTAAATTGATGATACCTTGTCCTTCGGCGAAATATTCTCCCAGTCGTCAATCAGCTGCTTTTTAGTGTTGCAGGAATTTGGATCTTCATTAGCTTCTCTGCCGATACATTATCCTTCTATAGATTACAAAATCATACAATAGCAACCAGATTGATTTTAGAAGACCTGAGAAACTGACCCTGTTTGTATATGTATATATAAATATATATATATATATATCAGCACATCCCATCCAATGTTTGTAAAATAAAATGCCAATAGACCTAACAGGTATCCACAAGCATTTGGTAATTTTATCAATGTGGAGCTGAAGCATGAAAAGCTAGAGATGTGTACTAAAATAGATAAACACGATGAGAATCAAGTACATATCTAAGTTTTTTACAAGCCTAACCTCATTGCCTGACTCGATCTTTCTCTTCTTCCCTTTTGCAGCTGCAACAGAAAATACAATCATCTACACACCAGCTTAACTCAGATAATTTAAGTTGCAAATCTAACTTTTTCCACAAAATTTACAGATATCAAACCAATTCCTTGGAAGTAGTTAGGAGAACCTTGAATTACAAAGGGAGCAAAAAAATTAATATGTTCCTTACCATTGTGTTTAGTGTTATCTTTCTCAGTTTTTGTGTCTGCAAGATCGGAAAAGCATGTTTGAAAAAGTAGTTCTTATGCATAGATGACCAAATATGTATAGTGTATTCTCAAAAGTAATCTATGGGGATAGATAATTAACTCAGTGTATGTAATAATTGCAAGCCTTGAGCCGGATAATAATAATATTAATAAGCTATCTTGATAAGGATTCTTTTTTAAGCATCAACAAAGTCAAGTTAACAGAAATGGGAATTTCCTCTTAAATTTATTTTCACAACTCACAAGCACTAAATACCGTATAGGGTAGTAAACAGCTTAAAAATCACCTGCAGAGCCTCTATTTTTTGTCTGAGCCGAGCGCCCAGACTTGGTACCCTTTTCTACTCCTTGCTTTTTGGCTAAAGCTTTCTGCTTCACAAGATTCTCCTCAGTATGTTTCAACAATCTATCCGCACTAACCCATTCATCCCAACTGTTGGCAAGACATTCATGTCATGGGTCCCAAACTACTGATTTTGCTAGATAAACCAGAATAAACACGAGAGCAGAGAGATACTCACTTTTTGTTCCAACCCTGCAGATATAGATCTTTCTATCACAATATTGCAAATAAAAAAACTCTGAGAAAAATGAAATAGCTAGATTTCGAAACATGCAGATGCAGTAAATCAAACAGGAGAATGAAACAATAATAGCTCAGAAGGAGGAGGCCTTAGAAGATAATGAACAAAGTACTACCGTTCCTTTTTGCGAAGCTCGACTTTTTGAACCTGTTATAGAATGTGAATGATAATATCAGGCCTGGCCACAGTGATACACTATGCAATAAGCAAGAAACCAAACATTGAAGATTTAGATTAACAAGACACACATTTGTAAATGAAAAAGACTCAATCCAGTGGCTATTTCCCAAAATTTTTGGGTAGTTTCTTAAATTCCCTGCTCCAATAAAATTAAATTGTCTTTATGAATCTATTGCGAGTGCTTTAAGATCATTCTAGTCTTAAATCCCAAATGCTACATGAATTTATTACGTCAAACACAGAAAACATTCAACTCAGATCCAATTAGCACAAGTTTAACGATCTTCTTAACTTGATAACGAAATCTACCAAGAAAAACCCTAAGCAAAATCTACTAGAGAAATCCCAATTCCAATTCCGATAAACCAAATCAGTAAATTCCGTAGTCACATGCAACCAATACCACGTTAGTAAAATAATAGAAAAATCAGCACGATCACAAGATTATCTCCAGAATTCAAATTATGCGTCGGAGTATAGAGACACAGAGAAAGGCTAAATAGAGAGAGAGTTTCGTTTTGTTGCCTTGGCTCCATAGACGCGAGGACCATGGTAAGCGAGAACACGTTCGCCCTCTGAGAAGAGTCTGCCGTCGTTGGATGGCGAAGCGCCACCAATCGCCGTATCTTCCTTCGACGAGCTTCCCATTGCCACCGAGAAAGCGAGACAAAGATCTCACATCACAATGAGGAGCCGTGAACGTCTAAATATAAATCTAAGACTGAAACTGCCGCATCCACGAGATCGAGGCTAGTTTTGTAATTACAGAATTTTCAATTGAATCCCCTAACTTTAATAATAGTTCAATTGAGCCACTTAACTTTTGTTTTTTTTAAATTACTCGTCGCCCATTCGGAAAGCATTATCTTTTTAGATTTTATGCTTTTTAGGGTGGCCAAGCAGTTGAACTTGGTCTTTGACTACTTTGAATTCCAAGTATTTGCATTATAATTTGGAAGATATAATCTTATACACTATGTACATACATTCAAATACTAAAATATCTTGGATACATTGTAAACTTTCAAATAAATTTAATTAACTACCAAACGATAATCTTATGTATATAGAAAAAAAAAACCATGAGACATCTATTGTTGATTTTTCCATTCTTCTTCCTATTTATAAACTGAAAAAAATGAAATATTTTTTTCGACTCGACGAGGTCACAGGGATATGCACTTTGACCGGCCCGGTTTGAACTAATGATTGAAAAATCCGTGACCCGGTCCGCTTGTGCTTGGACCGGAGTGCTTATCAAATTGGAAACGTATCCCTCCGTTCCACGAATTTGTGACCCTCGCCTGGACTTGGACCTGAGCCTTTGATCGAGCCAAGTGATAAGCCATTGAAGAAACCAGCCACGAGCTTTTCTTCGGTCTTTCTTAGACCAGGCGGACGAGTCTCAACAAGAACTGAACCAATCAACATGAAGAACAGAATCGAACCCAGAACGGCTTTGTTCATCATCATATTTAAGAACAATGTAACTCTATGTTTATTATATAAAAAATTTTCTCTTTACCCGATAATGAACTTTGTTGTAGTGTTTTGTGGATTTAGTATTTGATTATATAGTAGTGTTTGAGGAGATGCAAATTTGAATTTTTATTCTTGACCGAAGTTTGAATTCAACTTGAACACTCTCCTAACTTTGTTGCTTGATTCACTCTGCTGTTCCCCAAGAGATTTTGCACATCGCCACTTCATCTCACCAATTACGCTACTTCCTGGGAGGCTCCCAGTTTGTTTCTTGAGCGTTCATTTTTCATCTTAGAACAAAAATAAAATAAAATGAAAGGCATCAATAGGAGAATAGGAAGTTGTAATTATAAATAAAAGAATTTTAATATTATCATAAATTTATAATAATAGACCAAACAGAATGGTTTGTTTGGAGCGGACGGCAGCTAAATTTTAAAGTAGATTTGTAGTTGTGGACCTAAAATAATGTTTGAATTTCAAGCTTGGCAAAGATACAAAGTCACACATATTGGTAGCCGGTTGTTTTTTTGGTTTTAATAAATTTATCAATCGAATAAAGTTTGGTTCTATATATTTTCGGTTTCAATTCGAGCTTGTTTGTTATTATTTATTTATAAAATGTATATATTTAGCTTTGGCTTCGTTTCGGCTAAGTTTTTTCTAGAAAAGAAACTAAAATTAAATAACTTGAGTTAAAAAAAAAGGGTCAACTAGAGTTTTCTGGTTCGGTTAAAACAGCTTGGACAGTAAGGAGCGCATAAGCTAATTAAATCGGATCCCACATATACGTTTTTTATAATATTGTTATGATACACCACCAAGCCCCTAAAAATCAATGCTTCAAAAGTTCAAAAGACTTTGCTGCTATTTTTTTGCACTACCAAAACTAGTTCTTCTCACGTGGTTTTATTTCAAAAACACTGAACAACCACACTTTACTAAAATTTCAAAAATCCAGAATTTGATTTTTGTTAGGTTAGAAATCTATCTTTGAAAAGACAAAACCATTGGTCTTTCTGTCCACTCTTGCTACTATATGGTGTTGAATTACGCTACAAATCTTTCTTTCTTTTTTTGGTTCAAACAATTACATACAAATCTATAATGTATTTTTTCTTCTCAAGTTCATCACTGACGAAAACCTTTATCAAAAAAAGAAGAAGTTCATCACTGATTTTAAAACTGAGTTTGTGATAAAAAAAAATTCAAAATAAAATCGAATTAGTTTTTGGGGATAAATCATTGATAGCAGCCAATTTTATTTGTAGTGAATTTTTTTATTGAAAGAAAATGTATGTATGTAATATCATCTTAAATTGTTCCTTTTTATAACAAAATTATTCCTTTATTTCCGTAGTAGCTAGAGTAAGACAAAGAAACCAAATTGCAGAGCATCAGGAATTTTTTTTGGTTTTCCCATATTAATGAGGTGAAATCACTATCATTCAAATTATTAAATAATTTTATAAGCAAATTAATTAGAATCCGGTCCACTGTTTCCTCTCTAGGATTTTGGAATAAGGTGAAGTTTTTTCTTTGAATCAATTTTGGTTTTGGCCAAAATAATATAGTTTATTAGTGGCAAGACCATACCAGAATATAAATAAAAGAACAAATGTTAACTATCTATAGTTCGGACATGGTAGTCCATTAATATTGGAATCAAATTCTGCATTAATAAATTCATTATCAAAATTCCAGTCTTTTGTATTCCGTCCAACTACACGAAATAAATATAATTCTTGAAATATGTCTTTTGCAATAGAATTTCAGTTGGTATCTTGATTTACTTGAATCCATTCAAATGGCAACCTAATAATAACGAGTCTCTAAAAGGTTACTATGTCTAAGATACATATGCATATTTAATAGTAATACTACACGAATCTCTTATTTTGATACAGATATATAACAGAAATCTACTTGTTTCGTCTATTAACTATATTATCTATATTTAATTAGGCTAACTACATTATCACCCAATCCAAATGTCTATTTGAATCCCTACCGCCGTGACGTTCGATGTAAATTGCATACATGCTTAAACAATATATAGTTTAAAATGACACATGTTAAGAGCAAATGTTGGGGCAGTTAATAAAATTTAGCTATGATTAATAAATAGTGTATTTCGATCGTAACAGTAAGAAAATCTCTACGTAAAAAACAGTTAGAAAATATGTGTCTTGATGTAGCGATAAAATTTGAAAAGATTACTGTTATTTTTGTTAATAATCAGAATAGATATAAATTATATATATAGAGCTACGGATAGAGGTTATAGCATGCACAACTATAAGTCTATAACATCTAAAAAGAACCAAATTGTGAATCCGCTATGAAAAACATGATATGTTCACATGGTTCGTCCATGCTCACTATATTCAATTTTGACCATTAAGATATTCACATAATGACTTCAAAATCCAAAGTTAGTTAATATGAACCTTAGTACTTCAAACTTAATTATTAAAAGAAAAGAAAAAAAAGATTCGAAGATGCAAGATTGATAACGAAATACAAAGTGAGGGTACACGTGAGGAAGTGACGTTTAAAAACAAAACAAAAACGAAATAGGTATCATGACAACTACGAAGCAAAGTTAGAGTCCGTCCATAGAAATGTTTCGTGTGTACCTTTAATAAAAAACAAAAGAAAGTGTTTTGTGTGTACCACCGAATTTGTCTGTCTATGTTATCGCCCTTCTTTTTTCATATCCACGAGCCACCATGACAATTATGTTTTGTTCGTGTTTTTTTTTTTAATTATTTCTAGAGGTGTCATTTATATTTCTTGCTGAATTATGATTCATGTTTGTATTGTATTATGTTTCAAACATTAGGTGAACTAAAATTCATTTTATTCTGTTTATTTTGAAAAATCTATAAGTTTTTTGTTGGTTTTTTTTTTGTCTTTCTTTTTTTTGTTGGCAAGTGTGATTCTTGAACCAAAATTCATAAAAATAACCGAATATGAATTCTAGTATTTTGCTATGGCATCATCACTTAATTCTACCGTTAAAAAAAAACTCTAAGCTTATATTATTTCCATTTGTAGACTTCTACGTTTCTTGTTACATTTCTGCTTTGAAAACTCCATTGCTAGGACAAATCTAAATATTTATTGATTATAAATACTATGAAAACTAGTATATAAACCATAAGGTGTAAAATTTGTGACTATTATCCAAACCATGCAATTAAAATAAATCATTAATATTGACTAACAAAAGTAAACAATTGATCTTCTTCTTTACTTTGGTCACAAATTATCTTTTTACTGATCTATAGAAGTAAAAAAAACGTTCTTCTCTATGCAAAACAAGTCTGGAGGATTCGTATGGTTCAAATTTATTCCGATCAAATTATTCTCGAAAGTGTGAGATAAAATACGCTCGTACTCTATCTCTCCCTTTACCTTCTCCTACGTCACATCTACGCATCCGTACCCTACCTTCATAAGTACTCTTCCAATTTCTAAAGTTCGAAATCGAATCGATGATTCAGGACCGTAGATTTACAATAAACTAAAACCACTGTTATTATACGTGATCCTTCGCTCAAACCGTATCTACAGTGTTTGTTCAATATAAATTAGATAAATGATATAAAACTGAAATCAAATAGTTGTAATCTAGTAATTTAATTACGTTCACTTTATACTCATTTGGCTTATATATATATTGCTAAATTTACGTGGTGATTACTAATTTCCTTGTCTATAAATGTTTTTTATTCTTATAAGTTGTTGGTATAAATGTTTAGATCAGGAAACCATGTTACCCAAAATATTGATATAATGTTTTATTGCCAAATTCCATTTTTTAAGTACCAACTACTGCTTGAATTGTGATTCGGGAGATTGATTCATTGGAATCGTTTGTATATTAGGCAATAAACAAATCGCATAACCTTTTTTTGGCATCAAAACAAATCCCATAACTTAATATTCTGCCCTAATTTCAAATTCATATCTTAAGCAAAGAAAAAAATATATATATATATATATATATATATATATATCAATCTAACTTACATTATAATAGTCTTACAGATACTAACATACATATAAAACATAATAAAAATAAAATTAGCTGGTAAAAAAAACAATTAGCACTTTTCGAAAGGTCCACTTCCAAGGAAGCTAGAGACCGTCCTTTTAAACTAATTCGCCTGCACCATCCCCTTAGATCGAGGGTCTAATTTTACACCTTATTCCATTATATATTCCCTAAATTTTTTATTTAAAAAATATATTATTTTCTTTCTAATGAAAACTCCTATCTCCATCCTTTTTCATCTACCTTTGAATCTTTTCAGACTTGTATATAAAGCTTTACTTCCTCCTTTGTTACTCCTTTTCTATCAATCACCAAAACACATTCTTTGTCTTAAACCCTAAACCCAGCGAACCAAACAACCACAACAAACGAAATGAGACCCTTTGGCTTGATCTTTACGGTCATGTTCTTGGTCTCAGCCTTTTCAGAATCAAGAACTGCAGATTGCAGAGTTCTCCTTAGTGGTTCGGCAGGGCGAATAGATCAACCTAAAAATCGTGGGGTCGATTTGCGAAGTAAAGAAGTATTTGGGGTCGTGATACGTGGTTATAAGAAGTTACGGTGGCTCTCTTCGGCAGGAGAAAGGATGCACACAATGGCTTCCGGACCAAGCAGGAGAGGTGCTGGTCACTAAAATACTAACACAAAACAAACATTATTCCTATAATTCAATATTTATGTAGCTCAGGTTATAGAATTATATTTTCATTGTTATATATTGTTATATGTATTCAGTCGTTTAAGATCAGTGTAAAGTTTAGAAGGGAGATATTCTTTGATCATACAATAGTCGGCTTCCTTCTCATAAACACCCATGCATGTATAGTACACGCCAATAAATTGATTTAAAAAAATAATTTTGGGATCTACATCAAGCTGTCATGTATCAACCAAGTATTCAGGAAATGTTATCGGCTAATATGGGGCAGTACATATGATAAGACCATATAATTATCTTATAAATAAGATTTATTCATGTTTTTTACTACGTAGTTGAAATTGAATTAAAAATGGTTAGTGATTTGAATTTTGTTGAAATTTTCGTTTTTTGTTTTCTTGTTCGAAGTGTTGGCCTTTGGGGAATTAAAAGGACATTTTTTTAAAAAGTTTATTGTCTTCCATAGGAGCCGGAAATGGAAAGCTGCAAGCTTCATATACATGATGTTATGAGTAGGGGCCAGTTTCAACAGTGACCAAATTGCCATCCATCCAGCTTTCGAATCCTCTAAAAAGTCCAGTCATTACAAAATTGATAGAAACTTGATCGAATATATCGACGATGACAGATATAAATTGATTGTTTAAGATTTGTGTAATTGAAAACTAAAAAATGATGATTGTATTCGTCATATAATACCTGCAGTAGCTAAGTATGCGGCCAATGGAAATGAAATTGGCCTTACAACTTCAACAATAAAAAAACAAAATCATACATAAATAATTAACACTCGGTTAAAAACTTACTTCTCTTGTTTTTTTTGACAGCTTCAGAAATTACTTTGGAATGAAGAAACTGATTCAGAGATCCAATAATTTTGTTTAGTGAGAAAATTATAGAAAAAGCCCACTAAAAGCCCATGTAGAGTTCGGTTTACCTGTGAGCACTATCCATTTCTCTTTTCCTGGTTTTGTGTTGTAAAGCAGAGAACACAGAAACGACGATGAGTACGGTGAAGCCAAGCCGGAGCGACGAGATACTCGACCCGGATCAACAGATCAAGAACACAAAAAAGATCAGAGCTGACTTCGATTCATTGGCCCCTAAACGACCCACTAAACCCACCCGGAGCGAACCCGAACCTCCTGGATCTTACTCTACTTTTAACATAACCACCGACCGTCCTGAAGCTGACAAATTCCAATCTCTCCAGTCACAAACTCATGTTTGGTTTTCTCTAGAAAAACTCTCTCTTTTCTCTCGTCACACAAACTGACATTATCTTTGAACTTGAGATTTTGTTTGTAAAAAAAAAAAACAGGGTAAAATTCTGGGTGAAGGAGATTCATCAGTAATTCAAGATGAGTTCTTGGAGACTGAGTATTACACAAATCTCACCGCCATTGATAAGCAACATCACACGGTTCTCCATCTCTCTCTCTCACTCTTAACTATATTTTTTTTGAATACGAGGTTCTCGCTCAAACCCCGTAATCCCCGATACCCGAAACTAATATTAGTTTCGTCCCAAGCTTCTAAGCTTCTAATCACTCTTAACTATTTCATTAGAAGAAATCTGATTTTGTAATTATGTTCTGTTTTGAAATCAGACTGGAAGTGGGTTTATAAATATGGCGAAGGAAGACGGCGGTGAAGAGACCGTGATAGCCGGTGCAATGGGAGACGGAGGAGAAAAGGCGGTTTACAGAAGCAATCCGGCGACGAACGAATGGATTCCTGCGGCGGAGGATGACCCTGTTTCCGAATCTTCGACTAAGCCGAACCGGAGCGAGAGTTCTGGAGTGTGATCTTGAATCAATGTTTTAATCTTCTTGTTACAGATGTTCTGTTTCTTGAAACTATCGTAATCAAATATTGTCTTCAATCTAAAATAATTATTTAATAGTGATAAGAACAACTTTCTAACTTTCAAAATATCCAAATGATGAGAACAAATTTTCTGTGGACTGTATTAGACCAAAGTAAATGATTTGTGACATCAGATTTTCTTCTTCAACGACCTTTTTTTCTTTCTTTCTTTCCTTTTTTTTTATAATGCCTAAAGATAAAATATCATTAAGTGTACCTTCAAATGATTAATTTCCCAACCGACTACTCCATCGAATTTTACAATTTACAATTTATTTGAAATGCGTATAAATCGCCATTACAATAGCCACATATGTAAGTCCCATACCTTTTTCTTAAAAAGAAAGCAATTCGGAAGCCACCTCACGTGGTCTGCACGTGACAACCAATGGTTCAGCCTTAGGCATGCTAAACCTTCAGTCTTATCAACCGGACCTCCTGAGCCACTCTCCCATTCAAAACACTGAACTAGCGAACCCAACAACAATCCTACAACCCGGTTAGCCAAACTCAAACCCGTCTCCCTAACCCAAACGGCATCATCTTACCACTATAATGTCCAAACTGATCCCTCCCTTTAAATCTTTCCGGCTTAAACGACGTGGGGTCATCCCACACGATTGGATCTCGATATATAGCCCACAAGTTAACTAACACGATCGTGTCACGTGGAACATCGAATTCACCGATTACACAATCAGAAGATGGCGAATGAGGAACCATAAGTGGTGCCACAGGGTAAAGCCTTAGTGTTTCGGACACAACATTGCTCAAGTAGTTCATGTTTACCAAATCTTCTTCTTTCAACAAACGACGAGTACTTGGTGATGATGATGATTTCATTTGAGTAATCTATGTTTTGTCTCGTGGTCTCTATTTCTTGTGGATGATTCAATAGATTTGAGATTGCCCATTCCACGGTTAAAGCCGATGTATCTGTACCTCCTATTACCATCATCTAAATAAAAAAAAGAATAATTATGAAAATAACAGTGAATTTCAAATTTTAAACTCTAAAATCTTAAAAACTATACCATACGATCTAAAACCTAAACGATCAACCGTAAATCGTAAACCATAATCCAAAAAAATAATTATATCTACTAAGTAGTGTATTTCCTTGATTTTGAAAATTTCAGTCTATTTTTTAGTTTGTATTTTTTTTAAAAATCTCCCCCCATTTATTTAAAAAAAAATCCAGAAATTAAAACATGGACCATTATTGTGACAAAAAATGGGGCCAAATTATTAACTCTGTTTTTTTTGGTGGTTCAATTAATCCCTACGTGCCAGGTCTGGTGAGCAATCATACTTTCAATTCCTAGATTATCATGTCTGGTGCGCAATCACAATTTCAATTCAAATATTTTGAATGCAAACCATTGTTAAAGTTTAAAACATTTTAACTGTAGTTTCACCGAATTCTAGCTAATTTTAGTTGTAAGAGCCAAGTCGGAGACTAATTTAAGATGGATGTGGCTTAGCTTAATTAAACGTGATTTGGCTTTTACATCGGTTTTTAAAGAAAGACATATCAGAATGAGTCCTTTGATGGTTTGGTCATCATAGTATTGAGGCTCTTTTTCTTGAGAATCAAGTAAATGAGCAATCATAGTGTTGTTCAACTCCAATCTTTCTTTGTTAGCTCTATGTTCAACCAAAAATCCTTGTAAGACACTATCCATCTTTTCTCCAATCCTCTTTGCTCTATTGACCAAACCTTTATAGTCAAACCACCGTAGAGCCGGCAAAAAATCCGCTGGATTGTTCGCCACAGAGAGCTTTAAATCTCCGCCACCAGTTTGCGGAACTCCAAGCTTATCTCCCCCTTTCCGCCTTCTTCTTCCGAGAAAAATCTCTTTCCGGTCATCATTCTCATAGGTAAAAATTTGATATGAATTGGCTTATCCTTTGATATTGAAATTATTAACAAAGATGGATTTGAAAAATATGTTATACTTTCTAGACTCTGATATTGATAGAAAAGGAAAGAAGGCGAACCGTTTGTTCCACTTACTAAATCGAGCAAGTATATTATTTTTTTGGATAAATAATCGAGCAAGTATATTTCAATTAAATATCCATATTCGTGTTCAACGAATTAAATTTGTATAACGTCATTGTTTGCTTTTTTTTGCTCTGTGATAAATATTCATTTGTTGCTTTAAAAAGTCATTATAGAGTTGAATTATTGTTTTAAAAGTAACGTTATTTTTTTTAATGTGATATTTTAAACAAAAATCCTAATTTAGCTTCTATTAATAACTAAAAAATTAAATTCAAATCAATATAATATGTTTAGTGACATATTAAATAAGGGTAAGGAGGGAATATTGGATTGGATATGCCACTAGATAGTTTACGTCATCGTGTTGTTAGCAAATCAAAGCTTTAAAACAAAAACTAACATATAACTGAAACTGATTATACTTATTTTAATATAAATTTTTTTTTGAAAAATAATTCTTAATTAGTCTATGCATGTATTTACTGTCTTAAATCTGAGAGTCATTTATACAAAAAATCATATAAAACAAAAAAATGCAACGTGAGAATATATGATTATGTAACGGCAGTCGAATTTATTTTCTTATACGATAAAATAAATATCATATAAATATTATCGTGGATTTAACATGCAATGAATTAAGGGAAGTAGGTTTTAAGATGAACCTACTTTAGCCGGGCGTTCTACGGATAAACTGTGAAGCTTCTTAAGAAGCCTCTTAACTTCGTCTTGTACTTTCCCATGATTAAAGGAGGCAGATTGGCTAAAATGATGTCGTTTTTAGTCAAAAAGCATTCTTCTGCTACGGCCGGAGACGAGACGATGACGGCGAAGCGAGAGCCGAGGCGGAGAGAGAAGACGGGGCCGAGGGAATGCGAGAGATGGCGGAGAATGCGGTGAAGCAGTGGTTGTTTGAGAAGGTGAAGGTGTCGGATGATCGGGAAACAGACACGTGGCGATGGTGGAAGGTATTTGTTGGGTTTAGCGAGTAGGAAAACAATCTTGGTGACGAGAATGTTGAGAATGCGTGAAATACAATCCATGACTCGTTTTCTTTTTTTTTTTTTTTTTTTGCTCTCTAACTTGTGTGTATTTTGGTTTCTCTTCCGCGGCATTAAATAAATAAAATACTGATTTTTAACACATAATTCATAAGGTTACAAGGTAAAAAAAACAAAGAAAATAGTGCACTATTAATTGTGATAAAATTAGCGTATTAATTTGGGGGAGAACGTGCACGCAATTTTCATAAGAGCTAACTGAAGAAAGAAAAATCTTTTAATACACGTAAACGTGACGATGTATGCTGCGTCTGAAAGTATCTTTGGTATTAACCTAAAATCGATGTGTAAACCCTCGGAGGTTTCTTACACAATCATTCCTAACATGGCCTACTTTGAATTCCTTCCACATAACCACGATGGAGGTGGAGCATCAGAAGCATCATTAGACGAAACCGCACTAGTGGAGCTAGCTCATGATGTTGAGGTTGGAAAAGAGTACGAATTTGTGATCACGACCTGTACCGGGCTCTGCCGTTACAAAGTTGGTGACATTCTTCGTGTCACGGGGTTCCATAATTCCGCTCCACAGTTCAAATTCATGAGAAGAAATAATGTTTTACTAAGCATCGAATCCCATAAAACGGATGAGATGAGGCTGAACTACAAAAGGCAGTGGAGAATGCGTCGAGGTTGCTTACAGGTCAAGGAATGTGTGTGATCGAGTACACGAGCTACGCAAGATACGAAGACCATACCGGGTCATTACGTAATTTACTGGGAGCTACTTGATAGAGACCAAACCAACGCTCTTCCTAGCGATGAGGTTATGGCTAAGTGCTGTTTGGAGATGGAGGAATCACTAAACTCGGTTTATAGACAAAACCGGGTTGCGGATAAGTCGATTGATCCGTTGGAGATACGTGTAGTGAAGAACGGTACGTTTGAGGAGCTCATGGACTATGCCATCTCGAGAGGTGCATCGATTAATCAGTATAAGGTCCTGAGGTGCGTGAGCTTCACGCCTATCATGGAGCTGCTTGATTCTAGAGTTGTGTCTACTCATTTCAGCCCTTCGTTGCCGCACTGGTCACCAGAACGACGTCGTTAGATGGGACTATATGAAAGATATTAAAGCGATGTGTGGTTTTAGAATATAAATCTCTGTTTCTGATTCTAAGACTCTGTTTTAGATTTTTTATTGTGTTGTTGTGTTTAGGTTTGTGAATCGTACAATAAAGTTTGAAGTACGTACTGATGTTTTAGCCTCTCTCTTCTGTCGGACTCCAGCTAATAATAAGTAGCTTCATTAGTGTCATTTAGCGAGATAAAATAAACTGCAAAACCACTATGAATTCTTAATATTTTGCTAAATCTCACACAGTTAGCGAGATATTATTATTTTGCTGTAGTCCAAAGATATCATTCTTAGTCAACAATGAAAAACCATGTCGACATAAAAAAATTCATCTCACTGCGATGCTCATTACAAAGAATATAAACCAGATTCGAAAAAAACCCTCGATGATTACATAATGAGTTTTTGGACTAGCTAGGTTATATTAGACTATAATTATCTCGCTATCAAATCGGCAAAATATTTTCTCAATATCAACAACACACCAGGACAAACTGATTCAAAAACAAATATTATAACGGCGTCTTTCACCACTATTTTACCAATGTAGACGTAATACAGAAGATAATTATCCCATAGCATAAGAAAAGAAAATAATTAATTATAAACTTGTTAGAAGTAAAACACAATAAATCTAACCTTTTTTATGATTGTGGTTAACCTATAAGTAGTTATTCCTCATAGTTTCCAAACAATCGGCAGTGGTGCTGCAGGCGTAGAGGACCTCATCGATTTAACTATGTTTGAACGAAAGTGTTACTGGAAGTTAGTATACAGTAGTATTAGAAGCATTTAGTATTTTAAAAGAAAAACTAAAACCCAAAGTGTTATTGGAGGCTTAAGTCTAGTGTGGTCAAGCAATCGGCCCATTCCAAGTTGAAGCCCAATATCTGCATGGTAAAATAATTTAAGAAATAAAACAACAAATAATAAATAATTTTGTTTCTTAGCATATTTGGAATAATTTTCCAAATTGTGTATGGGAAAATGGGCAATTTCGGGGACCAAATCGTCGGATCGTTCATTTCGGGAAAATGTCAGTACTTATTTTATTGTTTGTTTAACTGTCAGTACTTAAGTTGAACATGTATTTGGTAAGAAGTTTTACATAAACTAGTCTTCGAGACTGCGAGTAAATCACTAAGCAAAAACTCAAGTTTGAATAATCCGAATAAAATATTTGTACACTGTTGAAATTCAAAAATTCGAAAGTGACAAATTTATGGATACATCTTATAGTGAATCACTAAGCCAAAACTCAAGTTTGAATAGTCCGAATAAATTATTTTTCACTGTTGAAATTCATACATTTGAAAGGGTGGCAGATTTGCGGATACATCTTAAATAATAGTTATTGGTAAATGAAAAGAAGAAATACATAGGAGAGAAGAAAAGTTACTGTTAGAAGAAAAATCATTCTACCTTGATTTCGTAGAAGAAATAGTTACTCTAATTTTCTTTTGTTTTGTGTTTTTAGAATAAACTGGAATACAAATTTTACTTGATTGGTCTTTGGTACAAAAGTATAATATGTTTTCTTTCTTTTTTTTTTCTTTCTAAACCGGTGTTCCTTTTTATTCTTCCACTACATTTTTTCATCTGATTAATTAAGGAAGACGATGACAAAGTTCAGCTCAAAATAGAGCAAAAAACTCAAAAAAGAAATTTTCATTTTTATTATTCTACTACGTTTTCAACAAAAAGAAAAATATATATTATTTTACTACGTCAATCAATACAGCTTTTACATATAGAATATATCAAGAAGAAATTTTCTTTTATACTGTTGGTAGCCGATATTTAACATTAGTGTACAACTACTATATTCAACATTGTCATGAAACCTTTTGTATTTTTATCATCTATAATATTTCTAATTAATAACTTTGATGGGTGATATTTTGGGTATTCATTTAACCAAACAAGAATGTCACTGATTCACTACATTATATTTTAAATTTCGGTGGTCCATTTGTTTCTTTTTTTCAAAGGCCACACTAAAAATCAATTAATATAAATTACCAAACTATAGCTGATGATTGCTTATAAGTATACTGATTAAAATGTAAACATTTATTTAGTTGATAAAATTAATATATGCAGTTCGATAGAGAACTATTGTGGAGACATATTATTTTCCATTCTCTCTCATTCGGCTAGAGAATAAAAAAGAAAACACTGAAAATTGAAGATATGCGATATTAAATCCAAGCTAGTAGAGAAATAAAATGAATCACTAGGAACTAAGTATTTACTATATACGCATATTTGTTGAGCGGAGCTTAGTTATAGTGGTTTGCCAGTAATGTTTGTCATTGTGTTTTAAGTAAAAACAATAAAAAGTAACTATTATAAAAAAAAATTGGGATGTTACCAACTTACCATCAGGATTTGATATCTTATACTGCCGCCACTCTTTGTCCAGGAGTGCAGCGATTACATATAACTTCTTGCGATAATGGGTAGTGGTCGCGTCTAGAATAAATGTACATGGTAAAATATTAATATGATGAACCATCATAGTTCATTCAAATTAAAAATATTAGTTTTCACAGATCAAACGACTATCTATAGTTTAACAAAAAAGACGACTATCTACACGGATTTGACCAACTTGAACCGGTAAAACTTACTTTTTTGACTCATCCCATGATAAATTAGTTAATTAGTCCAATCCGTAGGTTTTTTTTTTTACAATCTAAAATAGTAGTTTTTCAAAAGTCATATATATTAGTTAATTAGGCTCTCTCTTCTGTCGGACGCAACGTGAACTCCATATATATATATTTTTTTATAGAATCATGAACTCCATATGCCCAAGACCAACTGTTATTTTTGTCCAACCACATTTAACAAACTAACAATCCTTCTTAACTCAAGGATATCTTTTTTTTACAATAAATTAGTTAATTAGGCTCTCTCTTCTGTCGGACGCAACGTGAACTCCATATATATTATTATTTTTTGATAAAATCGTGAACTCCATATGCTCAAGACAAACTGTTTTTTTGTCCTTACACATTTAACAAACTAACAATCCTTCTTAACTCAAGGATATCTTTTTTTTTTTAAAGTCACGATTGACACGTGGTCTATCTGATATAACCACTTAACCACTTCTTTCGAGTAAAAACTAAAAGTATCCTATGGAAAATCTTTCCACTCACACAGTTAACAAAATAGCATGTAAAATAAAAGTGTGTTAAATTATCTTCTATATATAATTACCAATCTGATATTCCTCAACGCCATTACCAACAAATCCCTCAATTAGATAAAGATCAAAGATGTTTTACTATGTGATCATTATTTCTCCCATTAGCTATTTTTCTCTTGGCTTGTATATATTCTCAGACAACAAATTAGTCTTTCTGATCCTGGTAAGTGTAACCTTTGCTTGAAATCAACTTTGATCCCATGGGTTAAGTATCTTGTCCTGGTCTTCCGAGTACAAATACCTCTCGGACAAATATATTTTACCTTTCCAGTTTCAATAGTGCTCCAAAATGAATGTATTTACTTTTCTTCTTTGTATTTTTATACTCCATTTGATTAAAAGAAGTACAACATTAAAAACATACATATAAAAATATTCATGTTGGACGGACCATGTAAAAGTGAATCGCAATTTTTGTTTATAACACCTATCTCACAATTACCCTTTAGAAAAATGTGCTTGTTTATCGTAAACCAAATTTTTTTCCCAGCAATTTTATCTTGGACCATCTGAAAGAGAATCGAATATTTGTTTTGTCACATATAAACCATCCTTTCATGTTGTCACTTTTTTCTACCTGATTAAACCTCCTGGAAAGGTTTTTCTAGTAGGAAACAAAGTATCCTACGAGTGATCTCTCTTTTCACATTCACAATGAATAAGAATATAAGATAGCGTGGAAAATAATCATGCTTTTTATGTTCCAACACAAATCATGCCGATTTTTTTTTCCAACATACCCAACTTGGTTTTGTTCTTACACATTAATCATGCTTTTTATGTCAAGGTTATCAGTCACGTTTTTCTATCGGATTTAACCACCTTACGATTTCTTTCGATTTAAAAAACAAAAGTTTCTTTTGGAAAATCTCTCCTAATACACGCTATAAATAAAATATCATGGAATATATATATATATATATATTATCATCTATATATACAGTCACCAATCTTATAACTTCCTCTAAGCAATAACCAACAAAATCCTAAGAGAACAAGAAGGGTTGAAGATGTCTTACTATGTGATTATTCTCCCTTTAGCTCTCTTTCTCTTGGCTTACAAATTCCTCTTCACCTCCAAGTAGCACATTTCTAGACCAAGGGGTTGCAAGATGATTTGGAAAAAAAGGAACAAGTATGAAGTGACAAAAACACATAGAAACTGGTGGAGAGGTTTACACCTGCCGTTAGTGTAGATCAAATTTTCTAAGAATTGAAAAAAGAAAAAGCTAGATCTAGTTACCTTTTTTACTGCAGTAGAGCAAGTTATAATGACGCATAACATTATATAAAATATATATATGCATATGTATATATATATATATATGTATTGGCTTTGTAACATTGGTTTCAAAATGATAACCAAGTCTTTCTACTTGGTTGTAGATGAAGTTATTTGATCTTTGTTTTAACATTCCTAATTCTCTTATAAATATTTTATGATATGAATATATCATCAACGTCTGAAAGATGCTAACGGCAACATAAACCATGATGAGTTGGTGATTCGACTAAAGAGTCATGGATCATGTGACTTGTATTATATACGACTAACATAATAACCATGTGTTTAAGCAAAAGAAAAAAAACATAATTTAACCATGCGATGACTCGACTAAAGAGTCATGGAGTGAGTTGTATTTTAAAATTTGTAACTAACTAATAGGGTGATACCAATAATACGACTAATTAACACAATAATCTCTTTTTCTTTTTCTTTTTTAAATGAAGATTGAAGACTAACATAATAACCTTTTATATATAAAAATGGGCCATTATAAGAGACATACACAACAGGCCATGTTTTCTCCATATAACAAGTAGACATACAGATACAGCAAATAAAATTGAGTCATTTTGAAAATGGTACCGTTTTTGAGGTATCCCATATTATTTTAAAATTCATAATTTAAAAGAAACAAAATATTAAAAACATGAGAACAGAAAAATTAATATAAAGAATGAATAAATAACATTAGCGGTGATAATTTGTAATGATGATATTGTTAGATCTCATATCGAAAGTTTAAAAATGATTTAATACCGGTATTAAAATAAGATTCGGTTCGAAATGCTGTAATGAAAATTTTCATTTTGAAAAGGCGTGTTAGATTTTACATCAAAAATTTAAAGAAAATAACATTAATATATAAAAATATATATCAATTGATTTTTAATTAAAAATCCGTTAAATTTAACACATGTATCTGTGTGGGCTACCCCATGACTGATGGCCACAACTGGCTACATGTATTATGTTATTATGAGCCTCTTGGTTAAATTATTAACATCTCGCGGCAAGCGTGTGATGCGAGTGCGATTACTTCTATTATAAAATAAAATATATACTGATGTATGCGTTGTTCCAGTTGTATATTGTTTCCCTAACTTTTGATTTGAAAACATAAAATCGCGTACTTATAAATTTACTAATACCTCGATAAACATACAAACCGCGTCTTCGATTACATTTACACGTGAGTAATATTTGTTTATTTGCTTCTGATTTTTTTTTGATAAAAGGCGTTTTCCTCACTCTGATTATTCAATTAATATATACGACAGATTAAACGTGTAGACCCTAATCATGCACTAGTGAGTAGATAGTATTATTATATTGGAGAAGAAGTATAACAATTACACTTTAAAAATGTGCTTATTTGATCATACCTAATTATCTTTTTGTTGAAGTTGAAAAAAAAATTGTATGTGAAAGACTTTTGTATGAACGATTTTTGTTTATCAAAACATTTGGAGATAATTTTCGTCTGTGTAGTACATTGTAGCATGAAAATATATCAACCCATTTGTAGCATGGAAATAGTATAGAACCAAATGTATTTACCTAGCAAGTATTTAAAACATTACTGTAGCATGAAAATATATCATTCTTAACTTCAAAATTATTTCTTTAACCATAATTTGGTAACTATGCTATTTTTCCATTGGAATAAAATAATCGCATCTCTCTTTTCCCTAAAATCGTGATACCAGCAATTATAACCGTTGGATCAATATTTCAACCGTTAGATCAATATGCCACCTTTTATTTGCAGTGCCTTAAATAGAAAATTGTTTATTTAAAGATAAATATATATATATATTTTTTTTTTCTCGATGTTTTCTTGTAGTAGTGGCACATCGTATCCTCCGATTTTGATGTATTCCACGAGTCATAAACAATGAAGAAAAATGTAGTAGCGTTCCCCGAGGCATAAACAATTAAAGGAAAATGAAATAGCAATATAACACTTCTTGATTTGTGCGCTCTTGACTTACTCTGGTCCATGAATATTTCTTATCATAAACAAAAAGACCAACAATTGCAATATAAGATTTTATAATTACTAATTAATTTAATTTCCTTTTATGTAAAATAGAGGTTTTAAAAAGTACTACTAATTAAGCTGTTATAACTTCTAAGTACTGATTAAGTTATTGAGATATATTTATTTTCGCACAGTTTATATCAAATATTACAAATTCAAAGGAAAAAAGGGTATAATTTTATTTATTCACTATCTAGAATATCATCAATTCGTTGATCTGTTTAACAAACATATTAAAAAAATTTAAGTAAATTGAAGCATTATAAGCTTACATTTGGTAAGAAGCAAATAATTTTATAAAACAGTTCTAGGAAATCTCCCTCCAAATATCGAGATGAATAATTTTTACATGTATTTTCAATGTATATTTGTGGTTGTTTTATGTAGTAAAATTAGATTTATTTCGTATCTAATCTAACATTTAATTAAAAAACCATTGACTAGGTGATTACCAATTACAACTTGCATGGATTCGAGTTTTTCCATGTGACAGGTTAAATAATGGTTGTCAGCTTCACATGGATTCGAGATTGGAAATTCTCTATTCTTAGACTAGCCACTAGCCAGACAGAAAAGAATAAAGAAACAATTTTAAAATTTTTGTTTAGCTTAATGATGGAGTTTTGAAAAGTTATACATTATATGGAGAACTTGAAAATGTAGACGATCAAGTAAAAGATAAAATGAAAATGTAGTTGATGAATTTGAATATAATTTGTTCATTGTTATTTTTTTTAAAAAATATATGAATTTAATGGTTTTAGTTTGATTTGGTCTTTTATAAATAAAAACATTTATAGCGTGTGGCATTGAATAAAATAGTGTGATACAAAATTTTAAAAAATTAGGATCGGATCCGTATATACGTCCAACGTTATATTTGTAGACGAATTTATTAGATATTTAAATTTTTAAAATAATTAACTTGTAAATGTTAAATGATGTTACATGTATATTTTCGAAATTAGTCAAAACATTACTAACAATTTTATTAGATGTGTTAAATCGAATTTTGATTTGGTTTTAGTTTGGGTTATGTAAATATATAACTTAGACATATTTATTTTGGAACGGAAAACTATCTCGTTCAGTATACATAAAAAATATTATGTTCTATAACCATTCCTATTTAAATAATTATTCGTTCGACAATTAAAAAAACTCATTCGACAATTTTTTTTATAAGAGATTGAGTAAGGATTTTAGAAGAGATACTTGTATTCTCCGTTTGAATATTTTTTTTTATAAAATTAATGAAAATTATCCAAAAAATTTATAATTCTCAAAAATTCTCTAAATATTTTCAAAAATTACCCAAAATTCCTAAAATACCCATCTCGATGTAGATCATTACTCATCTCATAGTCAATTCTTACCAAAATTACTGAAAATTTGACAATTAAATTTATCTATCCAAATTTTCCGATCTCGTACCGTTATCCAAAATTCTTGTCCCATTTTTATCAAAAATCATTTGAATAATACTTTTTGTTATCCGAATTATCCGTTCTATCTCATTAGTACTATTTTCCGTCATAATATTTTTTGATAAGTCAAAGTTCTTGATTTTGAATCATTTTAGTTTTTATTATAATATGACTCAGAACCATTGTTTCAAATTTTTAACCGATGTCATACGTTGAATGAAAATTTTCTTTATCAGTTGAGTAGTATACCTCCGTTTCTAAAAATTTGATTCATAACATATGCAGAAAAATCTATATTTTTATTAACTATAAGTATTATATGATAATTCAAAATAATTTAAAAATAATATCACTCAAAGATGGTAGAAGAATCATGATTTTAAATTTTAACAAAATTCTTTCAAATATAATAATTTAAAATAAATAATATGGTATAATGAGAGATCAAATCTTAATTTTTCATTTTTTATTGGTTAATAATTTTTATAAAATTTAATTTAATTTTCGTCCATAATTAATAAAAGAGAGAAAGTAAGTTTTATTTTTGGAAACTAATAATTATTTTTAAAAATTTCAAAATTTTTTAATTTAATTATATTAATTTTGTGATTATTATTGTACATTTTATGATTTTATTTAAAAAATACTAAAAAACAATGATATTGTATGTAATTATTTATATTTTAAATCAGTCATCTTCAGTTTTGGCTATGTTGATCAAAAGACTAGGAAAAAAAGAAAGAAAGTTATACACATATTTTTTTGTTAAGATTAGAATAAGATATAAAGGATAGGTATATACTATGTAATAAGGGATACTTTTACCAAATATATATATATATATATATATATATATATACTATGTAATAACATTATGCTGTATATTTTTCCTGTGTATCACAAGAGATCATCGAAAGTATTTTGTTTAGCTTATTTTAAAAAGAGATTAGTTTATCAATGTGGAATTGGAATAACAGTAATTCATTGTGGGTTAAGGTTAAAAAAGTCACGAGTTTGATTTTTGTTGGAAAAATTTTGTTTTTTTAAAAAATAATTAATTTAACATAGTATAAACTTTATTTCAAATAAATTAGGAGGTTCACAAAAAATTAGGAATTTACAGATTATGAACTCCCTAATTATCCAAAAAAAAATCAATTAAATACGTGATTCATGAGTATAGTATTCAAGTACTATTGCATGTATATATTAAAATACCGATAAAAATAGATAAAAATAAAAATAAACATTATGGGTCGGGGACAAGAAAGATACAAGTTGAATGTTGTAAATATCTGTTGGATATCTTGGAACGTTTCTGACGAGATCTAGGATGTTTAACATCCGAACTCGATTAATCGTTCTCTCATTTACTTTGTTAAAAAAAAAAAAAAACGTTCTCTCATTAGTACTTTTTAAGTCTTATATGTATTCAGCCCGGTCCAACAGTATCACAGGTTAATAGGTTATAGGGCAATTTCTTTTTAGATTCTTTACTATAATGTTCTTCTACCTATTAATATCGATTGAACCGAACTTCCTTTCGGACCATCAATTCCATGTGATCAAACCTCTTTTGGACTGGATTGGTTAAAGTTATAGGGCAATTCCATGTGATAGGGCAATTGGTCCATGTCTTTTATATATGATATTCAAATCCTTTCACATCATTACTATGTGATAACTTTTTCCACAAGTAGCACATTTCTAGACCTAATGTTCTTCTACCTATTAATATATAAAAAAGATGATTTGAAAAAAAAGGAACAGGTATGAAGTGACAAAAACACCTATAGAAACTGGTGGAGAGGTCACACCTGCCATTAGTGTAGATCAAATTTTCTAAGAATTGAGAAAAGAAAAAGCTAGATCTAGTTACCTTTTTTACTGCAGTGGAGCACGTTTTAATGACTCATAACATTACATAATATATATATATATATATATTGGCTTTGTAACATTGGTTTAAAAATGATAACCAAGTCTTTCTACTTGGGTGTAGATGAAGTTATTTGATCTTTGTTTTAACATCCCTAATAATGGCGAAACAACAAGTATAACCCAAGTAGAAAGACTTGGTGAACATTTTTAAACCAATGTTAATTACAAAGCCAAAAAACATAAAGATTTCAAATCCGAGAGTCTGACTTAGATTCTAAAGCTAGCAGAGGAAAATGGACCTTTGGCTTCCCAGTCAAACTGTGGAGGAGAGGCCACAGTTTGATCTACAGTGATCTGTTTTCTTAAGGACCTTTGGCTTCCCGGTCAAACTATGGAGGAGAGGCCAAGTTTGATCTACAGTGATCTGTTTTCCCAGTAAGAAAATAGATAGTCCGATCTACAGTGATCTGGACTCATTTCTAACCCAAGTTAAGAAATCCGAAATACTTGGTGACAAAAGAAAAACATCTAATATATATATATATATTATAATATGTATTTCATGCATGTTATAAATCAAAACTTTAAAACAAATTTTACAAATAATAGATCATAGAGTAGTAAATAATATAAAATCTGAAAATTGTTTATTGAACTACAACGATAATGTTAATAAACAAGATTTATTATATTTATACGTAAATTTCAGTTATGAAATCTTCCTTAACCTAATAAAACATCATTTCTATAATGTTATAATTTTAAATAAGTTAACGGTGAAGTAAGAACTTAATTATGATATGTTTTCACCGATACTTTGATAATTGACAGGCAAACACAAGTTAATAACATGAATAACCATATATGTAGACAATTAAACACGCATGGTACCTATATTAATATATTCATGCAGAATTAAACATGCATGGTACCTATATTAATATATTCATGCAGAATTAAACATGCATGGTACCTATATTAATATATTCATGCAGAATTAAACATGCATGGTACCTATATTAATATATTCATGCAGAATTAAACATGCATGGTACCTATATTAATATATTCATGCAGAATTAAACATGCATGGTACCTATATTAATATATTCATGCAGAATTAAACATGCATGGTACCTATACTCACACCAAATGTATTTATTTATGAAATGTATTTACCTAATAAAAATGAAATTAGTTTATTTAATTAATGAAAACAGTAAGTTAGTTAGCGGCTTAGGGCATACTCCAAATGTAAACAATTTACTAATTAAGTGGTTTACAAAATACATTTCGAATTTAAAAATTCCCTCAAACCGCGTCTTCGATTACATTTACATGTGAGTAATATTTGTTATTTGCTTCTGAATTTTTTTTGATAAAAGGCTTTATTTGCTTCTGATTTCTTTTGTAGTTTTCCTGACTCTGATTATTCAATTAATATATACAACAGATTAATTAACGTGTAGTCCCTAACATACACTAGTGGGTTGATAGTATATTATATTGGAGAAAAACAATCACACTTTAAAAATGTGCTTATTTGATCGTACCTAAGTATGTGTCTTTTTGTTAAAGTTGAAAAAACGATTTTTTTATGTGAAAGAATTTTGTATGAAAAAATTTGTCTTTTTTTGGTCAACGTTTTTATTTTATTTATGAAAATTTTGTTTTAAGGTGATAGACATTTGGTTTGAACAGGTTATGAGTGGGATGTTGGTCATTTTCGCGGGGCACGTAGACCTGAAGTTTATTGCTTTCGGAACACATCCTTTGGGCTAGCTGACGAAAAGGTACAATTAATCCTAAACTGTGGCAGCTGAAAAAATTCATATTTACAACCTGTAGATTACGATAAAGTGATCAGACAAGTCTCTTCTGTAGGTTACATATTGCAAAGTACTGAAGGTAAAGATATCTAACAGTGAATCA
The DNA here is from genome assembly GCA_963922655.1 of Cardamine chenopodiifolia. Classification (NCBI taxonomy): domain Eukaryota; kingdom Viridiplantae; phylum Streptophyta; class Magnoliopsida; order Brassicales; family Brassicaceae; genus Cardamine; species Cardamine chenopodiifolia. The sequence continues at coordinate 15,329,301 of OZ000473.1, forward strand.
TTTTGACTATGCTTCTACACTATAGGAAGCTCCTTCAGACCCTTTGATTACTGGTTACAAGGAAAAGACAGATATATTGATGTACTGTACTGGAGGTATACGTTGCGATGTATATTCAACAGTTTTGAGGTAAGCACTGTGGCTTCTACTCCTTCATTATTTTAGGTGTTGATACCATGTTTTTCTCTCAGCATTTTTTATTATTTTTAATCTAAAAACTAACTTTTTTTATTCCTGTGAAATAACAGTTAATATTTGACACAAAAATATGATAAAATAGGCATATAGGCGAAAATGCTGAGAAAGTGGTGATCAAGAGTGCATGAAATACTATGAATTTAGAAAAATCCAAAGAGTTTAATATTTTTATAAACTTTAACCCCACTCAGAACTAACGGATCCGCTTCTAAAATTAAAAAAAAATTATTTATTCAAATAAAATAAATTATTATATAAATTTTTGGAACTAATATATAAATTTATTAATATATAAGTCAAGGGATTTTTTTAAAGCTCTAACACCACCAAAATTTTATATAGTTGAGTTAAAGACTTTTGTATGAACAATTTTTGTTTATAAAAACATTTGGAGATAATTTTCGTTTGTGTAATTGTAGAATGAAAATATATCAACCCGTTTGTAGCATTAAAATAGTATAGAACCAAATGTATTTACCTAGTATTTAAAACATTACTGTAGCATGAAAATATATCATTCTTAATTCATATAAATGGCACATTATGAATTCTTTAGTTTTTTTACTTGATAGATAAATGTATTTCATGATGTCAAAAAAAGGAAGAAAGATAAAAGTATATCATGATTAGTTGCTTTAGTCATAACCATTATATACTATAATAATTCTAGTTTAATGTTAAGTAATTTAACTGAAAATGTACAAACACAAAATGCAAAGAAATATTAAAATACCAATACAATTTAATCACACAAAAAACTCATAAAGTCGATCAATATCTAAGAAACCATAGAACGTAGTTTTCCGAGACAATAGACAAAAATAACATTTAGTAACCTGGCAAATAAAATAATCTATGTGATCTGATCCTTTTCTACGAACTTACCTGCCACCACTACAAAGCTTAAATATACGTACCCAGTGAGACATATACGCTATGGCCCATCGCAATATATATAATATGATTTATTACTATTGGAACTACTTGGCATCTTGCAAAACGGTCTCCATTAGAGGCCATAGAATATATCTCTAAAAATTTGAAGAAACTGCAACTATTATTGTAAGAAAAAAACAAATACAGTATGAACCGTGAGCCAAGTCGCAGTTTGGAGACTACAATCCTGATTCTCTAACTTCAAAATGATTTCTTTAACCATAATTTGGTACACTGCTATTTTTCCATTGGAACAAAGTGATCGCATCTCTATTTTCCCTAAAATCATGATGCCAGCAATTATAACCGTTGGATCAGTATCTCTCATTATAACCGTTGGATCAATGTCACATTTTATTGCAGCCTTAAATAGACAATTGTTTATTTTAAAAATATATATATTCCTCACTATGGAAAATGTGACAACCCTAAAACTCATTTTCCTACTATAAATAGATTACCAAATCACTTCAATAGACAGGAAGTCAAAGATGTTTTTCTATGTGATTCTCCCTTTAGCTCTCTGTCTCTTGGCTTACAAATTTTTCTTCACCTCCAAAACGCGCCGTTTCAACCTCCCTCCATCTCCGCCTTACTCTCTCCCAATCCTCGGCCACCACTTCCTCATCAAACCGCCAGTCCACCGTCTCTTCCACTGCCTATCCAAAACTCACGGCCCAATCTTCTCCCTTAGATTTGGCTCCCGCCGCGCAGTGGTGATCTCCTCCTCTTCACTTGCAACGGAATGCTTCACAGGCCAAAATGACATCGTTTTATCAAACCGGCCTTGTTTCCTAACCGCCAAATATGTCGCTTACAACTACACGACCGTCGGAACCGCGCCTTACGGCGACCACTGGCGTAACCTTCGCCGCATTTGCTCCCTCGAAATCCTCTCCTCGAACCGTCTCACCAATTTCCTCCACATCCGCAAAGACGAAATACGTCGTATGCTCACGAGACTCTCACGTGACGTCAACAAAGAGATTGAGCTCGAGCCGCTCTTATCCGATCTAACGTTCAACAACATCGTGAGGATGGTTACAGGGAAGAGATATTACGGCGACGAAGTCCATAGCGAGAAAGAGGCGAATGTTTTTAAGCAACTCGTTGCCGATATTAACAACAGTAGCGGCGCGAGGCATCCCGGAGATTACTTGCCGTTCATGAAGATGTTCGGAGGGAGCTTTGAGAAGAAAGTGAAAGCTGTTGGAGATGCCATGGATGAGATCTTGCAGCGATTGCTTGAAGAATGTAGGAGAGATAAAGATGGTAACACTATGGTTAATCATTTACTCTCTCTGCAACAACAAGAGCCAGACTATTACACTGACGTTACTATCAAAGGCTTAATGCTGGTAACTAATCGATAACACACCTTTTTTTTTTTGGTGCAACCATAATCGCTAACACACTCATATATACATATTTATACATATGTTGGTAGTTTAGATTGATCATGTCTCGTAATTTTTCCTTCACAACAGTATATTTTTTGGGTGTTCAATCTGATAGGTTTCATTCCAATATTTTTGTTTTAATATAATAAGACATTTTCAAAAAAAAAAAGGTCAAAATTTTATTTACTTTAGGTACCGTTCTGTTTACAGTTTATCTGAATGTGGAAAAATGTGAAACTGAATTTGTTTATTTTTACTTTGTTCGATTTTAAATTATTATTCTTGGTAGACCAAATAGGAATCCATAGGCCATACCGGACTATATTTCTGGTTTGATCTCTGGTTTAGCAAAATAAAAACTATGCTGCGGAAAACAGGGCATGATGATCGCCGGAACAGACACCTCCGCCGTGACGTTGGAGTGGGCGATGTCGAGTTTGCTAAATCATCCAGAGTCATTGGAAAAAGCGAAATTAGAGATTGACGAGATAATTGGACAGGATCGTTTGATCGACGAACCAGACATCGCAAATCTTCCTTACCTCCAAAACATAGTGTCGGAGACATTCCGGCTATACCCAGCGGCGCCACTCTTGGTGCCAAGATCACCGACGGAGAACATCAAAATCGGAGGATACGATGTGCCATGCGGTACGATAGTTATGGTGAACGCGTGGGCTATACACAGGGATCCAAATCTTTGGAACGAACCGGAGAAGTTTAAACCGGAGAGGTTTACTCGTGGAGTAGGAGGAGAAGAAGATGTTCATAGGCTGATGCCGTTTGGGAATGGACGAAGATCGTGTCCCGGCGCCGGATTAGGTCAGAGGATCGTGACGTTGGCGTTAGGGTCGTTGATTCAGTGCTTTGACTGGGAAAAAGTCAACGGCGACGAGATCGATATGACGGAGACTCCGGGAATGGCGATGCGTAAGGAAGTGCCTTTACGGGCCTTGTGTCGGTCTAGGCCCATTATGAATAAGCTTCAGGCCCATTTACGGGCTTAGCTTTTTTACTTTTCTGTTATCCAAGAGTTGGAGATGTGATATTTTATTTGCTGTGTTACGCAATTGTGTGTAACGAAGGCTATATATATGTGTGTAATTCGAACAAATGTTGGAAATCTATGTGCTCCCAATATTTTATGGTTTTCGATTGATATTAATATTCTTTTAAATATTATGAAAATAATTTATGCTATTTCAATGCAAATTACTTTATGAATTTTTTTTTTTTTTTTGGTCAACGTTTTTATTTTATTTATGAAAATTTTGTTTTAAGGTGATTTACAGTCATTTTCAGTTTTGGCTATGTTGATCAAAAGACTAGAAAAAAAGAAAGAAGGATATACACATATTTTTTGTTAAAATTAGAGTAAGATATAAAGGATAGGTATATACGTACTATGTAATAAGGGATAGGTATATACTATGTAATAATTAATTTTTTACCAAAAATATATATATACTATGTAATAACATTATGCTGTATATATTTCCTCGTGTATCACAAGAGATCACCGAAAGTATTTGGTTTAGCTTATCTTAAAAAGATATCCATTTGAATACGTGATTCATGAGTATAGTATTCAAGTAATATTGCATGCATATATTAAAACACCGATAAAAATAGATTAAAATAAATAAAAATAAAAATAAACATTATGGGCCGGGGACAAGAAAGATACAAGTTGAAAGTTGTAAATATCTGTCGGATTTCTTGGAACGTTTCTGACGAGATCTAGGATGTTTAACTTCCGAACTCGATTAATCGTTCTCTCATTTAATTTAAAACAAAAAAAAAACGTTCTCTCATTAATACTTTTTAAGTCTTATATGTCTTCAGCCAGGTCCAACAGTATCACAGGTTAATAGGTTATAGGGCAATTTCTTTTTAGATTCTTTACTATAATGTTCTTCTACCTATTAATATCGATTGAACCGAACTTCCTTTCGGACCATCAATTCCATGTGATCAAACCTCTTTCGGACTGGATTGGTTAAAGTTATTATGAATTGGTCCATATATGATAGTCAAATCCTTACACATCATTACGATGAGATATCCTTTTCCACAAGTAGCACATTTCTAGACCTAGGGGTTGCAAGATGATTTGAAAAAAAAAGGAACAAATATGAAGTGACAAAAACACCTATAGAAACTGGTGGAGAGGTTACACCTGCCATTAGTGTAGATCAACTTTTCTAAGAATTGAAAAAAGAAAAAGCCTGATCTAGTTACCTTTTTTACTGCAGTGGAGCACGTTTTAATGACGCATAACATTACATAATATATATATTGGCTTTGCAACATTGGTTTAAAAATGATAACCAAGTCTTTCTACTTGGGTTATTTGATCTTTGTTTTAACCTCCCTAATAATGGCGAAACAACAAGTATAACCCTAGTAGAAAGACTTGGTGAACATTTTTAAACCAATGTTAATTACAAAGCCAAAAAACATAAAGATTTCAAATCCGAGAGTCTGACTTAGATTCTAAAACTAGCAGAGGAAAATGGACCTTTGGCTTCCCAGTCAAACTGTGGAGGAGAGGCACCGGCCGATTTGTAAGAAAACAGATCGTCCGATCTACAGTGATCTGGAACAGTTCCCATTTAAAACTATACATATTTTAATGCCACTCAATTAATGGAAATATTTTTTTATTTCTTTTATTGAGGCCTCAGGACGATAGCCTTCACCCTTCACATGCTATTACCAGACATGGACCATACGTATTTTGTTGATTACTAGACGATGACCAGTTTCCACGCATATTATTTAATTTTAACCAGCAATATACATAGTTCTCATTTTTATTTTTACTTTATACATATACATTACATAGTTCTCATAATCAGACTTTTTTTGTTCAAAGTTCAAACAGTTCTTTTTATTTTAAATACATTTTAATACCTAATATATATATTATAATATGTATATCATGCATGTTATAAATCAAAACTTTAAAACAAAATTTACAAATAATAAATCATAGAGTAGTAAATAATATAATATTTGAAAAATTGTTTATTGAACTACAACGATAATTTTAATAAACAAAATTTATCATATTTATACGTAAATTTCCAGTTATGAAATCTTCCTTACCCTAATAAAACATCATTTCTATAATGTTATAATTTTAAATAAGTTAACGATGAAGTAAGAACTTAATTATGATATGTTTCCAATACTTTGATAATTGCCAGGCAAACAAAAGTTAATAATTTATGATATGAATATATCATCAACGTCTGAAAGATGCCAACGCCAACATAATACAAACCATGATGAGTTGGTGATGATTCGACTAAAGAGCCACATGGATCATGTGACTTGTATTATATACGACTAACATAATACCCTCTGTCTTAGCAAAAGAAAAAACAAACATAAATTAACCATGCGATGACTCGACTAAAGAGTCATTCGTTGTATTTTAAATTTTGTGACTAACTAATAGGGTGATACCAATAATGCGACTAATTAACATGATAATCTCTTTTTTCTTTTTCTTTTTAAATGAAGATTGAAGACAAAGATAAAAACCTTTTATATATAAAAATGGGTCATTATAAGAGACATATACAACATGCCATGTTTCTCCATATAACAAGTAGACATACAGATACAGCAAATAAAATTGAGTCATTTTGAAAATAGTAAAGTTTTTGAGGTATCCCATATTATTTTAAAATTCGTAATTTAAAAGAAACGAAATATTAATAACATGAGAACACAAAATTATTACAAAAAATGAATAAATAACATTAGCGGTGATAATTTCACATGATATTGTTTGATTTCACATCAAAAAAATTTAGAAACTAACATTAATATATAAAAGATATAGGTCAATTCATTTACTGTTATTAGTTTTGAGTTGGAATCCATTAAAATTCATATAATCTTACAGTTTTGTTTGTTGATCCAAAAATAAAATAGTCCAAAAAAACTAAATATATGTTTTAAAATGGGATTCGCTTCGAAATAACTATTAATTTGAAGAGGCATGTTAGAATCTACATCAGAAATTTAAAAAAACTTAACACTGAGATATAGATCAATCTACTTGTTTTGAATTGAAAACTAACTGAACTTAACATATGTACTTATGTGTGGGCTACCGCATGACTGATGGCCAATTGACACTAATTGAACTTAACATATGTACTTATGTATGGGCTACCCCATGACTGATGGCCACAATTGGCTACATGTATATGAGCCTCTTGGTTAAATTATCAACATCTCGCGGCAAGCGTGTGCCTGTGAGTGCGATTTCTTCTATTATAAAATAAAATATATACTGATCTATGAGTTGTTGCAGTTGTATTATTGTTTCCCTAACTTTTGATTTGAAAACATAAGATCGCATACGTATAAATTTATTAATACCTCGATATAGCAGCAAGCATGTGAATCCGATTGTTAACACACAAATTTCGTAATGAAAGATTCGAAATTTCCATCTAACGTATCTTAAGAAGATCAGTACTGTATTTATAAAAAGTATTTAGTTTATTAGAGCTCCGACAAACTGCGGTTTTGGGAACTCATGATTACGTGTTGTCAGGAAATAACAAAATTTAAAGATCTTCAAAAAGAAAAATTGGAACTATAAGTCTTTGGCGGACCTAAGCGGTGGATAGTGGGATTCGATTATCCTAGTGAATTCTTTATCCGCATTTTCACGGAGGTTGAGACAATAATTAATACATTATCATACGAGAATTTTAAGAGGTTTTCCAAGTCTAGAGGCTATTCATCCTTCACTACTCCTGCTTTTAGTATCATGATCCAGTCTTCCGAATCCTTCTTATACATCACATATTTACTCAGTGATATATTCCCTTCGATGTATTTTGTTATTTATTTATTTTTAAAGTATGAAGAGAATTAGATTTTTTTTTCTGTGTGTTGTGAAGGATTTTTCGTTTATGAAACATTTGAAAAAAAATCATGTCTTGATAAGTTATACCACAGTAAAGAGGACTACATATTTGTTTATACTAGATAACTTAGTCATGGTGTGCGCTGCGCGAAGCTAAATGAATGTTTATTTCAAGGATTTAAAAGGTTAAAACTGCAGTTTTGCTAGTCTCAATTTTAAAATATAAAAATGAAACAGTTTAAGATATTCAAAACTGAATGCAAGTTTTATAATAATAATTATTATTATAACGTTTAGATGTTTTGAAAGATATATATTTTATTTTCTTGTGAATACACAAAAATTGAACAATGTTAATATAAAACCACATAAGTTTTAAAGTTTTCATTACCGAAGAATAAAGATAATAAATCTTCCTTTTTGGTCGGAAAATTATAATAAATCTATTCAACTAAGTATAGAGAGTGTTTTTTAAATTTACATTCTTATACAAATTTGAATAAATATCGTGTATATATATAATGATATCGTATTCCAAAATAGTTGATGAACTTGAATATAATCTGTTCATTGTTAATTTTTTTAAAAATATATGAAATTTACTGGCTTTAGTTTGATTTGGTCTTTTATAATTAAAAACATTTATAGCTTGTGGCATTGAATAAAATAGTGCGATACAAAATTAAAAGAAAATATGTTTTTGTTTGTTTGTTTAAAGCCAGCGTAAACCCCGTAAATTTTTAGTGCATTTGTAATCTCACACCAAAATGTATTTATTTATGAAATGTATTTACCTAATAAAAGTGAAAATAATTTATTTACTTAATGAAAACAGTCTTAGCGCATACTCCAAATGTAAACAATTTACTAATTAAGTGGTTTAGAAAATACATTTCGAATTTAACAGATCCCTCAAACCGCGTCTTCGATTACATTTACATGTGAGTAATATTTGTTTATTTGCTTCTGATTTTTTTTGGATAAAAGGCTTTATTTGCTTCTGATTACTTTTGTAGTTTTCCTCACTCTGATTATTCATTTAATATATACGACAGATTAAACGTGCAGACCCTAATCATGGACTGGTGAGTAGATAGTATTAATATATTGGAGAAGAAGTATAACAATTAGACTTTAAAAATGTACTTATTTGATCGTACCTAATTATCTTTTTGTTGAAGTTGAAAAAAAAATTGTATGTGAAAGACTTTTGTATGAACGATTTTTGTTTATAAAAACATCTGGAGATAATTTTCGTCTATGTAGTACATTGTAGCATAAAATATATCAACCAATTTGTAGCATGAAAACATTTGTAGCATGGAAATAGTATAGAACCAAATGTATTTACCTAGTATTTAAAATATTACTGTAGCATGAAAATATATCATTCTTAACTTCAAAATTATTTCCATTGGAATAAATGATCGCATCTCTCTTTTCCCTAAAATCATGATGCCAGCAATTATAACGGTTATATTTCTCATTATAACCGTTAGATCAATATGCCACATTTTATTTGCAGTGCCTTAAATAGAAAATTATTTATTTAAAAAAAAAAAAATATATATATATATATATTTCTCGATGTTTTTGCACATCGTATCCTCCGATTTTGATGTATTCCACGAGGCATAAACAATGAAGAAAAATGTACATAAACAATTAAAGGAAAATGAAATAGCAATATAAAAATTTTATTTGCAGTGTCTTAAATAGAAAATTGTTTATTTTAAAAATATATATATTTCTCACTACAGAAAACTTGACGACCCGAAAACTCATTTTCCTACTATAAATAGATTACCAAATCACTTCATTAGACACAAAGTCAAAGATGTTTCTCTATGTGATTCTCCCTTTAGTTCTCTGTCTCTTGGCTAACAAATTCTTCTTCAACTCCAAAATGCGCCGTTTCAACCTCCCTCCATCTCCGCCTTACTCTCTCCCAATCCTCGGCCACCACTTCCTCATTAAACCTCCGGTTCACCGTCTCTTCCACCGCCTCTCCAAAATCCATGGCCCAATCTTCTACCTCCGACTTGGCTCCCGCCGTGCCGTCGTCATCTCTTCCTCATCACTGGCAAGAGAATGCTTCACAGGTAAAAACGACGTCGTTGTATCAAATCGCCCTCGTTTCCTAACCTCAAAATACATCGCTTACAACTACACAACCATCGCAACCACACCTTACGGTGAGCACTGGCGTAATCTCCGCCGCATTTGCTCCCTCGAAATCGTCTCCTCAAAACGTCTCGCCAATTTCCTCCACATCCGCAAGGAGGAGATCCAACGTATGCTCACAAGACTCTCACGTGACGCCATCATCGGCAAAGAGGTGGAGCTCGAGTCGCTCTTATACGATCTAACGTTCAACAACATCGTAAGGATGGTTACAGGGAAGATATATTACGGAGACGATGTTAGCGACAAAGAAGAAGCAGAAACGTTCAAGAAACTAGTTAATTTTATTTCAAATAATAGTGGCGCGAGGCATCCTGGAGAATACTTGCCCTTCATGAAGATATTCGGAGGAAAATTTGAGAAAGACGTGAAAGCTGCTGCAAAAAGCATAGATGAGATGTTGCAGCGTTTGCTTGAAGAGTGTAAGAGTGATAAAGATGGTAACACTATGGTTAATCACTTGCTTTCTTTGCAGCAGCAAGACCCTGAGTATTACACTGACGTCATTATCAAAGGCCTAATGCTGGTAACCAATCAAATACTTAACATATACTGTCAACATATTTCATATTAGTACATTCAATCAGATTTAAGTCGAAATGGTGACGTAACACGTGCTCTTATATATATTTGACATAACAAAGCACCAAATATTTGACATAATCACTTATAATATATATATATATATATATATATATATAATATAAACACTTGCTAGTTAATTAGTGATGGCTCAAACGTTTTCCTTAGTAATATTAATTATGATAGTTTTTAGAAAACTTGAAGTTTCAAATGATTTATTATATTTGTTTTGTTCTGATTTTGGTTGCTGTTTATTTTGGAACAAAATATGTAAATCGATTTATTTTCATTTTTAGTTCAGTTTTCAGATCGATTTATAGTATAGTTTTTATTCGTTTTGGATAGGTTAAAATTAAGATTTTTAGCGAAAATTTTTACGTGTATGTGAGATTTGCATGAGTCCCGTTTTTGAAATTTCTACTTTTTTTTAAATATAAATTTATGCATGAAACAGGGCATTATGGTTGCCTCATCAGAGACCTCAGCTTTGACAATAGAGTGGGCGATGGCAAGTTTGTTGAATCACCCAGAAATTTTGAACAATGCAAAATTAGAGATCGACGAGAAAATCGGACAAGACCGCTTGATCGAAGAATCAGACATTGCCAACTTGCCTTACCTCCAAAACATAGTCTCAGAGACACTCCGACTACACCCAGCGGCACCGGTTCTTGTGCCAAGATCAACAGCAGAAGACATCAAAATCGGAGGATACGATGTGCCACGTGATACGATGATAATGGTGAACGCGTGGAGTATGCATAGGGATCCAAATCTTTGGACCGAACCAGAGAGGTTTAACCCAGAGAGGTTTAACGGTGAGGGAGGAGAAAAGGACGATGTTCGTTTGCTGATAGCGTTTGGAAGCGGACGGAGGATGTGTCCCGGCGCTGGATTAGCACACAAGATTGTGACATTAGCGTTAGGATCGTTGATCCAATGCTTTGATTGGAGCAAAGTCAGCGAGAAAGAGATTGATATGAGTGAGGGTCCGGGTATGGCAATGCGTATGATGGTGCCGTTACGAGCTTTGTGTAAGACTCGATCCATTATGAATAAGTCAAAAGTTTAAATAGTTCTTCTACTTTGTTATTTTCTATGCAAAATTGTTGCATTGTGCTGTGTTTTTGTAACCAAGACTACGAATAAATTGAAAAGCTATGTTTGGCATAATAGACCAAAATGGTCTTTTTCTCTTCCTCAATTTCGTTATTTAATTTTGAATTTTACAAATTTTATTATTCAGTGTCAATAAACGTCAGTTTTTCCATGCTATTTTTATGGATTTTAGAATTTTTCTTCCTTCCTCCATTTTTTTCCCTCGTCCAATTAATATCTCTTGAATACAAACAGGTAATGTAAAGAAAAACATACAAAATGATAGGTGAATTTTATGGAATTAATGGCTACAAAACAAGTTTGTTGGATACGTAATAGAAAATGACGCTATCCTTCAAGACGACTTCTTCTTCTTCATCTCCTCTTTCGAATCGATCAACACCAAAATCTATCACCGGCGCCGGAGACGATGCAGCTCAATACTTCCATCACAAGACGGGTTATAGAGCACACACCACCACACTCTTCTTCATCCTCGTTTCTCTCTCCCTTTTCGGTTTTTTTTATCTCTTTATTCTTCTCCATATTCAATTTTTCGAGCTGCCTTCTTTGCCACGTATCGTCCGGCTAAATAAAAAATCGTCAGTTACGTAATCAACGGTCAAGATATCTTCGGTTTTTATTTACTTTAGGTACTGTTCTGTTTAGTTTATCTGAATGTGGAAAAATATGAAACTGAATTGGTTTATTTTCACTTTGATCGATTTTTAATTATTATTCTTGGTTGACCAAATGGAATCCATAGATTTATAAGCAAACCCAAACTAATATTGAGAAGCATGATGTTAGTCCGTATGTTTAAGGTTTGATCACAAATAGTTTCATATAAATATGCATCTTATGTAAACATTTAACATAGTTTTGAGGGTTACCACTTTGTACAATCATTTTCTTCTCCCATTTTATGAATCTATCCAAGTCTTTTTGATCTTGGTGTTGCTCCTTTAAGCTTTCTTCTCTTTATTTTACTTGCACAAAATAAAGTTTTAATAAACTATTTCATTTCAATCTCATTTTCTATATTACTATCTATCTTAATAAATCTTGATCCTTTCTTGTTTAGAACTATTCACATATATAAGGTTCTGGTTTGGTCTCTGGTTTAGCAAAATAAAAATCTGCTAATTATGCTGCGGGAAACAGGGCATGTGGCGGACACGGAGGAAGGAGTGGTGAACCATTACAAGTACCAGGCGTGGCGGGAGTTCATGGCTAAGTTTAAACGGCGTGTGTCGGCCTATGTGGTTGATTGGACTAGAGTCTCCAATCCTAAGTCAAGAGATCGAACTTTTAGATTGGGGTTTAAGCCCATTGAGCCGGAAGGGTGGGCCCAAAGGTTTTGTAAAGTCACGGATACGAGATTGAAAAGGTTAACCAGAAAATGGTTTGGGTACCCGGATAAAAACGGGTATAGTAATAGAATGGCGTGGCAGAAATGAAAAAACTTGTTTAAAAAAAATGTGAAAATTTTAGTAAAGCACCAATGGATCAGATAATATAATTGATTCGAGTTATCAACATATTGAAGGGCTGATGTAGAATTAATTTAATGGAGAACATCATTGAAATTCTTCAAAAAAATGGGGTTGGAATTACAAATAACAGGAGGGACATTACAAAACTATGAAAATTTTAAAAACCATCCGCCCCCTCTTACATAATGTGGATCTGCCACCACTGATCCCACCATTGACTTTTTAGTGGGAAAATAATTCATTACCTCCATGAATTCTTTGATTTAACGCATTATATGATTTGGACCACCCACGTACGTCTGGTGGGCTAGTAGTTGCGGGTCGATAGCAGCCCATGTAGACGATTTTTTTTTTTGTATGGAAAAACTTTGAACATTTGTTAAGAAAATAATTCAACAAAATTTTGTAACCTGCTCAAGACTTTAACACATCAAGACGGATCCTCTATCATACTAAAGCCGTCTATGATTGCTCAGCGGTAGTATAGTAACCACTAAATATTATATGCATTTTTTCGTAAATTACCGTCGCTTTCAGAGTATATAACTTTACACAAATACAATTATGGTTTTCCCTAAACTCTCCCTTTTGGAATTTTTTTTCTAAATCCCCTAATAAATATTTAGATCGCACCTTACTGGGTTGTATTTGCAGTAATGAAATGTAGTTAAATGCTTAACAAAACTTAGGATTAGATTGGTCCAAACTTCCAAATCCTTTATGAAGGTAAACATTACGAAATCTTATTCAAGATTGATTTTTTTTCTAAATTATATATGTCGTTGCATTGGGCAAGAACAATAGATTATTACTTATTAGTTTTTAATCTCAACCAAAATAAAAAAAAGCTCCAATTAGAAGTATTCGTCAACTATAAGTCTCTAATATTCCCCACGTAATGAACAATAAAGAAAATAGAAGTCTCAAACAGTATTCCACAAGTCATAAACAATGAAGAAAAATGTACGAGCGTTCCCCGAGTCATAAACAATTTAAGGACACGAAATAGCAATATAACAATTTTTGATTCCTGTGCCCTTGACTTACTCTGGTCCATGAATATTACTTATGAGCTCGAATGAAAAGATTATAGGCAAATTTTAAAAATCACGTGATTGGATAACATTAAAGACGAAATTAATATTATATAATGTGTTTTTCAGTATAGAAATATTATGAATTTTGGTCTAAAATCTCATTATATTAAAAAAAAAAATATTACTTATCATAAACAAAAAGACCAACAATTGCAATATAAGATTTTTTACGAATTAATTTAATTTCTTTTTATGTAAAATAGAGGTTTTAACAACTACTACTAATTAGGCTGTTCTAACTTCTAATACTGATTGAGTTATTGATATTTATTTATTTTCGCACAGTTTATATTAAATATTACAAATCCAAAGGAAAAAAACGGTAAAAGTTTATTTATTCACTTTCTAGAATATCATCAATTCGTTTCTCTTTTTAACAAACATATTTAAATTTTTAAAAAAGTAAATTGAAGCTTCAGAAACATACATTTGGTAAGAAACAAATAATTTTATAAAACAGTTCTAGGAAATCTCCCTCCAAATATCGAGATGAATAATTTTTACATGTATTTTTAATGTATATTTGTAGTTGTTTTATGTACAAAAATTAGATTTATTTTGTATCTAATCTAATATATAATTAAAAAAACCATTGACTAGGTGATTACCAATTACAACTTGCATGGATTCGAATTTAATAAAACATTGACAAGTGATTAGCAATTCCAACTTGATTGGGTGTGAAAGGTTCAATAATGGTTTTCAACTTGCATGGATTCGAAATTCTCTATTCTTAGACTAGCCACTATAGCCAGACACAAAAGAATAAAGAAACAAATTTTAATTATTTTGTTTAGCTTAATGATGGAGTTTTGAAAAGTTATACATTATATGGAGAACTTGAAAATGTAGACGATCAAGTAAAACATAAAATGAAAATGTAAAGATCAATATTTTCATTTATAATAAATAAATACAACTTAAAATCTAATGTTTTTAACAAAAACAAATCCACAGTTCCGTATAAACTCCACTTACTAATTGGCACGTAATAGATTGACAATATGGAACAGGATAAAGAAAAAAAAAACAACATATTTTTTTCTTTCAAAAAAGGAAAATACAACTTGAAATTCCCACATGTATTGCTATGACATTGACAACATAGATATGACATTGTTCAAATACTCACCGCACTTCTGAACTTTGGCACGTTATTGCTATGACATTGATAACATAGAAAAGTAGAAACGATATAAAGAGCAAAAAAAAAAAAAACACGACAAGGAACAAATCAAATCAATACTTTGATGGAGATAAATTTCTCTATATAATGTTATAAACCAAACACTAATATCCTAAAATTAGAAAAAATGTTGTACTTCGTTCTTCTCCCTCTCCTATTCCTTATTTTAGCTTATAAATTCCTCTACTCCAAAACGTTGCACCGTTTCACGCTTCCTCCGGGTCCACCGTTACGTCCCTTCGTCGGCCATCTCCACCTCATGAAACCACCGATCCACCGTCTCCTCCAACGCTTCTCCAACCAATACGGCCCTATCCTCTCCCTCCGTTTCGGCTCCCGCTGCGTCGTGGTTATTACTTCCGCTTCCCTTGCTCAAGAGTCCTTCACCGGCCAAAACGACATCATTCTCTCTAGCCGGCCACTCCAACTCACCGCCAAATACGTCGCCTATAACCACACCACCGTCGGAACCGCTCCTTACGGTGACCATTGGCGTAACCTCCGCCGAATTTGCTCCCAAGAGATTCTCTCCTCTCACCGTCTCATCAATTTTCAACACATCCGCAAAGACGAGATCTTGAGGATGCTCACGCGCCTCTCACGTGACACACAAACCTCCAGGGGAACTAGCAGTTTCACTCACATCGAGCTCGAACCACTCTTATCCGATTTAACGTTCAACAACATAATAAGAATGGTTACAGGGAAGAGATATTACGGCGACGACGTCAACAACCAGGAAGAAGCAGAGCTTTTCAAGAAACTTGTTTACGATATCGCCATGTATAGTGGCGCGAATCATTCCGCTGATTACTTGCCGGTGCTGAAACTATTCGGAAACAAATTCGAGAAAGAAGTTAAAGCTCTTGGCAAATCCATGGATGATATTTTGCAGCGTTTGCTTGATGAGTGTAGAAGGGATAAAGAAGGTAACACAATGGTGAATCATTTGCTCTCTCTACAACAACAAGAACCTGAGTATTACACTGACGTTATCATCAAAGGCCTTATGATGGTAAGATCTAATCGAAATTGAAACGAGTTGTGAAAATCACAATTTAGATCTGAAATAGAATGAATTGTGAAATTTTGTCACCTGATTGTTGTGTTGTTGGTTATGAAATTATGAAGTCGATGATGCTCGCCGGGACTGAGACCTCCGCCGTGACTCTAGAGTGGGCGATGGCGAATTTGTTGAGAAATCCAGAAGTATTGGAGAAGACGAGATCGGAGATCGATGAGAAGATCGGAAAAGACCGTCTGATCGACGAATCAGACATCTCCGTCCTTCCTTATCTCCAGAACGTCGTCTCTGAAACATTCCGGCTATTTCCTGTAGCGCCGTTTTTAATCCCTCGTACGACGACGGAAGACATGAAAATCGGCGGTTACGATGTCCCGTGCGACGCGATAGTGTTGGTTAACGCTTGGGCTATACACAGAGATCCAGAGCTGTGGGAAGATCCAGAGAAGTTTAATCCGGATCGGTTTACCGACGGATGTGTAAGTGAGTACAACGTTTACAAGCTGATGCCGTTTAGAAACGGCCGGAGAACTTGTCCCGGCGCCGGATTAGGGCAGAGGATCGTGACATTGGCCTTGGGATCGTTGATTCAGTGCTTCGATTGGGAGAAAGTGAAAGGCGAAGAGATGGATATGTCAGAGAGTCCTGGGTTGGGTATGCGTAAGATGGATCCCTTACGGGCCATGTGCAGGCCTAGGCCCATTATGACTAAGCTTCTAATCTAATTAGAAAGTGAATACGTGGCATAAAAATAAATGTAACTGCTGAATAAGATGGATGAAAGTGACTCGGATGAAAAAATGGGTTAATGATGTTAACTGGTTTGTTTTAAACGAGATCCAATGGAATGATTTTTTTTTGTTAAAGATCCAATGGAATGATTTATTCAGAGTAACTAAGACTAAATTAGTGACTCGGTCGAAAGTAGTTTATGGGCACGTAGCTTTGTTTTCAAAAATAACAACCATTATAGATATTAAACCGTGTTGGAAAATGTATACTTCATATTTAATTAGATTATATAATTATAGATTAATATTAGTGTTTATATTAAATTTATTTTTATATTTTTAATATCTTATTTATTTTATTTATTATTATATATAATTTGTTTTGTGTTAACTAAAATTACTAATATATATAAGATATATAATGTTATTTACTATTATAACAATAATAATGATAGTGTAGTTTGTATTAACAATTGTAAGATACAAATTATTAAAAAATTAAAATTTATGTATTATGTAAATTAATTTAACCAAATTATTTTATTTTTGTACGAAGAATTTATGTATTATTAATTTTTGTACATCCATATAATTGGATTTTATCATATTTAGATTTAAATGTTTAATGTTTCTCTTCTTGTTCATAGTTTGTCTTGGTCTCTTCATCTCGTCGGTGTGACATAATGGTAATAGTTTATGTTTTTGGTCTGGTTGAACTATTGATTTCGTTTCTGTTGGTGTACATTGCCGTTTTGATTACGGTTCAGTTGTGTTTCCACTTTTATTGGTGCCCTTTGACTTACACAAGTTTTTTAAAAAGTTTAGTGGGAGTGTCGCTAAACTGTTCAACTTTAGAATTTCATTTTTTCTCCTTTACAAAAATGTTTTCTTTAAATTTTGTCTTCACACCGTTGGTTGTGTCTTCTTTTCTTTTTAATTTTGGGAAAAAAATTTCACGCTAATTTTATATTTTTTTTTTGTATGCACATTTTTGAATTTATTATATTTCATATAAAAAAGAAAATTTTGATTTTGAATAAACTATTTAAAAACTTATCATCTCCACCATGTCAATTATTTTAATTGGTCAAAGAATCTAAATCACAAAAAAAACAATAGACTTTAAAAAAAACTAAATTTTATTAAAAACCAATTTTTTTCCAGAAAATAGAAATAAATTAAAAACCAAGAAAAACATAAATTTTAATGCACCGATTTTGATTTTTTTATGAATTATCGGCTACAACTAAACTAGAAAAAGACAAAATATATTAGTGATGTAGATTGAAACAATATATATATATATATTTATATAGTTTTATGTGCTTTATATATATATATATTGTTTCAATCTACATCACTAATATATTTTGTCTTTTTCTACTTTAGTTGTAGCCGATAATTCATAAAAAAATCAAAATCGGTGCATTAAAATTTATGTTTTTCTTGGTTTTTAATTTATTTCTATTTTCTGGAAAAAATTTGGTTTTTAATAAAATTTAGTTTTTTTTAAAGTCTATTGTTTTTTTTGTGATTTAGATTCTTTGACCAATTAAAATAATTGACATGGTGGAGATGATAAGTTTTTAAATAGTTTATTCAAAATCAAAATTTTCTTTTTATATGAAATATATTAAATTCAAAAATGTGCATACAAGAGAAAAATATAAAATTAGCGTGAAATTTTTTTCCCAAAATTAAAAAGAAAAGAAGACACAACCAACGGTCTGAAGACAAAATTTAAAGAAAAAATTTTTGTAAAGGAGAAAAAATAAAAAACATTTAGTAAAAAAAATAAATTAGTTAAAAATAAAATAAGAAAATGATAAACTATTTAAAATACTGAATTTTTTTAGGATACATCTTTATATAGTGAAAGGAGGACTATTAACATAAATTTATTATTTTATTTATCTCATCATGATTTTGGTATTAATTATTTAATTTGATCCATGTATATTATCACAATTATAATTGTTAAAATCTATTTAATATTTCTTTTTTCAAAACAGAAGTCTTATATATTTGTGAAAGTTTGTTATACAATTCTAAAAAGTGGATCTTAAAATATCTTTCAAAATATTAGAATATTAATTGATTAACTAAATTAAAATATAATAATATTTTCTGTAATATGACATATCACAATTGATTAATTTGCTATTAATATTGTTCAAATAATAGCATAGAGATATAAATTGATTTTGTAACTGTAACTAGAAATTTCCAAGAAACACTTTAAAGTCATATATATATATATATGTATGCATATATTTTTTTCAGTGACATGAGTCTAGGATGTACTTTTAGAAATGGATAAAAAAGATGCCAGATTCTTGATATACAAACGATAGCAAATTTATTTTCGGAAATATAACATAAACTTTGGACTAATTCTCCAACTCTGGACTAGAAGAACTAGAGTCATCAGTGAACTTACCTATAACTTGCAAATATTGCTGAAATGAAAATAAAATTGACTGTTAGCAAATAATCAATTAAAATATAAATGGCGTATCAGAATAATAGTAGAATCATTTGACATTAAAATAACATGGCCTAATAACGTTTTCTATAAGATGCTAAGATGCTAGAAATTTACTTTTGACAAATGAATAAAATTTCATTTTAACTAGTTACATAAACTTTCATTTCTATTTAGTTTACATCAAACTTAGTATTTTAAAATAGTATCAGAATCATGTCGAAAATGCAATTTGTGAATGATATAGCGTAAAAACGTTCTACGTGAAAACATTAAAGGAATTAACACGTGGCCAAAATGCTCGTTGCTACTTTTAATGTAATTTTCACAAAAGTGTTATCTATATAAATTTACCTTCCGAGATTGAACTGCACCCAACGTTACTTGAGATTCAATTTCATCTATTGTTTCCCAATGATTTGGACTTTTCAAATAACACCTTAAAAGAAAATTATAAAAACAAAGATTAAGGATTTACAAAAATACATTGTCCATGTGTATTAAAGATATATTATAATAATGTGTAAAAATAAGATATTTGCTCGTTGGCCAATTGAATATTGCATTGGTCGACTACATCTTTGATTTCCTATTTAGAGAAATTGAATGGTTATTGGTTAAACAGAAAAAAGCCATGTATGAAGTAATTTAAACTTTTTTTTTGGTCGAAGAAGTAATTTAACTTTTTATATATAAATGTTTCCAAATAATGAGAATAAAATTTATCAATCCACATGCCTTTGGTCGAATTTGATAACGAACCCCATCGTCAAAACTTGTTCTGCATAAATATCAAAAATAAAATCTAAACTAGAATATCTTACTTGTGATAAAAAAAATATTACAATACATTAAGCAAACAGTTGGTATAATTATAAGGATTTAAACTCTGAATTGTTTAAATTCAATAACCTCAAGTTCGATTTATTCTGCATTGATTCCAAACGCATTTCATCTATCCAACGTCGTATAAAGTAGATTATCCATACCAATCAACCAAAATAAATAAATTAACATACAATTAAAAGAAAATATTATCCAAAAATCGTTATGTATAAACCGTTGGATTATTATGAGGATATTTACCGGTTCATCTTCGAGGCTATATACGATTTGATGCACCGACCGGTTGCAATATGAGGAGGTCATATATTTGTGTAAAATAAAATATTAAAATCTTATTATACAATAAAATACAATTATACTTCCTCTTTTCTGGCCGTAAATAGCCTATAACTCTTTAAGTTCTTAGATACATTAATATGACACAATGAACTTACCTTGGGCGTATATAACAAGGCAGAGCGATTCAAGAACTGCTTTGGTTTTATTGAAAACAATGAACTTTGTATTGCGATTCATCAGTAATGTCTCTTTTATGTATTCATCAGTAATCATCTTTTCCACTGGTTTTCAATGAAGAGGAGACATGCTATAGTCGTCATGGCAGACAGCCTTTATTACACAATTCAAGCTTTATTGTAGGGTAAGAAAGCCTTCATTTTCATGAATTCTCATATTCACATGTTTTGTTAAAATCAACCAGCCGTCTTGTAGGATGTCCCAATATTCTATCTGGTGACAATTATTTCTCCAAATCTCTACTCATCATAATTGTGGTCTGCATATTTGGTGATCAAACTAAGTCATGAAATTAGACAGTAAACTGCCCATTGAGATTGTAGCTTATTGGTATAGCGGTTATGCCGTGTGATCTTCAAGCAAAACCCGTCTGTTTTCCTTTCTTTATAGCATAGACTCGATATTGTGGGATACTGAGACATGTTTTAGGCCTCATGTCTTATCGTAAGCATTTGTGTAATCAAACTGCTATGCGGACGAGCATTATTTTCCAACTCTTTCCAATGTCAGTGTACTCCTTGCTTGCATCGTCCTTCTTATTACCCTTAAGCGTTAAATTAGTCATTTGCCACTATTTCATCATAATCTATCCTTGCATGATCTCTTTCTTTCAGATGATTGATCCAGATGGAGTAGCAAACTGGTCGGTGACACATGTTGATTGGTCCGAGGGAAAATGGCATCCAAAATTGTACAATGCTAGAGACATCACTCCTTACCTCATCAGGAAAATCAAGGTTCCTCTTGTTCTTCTCTTTCTCAATGCTCAGTTAGATTTTCTTTTTTTCTGCGATCTAAGTTTGCTATTTTAATCTGATATGCAGTCCATCCAACTTGCTTACCATGTCACAAGCGATTTAAAGGTAGAAAACACGATAATTCTTCTTCTTGTTACCATAATTCATGAAATTTCTGTCACTGATCCATAACCATTCTCTATGCAGAAAGTAACTACGGTAAAGCCGTGTCTATGGAAAGGAGAACGCCCATGTTATCTATTTGCTCGGAAGTTTAATCCTGAAACTCTGGACCGGTTGATGTATCTCTTCCCCAACTACACCTCATTGGTTTAAAAGGATTATTGGATTCTCTATCGTTAGGTTTGGTCTTGGTTAAAGCATCCGCCTTGTGATAAATATTGGGACCATTCGTAATGCTGTAATTCAAAGTTGGGTTTGAGCCTGGCGCAGACAAGAACAAGAACTGCTTTGGTTTTTTTGAAAACAACTTTGTATTGTCTCTTTTATATATTTTAGCATTCATCAGTAATATACGCCCAAGGTAAGTTCATTCTTCAAAGCAGTTTTCGAAAACAGTTAATGTCTCTATACATACTTATGTATAGTCTCTTCGATCCTATAATCATTAATAATAACGATGATTTGATATCAGACGAATAACAAAACAATCAAATAGTAAAATGATGAAATAAAAAGAATACTAGAATTAGAAGAAGAAAAACAATGAAACTTATAAAATTATTTGACAAGAAAACAATATTAGAATACTTTGGTTTGGCATCATAAATGAAAAGGATGAGAGCAATTTGGACATCACAGAGAGTGTGGAGTTCATAAGCTTTCTTCAAAATCCCACTTTTTCGTTTGGCAAATGCAATATTTCTTTGTTGTCTATCCTCTATTTTTTTCATCTGTATTTTCACTCTCCCCATTTTTTTGTTGTCTCCCTTTCACAATTTTCTTCTCACTTATCTTTCAAAACTCAACATATAAATATCCATTTCCAGTTGTGTTTATAAGCTACTTATATAGGTACGGAAAAGGCTTTATATGTCAAAATTTGTAGATTTTCCATTAATCAGTATTTAAGAACATTAATTAATTTAATATAACTAATTGTATTACAATTATAAATTACAATAAAATCATTAAAATATTTATTTTAAAGTTAATCTATTATTCACCACATGTCATAAATAATTCATGGGCTGATTGATTCATTAACTAGAGATTTTAGTGTTCTAAATTTTGAATTGTATGTGTATATTATGACGATAAGTGGATGATTTGGATTATGAATAATTTAAAGTCAATGCATGAATGGTAAATCTCAAATATATATATATTTATATATTATAAATTAGAAAATATATTAAAATAGAGAAATAATTAATCATTTACATTTTATCATGTAAAGTTGATAATAATCAAATATCGTTAGCTTAACTGAAAAATTATCTTAGATAAAATTTAGAGGTTACAAGATCGAACGAGGTTTAAAACAAAACTAATATTAAATAATGTGGTATCGATTCTTAAAGATTAATAGTTTCGTCCCAAAATGTTTTAGTGATAAAAAATAAATTAATTAATAATATATACAAATTTTCCCTATACATAGTATATTATATATAAACACAAGAAATTTCATTTATTTATGGCTCAGTGACCCATTTGATTTAGTAAACGTGTTATCAATCTTTATCCTCAAAGATGCCAAAAACAGGTGGTTCTGTCATTTGGCAATACTATTGTTGATATTTACAACTGATAGATATATATATATATTTTTTTTATCTAAACAAATTTTTAAAAAAAAAAATGAAGATGATATATGTACATTTTAAAAACCAATAAAACAATTCCATATATATATATATAATGAATTCATATACTTTTCATTCATTTTTTAAGAGTCAATTGGTCCAATAATATAAAATGGGTAATGAGAATTAGTGAACTAATATGTGGTTGGAAGACAATGTTTTTTATGAAATAAATATTTGTGGATGAAATTGTAAACTTTATTACATAGAGGGAAAAAAATTTGGTCAAGAGAAGAATGAAGAAATAAATCGGACATGAGAGTGGGCCCCACTTGTGTCTCAGAAGATAGTAAACGGCAAAAAACACTCTCTCACCACTCCGTATAAGTAACTGCTTATTCCTCCACCAAACTACAACCGTGGCTATGAGATCTCCGTCTTTTCTCCGTCGTGTTTCTCTCCGCCGATTATAATAATCCTTTCTTTACTTAATATCCTTTTCATGCCCGCCGGAAAACCTACTGGAAATGGCGAGCTAAGTCTATTAGGTAATCGTTCCCTTTTTTCCTGTACATTTTTTTAGGGTTTTCTCGATTCTATTATTTTGCATCTGAATTGTGATCTCATCGACGATTAAGCTTCGATTTTGTGTTTTCCCTAAAATTTTCCTTTCAATTCGACGCGTACGTATAGATTGTTGGCGCACGCTCCTTCCTATGATTGAAATTTTGTTCAATTTCATAAAAATGATGTTTTTTCGACTTTTCTAGGGTTTTACCTGAGAAGAAATCAAAAGGAATTTGGATATGGAGGTGAAGGAAACAAAGGTAGAAATGGATGATTCAGTCAATAAGGAGATTGGGGTAGACAAGTCTGTGATGCGCTGTACTAGTAACTTCGAGGATCATAGTTTCTATAATGTAGTTGATGATCTCTCTGAGGATCGTTGTGATGTTAGTGATGCTGCTTCTATTAAAAAAGATGTAGAAGATGACGAGGTTGATATATTGGGTTTTAATGGCAACAATGAGATTAAAGTCTCGGAATGTGATGATGAAACTGATGGATACTCAAGCTCGTTTAGTGGAACAGTTTCTGAACATGAGAGTGAAGCAGCTTTGAATGATCAAGAAGCTGATTCCATGAATTGTAATGATACTTCTCTTCCATTTTGGGTTAGGTAAGCTTTGAATGATCAAGAAGCTTTCTCATACTTCTGTATCTGTGTGCTTTTAATTGAACACTATTTAGTTCCATCTCTGTGTTCCGTGATTGTGAAAGGATTGAAATTTATGAGTTACTTTACTACTACTGCGTCTCTGATTTATCTCCATATAAGGCTATGTTGTGAATGATATGTTTTCTATGACAGAAAGAAGAAGCTGGCTGATCACTGGAGGAGGTTTATACAGCCTATAACGTGGCGGTGCAAATGGCTTGAACTCAAAGTTAAAGAATTTCAGAAACAAGCACTGAAGTACGACAAAGAAATCAAAGAATCTTGCCAAACCAAGCAATTGGATTTAGAAAATCTTAAATCAGAAGAAGTTGGAGTAAAGGCGTCGTCTCCTCTTCCATGTTATACTCAGAAAAACCGACTCAAGAAGAGGAAAAAGAGAAAGCGAGTTGAAGAGCCCTCAGATGTTCCATCCTTTGCATTGAACCACAATCTCTTTTCTTATGATGGTATGTAACAAGTTTTAGGTTATTTTGCTGGTCGTGTTTATTGTTCATCTGCCATTAACTGTTTCTGTTTTTTTTAATAGAATGCCGTAAATCTTTTGGTGATGCTCTCAATGATAACTCCCGTAACCTAGGTTTGGTGTTCTGAATCGCAACTTTGATATCCTTTTCGGAAACTTTGATCTTACCAAATCTTTTCTTTCTTTTTTTTTTGTCATGTGTCATCAGATAAACGGAATAAGAGCACCAAGGATGAGACAGTTTTCTGTGAAGAGACACCGCCTCTCGAGTTAAGAGAAGGCGATGCTTACTTGGAACAGATACTTCTGAAGATTGAAGCAGCAAAGTCAGAAGCCCGTAACTTGAAGATCCGAGTAGACAAGGTTTTGAGTGAAAATCCCTGTAGGTTCTCTTTGGTCAACACATTGAATCTGCTTGGATCTGCTGATGCACTCACCAGCTCAGAACAACAAAAGCCCC
This sequence comes from Cardamine chenopodiifolia, assembly GCA_963922655.1. NCBI lineage: Eukaryota > Viridiplantae > Streptophyta > Magnoliopsida > Brassicales > Brassicaceae > Cardamine > Cardamine chenopodiifolia. Next base: position 15,354,646 of record OZ000473.1, read on the forward strand.
AGTTGGTTATCAAAAACGAAGATGAGGAACCTATAGTTTTTGAAGAAAAACGAGTTGAATCTGCTTCGGCTTCATCTCCTGACGACACACCTGAAGACAACGAGACAACTGATATTTTGTTGTCTGAAATTCTAGCTTCTAGTCGAAGGGAAGGGAAAGCTATTGTTCCCGATAAGAAGCTTAAGAAGACAGAACAAGCTTCAGTTGAGGAAGGTCCATCAAGACCTGTAAGTTTCTGCAAACTCAGTGGAACTTTGCAAAACCCTTTTGGTCTTATTCTCATATGTCTTTTTAACATAATGCAGGCAAGGAAAAGAACACTGCGCAATCGTGAGGTGACGACAAGGGAAGAAACTAAACCAAAGAGACAGAGAGTTTCAAGAGATAAGCCAAAGTCCAATGTGATGATGGCTTCTAGGTTTAAGCTTCCCAATAGGAACAGAAAGCGAGGAAAACGAAGGTCAGGTTCTGCTGGCTCACGAAGAAGATCCTAAAATCCTTTGCAAACTTTCAAGAAACAAATCGGATCTTCGGTTAATAGTAAAGTGTGTTGTGCTCATTCTAGGCATCCTTAAGCTTTAAGGTACAGATATATATATATAAAGCCGCTGTGCTTTGGTTCTTCATGTCAAATATATATTCAAACCTCATGGAGCTTGAATTGAAATTACCCTCGAGCATTACTGAAAGGGTTTATAATTAATTTCCATTGCTTTAATCTAGTTTCGTTACTCTATTTATGTGTAGTAGAATCAAAATTCAAAACTTGATGTGGTTTGAGTCTTTAGTCCCAAACACAAACTTTGTGTAGCTTGATACTGTTTTCTTCATCTTTATAACATGAATTCTTGCTCTAGGAATAAGATAAATAGGAGAAATTAAGAATGCTTAGTTAAAACATTATTTCAAATACATTCTTCTTGAGAGTTTGGCAGAGACAATGGCTAAAATGGTGACCGTAGGAACGAATATAACATCAGGTATAAGTTTGATTAACTTCAACTGAGGAACATTTTCTCCTGCTCTCTTAGCAGCCATAGCCGCCGGTGGAGATACTATTCCGGTGATCATAGTGACGTCATCGAGTTTACTTGGCTTTACAGTCTTTGTCATGAACTCTATAAACACTTTCTTCTTCTCTGCTTCGTCTTTCGCCTCCTTCCACCGCGTAAAACAAGCCTGTTTAGATAATTCAACATTGTGTTAAAATTTTAAAACAATAATGAAAAATTATGTTTCATGCGATTTTTGTAGAATAAATGTCTAACCTTTATCTCGTCCGGGGTCGGGAAATCGAAGTGCCTGCCCGGTAAAGCCGAGTTGAAGTTGCTGCACGCAATAGATCAAATAGTTTCTTTCTAAGACTAATCCATAGTTTCTAAATCAAAAGGGAATTATTGAACTATAATTATGTGATTTAAAAAGTTGAGATTTTATGATAATTCTTACTTAAAGATGTCTAAAACAGCAACGTGGAAATCATCGAAGTTGTTTATAGCTTTTTGGGTAAATTGTTTGTAGAGTGAACCCATTACCATATTCATCATCTGTGCTGGTGGTAACCCTACGCCAAAAAAAAATTTTAGAAACGAAAATTGTTCAAACAGTTGGATTTAGCAGTAAAGTAGTTAAATTATTAATTTATTAGGTAAAAGAATTGCAAAACCTTTTCCGAGAAAGCCCATTGAACCACCCATATTGTATAAAACTAGAAGTTAGTCTTTACAAAGAGAACAAATCTTATGTTATATCTCTATTGATTCTATTTGTATTGATGTGTGGAATAAGTGAAGAGATTTTCGATTTGCAAAGAACTCAAACCCGCCAAGCAAAGAATATCGAAAATCTATTCACAAGACCTTCACAAAATCTCAACTTGGTGGGTTTGGGTTCTTTGCAAAGCAAAGAATATCGAAAATCTCTTCACGAGACCTTGGTTAAGTATCACTCATGCTTTCTTAGAGTTAACAATTTCTTATCCCGTTGATATCTTTATTTTTTAGTTTAGGGGCCAATATTATAATTGATGACAATTAGATCAATTTTATTCATTTGCACTAATTCTCTTAGAAAAGAAGACAAAAATATTAATCTAGTACTATATAATTGGATCCATACATGTCCAGTAATAAATTTTAGACAGTTCATCTATAGCAACTTGGCCATTTGGGTTAATTACGTGACAGATATCAGGTATGGATCCAATTAATATTACCAACTTCATCTTTTTTTATATAACTGAAATCCAACAAAGTAGCTGACTATCTCATTTTCGCATAAATTTATATTTCCAGTTGTAAATTTGTTTTAAAGGATTAAATAGGTAAATAATAAAAGTTAATAGGTACAATAATCTGGCTATCAGAAACTAACCAAAAAATAGCGTGTTTGATGTAAATTCATTACCGTAAAAACCAAGTCGTGTAATGTACATTGTTCCTTTTTTTTCTTAACATCAATTCCTTAATGTACCTTTAGTTGAATTAGGTAGTGCACTTCTACATTTTTAGTGTTCCTCTTAAGTCTTAATAAGCGTAGAATCAAAAGTAAATTTGATGATTTAGGATCTCAGATTACGGAACAATATTTATTACTAGCGACATATATTTGTAATATTGGAAATATTATAAATCTTTGCTATCTAAATTTCATTTGCCACATCTTAAACATATGTCAAAATTTTATAGAATTACTATTATGCTACATATTATAAACGTCCATAATAAGATTAGTAGTAGCGGTAAATGATTTAAAATGCAAATATCCAAATTTCATTACTAACAATTTAAACATCTAAGACAAATTATGGAACTGTTTTGATTGTTGTTCATAGACGTGTTCACAAAAAACATTAATCACAGTAGATATTCATAATAGATTAATTCTGCATTAAAGGTGTGTGTGTTATTCATTTTTAAATGAAGAATTTGGATCCATCACTAAAGACTATTGTCTCCAGAAGAAAAATAGCGATCAATGTGTAATAACAGATACTCCCTCTATTTTTTTAAAGAATGTCAGCTTCACCCAAATTAAAAATATATATAATTATACAAATTTGTTCTCGTTAAATATGTCATTATTTAATTGATATTGAATAGTTTTAGTTTTGGACAAAGAGTCAATTATAAAATTTGTTTTAAAATCACATTAAAAATGTAAAGTAATATTGTTTGAAACAAAAATTCAAATGTAGAATGATATTCTTTTGGGAGTATGAATTTCTTATTGTCACCACATAGAAAAAGAAAAGAAAACAAACTGTATAATCAATTAAACAATACACAATACCAAATTCGTAATACGAAAGAAACAATGGTAGGGTCAAAAAGAAAAAAAAAACTAAAAAAATAAAGGGGGTGAAAAGATAATAATTTAAAACGCCATCACCAGAACGGCCCACGCGGTTGCAGCCGCTCCCACCGCTACATTCCTCAATGCCCTTGTGCTCTCTGCTCCGCTCTGCATTATTAATTCCAATTTTTTTTTTCAGTTTAGTAAATCGAATATTAATACAAAAATACTATATATATATATATTAAAAAAAAGAATGTTCAATGTTAAAAATGTCTCTAAAATTGTTGAATTATTTTCAACATTGTTTCTTTAAGATTACTATTAAGTTCCAAATTCGGTTTAGTGTTCTTTTCGACATGGATACTCGAACTCGTGACCGGGATAATTCAACATTGTTGATTTAAGCTAATGTACCTGATCGTCGGCGGATGTGGAGGGACCAGGAGAAAATGCGTCGTCAGGTCCGGGAGCTCCAGTCGGTGGTGCAGGTGGACCAAGAAGTTCAGGAGCTGGAGCCGGTGCGGTTTGATGCTTCTTCGTTTTCTTCGCCGTCTTCTTCTGCTTGCTTGGAGCCGGAGCCGGTACATCAGCGACCGGAGCGGCTACTGGAGCTGGTGGAGTATCAGCTACTGGAGCTGGAACCGGTGGAGAACTCGCCGGAGAAGAAGCTTTGGGTGTAAGAGCTGGTGGAGAGCTCTCGGGAACAGGAGCTGGCAGCGGAGACGAGCTTACAGGAGCCGGAGATTTAGGTGATTCGACGGGTGAAGAAACCGGAGTTTTAGCCGGAGCCGCCGTGGGAGAGGTAGGAGTAATGGCGGGGGATTTAGAAGGGGAAATAGTTGGAGCAGAAGGAGCAGCGGGAGATTTGGTCGGAGATGAGATCGGAGATTGGCCACCGACACCGGCGACGACAATGCAGATCAATGAAACTGTCAGGAGGAAACTACGATCCATAGTTAATTTTGTTCTCAATTTGGATCAAATTTAGCAAGAAGAGGGTGTGAGTGAAAAATGTAAGTAATGATTTTTTAACCAAGCGTGTTGTTAGGTGAAAGAGATGTGAGTATTTCCTTTTTTATATATAGGCGATGAGAAGAGATCTGAACCGTTGGATCATAAAAGGACCACAGACAGATGTAGCCGTTGAGAACAGAACATGATATCCTGTATCTATTAGTGTGGGGCTCTATAGCTTTATTTATTATTATTATTTAGAATAACTCTTCTCTTTTTTCGAGTTGCTTTGGAAAATTAGAATTTTGTTGGCGTTTTCTTCTGTGATATTATGTGATAAATTTATGCGCCGATGGTGGGTAGTTTATATATATAGCATGTGTGTTGTTGAATTTAACTGATTATAGGTTAAACTTAAATGATTCACTAGTCTTGTGTAGTCACATTAGTTGGATTTGAGATTGATTACCAATGTCGCTCACACATATATCATTGTCTCATTTTCATGATATTTTTATTAGACTGTATCACGGTCTACAAAATTCGAACTACCAAATTTTATTTTGTCGGGAAATTATTAGTTTAGAAAATAAATAAAAATTAGGTACATTGTAATTGAGATTGGATTTTTGGGTATATTGGATAAGTATTATGTGGAGGGGAGAAATTATTATGGCTCGATGCATTTATAAAGTTAATAATGAATATGATTAAAAGTCGAATTAAAAATAATAATATAATGAAACCCATAAGACATGGAGAAAATGAAAACGTAGACAAATTTTTAAGTCTTTGGTCGAAACAAGAAAGATAGAAGGAGAGAGAGCTGGTTGATTGATTTTGGATTTGGTGCCCCCACACGCATTTCAGTTTCACTTTAGCTGTTAAGAGTTAAGAGCTTGCGCAATTTCGTTTTAATCTATAATTACTAAAATTTACAGCTAATTTGTTGTCTCCGTCATCTTCTGAATGCTATAAAATTTACTCATTCTCTCTTGAAATCTGTATTTTCATCCTAAATGGAAATGGAATCAAACCGTCGAGCCAATGACGATATGTATTGCTTAGGAGCTAAGATTTTGATATAATTTGTCTTCTCACTTTCTTCCATCCTTGTTTCAATGACTCTTTTTAGAATATTAAAAAGTATACGCAACGTTTTCTTATATTTTATTTTCCCGGACTAAGCAAAAGCAAGACACGTTTCGGTCTACCTATTCTTAATATTAACGTTACATATTCTTTTTCTTTACATTTTGTGGAGAGCGGCGTGTCGGTGGAGAAAAATCAAGCGAGTGGTCTTTCGTTGGCTTTCATGAAAGTTTTGACTAGTGTTGCGGTGATAATAATTGTGAATCCATAATTGAACACTACTTAGCAAGAAGCGAATCGAGAACTCGGATCGCTTTGGACCAGTTCTGTGAACTCCAGTGCTTAGCCAACTCGATTCGTTCCGATGACGCCGTCGCCGTCGCCATATAATATCATGTTTGTACAGCGGCGGGACACTAATATCAATCAAATCCCTAATTTCACAAGTGAACAAACCGAACGAAATATGATTTGATCCCTCCATAACTAAAAACCAAAAAGTTTGTTTAAATTTTAGTAGATTATTTTCATAACTAAACCAGTTTCAAACGATGAATTGGAACTTTGACATAGAATCTAAAAACTGAAAAGTCTTCGCAAATAAATTACTCTTCACTTTTGACATAATTCACTATGGAGCATGAAGTACGAACATTACTCTTACGTCGAGCATTATATGAGCCAGAGCAATAATGAGGTCGAGCAAAGCTGGACAAATGACAAAGACTATTCGTTAAAATAAAGATATGAACTACAACGATCAAAGATTCAAGACAAAACGAATCATATTCAGAACCAAACGACAACGAAACAATGTTCTCAATAGACATATCACATCATAAATTTATTTTCAATTTTTTAGACATCGTTAATTAATAATTAAAATCTCACAAAGCAATGTCATTACGAATGTGACGGAGGAGAATGGGAATAACAGAATCCGGCGAGCTAAGCTGAGGAAGATGACCTTCGGAAGGAATAACTTCGACGACGGATTCAGAGCCAAGATGAGTGTGAAGATACTCGGAGACGACAACTGGTACGGCTAAGTCCTTAACACTTTGGATGATGTGGCAAGGGACAGAGACAAAAGGTAAGATCTGTCTCATGTCACTTTGGAAAATGGTCTGCCCGACGGAGAGAGCTATGTCGGGACGCATGTTGAAAAGCGTTCTGCTGAATTCTTGAACGGCGACTGAGTCTAAGTCACCGCCGACGGCGAGGGGAGCGAAACCTAAGCACCATGCTTTGTAATTGCTTCGCATAGCTTCGAAGAGTTGGTTTAACTCGTCTTGCTCGAATCCTCTTTGGTAATCAACATCGTTCACGTATCTAAAACGCACCAAAAAAATCATTAAAATTTTATTGAATTAACAAAAGAAGATTAAAATAAAGTAAAAGTCTATTAGACAGTTGGGAATTTCTAGGTTTTTCTGATCAAAATAATTTAGAAATCTACGGATTTTTGTTATATTGAGATTAAATCTTAAATACTTTGTGAATCGAATAAATCAGTAAAGCTGAAAGTGTTGGACTTTCTCTGCTTTTACTCAAGATCTTCTGGTTTGTCCTAGTTGACTTAACTATGCTTAAGCACTACCACTTCAGATTTCCTTTTTCTTTCTTATTAGTTTTTCTTTCCCTTTTGATTTTCGTACATATCATTCTCTTTTATTATTAATGAGTGATAAATTTAAAATTTCAACAAACATACAAAAAAACCCAGCAAAATTGTAATGATCTCAGATTAGAATAAGCAAAAATCCATCTAAAATGTCTATGAATCTTCACCAAATTAATAACAGAGAAGTAAAGATGTTTCTATAATTGAATGGAATTAGGATTTTCTATTTTTAAAATCGTGATATTCTATTGATTTGGTGAAATAGGATAAACCCGACAAGAGAAAGAGTGAAGAGGCAGTTTTGTCTAAATTTTGTCAGAATGAGATTGAATTTAATATAAAAAAAAAGCAAAAGAACTTAATGGATCGAGTTTTATTTTTACCTTGGGGAAGCAGCAAGCATAACGATTTTGGAGAAGAGATCAGGTCGGTTAAGAGAAGCCAAGACACCAACCATGGCGGAAACAGAGTGACCAACGAAGATACAAGACTCAACCTGTAGATCTTCTAAGATTGCAATCAAATCGAAAGAGAAACCTTCGAGAGTTGAGTAACGTTCAAAGTCGAAGTAGTCAGGGTTGGTCGTACCGGCTCCAATGTTATCGTACAGCACGATGCGGTAATCGTCGACCAGATGTGGGACCAGGTGTTTCCACACTGACTGGTCCGTGCCGAATCCGTGACCTAACACGATCGTAGCTTGATCTCCTGATCCAATCACCTTCACGTTGTGAGCTTCCTCTACCACACCCATCTCTCTAGTCACGGATCGTAGCTTGGGGTATCTCGTTTTCCTCTTGTTGAATCAGCTTAAGGAAGTTGCGATATTTGTGTCGTTTTAAATTGTTTGGTATTTTTAATTAATCTTCTTCTTTTATTTTTTTTAAGTCGCACAAATTCAACTCTTTTTAAAGATCTTATGGTAATAAAATGGTATGATTGATTTTCTTTTTGGTCAAACAAATGGTATGTTTGAGTTAAAATACATTATACATACACAAATCATTTTGGTGCGGTAATTTTGGTTTAAATTTTTTAATCTAAATTTTTTAACGGATTAATTATATCAGATACTATAGTTATCTTCGAAAATAGTAATGGTTGAAGGGGGTTCTCTAGTCATCCTATATATAATGGTTAAAGAAATTCTCACCTCCATAGTTGGATACTTTTTGTTCGCTCTTTCTCATTTACGCCACTCTCCATCAAACGCCGCTCTCTTCTCTTCCATCAATGGCAACTCTACAAGACATAGGAGTTTCAGCTCTAAGAATCCAACCAGCCAACGACAGAGTTTACTTCCCCAAATGGAATCTCATCGGAGACAGAAGCAGTCCTCGATGGAACAATCGTCGGATATTTCGTAAACCCCATCTTCAAGACTTATTTTACTTTCCTTAATTGGATGCCTCAAGCTACGAAATGAGTGAATCAGAGATGATGGTTTCGAATCTGCTATTTTCCTAAGGATTTATAGTCTCGGGTACTCTTCTTCTTCTCCTAATATGAATATGAACAAGAGATCTAATCACGAATATAGGCTGAATCTTCATGAGCTTTTAATATTTTTTAGTTTCACATGAGTGCTTTTAAACAAATTCCAAATAATTACAAGATAGTGGAGTGCACATACCACGAACCTATTAAACACACATCTGTAACTGTAACTCCCATCTTAAAGTTATTTCATATTCATATGAAGGATTCACCACACACACCCCTGTATATAAATCCCAACCTATGACACGCATAACCCAATAGGAAGCTCATAATCCAGATTATAAAAACGTAAGCTCTTGATAAAACTCAACAATGGAGTTTCATACATAGTTTTCTTATTATCTCACCACATACTTTCTTATACATTTCTAATTCTATTACTCATATCTTTGTTCCAGGCTAGAAAGACCTCCATTGTAAACGGCTCTCTCCAACGTCGGACATCACCTTTCATTCTCTTTTCTACTATGCAGCCACATCATCAAATTTCTTTTTAGTTTTAAATATTATGTGACTTTTTATTTTCTCTACTATTTACTTTAAACAATACATTAATTACCATATGTTAGGTAATTTAAATTTTAATAAAAATAAAATAAAATACAAGGTCTAAGAAATCACATATTCTTTAGCTCAAATATGTAATAGATTAAATACAAATATTCAAAATAAAATAAATGGATCAAATAATTAACACATTAATATATTTAAATTAAACGAAGAATGATATAATTATCAAAAACAAAAAAAAAATACCATCAATATTTAAAAGAACAAATATTATTATCAATATTTACGGAAAGGCCCACAGGCTCATTAAGCTCGATTGGATTATCCAGCAGGAGCTTAGTCAAAATACAAAATTTGGGGATGGTATAAAATGTGGCGTCTTTGCGATCGCCATTTCGGGACAAAGTCGAATTGCGTTGTCTTGGTGTGCTCTTTGGGAATTAGGGTTTGATTCCTCCTCCTGAACCTGGTTAATTCGATTGGTAAGAGATGGGAGGAGGAAACGCTCAGAAATCGAAGAGGGCTGACTAGAGAAACCTGGAGAAACAGAAGGGTGGCAAAGGGCGATTATACGTTTGCTTGTTGTTCGTTTGTGATCGGATATATAATTTTGGATTGGAAGAGCTCATGATCATGTTTCTTTTTGTTTTATATGTTTGTTAACAGGGATCCAATTGGAAGCAAACAAGAAAGCCATGTCGATTTCAGGTGAGATTCTTGTCTTTTGTTCGTTTGTGATCTAATGCTCGAAATGTTTCACTTTTAGCTGAACTCTGTCCTAGTATAAGGTTACTTTGAAATTGAACATAATCTTATCAAGATCAGATTTTCCTTAAGTTAAACCTTAGCTTGATTCTAGCAAACAGATCCATGTCTGAATTTGAATGTTCGGTTTGAAACTAAACTTGTGTTGTTTGGCTGTTTATGGTCAGTGCAAGGTTTGCATGCAAACTTTCATCTGTACAACATCAGAAGTGAAGTGCAGGGAACACGCTGAGGCAAAACACCCTAAATCCGACGTTGTTGCTTGCTTCCCTCACCTCAAGATGTAAAAGCTAAACTAAATCACAGAGGATCCAAATGTATATTTATGGATTTGCTATTATCAGTGAAGTGTGTTGTGGTCAACAAGTTTGGCTTTGTAAGGTTAACTCTAATAGAAACATGAAAAAAGCTTGTTAACGTTTGGTACTTCATGTTTGATGTTAGGGTTTTGCACCAAAGTATAAATAAACACAGTTTGGCATCATCTTATGTGGAGGCGTTATAAAAATTTCAAGGTAATCAAGTTTTTAACTACATAAACAAAATCCATAAGCAAACTAAAAGACATGAAAGACAGACGTGATAGACATTTTGATTTTTAGACAGCTTTAGGTTGAATCTGTTCGAAGTCGAAAACCTCAAACATGAGCCGCCGAACATCAGGTTTTCCATAGACGGTGTAGGCGAGGCCGTGAATGGCTTGTTGAACAGCGGTTGTCGCCGGATTCCTAAGTCTGCGGTTATGTTCATACCGATCATGAACCTCCTCTGAGTATATTATAAAGTTGTGAAGACGTTTTTCTCTAAGATACCGGCCACAAAATTTGTTCATTAGTAGGCGTCGATGCTTCTCTTGCAACCACTTTCCCGGTGCGTCCAAGTGCTTCATTAACAAACGTTCTGCCATTGCTATGTCCTGCATGATCCCGACACGAAAAACCGAGTTAAACAAAGAACTGTTCTTTTGATGTTTTCAGTTGACAAATCGATATTCTCACCTGTATCTTCTGTCCCACGTATTCCAGCCGCTCAAAACAAAACCGCGGATGTTCAAACTTATGCTTTGAAGGATGCAAGAAGCAGAGCTGTGTGATTTCAGGGAAGTGAAAGAAAGTTAGAGAAGGAAAGTAACACAGAGCCTTGCAAAGCAAGGAGTAACGGCTTTTGTACCTGTAAACCGAGTCCTAATTCGATGTTTCTTGCATCGGTTATCTCCTTGATTCTGTCCTTCATCGGTAAAGGGTATCCAAGGGTCTGCATGACTTTGGGTTTGCTGTCAAAATCCCATATGTTCCCTCTGAAACGATGCATTCCCGGTGGAACACAAGCTCTGAATAGCCTCGGGTGTGCGAATAAAGCATCTTCAGGAGGCTGAAGAAAACAGAAAAACAATAAAGGAAGCACTCTTTTTCGATAAACCAAAGAAGTTAAATGTGGTTTTGTAGCTTGATCCTTTATATTACCTTGTAGGTAGCAATATCTTGCCAACCTAGCTTTTTACCTTCAAATTCAACAGAAACATAATCTACATCCTCGAGCTGTCTCCTGCTTCGAGGCTGACATTCATCAGCATCTGGGTCCATCCCAAACACCTCAAAAAGTACACGATACACTTCCGGCATCCCATAGCATAGATAGATGGCACCAAACAAAGCCCAGAACACAGACCTATCCAGAACAAAACAAATTAACATGGATAAGTAGATGTCGCTGTAAAATACTTAAGAGATATTGGGTTGCATAGACTCATCGAGTTTTCAGACATTTAATTAATCAAATGGAAACACTGACCTAGATAATTAGCAATGGCTTTCAGACAGTTCTCTCAATCCAGTTGTTGGAATTTCGGTTTACTACAAATACTATATAGGCTTATAGAATGATGAAAGACTAGAAACAGATAAGACATATCATATCTAAGATGAGATATCTTTGATCAGCTAAAAGGTCTTGGCAAGTGATGTAACTGCCCTTTTGGGGGATTTAAAGCTTATCGGCAATGGCATGACATGAGAAATATTTTCCTAACAACTAAGATATCAAACTCATGGTAAGACTTTGGCGTATCTAAACACAGAATGTAATATCCAAACAAGTTCTTGAGAGGATGGGACAACATCTACTAAGTTCCTGCTACAGAAAAAGCAACCAAACTATGGACTTACTTAAGTGAAATCATCATCAGCATCATCAAAGCAAAGACAAAGAAGAGAGAAACTTACTTAACCGGAGGCTCACGCTCTTTTCTAATCAACTTATCCATATCATCATAAGGAAAGATGAGATTTTGCAAGCTCGCAGCTTTAATCCACTTTGGTAGATACCTCTTCCCAATCAAAGCAAACACTCTCTCCCTCATAGGCCCTGGAGATTCCCTCGGATACCTCTGCAAGAAAAACTCCGTAAGAGCAAGCTCAAGCACATACTGACCCAAAAACCAAAGCCTCGAGTGCCCATTCTTCACGTGCCTCGCACGTGCCCTATCACACGACGGATGCTGAAACGCAAGATACAGCAACGTATCGAATTGTTTCGCCGGATTATCATCTCCTAAACTCTCGGAAGGTTCCAGAGAATACCCTAAAGCTTGTTTAACTTCTAGAAGATACTCATCGATCCATGTTTTATCAGCGTTGTTAAGCTTTGACGTTGGGAGACAAGAGCTAAGCAAAGGAAACGACTTGAGAGACAATTGTGGACTATTGAGAAATCTCTCAGCTAATTTCTTGTCATCTAATGGTGGCCTTAAGATGAATCGTTTCGGTGGGACTTTCTTCTTTGGTCCTGTCGCTTGTTTACGCTGCGCTAGCTCCTTGAGTAGACGTTGAGGACTGTCTCGTGGAAGACCTTGATGAGTCTCAGTCGTAACGGAAGCGCAAATTCGGAGATTTTGGAACCTGGGTTTTGTGAGAATCGATGCGTTTAGTTGGATTTTAGATGGGAACTGAGAAATTGAAGAAGAAAATGAGATTTCAGGAGCTGAAGAGGAACAAATACGAAGGAGTGAAGAAGATGAAGATGAAGAACAAAGCTCCATTGATTTTTTAGACTATTATTAAACAAAAATTAAGAGTTAAAATCATCAAATTCGAGTCGATAACACTTCGCTTTCGCGCAAGACTCGAATTTTGCAGAAAGCAGTAGAAGAATTTGGTAACGAAGATTGCATTGTTCCATGGATAAGGTATGGCGGAGAGATTGTGTCTGGATTAAGGTTCAGTGTTATCATTTAGGCCCGTAAAAGCCCATTAAAAAGCCCAATAATACAAGAAGACCCATAAGATAAGACAAATATATCACAGTTAGGAGCGATAGTTTAGATTGTTTTACATTCAAAATCAAATATGCTAAAATCTTTATTTCGATATCTGTTACATTGGATACTATAGCATGCAGAGTTATTTTGGAGGAGGGTGAACGAAAACTAAACCATGAATAATTGTTTTTTAATCTTTATTTTGTACATGTACTGTGTAATGATGACAATAGACTATAGATATAATCTTTGATATTTACAAAAAAAATATTATACTTTACAGGAAAGAGATTCCTTTTGTGTTGCTCTTTTTCATCTCGATCACATGGCACATGATATAATCCGATTTGTATAGAAACAAATGAGATGCTCTCTTTCTAAGTAATTATTGGCGTTGTAAGTAACTCTCTATCATATATGACAAGCACGGCGGCGCTATACATATGATATCACTAACTAATATTTTAGAAAGGTAGAGAGGAAAAAAAACCTTCATCAGAAAATAAATAATGCATCAGTTCTCGCTTACTATTGGACTAAAATAGTGCATCAGCTATCATATATATATATATATATATATATATATATATATAGATATATATGTATATATCAAAAATGCAAAACACCAAAAGAAAGCATGCCTAAAGACTAAAGTTATACAATAAAAGGTTCTACAATTACACTCAATCACATTTATTTTCTGTTTTAATTTAAATCCCAGTATATGTAAAGTTTAGTAAAGAAACAAAATTAAGCAAAGTTTTTTTCAATTAAGTTGAGCAAAGTTAATGACACTATGAGTTAATGACAATATGAGTTTAAAACGTCAAAAGCTTTTTTTTTTCTTTTTTGCGAAACTTATTTTATATCAACTAGATAATGCATGTGCTTACAACAAACTGTCGAAGAGCTTGTTTGGCTAAACCATCAGCCTCAGAATTTGCATCTCGAGGGATTTGCTTAAAGGAAATTACATTCAATTAAGAAAGACAACGTGCAAAATAATAAAATATTTCGATGCAAAATCATAATCCTAATATTAAATTTAATTATAAGAATACAAATATAATTTTTTTGGCCATAGTATATCGAATAAATAATGATATATGACACAACATGTATATTAATTTGGTTAAAGACAACGTGCATGCATATTTTTTTCTTTGATGCGGGCCTTTCAGCAGAAGAATGCTACACATGTATCAAGCTTTGATAGAATTAAATAATGATCTAATTATGGCCTAACTTGTTTAACCTCTGTATCCAGAATGAAGAATACATTCAAAACCAATGACCCATCCACAATAATATAGATTTTATATAAAAAGTAAAATCTATTTATATATATATATAAAAACCTCTTAACAAAAATATATACAAACTTTTATATTTTTGTTGCCTTCTGATCTGTTCTTTCCTCTTATCTTGCAGGGATAACTTTAAGAATATATATATATATATATACATATTTGACAAAGACAATTAAACCATAAAATAAATAAATAGAATCATAAACCCTTTTTAATCAAATCACGCGAACGAAAGTTTCAAAATATGTGTTATCTTGATAATACAGTCACGCAAAGACTCCGTATCTTGTTAAAAACCGATTTTTAATTAGTCTTGACCATTATGGATCTAACATTGGAAATAAATTCGTTCTATTTACGACTACATGCATTAAGTTGCATTATTTTCAAATTTTAATATACTGAAAATCATTGGCATTTATGTTTGGTTTTATCATTTCGACTAAACCAAACAAAAATTCATAAGCTTTTGCTGAAGATTGAGGAGAACAAGTTATTGAGCTTAATATCTTTTTTTTTGCTTAGTTTCCTTTATTTTCCAAAATTAAATTATTATCTGAAAATTAAATTACAATTAACTTAAATGAATTATTCTTTTACCAATCAAACATACTTTTTAGAACAAGTCATAAATTGTTGTCTGATTTTAATTTCTAATATTTCACTTTTTGAAGAAACCATTTAAGACATATATGGTTTAATTATTCATCATGTTTTCTAGATTAGATAAAGGACATGGTTTTCTTAGACAGAAGTATAAAATAAATGATAAATAACAGAAAGAAACGTGATTGCTTTTACTTGCACGCAGGTGCAGGAGTAGCCCTTTTTGAACGACTGAATCGAAGAATAACTATTCTCGTCAACTAAAGCTTTTGTTTCTTTTTAAAAGTCAACTAAAGTCTATATCAATAATCGACTAACCTTAGATAAAACTTAAAAATCTATGTACAATAAATCAATAATTGAGTGACTAGGATATATATTTTTGTAGTTTGTATTACTATAGCTATATATATACAACTATTAAAGTATTATGTATGCATGTTTTTAATAAATCAACTAAAGCTTATGTATGCATGTTTTTAATATATATATATATATATATACAACTATTAAAGTGTTAATTAGCTTTTGATATAATGAAAACCATTTGCATGTCTACTAGTTAGGTCCATTTGTAGCTTTAGATTGAGTTAGTTTAGTGGTATTGTATATTCGGGGCAGTAGATCGATTCTTTTTTAAAGGGTATGATTGGATTAAAAAAAATGTTCATAAAATCCGTGTTTAGATCCCAAATTAATCCGCGTTCATCTCGAAAAAATCTCTTGAAAAATGGCATCCTTTATCAGAAAACGGTGCGAAAAGAAAATGGTAAAATGCTATTTTATAATAAAAATACTGGAAAATAAAATACTTACATACTATTGTAAATTGGTAGAATGCCATTTTACTTTTTGCTACTAAAATGGAAAATTGATGAAACGGAAAAACCCTAATTACAATTTTGCAAAATCGTATGATTAGTACAGAAAAACTACGAATCCATGAAATCCCATCATTCTATTATTTCTGGGTATTACTTGTGGACGTTAAGATTAGCGTAGTTAATTAGACTGATTAACTAATAAATGACCCAAAAAGTATAATAGTCAGGAGCAGTAGTTGAGATTTCAGAAAGATTCAAGGTGTCCATGAAACAATTATTCTCAATGACAAGTGAAGCATCGTTATCAACTTATCACTCTCAATCCCCACCACTCTCTATTCCCTCATATAGATCATCCTTGTGATCATACACACACAATATTGATTGAGAACAATAATATGAATGTATGATATTCCCAACAGTTTTACATATATGGAATTCAACCCAAAAAATAAAGGATAGTTATTTTTTTGAAAATTTCTATTTTAAAATACAAAAAAAAAATCGCATCGAAAAAGGGTTTGATTTTTAAAAATTCTAATCAAATATTTGAAATTAACCAAAGATTTATAGTACTTAAAATCAATCGTTAAAAACACCATCAATTGATGCCAAAATATAGAAAAGTATTTAGTCTTTTTCGCTTTATAAAATTAATGCAAGCTGGACGGCGCTACTTGTCCGCACCACACAAAAGCATATATAAGATCCCGGTCTTCCATGTCATTATACATATAGAGAAATTGAGTTAAAATTATTTTAAAATGGCTGTAGTAATCAAAACAAATCTCTTGTCACTTTTTCTCCTCTCTCTCTTTCTCACCCTCAACCTCGCCTCCGCTCAACTCCGCCGCAACTTCTACGCCGGAAGTTGTCCGAACGTCGAACAAATCGTCAGGAACGCCGTTCAACAAAAAGTCCAACAAACTTTCACCACCATTCCCGCCACTCTCCGCCTCTTTTTTCATGACTGTTTCGTGAATGTAAAAAAATATCTTTATCTTTTTTGATAAATCATATTCTATTTTTTTTTGTGCGTTAAATTATTTATATTTTTGTCTAATTAATAAAAATTAATTAATAATATATTCGTAGGGGTGTGATGCATCAGTGATGGTAGCATCGACTGACAATAATAAGGCAGAGAAAGATCATCCGGATAATTTATCGTTAGCCGGAGATGGATTCGACACCGTCATTAAAGCGAAACAAGCTCTTGACGCCGTCGCAACTTGTCGTAACAAAGTTTCTTGCGCTGATATTCTCACCATGGCCACACGTGACGTCGTTAATCTTGTTAGTATAACTCATTCTTATTTGTATACAATATCGTGTTTTATTAAATTAAAACAAATTATTAAATTTAATTTATAGGCGGGTGGACCAAAATACGACGTGGAATTGGGAAGGCTAGATGGACTATCGTCGACGGCGTCTAGCGTCGAAGGAAAGCTGCCGCAGCCGACCGATGATGTCAACAAACTCACTTCACTTTTCGCCAAAAACGGTCTTACCCTTAACGACATGATCGCTCTCTCCGGTAAGACTATATACTTCTAGATTCCGAATTATATAGTATATCATTCGGACCAAACTCGTAGCTAGTAGTGACTTAAAATTGGAAAAAATAGTTTTTATTAAAAAAAACGTAAATCAAATGTTTCGGTTTGTATAAATTTGGTTCTCTTAAAAAACAGGGGCGCACACATTAGGATTTGCGCATTGCACCAAAGTGTTCAATCGGATTTACAGTTTCAACAAGACAACTAAGGTGGATCCCACAGTTAACAAAACTTACGTGACAGAGCTAAAAGCATCGTGTCCTCAAAACATAGATCCAAGAGTGGCTATAAACATGGACCCCACAACACCTAGACAATTTGACAACGTTTACTACCAAAACTTGCAGCAAGGGAAAGGATTGTTCACGTCCGATCAAGTTTTATTTACCGATCGTCGGTCAAAGCCAACCGTTGACTTATGGGCCAGTAATGGACAGTTGTTTAATCAAGCGTTCGTTAACTCCATGATCAAGCTTGGTCGTGTTGGTGTTAAAACCGGTAATAATGGTAATATCCGTCGTGATTGTGGAGCTTTCAATTAATCTTTCTAGATTTTCTTTTTATTTGTATTGGCGATAGGATGGGTTTCATGAAGCTGGTTCAGCTCAAATGTTATAAATCTCGGGTTTGAGTTTCAGTTTGCTGTATCACAAAACCTAAATTGTAATATAGAGTGAGAATAAATTTGAAAAAAAAAAAGAAATATCATATAATATTTATGAAGGGGATACATGATTAATCCCAATGACAATACTTCGTGAGTGAGTTATATTATGACTTTATATTTGTGTCAAATGTCAATCATTGTTTTAAGTACACAGTTTTTTTTTCACCAACAGCTCCACACATAGTTAATTTTTGTGTTAAGAAAAAATACCAAAAATACATTGTACTTTCAAAATTATAAAAAAAAATACAAATGTCAAAAAGAACTAACACAAAAAAAGAAATTAATAATCTTAATTCACCCAAAAAAACAAGTTAGCGATTATTTGAGCATCTCTTCTAGGTTACTAATAGCGTTTCAAGTTTCAAGTTTTTTGTTTAGCATGGGATACAAGGCCCAGCCCCAGCCCCAGCCCATAATGTAGCAATAAATATTTTGTGGCGAATGAGCCCTTTCCGGAAACAACAAAAAAAATTATGTATAGCTTTTGAAAAATGAGAATGTCATGTGTAACCGTAATTCATCTAGAAATTATAGTAGCATGATTAGTAATGTTTATCAATTTTATGCAAGAGATCATTAGGTTGATGTTTTTGAAGAATGAACATTGTGGTCAATTTATATTTTATTAAAACGATGATGTATTTGTTCTTATATATGGTGAGAAGGATTTATAATGACCAAACAGAAAACAAATTCGAATCCAATTTATTTTGTTGCTTGATCGAGTTAAGGTAAACATACTAATCATCATCAACTGAATTATGCCAAAAATTATAACTAGGGTAAGATATGATTATTGTATGATATTAAAGGTTTGGGAAAAGAATCAAGAATTTAATTTTGTAAATCTGCAAAAATCTCCTATTTTATTAAATTTTATATATATGGCTTTAAATACAAAAGTTTCCATCTAACCGTCCTCTTCAAATCAGAGAAGAGAGTTGGAAACTCGCTCATCCCCATCATCTATGTCTAATAATCTTCTATGTAACGGTCAATATTTTCTCGTCACGGCCATTTTTTGTCGTCAAAGTTGGCTTTTTCGTTGTTTTCAAAACTTTAGCATAAGATTCTCTTAAACTTTACTCAGGAAATTTTCTTCATCAATTTTTATAACTATATCTCTCTCATGATTTCAAAACTACATGCAAAATTTTGGAAATATATTGTGTAGGTAAAAACTTCTACACGTCAGCACCAGAATTTTGGAAATAAACATTTGGTTTAAATAAAATTAAAATAAAACATTAGAAACAATCTAACGTTCAAGACAATTAACCGTTGATAAAATCAACCTTCATAATATAGATTAATTTGTCCCGGCGAGTTCGTCGTCATGGACCCAAGTCAATTAGTAATGACAACTTTTACTACCACAACTTGAAGGAGCATAGAAATTTTTACTTCCGACCAAGATTTGTTCATTAATTTATGCTAAAAACTCGTTTTCGAAAAATTTGCCAATAACATTCACCTTTTAACAAGACGTTCGCAACTTCAGTGGTGAAAATTTTTTCATTTGTCGGAGATGGATTTGACACCATAATTAAAGCTAAACAAGCTCTTAGAAATGTATGCAGATTGATGTGAAGCATTTAATTATGAATATTTATGTAACTCGGCATGGACTTAAAACCGATGTAATAATTAGAAAATTTGGATTTATGAGATGCAAATATATATAATTTTTAACATATATATATATATATCATTGAATTATAATTTTTTAAAATCATAAAATAAATATTTATCTATTTAAATATAGGTTTACATTTGTGTATATGCACGGAATTTGTATCCACAGTTTTGCTTGACTATGACTATTTAAATTGATTTCATGTAATAATGAATAATTAATTATTATATTTTATTTATGTTTTATTTATATTTTGCTTATATTTTTTTGATTTATCGATTAATTTTTATATTAAAAATAATTTATCGATTAATTTTTTATATTAAAATAAAATTTAATTATATTTTATGTAAACAGAAAATCATAGTGATAAAATTAATTATAATTTTTCTAACCATATGTATTCTTCTTTTTCAACCATTTCTTGAAATTAGATGAACCTTTTTTTAACTATATGTCATCCTTTATATATATAATTAGGTTGTATTTTAGAGAAACGTTTTCTTTTATTTTTTTCTCAGTATCTTGTTTTTCCCTAAGGTTATCTAATTATAATTTATATGTAACATAATTATAGTATCTAACATACATTATTATAACAAACTATGGGTACGAGACTACGGAATTTGTAGCTGTGTATATCATAAGATCTTTGATTTGAACTAATATGATATATACTTGAATAGATTTGTTTAATTAAATATTTTCAGGCTTTTCGTCTATAATTTCTCTAGACCAAATCTAATTTTTAAATAATTTTGCACTGAATTCCAAAGCACAATCAATCTAACGTTCAAGTCTTCAAGACAACTATGCGTTTATCAAATCAACATACTATCATGAGTTACCTATATGGAAATTCATTAAATAGTACTCCTTCTTCCCTCTGTTTTATATTAAGATGTTTTGAAAGTTTTTTTTTGTGTTTTACTTTATAAGATGTTTTAGAATATTTTCAAGTTTTTATGTAAAAAATAATTTATTTAACTTTTATGATCATTTATATACTTAATCATTGGTAGAAATGTTTTTAGGGTCAATTCTTCAAATAGACCATATGATAATTTTATTGTCAAACATGGATTTTTAGAGTATAAAATTAGAACAGAGGGTGTAAAATTATGTCTATGACTGACAGTAAAATTTTCAAATAGTCCATTTTTTTCTTCTGTTAGTTAAATATTAAATTATGTTTTTAATATTAGAAAACAAAATATTACTATAAAACTAATTTCGTTTTTTAATTAACTAAAACATCTTATACTATAATAGAGAGAATAGTATCTAACTGAAATTTTGGAAGTGGAAAGTCACCGTTTGTGCATGCATTGCCAATTAGATGACATCGTTATGGTTTTCATTAAATAAAAAAAGTATTCTCTGTTGAAATTTTATCTTCTATGTTGGTTTCACGGTATTCTCTCGCCACGTCCATTTTTTTTGTGTCAAAGTTGGCTTTTCATTGTTTTCAGAACTTTAGCTAAGAAATTTTTTCATCAAAATTTTTTTAACTATACCTCCTTTCTCATGATTTCAAAAGTACATGGAATTTTTTTTTAAATTCTTAATTAAGAACATTACATAATATCCAAAATTAAAATTAATTAGGTGTAATCTTTTTTTGTGAAGGTTGTAATTTAAAATTCTAAGAAAGATATAAGTGCCTTGTTACATGAAAAAGAGCATAACAAATTACTTTTAAAAGATTTAACATATTATTTTAGAAGTATTATATTCAATAACGAAGTAGGTGGCCTCTTTTCCAAATTTAGACCATTGTGAATCCATATTTCGTGGGGGGGGGGGGGGGGGGAATGTAGCTCAGGTATATTATGTTCAACAATTTTGAACAAATAGCCTTTTTATGTGTGTCTACTTACTAAACTAATGAAGAGAAATAGTGGAATTTGAGAAAATAAATAAAATATGTTTTTAAAAAAATTATAACTAAAATATGTTATATCTACATTTGCAGCTTACAAGTACTAATTGATATACTTTCGAATACATGTGATTGAATAAATAGTTTGGTTGGCTATGGATCAGATAAGCGATTAAATTAGGCAGTTAAGAAGTGATTAGACAAAACATTTGAACATACGGTTGGAGCAGCGTACTATATAATTTATACGATTGTGTTTTGTTTTGAGAATTGTTTTCTTTTATTTTGTGTTTCTCGTTTTTTTGCCGGCTCACGTTTTCTTATTATATGTGCTGTGACAAAAACAAACTTTTTTTTATCCTAATTATAGGAGTAAGTTATTTCCAAGGTGTTTCCGTCTTTTCAATTTCTAGGAATTTTCTTATAGCATTCGGATGGTGTTAATAGCTTAGACCTTCGTTTGTTTTTTTTCTTGATTTTTTTTTGGGTAAACAACTTTTTGATCCTTACTAAAAATTTTGTCTTTGATTTATAACAGCAATTAAACCTATAAAAGGTTTCGAAAGAATTCTTGATCCTTACTTATGGATTTATGTGATAATTTAACGGACTAAACAAGATTTGGATAGCAAGCATTTACATCATTTATAAAAACCGTTGTGTTACTATCGTTTTACCCTATCAGTTGGTATCACACAAGACCTAATTAGTTCTTTAGACAAATAACCAATTTTCACAAGTATAATATGAGATCTGTGATATATGATCAGTTTTTTTTTTAACGGCAGATATATCATCAGTTTATATATTGTAGAAAATACATTATGTGATATGTTTTCTATAACTGAGTCTGCTGTAATTTAAAATAGAAAAATTGAATAGTAAAAATAATTTCAATTTAGAAAGCACAAGAACAATATACAATGTTTGGAAAAAAAACAAGAAATCTAGACCAACCTTTTTTATATGCATGTAAACCATTCTCAACAGATTATTTATTGTCATCGGTTTATCCCCAAAAAGTTAACATATTTCTCGAAAGAGAAATCCTTAATTAGTTTTATATAAAAAAAACAAATCCTTAATCAGCCGATAATTATATGGCTTAACTAAATATCCCATTCCCCTCACAAACCAAACGTTTAAAAAACCCTAAAAAGACACTCAAAATATGAGTGTTTGCGTCGTCGATTTTAAACAAAAAGGTTTAATAACTTTTTATCTCCTTTGTTTCTTCTGTATTTATCGCCTCTTACTCCATTTTCCCAACACGACGTCGTTACAGATTCCTCCGATGGACTTCCCGGTCGATCACCGTTAACCGTTTTACAAAACGTCAACGGAGAAAGAAAAGGAGCCGGTACAGCCGGAGGGGTTAGGGCTAAACCGTGGTTCAACTGGAGATCTAGATCCGAATCGGACTTGAATCTTTTCCGATTAACCGGAGATTCTTTCATCTCCATCTTAGATCTAGAGAAGCGGCAATGATGACTTTGACAGTTTTCGTCATCTGAACCATCTCGATGCCAAATCTGGGAAGACTCATCAGGGGAGATCATTAACGACGGAGGGTCAATGAGATCTGAGATCGGTCGTAAAGTTCCGCCGCGTAGAACAGTCTCAACCGCCGCTTGACACACGTGCCAGTTACCAGTCCATAACATCCCAACCGCTCCGTTAACCGGATTCACCGTTCTCCCACACGCTTCAAACAATAACGACTGAAACAAAGCTGAAATAAACAAACATAACAATCGATTTAAAATTAAAAACATAAAGAGTCATATTAAAAAACTTATAACCCTAGTGGTTTGTGCTAGTCACCATCACATGCCTCATGACTATAGACTATACAAATATAAATTAAAAGAGTCGTACCAGGACGGTGGAGTTCAGGTACGGAGGAGATGAAAGACATGAGACCAGCACGGCCGAAGAATTTAGCTACGAAAACGGTGGCGTGGCCTTGTGACTCGGCGGATTCGATCCATTGAAGGCAAGGACGAAGGATGCATGTTTCACTGCAACCTTTTCGAAGAACTCTACATCCATTGCAACTCATTTTTCCAACCAAAAAAAAAAAGCTTTTATAGCGATTGAGAAAATATATCCAATATGTTGGGAAACTGTAAACAAACAAAAAATAGAAATGAAAAGTGTCGATTTATTTCGGATTTGGGAGCAAGAAACCAGGTTTTGATCTGATTTGATAGAAGAGAGACTAATAAGAAGAGAAACAGAAAACAAGTTTTAAGAAGAGGAGAGATGAAAGATTGGATTTATGGAGGCGAGTGAATAATAAAGAGAGTGTGCCAACTTGTATTTTTTTATTCCTTTGTCCTATCTTTTTCATTATTCTAGTCAAAACCTTTGCGAATATAATAATTATATACAGACATACTATTAAATAGTTGAAACTTAATGGGAAAGACAGATCTCAAACAAAAATTGAATTTAGCCGCTTAGGGTATTCTTGATAATTTGAAAAGTTCCAATGTTAATGGCTGATCAGATACAAACAACACTATTTAAAGAAAAAATGTAGTTAGTTAACTTACGGCTATAATTTCTTTCTACATGTTATGGAGTGTTTTTTGTTTTGTTTTGTTAATGTTATGAAGCGATCTTTTTAAATCGGTTACTCAACTAACAAAAGTGTAAAGACATATGTAGGAATTAATCTTGCACCTTAAAAAAACGTATACAATACAATTGAGGATAAACAAATATATATACTAATCTATTTAAATATCACACATAAATTAAAATAATTTTTCGATCACTCAAACTTCAGCCAATTAATAAGTTCATTGGTATATTATCTTTTTGTAATAAAGAAATTTAAAAGAGAGAGAAGGTGAGGACGAAAGGACATCGTTTGGGAAGTATTCCAAAGGTGTTTGCCATTGGGAGAAGGGAGATAAAGAGCGTTTCCGTTTCTCCGCGAACACTTGTCGCTGACTCAGACTCCTCTTATAATATTACTTTCTTGCTTTTAAAAAAATTTATTACTAAAATGTTCTCTCTTCTTTTCATTCAATAAGTACTATAATGAAAACAAAGCTGAATTTGGGATTTGATAGAAAATAAGTACTTATTTTCATAAAGTGATGCACACATATTAATTTTTTTTAACAAAACCTAAAATAAGAAAATGTAAAACATATCTATTTTATAATTAAATATTAATTATTAGTTTCACTTTATCTCTAATTAATAGAGACAAAGGAAAAATTGTAACATAACTTTTGGATAGAAAATAAAAATATTTATTTTTATAAAATATTTTATTTTAAAAACAATTATCTTTAAGAAACATATGAAGTATAAATCTTATGTCAGAAGACGATGGGGTGCACGTGGCTTAGAGAGAATTATTGGTACGTGTGGTGTGTATTTTTATGGGACGTTTAGGAATTTAGTTTGAAAATGAAAAAATTTGATGTTTGTGTTCATTGGTAGTTATTATGTGCAGTTTGTTACTTGATGATGCGATTGTTTGGGAGGTGAATGAATCATTTTTAGGGTTTAATCATTTTTGAAGGGCACTATTGATACAAAAATACTGAAGATAATAAGCAAATCACAACAGGACAAACGTGTTAAAAAGAAAAATGATAAAATAAAGATGACGAAGTGTTGAGGGTATAATCTTGCTACATCTTTCTTTAGTATTCACTAGCAGCTGGACACATAATAAGATCACCCCAACACAATTAACAGTTTATGTCTCAATTGTTTGTAACCATTCGTTTCTGTTTGTAAAATGATTTCACATGTAAACGCTGACGAAAATAGTTATGATTGAATCAATCTGCATCTTATTATGTTGATCGATTTAAAAGATTATTGTTCACAATTGTTTTGTCTATTATTCTAAACTTTTTTCCTTTCGATAATAGATACATTCTAACATCAACTGGTTTTTATGTTTAAAATTGTTATTAAACCCACTATGAATTTTCATTTCACCTATGTACAACAGTACAAATCATTCGCTTCAAATGAAATTAACTATTTGAAAAGTTTCATTAGATTACGACGATATAGTAAATTACTCGAAATTTCTTGTTCTTATTCATGTTCATCTCATGATTAATGGGGCGTTATGATAAGCACAAATAGTTACCAAAACAAAAAAAAAAATTCACATGACTATTAAAAAAAATGCTTACAACGTCCTAAGAGCGAGAGCATGTATTGGTTTTATCCTTTTATCCAAATTACCCTATATATAGTGTACAGTTTGGAAATATAAAAAGTATATCAATAAATAATAACTAGAATTCAACAAAAACAAATAACAACTAGACAGGAACGTGGTGTTCATGAGGCATGACCTCGTCGTCTTCCACAAACTCATGTGTCTCCATATGTATAATCAGAATGTATATAGAAAAGGATCTTAACCTAACATATTATATATTGACTGTTTGACTCTACGTACCTACGACACAACATAAGTTTTTTGCAATGTCTTGGAACTACAAAAGCCGATATTGGCCCTTCGCCACATTCAAAGGTTCTTCTCTCTGCGTGTGTCCCTCCCTCTCTTGTATGTGCATATATTTATTTGTTTTTAACATTTTTTGTCTCTATTTTTAAAAACATTTCTTTATCTGCGGCGTAGAGAAGATATAAATGGAAAAGTGTTTTGCTTATGCAAATTTCTCAGTGGCGAATTTTCTAAAACTTCTGACCTAATATGAGAAAATTTTAGCTCACATCATGTTCCACACTTTGTCGAAATAGGTCTCAAACTACTACTTAAAGTATTACATTTACTCTTATATAAATACGACATTTCTACCTGCAAAATGAATCATAATTTAATGGACTGGTGACACCGGGCCAACGTATTTGATTGATAATTTTAACTATAATTTTTTTTTTAGTACTTACCGATCTTTTTGCCTTGAACATAAATGTTTTAGTTTATAAACTTATCTGTACAAATTCTTAACTGCAGAGGTACCGATTGGTTTAAAATGTAAATAACCAACAAGATAAATTTTAGAAACCATTAATCAATTTGGAAATGTACAATGTATTACATTTTTAATCGAAAATCTACAAACAGCTACGACATGTATTTTTAGTTGTTTTTTTCTAATGGCCAGGAAGAAAATCTGGAAGTGTATCTTAACTTTATGCTTTACGATGAATTAAATATGGAATTAAAACATTTGCTTACGACTGTTGCTGTCGCTTGTGACGTGGCATGCTTATCCAAAATAGCTTTTAGTTATGTCTTCCGTACAGTTGAACATGCAAGTTACAGTGAAAACAATATTTTAATGGCAATACGATCACAGCTATCGTATTTGATCTAAGATTTCATTATGGAAGATTTGAATATAAATGATTTTACTTGAACAAGACCTGTTAGGCTCGTACCTCGTAACTTTGTATATTTGATCTAAAACACATGATTTTGGATTGAAGACTACCGATTGAGATTTACCACATTCGAAATAAGACTACTCACATGTGAAAACATCGAACCTTTAAACTGAAAAAATACCTCCTTTTAATAAATAAATAAACAAAATATGATAGTAGCCAAGCGTATAAAGCCACAACCACGAAAATAAGAAAAACAAGAATTCCATAAATTAAATTAAAGCAAACGAAGATTCGATTAGATTTTACTTGTCTTTTGGACAAATTCTGTCGGATGCTTATCCATAACTCAGCAATCAGCATCTCCTCTGTTCTAGCAAGAATGAGAAAGTAGGGATCAAAGAGTGATTTAATGGTTGACCTCACGAAGACGGAGAAGCCAAGAATAGTTGACTTCATAACAGTTGCCTCCCCGGAGATTCCTCCGATCACCTGAGGCTAAACTGTTCGATTCCTTTCATAACCTAAGTCAAGAAAAAATGTCATTTCCAACTTTTTGTCCTCCATGCATTGCCACGCACACAGAGACAGAGACACATGTAATATTATGATACTATCCACTTGGTTGAGATAAAAATAAAGTCACCGCTTAAGACAGAAAAAAGTCTTACGAGATGGTTAAAAATGCAATCTTTTAGTTGTGGTCTTGTGGATAGATAAGGAATCTGGAAAAGCCAATGATCCCTCTATATTCACTGTAACATAAAAAGAACAGAGAGAACAAGGTGAGATATACAGAGAAAGCGTTAATAGAGATCACTGTCCTAATTGGCTTAAGGTTTGATGGCTCCGCCGAGTCCAAGAATAGTGGTGGAGGTGGATTTGAAGAAGAAACCATGGCAGCAGAAGCAGCCACTGCATAATAGATGGCATCCTGAGATACCACCAGTTGCAGAGGTCAAAGCTGGTGAGTTTTTTAGGGTTGAAATGATTGATGCTATGGGAGGTGTTGTCAAAGACAATGATTCAGCAGTCGATATTAAGAACGTGGTCCTAACTACGGTAAGAGGGTTTTGTGAGAAACATGTGTAAATCAATGATATGAATTAACTTTTCAAGAATCAACGTTTGGTGATTGTGCAGAGTCATTACCTAAGTGGACCGATTAAGGTTGTGGATGAGGATGGTGTTGCAGCTAAGCCAGGTGATCTTCTTGCTGTTGAGATATGCAACTTGGGTCCTTTACCAGGAGATGAATGGGGATTCACTGCTTCGTTTGATAGAGAAAATGGCGGCGGTTTCTTGACTGACCATTTCCCTTGTGCGACCAAAGCTATTTGGTACTTTGAAGGGATCTATACCTACTCCCCTCAAATTCCTGGTGAGAACACAACAACCCCATCTCTTTTGAAGGGAATTGGCTGCAGATCTTTGTTTTGATGTAGCTCACATGCTGATAATTATCTTGTGTAGGAGTACGGTTTCCGGGTTTGACACATCCAGGAGTCATTGGCACTGCACCATCAAAAGAACTCTTGAGAATATGGAATGAAAGGGAAAGACAACTGGAAGAAAGTGGTCCTGAGTCCTTAACACTATGCGAGGTTGTACATCAACGGCCACTAGCAGTCCTACCAACAACTAAAGGATGTCTCCTAGGGAACGTAAGCAATAACATAACTCTATTTGCAGATGCCATAGCAAATTTTTGAAGTGTATAAGATGGTACTAGAATGGTACTTACCTCTGCAATCTTGAGGATTTTTTACATAATCTTCTTGTAGATTGAAGAGGGGACAACAGAATGGGAAAGGATTGCAAACGAGGCTGCAAGGACAATACCAGGAAGAGAAAATGGAGGAAACTGTGACATAAAAAACCTAAGCAGAGGCTCAATAATATATCTTCCAGTGTTTGTAGAAGGAGCTAATCTAAGCACAGGCGACATGCATTTCTCACAAGGGGATGGTGAGATCTCGTTCTGCGGGGCCATTGAGATGAGTGGATTTCTAGAACTCAAGTATATATAAATTCTCCACTTTGCATTCTCAGATGTTTTAGTTTCTGTGCAGCGTATTAAAGATTCTGAACCGATACCATTTCATTTATAGGTGTGAAATCATAAGGAATGGGATGCAAGAGTACCTTACACCAATGGGACCTACCCCTCTCCATGTAAACCCGATCTTTGAGATAGGGCCAGTCGAACCGAGATTCTCAGAGTGGCTGGTCTTCGAGGGTATCAGCGTCGATGAGAGCGGGAGACAACATTACCTCGATGCAACAGTTGCTTACAAACGGGCAGTTCTCAACGCCATAGACTATCTCTTCAAATTTGGTTACTCAAAAGAACAGGTACTGCTCTGCAGCTTGATATTTCTTCCAGAATCTAGTTGATCACAAAGCAAACATTCATAAATTTAAACTAGAAAGACAAAAAATGACCAAGAGAATATGATGTGAACAGGTGTATCTCTTGCTCTCATGTTGCCCATGTGAAGGAAGAATCTCTGGGATAGTTGATTCTCCGAATGCCGTTGCTACACTAGCAATACCTACGGCCATCTTTGATCAGGTATGAATTTATGTCCCTCTGTTCTCTGCTTAAGTCGAAAAGCTTCTACAGAAAACTCTCGAGTTTGTGCTGTTCTGTACCCTCCTCTCTCAACAATTAGTTAACAACTGAAAAATAGGAAGCCAAACATGTTAAATGCTTTTGTAAGTTAATGCAGGATATTCGGCCAAAGACTCGGAAGGTTCCAACAGGACCTCGGATTGTGAGGAAACCAGACGTTCTCAAGTGCACATATGATGGAAAGCTTCCAATTACAAAGAATCCAAGTTCTTCGACATAGCCTCTACAAATAAATTATAAAGAGAGCAATTATCTAGATGGTAAATTCAGCTATATGTTTTGAAATAAAGAGATAGCTCACAAAGAGCTTACTTTGAATTGCAAAACTGTGCAATTAATAAGTAGAATGAATGATTCCTTCGTTGTAAGCTCCTCCTCGATCCGGAGAACAAGCCCACGTTATAACATGAAGTAAAAAAAAAATCATAACAAGAACACAACATGTCAATGTCGCCGTTATTCACATGCTAATATTATCACATCACGGCACAACAGGAGTACGATTTCCGGGTTTGACACACCCAGGAATCATTAGCACCGCACCATCAAGAGAACTCTTGAGAATATGGAATGAAAGGGAAAGAAAACTAGAAGAAAGTGGCACTCAGTCCCTAACACTATGTGAGGTTGTGCATCAGCGGCCACTAGCAAACCTACCAACAACTAAAGGATGCCTCTAAGGAAACGTAAGCTATACCAAAACACAATTTGCTGATGCCATAACGAAGTTTTTAAAGTGTATATAATGGTACTTACCTCTGATTACATAATCCTCTTGTAGATTGAAGAGGAGACATCAGAATGGGAAAGGATCGCAAAGGAGGCTGCAAGGACAATACCAGGAAGAGAAAATGGAGAAAATTATGACATTAAAAACTAAGCAGAGGCTCTAAAATATATCTTCCAGTTTTTGTAGAAGGAGCTAATCTAAGCACTGGTGACATGCATTTCTCGCAAGGTGATGGTGAGAGAACTCAAGTACGTACATAAGTTCCTAATTGCAGTTTTTCCTGGGATTATTACTCTATAAAGTTTTCTTAGATGTTCTTGTTTTTGTGCAATGATAACAAAAGATTCTGACCATATACCAATTTGTAACTCGTGAATAGGTGTGAAATCATAAGAAACGGGATGCAGGAGTACCTTACACCGATGGGACCAAGCCATTTCCATATAAACCCAATCTTTGAGATAGGGCCAGTGGAACCAAGATTCTCAGAATGGCTGGTCTTGGAGGGTAGTGTTGATGAAAGCGGGAGACAACATTACCTAGATGCAACAATTGCTTACAAACGAGCAGTCCTCAACGCCATAGACTATCTCTTCAAATTTGGTTACTCAAAAGAACAGGTACTAATCTCTGCATCTGGATGTTTCTCCTAGAACTTACTTGATCACAAGCATTAAAATTAGGTAGAAAACTGATGAAGATACAATGGTGTGAACAGGTATACCTCTTACTCTCATGTTGCCCATGCGAAGGAAGAATATCTGGGATAGTGGATTCTCCAAATGCCGTTGCTGCACTGGCAATACCAACTGCTATCTTTGATCAGGTTTGAAATTACATGCCTCTGATCTTCACCTTCTTCTATACAGCAATTAGTTAAACAAAGGAAGAAAGGCAAAAAACAGATGCCAAACCCTGAAATGTTTTCTTATGTTCACGCAGGATATTCGGCCAAAGACTCGAAAGGTACCAGTAGGACAGTGAGGAAACCAGACGTTTTGAAGAGTACATGTGATGGAAAACTTCCAGTTACAAAGAATCAAAGTTCTTCTTCGTAGCTTCTACAAAGAAAAAGAACCTAAGACTGTATATTCAAGCATAGGTTCCGATAAATAATAAAGCAAAAAACTGGGTGTTTTGTTAGTTGTCAGATTCCATATAAAGCAACTCGAGAACCTCATCTAAGTCACATTTTTTTTAGAGTAAACCAAGGACAGGTCTAATAAGAAATAATATTTAAAGAAAAAAAAATTTGGCCTATTTATAATTTTTTATCTGATTTGATTTTGATGATCTTTTATTTTGCTCCATTATTTTGATTTGATCTTATGTTGGATTTTACGTTAGGACCGGGCCCGAGTAAACCCATTACATTTGATATCGAAATAGTTTAACTTTTACATCACACCCTTCAAACTGCAAAACTGGGTATATAACAAGTAAAATGTAGATGATCCATAGAAGCTTTCAAGCCAAAAGAAAAAACTTAAGACGACATTCCTTCTCCAACCTATATCTCCACTAACTAAGCACTCTTAAGTACATGATAACATCTTAATTCAACCTCTTCCTCGCTGCCTGAATCAATGGCGCTTGATTTCTACTTCAAAACATCGAACTTCTGAAGCGTGGAAAATTAAGAGTCAAATCATCAAATTGGAGTTGAGAAAGTGACAAATTTGCAGCAGCAGTAGAAGAATATGGCAACGAAGACGAAGATACATTGTTCCATGGATCAATGATGCCTGTAATTATTGAGGCCCGTAAAAGCCCATTGAAAAGCCCATTAATACATCAAGACCCTTCACTCTTAATACGGGACAAGTAATGGTTAAAAGCTTATCTATGTTATCGTCAACATCCACAAATAACCAAGGGGTGACTTTTCAGTTCTCGGAATTTTTAATTTCTATGTTAGATTTTTATTGATTACAATTATACTGCCTATGTTTCATGAATATATTTTTTGTAAGAATTTTCACACATATCAACGTAT
The DNA here is from genome assembly GCA_963922655.1 of Cardamine chenopodiifolia. Lineage (NCBI taxonomy): Eukaryota > Viridiplantae > Streptophyta > Magnoliopsida > Brassicales > Brassicaceae > Cardamine > Cardamine chenopodiifolia. The sequence goes on from OZ000473.1 coordinate 15,386,838, forward strand.
AAGTCATGAACATATAATTTGCTTAAATGTAAAGTATACGTATACTCGTATATATATATGTGCATTTAACATCATCTATGTTTGTCGACGTTGTTGTTCAAATGCTTAATTCTGGTTCGTTAAGCACAGACACGCACGTATATAATAGTATATGTAGTACTAATTAAAGGTCTAACTAATTTAAAGACCTTACCCTACATCGAGATTTAATTTAAAAACAGTTAAAACGGTAACTAATGTTGATGAAGATTTTCCCGTAAATCTCTCCAAGTGTTACCAAAGTTTTACTAAACATGGTTACGACATGTAATAGAAAGAGGACAAACATTTTCACGAGAGAATCGGTATTTGAGTTTTTTTGTGTCGTCGTCTGTCATTTTCATTTAGACCATTTTCAATGGTTGCTTCTATTTTTTTTCTCTAAAAATAGAAATAGTAAAAAATGAGAAGAAGTTTGCTCCAGTGACTGCTTTTATTTTTAAGTATATAATATTTTTATTTTATTAACTTAAAAATAGAAAATTTTTTAAGAATAGAAGATCATTGGAAATGCTCTTGAGCTCATCCTCACATCTGCATGTGTATGGATGATGATGATGATGATTTATCATGATCATGATAATGATGATGGAATGGGCTATGATTTGACAAGACGAGAGTCACGAAGAGGACGATGGTATATATATTATTACTCTAATTCTTATCGTCAGTACTCAGTATACATCGCTCCATGTCTTTCTCTTTATCATATGGAGCGAAAGACAACTCAAAATTGACATTATACTATTGTACATATAAAATGCATATATTCATGTTTTGGCATTTGTACAACTGCCAGTACAATCATTATTCTAAAATTTATTATATAATGATTTATACATTTTTTTATGTTTATATACCCTAACACTTATGAATTCTAATCAATAATATGCATAAAAGCATGACAAAAAAAGAGAGTACAAATTACTAGATAATACTTAAACTAGGGACTATTGTATTAGTACACTCCGATATAGGACAAAGCAGAAATTTTTAAATTTTCTAATTCAAAATTTAAGAGGCTACTATCGCATCTACTAGCAATTAACAGTATAAATCCATAAATGACGTGGATTGAACTATTGAATTATCTATTTAACACACAAAATAGTGAATTATGTTTTACAGAAATAAATGTATCAATTTGGATCGTTCGTATATATAATCAGTAATGGTAATTACCTATACGTTTTTTTTGGGTACGATATTATTAGAAAACTCTAATAGACATTGATGCAGATACTTATTACTATTGCATTAGTGTTTTACTTTTGTTTCAAAAAGGTCTAAACAAATGATATTTGCAATACAATAATATGATCGTGGAAAATGAAAACGAGGGAAAGCTCCGAGTTAGAGCCAAGAGGCACCGAAACAGGAAACCTGCAACTGCAAGCAGAAGTCCCATCTTGTTCCTTTGACTATTTTCTCCAACTAAGATAAAACCTTATTCACACTTATTTATGCACAATTTATTATGCAATATTCTTGTATGTTTCAAATTCAAGAAAAAACAAACCTAATGTTTCTTTGAATTTTTGGTTTCAATATTTTTACCGACGCCTATTTGTATATCTAAACATATGGTTTCTTTTTATGACTATAGTTTTGAGGAAAAAAAAGCTCTGCTATACTTTTCTCCTTACAGTATTAATATGCGTTTGGACCAAAACAATATAGAATTTAGAGTAGACAAGTTCATATTCACATTGTATTCAAATTATAACATATGAATGCTTAATGAATGCTAAATTTCCGGTTGATAAATCAAATAGATAACTCTAAGATGTAGAAGCAATAAAAAAATTTAGGATTACAATTTAGGGTACAATGTTTTCAAAAGCAAAAACTTTTACAAAAAAAAAAAAATGTTTCCAAACGCAACTTGATTGTTTCTTCGCGTTAACAGATTCACAACTCTGGACCAGGGGATTAGACCAATTTGATAGGCAAACTTTTTTTCCCCAAAAAAAAAAGAAATTGAATAGATAATCACTAGTAGATATTTTAGTGTATATTGGAAAAGTTATTGAAATCTCTGATTTTCTTATATAGCAGATCTGTGATTGTTCCTGCCACAAACATCGTGATTCTGTATGAAACGTCATTTCAAGCACTCTTAATTATCGTCCACCATTCTCCTTATCATAATGCACTCTTACACATACTCCTATATTTAAACTTTTATATGATATATATATATATATACACACACACAGCAACTAGACAAATATTACCTAAAAGTCTTTGACGAAAGCTCGTAGTAATTCTTAAAACATGATCCGGTCTTTATCTGAAATCTTAGTTGCCAATATATAAGAAAACAGTTTATAAATTTATCAGTAGACAACTAGACATGTTAATTTTGAAATAGTTTTTTTTCTTTCGCGTAATTTTTTTAGAATATAACTAATATTTACATTTTAAGAAACTTCATCAGAAACTATATAAATCGACACATATCCAAAACAAAACAAAAAGAAGAAAGTTTTAATTTTTGTTTACGTTTTATGTGTTTGCTACTGAAAGTTTATAAACAAAACTTGATTAAAAATACTAAAATACTGTTGGCTTAATTTATAATACAAATTGTGATACTTGGCATGCTAACTTATACGCACTACGCAAACGCCAAACATCATAATCTAAAAATATAAAATGGAAAATAACACACACAACCATGATTATATCAGTAGAAACCGAATCTCAGGTACGTAATGATACAAAAAAGTATTTGATTATCTATCGTATGCATTTCTTTTGGATTGTATTATCAGAGTATCCATACATTGTATCCATATATCCGTAATTCCGTATAGTGACAAATTTTGGTATATATGCATGAACCTATAACGTATGTAAGTTGTTTCAGGATATAGGATATATAGATATGCAAGATGCATATAATCTTGGTGATCACCCCAAGCCGAAGGCCCGTGCCTAATAAAAGATCATTTTGTTTTGATATTATTATTATTTATTTATTTTGATATTATTCCATAACACAAACAAAAAATATTAAAAGTTAGTTACTTTAGTGTGAAGTAAATGTTTGAACTGACACTTCCTTAGTGTCTCTGCCCGGCCGCTTTGTGCCCTCAACATTCACAGCTGGATTTACATTTTCTCAGCGGAGAGATAGATATACATACACAAATGGATATATTATTTTACTCGTATCCGACATAAGTCGGTAAAACAAAACCTTGGCCTGACTTCTGGGGGCTTTGACTGGTCTTAGACTCGTCTTAGACTCGTCTTAGACTCGTCTTAGACTCGTCTTAGACTCGTCTTAGACCCTTAAGTCTCAACTATATCGTTTTATCAACTTCCTTAATTAAGTTGATGTTTTTTTATATATAATAAAGTTGATGTTTGGTTAATTTTAATTGGTAAGTCATTGAGCTTTTTAGCATATTAGACATTACGTAGTATTATAATTATTCTAATAAAGATATAGTTTCTTAGGTGAGGAAATAATAATAATAATTCTGGAAAGTTCTTAACAAACCCCACGTCACTCCTCGAGCCCTCCATCCACTAGTTAAAGTCATCAATTAGTTAGATTCTGGTTATGTTTTTGTGGGTCAATTTGCATGAGAAATACCTCTCCTTAGTATTTTGCAAAACAAACATACACTATAATTAGCCATAAGCTATTTTGATATTGCCCTAAGAAAATGGCAATATATCTTTAGTTACCTTATATTTCCTTTTTTTTTATTGACTAGTTACCTTATTTCCCACTTGCTAATACCCTCTCGATGTACATATCGCTGAAAGTCGAACCTGAACTTTTGGTGTTTCGAACAAGCCGTGTAGACAAAAAAATACACACACACAACAAGCAAAAAAATACTGAATCAACGAAACATATAGAACAAGAATATCGAAAAGGGTTGAATGATCACTTAACCATGAATTGATCACTTGATCCAAACTATTTTACCTAGATAAAGCATTTTTTACTAAAACTTTTAATACAAGATTTTGGAAATTTTTATCAACATGCCATTTTAATTCATTATTCAACATTACACCTGTTTTGTCCCGTAGTAACAACAAGGACTATAATAACCGCACCGCCTCAAACAGTGCATTTTTCCGGACCCATTTTCATTACATATGATATATCAATCTATAATCACGATGCCAAAAGAAAACCTACAGTATTTGAAAACTCATATATTAACCATATATGTAATATTCAGAGCGCCTTGCAGAAAATGCCCACTCAAAAGGACATGCTCAAATTGGCGACAAAAAGAAAAAGAAAAAAAAAGTACATGCTCAATGGACCTATTCTAAAAAGTAAAAACTGTCAAAGTAAACATTATCTTAGAATGTCCAAAAAACGACATGAAAATATATATGAATGCGAAATTGTATTGCACCGGTCCTACAATAATGCTGTCCTCTGTCAAAATACAAAAAAAAATAGATGTGTGATAATCAATTAGGGTTAAATTTTAAATAAACCGTACGGGGACATCGAATGGAAATATTTAGTATTACACAGTGATCGACCGGGTTATAATATATCAAGACCGTCTCATTTGATGTCTTCGAGGAATTTGTCGTACAATTTATATGTAATCTTATGATTTGTCTAATCGTAACAGTAAATCATATTTACATAATAAAATGATACGTGTTGACTTGCAGACAAGTTAATCTTGACCAAAGACAATAATTTGTCTGCTAATTACTTGACACTTTTAGTCGTACGATGTGGTCCATGGTATATAATATACGTCTAAACGATCCACATCGTTCCTTAATTTAATTATATGCAATTGATATAAGAAAAAAAGTCTTTCAACTAACATAAAAAATCATCTAAGATTTTGTAACCAGACATAAAATGTATGATATTATTGTCATATATGGTAAAGTATGGTGAGATGGAAACAAATGCCTGAATTTGCGCACCGTTACATTTGTCTAATTGCGATTATGCTTTATGGTAAATGTCAATATGTTAACGTACGCACTTTTTTCAAAATCGAAAGCGAAAATGATATAACTAAGACATTTAAGTTACCAAAACGACGTAAAAGAAAATGATGTATATTAATATCATCATACAAAATTATTGGTATTATGTATTATAAGTACGTAACGCTCTGAACTTCCAATATTGAAACCCCGGACAAAAAGTAATATAATTATCAGCTATCCATCTTTTAAATAGTTAGTGGACATTCCTAATTTCCAAGATTTTAAATTTACAAATTTTCTTCGCCGAGCTTCAGATTCTAGACACAAAGAGACGATTGGAAAACTTTTAATTAGTCGAAGAGACGAAATGATAATAGTTCCAAGTTTTCAAACCCAAACTTCCTCAAGGCTCCAAATAACAATAAAAAAAAGAAAGGACCTATTATTAGTATTATTAGACAGAGTTGTCGTCTACTAATTGAAGATATTAGACTTCATCACAATATGCAAGATTAATATCAATTATTTTTTTTAAGTATCAATATCATTTCATAAGTGAATATTGCTAATCTGTTTAATATAGATGTTGTTCGGTAGGGTTCGAGTTTTTCAATTTTTGGAAATTTTTATTTGTGAATAATAGCATGAAAAAATAAAACATAATATAACATGGATGATATTTTGTATGGTTTCGATTTTGATTCATATTCAAATTTTCATCAATTACTTAAATGTTTTTAAAAAATTAGAGCTATGTCAGTTTTATAATATTTAGAGGTGGTGTTCAATTTAGACAAACCAATTATGATATGATTCAATTTTTAGATATATTATTTCATATCTGTTTGTATCATATCATATTGGTTTGTCTATACTGAACACCACCTCTAATTGTTGAAAATATGAGTATTTTTATAAGTATGTATCAAGTATTTTTTTGTTTAAAATATATGCAATTATATATATATATATATATAATATCTAGCTAATGATAAATATTGTGATGGAGAGCTGTCTATTATATAATGCTATCTAATAATATCCACACTGGAAATATTTCACGAGTGTCTTTTATTTATAAAAGAAATAATAAACTAATTAATAATAATATTAAATTATTTAGAGTTTCTCATAAAAGTTGATTTTTTATATTTGAAATACTATGAGAGACTCTTTCAATTTTTTTTAGAGATTTTTGTAATTTATTATTTTATTGATTTTTGTTTATGAAAGAAAACTTTTGTGAAACGCTCTCCAATGCATATGCTATAATTAGAGTGGCGGCATAATAGTTTTTTGCCAAAAGCCGAAAAAGCAACAGTTACAAACCAAATGAACAAATACTCGTTAAAACACGTTGAGAATATAACTAATAATTAGGCAGAACGAAAAAGAAAATGGCTCATCAAAAACCATATGCTCTCCATTTACTTATATTTTTCAATTTTCGGATCTTCACTAAGCTTGTAAACTTCTTTCTAGTTGTTAACAAAAAAAAAAAACTTAATTCTCTTTGCTTTAGCTTTAGTAATCTTGCTTGGCTAAACTTTTTCGAATATATATTTATTGTTGAGCACATCGATTATTTTATCAAGCCACCTAAAACATCATCATCGGTTTTAAGATATAAACTTACACATAATAGTATTCCAATCAAATAATTAGAATCGTTGATAGTTCAACCAATAACACTATAAAACATTATACGATAAAGTCAAGCAAATCCTGAGTACGAGTGGCGATTAGGGGGGGGGGGGGGACGTAGTGAATCGGGTTGTTCTCTTTAAATTCAAGTTTATATCGACTTTTTGGGTACAGTTCCAATTTAAAACGAATTGGTTTAATCAGATTGTCTGTTCGTAATTACTAATTAATTAGAATAGAGATCCATTGTGTTGTACACGGCTCAACTAGACTCTATGATAATGCCATGATGAAAATTTTAATATGGATTAGTTCTTGTAATATATATATATAGTGCTCGACAATGTCATAATCAGTACAAAATTAATCACCTACCAACCTGAACTATATGTTATATATTTTGAGGGGCCACGTCAAGTGTGTCGTTTATTTTTCTGTTTATAATTGTTTGATTTTTGTGCGTGTTGTGTTTCTTGTCTAGTTTCCACTTATTCACAAATATCAAGTGGAACTATTTTTTATAGTGATTCTTCGAGAAGAATGCTGAGGTAAAAAGTATTTTGGCTTACTATCACCCAATTAAACCAGTATGTTAAATTTAATGGTGATCCTAGAGTTCTCTATATCAACTACGTATATTTGCTGACGATTAATATTTCGGCTTCTGAGTTTTTAAATCGAAAGTGTTTTCCTTAAGTTGGTGATTAGTGATGATGCTGGACATCTAATCAAGCGCATATCAGCATATATATAATATAATTATGTATGTATATGAATATGTACATATGATATTTATTGTACATTGTTAAACATAATATACTGTATGACTAAACTACCCTCAAGCGCAAGACGATAGCCATGACCTTTAGGCTTTAAGAATTTGTATTTTTTCCTCTAAATGGATTTATTCTTTAGTTACTTTTAGGTTTTAATAGAGACGATACGGGACATGGCGAAATTAGTGCGAGATAAATCACATAATATCAAAAATTTCGTATGTCTCTCATCTATTCTACTATACTTTATCTCGCACTGTTTCTTTCCGGTATAACGTTTGGACATTGCATATTTTATAGTAAGATATTTTCTGGATATTTAAAAGTAAATGATTTTACATTTTAATTTAAAAGTTTAAACATTTTAAAAGTAACTTACTTAAAAGTACCATAATGATGTGAAATTTAAGTAGGCATTTTGTTTTCTTTTAACTTTAAAATAACTAATATTTACTGTATTTAAAATTATTACGACACGTTACTGGGAAATCTAATTTAGTAGACATACAATTAATTACATTATTACAACTAGAAAATTGTAGGGGAAGAGACACAGTAAGTAAGTAGATAATTGTGTAGATGGGCTCTCATAGTGCATCAGAGCGATGATGTGGAATTAATAGTTGTGAATTTATGGGCAAAGGAAACTAGAAAACAATAAGAGGGAAACGAAAAGAGATAGAAACCATAATGAGTTTACGCAGACATAGCCGCCATTTCCACTTCTCACTCCCACTTACTACTTCCCTTTTGGGCAAGTTCTCCAGATCAATGCTCCTCTTAATCACCATTACTCTACTCATCATTAATACATTTGAAGCCCACTATTTTTCAAATTTTACTCTTTGTTTCGTGGAAAAAGAGAAATTAAATTCTCTAATTATGAGAGATTTAACTTCACATTTATTGTATAAATGACATTAACTATATTTAGTGCATTATTTTTTGTTCATTTTTAGACCGTATAATAAAATTTTCTAAAAATACCAGAAAATCAAAAAGATTAGACTAAGAGTGTGTTAATATGACAAATTTTGAAACTCGGTAGTGCATGTGGGAAAATTTAAAATTCTGTTATTTAATTAACTATTTCATCAAAATGTATTTTTGGAGATATTGTCTTCATTTTTTTAAGGAATGTGACAGAAACTATTTTGTAACACACTTGTGAATGTAAATGAGGATAAGCTAAAAAAAAAGTGTGCAAGTCCATATACCGAATTTTGTTAACTTCCTATAGATAGCAGATCGGTGGTTTGACAAAAGTGAGATCTACAAAGCCGAAACAAACAAAAGTCTGAGAATATAGACAAAGACTAACCACCATTTTTACCCCAAAAAAGAGAGACTAACCACCATTACAACTCTAATCAAATTAATTTGTTCAACCATTCGTTTAAACCAAATTTTATTATCCTCTCTACTAATTTTATTAAAATCATAGGTACTAATGGGATCAAATATTAAGAGTTTGGTGGTAATATAAAAAAAATTACAGTGATTAAAATTTATATAAATGCTTCGAATCCACCAAATTTTAGTTATTTTCTGCTGATATTTTTAGTGTATGATATATTTACAAAGAAAATTAGAATCATATGCGTTTGTAGTTTCTCAAAAAGAAAAAAAAAAGTATTTTTGTCAGAAAACATTTTCTTCCCATCAAGCAGAAAATATGTTAGTAGTAACATTATTGATAATTGAAACTAAGGTGTTACTGAATGAAGGTTTTAAAATGCTTTTAACGTATTTCATTTTGAGAGGTATTGTGAAATACATGGTAAATGCTGATATTTTGTTTACTCATGTTTTAGAGAAAAAAATATATTAAAATCCATTCTAATCCACTTGTAACTAAAGCAAATCAAAATTGAATAACATTTGTTTTTAATATATTTTGAAATACACAAACAAATACTTAATCCAATAACAATAAATTTAAATGTATTTTATTAAATATATAATTGAATAACACTAAATTTTACTTTAAATTTTAAAAATACATTCAATCCATAAAAACACTACATTCAGTAACACCATTTAAATTATTATTTTTGTACTCGCTGGTTAATTGTTACTAAATAGTTCCCTTAGCCCCCTCCCTCCAATTATCCAGTTAAAATGTAGTTAGATTCTATCTTTATTCTTTGTTCATAAAAAGAACAAACTGGGCTCTGTAGAGACTATAAAGAGGATTGAGAAGAAGAACTTTAAACCTCTTTCAATCATGAAGTACTCGCCTTCTCCAACTTTTAAAACTCATCATAAATAAGTAGCCGGAAAAGAAAAAAAAGGTCTTTTTCTCTTTCCTTTTAAATCCAAATCCTATATAAACTCATAGCTTGTCTGTTCATTACTTATACCTCACGTTATACATATAGTTTCTATAAATGTGTCTCTTTCATCTCCCTCACTTTTCTCTCATTTCCACACTCACCTTCCTCTCTAAAGAAACCCTATCTACACACTTCACTCTAAATTTTAATCCTCTCTTCTTCTAAGCCTCTCTTTCTATTTCTCTCTTTGCTGTCTCTCTTAAAGGCCTATTATGACGGTGATTAGAGAATACGACCCTACACGAGATTTAGCCGGCGTGGAGGACGTCGAGCGGCGGTGCGAGGTCGGACCAAGTGGCAAGCTTTCTCTTTTCACCGACCTTTTGGGTGACCCGATTTGTAGGATCCGACATTCACCTTCTTTTCTTATGTTGGTAATTACATATTCCCACTCTCTTTTTTTCTTTTATTTCTGTCTCTTCTTCTTCCTTCTCTTTGAAAATAATCTTAAGAACTCTGTTCTTGAGACTAAAGGAGAAAACAAACAACACCAACTTCTCAACCTTTGATTAGTCCAAAAACCCAATTTAATTAAAGTTCATCCTTTTTTTTGGTTTGGTTTCTATTTTTGGTCGACTCTTGATAAGATCAAAAGACTCATCATTTATAGATATATTTTTCTCAACTAAATATACCGAGTAACTAGCCAAAAAGTTAGAAACTTTATTCTTTATTAAAAAGTTTTAAAAACAAAAATTGTAATATCGGTTCGTAACAGGTGGCTGAGATGGGTACGGAGAAGAAGGAGATAGTGGGCATGATTAGAGGATGTATCAAAACCGTTACATGTGGCAAAAAACACGATTTAAATCTTAAATCCCAAAACGACACCGTTAAGCCCCTTTACACTAAACTCGCCTATGTTTTGGGCCTTCGTGTCTCTCCTTTTCACAGGTAACGCTCCGTTATCCTCTAATCACGCAATTAAAGATTTCATTAAGAGGTTAATTAAAAAAACTCATTATTTTTTTTGGTTTTTGCAGAAGACAAGGGATTGGGTTTAAGCTTGTTAAGATGATGGAGGATTGGTTTAGGCAAAACGGTGCTGAATATTCGTATATAGCAACTGAAAATGATAATCAAGCTTCCGTCAATCTATTCACCGGAAAATGCGGTTATTCGGAGTTCCGTACTCCTTCGATTTTGGTTAATCCGGTTTATGCCCACCGAGTCAACGTCTCGCGGCGCGTTACCGTCATCAAATTGGACCCGGTTGATGCTGAAACGCTATACCGACTCCGGTTTAGCACAACAGAGTTTTTCCCGCGAGATATCGATTCGGTTCTCAATAACAAACTCTCGCTTGGCACTTTTGTCGCGGTGCCACGTGGAAGCTGTTATGGATCCGGGTCTGGATCATGGCCCGGTTCGGCTAAATTTCTTGAGTACCCGCCCGAGTCTTGGGCCGTATTGAGCGTTTGGAATTGTAAAGACTCGTTTCGGTTAGAGGTTCGTGGCGCGTCGCGACTGAGGCGCGTGGTTGCCAAAACGACGCGAGTGGTTGATAAAACGTTGCCGTTTTTGCAACTCCCTTCGATTCCTTCTGTTTTCGAGCCGTTTGGACTTCACTTTATGTATGGAATCGGAGGCGAAGGCCCACGCGCGGTGAAAATGGTGAAATCGTTGTGTGCTCACGCGCATAACATGGCCAAGGAAGGAGGTAGCGGCGTTGTAGCGGCGGAAGTTGCCGGATCAGAGCCGTTGCGGCGAGGAATACCACACTGGAAAGTGCTATCGTGCGCAGAGGATCTTTGGTGTATCAAACTGCTCGGGGAAGATTACGGTGACGGCGCTGTTGGTGACTGGACTAAATCGCCACCTGGCATTTCGATTTTTGTGGACCCCAGAGAATTTTAGAGTTTTTCTTAACCCTAATATAGAGTTTTTCTTAACCCAAATTTTAGAGTTTGTCAAATTAGGGGTTTTTAGCTCTTAGTTTTTTTTTTAAAGATGTTGACGGGATTTTAGTTTTAGAATTAATCTCCCTTTTTTGTCCTAGGTAATCGTTTTGTTTTTTTTTCATGGGTGTTAAATTAGTGGGAAGAGGCAATATCTCCTACTTTTGGGTTTGTCTTCTTGTCTTGTAAATGGAACTAGCTTTCTAAGATACTTATTCTCTGGCCATACTACAACGCCGACCTGATTATTATTTTTAAATACACAAATTTTATGAACGCGATAACATGTAGAATGATGTATTTGTGTTCTTGAAGACGTACCCCAATATCGGGTGTACTAGTGGTGCCACTGTATCACTATATGATGTAATTTACATCACTATATGATGTAAATTTTCCCTATATGATATATACTCTAGAAAATTATGAATTTTTGTTGTAATTATTGATTTCAAAATTTCAATAGTACAAATAGTTCTCAAATCCCTAATTTTTTTGTTTGATCTAAATCTAGATACACTAATCTTACGTGTAAATGAAATGCATATCAATGTCATAGGCCACATTTTTTATCCAAAGATGTTCAACTGATAGATTTAAATGTTTCTTTTGTTGACATGCATATCAATGTCATGGACCACACTTTTTCTTCAAATGGTCCCAAAGATGTTCAACTGATAGATTTATATGTTTCTTTTGTTGGTTTGCGGTAGCAAAAGCCATAGCAGGATGAAACCTTTGAATCGGGTTTGAGTACGTGTCTTTGTCCAAAAGAGGTATTGTCGAGTCGAGAGCACCAGTCGAGTCAGGGAAAGTTTATACTACAAGCTCTTACCATTACATAATAAGACATGTGGATAACTTCGATCGAGGAGTAATACTTTGTGTTTGTGGATTAGATTTATGTTATAACGATTGCTATATACTGTGTATGTTGATCGTAGGTTTGTTTTCTAGCTGCTGTGAGTTTTTTTATTACATTTTACATTTATTGGCAATATATGCAAGGATTTTATCATCTGTTAATCCAAACAGATATATAACAAGGTTCTAATAGGCCACAGATACGATTAGTTGCGGACCATATTGTGGTTCACCTACAGATTTTTTCTTGAAAATGAATAGCTGGTGAGAATTTATATATGAGATCAATAGTACAACAACATATTAAAAATAAGTGAAAATGAATCTGTTACACATGATTGAGTGATGTTTATTTATGACGAATATAATATTATATATTGTAGTTTCGGTTTCGGAAGTGATTACGGCGGTCCATAAACTTTTGATAATAGAAAAAAAATGAATATGTTCCTAAAATTATATGCATTTAATAGTGAAAGTTATCCAAACGAGGTTAGTTAAACAAGTTAAATGGTGTTGTTTTAGTGTTACTGGATCCAAGATCGAATCTAGTGTTGTGTTGGGAGATAAATGAATATGGTTTATTGGATATATACATATATATATATATATGCTTCACATAACACATATACTATTAAAGCTTGAACTTGAATTATAGGAAACCTAAAGACTTAAAATTTTAATTGTGTTAGCTAATAAAAGAAAATCTCATGGAAGTTAGTTATAGTCTTCACGGAGTTCTCAAGTAGACGATCATGTGAATCTCAAGGATAGTACCAAAAAGGAAATTTAAAGCAACATCTTGACACTGGTATTTTCTTCTGATTTAAATCAACAATTATATATGGACGTGAGGCCACGAAAGCTTCAGGATAATAACATTTAGACGAGAGAAAAAATTCATGAGTACTTTCTACTTTTTTATATGAAAGTATATAAAGCACAAATATTAAACTCGTTTATTCCAATACGACCTTTCTTGAAAAGATTAACACATGTAACTAAAGAAGGATTCTTAGATCATGTGTTATAATAACATTTTAAACACCTTTGTTCAACAAATGATTTACAAATCTATTCTGAAATATGATTTTGTTCAACTAGATTTTTTATTAATTTAAAAAACTCTACCTAAAATCTAGCACTCTTTGATTGATAGCAATTTTTACATCAAAATCAATCAAATTAGGAATGTTTTTATAATTCATAGAACTGTGGTCGTGTTCAAACACCCAAACATCTCATTCTCATTCTCATCCGTCCCCCAAAAAAATCCGGGCGTGATATTTATTCGAAGGGAATATTCAATATGCGAGTGCGTCCGTAAGGAAACTGATGTAACATTAGTGAAGCTATATATAACTATTATTTTGTTTTTTTAATTAAAAGCAAGGAATACGACAAAGAAGATTTGCAGCAGCACAGTGACGGTGGCGAAGTCATTTTAATGTGTCATTATTTTAATGTTCTCGGACGAAACTTATTATATTCAGTCTAATCACTTTAACTGAAAGACGGTTTAACAGTTTTTGCATGTGTCATTAATATAGTGTTTTACGGAGCTTCCAAATAAAAAATGTCTGACCAGAAAAAAAAAGGATATAATTTTGTGACTTATAAGAATGGAAATCGTTATTTTAGATTTCTTACACATGGTAATACATGTTAAGACACCTACATAATTTTTATTAATATATCTTTTGCTATATACTTTTGTTCTATTTTTTTTAACGTCTTATTTATTAGAATACTAAAAATATGCAACATAATCGTTACAGTAATGAAAGTAAATATCGGAGAGGATAAAAATAAAATTTTGAAGTAACACGTTGATTATATGCTAGCTTAGCCAATTTATCCGCTATTTGATTAGTTTGCTGTGTCATCATCGTAAAACGTGATAAAAGTAAAGTGATCCGTCCATCTGCGGATATCATTCAAAAGTGGTTCTATATTCCTGTTCTGAAATCGTGAGTTTAGAAGATTTACCAAGGTTTTGCAGTCGCTTTCAAAAATAATTTTTCAAAATCCTCTGCACCATAATGATTGTATGGTATGTAAAACCGTCATACCTTCGGCTTCCAATAAATTAACCCCTTGTTTAATTATGGTTGAAACCGAAAGTCTATAAGCTTCATATTCAATTTATAAACAGAATTATGAAAAGATTATAATTTGTTTTTTTTTTAATTCTTCCATCGAGAAAAACAATACCTTAACAACAATGAAACTCTTAAAAGAAAAATAAGTCTATTATGAATTTATGACAAGAGAAGAAATAATGTTATTGAACTGTAATCAAAAGTGTATGAGATATGGAAATAACGACTTGGGCCAGAAGTCTCAATACTGTCCGTACGCAAGTCCAAAACAAAGTCAAAGTCAACCGCTTTTCAGCACAGTTTCTTATTAGAAATAAAAATACCGAAATAGGAAGACTTGCAAAAAGTAAATTGCTTGGTCTTTTAATCTGTTAAAATTAAAATCCCTTTTATTTATCTATTTATTAACGGATTAGTTTTGCCAACTTGTGGCGCTGTTGTTCATCACGATTTTATGATTTTTTTGCAACGTTTCAAGAAAATTTGTAATTATTTAAGCAAAGCATTTTACGACAAATTATTTTTTAAGTACTCCCAATTTTTTTAAAATTGCTATTTAAAAAAATTAAAATTTAAAAGCGACTACTGAGTCTAATTTCTCCATTTTATTATTATTTCAAGAACCATTTTTTTAAACACTTCCATTTTAAAGTGACAACAAAGCAAATTTAAAAAAACCATAGCTACCAAGGAAGAAGAAGACCACAAGGAAAGAAAATGGTAACATCTGAGAAATTGGATCTAAAGCAAAGAGAAAAGTTAGTCATCGGATAAACATTTTAGCGCCTAAAAAGAAAAAGATGAAATCTTGTTTTTGCATCTTGCTTTGCTTCTGGGCTAATGCTTCTTGCTAGTGGAAGAAGAAGACTTAGAGTCATCATTAACAGAACCAGGACTTGAAGTCCCTGAGCTACTCATCATCTCTCCACTTCTCTCTTTACCAGACCAAAGCTTCGAGAACACTCTAGAAACTCCTAATCCTCCTCCTTTCATTAGTTTCCCTTTGTTATTGTTCTCTTGTTGATTCTTTGCAAGTCTTAGATTTGCTAATTCGCCTCTTAATGCTTTAATATCCTCTGTGTCCCAACACTCTGTGTCTTCTTCGGTATTTGTCCATCTCGAAGCTGGAATAATCTCTGGCGTGCTGTTTCCAGTCGATGATGAACCGTTGTTGTTGGCTCTTACTTGTTCAAAGAAGAGAACTTGCACCACTACACGCATTGGTAACCGCTCGTTTTGAACAGCGTGTGCGCAGGCTTGTGCTGATAGTTTTCTACAGTCCATTAGCCTGCATATTCTCTTCTTCTCGCTTTTGTTGATCTCCGGATGTTCCTGATGATAGATAATTTCAGGAAAATCAAAATTCTTGATTAGGAATTTGATCAAATATTGGATTAGTAACTGTCCAAATCTTGATTACTAACTGTTTAAATCTTGGTTTTACACAAATATTTGATTAGATGAGTTCTAATAAGTAATAACTTCTAGGTGGTGTCTAACCCAGTTTAATGATCTGAAACCCGACGAAAAACCCAAGTTTTGTTGAAAATTCGAACCAAAACAGTATCAAATTGAAACTAAATATGCGACGGCGGGCCAAAACACAGGATTAGGCATTGCTAATAATAAGATCTCTGATGAAAATTTGTTTAGACTACCTTAAGAAACATGTCGATTGCGCGGTAAACTCCGTCATGAGACTGTCTCGGGAAGTTAGAGACCATTTCCGCGAGTGAGAGGAACTTCTGAAGCGGCAAATTATCGGAATCCCTCGATTTCTCAGCTAAATAACCATCCATAAGTTTAGCAATGGCTGCTTTTGCGGTTAAATCATCCTCTTTCGAGTCCCGGGATTTCAAGAAAACCTCAACTAAGCTCTGCATCAACTCAATATCATAAAGCAAAACAGCACCCAAATTCGCCTCATCTAACCGCTCGCCGACTCTGTTCTTTAACCCTGTAGCTTCATCACACCCGAGAAAGATCGAAGCTCGCAATAACTTAGTCAAGAAACTCGACGAAACGCTACATTTCTCATCAGGAATCAGCTCAATGATCGAATCAGTTAAAGCTCTGTATTTCGCAAAGTCAGTGATCTGTACCGAACTACTTTTGCTGAATCCTGGAATCCTTCTAATCGCATAAGCGTGCAATGCTTCTCCGATAACATCAGCTGAAACTTTTCCTCTTGCTTTGATTGCAGTAATCGCTCGTTTATACAAATCGATATGAAGATCACAAAGATCCTCAACCCACCAATCTCTAGGAACAGCCTGCGGTTTCCTTAATCCGTTATCAAGATTCTTCTTCTTGCTGTAAGTATAAGACCATTCGACTTTCGAAGTATCGATCGAAGCTCTAGAGGCTATTGAATCGAGACAACGACCGGTTAGCTTCAATTCTTCAGAGTATGGAGACAGAGCTCTCGTGGTCTGAAGTACGATGATCGAATCTTTCCAGCTTTGGAGTATACTAGAGTTCAAGAAAACTTCGATCTTGTAAACAAGATTACCCTTTTCGACGGTTTCATACATTTCCAGAAACTCAGCTGCGCAGCAAGCAGCGACTACGTTGTAAGCGTTTAGAGTAACTGTCATACCGTAACAGAACTTAGCACAGATCTCAAATGAAGCATGACCACCAGGAATGTCTGCTATTTCAATCTCATCTTCATGATGATGAATCTGATTCTCTTCATTTGATGATGATGATGATGTTGTTGCGATTAGTTTCTGCAACCTTGCACTTTTCGACAGCAATGGAAACTGCAACAAACCAGAACACAAAACAGACAAATTGATCAATCAAAGTTTCATATTGAGATTAGAATACAAAAGATACACAAAAGATTGAATCTTTCTCTCCAAGGCAACAAAATTAACCTTGTGAAGATAGAATTTGACATCACCAACGATGACTATGACATCTGTTGCTAACTCACTTGATACATACCTAAGAGAACAGAAATTAACAAAGTAAATTGTTAGATTAAACAACCACAAATATTATAAAATTGAAGACTAAAGTTGACATATTCAGATCTATATTTTAGACAAAACCAACAATGTTATAACCAAGAACCAAAAAAAGAAGGGTAAAGATAAGGACTTTGAACACAAACCTAACATTGTCTCCTTCAGATTGAAACGAATCAGGTTTGGATCCAAGTTTCATGAACTTCATGATGGAAGAATATGACCGAAGAGAGATCACAGAAAGAAAAGACTCGGACTGTGTTTTCACTCTACCAAAAATGGTTCTTGAGTCACACTTATGGAAACAATGTTAGTCTCACATCTCAAAGAGAACATTGAAGAAAGATAAAGAAGAAAAATTTATAAAAAAAAAGAGAAAAAAACTTAGAGATGCACAAAACACCCACTCAAAGCTCGAATTTACTGACACACATCACCAGAGATAAACTTTTTTTTTTTTAAATAATCAAATTCTTTTCTCTCTTTTCTAAGTGCTTCACACATTCACAATCCCAGAAACACGTGAAACCCTTATTTTTTTATAATCTGTTTATTTTAGTCGTCCACTGTTGTGAAAATTAACAAAAGAAACGAATCCAAAGCTTGAATCTTCTTTTGTGAGTTAGTGTATAGTGATGGCAAAAACGTCGTCGTTTAGTTGTAGTAACTAGTAACCTGCAAAAATCAAAGAAAAAAACAGAGAAAGATTTGAAGATTGCCACTTATTCAATAGACAAGATGAATAAAAAAAATTTGGATGTTTGCTAAAAAAGAATCTAACGAAGAAAAAAAAAACATATAGTGGCAGAGATCATCAATTGCAAGAAGAAATTTATTGTAATATTATAGCAAAATTTGAAAAATTGGATTCACCACAAGAACGTACCTTTCTTTCTTCTTTTTCTTTTCCTCAGAACTCAGAAGCCAACTTCAGTTTGATTGAAGCTTCTCTTAATAATCATGAACCATAAGACCACAAAATAGCTATTATAATCGTATAAATGGAGCTTGCGTATTTCTATCTCTTAAGAAAGATCCCCACAAAAGCAGATAACATCAAAAGAATGAGCTGTTCATCTTTAAACCCATGAACACCAAAATGGCGCTAGAAAACAAGAAAGAAGCCTTCTCTTCGCATGACCCAGATGAGGTTGATGATAAAAGATTTTACTTTTAAAATTTTCTTAGACGATCAAACAGTGACCTTTCGTTATAAAAATCGATACTTTCTTATTTTGAAATTGAGAAAATTAAAAAGAAAAAGAAGAAAGGAGCCAAAAAAACTGAAAGAGAGAAGAAGAAGAAGAAGAAGAAGAAGAAGAGATAGAGAGATGTAAAAGCTCTCAAGAAAATGGCACGCGAAATCTGACAAAGCACTTACTTGGTGTGCCCCCTTCTCTTCAGACAAACCTACCTTCTTTTCTGGATATGTTTTCTTCTTTCCTTCTCATTCTTTTTCTTTTTTCTCCACCTTTTTTTATATAAATTACTCTCTGCTTTTTTCATCCATCCCATTATTTTATAATTTTTCGACATATATATATAATATAAATAACATTAGTTTAATATTTTAAGTGAATAATTTAATGATTATTTTAAAACTTTTAAAACATTTTCACAATAAGCAGATTATATATCGGATATCGGTTATATTTATTGGTTGATAATAGATTATCCAACATTAGTTTAATATTTATAGTGAATAATTTATCATCAGACCAATATCTTCCACTTTGTGAATCTTATGATGATACTATACTATAGGAAAATGTTACATAGTTTATTACATATATATACGTGTGAAGTTGTGAGTCACACAAGTATGTTAATAAGTCAGAAAGTCAAAGAGTTTCAAAACCTATTTGGACCGCAATCTTCTTGATTAGATTTACCTATAATTTAATTTTGTAGATCCTCGAGAATTTACATTAGATAATTAGATGACAAAGGGTGCGACTGCGATGCATGTGGTAGGCAATAAGAATCCAACGAATCTTTAGCTTAAAGAGTTGGAAGTCGATTCATTGCTGTTTCATCTTCACATGGTTTATACATCTCACACGAATCTATTCACATTATCCGATATATTTCCCTCTTCGATTTTTTCTTTTTATATCATTTTGTTTGTTGTCCTTTATCAGACTAGCATTTACTTCTGATATAATTAGTAGTTTAGTGATAGAGTAAATGTCCCGACATCATTGATAGGTTATATATATATATATATTATATTACAATAGTTGAATGAAATCTTATGTTAATTGAAAATAGTAAAACTGGACCACATTGGCTTAAGAAAATAGAGTTAAATTCGGTTTTCGAAACAAAAAATCTATCGAACTATTTCGATTTTTTTTTTGTTAGATGACTTTTTCGTTTGTTTTGAAGTAGGTTTAGATTAATCCTAAGCTACTTTGACACGATTGAAATCAAACTATCTTATAATAATAGAATATCACAAAATGTTTTTACTTTGATCTAAAATATTAGATGTGTGATGAGTTGGCTAAATTTAACATCTACAATCATAGACTAATGGATTTCAACATGATTGAGATATCGTACAGGTTCTTCTCAGGTTAAGTTGCCAACCAATTGATCAAATCTTGATATTGAGCCTAGATTTAAAATGCAATAATTTATAAATCTATAATCAAAGGGATTTTCTACAAAATATTCGTGTGATTATAGCAAAGCACATGGTCTAAGATTGCGAAGGAAGTGGCATAACTTTTGAAATGCCCAAAACTAAAAAATAAGCCACCATTAGGAACAAGAACTAATGATGATCTCTTAAGTCTAAATGCACTTTTGTGTACGTTATTTTAAAAAGAATATACGTTTAAGCGATACGAAATTCAACTAAATTTACTGCATGGATATTTTCATATTTTTCTATATATATTTTTAATCGATGTGGAAATATGTAACAACCTGATTTTAGGGCCATTTTTAACTTCTTTCATTGTAATACTAATAACACAAAATTGTTACAACATCGATCTTAATGTTCATCTTTTATATATAAATTGCATATCATATCATATCATCCTCGAATGGGTCTGCTGTAATTTCGTATAATGTTTGGCAAATTAAATGATTAATTAGGAACAACATGAGTATTTGATCAGAATTTTCTTTCCCAAAGTATTGTACAGTGAACGGATAGGAAAGTCGAAAGCTACATGTTACCTAATTACAATATGGACGAGTACTCGTGTGATTATGGGAACCACCAAAACGTGGTCCATGCATCTCCTTTTTAGCCAACCTTTATCTCCTCCTTTCTCCAAATATCCTCAGTTTATATTCTATTAACATTTTGTACTAAATTCTTATTTTTTTAATTAATACTTGGCATTAAAATGATCATAACCGTGGAATCTATGTAAACCATCTTCGATAGTTGATCAATTTAATTCGTAGAATGTTCACTCATTGGTTTTTTTTTAAAACCTATATTACATTTTTTTGTATATATTTCCTGTATTAATAAGATATGAAAAAGCGTTATGTGACAAACCTACATTACATTTTCCCGTTGAGTGTTACTGCTGTGTAGTATTCTATTAAATGTTTGGTGTTGTCCGAGTATGTGTTGATGAAAGTTTAGCTGTCAAACTCTGCTTTAATTTTATGTCAATCAGTCGAATTCCATGATATTAACGGAGTTAATTGGTTGAGTTCTCCGGTCTTATTGCTTAAGTTGACACTACAAAAGAAAATGTTATGTAGCAAAAAGGTGTATTGGAAATTATTTTGTTTTCCATTCGTGAAAATGACAAAAACAGGATAAACAATGAAAGTAATGGAATTGCAACGTGCAATGAAGCATCAATGTGCTGATGAAGAAATTGATGGACGATTAAATCATGCATAAAATAAGTTACAATATGTATAAACCTAACCATAACATATAGATTTGCGATAAAGTCTGAAATTTGACCGTCTTATATTTTCTATATTTTCCTGATTGGATTTCTCCCTTATATATATTTATATTTGTGATAAAAATAAAATAAAAATAAATGCTAACCCTCTAGTAAAATAAAACAAATCTTCTGGCCGTGACAGAGGGTTCGGCGTCTTGGCGGCAACAAGTGTGTGGAGAGCGAGGAGACATATTATAAAAAGAGGCAATTCAATTTTCTTCGTTTTCCCAAAATCGAGAAAATTGAAAAGTGAAATCTCCGAATTGATCTTCTTCCCGTAATTTCGCTCTCGTGAATAGCGATTCTTCTACGATCTACATCGACCCGTAAGATTTTTCGATCCAATTCTTAAGCTTTATTTCCCCCCTGGATAATTAGGGTTTATAAATTCGGGCCTTGAAGGTGAAAAATCTTGAAGTGCTATGATTTGTTTAGTGGGTTGTTCTTTTAATCGCAAAGTGTCGTTGATATTGGTGGATTGTGATTGAAGAGAATTAATAGGGTTTGCGCACTAAGTGCTCGATGAATTGTCTAAGTCAGGTGTTCCTTTTCTTAGAACCGCTTTTTTAATTAATTTTTCGACGAAAGATAAAA
This sequence comes from Cardamine chenopodiifolia, assembly GCA_963922655.1. NCBI lineage: Eukaryota > Viridiplantae > Streptophyta > Magnoliopsida > Brassicales > Brassicaceae > Cardamine > Cardamine chenopodiifolia. Next base: position 15,408,939 of record OZ000473.1, read on the forward strand.
AATTTTGTGTCTTGACTTTACCTCTTTTGATTTTTCTCCTTTCTCTTTAATCTTTCGCTCTGTATGATTTTCGTCCTTTTAGATTCATCAAGAGATGCGTTTTTTGTGGCAGTAAAGAGTCTTCTTTTTTTCTAAGCTATTGTTGATGTGTTATCTGATTCTTTGGTACACAGTTCTTTGTACAGTTAAGCAGTGAATTTGAATACTTGTTGAATGTCCAGATTTTAAATCTATGATCTATTTGTCTGAATATGATTATCTAGAAACTAGAATCTTCTCAATGTAGAGTATGATCATGTTAGTGAAATTATTGTGTTGCTGATCAGATTTTCTTTCGATTTAATTCCATAGAATAAATAGACGATCACAAAGATCAACAGCATTCTCATTTGCAAGAAAGATCAATCATTTGTGAGGATGGACCCGCAACATACCGGTGATATGTTCAAGTAATTCTCGTTATAACTTTTTAGCTTCTTTGTTACTTCCCATAATCTGTATACTTAATTTAACTGTTGTTAACTTAATTCCTCTTTTATTTTCAAAAAAGTCACTTGGAGAAGCAGAATGAATTACTCAAAGAAGCTCATAAGACCATGTCGCAAGAACTCCAAAAACTCGAGGTGTTATGAATAAAGAAACTCTTTAATGAGCTTTTGATGTAATTAAAGACAAGAGATCGTTAAACCTGTGAATTTATCTTTCCTTTTTGAGGTTGAGCATGAGATGATGATGCGTAAACTCTATGAGCTATCGAACACTCATTGTTTAAATAAACAGGTATGCTCTGTTCTTGAAAATAGCATTTGATAAACAGGAGATTAAGGACTTGGGAGATCGTGCTTACTTAATACTAGAGCTTGGTTTTGCAGAAAATGGTGGAAACTCAAAATGTGTCGGAGGGAAGAGAAATAGTTGAAGTTTCTTCTTCATCAGTTGTAACTACTGATGATGAAGAACATTGAAGAAGTATATTTCCCTAGTCAGGATAAACCGGGCTGGTTTGGGCCAGGCTTGAATGGGCCAATTGTTGAATCTTTGGTTTGGAAGAGAGATTGTTTTCAGACACTGAAATTTGAAACTCGGATCTATCATTACAAAGAATCTGCAAGCTATGTGTACATGTATAAATATATATATATATGCAACTTCTAAAATCTATATAAGTGATGAAATAATTTCATAAAGTAACATCAATAGCCTGCAAAAAGAATGGAGATCCTCCAATCCTCTTGGTGCTCAATACATTCTTCACCAAAAGTTTCCATCTTTTCTCATCTTTCCTGCTCTGTATTTTCATCCTCCCCTTGAAATTACTGCAAAGAGGGACTTTGTATTGTTCTTAGTCAATGCAAATACTCGAATGAAGCTCAAGAAGCTGCCACATTCTCTTGCAACGGCTACAACCACCAGGGATTGATCTCCATTTGCATCCTGCCAAATGTTTCAACGGCTGCTCTAAACCATTGCACGCTTCAAATCCGCACGAGACATGCGGGTTTTTTCGATCTTTGTTGGACCAATTTCTTTGCATCCTTCTCTGCATATGTGAACAAAAGCTTCCATTGCTTCATATAGCTGTGTGTATGTTTGTATCTCTTTCTGTTTCCTGCTTCTTTGCTTCAAGCTCTGCAAAAAGCCAAAAATCATCAGAAACTTGTAAAAGTATCAGACTATCTTTTGGGATAAAGAAAGTTGTAAGATTTGGTTTAATTACATTAAGCTCGTAAGCGACAGAGCGTATAAGCTCTTTTTGGAGTCTAGGGTGGCTTTGTTTCATTGCTTCCCATCCTTGAGAAGTTGAAACTTCTTCATAGCTCTCTAGAATCATTCTGTGACAGACAAGACCGAGACGAGGAGCATCACAGAGAAGAGCTAGCTGAAACACATCAATTACATTCTCTTTGTTGAGCAAAACGTTTTCGAATTGTGATTCGCACAATGGTTTCAAATGCGGTACCACGTAGACATGTGATAACACAAGAAGATGCATAGCAAAATCTTCCATATCTTGTTCCTCATAGCTGCAGAAACAGAGCAAGAAACAAAATGTCAAGTATGTAACTTAAAGATTTTTATCAAATCTCCATTGTTAGATTAAGAAGAAGCTTAATTATCGAAAAGAGTACAAGAATTGAATGAAAACTCGAACAGCGTCGTGAGGAACACCAAGAATTGAGATTGATTTGCGATGAGGTTTTCTCTTATCTTGCTTCATCATTCCTCTGATTACATCTGAAGTCATTCCCTAATCACAAGTTAACATTTACTTATTAAAATTTCAATATAATAATATGTTACTGATAACTAAGTATTTGATTTAATAATTAAGAGAACTTACGATGACATTAGAATGTGCGTAAATCAAACCATTATCATCTGTATGAATCAAAACATCAGCTCCATGAGCTTCATCAAACATACGATCCCATGAATCTCTTGTAGCTGTAGAAACAAATATTTTGCAGAAACAGATCCGTCGATTTCTTCATTTTCTTAACCGGAGGTGACGGTGGTGATGAAACATTTTCCGGTGAGAAATCGTCGAAGAAGATGAGCTTCATTTGTTTTTTTTCTGTAACAAGTCAAAGAAGAAATCAGATTCAGAAATCGTTTTCAAGAAAATGAGCTGTGTGTGTTTTCAAGAAAGGAAAATAGTAAGAAAAAGAACAAAGGCTAGCGAGCGGGAGACTATTTATATTACTTACCGTCTAATTGAAATTAATAAATGATTAAATTTATTATTGTAATGGTGGAAAATCAGAAATGTGAAGTTGTGTAAACACGTCTAAATGGGTCCCACAGAGAGGATTGTTTCCAATAGAGAAGGAGATATGATGATTCATAGCCACGTCGGACGAAGTTTCCTAATCACTCACTTTTTTATTCTATCCAATTTTAGTCTCTCTTTTTTTATTAACAATTTTTAAAAAAGAAACAAATATTGAAACTTGCCTCTATCCAGATTTATTATGTACTGTTATTTAATTTTCCATCTGTAGTGGTTGGCGACGACGTATTTGGAAAAGGTACACATGAGTTTTTTTCTTTAAATAATTATTCACACATCTTAATTATGTGGTCAGTGTGAAATAGACGAATAGTGTATCGGATAAAACCAAATAGAATAAATATTATTCTGTTTTGTTATTTTTGATAGATATTAATGAAAAGAACATTAAAATGTAACGCAAAAAATAATTGTCAAATCTGAACAAAATTAACTCATGATTTCAGGACAAAAAAATCAGCAAAAACAACATGTAATTGTAAACCGCACTCGAGTATACTTTGGACCCGGTCCAAATGCGGTTTAAAAAAAATGAATCTTGCCGTATTAGAACCAAGTAACCAACCTTAAATAAAACGCACTGCATATATATATATATATATATTTTTTTTTTTTTGGTGAATGATATCGAAACTCTAACACCGCCATGACAGATATGCAACAATTCAACAAATACATGATTAAAATGTTAAAGCGAAATAGGCTGGGAAATGGAAATAGGATCATATTTTCATTGTAAATAGTACGTTGAAGGATTGCTTTTTAACATGTAAGTCTCGCCCACTCAATTAGAAAATTATTATACATGTTAAGCGTTCAAATATAATATGTATATACATAACGTTAGGTGTCAAAACAAAAAAGTATATATTATAGTAGATGTCAGCGCAACAAAATAAACACAGATTATTTGATGAAGGAAAATAAATTGGTGTAATTTAAGATTCGTTCAATATTATAATACTCGAAGCGTCAGATCCTAGTCATGTATTATGTAGATAAAACATAGATTTAACCTATATTAGAAGGATTGATGACAAAAAGAAAAACTATATTAGAAGGATTCAGCTTATTGAATGTTGTGGTCGTCTATGTTTTATGTTCTTATAACGAGATAAAGTATGTAATGAACAGATTACAATCTCGTGGGTTCGGTTTACTCCTTACCGACTGAAATCAGAAAATCATCCACATTTGAATAGTTGGAAAACATGACATAAATTTCTCATGATATTTTCAATAAATAATATATTTTCTTTAGTAAAGATATGTTGTAGTCTGTCGAAAATAATGAACCATGTGATTAGTACTCCTCTGTTTAGAATTAAGTATCGTTTTAAGATTAAGTTTTTGTTTTAAATTAAATATTATTTTAGAATTTTGATGTAATTTTTATCCAAAAATTCCGATAATAATATCCACTTCAACAGATCAAATGAGTAGTTATTAGATGTAAATATATTTGATTACTAAGGGTATTGATGACAAATAACAAAAAAAAAATGAAATCAATTAAAACCACATTTAATTTTAAACAGAAGGAGTATTTAAACATGTGTTCAAAGAAATCCATCCAATTACATAGAAAGGCGATTATATTTTTGAAAAAGTAAATAGAATATAATATTATTGGTCATGTAAGATTATGATAGGTAATATAGGTTATGGGTAAGAAAAAAAAAGGTTATGGTTAATACTAGTATTAGTTTTGTTTCATTTGTCAGATGTTTTGTGATACGTCATATTGCCTTTTTGCGGAAAGTATGATTAAAGTAAAGCGAAGGTCATTAAGTATAATGAAATTAGTATTCACTGACTTTGCCGAAAACTAAAAGATAGAGCTCTTTTGATATACTCGATCGTGAGTGTGTGTAAGTTGCTGGCACGGTCATCTCTTCGTATAATTCATAGTTTAGTGCTAATATGACAAAGCAGGGAAATTTACCAAAACAAAAAATTCCATAATAGTTTCACTTATAAAAAAGCCTAAATTTTTTATGTGTGATTCAACTTTTTTTTTTTTGCGTAATTCATATCTTACAGAGGAAAAAAAAGGAAGTGATTTTACGTAATGGACCTCAAGTAATTGGGTGATGGGTACGTTTGCTAGTTAGCTATCGCTTACACATGGGTCCACTCATATACTACTGGGCCTGTAGAAACATTTCGATAAATATGGGTCTCAATTTACAATTAGTTTTAGGCCTATCATTAGTCATAACCCATGAATCCATGATTGCTAACACTGAACCTAAAATATACGAATTACTCTAAACTTCTCCGGTAAAGATTACCGCAAATAGCATTATAATTCTTTTATTTTCGAACTATTCAGATTTTTTTGTTGGTTGGATATTATTACCATCTGTAATGTCTCTGCAATTTATTTTATAGTATAAGAACAAATATTTTAATTAAAAATGAATCTGAAAATATTTTAAATTTTTATTTATGCATTTTCTTTCTTCGTCTCTTTTGGTCTGAAGAAAAGAGATATGCATATTATTGTAATTTCAAAATCATAAAAGTATGTGTATCTGTATAAATAATATATGGTGAAGCCTCTTGTTATGGTTTGTAACGAAATGGAAATTGCTTTCTTGTCTTCTTCGTCTACCTATTCTTAAAAATCGATACAACAAAACAAGCATATGTAGAATTCTAATAATTATTATTTTTTGGTTAGCGATTATAATTAGCTCAGGTGGCAAAGCTTGTACATATATTGATTCGATGAAATAAAAATAATGCTATGTCTAACATTATAACAAATTGACAATTAAATGTGCAGTATCATTATAGATTAGAATTCAAGGTAGGCTGGTGACTCTAAAGCGTGAAATAGGAGTTCACACGAGTTTCAAGACTTCTTTTTATTAGTTCGGATAAGCTGTTATGTGCTTTTTTACTTTTATTTTTATTATTACGCATCTTATATATCAACACATGAAAAGTTACTGATAACATTAATGGTGAATATAAACGCAAACCTTACACAGCGGGAATGAATCCTGAGAGTTAGGTGCCTGATGAATTGTTTTACTCATGTGTGTACGTGAAAAGGGAAAAAAAAACTCTGTATACTATATGAGCCTGATAGATTCACTAATTTATTAAGATGCATTTAAAAGTAGTTATCCAATAAAACGAACTTTGTAGTGACTTAAATCTGCTAAATGATCTAGAATTCTTCCTAATTGCATTTGTTTATAAATAAATGAAAAATATATTACAAGAATATGAATCGTATCGTATTCGCGATTATAGTACTTTTATTTTTTCAACAGACGATTTGCTAGTAGAGTAGTAGTTTAAAGAAATGTTATGTAAAACAGATATTTATCAAGTATTTATAAAATCAAATATTTTTTTCTCGCTAAAACCATGATGCTTCCCACCTAACACTTGTTAGTTGTTTACACACGAAAAAAAGTCCCCAGAAAAAAAAAGAGAAATTTACTTAGCCAATTACAAGCTGTATCCAAGTTATATAAATCGGACACTCGTAAATAGAAATATTTGGTCAAAGTTTGACCGTCTTGGAATCGTAAAAAAGTTTCACCAGTCAAAGGTTCCACTTAGATGGGCACCAAGCCCCAAAGAAATTCAAAACATGGCACCAGACTATATGGGCACAGTAATTACTTATTTGTTTTTTCTTTTACCTTTTTACTCCTTATGAAAACTTATCTTATCATATGTATTATAAAATATTGTTTATAAATATATCATACTATTGGTTTTGGAGTGTTACTAGTTAGGCAGAGGTGGAGCGTCTTCTTCTTCTTCGTTTCTGAGGCAATCCAGCCTTTCGCACGTGACCGACGCTCCTCCACTGTAGTTATTGTCACGTGCGCCATCATTCCACCATCAATTTTTTATATCATATCATCTCTATATTTCATCATCATATATTTGATTTTTGATAGTGTAAATATTTTTCTTTCAGGACCTTCTTGTGGAATAGAGGGACCGAGTTTCTTTGTTTTTCTAGAATATGAATAGACTAGTTCACCTCGAAAGGAATAATATTAAGTATATTAAAATAATGTGTGTAACGAACTCTGCTTGGTTAATAATAACCCTAGATTTGTTAGTTGTGATCAAATTATGTTTGGTTACGAACTCTGTTTCTTAAGAATCTCTATGTTCAGACTTCAGATATAGCCGTTTCTTTTTCACATGTGATATGTTGTTTGACAATTACTAATACTACATTTTATTTTCCACAGAAATAACGTTATCAACTTTGTAAAATAGACCACATACTCTTTTCTTCTCAACATAGAGGGTAAACGATGTATTTCTATACGATCAGATATTCACGAATTTAAAGATTTATCCTATATCCACGTGAGAAAGTTGCAATTCTAGATACACCTAATAAAAAATTTAAGATTTTATAAATTAATTTTATTGGTTTACAAAATAAACCAATACACAACCAATACTAATCCAAATAGAAAACCATAAATTCTATATCACACTCTATCGGTGTAAATCCCACAACCCATATTACAAAAACTCATCAAGTAGCATCTGTGCTTGTTTCAAGAACCTCGATCTTTAAGAATCGATGCGTAGCCCGTGAACGCCGATCGGACGCGAGGAGGAGCGAAGAAGAAACCTTACTTTTTCTCTCCTTGGGAAGCGGGCGAAACGGTCGTACGTAGATTCAAAATTAACTAAAATGTTACTTCACTAACATACACCTAAAAGTTACAGATTTTGGATCTTGCGTCTTCTTGGTTTTATACCCTTTTCTTACAACTCGTCATATAAATAATAGTACTAATATTATATGAGGAAAATCTATTATCTATATATATTGAATGAGTCGGCTCCAAAGCCATGCGCAAAATCAATATATAAATATTAAAAATAAAACGAGGAAAGGAAACCTTATCAAAATTTTCATATATTTACGTATCCTGAAAGGTCATCACCATTACCTATGATCTCTATGCCTACATCTACTAATCTTATCTACGTATAAATTTTCATAAACATAGTTCGTGTCTCGTAACATCTACAGGAGTCATACTAGCTCACCTAACATTGAAGTCATTATTCATTACCAGGAATAAAAGATGAGGAAACCAAAAAAATAAAAAATTAAATAAGAAAATTTGAATGATAAATTACAATAGAAATGTAAAAAATTTGTAAATAACCAAGTTTTATTAACTCGAATGGAAAATAGCCTAAACAAAGTTTAGAAATCACATGATCGAGTGACGGTTGGAACAAAACTAATATTATATTATGTGACTTTAGCTCTAAAAAATTATAGATTTCGGTCTAAAATTTTTTGGTGTTCAAAAAAAAATTGCAAATGAATAATAATATGGAACTAATTTATTAAGTGTTGATAGAATTTTTTTTTATTTTTTAGTGGGAACGCCAACGGTATGGTCTTTTCCATTAATTTTGATGAAAAATGATTGTTAATCATTTTTCAGTTTTTAACAATATTTTTTTGAACTTCAGTTTCGCCCATGGAAGATTATTTTTTAGGCTTTAAAATTAATTGAAACCAATATATGGAAAATAGAAAAACTAACCATTCCTCTGTTTTCTATTCACGATTATATATATATATATATTTTATTTTTTTTCCTCCATTCACGATTATATTTAAATAACGTACATATTAATTCAGACCTCTTAAATTTCCACTATCTTAGAAGGGTTACCACAAAAGCAACAAGGGGAGTACGTGGAATACACTAATGAGAAATCTTAATTCAATGTTTTAGCTACACAAAATTTCAATGTGATAATTATTTTGTTAACTAATGATTGACAAAATTTCAATGGATCATTTGGGGAGAAGCATGAACAAGATAACAAATGGTCAGAATTGGCTACGACACCAGTATAGTGTTTTTTTCGCCTTTAATTTAAATTACATGTGTGATAAAAAATAGAGTTTAATACTTTCTCTGTTTTAGTACTATATAGAATGTTTAAAAGATTTGTTTTTGTTTTACTTTATTAGATGCTTTACAATTTTCTATGCAAAATTTAAATGTGTTTGATACTTGTAACCATTTATATTATGTTGTGTTTTCTATGATTGGATGAATGATTTTGAACAAAATATTAAATGTTATATTTATAATAAATTCAATTTTTTGAATCTATGTGTTTTTAACTTAAAAACCTTAAAAATCTTTAAACAAATGGAGTACGAGATACGAGATTTTATTATCCATAATGAATTGGGATGAACTGACACTAAATTTGATGATCTAATCTTCTTTTAAAAAAAAAAAAAAAAAAAGATTATCTTATCTTTTGAAACGTAACATATATTCGAGATTGGAAGGTTAAAGGTATTTACAAAGTTCATCATCATTTTTCTTTACCAAAAAAAAAAAGTTCATCATTTTGGATTCTACATTTTACATTGCTGGGTTCCGAGTCGGATGCTTCTGACAACGTGAATGTGTATAAATTTCATTATAGATATTTTTTACTGACAAAAAACACAGATTTCATTATAGAAGTTGAATCGCTATACCTAGTAAACAAAATTTTATCCAAACACATTTACGTTAACATATTTATTCGCAATACACAAAAATAAACCTTAAATTTTACGAACATTTATTTACAGAATTAGGCTTTATAGAACAATATATTTAAATAAAGCAATCAGCAAAAATAAACATTACATTTTAACAGAACCGTAAATTCAAAGAAATCAACTTTAATTGATTAGAACAATAAATCTGCTTGCGTAATCATATTTTCTAAGTTTTTTAACGGTAGTAACACATACTTTCTAAAATAATCGGCCTAGATTTTTCGAAAACAAAAAAAATGTTATTAAAAAGAACCATAATTGACTAGCATCAAAAAGTCTTCAACCACAAGTAAACCTGCTGGAAATTTTTTAAAAACCGAGTAATCATTCCTTAAAAATACGTGGTTTTATCACCAAAAAAAAAAGTGATAGTGATTATAAAATATGTTAATACATATGTTAATGAAGAAAATAAATCGCAAATTATAAAAATAACAGTAAGAAAAAAACTTAATGTAAATGTAACCGCTAAATAACGGCCCCTCTCTCTCCCCCACTTATTTTTGGCGGCACCATACGCGGGAGACTCTCTCTCTCTCCTCTCTCCCACTCTCTCTCTCTCTCTTTCCTTTTGTTTTTTTCATCACTCCTAAAATCCCAAATCAAATATGGAAAAAAAAATCAAAAATACCCAAACGATTTAGCTTCTAAATTCACTGCGATAACTAAGCTCAATTAAAAATTCTCTTCTTCCTCTAAAATTTTACTTTTTTTTTCTCTCTTCTTTGATGTGTACGGACACACCGAAGACTTGTTGTATCTCCGTCGCCGCCATCTCCGTCATCAAATGGGTGAGCCAATTAGAGACAGTCTCGCTCTCTCCAATCTCCTTCTTTGCCGCGAATCTGAATCTTCTCTAAACGAAGATAACGAAACCATTGAGAGATCTGAGCAAAATCCTCACTTTGCTTCTTCTACTACGATCGATGATGATGAAGATTATGTGGCAGAGCTTGTTCTTAAAGAGAATCAGCGATTCGAAACCGAACCCATGAAAACGACGCCATCTTTTGATAGATTGATTGCTATCGATTGGATTCTCACTGTCTGTAACCAAAACAAAAACCCCAAATTCAGATTTTTCACTAAACTTGTTAAAACTCTAATCGATTGGATTGATTTGTTTCAGACAAGAACAAGATTTGGATTCCAACATCAAACAGCTTACATTGCAATTTCATACTTGGATCTATTTCTCAAGAGAAGATTCATCGGTGTAAGTATCCAATTTCTCAAAAATAAAAATCTCTCCTTTTTTTCTGATTGATTGATAAAAATCATAACTTTATGAAGTTGCAGAGAGATGAATCATCATGGGCGATTCGATTGTTATCAGTAGCTTGTTTATCATTAGCTGCGAAAATGGAGGAACGAATTGTTCCTGGATTATCACAATACCCTCAAGATCATGATTTCGTTTTCAAACCTCATGTCATTCTTAAAACTGAATTGATGATTCTATCTACATTGGATTGGAAGATGAACTTAATCACTCCTTTTCATTACTTCAACTACTTTGTTGCTAAAATCTCTCCACACACTAACCAATCTGTTTCTAAAGATTTGGTTTTGTTAAGATCCTCTGAATCACTTCTTGCTTTTACTAAAGGTAATATTGAAAAAAGAGACCTATTAAAATCTTATTATTACCACATTTTCATTGAAGATCAAGAGAATTAACATTTTTTTCCTTTGTTGATATATAGAGATTAGCTTTACGGATTATAGACAGTTTGTTGTTGCTGCTGCTACTGCAATCTTAGCTTCTTCTACTTCATCATTGACGAGAGAAGAAATGGTGAACAAGTTTGGATCAATCTCTTGGTGGACTTCTAATGAGAATGTAGTCATCTTTTTTTGTTGATTCGATTTTTCGATTGTTTTGATCTTAAAAGATTGAGGAATTTGTTTTGTTTTTGTAGGAGAATGTATATTTGTGTTATCAGAGAATGCAAGAGATTGAGGAGAAGAAACATATGACACCGCCTGAAGTAGCGGTTTCCGGCGGCAATATACAACCGCCGGCTACAGGAAGTGGTGCAAAACGCCGATTGTCTTTTGATGATGATTCTTCTGATCAAACTTCTGCACCCAAGAGAATGCGTAGGCTCTGAAGAGAGTTTCTTTCTTCTTGGAGTTTTTTTGGCTTATATTGATTTGGTTTCTTTTTTTGGCAACATATTGATTTGGTTTTTATATTCAATCAATTTATTATAGAGAAGAAAAATATGGTCTGAATACAATGGTTATTTTCAACTTTTTTTGAAGTAACTCATGTAGATAGGTTCCATATGAGAATTGAGAAGGGTCTTTGATGATCAATTTTGTTATGGTGAAATGGGAATATTAAAACATTAGGGACTTCTCTGAGAGAAATGAGAAAATGTGAGGGTTGATTGTAAATAAATAAGAAAAACAGAAAGGGTGAATAGTTATAGGCCAATAGCTGCAGTGCCTGTGATTTGGTTTCATCCGTCTTTTTCCTTTTTTATTCTCTTTTTTTTGTTATCTTCCATTCTTTTTCATGTGATTTTACAAATTTTGTCATGATTCTTTTTTTGGGCATGTAAGTCATTTATTCACTCCCATAACTTTCAAAAAGGCTTATTCATAGTAAATAATAAATGAAGAAACTGTTTTGTACGGTAAAAGTATGTATATTTATATTTATTTATTTATTTTATCTTTTGTTAAAGACCTTTTTTTTATAAAGGATATTCTATTAAAAGCAAGCGGAGTGTTTATATGGTGATAAACATACAAAATAAGAGAAACTTAATACTAACAAGATAACAAACATCACATAAATAATTGAGTTTACGAGAAGGATACTGAGGATATTTGGCTTTGTGGAGCCTTGAGCTTGTAGTCCTCGAGGCCGAACGAACTAGATTGTAACGACTTTTAAAGATCTATTTTAAAAATATTTATTATCTTTATCCTTTTAACACCGTTTTTTGAGATCTTTTCATGTATAAATAGCTTAGAAAAATATAAATATGTAGGAAAAAATATAAAATTATCAAATCAAAAACTAGTTTCTTTGTTGACAAAAAAAAAACTAGTTTCTTGTTTGGAAAAAAAATTGTTACTTCTCTTATATAAAGTACTAACTAAACTTAAAACGAAGAAATCTAATGATACCTTGATCAAATGAACTAAAAAATCATATTTTTCTATTTTCAAATTAACGTTTTTGAGCATTTTAGAAACCAACAACTTGTAGTGGAAACATTTTGGATCAATGCTAGGATCTAAAGATGAAACCCTAGTTTATACAGAAAATTGCATGTGATGTTTTAAAGCTTTCGTACTTCTCTACGCCCAAGTCAAAAAGGGCATCGTACTCGTACATATAGATCGTTTTTTATATAATTATGTTAAAATTTTCGATGGAATACAGTTGGAAGAAAACATATATGTAAAAGAATGAAGAAACAACCCAACGACTTGTCTAAGTGAGAAACAACTGTATCATACAACAAGGGATCCAAAGTTTGGTTTCATTAATAAAAGCTTTAATTCCAAAATGATTAGAAACGAATTAAAAGACTTATTACCAAAAAAAATAATCTTAATACAAATTAAGAAGTAAGCAGTAGTGACTCAGTATTTAATTATAGATAATGTGTGTGTGGTTTTGAGGCCAATGTGGTTGCTCTAAGAGAATCTGCAACAAATCAAGAAGCATAAAGGGTCAAGCTTTACTTCACCAAGAACTAGTAAATGCTTCTGAATTTTTTATTGCCTATCTTTCATTAAATATTTGTAGGTCCCCTATTGTTATTTTTCTTTGTTTCTTATTACCATTGGATTAAACAATTTTGTTTCTATTGTTATTTTTTGTTTACTTGAGATTCACGGGCAACACAATTTAGTTACAAATCTCGCATTGGTTTGGAGATGGCATAATAAACTAATGACTAGTAAGATTGAAATATCAGAAAATAACTAATAATGTATTTGGATAAATTCTATATTCACTCTAGATATTTATTTTTATGAACATTTCTTCACACGATCACAAATCTAAACAATTGATTATAGAATGTTTCAAATAGAAATTAGATTTACCTATATGCCTACAAGGGACAACCCTTTTATATTTAGGCAAATGGCTATAGTATATTCATTGTTTTCAATCTAAAAAATCGTTTTACTTCATAGAGATCTTAAATTCGGTCACATTAAAAATGTTTTTTTTTTTTTTTAAGAAGAGTTTCTCCTATTTATAATTTATTACAGTTTTGAGTTTGACAGGCTTTTGAAGTGTTTTATGGAATCAGTTTTGACTGAAGAGATGATGTCAGGAGAAGAGGCTCCCACTAAAAGGCATGACTTCATTGAGACATTTTCTTAGTATCAAATTACAGTCTGGCTAGATAACAATAGTGTACCCAAAAAAATCATTTTTCTTATTTTAACTTTTTTGTTTCCTCTGTTTTCTATCGATGTCCTTTTCTGTATTTTTTTGCATTTCTCATTCAATAGAGACCCAAAATTAGATTGGAAAAGAGAAAAAGAGAAGTGTCATTTCAAAGAAACAGAGAGTTTTACAAAAATGCTGAAATGAGAAATCAGATGTTTGTCCTTAATATAGCCCTATGGAACCTGAAAACATAAAAAGTCGATTATGGAAAACAGAGTAATTGCAGAAAGCAAAAACTTTGTTAGAAGAAGACTTTTCTGTTCTAAAAATTGAAGTAACTGGTCTACGAGATATAGAGGTCTTCAAAGAGCGGTTTCGCGCCAATTTTGGTGGATCGATCAAACAGGAATTGTCTTCAATCCGGCAGCGATTGGCATACCCAAGAAACCTATGAAGATACTGAAGATCCATTGGGTTATTGTGAGTGGTGTTGTGCTTGCAAATGTGCCCAAGAACTCAATGATTATGATCTGAAAGAACACCGTTGCACCTATCACAACCACAAATACGTAATTGTCCAGTATTCCCTTGAAAACATCGATCTCTTCCATCTCTCGCGAGCTTATCTCGTTAAACACCTGAAATTTTCAGAACCAAAGTCATGTCAAGATTTCAGTCAAGAATCCATCTTTCTAGCTTGAGGATTGTTATTGTGATTTCTTTTGTTTTCTTTACCTGACAGAAGACGAAACAGTTGAAGATAAGACTGTTTAACATGAGAGTTGAGTCAGGACCGTCAAGACCAAACATAGACTTTCCTTTAGCTTGGAGAATCCAAATGACGATGAATTGGTAAACAGCTTGTCCTAAAATGTTCCTCCACATTGCATTACTGATGAAATTTCCTCTCCTTCCAACGGGTAAACGCTTCATCAGCTCGTTATTCGGTGGCTCTGTAGCTAAAGCAAGAGCTCCAAGGGTGTCCATGATCATGTTCACCCATAGCAATTGAACAGCAGTTAAAGGAGCACTTCCTGAAGTTATTATTAAGAGCTGACTTTGATTAGAAAGATAAAATGATTCTTTTTTGATAAAATTGAATTGGTATTCTTGGTCACTCACCGGTTAAACAAGCTGAAGAGAAGTTGACAATCAGCGCAACAACATTAACCGTAAGCTGAAACTGAACGAATTTCTGGATGTTTATGTAAACAGAACGTCCCCATTTAGCAACTGTGACGATCGTGCTGAAGTTATCGTCAAGAATGATGACATCAGCGCTCTCTTTGGCTACCTAAAAGGTTATAAAGAAATAAACTTTTTAGATTCTTTAACTCTCACAAATGTCATTTCAAGAATCTTATATACTCACTTCAGTCCCAGCAATTCCCATTGCTAATCCGATATCAGCTTCATGAAGTGCAGGTGCATCGTTTGTTCCATCTCCAGTGACAGCAACAACTTCATCAAACGTTGTCCTTAACTGTTTCACAAGTGTATGTTTATCCATTGGCGATGAACGAGCCATCACCTGTATAAGAAGAAAGGTAAAGTTTTGTAGTATGTTTCAAAAACCCAATAAAATCAAGTCTTTAGATCAAGAAACAGTAAGCACCTGAATCTTTGGAATCAGTTCTAGAAGCTCTTCTTGATTCTTCTCTCTGAACACTGGACCTTCTATTGCTATACCATCATCAGTTAAAATCCCACATTCTCTAGCAATTGCTTTCGCGGTGTTAATGTTATCTCCTGTAACCATTCTCACAGTGATTCCAGCACGGCGACAAAGCTCAACAGATTCTTTGACTCCAGGACGAACAGGATCTTTGATTCCCACAATCCCAATGCAAGTAAATCCAGAAACCGGGATTGCTTCATCTGGTGAAAACCCGCCTTCAATATCCACGTAAGCAAGGCACAGAGTGCGAAGAGCTTCATTAGCAAACTCGTTGATTGTAACATTCAGATACTTGATTGATTCTTCATCAAGCGGAACAACCTCACCGCTCGAGTTTACAACCTTATCACAAGCAGCTAAAACTATCTCAGAAGCTCCTTTCGTGTGAGCACGCAAACTTCCTCCCTCAGGAAGTTCGATTACAACTCCCATTCGCTTCTTTGTGGAGTTAAAAGGCTCAACTTTGATCACTCTATAAGACTTCCTCTCTTCTTGGAACTTACCTCCAAGTGATAATCCAAGCTCCAATATTGCAGTCTCTGTTGGCGTCCCCAAGAGCTCGGTTTTCCCATGTTTGTTCACAACAACTTCGCCTCCCGTGTTATTGAAAATCGACTGAATCAACATTTTCACAGCAGATTCTGGGATTTCTGATTGCAAGCTAGAGCCTTTATTTGCTACATCTTGCACATTCATGCAAATGCAAGACTTCACGACGGTCATGTGGTTGGTTGTGAGTGTACCGGTCTTGTCACTGCAAATCGTGGTCGCAGATCCCATAGTCTCACAAGCTGCTAAATGTCGGACAAGAGCTTTATCATTCATCATTTTCTTCATTGCAAACGCAAGGCTAAGAGTCACAGCTAAAGGCAATCCCTCAGGAACCGCAACAACAACAATTGTCACAGCAATAGCAAAGTACTCCAAGAGCTCCAATGCTTCATCACCAGACCAAACCCAGTGAGTTCCTGTTGAAAGCTTCCTCATAAACATCCCTTGAACCAAAACCGCAAAAGTAACAACCGCAAAGAAAAGACCAATTTTGCCAATGATGGTAGCAACTCCATTCAGTTTCACCTGCAATGGAGTCTCATCATCGCCTCCTTCGGTCAAAGTCGCCATTAGCTTTCCCCATTGAGTCCTCATCCCAACTGTAGTAATCAACATCTTACAAGACCCATCTTGCACTTTGGTTCCAGACAAAAGGAAAGGATTCTGCGCATTCACCATCACAGGCTCACTTTCGCCAGTCAAACTCGATTCATCTATCACCACGGAGAATCCCGAGAGGAAAAGACCATCAGCAGGAACTTGATCTCCAATCGCCAGATGAACAATGTCACCAGGAAGCAAGTCATATATAGACATTTTCTGTCTAAACCCGTTCCTCGTCACCTGAACAGTGATCTTCTTCTTCTCCTTATCCAAATCCCTGAACTGCAAAGACTGGCGATAATCGCTAGTGGCTGTAACAAACACAACCAAGAGAATACTAGCCACAATGCCAAGACCATCATGTGATCCTTTAGGCCATCCTTCAGTAGCTATCCCAACAATCAAAGACACGAAAGCGCAAACACCAAGAATCATAAGAGTCATATCTTGAAGAGCTTCCCAAACAAACACCCAGAAACTGCGCAATTCACTCTCAGCAAACTTATTGATTCCAAAAAGCTCTTGCCTTTGGGATAACTTATCAGCCTCAGTCGAGAGCCCATCTGTAGGAGAAGCCTTGAGCTTACCTGCAAGCCCATCAACTCCACCATGAAACTTCAGCTTCTTAACGTCATGACTCTCAACAATTGATCCTAATTCATCTGCACAAATCTCAAAGCCAGCAGCTTTGACTTCTTCAGGGACAGTGTAGTCACTTGGAGCAACACCTACAAAGCCGTTACAATAAAATGTTATATAAACAAACAAAAATAGAAACTTTGACACAAAATTAACAAAAGCTGTAAACTTTGAATCACATATTAACTCACCAGAGATAAACTGGAAAGCTGCTTTTGATACGAGAACTGCGATCCTTAATTTCTCCTGTACATAGAAAAGTTTTAAGATCCTTAATCACTAGCTAAGCTTCTATACCAAGACCTCAAATAGGTTCTGAGAGCGACTCAATTTGTCATTTACTACCAAATTTGTGTCAAAATATGGAGCTAGAAAGTGACACAATCCACCCAGATTTCTAGATTTCAACAGAATCATAAAAAAAGAAGAAGCAACGATCACATAGAAGAAAGAGACAAAACCTGGTTGGTACGGCGCATCGCAGCGGCTTCATAGCGTTTAGAGAGATTAGCGGTGAAACGAAACCGACGTTTAGGATTCTTGACGACGCCGCAGAGATTTCGCCATTTCTCAAGCACTTCCTCTGAAGAATGTTTCGCCTTCACATCGAAATTTTCATTGAGGTAACTCTCCATCTTCTTCCTCCTCCTTCAATCTTCTCCTTCTTTCTTCCAGCTTCTTCAATGGCTTTTTCTTTTTTTCTTTGGCTCTCTTTCAATTTTGTCTGCTTATTTGGTGGAAGAAGAAAAAAAAAAACTTTATTTGTGTGGGTGAAGAAGAGAAATCGGAAGCTTTTAGGAGAAAGGGAAAGTTTTTTTTTTCAAGATCTGAGTTATTTGTGCTTATTATTGATTGACCGAGTCGCTGAGTTTAAAGCATTTGGCGAAGCTGAGTTGACTCGTTTTAATTCGTGTACCCAACAAAGTACTGTAATGACAAAAACATTCGATTATTAAAAATATAATAACAACATGCACTACTTCGCATTTATAACGAGCGTTAGCTTAGTTAAATCATGCTTGAGACATTCATGCACGCCATGATGACTACACAACGCGTTATGTTATTTTTGTTTTCGCTCATGTTGACCTTATCTACTTATGATTATTTTTGCTTCCACAATTTCTGAATGATAGTGACACATTATTATTTTTGGATTACAGAAAAAAATTTATGGATGACATAAATTTTAGATTTGTTAGATATATTTTAGATTAAATATCTAGAGTTTTTTGGTCTGTGTATTATCTTGCAACTGTTAATGGTTTCTGACAATATTTAGATAATTTTTTTAGATGATTAGATTTCTATAAGAAAAAATAAAATTAAAAAAACTAAAAAATGTTTAAGCATTTTAATTGTATTTGCAAGATTTCATATTAAAAATATTTTCCGTTGCTTTTTTTTTTTGGCTGCAAATGGCTAACGTTGAAATCACTTTTGAGACCAAATTGAATGACAATGTGAAACAAAAGTCAAGGGTGCTTTTGCGATAATAACAAGAAGTCGGAAGGCAGTTATATAAAGAATGAGAAATAGGAGGACCGTTGACCGAGACTATCGCAAGAATCCGCCACTTCGGGGACGCCACGTTGGACCAAGCCCATTGGTTCTTTTCGGACTCAAAAACATTGATTGCTTTATGTCCTTTTATTAGTATTATGTTTATTGTATAAATTTGTGATTTTACACCAATCTTATCAATCTCTATAAAAAAATTTATGTTAGAAAGATCGTACAACTGAGGAAAACTTACCCGGCGTCGCTTATGTACAGTTTTAGTGGGGATAGTCATATAAAAATTATTGTATATCGTTAGGTTGATTGGGTTGGTTTAAAATTTTCAATAATGTGTGATCTTTTCAACATCATTTGCTCTACTATATTGTTCCCATATAGATTTTATATATGGTACGAAATTGTTTACCTAAAAGTCCTTTTTTACTTTTATGTGATTGATGGGAGGAGACCTACATGGTTTTTCTATGGCTAACTGAACGGCAATCAAATAATTAAACAAATGTTCGTCTCATTATAACCAAAAAGGCATGAATTTAAAAACACATCATGTCCCAACTAAAAAGAAAAATTAACGGATTCGTGTGTCCGGAGCAAAACCATTATAAAAATCATGTAGATCCTCCACTAACCATGGAAAGATGTTTTGTCCAAATATAACAATCTATCTTAGCATATATGCATAACAAACAAAATTTATTAGTGAATAATTATGGTTTATATATTGACAAACAAAATCAGGCTATACAACATTGGCCAATTGTCATGTCGGTTGGTGTCATATATAAACTCACAACAAAAGTATTGAGATGACAGAGTATATATATATATATATATATATGAAAAAGTCCAATTCTTCTAAAAAAATAAGATGGGACTTTTATTAGAATGCAAGAACAGATTTTGAGAAATTACATAAGAAACTGAATTGCAAAACTCGATAGGTGTCGAAGAAATGGACAAAGAATCAGAGCGTGGGGTTCCTTCTAATAATTGTAGAAGAAACTCAAGAGAAACATCTGATCTACGAGAGATGGTGATGGCTCATGAGAGGTATATCTACTGTATTGTGTGTAGCCTACGAATTAATCCGTTCTTGTAGATTTATAGTACTCACTCTATTCGTTATTTGGTCTGGTCTTTTAGCATGACATAACATATATCTAAATCAGTGAGAAATTTTGTTAAATAGAAATATATTAGGCTTGATCAGAAAATATACGGATCAATATCATCATTGCTCCGATTCTAAGTTTTTTTTACTAATCAATCAATGAACTATGCGATACCACTATTTATGTTTTAGATAAATATTACTAAAATGAAAAAAAAAGAGCCCTTGAATTTGTAGTGGCTATACGTGTCAATCGAATTATTCAAAATCCAATTTTGACTTGGGATTTTAAACGAAGTTAAACAATGAGCATGAGCTCAGAGGTAGACAAGAATGCTTTGTATCGAAACAAACGAGAAAATAATGATGAGAGCCTATGCATTAAGTGCCGTTGGCTAATTAGGGGTTCGCATATACATAAACCAATAGACATTACATATGGATAAAATATATGAACACCTAAGCAAAAAAAAATATATATATCTAAATAGGGGTAGGGAATATATGTGCTCAGGTGGGAAATTCAAAAAGAGGACAATGAAAGGTAAATATAGACTGAATGCAAAAATGGTAAGACTTAGTGGAGAGGGTTATAACTAGAACAGTAGGATTAAAGAAGAAGAAAAACAAAGAAGCATGCCCTAGATTTCTGAGATAATAATTACACCTAGCAGTTTATATAAGGGAATAGAATATGACACATTGGTTGGTTTCTTACGGGTAAATGTGAAAAACAAAAAAAAATATTAATGAATGATAAAATCAAAAATAGTAAAGAGAATAAATGAAGAAGAAGAGAGAAAAGGGAAAAATGGTGGCAGCGAATGGAGAGAGGTTAGGAGGCAAAGCAAATGTGGAGCTTTGATGATGTTGATGCACGCCATCAGCTTTTCTTCACGCCTGCTCCCACTCACTCACACCTATAAAACATTCTCTCTTTATTTTATATTAATATTCACATGCCTCTATGTAAATGGTGTTCATGAATAACAATATGTCATGTATACCTATTATATACTACAAAACGTTCATGAAATCGATTATGGTTGATTATTATTAATGTTTTCTATTGCAAAAATATTTGGAGTTTTACAGATTTTAGAGATTTCATTTTAAAAAAAGAACTATACCAGTTGATGGTGGTTATTAATAGTGATAGCTTATGTGACTGTCCTATATGTAGTTATTTTACCAAAAAGCTACAAAATACATATAAATGTTAATTAGCATCTGTCTGTTTAATGAAATATTCGTTTTTTATTCCTGCTAAAAAATCAGATTGATTTTAGAAAATATATATAAATTTTACACCATGTTAATACAAGTGTATAACATGTGCGTATGTCGTTTTCAAACCTAGGTGTCTAAAATCACATATATATATATGCATGATGAACGATCCACGTAAGTACAATTTGCATGAGAGAGAGAGATGCATATATATCATGAGTTATAAATTTAGAAGGAGAAATAAAAGGGAAGGTTAGAGCACCTCCACAAAGAGGTTCTAATAGAAGAGTTCTAAAAAATTATAATGATGAAAAGTTCTTAAAAGAGGAGAAACGAGTTCTAAAAATTCTCATTTGAAAACTTTTCTCTTTATTTTAAGAATTTCTCTTCAATATTTTACTTTTTTGTAGTTTAAGAACCTCTACTTTAGAACTTCCAATGGAGGTGGTCTTACTCGGGTGGATCGATGTGAAAAGAAGGAAAAGCGAAACCCACTAAGCCACCATTACATGATATCGACCTTATCTTTTTCTTCTTTATTAAAAAAGTTTTCTTTTATTTTGTTATCATCTTCTTTTGTGTCAGGACTTAATGAAACTTCCAAACTATCTAACTAATCCACTCCCAAGTAAATTAGAAAATATATAAGCTATAGTTTATGATTTGTAAAAACAAAATACATTCTTGACTAGCCCTAAAAAGAGTGAGAGAGAGAGAAGAATATTGAATAAAACCGGTCTCTTTTCTCCCTAATTATGTTTTTACTAAACCCAATTAGATTCAAACAATCTACTAAATCCAAAAGATAAACATGGGACGACAATTCGATGCAAAAAATCATCTTTTCATGTTCTTTTCTTCTTGTCTTTAAATTGCTAATAAAAACTCAAAAATCCACCAAACCCATTCTCTACAACTCACCTTGAACAAGATTCACCCACTCCCACTGAGGAACAAAAGAAAAAAAAATACACATATATATATACAAGACAACACATGATGCTGATGCAATATACACAACAAAGTATTAAATCTTAGATATTGTGGGTCTCCCCTTTTTTCCTCTATTAATTTTCTTATTCATTTAAGAAAAAATGGATACTCTCTTTAGACTAGTCAGTCTCCAACAACAACAACAATCCGATAGTATCATTACAAATCAATCTTCGTTAAGCAGAACCTCCACCACCACTACTGGCTCTCCACAAACTGCTTATCCCTACAACTTCCCACAAAACGACGTCTTCGAAGAATGCTTCAACTTTTTCATGGATGAAGAAGGCCTTTCCTCTTCTTCTTCTCACCACAACCATCACCACAACAATCCTAATAATTACTACTCTCCTTTTACTACTCCCACCCAATACCATCCCGCCACGTCATCAACCCCTTCCTCCACCGCTGCAGCTGCCGCCTTAGCCTCACCTTACTCCTCATCCGGCCACCACAATGACCCTTCCGCTTTCTCCATCCCTCAAACACCTCCGTCCTTCGATTTCTCAGCCAATGCCAAGTGGGCTGACTCCGTCCTCCTCGAAGCCGCACGTGCCTTCTCCGATAAAGACACCGCACGTGCGCAACAAATCCTCTGGACGCTCAACGAGCTATCTTCTCCGTACGGAGATACCGAGCAAAAACTGGCTTCGTACTTCCTCCAAGCTCTCTTCAACCGCATGACCGGCTCAGGCGAACGATGTTACCGAACCATGGTAACCGCTGCAGCAACGGAGAAGACATGCTCCTTCGAGTCAACTCGCAAGACCGTGCTCAAGTTCCAAGAAGTTAGCCCCTGGGCCACGTTTGGACACGTGGCGGCAAACGGAGCGATCTTGGAAGCAGTAGAAGGAGAGGCAAAGATTCACATCGTAGACATAAGCTCAACGTTTTGCACTCAATGGCCCACTCTTCTAGAAGCTTTAGCCACGAGGTCAGACGACACGCCTCACCTAAGGCTAACAACAGTAGTAGTAGCCAACAAATTCGTTAATGATCAAACGGCGTCGCATCGGATGATGAAAGAGATCGGAAACCGAATGGAGAAATTTGCTAGGCTTATGGGAGTTCCTTTTAAATTCAACATTATTCATCACGTCGGAGATTTATCAGAGTTTGATCTCAGTGAGCTTGATGTTAAATCAGACGAAGTCTTGGCCATCAACTGTGTAGGCACGATGCATGGGATCGCGCCTCGTGGAAACCCTAGAGACGCTGTGATATCTAATTTCCGACGGTTAAGGCCAAGGATTGTGACGGTTATGGAAGAAGAAGCTGATCTTGTGGGAGAAGAAGAAGGCTTTGAGGATGAGTTCTTGAGAGGGTTTGGAGAATGTTTGCGATGGTTTAGGGTTTGTTTCGAGTCATTGGAAGAGAGTTTTCCGAGGACGAGCAACGAGAGGCTGATGCTAGAACGTGCGGCGGGACGTGCGATCGTCGATTTAGTGGCTTGTGAGCCGTCAGATTCGACGGAGAGAAGAGAGACGGCGAGGAAGTGGTCGAGAAGGATGAGGAACGGAGGGTTTGGAGCGGTAGGGTATAGTGATGAAGTGGCGGATGACGTCAGAGCTTTGTTGAGGAGATATAAAGGTGTTTGGTCAATGGTACAGTGCTCTGATGCTGCCGGAATATTCCTTTGTTGGAGAGATCAGCCGGTGGTTTGGGCTAGTGCGTGGCGGCCAACGTAAATGATGTTTTTTAATATAAAATTCGCACGCGCGCTTTTTCTTGATAGTTTCACACGTGTGGCGATGGTTGGTGATGGGTTTTGAGATTGAGAATTACGGTATGATGATGATGCGTTCATAATTTATATTTGGCTTTTAAATAGGACTAATTAATTAATTGTGATCATTGAGAAGCTTGTCGAATCAAGGTTCATAAAATTCGTGATTTTTGTTGTTATTGGTATTTTTGCTGTTAATCTCCTTTGGAATGAAAATTGTGATTACTTTTGGTTTATGCAAAAGAATAGGGTTTATTTATAATGAAGTTATTGTTTTTCATACACGAGAAGCTCGAAACTATATATAACGTGATTTTATTCAAGATACGTGAGCATATTATCTGAATTTGTTACTGTTACATTGGATGATCGATTACCTGGAATTACAGTGGAAGGAATAACAGATATAAATGATTAAGAGTAGCGGTAACTACTCTTCAAATTCAGCAAGAATTAATACTAATTGAGTTATTGAGTTATATAATTATTCCTTGTTTCTAATAAAAACATGTTCACTACCCCTCTTCATCACGGTTCTTGAATGTATATATAGAATCTTAGAACAGCTACTTTGGTTGGGGAATCTCTTCATTGGAATCTCGTGAATGCACCTCTAGTGGCTTGCACGCTTTTGAAATGTATTAACATAGTTTGATAATTCATAACCAATCTTATTATTGTAAAATATAGTTCCGCTGATAGTTTGGCTCAAAGTGTTATAACTCACAAGATAATTTTTTCACATGTACGTGTTCATATTTAAGACTATCTTATAATGGTACTTTTAATATAATTAGTAAGTTGACAAAAACAATCGTAATGCTATTGTATATCGTAGCGAGCAAGAAATATTAGAGGTGAAGAGGCTCACAACAAACTTGCTGTAAGTTCGTAACTATGCCATAAATCTTTTGCGCATATATATTTGCATAATAAAGCTTAGAACATTGGAGTTTACGTAGCCCTTAGAAAACATTTTGCCGACTGTATGCATCATCTATGTTTTAGTAATTTATTGATATTTATTGGGCTAAACAAGGATCACCGTTATGAACCAGCAAAATGAGCCAACAAAGCAAGATTGGTGTCAAATGTTGGTTAGCAAATGTGAAGATAAGTACTTTTTAAATTCTGATGCATGGTTTCTATTGCAAAAATGAAAAAGAAAGTTTTGTTAACTGTCAACGTTTTGCACACGACGAATCAGTACTCATAACCACATTCATTTTTCATTCTTGTGAAGTATATACCATATATATATATATAGTTTGCCTTTTTAATAATGCATATTTCAACTTTTGCTTTATAAAAGAGATAAAGGGACCGGTCTTTTTATTTGATTCACAACATATGTATACATGTATGTGTCTTCAATGGATTACACATGCATACACCTACGAATGTTCGTGGCCCCGCTTACCCATCATGTTTTTATTTAGAAAACAGCCATAAAAGTAAATAATTGAAATAAATAGTTAATCCATTATACCAATGTTTACATCAATTGCTTTTTGAATAATAAATAAAAAAATTAAATATGAAAAAAGTAGTGGGAACTGCTTTTGAGATATGTGGCTGGTTTCACTACAACTCTCTCTCCCTGCATCTTTTGATGACGCTTTTGCCTCCCCCATGTTAATATCGGTACGATCTTAGCTTCGCTTTTTAAGCTAATCTTTTTAAAAATCTATCTTCTATTGGTCTGTTTTCTTGTTTATAAAGTCATGCAAAAAGCAGATTAATAATATAAAATTCTATATGTTGGCCCATTGTTTCTTTCACTAGAATCAAAACCTTGTTGGGTCCCTTTGTACCACGACTTGGCCACAACACACATCTAACTAGAAAATGCCTAAAATTCATATGGATTATCTCAATTAATCATATGAAGTATAGGTTAATTAGTTTAAGGGTCGTTTTAAACTACAATTTGTTTTTATACTATGAGTCAGTAATAAATTGAATGTTGACGATACATAACCCTGCTAATATTGTTGGACAGAATGCTAAGAGTTTTTAGTGTACAAAAGGAAAATTCTTATATGCTTTAATTAAATAAGATTATAAAAAAATATGAGTGGATATTTAGTATGGACAATTATTAGAATGACTCAAAATTGTAATTTAATTGGTACAACATTTGCGTGTGTTTTTAGTTAAAAGTATGGTGTAAATTCCAAATATATTTTTGCTATGTTGTGTAAAAAAATAAATTACGATAGTGCTAATAAATATTAATTCCAACGTGGCAAAAAATTACAAAAAATCATTTCGTTAACGTTATCGCAGATTTATTTTGTCGCACACTTATTTCACGTTACCACAGAGTTATTGAGTTATGTTAGTTACCGCAAACTTATTTCAGTTACCGCAAACTTATTTAGTTACCGCAAAGTTATTTAGTTACCGCAAAGTTATTTAGTTACCGCAAACTTATTTCGTTACCGCATACTTATTGAACAATGTCGCAAACTTATTGTAGTTACCGCAGATTTATTGAACGTTGTCGTAGACTTATTGAAGCGTTGTCGCATACTTATTGTAGTTACCGTAAACTTATTTAGGTACCGCATACTTATTTAGTTACCGCAGACTTATTGAGTTATCGCAGACTTATTGAAACGTTACCGCACACTTATTTAGTTACCGCAGACTTACTGTAGTTACCGTAGACTTATTGAAACATTGTCGCAGACTTATTGTAGTTACCGCAGACTTATTGAAACGTTGTCGCAGACTTATTATAGTTACCGCAGACTTATTGTAGTTACCGCAGAGTTATTGTAGTAACTGCAGACTTATTTAGTTACCGCAGATTTATTTAGTTACCGCAGACTTATTGTAATTGCCGCAGATTTATTGTACATTGCAGATTTATTGTAGTTACCGCAAACATATTGAAATGTTGTCGCAGATTTATTGTAGTTACCGCAGATATATTGTAGTTGCTGTAAACATATTGTAGTTGCTGTAAACTTATTGTAGTTACCGCAAATTTATTGAGTTTTTTTTTAGACGATAGTGGCAACAATGGTGATGACGGTGGTGGCAACGTTGGCGACGACGATAGTGGCGAGAAAGACGACAACGGCGACAACTGTGGTACCTCGCAGTAATTTTTTTTTTAAATAAAATAATTTTTACATAAAAGGTAAAAAAAATTGCAAAACATAAAATTATAAATGACAATTTTCGTAATTATAAAAATTAGATTTTATTATTTTTTAACCCTTTTAAAATTTACTAAAAAACAAATCAAACTATTAATTACATATAAAATTTGGGTCAATTAATGCAATTATCTCTATATATTATTGATCTCATAGTTTCTTACATATTTATTAAAGCATTAAAATCGAGGGTCCTTGTGAATGCGTCATCACGTCTGCATAGACGGTACTGTTATTTTCTGTTTATAACATAGAACTTTCTCTATTGCATTATATACATTGATTATTAAAAAATATTACAAAAAAACATGAAGTTCTATTTGTTTGTCAGTTTAACGTCGAGTTCAAACAGGTACATGAACTCTTAAAGTTTCAATTAAAACAAAAATATTAGAGGGGTCAATTTTTATATATGTTTCTTTTACCGTTACGGCTAACTTTGATTTTTTTTGGGTTCTTTTTAAACAACTCTTCATAATATTTACTTTTCAGCCTTTTCGATTGGTTGGGTTTGGTCTACTGCGACCCCTTTTGACTTACTCATGGTTGCTATCTCTATGGGCCTTAGTATATGGGCCCCATGCAACCCATTCGATTCAACGTTCAAAAAGTAACGGCAGAAGAAATGACATTGAACGGGCGGCGAAAACCCTAGCAAAAAACCCCAATCACCTCACCGGCGAAAATGCGAGCTCCGCTGTCCGCATTTCTGACTAGATCCATCAATCTCCTCAACCGTAAGACGGCTCTATCCACCGATACTCGCCACCTATACGCCGTTGCTTCTACCGAAGCTCGGACGAAGAAGCTCGAGCGGATCGCCGATGATTTACTCAAACTGAACAGGATTGAGCTTTACGATTACTCAATCCTCTTCAGCCATAAACTCGGTCTCAATCGTTACGGTTCCGCCGTATCTGTCGCCGCCGGATCCAGCGGCGATGCTAACGCATCTGGTTCTACAGAGACCAAAACGGCTGAAAAGACGGCTTTCGATGTGAAGCTTGAGAAATTCGAAGCGGCTTTGAAGATCAAAGTGATAAAAGAGATCAGAGCTTTCACGGAGCTAGGATTGAAAGAAGCTAAGGATCTTGTTGAGAAAGCTCCAGTGATTGTGAAGAAAGGTATCACTAAAGAAGAAGCTGAGAAGATCATGGAGAAACTCAAAGCGGTAGGAGCTATAGTTGCTATGGAATGAAAACAAAAATTATTGAGATTGATATCAAATAAGTATTTGAATTTTCGAAATCATAAATCGGAATCAAACAATCTGAATATTTTATAATTGTTTTTGCTTGCTTATATTCTCAGAACTGAAATGCCACTTCTATCAGGAAATAACTTCTTCATGTAATACTTTGATTTTCTAGAAAGATTGATTTTCTTGGTCTTCTGGTTTCTGGTATGATCTCGATTGAGCATTCTTGAAACCCTCGTCTCACAAACCAATCAGCTTTTCGAGTTGTAAGTAGAAACAGTTTCTCTAAGCCTAGAGATGAAGCTTTCTTCTCTATGTAATCTGTAGAAACAGAATGTGTGGTGTCATTTAGGTTCTCTAGCTTTGAAAACATAACACAAATGCTTATGAGTTTATTATTTACCTGAGTAATTTATCGCCTTGGCCTTGACCGCGACAATCCGATGCAACTGCGATTGCTGCTACTTCTCCGCATTTGTCTTCAAAGAACGGAAACAAAGCTGCACAACGGATGATATGACCTTCCCTTTCCACAACTACGAATGAATCTAAAGCTCGCAGTAGCTGCATTCAAAGATCAAACCTTTCAGGACGTAAGAAGTCTTAAACTAATGAAAGAATGAGCCAATGAAGATATTACGGGTTTAACCTCCTCATCGGTTCTGCGAACCAAAATCCCTGATTCCTCCAAGGCTTTGATTATATGTCTACGCAAGATCTTCCACTTTGGCATCTCGGGTTCCTTCGTAAACATCACTGTGCATAGCATACAATATAGAATTTTAAGAACGCTAAACCGGGATGATACACGAGTGAGAATTCACAAAGAATGCGTATACCTAGCAATCATAGTCCCCATTCCATCTCTTTTGAAAAGCTCTAGCAATAGAATTCCACTTATTGTACCATCCAACAAGTGAACTCTTTTGACTCCACCCTTCACAAGGGAAGTAAAACAAACGGTTTCAGTTTAATGGTGGCAAATAGAATAAAGAACAAGGTTTCAAATAATACTCACTCTGCAGACAAACGCTGCAGCAGCCAATTCAGACAGATAACCGTTTAAGCGACTTAATCTTTCCTCACCACCAATAGCAAAACCTTGCTCACCAGACCACAATCCATTTCCGTTATCAAATCCTACACCATTTTTGAAAAATCGGAGTGTTGTTTCCGTTTCCGTTTACCCAAAATGCTAGTCTCCCGTTTTGAGGAGAAGTTATCTTACCGTTGGTGTTGTTAGGAGGTTCGGGATAAGCGATACTCCCATCTCCAACAGCCTTCAGGTAGTTTGCAGCTATTTTACTCTGTTGTGCCCGTTTTCTAACTAACATATCTGCTTCTTAAGGTGTCAAGAAACGAATAAGATGTCCACTCTCATCAAGAATTGGACCGTCCATTATGCAAAGAAGCTCATCTGCTTCTATAGCTAAAGCAAAAGCTGTAGCAACCTCATAGGTACTGCAGCAGCAAAGTATAGTTAGAAAATTTTATCTTTTTTCAAGGTTAATGGAAGTATTTCTCTCAGAAGAAGAGCGAGCATACTTGCAATTTAAGACTTCCCCGGAGCTAGAGTGGCCCAAGTTCCTCAACAGAACTACAGAACCACCTTCAAGCCTCTCAAAAATCCGATCTACATCTATCTTCTTCACTTCACCCGCCGCTCCAAAATCAACACCATCAACAACACCTCTTCTCTGTCACAACAATACCCAAGATAATTTGTAATACATAACGAGTGTGAGAGGACTCAGAGGGTGTATGAATAAATCAAGAAAGTGGAAAACCTCAGTTTTGCTGCAAAGAAGTTACCAGTATCAACCCTGACACTATCATGCAAACGACTACTATCACCATGCCTACGGATATTGCAAATGGAAGGTACAGGAGATAGTTTGGCCTCAAGCATCACTGATATTGCTCTTGCAGCTTCTTTGGCAGCCTGCAAAGATGCTGCATCCGTTACTCTGTAACGACCTACATATGTAGCCTCCCGTCCTGCAACTTACACAACTTAAGGCTCGTAGCTGACGAAACAATTACTTGACACTAGCAAGATTGATAGTCTAGAATCTACGATCGTGACAAAACTAGAGACAAAGCTTTATAATTTTCTGACCTCTCTCAGATAGAAGCTGGTCGATTTGCTCTTGAGTTCCAGGAACTAGCCAAATCTTATTCCCAGATGATGAAGAAACGCTATGTCCTGCACACAAATCCAATGACTTCAACAATGAAAAATGTCGACTTTGAGGAGCAAATTAAAAAAATAATTACAACATTTTTAAAGTGAGACAAACAGTCGAACACCTTGCGTGCTTATTTCTCATAAATCAAAGTAAGATATGCAGTGGGTGAAAAAACGTTGCCTTCAAAATGGCATCACAGTAAGGGCCGGAAATAATCTCGCCGGAGATAATCACCACAAAGGTGCATCCACGATGGGCCTACAGATAAGGCCAGGCTTCACGGAACCAACGAACAAACTCTTTATCGAGCCAAGCCCATTTAAGTGTGGCCATATTCATTTGTAAATACATATAGACTGCAACAAAGCCTTTTTTTTTTTTTTTGTTTAAGATGGAGTAACGTTACTAAAATGACACGAAACTTGAGAAGGTGGGAAAAAAATAAGCCAAAGAAAAAACGAATATCTTCAACTTATCCGGATCAAGTAAATGTAATATTCCCACAAGACACCCAAAGATACTCCTTCGCAGTAGATATTTTGTCACGGTGATTGCGACCTGTTAGGTCTTTTCATTTATGCTATCATACATAGACAATTCACTTTTTTTGCGCAAAAGAAAAAGAAAAAGACCATTCACTTGACTATTTGCTTTTCTTTTTGGTTTAAATTTGAACTGTGATTTCACAATGTTTTTATACACATTTTGTTTGAAAACTAAATTCAAACATAAACTAGAACTGAATTATATTCATATGGTATGTTAGTATGTTGCACTAAGGAATTTTTTGTTGATAAATAATATTTTTTTTCAACTGGGAATTTTTTATTTTCTTCGTTACTATTTCCGTCAAAAAAAAATTTCTCTAATTTACTATAGCCAATACCGAAATTCATAACGTAGATTATCTTATACATTAATCGAATTTTGATGTGTTCCATATTCCTCGGACAGCAAGACGCTATAAATGCTTAGATATTAAAATTCTTGGCCCAAATGAAAAATAAGGAAGAAATAAAGGGGTCCTACCGAAACAAACGAACAAAGCTTGTGGTCCCAATTTGAAATATATAAAAATATCAAATCATAATAAAGCTTGTGGCTTCAGAGCCTCCAACTTCGTTTTTTTCTTTTTCTTCGATTGCATACCAAAACAAGAACGCTCTGTTTTTGACAAAACGAAGCCTTGTGATCTGTTTTGATTGAATATTTCGTTTTCTCTCTCGTAGTCACCTTGATTTAAAGAGACTTTCAAAGATTTTGAGATTTTTCACGTCGGCATTGAAGATCCAAGGTAAAAACTTTCTCGCCTAATTTCATCTATCTTCACGAAATCGAAGAAAAGATTTCGTATTTTTTCTCAATTATTTTTATCTCATTGCTAAACCTTACAGGATTTGAGATCCCAAGAACGCCTTTTTTTATTTTCCTTCGAAATTCAGTTAATTTTCTTCTTCCGTCCCAATTTTCCTCAAACCCCATTTATGGATTGAAGCTTATTTCGAATAAAATCACGATACTTTTGTGTAATGAATGAGCTGAAACTGAAAAGTTAACTCGATCTCCGTTTTCCAAATTCTTCAGAAAATTTAAATTGTCCAGAAAAAAAACCCAAGATTTAGCATAAATGTGAAAATTTTGAAACTTTGATTCTCTTTTTTTAACTTCAGTGAAATTTTCATCTTGAGTTAGATTTAGATCTGTTTGATTGGTATAACTTATGATGGATTGGTTTGGTTATGTGCAGAGAAAATGGGTGGTGAAGCAGAGATCAAGGAACATTTAAAATCCAAAGCTTCATCTGAAACAACAGAGAAGAAACAAAATGTAAAAGGGAAGAGACTATGGCAAAAAGTGAAGTATCAATTGGTGGAGTATCACTCATTGCCTGCTTATTTAAGAGACAATGAGTACATCATTGGTCATTACCGATCCGAATGGCCAATTAAACAGATCCTTCTTAGCATCTTCACAATCCACAACGAAACCTTAAATGTTTGGACGTAAGTATCTAATCAAATCTTCTTGACTTTTCCATGTTAAGATTCAAGAAACCTTGAATGTGTGTATGTTCTTGGGATTTGCAGGCACTTGATTGGGTTTTTCCTGTTTCTAGCACTTACCATTTACACAGCCATGAAAGTACCCAGCGTTGTGGATCTTCATTCTCTTCAACATCGTATACCAGATGTGTTGAGAAAAACAGATCTTCACAAACTTCACTCTGAGCTCATGTCTCGTCTTCCTTCTAGTCTTTCTAGTTGGCATGTTATGGAACTTCTTTATAACTGTTTGCCTGAAAGATTTTCTCATGGCAACTACACTGATATGTGTGTCCTGGTAAAAAAAGACTCAATCTTTCTCCCTATTTCCCTCGCTTTACTGTTTCAAAATGTCAACAATTTCTTATCTTTTTGTAATTGCATTGCAGCATTCGGTGAAGGAAGATCTTGCAAACATGATAGCTCCTTTAATCTTCCGGCCAATTACTCGCTGGCCGTTCTATGCTTTTCTAGGCGGCGCAATGTTCTGTCTTTTAGCTAGCAGTACTTGCCATCTCCTCTCATGTCACTCCGAGCGAGTTTCTTACATAATGCTTAGGCTCGATTACGCAGGAATCACAGCTCTAATCGCTACTTCCTTTTACCCTCCAGTCTATTACTCCTTCATGTGTGATCCTTTCTTCTGCAACCTCTATTTAGGATTCATTACCATCTTAGGAATCGCTACTGTGCTTGTCTCGCTCCTCCCGGTTTTCCAAAGGCCCGAGTTTCGGATAGTCAGGGCCTCCCTGTTTTTTGGAATGGGATTCTCAGGCGCAGCTCCTATCCTACACAAGCTGATCATCTTTTGGGACCAACCCGAAGCGCTTCACACGACAGGTTATGAGATTTTGATGGGTTTGCTATATGGATTAGGAGCTTTGGTTTATGCAACTAGGATTCCAGAGAGATGGATGCCAGGGAAGTTTGATATAGCTGGACATAGCCATCAATTGTTTCATGTTCTGGTAGTTGCTGGTGCGTTCACACATTATAGAGCTGGGCTTGTGTATCTTAAGTGGAGAGACATTGAAGGATGCTAATGAAGATAAAAGAGGATTAAAGATTGAAAGGATGATGAAGATTGAAGATTTGATGGAATCTTTGATATTTTGAATCTTGTTTGTAGCTTCATTAAAAAAGTTGGATTGTGTAAAGTCTATTATGTAAGCAAAATGTTTTAGTTTCTTCTTCTTTAACGAAGAATTAATATTATTAATCGATAAAAACATTTTTCTGTATACTGAAAACAAATTATGTGAGATAATAAGTTACATGATGAGTGGTGTTTGGAAACAGAGTTTGTCCCATTCACAAATCATTTACCCTTTCAATTACTCAAATTCCAAATCTAAAATTTCTCCAAAAAAATCTCAGTGTCATTACAAATTAGCTAGTGAATATTGTATACTAAATAGATTCATATTTAAGCAGGAACAAAAAACGTGAAAAACTAAAAGTCTTTTAAGCAAATCGCTTTCAAAAGAGTTAATAATCAGACAAAAAAGAGACAGATCATCATCTCATCAAAAACGAAATTTACAAAATCATCCACTAAATCTATTTGTCTGATTATATCATCCCTTTTTCTTCCCACACAAAAACATTTTAGATTCTTCTGACTACTCTGTTTCATCCTTCTTGTTTTTTCCAACGGTAACAGGACTGGCGCAGGCTAGACCGAAATCTTGAAACCCATCAATTTCATTTCGTGTTTGACGGTTAACCAGTATGTGTTGTTCTGTACATAGTCCAAAATCCAAATTTCAAAGATTCAATATAATATTTTGATTCAACAAGAGCAAACGTCAACTGAAAGAACCGGATTAGTCCATCGCAACATCCTTATACCTATGTATGTTTCCTAAAATTATCCAACATTACATTTGATCGGGTTTGAATTTATGTTACAATATAGAGACGTTCAAACAACTAAATTATATCTCATTTTCGGGGTTACATCGACGATTATGAACCATCACATCGTGGGTCATTCATAATTATTGGGTTTGTTGATGTACATATCTAGATATTGATTATAATATCACAATCATATATACATTTTATTATATTTACGTTTTTATAATGATGCTAAGTAATGATTATAGATGTGAGGAAACTAACTCATTTTATGAAAACAATTTTGAATCTTGCATTATAACAAACAATATCACATTAACGTTTTCTTTTTCACTTTTACATCAAATTAATAACTTAATTAAAACACCCATGCATGACAAATTGACAAGTATTTCAAATTTGGTTGATTCTTAATTACATAAGAATTAAACCAAAATATTACTGGAGAGAAGAATTGATTAAGTATATTTGACAACTCCGTAACTCTTACTCCTCTGAAGCAGCTTGTGATTACTCCCAAAACTAATCAAAGGACTTGTCTCATCAATTCTCTCAAACTCATGATGACCACCACAACTCCTCTCACTCTTAGCCTTCCGCAATTTTGATTGTCCACGCCAGGCATCATCACTCATATTTCTAGCTGATGCAGCTCTTACAAGCTCAGCCACACGATCCTCTTCGGATCTCACAGAATATTGTGAGTGGCTCGCGCTGAAACTTCGCGGGAGAGCGCTTATGTGGCAGACCATCGGCATTCCAAATGCCATGCCGCTGCCGGTAAGGTCAGTGCAAGACAACTGATTCATGCTTCGTATATACAAGTCTCTAGCTTTCACCACCATGTTTATAGGAACCTTCATGTACTTGCTTAGCTTCGTCTCTTTTTTCTTGCTCATATTATCTTTATCACAAAGTGAGAAGAGAAACTAAGAGGCTGAACATTTAACAAGTTTTTGCGATGATTTATACTTACATATATATATATATAAATGCACGCTTGAACTATATAATAAACGGAAAAACTATATTAAACTTTAAGTATAGATAATTTACCGGGAAAAAAAGAAGTTAAATATGGCATTTGCGGACGGAGATAGCATCATATTATTCAATAAGGACGACTTTTTGTTGATTAAATTTATATAACACGAGAGTTTGATGGAATCATAATAAACAGAAGCTAAAATTTGATTACGCTAACAAAATAAAGGTTATTTAATCGTTACCCTTGAATTATTAGACCGAATTGTATATATGTATCATATATTTATACCATATGTAAAGTCAACAGTTGACTTCAAAACTTGAAAAATAGGAGATGTGAACATTATCCCATGACACTAATTTGAAGACTCACGTTTTTGATAAACTAATGAATACAAAATTAAGGAAAATAATAGGGAAATATTGCAATCAGTGAGAGGAAAATATACATGGTAATCGTTTGTGATTTCAACTCATTATTTTGAGGCCCATCTAGATATAATCGTATGTGTTTTCAACTGATAATAGATAGACATCCAATAAATAGTAATTTTAATAAATAATTTTGAAGAGGTTGATGGGCCTCAATATATTTGAGCCTGTCTAACTTCAGATTTATTGAAAGGGTTTATGGCTGTAGTCCACAATTCGCCGAATAAGTTGTACCATTTTTTTTTTGTTTTCAAAGTTCAAAAGCATTCCTTTCAGAAACAAAGCCTATAGCTATCAATTTACCAAGTATCCCGCGTCTTACGTGAATTTAAACGGAAAAAAATAAACAATTAAGTATTAAAAATTTTAAATAAATTATACTAACAAATATATGAAATAAAATAAATGTGTTAAAAATTAAATGAAAGAATATAGTAAACTTGTTATTAATTTACAAAAGGGACTGTCATAAATTGTTTATAGTGTTTAACTTTTAGTTGAAACTTTATTTTCTTAATGGTTACGCATGTTTTCCCCACTTTATTTTTTCTATTTTGACCATAGTACTTCTAGAAATCAAATAATAGGTTGGTTTTCATTAATAACTATAAATTAAATAGTAGATCAATGATTTCATTTCTGATTCAAATCCGAAGGCTATTGATAAGTAATAATAACTTTTCTTTATCAAAAAAAAAAGTAATAATACCTTTGATTTGTCAATGATTAAGTTCTCGTCCTTACAAATAACAAAACCTCACGTGGACGGCCTTCTTTATTTTAATAATAATGGATAACGTATTCGCTTTGATTATAGATTGGTCCTTTTAATAGTTATCCTATTAAGATCAGAAAATAGAAAACTATAATCACTACTACAATATTTAGAACACAAGTTGAAAATTTCTTCTTTTTCACTTGTGATTCTCGTAAACAAACCAACAAAAATAAGGAATGTTCTCAAAAGTCAAACCCTCAGTAAGAGTCAAAAACCAAAGGCTTGACCCGCGTTGAAAATTATGCACATAATATATACATATCATCAATGTATATCAGAACACTCCGTTATCAATATATATATCCGAAAACTTACACTTCACATCCAAAATTCTTTAGAAACTTCACATCCAAAAATTTCTTAAGCTATATCTCAAGTCCCAATGGAAGCAACATCATATCCATTCATATCCAACAACATCATATCCTTAGCTCTCAAGAAACCACACCACGGGAAACGAAAAATTACCTAACTTCGCTCCATTCGATCCAAAAGCAACCTTCAAAGTCCTTCAAGAGGCCTGCAATACCACCATCATCTCCTTTGAAGCCAATGCATCCCCATGTCTACCAAGTCGAACCAGTAAATTTCAAAGAGTTGGTTCAGAGGTTAACCGATGCACCTGAGCACGAGGCTGTAGCTAAACCGCTCAAGAGTTTTGATGATGCATCAAAGCAGAGTTTTGATGATGCAGCAGAGCAGAGCTCTTCATCGTTTGCGTTTGGTCCGTCGTCATCGTGGGGAGATCTCTCACTTCCAAAACCTGCAAATCTTTCTACGTGTTTTATACATAACATTTTGTTTACTCTTGCGAAATGCTTCCTTTGATTGTAATGCTTGACTTTCTTGTAATTTTTTTTTAGCTTTTTAATAAACACAAAGATGTAATCAACAAAGAAAAAATCGTTTTATATTTGATGATTGGTAACTCGCATAGTACTGATTACTGAAATAATTGAGACTCGAATTTTCACGAATAATCCAAGTGTTTCTCACTTATTCCGTTCTTGATTCTAACAATTTTATTCCCATTTACTACAGGTCCACCAGTTATACTGATCGGAGTTTATATATACATGTGGGAATAATTTGACACTTTCCATGAAAATAAAACATACTTGAATCAATTAATGATTCTATATACATTGGGAATAATTTGACATTTCCATTAAAAGAAAAAATTGAATAAATTAATAATTCTATATAAGCATATATAACATGTGGGAATAATTTGAAATTCACATAAACTGGAATAATTAACCCATAGCTAATGGTTATTATTCTTCTGTGTATAGATATAATCAAGATGAGCGGTCAATGTTCTTCTCATCAAGCAATCTTCGTCGTCTTCTTTTTCGCAGCTCTCTCCCGCTATCTCGTGTAATTTTGATTCTATCATTTCCTGAAACATAATAAAAATATAAATTACAAACGAAGATATAAAATTGTGTATCAATCTACATAACGGATGTTTACGTATATATGACTAACCAGACTAAGTGTGTCGGCCGGAGATGTTGTGAAGGAGGCGAAGTAGGCCGGTTCGGGGCGGGCGACGCAAAGGAGGAGAGCTATCGTGAGCAAAGTAGAGAGGTTTTCCATTTTAAATTGTTATTAATTTTGGATATTTTCACCAATGAACAAACCATCTGTATAAATAGTCTATCTTGGTCAACTCTTTTCTTAATCAAGTTATTATTTAAAGCACATAAAAAAATCGTAGGTTTATGATAATAAAATTGATCTACCAAATTTTTCGTAGGATTTCCTTATGCTTTTTTTATAGTGATGTACGATACACTTGTTAGTAGGGTTCCCCTAATGACGTATCAAATGACGGCACGCCATAAATCTCAACGAACACTCCACTACAAACATATATAAAACAAAAAGAGATATCGAAAAACCCATAGTTAGTGGGTTGATAACATGACTTTACATCCATTTACCCATCTGTATACTAACATACACCACACACACACAAATTAGTGTTAAGGCGAACGATGGAAGGCACAGAAACATAAACCACTAATTCATCATTAATTTGGGAAAGACATATATCGTTCAATTTTTCAACTGTAGATCCGACGACCGAGCTAAAATAGGATCAACCAGAAAATTCAGATCAATGGTAAACTTTTTTTTTCTCTATCAGTCAGTATACATATTTGCGAATCATTTTCATAGAAACGACAGATGTAGTTAAAGATGATTAAAGGGGAAGAGCATTGCATGTTAAAATCCATTGCCAAATATGATTTAGCGACACATTTAGGTTTTTACCAATTTTAAAAAATTTCGTAATACGGGCTATTTTTATTTTTATTTTATATGGGCTATATTTAGTAGTGAATATAAATTTACATGCGTAATTTAAATTATGATTAATATAAAAGTTATATGAAAGATATAGGATTTGTCCCAAACCTTTTATTAAAGTTTTTCCCCTCGACTTTAATTAAAGGTCCAAACTTCTTTATTTAATATGACCTAAACCGTAGCCGTCGGTTAAGAAATTAGCGTATCTTTATTTGACAAACACAGTTTTTGTTTTCAGGTATCATCTTGATATACAAGCTTATTATAACTATTTAAATACTTTAAATTCTATTCAATTATAATTAAATTCACTATGAGCAAAAAGTTTGCACACCGAACTGGGTATATGATCTTATAAAAAACAGTTTAAAAATTATCTTTTTTGTTGACCAAAAAAAAGTATTAAAATTTTAACATAAGTCTGATAATAATTAACTTCTTTTATTTTCAGAATGATATAGTCAAATTTACGAATAGTTGGAAAAATCAAAAGTTGTTAGATTTTCGTAAGTACTCAATTGTGTATATGAGTTATCAATTGTACAAGATCCATATTACATACGCATCAAAACTGATATGTGTTTCTTCAAGCAAAGGGAAGTTCGTTGATTGACACGAGGGTAAAGAATACTGTCTTCTAACTGATTCGCATGCCCATAATTTGATTTATATCCAACAAAAATTATATAAAGATTCTAATTTCTATGTACGTTTACAAATATGTAAAAGAAGTATTAGTGTAATATCTATAGTTACCTAATAATTTTGGTTGGAGTTTGTAATTTAGTTGTTTATATGTATTAATGCCGCTACTGACTACTGTGATCATTGTCTATATTGAAATCTATAAGATTACGTATGTGAGTTATAGATAACAATAATCTACCTAACCGGCCGCTGATTCCGTTAAGAAACTAGGCCGGAGAAGCTCCAATGGTGATTGGAAGACAACCTACTTATGTTGGGCAAACCTAAAAGAGTTTAAAGTCTCGGCGTAAGGTAAATATTATAATCTGAGTACGTTTACGTGTTAAACTTCAAAGAATATTCAAACTAAAGTTGTGCCATTAATTTAGAAGTGTGCTTTCCGTCTCATTAACTTTGTACATTTCCCATGACATGTATGTTGTAATCCGTAGCCTTTGATCAATTTTGAGGAGAAAAACTTTTAAATAGAAAGAAAGAATTTTGTAGTTCCACTTTAGATAAATAATTAGATCAGGTTTTAAAATCGAGTCACCTAAAAAAAAACTCGATAAACTCATAAGATCAAATTATATGAAAATGTTAATATGGTAATATTATCGAACTATAGAAGATTTTATTAGAACCTTTTTTAAGGATTTATATTATAACATAATAATATTTGCTAATGTCATCGACCGGTCTGCGATACGATCTTTTCAGTGGTTAACAACAGTATTAGTAGGTCCCTCCACTCGAAAACTTTAGTATCAACTACAAATTAATTTATATTAAAAACATGCTATATATGACTTAGATGCGCAGATTCACGTAATAGCTTATATATATCTATATATATATGCAATGGAATATTGATTTATTTATGATAAAATGAAATTGGGTTTATTGAAAAAGCTAATAATATATGAGGCTTTTTCCTGGACATTAAAGTTTGATTTCACATGAGACCGAACCTAAACATGAGTCTGGCTATTTATAAAGCTACTTATATATATAAGTATATAATTATTCGTTTTTGTCCTCTCTGCTTTATTCTATATGAAATGCGTGTGGCCGTTGCTTCATTTTTTTTTTCTAATCCTAATAACTAAAGGTATTCAAAATTTCTCTCTCTCTATATATATATATATTGAGGATCAATTAAAAACATTTTTTTTTATCATGAATTTGTAATTGGGCTTGTGTGTCTAGGATTAACATTTGTTCTTCCTCGTTAATTATTTTCTTTACTTTAAAAAACAATAGGAAGTTAATATATGAATTAAAGCTAATGCAGTGGTAATATGTGTATGAAATTATCCAAAAAAAAAGATGATTTTTTCAGGACCAAAAAACACAATGATTCAACATTAAAAGAAAAAAATCAATGTATCCCGCTATATTGTCTGTGATTTTCAATTGTAACTAAATTATGGTTTAAATTTAAAATTTTTTACATAATAATTTATTCCGAATCAAAAATTAATAATAAAATATTGGATTTTCACATTTCTCTATTTTTAAATATTAATATATCGAAACAACTACTATAAAAAAATACTCAAAAATTTGCCATACACTTCAAATCGACCTATTCCTAATTCATCGCAAAGTTTCCGTGTAGCAAGCAAGTATATATACTTTTTGGTCGTAGGTTAACTTATAGGGTTCTTTACAAAAAGCATTGGTCTCATCTCTCATGCAAGGCACCAGTTGGGTTCAGTTAATTGGAAAGTGTGTTGCTTAGATTCTTTATTTCTTTTTGGTTTAATTAACTTACTCCCATCTCTTTCTTTTTTTTTCCGATTGAAATGATGATTCCAGTCCCCCTCCAGTGTGTGTCCATCCCGTGTAAAAAGAAATTGGGAGAAAAATAAAGAAATATTTTATTTTTCTTTAAGACAGATGATTAAAACAGTGAACAAATATTTTTATTTCTCTTTAAGAACGATGATTAAACAGTGAACAAATAACCAAAACTATACCATTGTGGCTGTCAATATCATAACAAGTATCTGTTCACATAAAAATTTACCCCCCAAAAAACGATGCTAACTAAAGTAACAGAAAATTTTTACTGGATTTGAAGAAAAAATATGAAGTGATTATTTCGATAGTTTTCTCAAAAAAACGCCAATTTTATTTTGAAATAATGGTAAGCCGAGGACTCAATTAAAAAAAAAATGATGATACGAGAAAGATATTAAGAATTACGATCAATGAGATTCAAACGTTCCTGGAAATTTTTCAATATATAAAATATTCTGAATTAAAAATTTTGTTTGGTTGAATTTTCTAACAAGAACCAAAAAAAGGAATTCCACAAAAAATCCCAAGTAGATAATTTCGATATGAAAGGTAAACTTTTAATAGGAATATAAAGTAATGTGCCATTCTTGAATTTCTATTCCTTTAGAACGTGTGAAATGTGGACTGTTTTCTTCGTCACTAAGCTATTACATACATTTGGTTACAAGAAATTCAAAATTATTAATTTTTTTTTTGGTTGCATGGACCCAAAACTAGCTATGGTGCCCTGTAAAATATTTCCTGCTTTTACAAAAGTTGGCTCTACAAAATAAAATTTCAAGTTTTTAACCCCACCATAGTGCAACATGATTCAAAAAGCTGTATATATAGTATAATATACGGTTGTATTTCGTATTTAAAAATATCACCAAATTAGCCTTCTTGGTTTGTCCATAAATATGAGCCTCCGACAATGCAATTCTTCCCTTTTCCCCTTCTAATTTCTCTCATCTCTCTATTAGAAAAAATAAGCAATTATTATGTTGTCTACTGTACCGGGCTTGGTTAATCAATTTATGGGTTTTCAAACTGGGTTCACTCCTTGGGAATGGGACTGCTCTGATCTCTTCTCCATGATTGAACCGGCTGTGCCAATGCCTTTTTATGGTGAATCCGACACTGGTTCCGTCAGAATTAATTCTGGTTATCGTGAAATGGAAACCGGTTCTGACGAATCTTGTGCCGGTTTTATCAAAACTAAACCCGGTTTTGAGAACGCCGACATATTAGACGCTCTACCGTGCTCTCAAGCAGACGAACCGGACTCAGATGACCCAAAACAATGGAAAGCCATCGGGAATTTCGGTTCGGTAGAGCAGAATCATGACCAGAATAAATTAAGCCAACCGGAGATGACCGACGAGCGAAAAAGGAAGAGGATGGAATCGAACCGGGAATCAGCTAGACGGTCGAGAATGCGTAAACAGAGTCACATTGATAACTTACGAAACCAAGTAAACCGGCTCGATGTAGAAAACCGCGAGCTCGGGAACCGGCTCCAGTTAGTTTTATACCAGCTTCAACGAGTGAATACGGACAATAACAGGCTCGTGACGGAACAAGAGATTCTCCGGCTGAAATTGTCGGAGATGAGGCGGATACTGATTCTCAGACAACTTCAACAACAACAACAATGGGAACTACAGAACCGGAAAATGATCATGGATGAACAAAACCCATCTTTGATCATCGATCAAATTTTATAAGAAAAAAAAATATCGAAAATTTAGAATAATACCTCAAAATATAATAGATGGAAGCAAAATATCTTTCTATGTCTCTCAATCTCTCTATGTAAATGAAATAAAAGGTTAGGGAGAGAAAATAATAGTTTTCTTTTATCCAAAAAGAAAGAAGAAAATGATAGTTTTCTAATTTCCCACATTTCTCTTTTTGTTTGTCCATGAGAAAAAAGGAAGAAAAAAAGAGATTTTTATTTTGATTTATTTTGTCTCTGTCGTGTTTATGATAGATAACTAAAAAAGTTATTAAATTAAAACAAGAGAAAATTAAGAAAAAGATAGTTTTTATGTTTTTGCCTAAAAAATATTTTTAATGTTTTAATAACATTTTTGTCTTTTTTAAAATCGAATAATTACAACTATGAGATTGATTTTTGAAAAGATATGGTCCACCTATTTTTAAAAAAATATTATTATGTCTTTTTTTTTTCTGTGCCAAAAAAATATTTCCTCTTTTCTTTGTCTTTCTAAAAAAATGATCAACTTTTGTAATTATTTTAAACATTATTCACGAAAACTACCTTAAAATTATTTTTAAAATGCGTAAAAATATTGTTCAGATAAAAACTACACATTTAGCGACTAAAAACATCATTTGTTAAGTTACCATTTAAAATATATTACTACTTAGTGGAAAGGCTTTTATGCGCATTGACATCATGCCATGAAGCCCATGATATTTTAAAAATAGTTATTTATTCATTCAACTACTAAAGTAACTAAACCAAGCCTAATAAACCGGTTAACAATATACAAATACATTCTTAATCTTACTAGTTAAAATGTTAAGTCTAGACTGTAATATGTGAACAATGATTTGTTCATTACCCATATCGGTCCAAATCAATTTTTTTATCAGAAAGCCCAACAATAATTTAGTACATATTTGGTTTAACCATCAAGACAAAAATCTCCTCTTTGATGAAAGAGCTAGAAAGCCCTACTTTGGATCTGATTATTTTTCTGGATTTAAGACGATTAGAAATCAAGATTGTGATTACATTCAGTAATTATCAGATAAATCCAGATTCAGAAATCGGAAACGAAGAAAGAATCGAGTTATTTTTTGGGGAATAACAACGATTTTCTAATTTCCCTTTTTAAGCTTACAAAGACACAACAGAACAATACAAAATAAAAGAAGGCGAAAAAACAGAGCTTTTTTAAAAACGCTTCAGGACTAGGTTTAGTTTTCAGGTTGTGTAATGAAAGTAGTCACCATTGTTTGTGTTGTTCTCAGCAATGGGGCTACTCACGGAGCTGTTGTTAGAGAGTGAACAAAATGTGGACTTTTGCAAAACCCCTGTCGGAGAAGATCCCAATGTTGGGCTATTCGTCGTGCTGTTTAGTACTTCACCTAAAGGACCTCCTAAGGAGTTTCCCCATGAGATTGGTATCCAAGTATTCACCTTTTTGACCGGCTCGAGTGTTGTTTCCTCTGTTTGGATTGAAGAAAGGTCAAACTCGCGTGATAGCCTAAGAGGCGA
Source organism: Cardamine chenopodiifolia (assembly GCA_963922655.1). Classification (NCBI taxonomy): domain Eukaryota; kingdom Viridiplantae; phylum Streptophyta; class Magnoliopsida; order Brassicales; family Brassicaceae; genus Cardamine; species Cardamine chenopodiifolia. The sequence continues at coordinate 15,453,441 of OZ000473.1, forward strand.
GAGTGTGATTTTGTGTTGAGCATTGTTGTTGTTGTGTGTAGTGATGGAAGGAGATGATGATGCTATTGGAATTGACATTGAAAGTTGTGTCCAATCTGGTTTCAGCTCATCTGGCCAAGGAGTGTGATTTTGATTCCCTGAATGCTTCCCTTGGTTGCTGCTAAAATCCAGATACGATGATCCATAAGTCTTCTCGCAATTCGGGTTGAGTAATGAAACAGAGGAGATGTGTCCAAACTCAAAAGGATTGTTGTTGTTGTTGTTTTTGTGTTTCTGATGAGTAACTGGAGATTCCTTGGGTTGTAAATTGAACGTGGAAGGATAAATCGGATTTCGAAATCTGTTTTCCAAGAATCAGAATCAGTAAGTGAGTGGATATGAACATGAACTGAAGAATATTGTTATCAATAGATATGTTATTCATGTTTTCACCTTTTGTTTGGTAGAGAATCAGTGGAAGGATTGATGTATTGACCTCCAATGGCGAGGCTGCGGTTACTTGATGTTCGAGCATTGCTCCTGTTACTAGCGACCAGAGGCTGTTGCACCGTTGTAACTGCTTTGGACGCAGATGCAGCAACGGCGGATTGGGCTTCCACAGGCTTTCTTGAACGATGACGGCCTCTGTTGATGTGTCTTTCACAGTACTTCTGATCAGGAACAGCGTCTCTTGTGCATCGCCATTTCTTCCCGTCTGTTCTACGGCATCTCCCTGGCTCAGGATCCATGTTACCGCCCGCGAAACCGAGATGGAAAGTTCCCCATCCGACTGCACAAAACCAGAGAATAAAAACCCTCATTAACCATTGCTAACAAAATCCCCTAAAACCAGAAGTCTTGAAAAACCCTAAAAGCAATTAATGTTTTAAAGACTCTCCAACTAAAATGGCAACAAATCACTAAAAGCACAAATCTTGAAAACCCTTAGAGCAATGTAATGAAGGAGTTAGAACCAAAATGACATCAAAGATAAGCTGAAATTACATACACATGATCATCTAAGACTAAAACTACAAACACATGATCACAATGGCAAGTTATGTGTAACTAGAAACGGTGTAAAAGAAATGGAACTTACAAGAACTAGGAGGCAGAGATCCATAAGGGTAAAAAGACTTTTTGATAGAAATGAGCAGACTAGAAGGAACAGGGACATTGGCTGTGATATACTTATAAATCAACGCCTGTTGCTCTAGCTCAGCCCATTGAGTCAATGTAAAAGGTCCTTTAACACCTGTGAAGTTCTCTTGCATGCTCATATTCATCATCATTCCACCAGAACCATATCCTCCTTCATTCCAACAAAATTAAAATGTGATTTCTCAAAACCAAAAATTTGAGAAACCAAGTTCTTGATTTTTTTCAAGAAAAGAGAGAAACATTTTCCAACCTGAGCTTCTAAAGTAAGAAGGTGGAATCGGATGAAGAAACGGCGAGAGAGAGGTGTTGTTAGTGAACTCAAGAGCTTCTGGTTTATCTGAGAAGCTAAGCATTTGTTCTTGCCGGCGAGAGTCGGAGGAAAGAGGAGAAGCAGATCTCATAAGAGGAATGCCTTGGTGAAATGACATCGTTTTGGAATTAGCAGCTGCAAAAGATGAAGAAGAGAAGTTTTCTTCTTCTGTTGTTCTTGTTAGCTTTGAGCTTCGTTGCAAGCAATCCTCACCGTCGAATCCGGATCTGTCTTGTTTAGATCCTCTAAGCTCTTTTTGACCAACTGACCCAGTTTCATTACTAGTAACCGACCCGAGAAAATGAACTCCAATATCCATTTGAAGTAATTTTAAAAAGGAATAAAAAAGAGAAAAGTTAGATAATGACTTGAGAGATAGTTGCCATGGAGGAAGAAAGCTTGAGCAGAGCTGAGAAGCGAGAAGAGAGAAGAGGGACAGAGGGAGAAGAACGAGGCAAGAAGTTTTAGTTTTGATTATCTTTTTTTTTCTCGATAGAGATATGCCGTTTTAAAATAAAACGATAAAAAATGTATATAATAATTGGAATATAGAGCGATGAAGCTTTGGGAGGAGACAAGAATGGTTTACCTAAAAACACAATCCGGATCTCGGACATGTTAGAACATATATTTATCCATGCTTTTTGTTATTTATTTTGCTTTTTAATTCTTCTTCTTTGTTTACTGCACTTTACACTATAGTTTAAAGTTATTAACTTAGCTTACAATATTTTCCTCGTTTCTCATTTTAGTAAAAATGATTTTATGTGTCGATGTTGAATACTGAATATTCGATGGTTTAAATATCCGAGTTGGGAGGGATAAATTTTGTACAATATGGTCCCGAATCATATTTTAAAGTATGGTCGTAGTTTCTCTATTAGAGTACAAGATGTTTAAATGTAGGATATTTGTATACTATTTGAAGTACTGGGACATTTTTCCCAATCTGTATGTGATTGCTTTATCGGGTATTTATTTTAGTTTATACTAATTCTCTTTTCTTGTAATATATACGCGTATAGGGAAAAATAGCTGTAACGTTGCTAAAAAAAGGGGGAAGTAGCTGTAGCGTGTGGAGTTATTAGATCATTTTGGTAATATTTGTGAGAAAATATCAAATGATTTATAAAATAAAGCAACACATTTACTTATGATTAATACACTTTATTTGTCGAGGCGGTGAATGTATAATATTGATATATTTAAATCGTCGTCATTTGTAATGCCTTTTTACCAGAATTTGCAGAAGGAAACAAAGGGTATACTTTGAGTGAGATTTGCAGTATATATAATATATGTATATATAATTATATATATATATATATACACTTTAAGTGAGATTTTTTAATGTAGGAAAACAAATAACAGAATGGTCCTACTCAAATAATAAATAGTAGTATTGAGTGTAGTACCAAGTACTTATCAAGATTCACGTGGTTCCAATGATATTTTTGGACCATCTTGGTCTTCTACCCGAGGATTTTGGTTATATGGAATGGGCCATTTTATTCTTGATCCAATGTCTGACTGACATAGCATCTATGGTTAGTGGTTATTGATTACTTCATGTTCGACCGGACGCACGCAAGCAAAACAAAACAAGTTTAGTGGATTGATGCGATTAGTATTTAGTAAACGTTTTTTATATCGACCTTGATTTTTTTTTGGTAACAACTTACAAGATTGTTTAAGTAATAACGATAATAGATTGTTTACTATTTTTAGAACTGGTACATGTAACGAAACAGAGAGCTTTGTCACTTGTAATCTTTGTGCCTCAAGACATTGGATCTTTAAACCTTACAAAAATCTCGTTATTACTTAAAAAATCTTGTAGGTTGAAACAAAGCTTTAAACCTTACAAAAATCTTATTGTTAACTATTTATAAGCATTTGTATGGATGCATATTAAATTTAGTTTAATGAAGATAGTATGATAGATTTGTGATGTGGTTCAATGACATACAGAATAGAAACAGTAAAACAACGGAACAATACAAACAGTATATCATCTTAATTTTGAACACGTAAATAATATATAGTATTAACTTACATGAATGAGAATGATATATACACACTGCATAATCATGTTTTTAACTTGCAAACAATTCATTGTCATTGACATCCAAAGTTTGCAAATTGCACTGTCAATCACAGTTTATTTGACGTTATAGTTTTGATACAGACAAAAAAAAAACTGAACAATTGTTAGGATATCGACGTAACTTATATATGGAGAAAAGTGATCAAATAACAATGGGAAGAGATAGTGTTACTACCAATACCATCTGTTAAGAAACGTATATGTTAGTTAAAGCTTTGCGTAAATGTCCTAAAAAGAAACTAACTCACAAAAAGTAACAAGTGGTGTGCATGCATCGATGAATTAATAAATTATCACTCCAACTAAAATGAATTGGTTAAAATGAAACATTTAGCTACCTAATATGTTTGGTTTTATAGCAACACATACAATGGCAAAGCAACGATTTATCGGGTTTACACTAACCATATAACTCTGTGAAATAATTATTTGTGCTAGATTATTTTCATAATTTGCAACTTTATTGATGAAAAATTGCAATTCAATATTATTTTAAAAAATTAATGTATAGTTACAACGGATTATATATGAAATTGACTGATTAATATGATTATGCTGTTTTATAGATTTGATATTTATTATGGAATCTTTATATATGTTCAAACGTTTGTATTTGCAAAAAAAAAATGCCAGACATAAAATTCATTTTTATTTTCAAAATTTCGTTATTACGTTTTCTAAGAAAAATAAATTTGCCAATCCTTTTTTATTTAATTTCTTCACAAATTTACGATTCTGTAATATTATCGGCAAGATTATAGATTATAGCAGCTTCATAAAGAATTTACTGCTTCAGTGCTTTGTAATATCAATGGTTGATAGAGCAAGAAGTTTAGCTTCTTCTTCTTTTTGTGCTAGCTAAAGAAGTTAGCTAAGACAATTTTTTACATTAAATTTTGCGGGCTACCTTTTGTACGTTTATTAGTCTCCTCTTTCGCATAGGTTTCGATCTATATCCCCTAGCTTATAAAACCAAAGATAATAAACAAAACTAAAGATGTAGAGCCAATTTATTTATGCAACCAAGGCATTTTGGGGAAATGGATACAGACGTTTTATCATAAAATATTCAAATATTTTATACTTCTTGATAGTCTAAAAAGAAACAGATGTTTCAAATTATGTTTTTCATTGACCAAAATAGATACTTATTAGAATATATATACCGTACGAATGTTACATTGTTCAAGTATGTACTTATGGATATGATTTTTGTGATAAACAGAAATACTACTCTCTCTGTTCCATTATATAAGAAGTTTTAGGCAATTTTTTGTTCTATTTTATTAAATATTTTGCAAGTTTTTATACAAACAATTAGTTATATTCAATTTTGTGATTATTAATACTGTAAAGTATTATTTATTATTGGTTAGATTATTTAATCTTAATGTTCATTTGTTTTTCAAAATAGAAAAATACAAAATAAAATTTATTTAACATAGCTTCTTAAACTCTGTAATAAAATTTTTTATAAAATGGAACAGATGGAGTATTATTTGTTTTATTCTTTTAATGGACTGATTATGTGATTCCGCATCAGTTCTCATTAAACGCTTATAATAGGAAAATTTGTCCGTTAAAACAGTTATATCAGTCCGTTAAATATAACCAAATAGTGATTCCACATCAATCTTTTGTAACCATCTCAGAAAATTTGGCGCTTGTCAAATATATTTTACCGGTATAGTATCGATCGATATTTTATCAATAAATCAAACCACTTGATTTCGCAACATTATAATGATTTATCAATAAATCGTATACTCAACTATTGATGTAAAAAAAATCGGTTAAATAGTTCCAATATTAGCATAGGAAATCAATGCAAATTATTCATTTTAAACTGTGAATCGGCTGATATGTTCAATGTGCATGCTCCAAATTCATATAATTGACCATTCTAAAAGCAGAAAATAAATTGTATATATGAATAATATACTTGATCCCCACAATTATATTTTAAAAGTAGTTTCTTATCTTTTTCAATATGGATGCGTTTCGTTTTCAGTGACAATATTTTATTATATAGAATTATTAACTATATAACTAATATCGGAAATAATAATAATAAACCGGAGGAGCGTGGTTTTGTCAGAACTATTAAGATTTGTTGGATAGAATCCCTTATAAATGTGTAACTGTATATAACAATTATAAACGCATGTAAATATTATGAATTTAACCTTTAAAATATCCACCAAAGAGCAGTGATAAACCCATGTTCCGAACTATGATTTTAATTTTCGCATTGCCAAAACTGAATTCGGTGTTGACATCTCAATTATTGGATACAGATTGAAAGTAGTATATGCTAATATTTTCACAAAAAGCAATGAGAAATAATAATTAGCCAAAAAAGGCAACAAAACATTGGGAAGAAGGAAAAAATTAGTGGGTAAAGATAAATTTGGGTAAGATGTGGTGAATTAAAGAAGAAGAAGAACCTGAGTTCGTGGTAGGATATCTCACATTTTTTTATATTTATATTTAAATTAGAATATTTTGGATTTGTAAAAAAATTGGATATTAGTCGGGTATTCGAATCCGTTCTTTGATTCATGTTTTAAATTATGATTATTATATTTTTTAAAAAATAAAAAATGGTAAAATAATAGAAATTGTTTTAAAACCAAAATTAATGAATAAAAATAGCAATTTTGTATTCTTAACTAGAATTTTAGAAATTGTTAATAAAAAAATGTGTGTGAAACTAAATATTGAACAGTTTTAATAAAGAATTTTGTCAAATAAATTGATTTATGTATTTATTTTATTATAACTGTATTTGTTTAAAATTAAAATAAATATTATTTAACATATTACTATCAGTCCAGTTATCTATTTCCAAAAATTTAATCATCCAAATTCAAACACACAAGATATCACATATTCTGCATAATTTGTCCATTCCTAAATGGAGTGTGGGTGAAAGTGGGACCTAGGAAGAGTGTCGACATGATAGGTGAGAGATATGATAGGCTCTTTAGTCTTAGGGGTTAGACTTTTGTTAGATTAGTAGACACGTAAGTGGTTTTGTCGTCAAATTCGATTTTAGGACTTTGGTTTTTGGTTTTAGTTTTAGTCAAAGCCTAGAGCTCATGCGCTACTCTACTTACTACCTATACTTGTGGAGTTTACGATATTTAATTTCGTCTCTTTTTAATTAGGTGTGCATTTACACCTAGAAAAGCTAAATAAGATAGAGAAAATTACTCATATCATATGCAAACCACCGACGGTTTTGATTGGTTATATATCTCAAAGATTATGAAGAGACAGAATGCGTCTCTGGGTTAGATATCGTTGTCTTCTCTTTCTTTTTTTCTTTTTTTTTGATGAAAAATATATCCTTTTTTAGTTAGATGAATGTTGTAATATCACGAATAATTTAGTTTGTACGGTTTACTTTACGTTTTCTAGTTTAACTTTTGATTTTTAACCGATTTTGCAGATGTTTTGGTGAGACACTAGAGAAATCCAACAACTTAATGGATAAAATCACATTTTATTTGGATTTTTGATATTAAGTAGTGTGGTTACGCTATTTCATGAGAAACACCCACATGTGGATGGTCAAAATGCAAAAAGATGTCAAACCTTTTTTTTAGCTAATAGTCCAATTTTTAATTAGAATAATAGTATTAGATAAGTTGTTAAAGTTCAGGATATTTTTATAGAATTTATCACTGTTACAGGTGTCAAAAGGATAAAATCGAACTAACATGGAACTAGCCAACTCACAATTACTAAAAAACAAATATTTAAACATGCAGGTTTAGACTATGCAAATAGTAACACTCTTATATCCCATACGTTTATAGGTTTGTTTATATTCGTTAGTTAACCAACTAGCACAAATAACACAAAAATAGACGGCATTAGTCCATTAGTACATTTGGTTTATAGTGAATCCCATTTGAATTGTATTTTTCTTTAATGGAAAAACAGCTCGTACTTTAAGAAACTTAATCAATTAATTCACTTTTTTTCATTCACCATGTAATAACTTTATTCTATATAAGTCTGTTTTTTTTTTTTTAAGTTTAGTTTGCTCTGATGTCACCTCTCAAAAATTTTCAAAATATTTGTACTAATAAAACAAAGTTTAGTATGATTGGATGAGGGCTTAATTGCTTCGACGCACAAAGTACACTTGACACAGGTCAATGGTACCTTCTTCTTTAACATCTTATTTGACTATTAAATGGTGCCATCACCAAAATGAATACGTGTTATTTCTTTTTCAGATCATTAATCAATTGTTCTAGCAGCTATGAGTTGATAAAATTTTCTGTTATTCTTCTAACGATTCAAACAAATATACTTATTTTTTTGATAAAAGGCTTCAAACAGATATACTTTTCATATTATACATCTATATTCTTTTGAATTACCAATAAATACATGATATTTCAGCTCGTAGCCAATTGAAAACAATTAGATCGGTTTTTGTCAAGTATATATATACTACAGTTGGATCCATGTTCACTGAAAATGTGAGATTTTTAACAACTGTAAAACTTTTAAAAATATACATTATTAAACTACACTTATTCACTAGTAATATTCTTGCATTATGTTATAGTTATCCACTAGTTCAACCGATATTTACTGTTTTTAATTCTTCGTCAACTTAAATGTATTTCCCACATGAAAATGATCTTCAGCATGCAATTTTCATATCATACAGGTTTGTAATTAACACATGAAAATGGCACTAAAGAATCGAGATAATCGTGGAAATTCTAATTATCTGTGTGGTCAAGGTGAATTAATCCGGGTTGTGTTTGTTGGTAGGAAGCATAGTCGCATAAACATGTATGGGTCCAAATCATATCTTAAAAACGATTTTTTTTGAAAGAAAAAATAGCAAATGCTAAAAAAGAGAGACCAAAATATACACAACCTTTACATCGAAATGAAGGTTCGTAGGGATACATGGGACACCGATAAGGCATCAAAGCATGGGCTCCATTCCATCATATTTTCATATTCTCATTCCTTTTATTGTTAATATTATTAACTATACCAAATTAATTATTATTCATATGGTTCTCCGTTTCAATTTCATCCCTTGTGTCTAGATTACATTCAACGTACCATTGCTCTCTTTCTCATTATATTTCTCTTATTATTAATATTTTTTTAATACTCATGGCGATATATAGATTTGTTCATGCATATACTCGACAAGTATCCTTATCCACGACAAAAGAAAAAAATACCCGAAAATATTACGAAAAATCTATAGTTGGCAATTATAACAAAGTAAAGATTTGTAGTGACGTCATATTTTCAAGTGCAAGAGAGATTATGTGTTTTCTTTCGTATATATATATATAAAAAAAACTTTCATATGTAACATATTCTGATTGACAATAAAATTGCTTAAAGAAACCGTGAAAAAAAAAATCAGAATGAAGGTTAATGGAAAAACTAAAAAGCAAGTGTAACGTATTATATATAGTGTTTGTCGTCGCATGTTTAGTTATCTTTCATGCACTCATAATATACATATTTATTTTAGAAAACTAAAACAATTCGAGGAAGTTGATAGAAAGAAAAACATCAGCTCGTGAAAAAGGAGGTATACTGAAGGCGGCCTTTAAATCAAATCAAGGCCCAATAGATAAAATGGGTACCAAATTTTCTAAACCCAAGCCCAGAGTGGGCTTAGTAAGCGTCTAACAGCTTTTATCATCTCTTGATTATCAGCGCTTACATTTTTCTTTAAAATACTATTTTTGACGTTTTCACAAACGATCGTTAAATACCGTTTAAGTATTGCTTATAATATGTTATAACAACAATAAGCAGATAATATTACCAAAACTTAAGTTCACTTGGTACAAAAATGCCACCAGCAAAATATGGATATGAAAACTATTTTTCTGAGTAGCGCTATAATTTAATTTCAAAAATTTACAATTCTCAAGGAAATTCATCTTCTTAATTAATTTATTTAACCCCGCAAGCAAAAAACTATTATGAACCATAAATATGAATGCAGAATTTGAAGACTAGGTCTGTTTGTGGATAGAATTTAACATATGATCCAACCTGTCCAGCATAAATTAAAAATTGTAAAAATATTAATAACGCTGAATGAAAAAAATGGTGATGGCTGTCATATTCAGCACATTTCTATTCAAACTATTGGCTATTTTATTTTGTTTATTATAATTAAATAAACATAAAGGGTAAATTCAGACATAAAGCCCTCTCTTTGGTCTCATTCTTGTTGCTTTTTTCATGAAAAGCCAAGGCCAGTAAACAGTGTAAAGAAAAACTTAGAAAAAATAAGAAAACTAAAACTTTTAGTACAGTTCGAAAGGGATCTTGCAGAAGTAATGAGAGGCATGCATCAGTGAAAGAGGGCACCTTCCTAATTTATTTGGGTTTTGGAGTTTTCTTCAATATATGAATTTTCTTCATGATACATTTTGTCATTATATTCAGAATATCAGGAGATATTAACACTAGCTAGAAAACATACGGAAGTCCAAATTTGTGATAATCAAAGTTTGTTCTTGAATGTTGTAGTTAAATTCTAACCATCTCGAAGATGTTCACATTTGACAATGCTATAACATACACCAATTCATACTACTTAATCTTCATTTTTAAGAGTAGTAAGTTTATGCGTTGGTAAAATACTATTATTGAATGGTGTTTAACTCTATTGGTTGGGATGGAATCAGAAATAACACTTCAAAATTTGTTGCTACTATCAGAGTAAGGTTGGTTTAACCGATTAGAGGGGGGGGGGGGGGCGGACAAACATATTTGAATCGAGTTTTAGGGTGCTACATTTGGAAAATAATGATTAGGCTTATCGATTCACCACAAATATTATCGATGCCGGTCTTGGACATAAAGTAACCATGGACGAAAGATCCGAAACTTATTGGTAATAAAGTTATGAAAATCGATGATCCGACGGTAGTTTTCGTACCGTTGAAGTCCACGAATTAGAGGTTGAAGATAGATTTATTACTAATATAAACAATTGCAAACCCGATTTCATGACAAGTTTAGTTTGTTAGAGGTCTTGTTTTAGTCTCACAAGTTTCAAGCTCGATTTCAACGTTGTTTTTGAGGAAATATATTTATATAGATATACAAATATACTTATGTATTTTTAATGTTTTATGTATCATCAAAAACTAGTATCTAGGGAACATACAAGGATAGAATACCTAAAACTTATGGGTTATTCAAAAAGTCAATAGTAAATTCTTTAATTCTTGGTAGAAAAATAAACTCTTGTAATTGGTATAGAATTGAAGATCATATAGCTTGCTTCTATGCATGGTTTTTCCCATTACTTGGATTAAAAAATAATAAACTTTTGTTACCCTTTAGGCAAAGGAGAGCGACTTCGTTAGCTTTACATACCCTCAGTGCCCCTTTGTCAATTTTTGCGAAAGAATATGGCCTGTTCGTTTGACAGTATTAGGTATCTGCGGTTGTAGCATATGGCCAAACGATGTTCATTTGTTAGCTGTAGCTTTCTACGGGCTAAACGCTGCGACAAACGCAGATTGTTGCGTCCAAAATTTTCAACTGCTGAGAAAATTTGACAGCGCGTCTGGTACTGTTGCGTTTGGTACTATTGCGCAGCCAATTTCTGTTCGTTTACCTGACGCAGGATCTTGCGGTTGATGCTGCGACCAGACGCACAACTATTAAACGAACAAGAATCGCAATGTCTGGCCGTAGATTTCAAGTCGCAGCTGTATCCGGCTGCGGCTGCCAAACGAAGAAGCCTTATCTATCTAATAAAAATTATTTTAAGAAAACAAGAACTCTGATTACAGAGTTTCTTTTCAACGAAGACGAAAAAAGAGTTTCTTTTCAACGGGGTGTTAAGGTATGACCTTTTTGGATGTATAGTGTAGGTAAGGTGGCCTTATAGAGAAATAGTTGAGTTTTTAAAGTTCATTATTAACTATTAATGTGAATTAATCTAATAACTAATAGGAATAAATTTTGTACAACCAGTTGAGATGACGGACGCCAAAGGATGGATCCAATCCATTGTTAATGGATATGCAGAATAAAGAGAGAATGACATAAGGATTCAGATGTGACGTGACATATTGGCCTCGATTACTTGGACTATGACATTTCAGACCTACCAATTTTTACAAATTTTTATTCCCCAAATTTTCAAACAATAATAAGTAAAAAATCCCTCTCTAATAATACGTACAGTTATATCATAATATTTCCTTTTAGGTTATTCAAATACTATAAACAATTAGTTGAAATTCATAGACTTTTTTTTTTTTAAAAAGAATGTTCCGTCTTTTCCGTTTATTTTGTGGTACCCTGTTTTGTTGCAGTCATATAGTTAAATTTGTATAATTCTTCTAGTGGTTTCACCAGTACTAGCATTTAAAAGATTTTGAGATTAGTGTTGTACGAAAAGCTAAAAATTAAATTTAGTTGAATTAAGTTTAAAATGTGGCTATAATTTAATAAGAATCCCTCCAGATTAGACATGATTTAAAACAAAAAAAAAAAACAGAAAGAAAAAAAAGAGTTAAATCAATAGTATCAGTCCTTTCGGGAACATCTGATGAAAATCAATAGTATCGTTTTGTGATATAATAATTAAATACATATGAAAAGGCCCAATGGGCTATTTGTATTCTTTAATTCTTCTCAAGCATGCGAATCGTAATAAAAATACAAAAAGAAAAAGAAAAAAGTAGAAGACATGATCTGTTAAGTGGTCGCTGTCTTCACTCTCTAATCTTCTCTGTGTATTTGGCAGTTGAATTTCTCTGCATGCAAAATCTAATTTTAGATTTCTTGTTGGATTCTCGATACCTTATTAAATTCCCAATCTACCCCTGTCATCATACGTCAACGTTAATATCTCTCTTTTCTCTCTCGTACACACAATTTTATGTTTATTTTATTTAATTATATATCGTGATTTTAATGATTTGTCTATTATTGTGTTTCTCCTTTTTTTTTTTTTTTTCTTTTTCTTTTTTCTCCTTTATCTTTCACCATACATGCAAAATCTCCTGCATTCCTGTCTCGTTCGGGTAATTATGTAAGTAATAGTGGTCCTAATTCCTAAAACCTAAAATTTGATCTGATCCTTAAGAGAGAAAAACGTTTTTTTTCGTACGTGTGTGTGTGTGTTAAGTTCAATAACTACTCACATGTGAGATATGATATATTTTGAAATTGGAATTATTCATATTAATGAATTGGCATTAATATATATACGCTGACATTATAAACCAAATGTTTCTGCTTTTATGGATAGTTCTATATGTTGCACTTGATTATAGATACTATATAAAACTAGTTTATTCATATCCGTACTAACAAAAAAAAGTGGACCAGAATGAGATCCGTTGATTTATTTTGCTTAGTTTAACCACATAATGCATAAGCACATTCGGGAACAAAATTGATCTAATGCCATTATGAGATAATTCGGTAATACAAATTATGTTACACCATTGCTTCAAAAATCTTCAGAAGATTAATGCCTACAAGTATCCTATTTTAAAATTCAAATTAGAAAGTTTTAGAACAGTCTTCACCAAAAAAAAGTTTTAGAGCATAGTCATGTACCTTGCAGGGGTAAAAACGTCATTGCATAGTCAGCATGAAGCCAAAGAGTCGTCTCTATCCTAAAGATCCAGCTGCTGCGCTTGTGATAGAGAAGAAATTGATGAGAGATATCATCTGGCGTTTCACGTTTGCGTTCTCTGTCGCGATTATGGCGGTTGTTGACTTCTTGCTCATGTCGTCGTTTGACTAATTGTTTTAATGTTTAATCAAGAAAACTAAGATTCGAAAAAGAAATCATTAAAACTATTATCGAAAAGCCATAAGTAAAACTAATATTGGATTATTAAAAATGGTGTATATATGTTTGGTGGAATTGTTAATCATTACCAAAATCAAAGGAACGAAAGAGGGACATCTTCGTGCATATGATTTCCCCCCAAAACAACTGCTCCCATTATCCTTTTTTTCATTCCAACAAAATCATCCACACGAGAATATCTGTCTCGTGATCACTTTCATGCAAAAATAATTGATCTTGGTAAAATTTTTTGTCAAATTATTGCTGTTTCTGATCGATTACTTGGTTATACATATTTGGAATTACGCATCCAATCTTTATCAATCATTGATCTCCGGATATAGTGATTTCGTATTCACATTTGGTTTAATCGTATGTAATACAGTATACGAAACTATAGTTTGGTGGAACCAAAACTGTTATTTTCAAGCTAGATAAATTATTTGCAAAATTTTACGTACTTGGGAATTCTGTCAAGAAATTTTAAAACCCTAAAAGTCAAGAAATTTTACGTATTAGTTTTACTTACGTACATGCTAATTTTAATAATTGTGTTTGTCGTGTTTGATTGAACTAAAAATATATCCAGAACAGCCGAAAAATACACTAATAGAGTTGGAATTGTCTTCCAGTCGAAGGATATGATGTACCCCGTGGGAAAAAATAAAGCCTAACATGCTTATTTTAAGGATAATTAATGTTAATGCTTTAATCATTAAAAAAAAAGTTTTTGCTTTTAATGGTTACCAGCGCTTAATTCATCATTAGGAGAATAATAACATTGATCAAAAATCTTTATCCAAATATCCCTTTTTACCCAGAAGAATTTATTATTATTATTTTTTGTTAAATGTTAAATTACTCAGAAGAAAATTTTCGATAAGAATGCTACAGGTCGAGCAATAATTTATATTTAGTTTGTTTTTTTTCTTCTTTTTTCCCAAACTTGATTCTTGTTTAAATTCCCTCTGTTACATGCTGCAGGTGTTTGACCAGCGACTCTATATTGAAAGAAAACGTTTTTAGTTCTAGTGGTAAGATGACAGAACTCGATACTTATTCTTTACTTATATCTTTAGACTATTCCATCGATAGAAGATTGCAGAGAAAAAAACTCTTCTGAAAGATTAATAAAATAAAGTAAAGGTATAAAATCTTAAGGTTTAAAAGTGTTTAGACATGTCGATTCCATGTTAATAACTGAACTTAGTTATACATATGTTATATAATCTTCCAAAAAATGGTTAATTAAGATTTACAATTAGGTTAATTAAGATTTACAACCACAAAAGTGGAGTAAAGAGAATGCATCGTCCATAAGTCATGCAGTTTCTGTAAAAATTTAACTATATAAACCTTATTACCGTACTTCAACACGAAAATGATCAATTTCACTAAACGACTTCCATTTAAAACAATGCTAGAGGAGACATACTTAAGTGAAGTCAAAGTGATTAAAGATGGATGGGTGGTTCTTCCGCAAAACGGCGCCGTAGAGGTGTCTTATCCTACGTTACAGCTGGTTGTGGCAGACATCATAGGGCCTACGTATATTTGAGCTTTACTGTACGTAAACTTTAACATATCTAATTAGTTCTCACTGTACCAAAAAATCTGGTTCGTAACATATATAATTATATATACTAATATATTACGTTACGTATAATTACTTTTTCGCAAATTTCTAAACTACGTTATAGTGTACAACAAATTTATTTTTGTTTTGTAATTTATGTTGAACCAAAAAATTTGAGTCGAGCATTGGGATCTAGTCCTTTTTAAAAATTCCAAAAATCTCCTTAACACCAAATAATTATAATTTGTTGCTGAAGGTACAAACATGTCACATATATAGAGACAGCATCGTGTAAAAATAATGTTAGATGTATTGCAAATCAAATACAAATACGAGTAACGACCCACTTGGTTTGAGATTTTGGAAAATAGTGAAGAAAAAAGGTAAATTCAAAGGATACAGAGCTATATATGTCGGGTCATTTAGAGCCGTGACCAAAAATTTCGTCGTAATTTCTACGGTCGGTCATGAGAAATTTTGGACTTTTCTTCACCTCTTTATGGTCTCTGAATAGTTTTTGTCGGCTTATAGATTTGTATACGTATATATTTTATTATTATTCTTTTTCCGTTCTAGTAATGAAATGTTCACGATAAGAATTAAATTTAAAAAATTTGTTTAAAAAATGAGTCATACACAAGGTAACGTTTACCGGTAGCCAATTTATAAAATGTTTGGAGAGTGCGTTCGAGTGTCCTACCACCATTGTACAACTAGTATGGGTTTATCTAGTAATTTTTTCCAGTGTCTTTATAATTTAACCACTCTACATTATTTTATAAAATTAAGTTGAGAATCTGTGGCTATTGTTCAATTCGTAAGAATCTTCAATTTATGAATTTACGAGTTTAATGATAGCTGCAAAAAGTTAGGAATGAATGCAATAGAATGGTCGACGTAGAACATATCAAATACATCAAAAACTTGATTTTTGTTGAAAAAAAAAAATAGAATTATATTTACCAATATGTAATTGGGCTAATGGTAATTTTTTATAGGTCAAAACTAAAAAAATAACGAGTTCGATTTATGTTGGTAAGGATTTGCTCTCCGAAGAAAAATTATTTTAAATATGTAACACTAATATATAATTATACATTATTTTTTCAAGTGATATTTTTTCTATTATATCTTTCTTGTCTTATAAAAACGCGTTATGCGTGACCGATCGCAACCGAAGAGTATTTTTGCTGTTTGTGTATAACTCAGCTCATAGCCATAGAGTATTAAGTTTGAAATGTTCCCAACGACTTTACAAAAATAAAAATAATAATAAGGTGGAAGATGGGAATTTGTAGGGATAAAAGCGAAAATGAAAATAAACTGCCAAAATAAAAAGTAAAGAAACGTCTTTCTCAATAAGAACACAGATCCCAACGGATTCAAACAGCAAATTTGTGCTTTGCTCTTCTCTCTTATTATAATATCCTCTCAAAACCCTCTCTATATCCTAAGGCCCTTTCTCCTTAGTCTCTTTCGTATCAAAGAAGAAACAAAACTTTGATTTTGCAGATAAGCTTAAGAAAAAAAGAAATAACAAAATGGTGTGCTCGTTGTGTGTCCAATGATGGGTTTTAGCTTCCTACTTCAAGAGATTTTTTAATAGAACGAGTGAAGATACTTTATAGAAAAAAGAGAAGCAGAAAAACAAATGAAGTCCTTCTGTGATAATGATGATAATAATCATAGCAATACGACTAATTTGTTAGGTTTCTCACTGTCTTCAAATATGATGAAAATGGGAGGAAGAGGAGGAGGAGGAGAAGCTATTTACTCATCTTCAACTTCTTCAGCTGCTACTTCTTCTTCTTCTGTTCCACCACAACTTGTTGTTGGTGATAACAGTAACAACTATGGTGTTTGCTATGGATCTAACTCAGCTGGGGAAATCTATTCTAACATGTCTGTTATGCCACTCAGATCTGACGGTTCTCTTTGCTTAATGGAAGCTCTCAACAGATCTTCTCACCCGAATCATCATCAAGGTTAGTAGTAATGTGGATATATTTAACATTATCAATAAGTTGGGAATCTTTAAGTTAATTGTTTTTACTTGATGTTGTTGTTCTTGTGTCTTGTTTGATGGGAACATGTTTGATTTTAAGGATTTGTGTTTTATTTTTTTATATATTAAGGATATATTCTGGTTTTTTGTTTGTTTTAGATTCATCTCCAAAGATGGAGGATTTCTTTGGGACCCATCACAACAACACAAGTCAAAAAGAAGCCATGGATCTTAGCTTAGATAGTTTATTCTACAGTACAACTCATCAGCCCAACACAACCACTAACTTTCAAGAGTTCTTCAGCTTCCCGCAAACCAGAAACCACCATGAGGAAGAAACAAGAAATTACGAGAATGACCCTGGTTTGACACAAGGAGGGTCTTTTAATTTAGGGGCATATGGGGAATTTCAACAGTCACTGAGCTTATCCATGAGCCCTGGGTCACAATCTAGCTGCATCACTGGCACTCACCACCACCAGGACCAAAACCAAAACCACCACCAGATCTCTGAAGCATTGGTGGAGACAAGTGTTGGATTTGAGACGACGACAATGGCGGCTGCTAAGAAGCAGAGAGGACAAGAGGAAGTTGTGGTTGTCAGGCAGAAACAGATTGTTCATAGGAAATCTATTGATACTTTTGGACAACGAACTTCTCAATACCGAGGCGTTACAAGGTTTTTACTTTTTTTTGAATTTTAATTTATTTGACTTTAGTTAGTAATGTTTCTTGTACTTATTATAATGTTTTAATAATGTGAAACAGACATAGATGGACTGGTAGATATGAAGCTCATCTATGGGACAATAGTTTCAAGAAGGAAGGCCACAGCAGAAAAGGAAGACAAGGTCTAGTGCTTTTTATTTTATTCTCATATATAGTAATTATGCTTAAGCTAAAGATGGAAACTTTTTTATATAATTTTTTATTAAACATATTACTGACATTGTGTTTTTTTTTTCTCTATGTGTGATTTGATGATCTTCTTCTCAGTTTATCTGGGTAAGTACACACTTCAATCTTCATGGATTCATGATTTCCCCCTCAAATTTCTCGGGAAAATAATGATGGATTTTGACTGCTTTTTGTATGTTGATTAAATCTTTTTAGGAGGTTATGATATGGAGGAGAAAGCTGCTCGAGCATATGATCTTGCTGCACTCAAGTACTGGGGTCCCTCTACTCACACCAATTTCTCTGTAAATCATTTTTCTCTCCCTTTTAATTTATTTATTTTACAACTTTATATTTCTTTGACTTTGATGTTTAATATTACGTTAATGGATTTTTACAGGTGGAGAATTATCAGAAAGAGATTGAAGACATGAAGAACATGACTAGACAAGAATATGTTGCTCATTTGAGAAGGAAGAGCAGTGGTTTCTCTAGGGGTGCCTCCATCTATAGAGGAGTCACAAGGTCCTTTAAATTACATTCATATAACTTTATAATATATAGTTTATTTATTTTAATGAAAAGAAAGCGTGATTGTTGACTTTGTGTTTCTCTTCTATTAGACATCACCAGCATGGAAGGTGGCAAGCTCGGATTGGTAGAGTCGCCGGCAACAAAGATCTCTACCTTGGAACTTTTGGTAATATTTTACGATGATTTCGATTGTTGCACAACCATATTTTATTACTTGTATCTGAAGGAATCTTTTAACCCTCTTAGGAACTCAAGAAGAAGCTGCGGAAGCCTACGATGTAGCAGCAATCAAGTTCCGTGGCACAAACGCTGTTACTAACTTTGACATAACAAGGTATGACGTTGACCGTATAATTTCTAGTAACACACTCTTGTCTGGAGAGCTAGCTCGAAGGAACAACAACAGTATCGTCGTCAACAACAATGACGACCAAGCCGCGTTGCACGCTATTGTGGACGGCGGCTCCACTAAAGAAGTGCGTAGTCCCGAGAGAGTTTTGAGTTTTCCGGCGATTTTCGCGTTGCCTCAGGTTGGGCCGAAGATGTTCGGAGCAAATGTGGTTGGAAATATGAGTTCTTGGACTTCAAACCCTAATGCTGAGCTAAAGACCGTTTCTCTTACTCTGCCTCAGATGCCGGTTTTCGCTGCTTGGGCTGATTCTTGATTGAATCTATTGACTAACTCTGGTTTTCTTGGTATAGTTGCCAAGTATGTCGGTTTATATCCGGGTATATCCGGTTTGAATTAAAATTCGGTTTAGTTTCTCGGTATAAATAGTATTGCGTAGGAGCGGTATATGTTTCTTGAGTAGTATTCATGTGAAACAGAATGAATATCTATAACATATGAATTCAACGAATCTCTTCTGCTTCTTCGCTGTTAGTTACGTACTTATTCCGGTAGATAAAATTTAATATTTTGTTTAGATGATTAAAATATGGAAAATTAAAGAAAAATGTGTTGAAACAACACGAAGAAATGATTATATATGACTCATCAATTATACTACGAGCATGAATACTTGGAAGCTGTACAAACTTATATGGAAAATTAAGAAACATAGCAATTGATTTGATGGCGTTGATAGTTTTGGCAATTGATTAGAATGCTATTTTCTTATAAGGATATGGTAAGAAATGTGTAAAGAGAATGTGCATGGAGTTGAAATGACCCATATCTAATAACTAATTAGGTTTCTCGTCACTTTTTTTTTGGATACATTGTTCTTTTAAGTACACAGGAAAAATAAGATGAATGTAAAATAGGTAATGTCTCTCCAATAATGGGATTTGCTTTATTGACCATATCGTCACACAACAATCCAACACCTTCACCAACTCATTTCTAAATTCCCTCCTTTTGTCTCTATTCACACCCCACCGTATCAGCTTTTCCCTAAAGTTTCACCAAGATTTTAAAATATTATTTCCTCCATGATTTTTAGGGAATTAGAGAAAAACAAACCGAAATATAATCGCTAATTTTTAGTTATTTAATATTTAAAAATTGGTGAAATTTATTGCTTGGAAACTTTAAAGAACCACTTGCTACGAAATAGTTACGACGGGATCAAAGTTACTGTAGCCCATACGTGGGGTAAATGAAGTCAGTGAGTGGTTCAGTGTTGAAAGTGAAAACAAGTGAAACCTTTGATCTTTGAATAATGTCCTTCGCACGTATCGTTTAGTTTTCCAAACGTATGGATTAGTTGGCCCAAACTCAGACGCAAAAGTTGTCTATTGGGTGGCTGTGTACGAGTATATTTACAAAACTGGTCCACTTTATCTTAATCGAAAACACGTATGAAGGATATTGAGTTTCTTATCTTCCAGGCGTTTGAAAGAGTTGTGCCACGGCCCATGTTTGATTTCAAATGTCACTGAATGATTTAGAAGGATTTTATATTTTAAAATTTTATGATCTGAAAACTTCGAGACTCAGGCTTGTACATTTCTTCGGACCAAAGATTATAATGGCTATATTAGATTCTTTTCCGTAGCAGATGCTCGAATTTATGACTTGATTCGAATTTTCCAAAAACCGACTGCGGAGAGGATTCTATATTTATTTTCTGAAAATTATATTTTTGGTTAATTTGTGGTTTTTCATTGGTAGGAATAAGTTGTAGGGTAAGAAACATTTTAGTTCACATGGAGTCGTACACTTGGGCTTAGATATTTTTCTCAATCGAATTAATTGGCACATTAATTGCGTAGAAATGTGACTTTTGTTTGTTATACGAAATATGAAGGCAATGTTATTCCACGTCTCTCTTCTGACTAAATATTGTTTTCTCATGAGGGCATCGATAAATTTGGTTGTACATTTATATAAAACACCAAACTGAACTTGTCCTATTAGTAAAATGGCAATTAGTTCTTTCATTAGAATGACATCATCCAAAAATTAGAAAGTTGCATGATTCCCATGATCGTGGAAACGAACCCATTAATATAGAAACCAACCTTGCCTTGATACTACTACAAGTCTACAAGACTACAACTAACGACGACTTAATGAATCGGAACTACTTTAGGAAAGAATAATCCAAAACTTCTATATGATAAGAAATAATTTTGTTTGGTTAAAAGAATAACTTGTTCTTTATTTTTTTTAATGTGTTAAAAGAAGAACATAGTTAAGATAAGCAAAGTAAACAAGATATTTGTTAATGACTTACTCACTTCTATATACTAGTTTATAAAACTATAATTCTTGTATTATTTTTCCTTTGTGAAATATTGGTAGAGAACTTATAGAAGACGACTCGCAACATATTAACTCACAAAAATGTCTTTTCATTAAAAAAAGTATTGGTACCATTAAGCTATGAGTTTAAACTGAACAATTAGACCAATCATCTCTATTTTTAATTTTATTTTAAATTCAGTTATGTAGAAATATTATTTCAAAGCGTAAAAAAACATAAGATACATTTGTCATGTGTTTAGGTTGATCGTTGAGTTCATGATTCTATTTTCCTTAAACTTCCAGAAATATTCTGGTCCTAAAGTGATGTCACGTGTTAAGTTACACCGATAAACAAGTCATGATAAATTATTTGTGTGTCGTAATTTAGCTATTTCCAGGTATTTAATGTATAGCTGCATAACCATAGTCTTTTTTTTTGTTCGTCCTTAAGCATTATGAAATGTATAGCTGCATAACCACATTTTTATTTATTTTCTTCCTTGAGCATTATGAAATTTGACATAACACAGAACAAGCCACGACTTCGCTTCACAAACACAATCTCTTCCTTGAAATAATAATCCTCAAAAATCTTTTATTTCCTTCTTCTCCTCCTTACACAACCAAATCCACGCGTCGTCTCGTAAACTCAACTGCATTGACCGCTTGAGAGCGCCGGGAGATATGGCGGCGCCGTCGATTGTTGTGGATCATTTAATTCTGACAACATTCTTCGCCTCTCTATTCGCGTTTCTGCTTCTTTACCTCTTGCGGCGGCGTAACAGCGAGAAATTTGAATCATAGCAAGAAAATTCAGGGCAAAATCAACCAAACCCTATCGGTGAAATATGGAAATGGCGTTGATATCATCATCATCGGTGCTGGTGTCGCCGGCGCCGCCCTCGCTCATACCCTCGGCAAAGTACTGTCTTTTTTTCAAAATTTTCAGATTTTACTTTTACAATTTTCGGATTTTGCTCTCGTCGTGATTCAGTTTCTAGGAATCTTCTAACAAATGCCTTTATCGTTCATTAATTTCAGAAATTGTTTATTTGTTTTTGAATTTTTAGGTTCGAATTTTCTTGAATTGTTTATTAATTTTTTCATCGTTTAGCTTCATCAAATTCTTGCAACACAAGCTATAATTTTTCTCAATGGACAATCATCTCAAAGATGTGATTTTAGGATAAAGTTTCTAACTTTCGTTTTAATTTTTTGCATTAAACAACTTAAAATTCTCGTGATTCTTAATTTCCGGAGAAATGAGTTTTCACTAGTTGCAGATTTTGTGGTTTGGCATTGGCAATGCCGTCACTGAATCAAATTTAACGTCTTTAGCTTATGCGTCTGTGTGTGGTGTTGTAGGAAGGAAGAAGAGTTCACGTTATAGAAAGAGATTGAAGCGAATCGTTGGTGAATTGCTTCAACCTGGTGGTTACTTGAAGTTAATCGAACTCGGGCTTGAAGGTAAAAACCAAACCAAATCATATCTTTTGTTGGATTAACAGAACTTTGTGTGTAGTGATTTGGTTACTGCTTGTTTGTAGATTGTGTGAAGGAGATAGATGCACAGAGAGTTCTTGGTTATGCTCTTTTCAAAGATGGGGAACAGTTTGATTCGGATGTTGCGGGTGGAAGCTTTCACAATGGAAGATCTGTTCAGAGAATGCGAGAGAAAGCTTCTTCACTTCCTAAGTAATTATGAATTTAGAAAGCACACATCTTTTAGTTGTTTTGTGTCCGTTTCCGAATCACGGGCGTGTTGTTCTTGGCGATCCGTCACCCATTTTATTCTATCCAATCAGCAGCTCGGAAGTCCGTTGCTTGGTTCAAAACTTCCTTCAGTTGCACCACAGGTACCGCCTCAAATCCGCCGAACCGAAGCATGGCGGCTGATCCGATTCCTACACCTGGAGCTTTACTTTTAGGTGATGCTTTCAACTTGCGTCATCCTCTAATCGGAGGTGGTATGACAGTCTCATTATCTGAAATGCGTCGAGCTTGCTTCGATTATCTTAGCCTAGGAGGGGTTTGCTCGTCTAGACCAGTGGCTTTGCTCTCGGAGGTGTGAGGCAAATGTTCTTCCCTCGAACTATTCCTGCCATTTACAGAGCTCTTCATACTCCTCAATAAACATTGCTTTCAAGATTCTCAAGTGTAAGAATAGTTGTTTGATTTTGTTTTTATGAACTTTGGTTTGAAATGTGTACCTATCCATTGAAAAAAAACAACAAAAGTGAAAATGTATCTTTGACTAGAAACATGTGTATTGCATAACGTTCG
Source organism: Cardamine chenopodiifolia (assembly GCA_963922655.1). Classification (NCBI taxonomy): domain Eukaryota; kingdom Viridiplantae; phylum Streptophyta; class Magnoliopsida; order Brassicales; family Brassicaceae; genus Cardamine; species Cardamine chenopodiifolia. The sequence continues at coordinate 15,476,829 of OZ000473.1, forward strand.
GCGTACAAATTCTATTAATAAGAAACCTAAAAATACTTCAAAAGTTTTAACTTTTAAAGTTTATTTTCTCTTTGCCAGTTTTTTGCTCTTGTAACAAAAAAATTTAGTGACAAATGTTGTATTACGTTGAGCTCGCAATTAATTTTTATGAACAATCAATATTTGTCTTTGATAAAAAACAATAGTAAAATAAGAATGTAAGATCGTTCGAAATAGTTGAATAGTATGATAAATTATCCAAAATTTTTATCATCCAACAATGAAAACTATTATCCAACTTTTTTTTCTTTTTCCTAAACACGAGTTTGTATTTGGGCCTATAGACTGAAAGCTGACATTGATGGGCTGTAGACGTATGCAGTATTATGGGCCTTTCACTTGTGCATCTGATTCAGATGGCTTTGGTTTGGCATAGTCGTGTTCAGTATTTTACCGTAAATAATATGAGAACGGAGAACCTAAGTCGAATCCTAGATTAACTCCATAAGTTGGCACTCCATTCAATCTATTTTTTTAACCATTAACATATTCGAAAAAGAACAGGTGAAGAACAGTTTATCAAAAAAATAAAAAAACTGCTAAGCTAAATGATTAATAGTGATTGTCAATCAAATCACCTTCAATTTAGAAACAGGAGGGAATGGGCGATAAATGATATGAATAGATATTGAAAGGGGTCAAAATGGATTTGTTACTATAGTTATCTAAATATGTAATATTTGAGTGTTTTTAAAAGTTTTTCTGTATAATAAAAGCTAATCCAAGCAAAGTCCGACTAATCTTCCCAAGTGAGTGTAGCTGTTCACCTGATTTTTAATGCATGTAATGAGTGATATTTTTTCGACTGGTCAAACAAAAACGAAAAACTGTTAGAGCAACAAGAGAAAAAATTGTGTATAGAACTAAAATTTTAATGATACCACTTTTCTAGGACGTAATGGAGTTAGATAGGTCATAACTATGGCAGAGTTAGATGGTAACTACTTGTACTTCACAACATATGTCGTTTGGACAAATGTTTACATAAATTAAGAAAAATGTTAACATTTCTATTATAGTCCCACAAAACCAAGTGCATTTTAATATTCTATAAAAAAATTAAGTAGACTTATTTATTTATTTTTTATAAAAACTAAGTTGACATATTCTAAAATAAAATCAAATAAAATAGTAAAACAGCATTTAGTTTGAAACGGAATGAATACTAAATTCAAAAACAATATTTATGTTTAAATTTCAAAAAAAAACATTTATGTTAAATTTCGGTTTCAATATATCACTCCATACACATAGAAGCCCCCACGCACGCCCCTACGTAAGGCATCCCATAAATTAAACTCTCTTTTCGAACTAAAATTTTCTCATACAGTGCTGTAAACCACTAATATCTTTGTTGACATTTTGAAATTTTATTGTTCAGTCAATTAAATTCTGTCTGTCCCAATTTGATATATATCCTTTACGAAAAAGTTTCCAGTTGAAAACTACATATCATCGTAGAGAAGTTAAATCCATATAGAACGATTATACTTTTATATGCAAACAAATGAACTTTTAATGGTACCAAAATGTTAATTGTGCGACAAAGAAATTTTGAGTAGTAAAAGACAATCCATTGCGGTTGGAAGCAGTATTAAACAATGTTGTGATAGGAGTTACCGGTTCATTAACAATGTTTGATTCATTTTTAACGGTTCGAGTCATAGATATGTAAAAGATAGAAAGTATAAAAAACCCAAACATAACCAAACAATGTTTGTTGACAAAAAAACGAACAATGTTTTACAGCCGTATGTTTCTTAGGTGTCAATATTTCTCTTTATGTACCACTATTGTTGATGATGACATTGAAGGCGATACATTTGTTTTTCTAATTAAGAAATAACTATATGTATGCATTTTTGTAGGTGAATGATATATGAGAAATAAATCAATTAATTAATCGACGATGAATTAAACTTTAGTATTAAAATATTAAGATCGAGTTGACGTTGTGTACACTGTTATGAAGCATTGAAACACTGATTTTCAGTTGTACAATTTTAATTTTTTTTGTTTTAAAACACATACAGAGTATATGTTATAACACTTTTCCAAAATAATGTGGAAATATAATGAATGTTTTTTCGTTAAAAGGAAATATAATGAATGTTAATGCTCTTGAAAGTTGAATGCTATTTACTTTACATGTACCATCTATATAATTTTAATTAGTTAGTCTAATTATATTGTTCTTTTTTTATTTTTTTTAAGTAACACAAATTTGAGTTTTAGTAGTTTTATCATTTAAGTATTGGCTTAATAAAAAGTACGGTTGGCGGAAATCAATCTCTATTTTTAACCAACATAATAATAACCATTATACTTTATTATATAGTTTTGACAAATCTGTTGTCTTAAATCTATGGATACTATAAGGATTTAGTTGACCGAGTATGCGTAATTTTCATTGACTTGGACAATATAGGTATCGACAAAGTCTGCAACTTGTTAACAACACACAAGAGGGAATGAGGAACACATCAAAGCCTAATCTCTACAGAAACATGTAAGCTTCCAAGAAATCGCATTTAGTTATTGGAACCATTAGCTATCATTCCGTGTACATGTTGCGTGTTTTCATTTCCTCCAACTCGTACGGACATTAATTAATTCAACTTAAAACCTCACATATTTTTCTTTTGGACAAAAAAAAAATCTCAAAGACATCTCGAGACCTAATGTTTGTTACGCACATCCCGAAGTAATCAAGAATAGACGCAAATGATGATTTTATAATTTTGAGACTGGAGTTATAAATTTTTTTCTATATACATATATATATATATATATATATATATCTTTTAGATTAGTCTTTAAGATTTATAGATTGTTTACAATGGCATAATAAATTGCGTCTAAAAGAAATCAATTTTTGACTTCAACCAAAACAATGACCATTTAAACCGAAGAGCGAGTTTATTCAACGGTACCAAATGCTATTATAATCCGAGTCAACAGTACGGCATATATAATTGGATAACATTTGAATTTTTTGTCACAAAGAAACTATCGAGCTGTTTTTGTTTTTATTTAGAAAGGAAGAAGAGACAAAAGAAGCAATGTAAACTTGAAGGCGGATGGGTTGAAGAAGGGTCCTACGATATGGAGAAGGTGAAGCAAACCGGTCCTTAGAGTGTCTCTCCTAGGAAAAAATTGAGGATCGGAGCAACGTGAACGTCACGTTAGTTGTCACTCCATTTGAAATAGACCCAAATTGATTATAAAAATACTAAATATTTATACATTGGTGATACTATAAAACCCACTCCATGGAAATTCTCATCGCGTCTATTATTTTATGTATTTATATATTGTAGACACAAATAATATATGACGGTGTGGGACATATATGCGATTGGGCTTTCACGTGCTCATTCTTCTCTTACAAGTTATACATCCCTAACCATTTATTTCTTAAAATTTGGATAATTCGTCATACTAGGTTAATTTCTGAAACAATTACATTTTTACTTCAGAAAATTTCTCTTAAAATCGTTAGTTTGAATAGTGTGATATGAATAAATCGCAAAAAAGTAAAACCAATCTCCATAAATCAAAGAAATAGTCGCCTCACCGACGTTTTCAAATGTTTTGACCCATTTTAATTCTAGATTTAGTTGTTTGTTTTTCTCCACCCTTAAAACATTATACATAATCTAACACAATCTGTAAAATGTGGAGAATGGAGATCATGCCTAAATGCTAATTTTGTCTCAATTTCTTCTTTTAATTAATTATTTGTACCAAGGAAACATAATGTTAAAGATCAATAAATTAATTACCGTTTAGTGTATGCTTTGGGATTTGTACTGCTTTTGGAATTATAGAGCCACTTGTCTTTACTTAGTGTTGTTACGTAGGTCACAAAGCGTATCAAAGAATCAGATCAAAGTAAGGTCTTGTCGGAAGATATACATGTGGGCCCATTTTTGTTGCATCTCAAGAAAATATAAGGACCCTATTATACTCCCTTCGGCGTCCTTGTTAATTGTGGTCGAGTCTTTGTTATTTACTTTACTAATGCGAAACCATTCGCAATGCTAAATTGCTAATGGTACTTCTAGTTGTTGGACTAAGAAAAGGAAAATTTTGTTTGTTAAAACTCGGAACAAATCATATTGGAAAACAACTAAACTTTTGAACCATTCTAGTTTTCTTACATCTCCCACCTCGCTTAAGTACAAGATTTTCAATATCAAGCACTTGATTAGTAAAATAACTAAACATCATTTCCCACCATATACAAAAGAAATATCGTAAACTATCTATAATATTGTTATATATGTGCATGAATGATAGAATATTTCAAAACTATATATATATATATAACTAGACTGTAACTTTGTTCGTCTCGTTTAGAGGTCAAAGATAATAATTTTTGAAGTTTCATTATATTTGAAAATATTGAAGAAACAAAAGATTATCCATATTTATATTACTGTAGTTTGAAAAATGATGTGTATATCTAGCTGAAGAAGATTTATTGCAAGTTATTAAATGCTTTTTTTCTTAACCATAGTTTGACCAAATCGACCTATAATTAATGAATATCAAACTAAACATACATATATTGGCAATTTCGGTCGTTCCTATGGGCAAGTTGTACAAAAGCATTGTTCAAATATTCAAAAGATTGTCGCAAAATATTTATCTATAGTCTATAAATTCTGAACGTCAAAAAAGCGAGAAAACAAAGCAACTTCGAACTAGCGGAAGAAAATATTATGTAAATAATGATAAAGACCTAAATGTTTATGTGAAAAATCAACAAAATTACGGAGGTATAATAATATGCGATGGAACAGAATATCGTTTTTATGATAAAACAAATATCGATTTATTAAAAACAAACCATGAAAATTTTCTTTAAAAATCTAACAATACCACAAAAATTTATGTAGAAAAGATTTTCAAAAGTTTATGAAATCTCTTTTTTTTTATCACTTTCTAAAGGCGTAGGGATCAGAAAATGTAGTTGTTTTAAAACTAGAAGTGCTTAATATCTTGAATAGATTTATAAGTTGTGGTGAATCACGATGACATGCTTACAATGGGACACTCATTAATCAGGGAGCTACAATCTAAGGGCGCGTTTACTGGACCGGTTTAGAAAGTTATTGAACAATAATAATTCTTGTCCCATTTTATTTCTTTCATTATTGTTCTTAGCATTTTATCAATGCAACAGTACATATACAAACATAATTAAGTAAAATCTAAGTAACAAAAATAATTGAACAAAAAGCAAAGGCAATCGTTGAGCCGACATGTGTTTAAACTGAAAAACACGTTGTTAGTTAAAATGATTCGGTATCATAAGATGGGTCTATTTAGGGAAACACAATTTGAGAGTGAGCAATGAAAGAAGAGTATGATTTTCACACCTCAATGTTCAACTTTTTATATTTTGCCACAAATAGGTACTTAGGCATATAGTGAGTGGTCATCACTGAAAAAAAAAACACGAATTGGACTTGTTATGTTCCGACACGTTTCCGGCGAGAGAACTAATTACATCATTATATTCGTTCAAAGATTTAATTTTGTTCTTGTTCCCATTTGGTTTTAAACGTTTTAATTTCGTTTTACACGTCATCAAGCGTATTTTACTTGGTAGACAAAAATATTATTTCGGATTTATATGTTTCAAGTTTGAATATGATTATATGTTTCATAAATAAGTAAAACTTATACGATGTAATAACTAATAAATATGAGATGTGTGACGGTTAAGACCAACTCCGAGTTCAATAATAATAAGGTCCTGGTTATTTTTTCTCTAATATATATTATGATAAGTTTAGATTCAGATAGTAACACAACAACATCATCCTACAAACCATTAAACTTCATATATTTTCCAAATAACTTCAATCTAAAAAAGTTCAACTCAAACAAAATAAATAAAATTAGAAAATAGTTATTTAAAAATTAGGTGACAAAGATTTTAAGTTTTCTTTTTGTAAAATCTTTAAAATATATAAATATTTTAAATAAAATCCATTGTGAAACTCGCCAAAAGATATTATAAGCCAAAATTCTAATATTTAATTTAATTAGAACTTTCCTATAAAAATCAAGTTTTGTATTTAACTAGTTTTCTAATATTTCTCTATATAATAAAATTTTAAATAAATTAAATATATATGTACATACATATATATATATATATATTTCAATATTGTAGACAATTCTTAATTTATAAGTTAGCAAAGTCTAACGATTTTTAGAACCTAGTCATCATATTATTTTGCCATTCCATTTTATGTTCATCCTTGCATTTGCACCATTGTCCAAAATCGTATAAAGAAATGTTGAAACATGGAAATTAGTTTTACATAAATAAATAAAATTCTGACGAAAAAAACCTGAAAGTATTACACCATTACTCCTCTAATTCAGAGAGATTGTTAGTTGATCGAGAAATAAAAATACAGCCGACACAGGTTACAACATGTTTAGATTATGGTGCAGTGTGGACCAACGTTACATTAACACGGTCCAAAGGGTCCCCAAAAAAAAACAATGACAATTTCACATATTCCATTTTTCTTAATTTACTTATTACTTTTATTTTGTTGACGATATAGTTTTATTAGATTTGAACTTTTTCATAATATATGTGGGTCGCATATATACTAATTCCATTGAGATTTCCGGTCGGTATGGCATCTCAATACTGTGTATCCCTTTATACTACTCAATTTTTTAAATAATAATAATAATAATAATAATAATAATAATAATAATAATAATAATAATAATAATAATAATAATAATAATAATAATAATAATAATAATAATAATAATAATAATAATAATAATAATAATAATAATAATAATAATAATAATAACAATAATAATAATAATAATAATAATAATAATAATAATAATAATAATAATAATAATAATAATAATAATAATAATAATAATAATAATAATAATAATAAGTAAAATAACTTAAAACTCACAGAATCCAAAAGCCTGTAAACTGTTAAGTGTAATAATAACTCTTTAGGTTGAGCTTATTTGAGTGATGTTTTAGGGACGGTGGTTGGAAACGCGTGAATTGATTAATATTCTTAATTGATTAATACAAAAGAATTGAATGAAAATTCGAATAGCTGATTGGACAAATTTCTGTCGTGGGCTAGCATGAAAACTATATATAAACATCCACACATACCTAGCGACCTCTCGATCGTAGCTTACCTACAATACAACAACACTCACAAACCAAACACCTTTCTCTCTGTCTCTCTCTCTCTCTCTCTCAAATCTTCACAGCTTCATTTCCATATCTACTTTATCCTCCTACTTATCTCTAGAGCTAAAGAAGATGGGTCTCTTGTCAAGAAAAGCTACTTGTAACACTCATGGCCAAGATTCTTCGTATTTTTTGGGTTGGGAAGAGTATGAGAAGAACCCTTACGACGAGATCAAAAACCCAAACGGTATTATCCAAATGGGTCTCGCAGAAAACCAGGTAATAATTACTCACATTATCAAAACGCAGCGTATTATGTATAGATTCGATACGGGAAGAGTATGCATAGTGTAGAGTATTTACGTATATATATATATTTTTGATACTTATATATATCTTAGGGTCTTTTTTTTTGTTTGATAAAATATATCTTACGATCTTGCTTGTTTATTGTGCAGTTATCTTTCGATGTCATTGAGTCATGGCTTACCAAGAACCCGGACGCAGCCAATTTCAAAAGAGACTGCCAATCTATTTTTCGGGAATTAGCTCTCTTTCAAGATTATCATGGGCTTCCTTCCTTCAAAAAAGTAATATTATCCGTACCAAATTATTAAAAATGATCGAATAATATATTATCCGCTTTAACCATAGTTTATAGTTTACTAAATCGGTTTGCTTTGTTTTAAACCTTTTCAGGCTATGGCTGATTTCATGTCGGAAAATAGAGGAGACCGAGTTTCTTTCGATCCAAACAAACTTGTCCTCACCGCGGGTGCTACTTTGGCTAACGAAACTCTCATGTTCTGTCTTGCTGATCCGGGAGACGCTTTGTTGCTACCTACGCCATATTATCCAGGGTTAGCTAACTTTTTGTCTAATCCTTGCTTCATTCACAAGTAACATGATGAAAACTTACGCTAACTAAAACTTTTTTTTCAATTGCAGATTTGATCGGGATTTGAAATGGAGAACCGGAGCTGAGATTGTACCAATCCAATGTACAAGTGCAAACGGATTCCGCATCACCAAATCCGCACTCGAAGAAGCCTATGAGCAAACTCAAAAGCTTAACCTAAAAGTTAAAGGAGTCCTTGTAACCAACCCATCTAACCCGCTTGGTACAACAACAACCCGAACCGAACTAAACCATCTCTTGGACTTCATCTCACGTAAGAAGATACATTTGATAAGCGACGAGATCTACTCGGGTACCCTTTTTGCCTCTCCCGGATTCATCAGTGTAATGGAAGTCCTCAAAGACAGAAAGCTCGAAAACACGGATGTTTTTAACCGTGTCCATGTCGTTTACAGTTTGTCTAAAGATTTAGGCCTACCTGGTTTTCGCGTTGGAGTGATTTATTCCAACGATGATATTGTTGTCGCTGCAGCGACAAAAATGTCCAGCTTCGGTCTAATCTCTTCTCAAACACAATCCCTCTTATCCGCATTGTTGTCTGACAAAAACTTCACCAAAAACTACCTAAAAGAAAACCAAATCCAGCTTAAGAACCGACACAAGAAACTCGTGTCGGGTCTAGAGGCTTCAGGAATAGAGTGTCTCAAGAGCAACGCGGGACTCTTCTGTTGGGTCGACATAAGGCATCTATTAAGATCAAACACGTTCGAAGCCGAGATTGAGCTATGGAAAAAAATCGTTTACGAGGTTAAGCTCAATATCTCTCCCGGTTCTTCGTGCCATTGCAACGAACCGGGTTGGTTTAGGGTTTGTTTCGCAAACATGAGTGAAGAGACATTAAAGATTGCATTGAATAGATTGAAGAGGTTCATTGATGGACCTTTGTCTACTAAGAGAGGTCAAAGTGAACATCAAAGACTTAAGAGTTTACGGAAGATGAAAGTCTCTAATTGGGTTTTCCGGCTATTGTTTCACGACCGTGAACACGAGGAACGATAGTCTGGCTTTTTAAAAAATTAAAGTGTAATAACTTCTTCTTTTTTGTCATTATTTACGAGTGGTTGTTGGTCAAATGTATGTTTTTATCAGAATTTTATATTTTGGTATAATTTTTAGAGAGAAAGTTCACTCAGTCCGTCATAAAAACGGATAATGTAGTGTGTGTTTTTCTTCTTTGTCATCGTGTAGGCCTTTTCTTTTATAAATTATTTTCACTTTCTAATGATATTTGGAAGAAAATCAACTTTACGTTACAAAACGTGCTACGTGTAAAGATTTGCCGGCGACGTTTTTGGTTAAGAAGCAGTAATTTGGGTCCGGCCAATAAATTATGCCGGGGACGTCGCCAGTGCGGAGGGCTTTGGCTTATGTAGATCAAAAATGATGAATGGGATTGTGGCACTACTCATTAATTATTATGTAATTAATTAGAACCTACTTCTTAGCACTATAGTAGACTATCTTCACATTTGTTAATCCTTTTCAACAACTAGGGAAATTCCTTGACAAAAGAGATAAATTGATGCATTTAATAATGATTCTATAAATTTCGAAGTGATCGATTTCGTTTAATTGATTGATATATGTCAACGAAAACTACCATTGTCAAAAGATGAACCCAATATATGTCAACTTACTACTTTCTCTACTCAGAAACTAATCTTTGCCACTGACATATGAGTCTTATTTTTCAAATATTTAATAATTATTGTCATGTCATTAGCGTGTACTTTACCTGTGTGTGAGTTACGATTCTTGTTTTGTGAACATGTGGGCTTGAAGTTGCAGATTGGGCTGAAGTGATTTATGTAGGCCTTGTTGGAAGCAGCTTGCCTTTAGTGAAGCCCAAAGACTAAGTGTTTATCCTCTCTGCAATTTCTAGTAGTTACAGGTCACGACAAAGTGACTTAGTTGCTACAGGGACAAAAGATGAATTACACAGAGGGAAGAGAGGTACAAAGGTGTGAGCAACTAACAGAGACAAAACAGTGCGTGAATATTACAGAGAGAGTGAGAGAGAGAAAACTTGGGTGGTGTCAGATATTCATCTTCTTTGTTTTGTTCTTCTTCTCGGAGTATTCTCTTTGTGAGTGTGAGTGATTCTCGTTGTAATCTGTTTTCTTTTGCTTTATAGTGGAACTTCTAGTGAGCGGTCAAGCTCACCGAGACCTTATCTGGTCTAGCCTTGGGAATAATACATAATTTATTAAACCACATCATGCTAATATATCTGCTTTGGAATTTGGAAAGCATGAAATATATATATATATATATATATATCTTATTATTAACTATGAAAATAGAAAAAAAATTATAATATTATTATTCCTGGATTTCAAATCTTAACTCATGCAACACTGTACGCGAAAAATAACTTAGCACTAATTATTACTGATTTTACTTACAAACGAAATTCTAAATGTTAATATTTATGTTAGTTAATATAACCGTTATGGGCTAACCGGTAAATAATGCACAGAGCGAAATGAATAAGCATGGATGTCTTGGACTCTTGGGGGTAGTTGTCAAATGTCAATGTATGTGGGATTCACATGGCAAAAGAAACAGAGAACATTTGCTAATATTTTCTGATTGGTCACTTCAGAAATATATTCTACCATATATAATATATTTTTGACCAACCTTGTATATATATTTGTACATTTCTCACTGGTGTGTTGCTATGTTATGTTCATGTTGATCTACGCATCAGGGGGCCACACGACCATGGGCCTCGTCTGCTACCACGTTGCTTCAAGTATAATTTATATGAATGTTATTTTTTACATCTTCATATACCCTATATCGCTTAATTAACACTCGTAAGTATTTACACAACGACTCTTCAAATATGTCACTTAGATGTGGGATATTTGTATTGGTGATGTATAAACGAAACTTATGATTAGTAAGTAGTAGCCCGTAATTTGTCGCAGTTATTAATAATTCGTAGTATGGCGGGACAAGAAAATTCCATTTTTGTTTCTCAATCACATAGTGATTTACATTTAATCATTTAGTTATCTTTTTTTTACGTAATCATTTAGTTATCTCTATACAAAAAAAGTATTATGATCCATTTTACCAAAAAAAATAAACATGTAAAAATTTCCATTGTTTTGCAATTAAATTTTAAGCAAATGTTTAGTGGTTATATATGTCTTTCCATGCATTTCTCATATATTTTTTTACGATTCTTTCATTATATATGTAGTATTATAAAGTAAAATCATTTTGTGTACATAGCATGATAGCAAAAAGACTGTACATGTAGTTTGATATTGGTGGTAAGTACGTAAAAGCAGTAAAAATGATATCAGGTTGTATTTTCATATTCTAAACGTAGAAAAAAAAATTTGACCGAAAAAAGAAGAAGTAGAACATAAATTAAGTTATCTTCTATTGTTTTGATCCACTCGTATTTTGAATTTGTGTTTCAGTTAGGTTGAGCGTTTTGCCTTGATCAAATCAACCGAAATCTAAATACATTTTTTATTTGTAGTTAAAAACATTAGGTAGACAAAAACATTCATACTCACATTTTGTGTTGGAGACTAATGGCATTGTTTTCTTCGTGGAATAGTATATGTTTTGATGTTTGGAACTTTGAGGACAATAACATTAATTATGTTTTTTAAAGTGCATTAAGCTTTGTGGGTTTTGGGGGTTTCTCTACATTTTCAGTACTTAATTAGGTAATTTGTATTCGAAAATGATATTAATATTGACTTTGTGTTTAAAGTCCGATTAGTGTAAAATCTGTCAATATATCTAAGTTTTTAAAAACTAAATTGCATGTGCCAAATCCAATTTAATCTCGCATATAATTTGAAACTTATGTTATAATAAGGGAGGAGTTCGATAAGAGATATTTTGTATACAAGATGTTTTGAATCCATAAAATGTTGATATGGAATGAGGATTCAAAGTTGGATTTTTATCAACATTCAAAGTTGTTTATAATTGAAAATATTTTATCAAAAAAGAAAAAGAAAAAAAGAAAGTTGTTTATAACTCAAAAACAAAAGGCCGAAAGCAATTCTTGTCTTTGCATTAGCTTTCTCCAACACAAAAATTTTACCTTTATTCGTCTTTTCAATTAAAGATTCGATCCTCCTTTTTTGGTGATCATTATTTTAGAATTTTCACGTATTTCTCTTTTTCAACATCTGATGTTTTGGCACATGTGGCAAAAAAAAAGACGAGTGCAACCTATAAATGGCGTAGTTATTAAAATCGTATTTTTCCACCTATACATTTGGTTTGCTAGTGCCAAGTGAGATGAGCCTAGTTTCTCAGTTCTTACAAAGTAAACAAAATTTGTAAATGTCGTAGTTTTTACAATCGTGAAAGATGAAATAAAAGACAGAGAAAGAAAGGTTGATCAAAAAAAGAAAATGGGCCAATGGAGAAAGTCTATGGGCCCAAATGCCCATGTAATCCACGAGGAATTAGGGATATAGAACTTCCGTGCTTTTACTATTGGGCTTTACCCATTGTAAACTTCTTTTGTTTGACAGTAAGTCCCATTATAAATAGATACATAATCCTCGTGTAGTAGATTACAGAACCATTGAGGGCATAAATTGAAATGGATTAGTTTCTTTTCTTTTTTCTTTTTTTATTAAAGAGTTTCTTTTTTGGGAAGAACAAAAAAATTCTTGACCTTTTTTAAAAACACAGTTTATAAATTTACGTACCAGTATTAAAGCATATTTAGATGAGTTTAAATTCAAAGGGTGTCAATGATAAATTTATATAGTATGTAGACACGTCTACACTTGTCTCACCAAGTCGATGCGCAAGTTGCTATATGCAGAAAGAAGTAGACGAAACCAAAGACCAGGAACATGTGATATTTTTAGTTGTCTTCTTTGATGGTAAAAGCAAATTGGTGGCAAAATTGTAGTTGATTTGTTGAGTATATGTCCAAATCAAACATTGCATCACCAATGTTCACACTTCATGTACTTATGTTACATTTATATTTCACGGGAATTTATGTGTACTCTTGTAACGAAATTTTAATTAACGATATATAAAGGAATGTGATATAGTCTCAACTTAATACAAACGGATGCTCGCCTACAAATTAAATTTTTATTTGATGTGAGTTAACTAAATTAATAGTTAATTTGAAATTTTTTATCATTTTAAGTTTGGAAATATAAGATATGTAATGGTCAAAATTTTCAAGAATTTCTTCCGAAATATTCATTTAACACTCGTTTCCTCCTAAGTATTATATAATATATTGGGAAAACTATGAAAATACTTAAATTTCTTATTTTATTTCAAAATAAACTTGTATATATATATATATATAATTAACAGAAGAGTATAAGTTTAAACAATAAACCAAAATCCTAACCCTAAAAACTAAATTCTAATGACAATATGGATTAGGGATGGGCAAAAAAAAAATGTATCCGAACATCCGATCAGAAAATTTATACTCGAATCCGGCAAATTATTTCATTGGAGTGTATCCCTAAATCCGTATACGAACCCAAAACTTGAAAACGTGATCCAAAACCCGAAAATACATAAGTACCAATGAAAAATACTCTAATTCGAGGACCATATCTTCTAAATGTGAGTTTTGTATGTGTAATATATACAAATCCGATCCAAATCCAAACAAAAAAACCCCGAAAAACAAAAAAAAATCTGAAAATCCGAATCCGATCAAAACTCAAATTTTTGGGTTTTGATCGGGTTTTAATTCTAAAACCTGAATCGAATCCGAATCTTACAAATTATTTCATTGGAGTATAAATCTTTAAATTTGAAAATTCGAATTCGATCGAATTTTATCCGAACCTGAACTCGAAACTAATATGGATCGAACAAATCCAAGATTTACAAAAGAAACATTTAACAATTAATTAAATGTGATAATAATTTGACTTTGGTTACAATATGACGGGCTAAACTAGCGTTCATATGAAATGCTTAAAATTTATATATTTGTTTTTAGACTCAACGACTCCCAAATAAAGTTGAAAACAAAGTCTGCGTTTATCAATCAGATTTACTCACACTATTGTTTTACAATCAGATTTATCAAAGTCTGCGTCGTTCATTTATATTTGTGGTCAACTGCCTCGTGACTTTATGGTATTGATGATTTCGAATGGTTTCGTACTGACTACTGCACACGTCAACTAATAATATTCTTCCCAACAAAACAACGCCAATTATTATGATCTATGGACTTCTTATTTTAATATTTCAAAAAGTTATCCATATTATTTAATAGCATGTTGTTACAAATATTATTTGTCTGTTTGTAATATTTTTTAAAAAATTCACCAAATATTGACCTAAACACAATCAAAACCAAATTGAACAAGAAAACTTTTAAATGGGTCAAATAAAACCAACTAAAATTCGATTTACACATGTAACATTCTTTCGAAACTACCTAAAACTCACCAAAAATGTAAACAAATGGAACAAAAACCAAGAATTTAAAAATTTTGATTCCAAAACTTTCTCGGTATATCCTCTAGATGATTTTTGAGCAACTGTACAGACACCAAGTCCTAGGATTCCCATTCTTTCAGCGTCTACCTTGAGCTCTTTATTCACGACTCACGAGAGCACAAAGGTAGCTTTTCGCATAAATAAATCACCAATGATAAGAGATATTAAGCAGTAACATAAAAAATATAACAAAACGATATCATTATTCATATTGCAAAAGCAAACAAAAATGAGTAATACACTTCTAGGCTTTAATTGGTTCTTCCACGCTTTCAACATTTGAAGAGATAACACAAAACATGATCCAATTTAAGTACATTGGCATTAATCCATATATAATATTTTCAAAAATTAATCAATCAAATCATCTACTCATTTTTGTATAGAGGATAATCAACGAAGGAGCTAATATCATGATCTAAGCAGTCGTTATCCAGCGTCTCGGTTCCTTGAAACCCAATTTATCGCGTATTATTGTTAGCTACCTCATAGAATAGCTCGGCTGGAGTTTCTCAAACCCGCCCATGAAGAACATCTCTTGTTGATCATTGCTATGGACGGTGTAGTGAGACATTTGTAGAGATGAATTAGTAGATTCTACTACCAGTACTAATTGAGTTCAACGATGGGGATGAATGATGATGATGATAAGATGAAGTACATCATATTCCCGAGAAAATGATTCCAATACCGGATTCTTGATCATGCTTTTTTCTTCCATCGCGAAGGATGTTATTGATGGATCCACTACCTGATTATATGATGTTTGGTTAGTGTTCTCATCATGAAACATTAGGATTTGGTTTTGACTCGATGATGATGATATATTCGATGTTGTTCCACGCTCGAATTTGACATTATGTTGTTGATGAAATGCCTTAACTTGCTTGCTCAATAGTTTCTTCTCGAGCCTAGAGTTCCAATAGTTTTTTATATCGTTATCTGTTCTTCCCGGTAATTGTGAAGCAATGATAGACCACCTTTTTCAATAAAATTAATAAATACACACCAATTTAGAAGCAGCTTTGTGAATAAAATCATATCTATATATTGTAGGAATATATAAAGGCTGCAAATGATGTAACCTTCTTCATCGGTGAAGCCTCCATGCCTGGTCACTATGGATATCAAGAAACAAGCTTAGCTTCGAGTCTACACGTATACTCAGCTACAGAAACGATAATCAAAGCTATAATTTATGCTAAGGAATGGGGAAGCACAACCAACAAAATGCCAAAACGCGAATCAAAGGAGAGCGACGGGAGATAGGGTTCCGGTGGGTGGACTCACTAACCTGTAGATCAGATGTGGCTTGACGATCAGACATCAAATCGACGGGATTGGGATGGATTTTTCTGCAAAACCAATCATCCCTGATCTCAGGCCATTCACATGTAATCACGTTTGTAAATTCCCCTCTTTTGGCGGAAGGTTTAGCAGTTCGAACTGCAATGGAATCGGCGATAGAGTAAAGGTACAATCGACTCACGCTCGAGTCAGATTCTTCACAATTGATCCAGGTCATAACGACATGATCCACTCTATCTGAACTTCATGGTGTTCTCGAAGACATCGAAAAACTTTCAGCTTTGTTCGAGTTTATTTCATTTTGTAACATTTCTAGAGTAACTAATGAAGTGGCAGACCATTATGCAAAACATGTCTAGCCTTTATTTATATGATACTTGAGCTGTACCAATACCCGTGGGCCTCGTGATTCAAGCCTTTTATCAAGTAAAATTGTTTTGAAAATCTGAAGTTATTGGCAAGATTTCCAAAGTCACTGAACTAAGAATTTACCAACAAATAACATCAAAAAATAGTTTAACAGGTAAGTACATATCAAGAATATGAATCTATGATGGTAACATTGTATCTTACCCAAAAATAACGTTGTTTAGTTGGTAGTAGTAAAAACAAAAAACGTTGTAAAGTAGCAAATAGTGGGAAAAAAAGTTGTCGTATAAAATAGTAGGCAAAATTGTTAAACAAGGAAAAATCGAGGCAACGCAACAAAAATAAATGGTTAATAGTCAATTTAATTTAAGTTATATAACTTAGTTTGTTTTCCTAAATTAGTCAATAATCCATAACTAATCAATTTTCCTCAATTTACCTTTTTCTCTAACATTAAAAAAATCATAATAAAAAAAACGATAGTGACTTATTGCAGCCGAAGATGTTTATCAAAAGACAATCGACGTGAAAATCACCATCTGGAGTCAGGACCCAGATACTTTTCAGATCTTTGGTTACGAAAAGACAAAACTGCACTACGTGTTAGTTCAGTATGGTCCCTTCTCAAATTGGGGGCAATTTTGTTATTTCTTCTCTTCTCTTTTATTACTTTACCTTTCTCAATCCTTATGAGCTTTGTCTTCGTTTTTTTTTTCGACAACACATTAATTAAAACAATTTTTTTGATTGGTTGCCCAAACAGAAATATAAATATTTACATAAGAAAGCTTAATAAAAATTTTGAAAGACTCGAATTAAGCAGTCGATTTTTAAATTTGAATTACGATCAATAAAATAAAAATTAAGATAAAAAAACTCGAAACAAATCAATTTCATCTCAATTTAAAAAAAAAACTAACTAGTTATTAAGAAAATGCACTATTGAAAACGAGTTCTACACAATCTAATCGGAAGGTCTGATAATTTATCAGTCTGGCTAGAATAGTTTTGGATTATCTAAATTAATGCTTCTAAGTGAATTAACGAAATACTTCTACGTTAACACTTATCCTCTAAGAGCAAGATATGTCTCTCTCTTTGCAAACAAATCCCACCTAAGAGCTTTGTATTCGTTTCACTCTCCCATTTCTTTAATATTACACAATCCCAGATTTCCTTATTATAACCACGTATCAAACAAACCAAAAAGTTTCAGAAATGCAACAATAAGTTAACTATGATTATTTGTTTGAAAAATCATATGAATATTACTTCCAAAGAAAATGAATACTGTTATACAAACCTAATTTAACAAAAAGACTTTAACTAGTTTGCCACTAATATAATTTTCGACTAAGTAACTAAAAAAACTCTTAATAAGTTAATATAGATTCGATATTTGTACTCATTTATCTTATTATTTGTAATTTGAAAACATTTTTCCATTATGTACGTTAAACTTTGTTTCTTTTTTTCAATTTCATGAGTAGCAAAAAAAAACGTTTAATCATATAAGAGAATCTATAAATAAGACTTTACAAAATATTGAGATACATAACTAAATGGTGGGACCTCACAATTATAATAAAGACTGTTAGAAGGACGAAGACACGAAGAGACACACCCGACTTTATTTGGCCGACTCGAAAGCGAAAAGAAAGGTCATCGATTCTCTTGCTTTTTACTTTCTTTTCACAACCACACACACATATACACAGTTATACGTACGAATAAAATCAGTGGCCAAACGAGAAATTTTTTAACTGGAATTAAAAAAAACATATTAAAAATAGTGTACAAATTCCAAAAAATACCAATGCCAATTCGATAGTGTAGTTTTTACAATATTCATCCTAGAAAAAAAAATTCTACAATTACAATAGCAATATATAAAATCAAAATAAATCAAATGATGTAAAAAATGCTTCTTGTAGAAATCATAATTTAGGTTTTCTTTTATTTAGCGGATAGAAAGAAATATAGACAAAAAAAACTTTGTGTTGTTATTTTATTATTATTAGAAATATAATTTAGGTATATTTGTTTATTAACCAATGTAAATCACTGAAAGTTGCTTAATCTTTTGGATTTGATCTTATTGTGGGTTTAATTTTAAAGATATTAAGTTTTCATATATTTAAATTAATTTTCGATTGGATCAATGGGATCAAAATTTTTTTTAACTGAGTTCATTATAATTAACGTTAAAATATATAATATAATTTTAAATATTAGTAGGGGTCAGCTGACCCCACTACCCATATTTTAAATAAATAATTATATTCCAAAATTTAAATACATAATTATATTCCAAAATTTAAATATTTTCTTTTCATAAAACTTCCCACTGGCTTTTCTATCTGTTACACCAAGTCAGAAACTTAGGACATGTTTTCCACGCTTTTAAACGAAATAACGCGTTTTCGATATTATTCATTTCTCTGTTTTAATATTCAATTTACTTACTGTACGGAACATAAATATATTTTTTATGTAAATTCTTCCGTTTATTTCTTTAGTTACTTGGAAATATCCTTTATTATTTTAATAAATTTATAAAAATTGACATTTGAGATTCTTGTTAACGTTTTACCACCATATCTCCTTGTTTGGTCAATTTTCTGATCGATCAATAATTCTGATCAATAAAAGAAAACAGTTACACGGTTTTTATCTCGTACTATTTTATATATCAAACGATTTTAACTGTAAATTTACGTGTGTGTGTGTATACATACACATATCTAAGCTCGACAACTTAGTTTTCTGGTTTTTTTATATGAACCAAATAGTTATACAGAATCTAAAATAACACTAAACCAGCTAAACCAAACCCAAAACACACCATACTGCCCTTCATATATATATATATATATATATATATATATATATATATATATACCATATAGTATTATTTACTTTTTGTATTAAATGATTAAATTTATTTACGGATCAAACCGATAACTAGTTTACAGTTTCGCCGAACCCGCATGCTTAACTTCCTCCTTAACTAAACATTATGATATTTATTTAATTTAGCCGAAGAAAGTATAAATACGGCGGTAATGTGGGGCTGAATCGGAATTAGATACTCTATCATACCAAATAATCGAAGGGACCTACATGTCTGAAACTGACACGTGTCGAACCTAACAGACAGTGATGTACTGTTTTCTAGTTTCGTAAATGGCCTGTTTCTTGCGTCGTGTGGATAAGTCTGTGAGAGATCGCTTGATGGATGGTGCATAAGTGTTGATGACATGAGAACCACCACTTTAATTTCTCTCTTTTTTATATTTTATCTATTATCTTTCCTAATTTTTATCTCTCTTTTTATTTATTTTATCTATTAATTTCTCTCTCTCTCACATATATTCTAATTTTCTTATTAGTACTTTTCGTTCACCCCACAAATAAAACGACTTTTATTATTGTTACTTGTTTTTTTGTGGTAGTGGTTGTGGATGTGGATGAGGTTATCGCTGGGGTTTGATTAGTCTAAACCTATTTTTAGTGGTCTTCCAATCATCTAAGCCCTCTTAAAAGTATTACAAATTAGGGTCACACCATTATTAAAAAAAAATTGTATGCACCAATATTTTATTTTATAATATGACAACTTTTTACCCTTTTGTTTTTATGCTCTCCCTCTTTTTCACACACTTTTTACCCTATCCTCTTTCAGGAGTCAATGTTTATCTATATTCCTGCCACTATTTTCGAAGCGTGTTTATTTATGACAGTGCCGACAAACAATTCATTAAAACAAAAATTTGTTATCTACACGCATACTAACATTTTATCGATAATTTTGCATATCCAGATAACATGCAATAATAATATAAGTGATAGTTTTACATAAACTGTCTCGATCAAAAGAAAAAAAACTGTCCTGAACATTTCACAATACTCTATTTCTTACCATGTTGAGAAAACTCACCATAAAAAAATATTAAAACAATAGAATCTTCCGGAGCTTATGCATCATCGTTATCTTCCGTATTAAGAAAAATCTAGTAAAATCTGGTCTTTGAATCTGACCTTTTTCCACGTTTCATCTTTTTGTCATGTATTGTGATCATTTTGATATGATTACGCGTCATAGAACACACGCTCCAGGAAACAAAATGTGATAATATATTAAATTCGAAAACAATAAATAAGACATACCAAAATAATCATGACGTCTGATAACTTTGAAGTCCCCTGAATGATTAGATTAAATTATCGGGTCAATAGAATTACTAATCTCTTTTCTCAGTCTTGCTATGAACATTTAGACATTGGGTCTTTGTTGAAAAAAAATCATATACTGGATCTTCTGAGTCATGAGTCCTGATTTTTTCCAATTTTGACAGCTCGACTCCATCGAGTCTTACATACAACACCAGGACAAATTCATTATTAAATTATACATGTAATTAATAAATACATATGTCGTCGTGTTTATGAGTTTGCCACACCTTCCCCCTTAGGAGACTGGCCTGGCCGTCGGGGACCAATACTATGAACAAAAAAAAATTATATTAGACGCATTATTTGTATGCAATTCAAATTATTTCTGCCATTTTCTTTACATGAATTGCAGCTTGTCCAAATGGTTAAAAGTTCTCGTTCTATATCATCCACAGTCTCAGAATTATATACATATTCTTAAGTTTCAATTATTTTGTTCCAAACGACAAAATTGACCGTTTAAATAAAGTCACGAAGATTTTTGTTATGGCGATTGCAATCTTTTTAGTCAAAATATAACAGCAAAATGATCAAGCGAATTTTTAAAAATCGCCTCGACTATTCTCGCTGTTAGGGGTGACCATATTGGTAAATTCTGAGCTTCATTAGCCAAAGATACACTGTTTTTTTTCCTAACGATACAATGTTCAAATTAATGTTACTCGACTTTTAGCCCATGTTCTATTTATATACCCAAATCGATTAGTTGCTGTCTTTCGTGTTCCTTTTTAGCTCATGAATTCTATAATTGTACGGTTCGTTTTCTGCATTTTAAAAAATTATGAAAATTGATAATTGATAATTGATCTAGCAAATAGTTTTTCTTTTCTTTTTATTTTGGTAAAATGATCTTGTAAATTGTTGGATTCCTTATATATACTGATCTGACTTATATTTGTATTTTATAGTAAATCAATCAGTCGACAATTTTGTTTCAGTTAAATATGTACACGTCAAAGCTTTTATAAGATTGTTCAGTCTACCATATTTACAATAATGATTATATAAATAAATGGTTTACATCATTCACAAAGAAATATAAGGAGATGGTGCAGACAAAAAGACTGATATCCCTTTGTTTAATTGGTTTCAAATTTGGTCAAAATCCAAATAAAATCTAGAAAATAAAACAATCTAAATTTAGATTGCGACTTTCTCCAGTTCCCCTTTGCAGCCCTGCTTGTATTAATTTGCACATTATGGGTGACCTAACTTGGTGGGAAAGCACCTAAATATATATATATATATATGGCCACGGCCAACGTACGAAACATTCCACGTCAACTTTCTTAGTTAAGTTCCTCAACAATCTATTATTTTTCATTCGAAGAATCATATTCTAATTCCACCACCATCATTATTGTCTATCTTCTTTTTCTGTCATTTCTATTTATCTCATTATCTATAGATAATTTAATTGGTAAATTAAAAACCAAAATCCAAACTAATCATACAAAGCGATTATCTATAGATAATGAGGTAACATATTAAATTATTAGTAAAGTAAAACGAATAGATTTTAAAAATTATTCTTTTAATATACTGAGTTATTAGTAAGATTATTATATAATATATTGAATTTCTTTAATTTATTAAATTAACTAATAAAATAAACGACAAAATCTTAAAATATTAAACTCGAGTCGACTCTCAACCTTTCCGAAATTTGGATTGACTATTGTTACCATTTTTTAAGTATAAAATAAAACTAGATTAATTTATATAATATTTTAAAATAATATTAATCCTATGCACGGATCATCATCTTATACACTATAAGGGTTTTTTCTCTACATAAGTAGGACCAAAGGCGTGTGTCTATGAAGAATAAAAAGAGGCATTCTCTTTGGGTCCCCTAAATATTATACAATTTTAGGGCCGCTAATTTTTAAAATTTTTATTTAGTATATTAGTAAAATATGATTTTAGTGTTATATTTTTTGAGTTTAAACTCCTATTCATATATTAAAAAAGGTTAATTATTTCTGATACTTACAAAAATTATAAATATTTTTTTAAAAATTTTATAGATTGAAAACAATGTTAACTAAAAATAGATTACAAAAATATTATAAAATTATTTTATACTTTAAATAGTACTAAATTTATCTTTATATATTAAAAACATAGTTTATTATCTCTAAATTATTACAAAATTTTGTTAAATTTTAGTTATAACATATATTTTATCAACATATAAGATATTTTTTTCTCTTTAGATCTCTAAAATTTTACACACGGCTCTGTGTAGGACTAATCAGTAACGGCCAATTATTAAATACAAATACGGTGATAATAAAAATAGATAAAAATCATTGAGTAATTAAGTCCCAACACATTCTGGCCAGATCAAGAGAATTTGACCTAAAACAAGAAAGCGGAGACATAATCCAAAACCCAAAACAAATAATACAAGAACGGAGAATATAAAAAAGAAATTAGAAGTAATTGAAAATAAGTTAGAGGGCCGATGTGTAGTGTGAGGAGGTTGAAGATTGGTAGGCAAGCTGACATGCTACCCATATCTGCCTTCTTCAAGCAAAGCATGGAATGGGAGACAATTCATGTGGTCTCTTATTTAAAGTCCCCCTATTAATCACTCTCTAACTATTAGTCCATCTATCTGTATATATACACGTGTCCCCATGACATGTTTTCTTTTCGTTTAGTATATAACTGACATCTATTTAATTGTATTTCATATTTTGCCCGTTTAAAATATTGTATTTTTATAGTTATTTTTATAATTATTGTTTTGAAATGAAATATGTGTTTTTAGAATACGAAGCATAATTTTCTTAAAATATATCAAAATATCTTTTAAAACTAAGAATTTAAAATTTAAAACATGATAAATTTTGTATATGGAATAGAACATGTTGACATATTTAAAAAGGTAAGGTGAAAATTCAAAGACTACTAATCATTATAATTTAAAATATTAATTTAAAAGTTTTGTATGACAGTATAGTTTAATAAAATAGTGGTAAGATATTATAGTCTACTACTTATAGACGTTACAGTCTTCAATTTAATTAATTAATATATGAATCGTTTCGGTGACGAGAATATCTGCACTCGAATAAATATTCAAAAATATTTATCATAGAACATTGAATCTTTTAAACGGATGCATTGATGATTGTGCGGCTGGGAGATCGAGAATCATCTCGTTCATGTGCAAGTGATTGTATTATCGACTTTAACAGAATTCGTATCCCTAGTATAAAATAAATAAATAAACATTTAAGTTAAAACGAAATGTATAATCAGCAAAATGCAGAAATCAGTCCAGATATTGTTATTTGCCACCTAAAACGAATCAAATTTTTTTGGAAAGACTAATCTATTACTAATATTTCTTCCGTTTTATCGGTTTAGCATTTAATTATGTTTGTTTCACAGTTTTATTTGGTATTTGGAAATAAAAAATTATTTTTGTTTTAATCAATTTTATCTATTAGTTAAAAATATAAAACTATGTAGTATTTTTAAAATGGTGTAATAAAATAATTCATTTGATGTCTAAAAAATCTAAAGCAACACTTATAATGAAATAAAGAAAATAGTTTACGTAAAAGCTTTTGTATATAAAAAGTTAGCTATTCGTTTTGAAAATTAATCAATTAGTTCTGGCATACAATTTCTCAGTAAATAAGACTAACTTTTTGTTTTCAAAGCACGTTGTAAGAAAATATGACAATACATATTCTCAGAGGATACTATAGTTTTGAATACGATAATATATATATGGAAAGTTTTTGAAGTGGGAAGAATAATTGCAAGTGGGGTGCTCATCTGGTCAACCTTTGTAAGTGAGAAAATTTAAAGGAGAGAGTTTTGTTGCCATCGTAAATTCCCACATTCTTTTTTTCCCAAAATATTCTCGAAAAAAATAAGCAAACCAAATTCGTTCCATTGATTAATTCTAATTATTAGCCACCCACCCATAAAAAAAAAACCTCTCGTCTCCTTCTTAAGAAGAAGCCTCTTGGTTTCATTTAGTCCCATTATCTTCCAAACTTCACCAAAAGAAATTCTTAACAAAAACACTTTTCTTTTTCTTATTATTACTTCTCGAAATCTCCAAGATTTAATTAACAAGAACAGAAAGTTAGAAGATCAAATATATTTATCTTCAAATGGGTCTTGATGATTCATGCAACACAGGTCTTGTTCTTGGCTTAGGCCTCTCACCAACGTCTAATAATTACAATCATGCAATCAAGAAATCTTCCGCCACCATAGACCACCGTCTCATCAGGCTCGATCCGTCGTTGACTCTAAGCCTCTCCGGTGAGAGTTACAAGACCAAGACTGTTGCCGGCTCCGGGGACCAGATTTCCCGGCAGACTTCGTCTCACAGCGGAATCTCATCTTTCTCGAGCGGAAGGGTAAAGAGAGAAAGAGAAATATGTGGTGGTGATGGCGAAGAAGAGGCGGAAGAGACGACGGAGAGAGTAGTGTGTTCGACAGTGAGTGATGATCACGAAGATGAAGAAGGTGTTAGTGCTCGTAAAAAGCTAAGGCTCACTAAACAACAATCTGCTCTTCTTGAAGAAAGCTTCAAACTTCATAGCACTCTTAATCCCGTATGATTTTATTTCCTTAATCTAGTTAATCCATCTCTTCTTCTTTACGTTAATCATATATATTAATATCATTAATTAATTTTCCATGAAATTCACAGAAGCAAAAACAAGCTCTTGCGAGACAGCTGAATCTAAGGCCTAGACAAGTTGAAGTGTGGTTCCAAAACAGGAGAGCTAGGCAAATTTCGTTAATTTGTTTTGAGAAATTTCCAAACCTTTCATTTTTTTGTTCTTAAAAATAAATATTTTTATTTTTTTTGTCAAAATTAATCCTTTTTAAATTTTGACAGGACAAAGCTAAAGCAAACAGAAGTGGATTGTGAGTTTTTGAAGAAATGTTGTGAGACTTTAACGGATGAGAATAGAAGGCTTCAAAAAGAGCTTCAAGATCTTAAGGCTTTGAAATTGTCTCAACCATTTTATATGCATATGCCGGCAGCGACTTTGACGATGTGCCCTTCTTGTGAGAGACTCGGCGGAGGCGATGGTGGTGGAGGTGCCGGCGGAGGTACGGAAGCGGTTGTTGGGGAAACGGCGAAAGGAGCTTTCTCCATCGTCTACAACCCTTTCACTAATCCTTCTACAGCTTGTTAATTACTTATTAATTAATCTGTTAATCATTTATTAGGAATAATTTAGAAGGTAAATCCCAGGGAAAAAAGATTATGCTGAAATTGGTAAAAAATGGGGTATAGTCTTTATAGATAAGACTTTCAACGATTCCACTTTATTTTTCGGTGGGATTGCTGGTTGATCGATGAAGAAAAAACAGTTTGTAACTATAGTTTTTTAATTTGTAGAGAAAAAAAGAGAAATTATTGTTTTCCTTAAATACATACTACAATAGTATACTTTTGCTTGTAAAAAAGAAATATTTATATTTAATAAATTTCGTACGATGTTGCAATGATTTATATCGTCTTCCTTTACAAATAATTATTCATTCATGCGAGTTTAAGATTGATTTATTACTATATTTTCTGTCGTCAACTTATAATTAAATGTAGGTCCTTGTTCACACTTACAACGACGTAAAACTACTAAACACTCATTTAAAAGGTTTTTCAACCGTTCGTAGATTGATTCTATTAACAGGAAGATTCGTGTATATATTTGTAAGTATCCACTAAAATTTTATAGTTACAGAGTTTCTAAACTTTAATTAGCGAAATGTCTATTATTCTGTACTAATCGTTCATCTAAATGAGACACTGGCGCCAACTTAACCAAAAAATGGAAGTATAATTGACTGAAACAAAGTTTCCACCGATTAGTTGAACACTTATAAAAGTATATCTAAATAGATGGAGAATCCCAAAACTTTAAGAAGGTAAAGATATATAGTGGAAAAATATATAATCCGGTAAGCCAAAAGATTCCTTATTAAATCGAATTTTTAAAAATTCACATTTAAAAGTTTTGGCTAAAACTAGCAAGACAAAAATACTCCTTATAGTCTCTAAAACATGTTGTTTCGCCGATATATGGATCGCTCACGTGTATTGATACATCTCCTTAAACCTTTTTGATTTATCCAAGCAATGATTATATCAAATTTATAGAAAAATCGTAAACTATATAACACTGCCAATTAGAAGAGCCAATACACACAACGCAAAAACGTGTTCACCCATGTAGTCAAATATTATCCATAAATTACAACAACAAAAAACAAAAATATCATCATCGAATTACAAAGCTTTATCGCAAAGAAAAGAGTTATATATAGATACGTCATGTGAAAATCTTGAAAAAATTAGAAACAAATATTTAACACTAAATAAATAAATAAAGTTCTTGAAGATTTGCAGCAGTGAGATACTCTATCTTTAATGGGTAAGTTGGGACATACTTCACGTGATTTTCTCTTCATTTTTCTTCTCACGACCATCTTATAGATATGTGGGATTAATTATATGACTTTTCATGTTATACCTATATTCACTATACACGTACATTCATTTTAAAAAATAAATACATGACAACGAGATATATTTATTAACATATTTATGGAAATGACAGAGAGAGATATTCATAAAGTTATTACTTGATTCATGAACACACCACAGATATACATAATGTATTCATGAATCTTGCAATTTCAACACGTACATACACAACATATACAGTTTAATTTAGGTTAATACTATGTTTTAACTCAATTTTTGTTGTTGAACTGTATTAATCAATTTAAAGCAATAGTATGGGCTCAAAATTTAAGATAATTCATAATTTAATCTTTATTACTCACACACACAATAAACAATGGTAAATTAATGTAGTGTTACTTGAAATAAACTGTATTTCTATTGTGCACGAAATGAATAAAGAGAGAAACTAAAAAAAAAAATATTACTATAGAAAATATATCATCGCAATTCGCAACGAACCGTTTAAAGTTGTCATATGTAGTCCATATAATAAAAGCTGGTTTTTGATTTCGAGTCTCGACTAACAGTTAATAAAATCCTTTATAAAAAGTCCTTTAATTTCTAGAATGTGTAAAAGGACGTCGAAGTCTCAAAGATATGCAGTTGAGATTGATGGATCTTCGCAATAAATATGTATGCATGTTTTCATCTAAAGTAATGATATGCATTTTGAACAAAAAAAATGCATGTGAAAAAAGAAGAGTGTTAAATTAATTTGTTAGTTTTGTTCGAGAAATAAAATAATATAAATTTCGTAGAGAATGTAATGCATGCGTGATGATGGGAGATCCTGAAATTATGGTGGTGGACCATTTAATGATGAGATGACTTTCAGGGAAATCGGTGACTTACTCGGAAACTCAATTCTATTTTCGCGGATTGATTCCCTTTTATTATCCTCTTTCGGAAAAACCTATTTTCTATACTTTCCCCCTCTTTTCTTATTCCGACTTTAATTTATGGTTTTTGTTTTTTAGCTTTTGGGCTTAGTATGGTAAGCAATGGAAACAAAACTAAATATAATATAGTTAGATGGTCTTATGCGTTATTTTCAAGTATTAAATCATGAAAATATTTTTATCGTGTGAAAATTGGTAACGTTATTCAACATGGATTTTAGGTTGAGATTCAAGTTTTTTATTTTAGTAATTTTGTGTACGAATAACAATTTTTAGAATATAACAAATTAAAAATAATTATAGTTACATAGAGAAGAGCGAGTTTACACCATATACATGGAGTTTCCGGATCTCATCATCAATACGCCCATTTTCAACATTATTTTAATACGTGATGTATTTTTAAAAATTGCTAAAGAGAATGAAATCTATATTATAATATATATGTATATATATATGGAATATCTCTGTATAGCATGATATTCCCTTTCCATAATTTTTTCTTTAGACCTCACCTTTTTTTACTTTTGGGTATAAATTGTTGTCGACTGAATTATGTGAACTAAACTTTTGTTTGTCTTAATAACTTTTCTAACTAACAATTTTAGATAATCCACGTGTGCGTGTATGTGTTTCTCTACAATCTAGTGGCAAGTAAATATTATAATTGGATTAACAACAATCTGACGGCTTCAAACTTAGAAGATTAACAATCATTTTTGAAATATACGTGGCCATTGTGACAAAAAAAAACGCTCAATCAAACAAGAACAAAATACTTTTATTAGGCAGGCACGATTCTGACGAGACGTATTAAATTGGCCGCAGTCGATTTGAAAGTGATTAAATTATACAATACTTTTTCTGTTTCAATTTATTCATAGTTTAAAGATTTTGCACACTAATTAAAATAATAAATAAAATACTTTTTATAACTTTATATTCCATAGTTTGTTTTAATCTCTTACAAACAAAAAGATAAAACACTATTTAATACAAAGTTTAAAAAATTAAGTAATGATATTTTTATTAAAAAAGATAAATAACAATTATTTTACAGTAAATATGTTTTCTTAAACTACGAATATTATTTCATTTACGAATATGAGTGTATATTAAGACTAGTATTCTATGTCATTTTAAATCATTATACTTATGTAGGTGACTAATTATTTGGGGTTGTTTCTTTTAATGATTGATATAGATTTGCTTTACGTGTGCACGAACGTACTTAGTGTATTAAGAACAGCAAAAGACATGTGTCAACTGTTGGTTAAATTGTCAGTTTGTCGAAGTCTTGTTCCCGACTTTTTCCCTTAAAAAATATACTATTATTATTCTTTTAATCACTAAGCCTAAATTTTGTAGAAGACTCCAAAACAAATAATTTTTTTATTTAGCGAAGGTTAAATTCGTGTGTTTATTTTGACATTAAACCACACGTAGATTATTAACATAACAATTCTCGTGTCGTAGCTAAGCTTTATACGCGTTATCTTGCCAATATCAGCATAATATATAGTGTATATAGTTTTGCTTTACTTTTGTAACTATTTAATCAATTACTTTGATTTTCTCTACAATCTAATAGTATATGTAACTAGTGGTGGTCTTATGCAATTTACAAACTTTATTTTCCCAGGACCCCAAAACCGTTTAGTCACGTAGATAGAGTTTAACTGCAGCTAATTTCTATTATATATGCCAAATTAACCAATTAGGTGACTTGACGACACCTAAATATATAAGATTAAAAAGAGGCTTAAAGTTTTTATAAGCTAATCAAAGAATGGTTGTTCAGCACGTCTTGAGGCGCACCATTGCGCGTGTTAGTTAAAGGTTGGTAGATAACCTCATATATTTCGAAACTTTAAATACATCATACAAGCATCCAAAACATAATCTATCATGACTTTTATGTAAATTTTTTTGTTTTTAAAAGGGTAAGGAGATACCTAGAATGAAAAGTTTATGTTTTAGACCTTGTATTTTTCTTTGGCCTCCATTCATCTAAAACATAGTCATCGACGGTAGCCGGTAGGTATATTTTTCGGAGTTTCTATGTTAGGTATATATATATATATATATCTATTTATATTATGTTTAAACATATTAATACAAATCAAAAGTAGTATACGAAATCGGTAACGTAGTAATGTATAATTTTCTGGCCGCTGGTTTATCATTCATATTTATGAATTATTTGTAATCATAATAATGACTCGAGAGAAATTTTATGATTCGTTACAATTGATAGGAGTTAGGATTTAGTGGCTGTAGTTCCTTTATATCATTCGCAGTTATGATTAGGTTCGAACCCACGGAATAGCTAGGTGCACTATCGTGTTTTTGTTACCGCGATACTAGAAGAGTAGGAAAAAGCAAAGCCTGTTCCAATTATGTAACATAGAGCTAGTCAGAAAGCCTATATAAATGCAATATAGTTATTTTTGACGACATGGGTTTAAATTTTTTAAATAGAGGAAGAAAATGGGACTATTGAATAATTGGAACATAGTAGAATTACTAGTTGTGGCTCTTAGCATATGTTAACATATATTATATTTAGCAAAAAAAGCAGTTATGGTAGTGTATGCCCATTTTGCTTCACTTTGTTATGTACCATATTAAAAAGAACTTTGAACCCTTTTAAGTAACTGATTGATGCATAAAATGTGGAGAACCATGTGATTTGGTTCCCCCTCATCCGGACTTTTTGTCAATTGTTTTTTTTTTGTAAATATAATTGGGCAATATTTTTTAGTAGTTAAAGGACTTAATTAGTTTGATAATAAATGAGATTGAGATATTAGAACTTAAATTTTTCCATTACGATATCAATTATACTACTGTAAATATTCTGAACTGCCCCGATTATAAAAGAAAAATGCATTTAGATCGTTTCATGTGACAAAAATCTCTAAATCACGCGGTCTCATGGGCTTCATGTTTCACATCACATGTTCTAGTAGTCAATTGGTCAAACTGTTTTTTCTGTTAGTAGATGTAACTGACACGTGGAACATTCTCCTTTTGAGTCAGGACACATGTCGATGTTCGTTTATGATCACATCCCTATAATAGAATACTCTTTTTTTCTTTTCTTTTTTTTTGTTAAAAAGCTTAGAATACTGTCTTTTCACATAGACAGTGTTAGAAGATACGTCTAAATTTTAACTAAAGAAACTTGAAGTACAAAACATTATATATATTATATAAAAATCCTTTTCCAGGACAAAAGCATTTGATGTATGCCACAAAGTCCCAATAATTGATAACGAAATGGATTATATGTGTTGTTGATCAACAAGGAAGATATCTAATTAGATTTTTGTTGTTGTTGCTATCATTTAGATGTACGTGATACGATGTTATAAGCCTGAATCAAGATAACATTTTCTTAGACAGAACCTTTTCTTTTTTTTTGAAATATAAAACAGTAATACGTGTGTGTATTACATTAATGTGAGGTTGTATATACATCATACAATATATATATATATATATATATAACCTAACATTAGAAAAAAATTGCGACTAAATTCACATTAATTTTTTATTTAGAAAAGTTTGGCTTTAGAGTTTTAGTAGCTTTTGTTTTAAGATAAACAGTATAAAGAAAATGAGAAAAGAAAAAAAAAACAAAAGGTTTTCAAAATTTACATTTGTTTCGACTTTAAATACGGTAATGAGCTGTTGCAATATTGTTATGTGTTACATCAAACTAGATCATCACTTTTCATTTCCTTATCGCTATTCACTAAAGAAAATACTATTATCCTTTTTTTGTTATAAACATTAATAAAAGATGAAAACAGCCAAACAACAGGTCAATATGGAAGTTTCAAGTTGTATATATAAAAGAAAAGAAAAGGCATTAGCTTAGTCATCACTCATCAATTCGTTCCCAGAAAGTTACAAATTTGGACCATTCCAACTATCTCTAATGGACCCCAGTGATCTTATCTTTTTGCTGATTTATCCCATTACTTACTTTTTGATCAAATCAAACCATGTTTTGAGCCATTCATGAATCTGATACTGACCTCATCACATTCATCATCTTTTGCTATCTGCATCATTGGCTCTGTCTATCCTACCATCGATATCAACAAAAGACTAAGAGCCTTGGTTGAAACTTTTTCCCTATAAATGTTTTGATGGGCCTCATCTGATCCGGTAAAGCAAAAATAACGGGTCTGACGTGTCTAATATAATTCGACTGGCTCTGGTATGGTTCATTCTATTTTGACCGGACATGATTTAACTCTTAACTTTCAGAATCTAAAATGGCCTCTACAACCGGATTCTAAAAGAAAAACGAATCGGGTTGGCTGAGAAAATTTTGATTCATTATATGTTATATTTTAAACAAAAGAGGGTTTGCGCCTTTGCGGATAGCGGAAATAAAGATACTGTATTACTAATATATTATTTTGATCTTCAGAATATCCACGAGCTTATTAAGTGTGTAAAAGCTAAAAAAAATAAAAATTATAAACGGATCTATATGTATTTATAAGGAGTAAAAAACTGAACATATTATTGCCTCTTCCCAATAAACTGTGAAAGAGAAAGACGGAAAGACTAGGCCCATTAAGATGAAATAATTCCCAGAGCCAGGTGATCCACAAATCTTACATGAAGATATATATAAATAAATATATATATATATATATATATATATATATCTAACCAAGAAATATACCCTACGTTTCTTTCCAATCAATGGTCCCATTTTCATTATTTAATCCGCCCATGCGATATATATTATGCATAGTAAAAATGTGAAATAGCGGATAAGTCAAATGATCAAAGAGAAATATTTTAGCTAATTTGAGCTTATGCTGGATAATCACAAAACGAAAAATATCTGATTCTTTTAAATTAATGATGTTTCTGTTTTTCCAATTATATTACTGACATGCGATTAATATGAAATCACTGATTTGTTTAGTTTATTTCACTTTAAGGTTCAGTTTCCACTATATTAGCTCATTTTTAGATTCATAGTACCAAATTATTTGTTAAGCATTTTATTTAATTAAATTGAACCAAATTAAAAGTAAAATATGCTTTAATAATTGTGAATTGATTTAATATGTAAAAAATTATAAGTGGTCTATTTTAAACTCAATTCTGGGTTTTTTCTGTTAAATTGTCTTTTTAAAAACGAAAATGTACAAAACAAAATACGACCCACTGCTGCAACAAACAAACATGGTTGTCTTCACACAAAAGACAATAAAACAAAAGACAGAATGGAAACAAAGTAAAATTCAAAGATATACATGCATATGAACGTTTGACCACAATCAGATCAATT
Source organism: Cardamine chenopodiifolia (assembly GCA_963922655.1). NCBI lineage: Eukaryota > Viridiplantae > Streptophyta > Magnoliopsida > Brassicales > Brassicaceae > Cardamine > Cardamine chenopodiifolia. The sequence continues at coordinate 15,510,147 of OZ000473.1, forward strand.
ATGAAAAGTTCTTCACATACCACAAGACTCAACAATCACTTCACATACATTTCAACGTTGCTTATGGAACCACTTGGCACTTGTTCTTGCTTTTAAGACAATATTTTTCGATTATATTCCGGCCGAGCATTCTGGGGGAGGAACAAGAAAACGAGACTGGTCCGTACAATAATCATAGACCATATGGTTCACTCGGACCCATCTATAACCGCGAGCCTCGACCGGACTCAATCGATGGTCTTTTAAAATTTATTTTTATATGAGGCACAATCCTAAAAAATTAAAAATTTTAATTAATTTTAATAAATAAACTATAAATCTTAACTAAAAATTGCATTAATTTGAAATTAGAGAGGTATATGTTTCACCTTACTAAACTCTACATTCACCCCTGCTGATGGTATGTACTACCTTTCCACCAATTTTTTGGATTAGCAGGACAATCTGCAGGTCCTGGAACCGGACATCCTTCTATATCAAAATGTTTGTAGTAAGCAATCAATGGTGCTCGCGACCAATTGATTTTCTCTAATCCTCCACGTGTCGCCCAGTCATCGGCTTTCCACAGCGTGGAATATACACCAATTGGTTGGAATCTCGGGTATGGTACTTTTCTTGCCTCATTGTTCTTGTAGACCCTAATGGGCACATTGTCTGCGTAAAACCTACACATCACACACATTAGCCGATTAAAAAATGAATATTTGTTTCATATTTTAATGCGCTAAACAGAACCATATCTTTGATAATTTGTTTTTCTTTGAACTTATAGCTAATGGTATTAAAAAAAATGAGATGTTTATAAAAGCATCTTCATTGGTAAAAAAATTTCATAGAGCTTTTACCAATATTTTAATTATAAATTATATCGGTAAATATGTTTAAAATTTTATTTTTTAAAAATATTAACTTTTAAGATTTTTAGTTAAGAATCGGTTCTTAAATTTTTTTCTTAAAACACATTTACCAATACAGTTTATATTTTTCTAATTTTAAAAACTCTAATCTTAAGAAACTTTTTTAAAACCTCCACTGCTATAAAAAAGTTAATACTTCCAAACAAATATGCTGTCTCTTTCAATCGCTTATGTATGGCCCATGGGCCGGCAAAATATTAAACCAATCATGCCTCTCGTGACAAAATGAAAAGACAAGAATAGTAGAACGAATCTTTTAGTACAAAACTATTGGTTAATATGTTACTGTTAAATCAACTATATGTTATATTTCTTTTGATAAACCATTCAGGGAAAGTTAGTAATAATTGTTGGTAGATTTAATTATTAATATACATAATAATGTGACTTACACAATACGCAGATGGTTCCACGAAATGGCGTATTCATGGAAATCACGTGAAGGGTCAAACTAGAGGTTAACTCTTTGCTCTCCATTACCTTTACCATGAGCACACATTGGTTTGTACTGTGTAAGGTTGTCCACTTCGGTTTCCTAGGAACTCGAAATCCAACTCGTCTCTTATGGAATCCGTATCTGAATTCATCTGCACAATTTAATCAAATATGTCATTCAATATTATGACCAAATTAAAGTTTTGAAATGCTGTAAGCAAACTTAAAAATATTTGTATATATTTAATTATGTAGAAGGCAGCGACAGTTCCGACCGAATCTCCAGGGATAAGTTTGATTTCATGCTCACGCGGCCGAACAAGTACTGCTTTTTCGAAGCGAATCCGCATCCTAAACAGAAGTTAACGAAAATAATAAAATATATGAAACTGAAAATCTATATTATGATTGATTGAATATAATTAGTTAAAACCTATATAGGTAAAAACCTGAGCTAGGGTCCAATTTGAGCTGAATGGCTCTTCCTCCATCGATTTGAGTTATACGAGCATCGGACCATGTGATCCTAAAGTCATCCTCAAACTTAGCCAGTCTACTCGAAACCGGCCGGTACAACGCTACAAATAAGCAGAAGCTTATCTAAAGAAAACATTTATTATTGAAGAAAAGAGTGGCACCACCATAATTGCTTGTATTTGAAGATTAACGAAGATCTTACGATGATGAGTTCGATTTTAATTAGAAGATCGAGGCCATAATTATAGAGAGACGCATGTGGGCAAATGTATGTATATAATTATTGTTTCATTGGGGAAGGTCTCATTTAGAGCCTAGCTTTTCAGTACAGCTAATCACTGATCGATCGTCTCAATGTTTTTGGACCTACCACTTTCTATTATTGTTGTTATTATTATGTTTTAATTCACTGAATATGTCTTGTTTTTTCCCCAAATCTAACTGTTCTTTCACTCTTTTCCATTATTGTTAGAATTGAACTGATTTCTTGCAGTTTCTGGTAAAAATACAATCACATTATTTAATGTCTTAAGATTAAAATTATACATTCAGTTGCTCACTAAAGTAAAGTATTATTATACGAAGAATTTTATAAAATTATACATTCAATTGCTCTATAAAGTAAAGTATTATTATACGAAGAATTTATAAAAACTGGACAGTATATCGTGATAAAAGTTAAAAATATTTGGTTGACTCTCAATGATTGAAGCAGAGGGATTTCCCAATGCAGCATATCTGAAAGGCACGGTGCGATCTCGGGCGGACACGTGTCATCGTTTTACTGTTCTACTATTCGTCGCAAAATTGTTACGATCGCATCTAAGATTCTTAGATTTTTCGTGATTTTTGTTGTTGTTGTACTTGTTACGCGGTCGTATCTTAGATTATAGTGTTTCTAAATAAAGTTCTTTTTCGTATTTTGTATCAAAATACAGAGAGGTTTCACACAATTGAATAATTGGATCATCAACAAGCGGGATGACAACTTTTTTTCTTTTCTTTTTGCCAATGTGAGATGATAAATTAGATTTGTAATTTTAATAGTTTGTTTTTCACATCTCTTGCTTGTTTGTATTTTTATTTAATTTTAGACGAGAAATTGTTTTTTAGTTGCTTTAATGAGAGACTTGAGAGTGGGTGTGAGGTATTTATGATTATGCATGAACATATTTTATCAAAAAAAAAAAAACATTCTAATATATTAAGTGAAAATATAAAATATGAAAGTTGTTAATGTGTAGAGGCGTGAGAGTAGGGATATGTCTATGTTTAATTTATGGATATCAGCTTTCATTTCCTTATCCACACCACACAAGTCGTGCTCGTTGAACAGTTCACATCTCTATTTTCATCAGTTCTTGCTCAATATTAGTCCGAGCCATCCATTTTCAAAACTTCAACCCAATTTCGTTTGTAACTTTGGATTGGTCGTTCGCTCTGAAGCGTAAGTAATAAAGTCTCAGTACTATCTCTTCTTAGCTCGATCAACTATACTTGGACAGATTTTGAACTCATCATATGGCTATAGTAAGCTACCATGTCTAACAATGTAACGCCTACTGGAATTTTTGCATGAAAACGATAGTCATCGAAACAATTTAATTCTAGTTAATGTGAAAGGACACACCCCATTAATGAACAAAGCCACATGGAATTAAGAACTATGGATAGGAAATTGACGGACTCCATAAATTTCAGAGAACAAAACTATATTTAACTCAAAGTTAATGTCATGTCTTTTGAATTATTTTACCTTTGCATTATATTTTCTGCTACCGACCCTTTTCATCCCTTTTGCCATCCATTTCTTTACTTGTTCATAATACTAACATAACACGGCCGAATACACACTAATAGTAGTTTTCTTTTCACCAACAGTAGATATGATAAACGCATTAAAAATGTCAATTTTCTGTGAATATCAATATTCTGCAGTCAATGCTAAAAGACAATTTTGCTATCCATTCGACAGTTGCTTTGTTTATAACACATATCTTCTAAACAAGGTATAATTCAATGATAAATAGTTTGGCTATTGATGAAATGTGACTTAAACCGAACTAAAGCATAGAAGAGGTTCTAATTTAAACCAAGCCTATTCCCATTAATTAGTGTTTTCTTTTGTAACTAGGTAGTCTCTAGGTTCCAGCCTTCTGATATGGTATTGGCTAAAAAACAAAAAACAAATCTCTTATAGTTCTGAGTTTATTTTCAAAATATATATGAAAACCGATTGATTTTTAAAAAAAGTGAAGTTCGTCTTTCATTTAAAAGTCTTCTCTTATCTATTTTTTCATCAATAAATTAGAAATTGTCCCTTGACTAACAATCTCAATGATCCAATCCAATTACCCAATTATGTAAAGCAATTTGGTTTAGTTTTTAAATCACGTCTAGAAATATACGTTTATTGGGTTTAGCTCATTTTGTGTTTACTATTCAAATTGGGAAAACAAAATTGCATGTATGGTATATGATATCTATTAATTATAAACTGCTAATCTGTTGGGTCTACATAAATTGAGAATAGGCCCATGATAGACTTTCTCGCATCTGGGCTTTCTTCCACATGGTTAAGAATAATCATGGATCGTGCTTTGTATGCCCAACAGAGAAAACTGAATAGGGTTGGTTGACAATTACTTACGAAGAAACCACTTTCTTTTCAAAATATTCAGAAACATGATCATCTCCAAATCGTATTACTTTAAAATTTTGAAAAAATGGGTTAGATTGTCAGGGTTCAGTTTTTATATTTTCGTTTAAAAGGTCCGTGTTTAAACTTCAACTAAAGAAAAATGTTTAATAGCGGTTAACTGGACATAGCCACTGAGGATATAATTGTTTTTATCATTGAAAAGAGAAATTGGGAAGAGTGAGCGAAACGTGTTTAGTGTTGACACAAATCTATAATATGAGTATTGAAATAATAATATATGACACATTATTATTTATGGAGTATAACTTTTGGTTAGAAGAATACGAAAAGGTATTGGTCGGTCAGGTGAGGTAGGGTCCCTTCTACTGCTCCAGTCAGTCTATTACCACAAGAAACCGCAGAAACCAGAACTCAAAAAGCAACTATATTTTTCAAAACAAAAAAAGATTGTGAAAAGAAAATTCTAATAGATATACTTTAGTAAAAAAAAATCAAATCGAAACAGCTGTGATGGAACGTCAGTTTCTGGTAAAAAGCCTTGAACAATTTTTTTGTGCTTACAGAAAATACTTAAATTCATTTATATTCTTTTTTCTGTGTATTGTATTTTCTCTTTTAATCTATAAAAAATCTATTAAAAAATCGTCTAATTTCATTTTTAACATTATTCTTCCGGCTTAAGTATTTAACATTTTAACTGTTCTTTTCTCGTAAAAATTAATCCTTCATCCTGCTCTTTGTACCTACGTAATTTCCTTTTCACCTGATTCTTGTTTTATTCGATTCTTGTAGACATACGTATCAAGCTATACATACACGTTGATAGAATCTGAGTACCGTTAATTATATATAGAGATTTTATTTTAAAATTTTATATTTATGTATATATTCAACATAATTATGGAGGCCCAAACCCTTTAACAAAAAATAATTATAGAGGTCCCGACATATTTTGTTTGTTTCTTATTTAAATACTGACTCTGTAATAGTGTTAATACATACTGTATCTTCGATGATGTGATGATACAAAAAAAAGTGTCCAATTTAAAGACATTATTATTTATGTCAACTCATATATAAAACGCTTACGAGCATATATATATATATCCGTGTGGGTAGTATGGTTTAGGAAAATTTTATTTGCCCTTGAGAGGGTTGTCACTTTCCTTATTCTTCTTTACGTACAAATCTTCCTCTACACATCAATACGCACAGAGAGAGTGAGTGAGAGAGAGAGAGAGTAGAAGAGATATAAAGTCTAATTGCTCCTGTAAACAGCAAGCCGATCTGGTGTCTGAAAATGGTGTGGAGCAGCAAAATGTCAAGCTTTCTACTGATTTTGCTGATTCTTAATTTGACCCATTTCAGTCTAATGACTAATGGTAAATGGGTCAATGTTACATTTCCATATTTTCAAACATAATTTCCAAATATCTTAATTCTTCTTTTACTTCTTATATCATTTTTTCAGGTAGACCAGAGCCAAACTCGGTCGAATTCACTACGGTAAACTTTTCAACTCCTTTGTTTTTCTTTTGTTTCTTCTAATCAAATTGGTTTTAAAAGTCTATAATCTGGAACAGAGAGGAGATCAAGATGAAAAGATGATGATGAGAGGTCTGATAGGATCAAGACCACCAAGATGTGAGAGAGTGAGATGTCGTTCTTGTGGTCATTGTGAAGCAATTCAAGTTCCTACAAATCCTCAAACAAAGCTTCACTCTCCTTCTTCTTTTTCTTCCTCTGAGGTTATCGATCTTGAGTACATTAGAGGAGACGATAATTCTAACTACAAACCCATGAGCTGGAAATGCAAATGTGGTAACTCTATCTACAATCCTTGAAGACATTTCTTTAATTTTTATCGACAATTTATCCTTTTTTAATTTCAAATTCTAAAACCTCTGTGTAAATATTCATATGTTAGTTATAGTCTTCAGAGTGTCTGGTAATTCTGCGTTATTATTGATTCTGATGATGTTGTTTAACAAAAACAGAGAGATGAATAAAATTTTACTTTATCCAAAACAATTTGTTATAATTTTACAAATTGTGAAAGTAAAATCTTTTAAAAATCGAGAAGTGATATATATTAAACGCATCGAAACAGAACGCACGGAAACCTATTTTCAAGACGATTCTGACAAATACCATTTTTATGGATGAAAGTTACATCACACACGTACGTATGCATCTAGATCCATATGAGACATGTATGGAAATATATTTGGTTTAATAGAAAGACAAATATACGTTTGATACATATATATCCACTAGACTATGGACAAAAAAATCAGCCGTTTTGCTGTCGTTTCATCAAACGTCGCCGTTTTTACGTTTATGTCATTCACATTGGATTTTGGGTTTGTACTTTGTTTTAAAAAAATATTAATTTAATTTGTGACCAAAGGTGTTTTTCTGTGTCCTAGTACTTGTTCGAGTAGAGTTCTCGTTGGGGGTTATTACATCTTTTTAAAAAAATTTGAAAAACAGCAACAAAATCAAAACCAAACCTGTACCGACTCTGAATTAATATATAATAATACATTTGTGTAATTTAAAAAAAACTGAACCCACTGGCCATATTCTATTCTGTTAAAATTAATACAGTCCTTATATTTTCCAAACCGAAAACTACAAAGAAACAATTGAAACCTAACCGGAAATTGAAACCAAACACTCAGTTTAAAAAAGGATAAAACTTACATAGTACATTTTACGGTAAATGCAGAACAGTAGAAAGAAATGATGTCTGATAGGTATTAAAATGTAATATTACCAAATGATGACAGTATGTATAGCAATCAAGATATCTACTTATAGCCAATGATCAATTTCTACTTAAGGCAATTATTTAGTCTTAGTCATATTATTCGGGATATAAACTTGTTGAGATTAATATGAGATTGGACAAAGCCTATTATTCATAAAGAAAATTCAAGAGTGTGAGTTGATGGGATTGATCACATGAGGAGGGGAAGTGACAAAACATAAGAGAAGATATGTGTCTTTGTGTGGGGTTTACTAATTTCACAAATCAAGCAAAGCAAATAGTCTTGATTCTCTCTACTGTTCTTCCTCTCAATGACTTTACTTCCCTCTTTTTCTGTTTTCATTTCATTTAATTACTTAATAATGTACTTCAAATTACAAAAAAATCCTTATTTTGGAATTTGGTGGCGACTCAACTGTCAATCAAAGTCGGTACACTGCCACAATGCCACTGCTTGAACTAATCTTCTCAACGACCAGACCGCTCCAAATATTTTATATAACATATTTTAAAATTATTCATTGTATATTTCATTTAGATTCATTGTAAACAAAACTTCTTAATAACCGATCCTTTGGTTTTAATGATTAAATTTTCTATCACTCAAATATTTTAATATTTGTGTACCGACAGATCTCAAAACGCTAGTAAAAAAGTTTTTGAATTTGAGAAAAAAATGCGTTTTGTTTGCAGGCGATTGATTGCACATTGTCGCACGATCGATAAAACCATTAAAAGCAAAGTGACAAAATGAAAAAAACTCAAAAGATGAAACAACAAAAAAAGAAGAAAGATGAGAGTTCCAAAGCAAAAATATTTTGGCCATTCCGATCTCTTTGTTTCTGCTTCTTACCGTTTACTTAACTGTTTTTTAATCTCTTCTCTGTTGCATCACTTCCTTGGGACTATGGAAGCAATTTAAAAAGTGAAGTATTAGGACAAAAGAAAAAAGGCTTAGAGATTTAGCCATTGAATAGAATCGTTAAAGCACAGAGTTGACAAGGTACAATCACATGGAGGCATTTTGGACATATCCATGATCTGTTTCAGTAATCTACTTGACGTCCATCGCTCCATACCTCATTCATTGTTGTTGTTCGACCCAGGCCTTTGTTCATAATAATATTGTATATATATGAGATGGTTAGTATATTTCTTGTTTCGTTTTAAAACAAATATGATTAACCCTCTGCAGCCGTATCACATCATTACTACATTACGTAAAAGCAAGAGTCCACATTTTGAAGTCTAGTGGTATTTCTAAAAAATTACCATGTTTCTATATCCGGATTTATATCTAGTATTTTACACGATATGGTTTAAATATTGCTACTTGTTTAAAACATTTTTCTTTATATATAGAATATTGCAGAGAATAGTTATTTTCACAGAGTTGAAGACAAAACTTACAGGGACAAAAAGTGGAGGAGATTCCAATGGTCCAATACAGATTCTGGAAAGTGGATATGAATATATGTATGTACACGCAATAGCTACTACATCTCAAAATGTTTTTTTTTTGTCAATATCTCAAATGTTTTATGCACTAATATTTAAATAAATTCCCGAGTCTACGTTATTAGTGGATACATATGTAGTTAGTTTTAAATGTAACATCCACACATACCATGATAACACTTGGAATTTATGGTAAAACCACTACTACTATGACATTCGTACCATTAGACCATCATATGGATGATAGTTCAGGTCATTTTACATGTCCAACACTGTGATCATTTTAAATTGGACTATCTACAATTATATGTATGAAAAGTACGAGGTACTCGATGAGTACGTACATGGTTTAAAGCTTACACGGGTTGGGAATTTTAAAAGAGCTATGATGGGTTCTATAAATTCGTTGAAAGCTTACAATAGATGGAGCAAAGAAAGCATGCATGCCTCAAGTACTATAATAACACTTCGATGAAAAGTCATTAAGGCTTTAACAGAATATGAGTAATAAATAAATAATTTGGTTAGGTTGAACCGTTGAAGCAACCGAGAAATGGTTTTTTCTTTTTTTCCTGAATTGACAAAAGTTTTCTGAATATTAATTAAAATTTTTAGATTTCCATAATTGTACTTTTGTCCAGTTAATCCATTTCCAACAAATCGGTAATGCTTTTTTTTTTTTAACGAATCCGCAATTGTTTCCGACATAATGTTTTATCTAATGTTGGGTATCCGTTTTTATCCTAGGGTTAGTCGGATAATATGACAAAGAAAAACAATTTGATGCTGAATTGTAAATTAATTACAATAATACACCAGTCTAAAACTATAACTTTGTGTGGGTCGAGGAATTAGGCAATTGTTAGGGCACTTTCATGGGGACTATTTTCGCCTTGATGAAGAGACTCCTTGCATACAAACGTCAATGCGGGCTGAAACTTGCAGTACAATCTGGTCTGGTCCTTTAATTTACTGGTTAGTGTTAGAAGTTTTTAATCCAAATATTAAATGAGTTAGACAAAAAAATGTAAGCACTATATAAATGTAAAACAACTTTATATTAATATCTATATATGTATGTATATATATCATTTATAAAATGGCCAGTATGCCCTGTTATCAAAACTCAAAGGAAACAAAACCCGGTTGATTAGGATTACGAAATTCCGAGTAGCAACTTTTGAAGACCATATTGGCCCAACATGGCAAAACGTCAAACTCTATTTATGCTTGTCTAGTTTCTAGGTATTAAAAGAAAATAGATTATTTTTAGAGATATCTAATCTATTTAATAGATCTTTAGGTGCATTGTTTCTTATCATTGGAAACAATTATAACTTTCTAGATCTGTTTGTTTAAAATTCTGTAGTTGATCCTGTATGTATATGGTTGTAGTGTGGTATAATATATAATAAACAATCAGTTTGAAGGCAAACAAAAAAAACTATTTAATATATCTAATATATATACTTCTTTGTTTAACAAAAAAGCAAAATATATATACCTCCGACGTCGTCTTGAGTCAATGGAAGTCCGATGTCGTCTTCAGTCAACTATAGTCTATAGAGGTCGACGTCGGGTTGAAGTCCTCGTCCGAAAAAAAGATTTGTGAAACGCTGTCGTTTCGTAGTCAAGCTACAGATATGTTTGCTCCAATAAGTATTTCCAAGTAAATTTTCACTTTCGCTGTGTGTAATTTTGTTTGTAATAAAAGGGAAGCACGATTTTAAGTAGCAATTTTACGGGAACTCTACTCTTCTTCAGATCCAAGAAGAACTCGCTACTCTCTGCGTTCACACTCTTTCTTTGATCTTTGATTCTTTCATCTTCGCATTTATCACCAAGAACCGAATCAGAAATTGTAATTTGCTCATTCAACTTCTGAATTTTTCCAGGTAACGCAAGTTTTTCTTTTCGATTTTTCCGCAGTTTTGTTCATATTCTTAGAATTTAGGTATATTTTTTGATTGTTGTATTAATCGGTTTGAATGATTTTGGGGATTTTCGATTCCATCTGATTTGTTGTTTTGTTCTTCCAATACGGATTCCGAATTTGGTTTCAATTTCATTGATGATCTCTGAGAAATTTGGGGTTTTGATTCGAATTAGGTTTTTATTTGGAAGTAAGGAAGAAGAAGAAGAAGAATGGTGAGAACGCCACGAAGAGGGCAGAGATCAAAGGGAATTAAAGTGAAGCATTGTGTTCAGTTGACTCTATTGCTTGGTGTGGGAATATGGCTGATTTATCAAATGAAGCCTTCTCATGAGAAGAAATCTGAGTTTGAGGAAAGTGCAAAGCTTGTTGTTGGGAATGAAGTTGTTAAGCTTGGAAGGAAAGATCTTAACCCAAGAGTTGTGGAGACGACGAAAGATGTGAAGGAGGAGGAAGTGGAAGATGAAGGGAGCAAGAATGAGGAGAGTTTTAATGGAGGAGACTTAGGTAGTGATGATAAGTTTGGTAAAGAGAATGGTGATGAGATTGTAGAGAGGGAGGAGGAGAGAGGAGAGGAGAAAGTGATGGAAGGGATTAGTGAGAAGGAAATCGATGGTACTGGGAATGAAGAAAGTAATGAGGAGTTAAACAATGGAGAAAACGAGAAGGTGATTGATGAGAATGAAGGTGGGAATGAGATAAGTAATGAAGAAGCTAGAGAGAAGAATTACAAAGGAGATGATGCGTCGAGTGAGGTGGTGCATGAGATAGAGGAGAAGAATGGTGGAAGGATTGAAATTGAGGAAGAAAGTAAATCTAATAGTACTGAGAGTGTCAGTTTCCATGAAGAGGAGTCAGGTCCTAAGACTGAAGAATTGGAAGGTTCTGTTATTAAAGAAGTTTCTTCGAACAAAACTGAGGACAATGGGGAGATTGGTAGTGGTGATGGTGAGCAACAGGAGACAAAGAATGAGTCAGATTCAAAGAATGGTGAGAAGTCAGAATCAGAGGAGAACACTGGTTCTTCCCGAGGTAACAAGTCTGATGAGACAAAGACTGAGAGTCAGAATGTGGTGCTGGAGACTGGTTTCTCTGATTCTAATGGTGAAATGCCTGAGACTAACCAGTCAATTTCCAATGCTACTAAAAATACAGTATCTACTGAAAAGACCAGCTATGGAGATGAGAGTGGGAAGTCCACTGGTTATCAAGAAACGAAAAGCGAAGAAGACGGGAATGAAAAGGTACAATCTTCTGAAGAGGAAAGGAAAGACAAAGAATCTGAGAAGAAGGAGAGAGAAGAGTCCTCGTCCCAAGAGGAAAGTAAAGAGGAAGAGCCCGAGAATCAGAAAGAGTCTTCAATCCACGAGGAAAGTAAAGAGGAAGAATCTGAGAAAAAGGAGGAAAAAGAGTTTTCATCTCAAGAGGAGAATGAAAACCAAGAAACTGAGAAAACGGAGAAAGTAGAGTCTTCGTCCCAAGAGAAGAATGAGAACCAAGAAACCATAAAAAGAGAGAAAGAAGAGTCTTCAGAATCTCAGGAAAAGGAAAATGCCAACAGTGAAAAGAAGATTGAACAGGTGGAATCGACAAACACAGAGGAGAAGAGTGACGCACAAAAAACTGATGAAAGCAAGAGTGAATCTGGCAACGAGCAAAGCAAGTCAGATTCTGATGAAAAGGAAACAGGGGATGATACTTCAAAAACAGAGTCAGAGAAAGAGGAAAACAACAAAAGTGGGGAAACAGAGGAGACCCAAAACGATCAAGAACAGGCCAAGTCCACTTTGGATTATAGTCTCCCTCAAGATGGTAAGGATGCTCGGACAGATCTAAAAACACTTCCCGAATCCATCAATGGATTGACCAACGACAAAGTTGCTACTGAGTGATGTTCATAGAGGAGAGAACTTGTCATGTATCGTATGCATATTTCATATTTAGAGAAGCGAAGTTTTCATGTATTTGATGCATATTCTATGCTTTTCCATCATATGACGGTTCTTAAGCCCCATCCATAGTATTGAGTTTATGATAGTAATCAATCCATACTCATATTTCCAGTTCTGTCTGTCTCTTAAAATAAAGAAATTCCTTTTTATTGAGAATGAATCACAAGAGATTTGAAGGAAACATAAGTCTTTGATAATAACCAAAAGAAATTCTTATTTCGTAACAAAAGAAAGGAGATTGGAGTAGCAAAACAAACGTTAAACAACAAATACAGTAAAGCATTTAGCCTTTCAAATGAACGAAGAAGACATTATTGTGAAGACGTAAGACTCAGTGCCCTTCGTTGTGCTTTATTTCAAACAGACCATCTGGACCTGAGAATCAAGAAAAATGAAAGCATGGATTCAGAAACCTGTCAACGGATTTGGAAAAACGATTTTAAAGATAATATCTGATGAACTCTAAAGGTTGTGTTTAGGATAACCAATGAGAAAAGAGACATCCTTTGTGTCAATTAAAGAGTATCATCATCAAGAAATTACAAAACAGTAAGTAAGACGGAAGATAGACACAAAGGAAAGGCATACACACCCCAAGGAAACTCCTTGTTGCGGATGTGCATATACGGATAGGCCTGCCAAAATTGGAAACGAAGGTTAAAGAAAGCTCGAGGGACTAAAATTACAAAGCAGAATGAATCAGAAAAAAAGGCGAAATAGTAGTAGCTTAGCTTCATTATCATTTCTGTATTTAGAGGTGTGATAATACTCAAAAGGTAAGAGGAATATTTAAGATTCAAAATCCAAAGTCAATGAAAGTGATGTAAGATAAGCTTACAGGAGGGTCCTCGCCGTGATGATGGCCTTTGGATAAAACATAGACAGCTAGCGCAGTGCAACTAGCAATTCCTAGATATGTTATCTTCTCCCACTTGGCAGCTTCGTCTGTACAAAATTCAAAGAAACTTTGATGAATAAACAATAGCTATGGTGTATTCGAAATCGAATCCAAATTGACCAATCGATCTACCAAATTAATTCCAAAGAATCGGAATTCGAATCAGAAAAATCATATTGAGAGCTAGGAAATCCGATAATCATCAGTATAGAGAAAGAGTCTAGAAATCATTGAGAACAATCTACAAAAACCTAGATCGCATTTGCAAAGGAGAGAAGAAAAATTACAAGCATCGTCATGGCCAGCGGAAGATGAAAATCTTCGCTTAGGTGCAACAGATGTCCTCGGAGCTGCGCTAATCGTTGCTCGTGAAAGAGCTGAACGTACAACCGCCGTCGCCATTTGCCGGTCTCTCTTCTCTCTCTCTCGAAAAATGTTGTGAAAAGGGATGTGCGAATGCAGGTACTCACTACTAAACCAACATAACTTAAAAAAGCCCAATGGGCCTTTCTTCTTTTTTTTTTCAGTTCATTGCCCATTAAATTAAATACTTAAAAGAAAATTCCCACCCAAAAACCTTCGCCGATTGCTCCTCCTCCACGACGTCGCGTTTCATCTACTTGAACCGCCAGGACTATACTTTCCTCCTCCGTCGAGGCGTCAGCCAACTCCGCTTACAAACCACTGCGTCTAGCCAGGGCTGCACTCTCTCCATTCGCTCATCTTCTTCTGCGATTCCATTTCCAGGTTTAAACTAAACCTTTTTGACCTAATTGAGCTTGACATCGATGGACAAAGAGCGGTTTTGATTGGAAGGAGTAACATTGTTGGTATGCCAGCTGCTCTGTTACTGCAGGTAAATGATACTTTCATTCGATAATTTTAGTCGCATCTTTGGTCTTTATCGGTGTGTTTTGTAAATGTAGAGGGAGGATGCAACGGTTATCATTATCCATTCAAGAACCAAGAACCCTGAAGAAATCGTAAGAGAAGCTGATACCTTAATCTCAGCTGTTGGACAACCAAACATGGTTAGAGGAAACTGGATTAAACCGGGCGCAGTTATCATTGATGTTGGGATTAATCCTGTTGAGGTGAGTGAACGATATTTTTGACATTATGGTAGTGGTGTAATGCTGTTATATTAATCAATCTAATATGTAATAATCATATGTGATAATATACTATGAACTGCAGGATCCACATGCTCCACGTGGCTATCGATTGGTTGGAGACATTTGCTATGAGGAGGCTTGTGAAGTTGCATCAGCCATCACGCCTGTTCCTTTTGGTGTAGGACCAATGGCCATAGCCATGCTTCTATCCAACACTCTAATCTCAGCTAAGATAATTCACAGCTTGCACTGACCTTTAAAGCTTTGGAATTAACTAATCGTAACTCTGCTTTTTGAAGCCAATAGTTTCAGGGACCTTAATAGGAGTTTTGTACCCATAGTTAGCAGATACAGTTGGTTTTGTAATTTTGTTTCATGGGTTGAAATTTGGGTTATAAAACTCGAGGTTTTACTATAAATTTTTTTTCAAATTTAAGGAAACAAATTAACCATGGAAAAAAAACACCAATGATCATCAGCATCATCGGCTTTCGAAATCTTGTTTGCCGCAAACAGCAAGGAAAAGAGCTCCTGCAGCAGATCCACCATGAGAATGGTCTGATAACTCATCACCGAGCATTTTCCAAACACTACTATGAAGGTAATTTCTAAAGACCCTATAGTGATCATACAATCCTCCTTCAACTATCACAATGCTCATCTTCTTCTCTAACCTTCCCAGCTTCTTTATCATCCCAACTATTCCTGCTCCCGCCACACGAGCTGCTCTTTCTGCTACTAAATCACAAACTTCAACCACCACTTCTCTCGCTGCAACACCTGAGTTCACACAAGAATAAGTTTTCTAACTAGGTGGGTCTTATGAGACTTGCACCCAAAACTTCCTTGAGCTTTCTGTTTACAATCTCCCGATCTTCGGATATACCTTGATGCATTGCAGCCATATCTGACGACCTGAACACGCAGGAAAAATCCAACGACTCTCCTTCTTGATCTATTTATATCAAAATCTCAGAAGATATATAGTAAAGGTACCATAAAATGTAAGGAACCATAAGTTTTGGAGGCGATGTATCTCCAAAGAGAGCAGATTCTTCAGACATTCTTAGCAACACTCTTCTCACTATCTCCCTTAAGTATCCTCCGGACACCATCTTCTCAAATACCTTAAAACAGAGGAAATCCAAAAATCTCAAAAAACAAATTTGTAGGGAAAGAAACTAGGAAAACTTATCGATATGTGCGGTTACTCTACTTCCAAGGTTTCAGCTTTCCGCGTCAAGAGCAGCATCATATTCGGTTAGAGGAAGATGACAAGATCTGAATTCTCCCCACTCTGTGCTAATAACCTACAATCTCATAATGTACAATCACTTAAACATACCTTTTCCAAGCTCAATGATATTGGATCAAATATGTTGAAAGTATCTTAAACATACGATCTCTTGTGACTCGGGTCTTGTGGATTTCCACTTCGAAATCTCTTGAACTTATGATAGTACCTTCCTCCAGCCAACTCTCCTATTGTGTTATCTACCTGATCTCAATACCAAGATTCTCATTAGATCATATATAGAAAAAAACCGAGATTATTCTTTATTGCTTACCAATGTAGTATTCATCCAAATTTTCAGGCCATATCTTTCAAGTGATTCATTCATATCATTCACAAACTCCTTCAAATCAGTATCGTCATCACCATCTGCTAAACTCTTCCTCTGTATCCTCGAGACTGAACCTGCACATTCTGCTCAACAGAGCGAGTCAGCGTAAACCCGAGATTCTTCACTTCCTCTGTTTCTTCACCAGGATTCATCCCAAGAAATTTAACTAGCTCCAACGATATGAAATCGCACAGCTCCTAAATCCACAAAAACTTTAGCTTTTTAAGTAACCTAACGTGTGATCCAAGAAATCGTGTATCTATATATATAATATACCTTGAAAGAGCCGTTTAACACATCGACAGGGATCGGAATCTCCTGCTTCTGTACATCAGAAAGAGGCTCTTCGTTACCATCTAACGTCCCACGTAACAGTAGAAGTTCCTTGCCTCTCAAGTTAACTGCATAGTGGATTCCTTTCTCATCTCTACAATTTAAACACCGTTAATTAACGATCATCTACTTACTCTGCGTAAAACAGAGGATTTTAATTTTGGATTTTTTTACCCGGAAGGGAGAGAACCGGCGAATGAAACAACCATGTTGAGGGAACAACAACTCTCGGCGGCCGCAGCGGCGAGCGAGGCGGTCATGTCGGCGACGAAGGCGTCCGCCACCTCCCAGAGCTTGGAGACAGGCGTGGCGCATTCTCTAGCGAATTTTCTTAAAATCCTCTGCGTCTGTTTCTGTCGTCGCTCCTTCCTCCGAATCTACCGACCCGTTAGTACAGCAGCTGCAACTGCCGTAACTGTTGCAGCCGTCACGGCCACAACCACCTCTTTCCTGGTCATTTTTTCTATAGAGTTTTTTATACCGATCTCCGATCATGACAGTAACGATTCCACGAAGATAAGGTGCGTTTTCTTGTTAGCATGTTTTGCGTATCAAGTTGAACTATTCAACTTTTTTTTCTTCTACTTTTTTTTTCTATACCAAGAAAATTTTGTTTAGTAATTTTGTTTTCGGATTATCAGGATGAAAATAAATTTCTTGTTTTTTTTTTGGCTCGGTTGGGTGTGGAGTAATTTTCGTTTGGCTCTGTTAAAGTATAAAATAACCAAAGTATAGCTCACTGCGTATATATATTTTTGCCTACAACTTATTATATTTAATTAAGTTTTATAATTAGCTAAAATTATTTCAAGAATTTGGATTTACGCAGTTATACATACATATATATATATATATATTGGTTAAATGATATACTCAGTCATATTGGTTACTTCGGCTAAATTTGGATTTTCGGTTTGTGAGTGATAAATATATTAAAATTTGGTAGTAACATAAAAATTGTAACCATGCGCCATCATAAAAAAAGAAAAAAAAATGTCCAAATAAAAGTAGAGGGTGATTATTGGTTTATGATTCAAATTAGGATCGCTGTCAAAGTATAATTAAATATACCATTTGTCTATTTTTGAATTGGGACCCAAAAATTTAATGATATAAGAGCGGCGCGAGACCAATACCTCCAATCTGGTTCGATAAAAACGAAGTAATACAACAAATGAAAGTCTTATGTACCTGACGAAATCCTCATTAGGTCCCCAATGTCCATCTGAAACAAATTTAATCTATCATTAAAAAACGTTTTTGCATATTATAATCATATCGTCATTTGCTTTCTTTTTCATAAACAAAGAACACAAGTGGCCCAGTGGTCGTTGAGAAATTAATGAATAAAACCACCATAGGTTATGGGGTTAATTACGTGCACGTGACGTCACGTGATGTAGTACACATGGTGCGATTCCTGTGATTTGTCGTACTAATCCCGTAGAGGCTTCGAGGCGCCTGGAATGGATCATTTCAACTTTTGAATGGAACGACACTCAGCTATAAAAGATTATAAAGGTACATATAGAAGTAAATTAATGAAAATTAGAAATATTTGTAATATGCGTAGAAGTAACTGATTTATATTAGAAATTATATAATAAGTGATTCTAGAACAGCAAAAAATATTAGTCTTTTATATTGAAAATATGAAATTATACTTTGAAATTTTTTTTGGCAAAACTACTTCTAGATTGAAATGGCCATGGAATTAATTTTGAAATTTTTATTGGAAAGTGAATATAGTGTCATAAAAACAAAATGTTCATTTATTTATTGAATAGTATGATTATGACCATGCACGTTACTAGCTTCAAGTTATACATGTTATTAATTGTTTAAGAGTAATACATAGAGTAAGGTCACCCCGTTTCACATTCTCGAATAAATTTTGGAAATTCCCACGTATTGAATTTCATTTTTATATATATATTCCAAAAAATAGAATTTCCCCCATTTTCCAACGTATAACGTATTTTTGTTATTATTTCATTAATGGAAAAGGATTGGCTACATCAGTACGTTGTATATTATAGAGCGAGAGTCGTCATGCCATGTCGTGTAGATGTCGACTTTGAGACTATATATAAATAGAGAGGATAATGAATTATATAGCGTTTTGTGAATGGTAATTGGATTACGTATTTGAAAGCAACAAGAATCGCATGATGCTTGTGGTTCTTTTTTACAGCTTACCATTGCAACTGCTTACTCCTTTTCTTACAGTTTACTGCGACGGATTAGCTACCAAAAATTCGTTTTCTGACTATAAATTAGCATCATCTATCGTGCCACGCCTAATTTGACCGGCGTATGTGTGGTCAACACAAATTCTAATGAACGGGAAAGAAGAAGAGGCAGCGAGAATCTTGAGATATAAGAGAATGGATCAACAATCAAACTCACTCATTCAAATATATGAAGAATATATTTAATATTCTCTAATTAATGCAACCAATAAGTTCTACGGATAGGTAAGTAACTTTAAACAACATTGATGAGACGCATTTTCTTTCTAATGACTTTCACATTTCGTGTTTGGTTGAAAGATTCTCTCTCTATAGTCTTAGATCGACCAAAAAACACTAGACTATAATATATATTAGGATATATGATGCAACAGTTACGGTTTGCTATTGCGATCTGGACAGGATATGCCGTCCAAAAATATTCATATGATCGATCAGGAAAAATCTCGACGGTGCGTCATACAAGGTTCTTGTTATATTAGATTTTATTATCATATAATCATAAAAGTACATCTTAACGAAGTATTGGTAAGAGTACTTCGTCATTGAGTTGAACCACTCTTTTCCATTGCTGTTGACAAATAATTTATCACTTGTTATTTAAAAAGAAAACTATTGCCAAATCGTTGATCATCAAATTTTATGTTGCTTACTTGTGTTGCTATATACTATGTTACCGTCTGAATTCAATATGGTTTATATATATATATATATACAACATTTACCTACTTTGATTTTTATGAATAAAATTTCCTTTTTAGGTTTAAGTTTTATAGATTAGAGGAAATTAAGTTAATATACTTTTTTCAGTACAAAACATATTAAATTTGGTCCAAATAAAACGTTAAGTGAAAAGTAAACAAAAATGGCTACATAATATAATTAAACCTAAGGCAAATTCTAATTAAACCTAAGGCAAATCATTATATATATATATATATTAGATATATATAATGCAACCAAGAATCTACAAAATTTAAAAAATATCGCACGTTTTTAATTGAATTTAATAACTTGTATGTATCTGGTGACGCGGTTCTTAAGGAATACCCGTTATTTGTTTATTCTTGTTTCACCCTTTCTTTCTATTTTTTGTCAAAGTATTCTTTTCACTCTTTCTTCAGAAATAATGTAAAATTAATCATTTGATGGGAACTGGAAGTAGAAAACTTGAATCAAAATAGTTGTTCTAGTATTAAAAAAACAGAGAGGTGAGGTGACGAAACAAAAACACATTTAGTTTTCAGGTAATGGAAACACATTTAGTTTTTTACAGCGACCCAAATTCCATGAAACACGTGAATTGGATATAGTGAACTATAAAATGTTTTGAATCGTAAACTATGAAGAGTTATGTCATAGTCTTTTTTTTTGTTGGTGAAAAATTATGTAAAAGTCTTTTAAAATATAATTACCACTAACGAAAACCTTTGTCATGTTATTTTAGTTCTTATGAGAATTTTATTTGCGGGTATACAGCTTAAATTAAGGATGTTTTCTTTTTTCCTGCTATTTTAGTGTTTTTTGGTCCACCATAGAAACTTTAAATAGAAAGGAAATCCAAATTTAATAGATTCCAATGATTAGTTTAAATATCCGCATCAAAATTTTCAAGTTATAATTTAAATATATTGATTTTTAAAATTATATTCAATTTTACTGTGGAGCATATATTCTGTAATAATATCCTATAACTAAAGAAACAAAAGTTTATGGAAGGTTCTTACGATTGTAAAAAAGTAATTTGAATTGAGTTGTAGGATGACATCTCTAATCTCTCTCTCTTTTATCTGTGAAATGTGAAACCACAATTGTTTCATTTTTGGAATTTCTAATTTGATATTTTGTTATAACTGAAAGAAAGAGAAGGATAGTTACCCACTTTCCTAGTTTAACGATTTATTAATATTCTATGATTATCTCTTGTTGTCCTAACACGGAAGGAAAGACTTGGTCGTCTTGTCGCATTCCTTGACTTAAGTATCCAGTTGATCACATATGTATTTCAAGAGCGCTAAATCATCCCAAAAAGTAGCACAAACTTTAGTAATTTGATGTACAATTGGAAAGAAAAACAAAAGAGAAGACACATAATACAATATGAAGGGAAGTAAAATCAACATTGAGTTATAACAAACGAAAGTGCTTTATATCTTCAGAAATTCATCCAGTAATAGGAAAAGGGAGAAAAATGAAAGCGAAATATAGAGACGACAAATTTATGATTCTTCGATATATATGTTCAACTAGATCCCCAACAGAGAAATGAATGATTAGCATGAAACTTAAAACAATCACATGAACTTCGATAAAGCAGACCTCAAGCTCTTTACAACATCCATGAGTGTAATGTCGAAATCACTTTCTTTCTGCAAAGAAACATTAAGCGATGTTACTCTAAAATCAAGAACAAGTTGTTCGTTTATATATGTGTGCGCCTGAATATACATATATACCTTAGCTATAATGGTGATATCAAGAGTTGGTCCAAATGGCAATACACTTGAGTTAGTTATTGAGAAACGAAATTTCTCAATCTCGGCCATAATCTTGGCAATATGAGCCTTTTGCTTCTCGCAAAGGATCTTGATTAGAACATCTTTATCCGAGAATCGTACTTCGATCTCGGGAAGATCCAAGCCGGAGTAGCCATCTTCACAAGAAGAAGAAGAAGAAGAAGAAGAAGATGATGATTGATTAATATCGTCCAAGATCAGCTTAGACTTCTTGACAAGAACCATTGATTCCAATCTTCTTTCTTTCTTCTGTTCCTCAAACTCTCCAACTCTTTCTTGGAGATACTTTATATGCTTTAGTGCATCTCCCAATACAGAAGCCTTGTCCATCTATGAACACAAGTTAAATAAAATTGCACACACATATAGATTCAACAGAAATGTTTTTTTTTTGGGATAAATATAGAAGGGAGATTTGATGTGGTATGTACCTTTTTCAAGCCAGGAACTAGAGCGGAAAGAGCTACAAATCTTTGAGTAAGCTTCTCTCTACGTTTTCTTTCTGCAATTATGTGATCTTGAGCATTGGAGTGGCTTCTAGAAAAAGGCTGAGCCCTCTTGGTTCCTTTTCGATTAATCGGCTGATCACTCTTCCAGTGTGGTGGCACTTCAGTCTCTACCGTGGGGCTAAAAATTGAGTTTAGATAGGTGGAAGAGTACTCATGATCCATAAAATTTGAACTGGCATTTTCGAAAGAGAGAATTCTGGAGGAAGGCTGTTGATGAAGATGACCCTTTGAATGAGGAGGAATAGGAAAAAGAGGTAGTGGTGGTGGCAATTTTGGTAATATATAAGTAGTCTTAAGGATCTTTGATGGTTTCTTTTCAACCAAATCATCACAAGAAGGATCAGTGTTGGTCGAGAAAGAGTGTGGAAGAGTGTATTGAGCTTCATGGACCTCTCCCATTATTGAGTTCAAGTGAAATTGTTGAAATATGTTATTTTCTTCTATTTCCTATATATATGACACACACACAAAAATGAAACAAACAGTATCAGATGACAACATATATATATTTGTATGTGAATATAGTACCTGTTCAGAAAACCATCTTGTGGACGATAATATATTCATTGATGTTGCTTCTTATCTGAAAATGGTATAATTGTGCAATAAGAACATTAGTGTATAATTTATAAACAAGAAATTGTAAAGAAAGTAAACTAGTAGATCTTGGGTTGTTCAAATGCTGGATTTGACGTATAAAATGTAAGTAAAACTAGTAGATCTGGGGTTATTCAAATGCCTGATTTGACGTATAAAAACTCAATATCAAGAAACAATAATAAGTGGTGTGATTTTTTTTCTTGAATTCTAAATAAATGAGAAATTAATTGGTGTAGCCCTAGAAAATTAGATGTTGTTGTGTACCCAGAATTTTTATTTTTTTGAAGAAAGTTGAAATTGAAACTCACCTTCTTCTTGGAGAGAGATAGAGACAGATTGGAATTTGTGTGTGAGAACAGTTGAAGGCATACATATAGATAAGCACGCATATATGGAGTAATTTGCACGTGTAAATGGCAATAACTCTACTATATAATATTCCATTTTCTCCAAGTTTTTGGGCGTTTGTTGTCAAAATCTCATAAGCAAAACTTTTTCAAACTTGTATATGTCAAAATAGTTTGTAATATAATTCTGTTGTGCTAAAACAAATATCTTTTTTGTATATTTAAATCATTTATTTATTTGATTGATCTAAATGTCAAAACTATACATATACAGATATACTTCAAATTATGTAACTTTAGTACTGTTTGATCTTATTTCATCTATCAACCTTTTAGTAACATAGTTTTAGGAGAAGATTCTAAAAGATAGACGCTTTCACAATTTTATTTTTAACTAAGGATTATTTATGTTATAATTTCACATCCTACAGATTTATGTTCGACAATAAATTATAAAATACTCTATTTTAAGAATTAGCTCATTTTAAACGGTGTCGATTAGACTGATGATATCAACTACATTTGTACTATATTGATGTAGAATTGGCTCATTTTATTGACTACAACTATTGCAACTATTTAGAACCTAAACAATATTTGTAGTAGAAAAAAAAAGAAACACATAAATTTTAAGTTAACTTCAAAAAACAAACTTATGTGCATGTAGCAGAAAGAAAAACTGAAACGTAATTCTATAGTACAACCAAGATGACCAAAATGTTATACAACCTCCTTATGATTTATTGGATTTATAAAAACTCTTACAAACCTATTTATATTTACATATTTTCCAAAGAAAAGAAATTACCATACAATGAGATATAACCTATTTACCCTTTATAATAGTGTTTTCATCATCTAGATTCAAACATTTATAATCTATGCATGTTGTAAAAAAATAAAAATAAAGCTATAGAAAGGGAATTATAAAAGCCTCCATGATTAATTTTCTAACATTTTCATGATAAAAAAAGATAGACAGAAGAGGACAGGGAAACTCTTCATTAGTCCAGAGCAAATGGTGGGTCCAATTGTATATAGTCTAAATTTGTAGACCAATATTTATTAGTTGGTACTTTTGTTATGCAAAGTAAATGTGGCACTAAGTACCAACCAAAGATCTCCCTACGATTTTATGGTATTTTTCTATGGTATTGGTTATGCTATTGTTTCGACACTGATATATTTCCATTCGTTTTTATGGTATTGGCACCAAGTACCAATCAAATATTTCCTATTTCAGAAAAGAGGAGTGAAGGGAGCTTTTGAGACAGAAACAAAAAGATAGTGGGACAAAAAAAGGGGGGTGGAGATTTGTTTTCAAGGTATCAATATGATTACTGGTGTAACTTAACCTTTGATGAAAAAGCGATCTACATAGCTATTTTAACCATTAGTATTTTCTAGCAGATCTATTATTTTTTTGATACGGCTACAGTTAAATGTGTGAATCGCCAAGACTATGTATTACAGGCATTCGATTATGGAAAAAGAAAAACAGAAATAGATGGCATTATCACACACAAAAGTTTATATTTCATTCAATCAGAATTGACTCTAATATCTTTTACTAATTAACCCTCAAAACACTCTTATTAGAAAACTTTTAAATTATCTTTACATATTCCACTCAATCAAAATAATTTGACACTCATCTTTTCAAGTTACACAAAACCTTAGAAAACTACTTCTTTCCAACACACAACACTTAAACTTTCCAAAAAAAAATCTTCTCCAAAAAAGAAACTTTTTTTTTTTGCTTATATTAGCTGGTCTACATAGAATTGCATATATGCGTTGATGAAGTGTTTTTGGAGTTAAGTGTTTAAAGCACAGTTAAATGAATGGGTAATTACTTTTTAAAACATTGGTTTTATCTAAATCATCATTTGAGTATGGTTTGATATGTTAGTTTATCAGTTATCAATTTCTCATCTACAAAAACTTTTATAATGAAAGGTCATAGATTAGAATAAACCAGTAGATCTTGGGTTGTTCAAATACTGGACTTGACTTCACCATTTAAATTTACATATTAGTCATCAAGAGGCACATGTGGACACTTTCGTGGGACTCATGTGTATTGTGTATTGTGTCTTGTGCAGACGTGCTATTCTAACTATAGTAATAAAGGTTTAGATATATAATCACTTAGGTAAAAACAAACGTAAGATGATAATCTTTTATATAAAATATTTATGGGAAGTTTTTGAGCTTCCTAGAAATGCTAAGCTATGGAAACAAAAAGCACGTGGGCTATAATATCCTAAGAATATTAGAAATAAGTTATAGTTCAGTTACAGCTAATCTCACTCTTTTCCTCCATTACTACGCCCCATGATAGAAGCATCTTGGCTAAGCTTTTGCATCTTCTGTTTTTGCACTCTTTTTCGCCTTTCTTCTTCCGCAATCAACCGCAGTTTTTCAGCGTCCTCTTTCTTGGCAAGTTTCTCGCTGTATCAAAACAACAAACAAACATATGACCGTTGGTTTCCCGGGAAAATTCAAAAAAAATACTGTAAACATGTAAATATGTAAACATACCTTCGTTTCTCTTCTTTCATAATATCTTCAAAGTTAGCTTCCATGCCTCTATCATCATCTTCGAAATCACGCCCGGCAAAACGATCAGCCTTGAACATCTTTCTAATCATTTCCAACGCCAAATCATCTTCTGAAGAATTTTTCGCAGGCTTCTTCTTCAGTTGATGAGCTCTTTTCAATGGTTGTTTACTTGATGTTTTGGGACCATTTCAGAATTTGTGAGTTTGTGGGAAACCTTTCTCTGTTGTACTCTTTGTTTTCTAGTATCAGATGTCAATGGCTTTGACAAGGACAGTGGTCTCTGAAGACCTGCTTTGGAACTTGTTTTGCCGTTCTTGCTAACTGATTTCTGTGTTTGAGACTTTATTTTAGAACCTGCCTTTATGTGCGCTCGACCATTAGTTAACGAACCTGGCCTTGGCTGCATTTGGCTGCCTGTAGAAGACTTAGAACTTGATATAGAATTAGGAATAAGGCTGTTCCGAGAAGGTGGTTCTTTGGTGGAAACAGGAAGCTCAGCATCATCAGAGAAAAGGAACGAGTAGTCTCTTGAATCCTTAAGTTTCTCAGCGTTTCTTTTCAGCTGCTGCTACAAAGCAAGTATAAGGCATAGTATTAGGAAAAAGGTCAAAATCAACAACGAATGATTCGAACATTGAGATTCCGTTGCGTTGGAGTTACCTCATTCGTCCCTGAATTACTCATTGGAACAGAACCTGTCTTCTGCACACAGACACAAAGTAGTTTCATTCAGCATTATATAAAGGCTTGCTAAAAAAGTATGAACAAAAACACATGAATGTGAAAAAGAATGATTTGAGACATACATTTTGGATGGAGTTTTAACAGCTTAGCTTCGGATAGATCGTTTTGTAAAGCGGTTTGGTTTCTTGTAATTCTCTTGAAGCAATAACAGTGTGAGAAGGACCAAAGAAGGAACCAAAACTGCAAACAGAAATTAGGTGAAAACAGAATCAGAATATTCTTCAATTCATGGCTAATTATTCTCTAAAACACAACCAATAATACAAACAAAACCTGGAAATACAACTTACTCGTTATACGGAAGTTTCCTTTTGCTCTGCCCTGAGGTTGAAGCAACAATATTAGCGTTTCCGCTTTGTATCTTATCCCTGATCGATTCCTTAATCCGTTGACGGAATTCAAGAAAGTCTGATTCCATATTTCCTGGAAGATAGCTTCCTGCAATTCAGAGATCTTTCATTCAATATAAAACATCTTCAAAGATATACAACAAGCAACGTTCAAAGACACTAGCCACTTAGGGAGTAGTGATATATAGATAGAAATCGATCTGCTTCAGGAAACACACACAGAAAAAAAAGAAGCACGAAATTAGGGTTTCTGCGTCACAGGGATCATGAAAACAAAACGATACCATAAACTAGGTTATGTTTCCTAAACGATCAGGCTCGAATTCGAAAGAAATATTCGTAGAAGAACAGTAGCAGTGAATAACAACAACTTACGTTGAGAAACGAAGCCACGCAACTTAAGGGATGCTTCAGTAGTCGTCTCCGAGGAAAATCAAAGAAGCTTCTTTGTTTGGAAGATGGAGAGAGCAGAAATTACGAAAAGACGTTGAAGCTTTTATAGGCTTCCATAGTATTGAGTGTTTTTTTTTTTTTTTTTTACATCATGGGAAATGACTAAAAGCACCTTTATAAATTATTTTCAAATAATAGCCGTATTTGGTTCTATTATGGAAATGCTGGCAAAAGCCCAACAAAAATAAATGACAAATAGATAATAATAATAGTATAACATATGGTCATCATATTCATATCCACCACATTTGGAACTTCTTTTTTCTGAGACCACTTCATGTCAAATACAGAGATAGAAATACAGGTCTCATTTTTTCTTCTTCATAATAGTTCCTTTTTTTCGACAACATCATAGTCTCCTAAAAGATAGGACCAGCAGCGAGAATCTCCTCCGTAAGTTTACCATCCACTCCAATCTTGTGGTTAGCAAAAACCTCAAAGTTCTTCTTGAACAATCCTCCCAGTTTCACCAAAGTTTCCTTGTGTGCCTTCTTATCCGACCACTGCATTTTTATCAAAAACCCAACGGTTCATCATCATCACTTAGCATTTAAAATATTAGAGATTTGCAGAAACTTACGGCGTTGATAGGATCCAAGATCTCTGAAGGTATCCCTTCGATCTCAGTTGGGATTTCGAAACCAAAGATTTCGGTTTTCTTGAAGTTTGCCTTCAACAGGCTGCCTGAATGGATTGCATCGATGATCTTTCTAGTATATGCCAGCTTGATTCTGCTTCCAACACCATAACTGCAAAACAAAACGTTACAGATAATGTTTTCAGCCTACAAACACGCACAACAAGGCAGCATTTTTTATTGTATCGGTTTCCGTTTAAGGACGTACCTGCCACCAGACCAACCAGTGTTCACCAGCCAACCAGTAGCACCTTGTGTCTTCATCTTCTCAGCTAACATAGCTGCATACTTTGTGGGATGCAACATTATGAAAGCTGCACCAAAGCAAGCTGAGAATGTTGCTGTTGGCTCCTTGATGCCGTCCTCTGTACCAGCGACCTATATATGTTGCACATCTTTGGTCAAGGTTTTGAATTTTATGGAGATAGATCCCAAAAAAACCTGAGACTTCTCTACGGGCATACCAGAGCAGTGTAACCACTTATGAAGTGGTACATGGTTTGTGCCAGATTCAGCTTGCTCACAGGTGGGAGAACACCAAAGGCATCACAAGCCAGAAGTATCACATTTTTTGGGTGTGGACCAACACAAGGTATTTTCGCATTTGGAATGAACTCAATCGGGTACGCAGCACGTGTGTTCTCTGAAACCAAAGAGAATCGACGATGATCATTCTGTTAATTGTAAGGAAGAAGAGAATCGACGATGATCATTCTGTTAATTGTAAGGAAGAAGAGAATCGACGATGATCATTCTGTTAATTGTAAGGAAGAAGAGAAACGAAAAGAAATGACAACTGTTTATACCTGTAACAGATTTATCACTGTAATCCACTTCTCTAGTGTGCTCATCAAACACAACATTTTCCAAAACTGCAACGAGATCAGAACCCTATTGTTATATCACTCATTTGATTTTTTTTCCCCTCAAAAACAATTCCTACATATATATAGTCTTTTTACCTGTTCCAAACTTGATGGCGTTCCAGATATCAGGCTCCTTCTCCCTTGAAAGATCTACACACTTAGCATAACATCCACCCTCTATGTTCGAAACACCAGTCTCAGTCCAGCAATGCTCATCATCTCCGATCAGATACCTGTTGTGATCAGTAGACAGCGTCGTCTTCCCGGTACCTAAAATCAACATTCATAGAAAACAAAACAGAAATAACCATCAATCTCAAATCAAACGCTCATTTCAACAAAGAGGCAAGCAGTTTTTCAAGTCACTTCAGGGGTAATTGTGTTATATCATTTGACTTATCTTTCCTTCCATCATCACCAAACACCATTCCGGTTTGGTGATGACACTACTATACCTGAAAGTCCAAAAAAGAGAGCAACATCTCCTTCTTTTCCCATATTGCATCCAGAATGAAGGGAGAGAATACGACGCTTAGGCATAAGGTAATGCATCACACTGAAAAGACCCTTCTTCATTTCCCCGGCATACTGAGTGCCGAGTATAACCATTTCCCTCCTAGCCAGATTAAGGTCTACGCTAGTGGATGAAGTCATGTAATGAGTGTAACGGTTACACGGAAACTGTCCAGCATTGTATATAGTGAAGTCCGGAGTACCGAAGCTCTCAAGCTCCTCCGGAGTGGGTCGAATACACCTGCACCCTCACCAGTTACCAATTTTGTTCGCTAATTTGTTGTTTTTTTCCCCCAAGCCCAAAGGATTCAATAATGCATTGACATTGTTTATATACACGCAAGGAGACTTATCTTGGAGACATGGTAGAAAGCAGCAATGATTTTTACTTACATGTTATGCATAAACAGTGAATGGTAGGCTCTAGCTGAGACAATCCTAACTTTGATTCTGTTTTGCGGATCCCAGTTCAAGAACTGATCATTGACAAATACCTAAAACCCCAAACAAGAAGAGCAAATTTCATTAACTAAAATCCAAATTCTACACTCAGAACACTAATTCAAGTTTACAAATTTATACCTTTTCCAAGGAGTTCAAGTAATCAACAGCTCTTTCTCTGTTCACCATGAAAGTATGTTCATCCATTTCGATATTCGGAGAACCCCTAAAATCAAAATTATAGAAACCAAAATCAATAAACTAAAAACAGAGTATTAAACCCAAAAATTTCCATCAATCACATGAGAAATTGAAATTGGATTACTCACTTTCCCCACCAAAGCTCATCCTCAGTCGTCGCATCTCTAACGACACGCTTATCCCTCGGAG
The DNA here is from genome assembly GCA_963922655.1 of Cardamine chenopodiifolia. Classification (NCBI taxonomy): domain Eukaryota; kingdom Viridiplantae; phylum Streptophyta; class Magnoliopsida; order Brassicales; family Brassicaceae; genus Cardamine; species Cardamine chenopodiifolia. Next base: position 15,539,908 of record OZ000473.1, read on the forward strand.
CTCGACCAGTCTTAGCACCAGAAAGCGTCGCCAAAGCTCCATTGGAAGTGATAAACGAACCTTTCTCATACTTAATAGCTTGCTCGTAAAGCTCTACAATAATCGGAAACTATCTATCAATTCTTCGGAAACAGAAACATTGAATCAAAATCGGATTCGGGTTTTAGGATTTTTTCACCTGCAGGGGAAAGGTTGTAGAGGACGTGTGTAAACTTCAAGGAGCTATCACTGACGGCACCAGTGGCCGGAGAAAAGATAGAATGATGTTGGCCGTGTGCGTACGCCGGAGTAGTGGAACCGTCGGCTTTCTTCTCCGCCGGATCTCCTCTCACCACCTTCGGTCCTGATTCTCTCGTTAACGAAGCCAACGATGCACTGTTTCATCCATCAAAATTAAATCAAAAATATTTCCACGTGCATGTGTCACGCATATTAAATATTATTTTCGGGTAACAGTCACTAATAGTAATAGCGCATTAAATTTTCTTTGAATTTCTAAGCCACATACATTTAAATCTACATAAATAAATGTTCGATAACCTCGATAAATAAATAAATTTTTTTGATTTCGACTTAGGTTAACAGGCTAAACGAATAATCTCACTAAATATATTAATGAATATTTTTTTAAAAATCTTTAAAGATTCTACGTAAATAGAAATGAATATATATTAATTTTTTTTTTTTTAAATCAACAATGTTCGTACAATAAATCATTTAAAAAAAAAATTCATCTCATCTTTGATTTTTCTTAGCGCAAACAAAACTTTATAAGTATTCTTCTCGTGTTAAAGAAAATAGTTCCGTAAAATGATTACTACTTGATATGCTTTTATTGATGACACATTTGGTGTGACGCTACTATCATCTGGTTCTGGATCATTCTCATCAAAACTATATATATAGTTTGTAATGTATGTTAGATACATTTTCTAAGACTCTAAATATTCCATACAATATAATACAATCTATCTTAATCCACATAATACAGTTCATATATTAGTCCACGTACATACAATGTATTTTACTAATATAATACAATGTATCTTAGTCCACATAATACAGTTCATATATTAGCCCACGTACATGCAATGTATTTTACTAATATAATACAATGTATCTTAGTCCACGTAGATACAGTTAATGTATTATTAATATAATCTCTTCAATTTCTAATATATATATATATATATATATATTATATTTATATAAAATCTCTTAAAATGAAATTATTACATTAATTATTCATACGAGAATATAAAAATGTGCAATAATACTATGTAAATGAATAAAAATTCATTTATCGATAAATAAATAATATATTCATTAATCGATAAATAAATAATTTCGTTAAACGAATATTTTTTCCTGGTCCCAAGAGTATTCATTTATAGATATTTAACTGTAGAACCAAAAATATATTTTTTTCAAAATAAAAAGAGAAAAGAGTAATTGAAAATTTTCAAGTTTAGTGTGTATCACGTTAGAATTTTTTTTAATAATATTAATAATAAACAAATCTAGCTAATAGACGATTCTAAAAAAAGGAAAATAAAACGCATTATTTTTTTCTTCTTTTCTTATGAAAACGATCGGACACGAAAACGTTATATCTTCCTTGATTCGATATAAGATGCTTCATAGAAATTAGAGAAAAAAACATAACATATTTATAGGAAATTTTTACGTATTAAATATTAAAATGTATATGTGAATAATTTTGAGTTATACGGACCTGATAGACTGAAGCTGAATCTTCTGGCGCTCCTCCTCGGAAACGGGGGTGAAAGCGGCGCCGCCGCCTTGGCTGATCGGCGTCGTCGGAGCAGAACGTTTCTTCTGTAACGAATGAAGCTCATCGATCGTCGTCACATTCACCGTCGGACCACTATCATCGTGGCATATTTCGTTACCCCTCTTAGCTGCTCCCGTCGTTATCTTCGGCATCACCGGTCCTTTCGGGAAACTAAACCCTCCGTCACCGTTAGCATTTCCGTTACCGCCCGACATCTTTTCACCGTTTTCTGTAACCACGATTAAAAACACACACAAAAACAAGTTTCCAACGTTAATTACACATATGATCAACTCAATAATTTACGCTGAACTTAAATCACTATCGACGTTAATTTTACCGGAGGAAGAGATATCACGAACAAGACTGAGAGAGATTAAAGAGGTTAATGATCGGAGGAGAAGATTGTTTAAAAGTTTTAAGGGACGACAAATAAATGATGCGAGGTGAAAAGAAGCGAAAGTGGGCTTTATAAAGGTTTTTAACCATGGTTAATATTTAACCGTGATTGGTTAAAGAGGTTTAACCATAGTTAAGATCTATCTTATTCTTATAGAGCCCATTATTTTATTTATTTTAGTTTCTCTCTTTAACATTATAACCATTTATGATAGGTCCCACCCGATATTGAAATAAATCCTCAAGGAAGAAAAAAAAATCAACGTGTAATCAGCAAGCAACTTACGTTTTTAATTCAACTTGATTCTTCTAGTTGCATAATGATATGATACTATAATGGTAAACGATTTTATGATTTTGATAGTTTTTTTATTATAAGATTTTTGCAAGTATCATTTAGACCAAGTTGTTTTACGATTACAAAAGTTTTGAAAGTTGTTTTTTTTAAATTATGTTCTTGTAAATGTTGTCTATAGTTTAACCCAAAAAAATGTTGTCTACAGTGAAATAAATTAGATATCGAAATTCGTTTGATCGTTTAGGGGAATATCGAAAACGATAGACATGGCTCCGATAGTATTTTAGGAGATGGGCACGCATCTCAAAGCAAGTGGATTCGTGATAGGACATGCAAAGGTTGAATACACACATATACGTATACTAATTTACAGTCGCATACACACAATATGAATCAGGAAAATTCTCCAAGGAACGTCACGAATATGATGATTGTTATTCACAATTACAAGTACCTTCGTCACGTTTCGTTTTGGAATTTATTTTTTATGTTCCATCTCTAGATTGTAATTAGTTTATCAATAATTATATATACTCCAGCATCCTGATCCCAAAAGTGAAGGAGAATAATTTTATCAGAGATTCTGCAATTTGCATGCAAGCATGGGCGCCAAACAAATTGTAACAAGTATAAAAAAGAATCTACGGTTCAGATTTGTTTTTATAAAAATCTTTTTATTTGGTATTAAATGTGACATGAAAAAGGTGCAAGTCACAAAGTCACACGGGATTTGCATTTTGATGACAAAGATGTATTTACAACAACTAACTAAAACTACATATAAATCTACCTGACTGAAATTTTCCGGTTAAATCTGTGTTGTTAGATTAAACTTCGGTTTTTACTTTTTACTATACAGTGTTTTTTGGATCGTGGTTATGCAGAAAGTAAAACATTCAAAACTCGAATCTATTTAGTCAAACACGAAGATATTTATATTTATATATAGATATATACACATAAATGTTTGTGATAGGCTGATCCAAATCTATCTAATTTTGTGATCTTGATTTTGAGGGATTCATATATGTTCAGTCCTGTAAACTGTGGATTAATTCGCAGTTATATTATCTAAAGAACAAAAAAATTCTTTTGGAAAATTTAATCCAAAGTTGACACTATTAATGCCTAATGCCTAAGAAATTAGTCCGATCCAGCTTTAATAGATTGGACCCAATCGTCTGGTGGGTTTTAATTACCACAGTCTCTATAGGTTTTAAGAGTTTTGAAAATCAAAAGAATATAGAAAAACTTGAGCAAAATAAAGGCCTTTCGTTGAAATTTAGCTTTTTAGGAACGATAGTTTTTTTGTTGTAGAAAAAAAGAAAGAAAAAAAGTCTTTCGTTGGCACATATATTATCGCGAAGGAGAGAGATCACAACTCACGGGAAAGAGTCCATGGAAATTTCATGACATTTTTTTTTATTGTCGGTATAGGCCGTGACCGATTTATGTTCACATCAATGACCCAAATTCGAAAATTTTGAATTGATTTAATTCTTCCATGTTGAATATATTAGGAAAGAACTGCCATATTATTTTGAAGGAGTACAAGATCAGTTTAGATTTTGATTAGAATCTGTACAATACATTAAAAATAATTAGTTTAGATTTTGATTATAATCTATTCAATACATTAAAAATTAATTCGTTTAGATTTTGACTAGAGTCTATTCAATACATTAAAAAACAATGTAACCAGAAGTACTTTTTATTAGTTATAATATATATATATATATATATATATATATGTGTGTGTGTGTGTTGAATGATTAAATAGCTAATAGGCAGTTCATGTAAAATTACATATCAAAACTGTAGTGAAATCGAACCCCTCGATTCCACTCCGACCGCCTACAATGATTCACGAAACAACAATAACAACACGAGCTTTGATAACCCAGTTCACGGCTGCAACCGCTATGTCTAGGGAGAGACCGCCCTCTCAACATCCACTCATGAATATATGGAAGAATCCCTTCCGATGTGGTTTTACATTGAGATCTCTCACACCCACGGATTACACTTAACCGGTTTAACAATGGAGGAAAGAAAAAGAAGGACAAGAGACGAGAAAAGGACCCATAGAAACTCGAAAAGAACTCTATCACTCACCAAGCTCTCTCTCTCATTTTCTGGAATAGTCACGAAGACGACGACTCAAAGCGTCTTGTGACGCTCCTCTCTTCTTTTTGTATTCAAATAGGTCAGGCTTAATAAGATTATGATATGGATCATAAGGAATACAAGACACATGCCCACAACTTACAAAAATAAACTGACAATTAAAACAAAAAAAATATATTTATAATTAATTCATATTTCTTAAATAAATATACTTTATACTATTTTTTTCTAAAGACATGTAGGTTAAAGAAGTCTAAAACCGCTTATGTTATTATTAGACAAAATGTATAATTTACAACCCTAACGACAACGGTGTGTAATTGTTACGAAAATTCATTACTAAGTCACTTTCGGTTGAGACAATCATAGAAATTTCAAAAACCATAAATATATAAAAGAAAATCTATCATTTTTCATAACAGCATAGTATCACTAACCACATGATATAAATATTAAAATTACATCATCATTCAACCTTTTTCCTTTATATTTAGATCACACAGTTTCCTTGGAACAAACCAGTTTAAACAACAACGTCAGCCTTGTTTACCATGGGTAGACCTAAAAATACAGAGTTGAACTAAAGTTTGTTTCCATCTTGTTTTATTCTTGAATCTTGATAATATATAGTACTTGTTATAATGGAATCCGACGCTGTAGATTAAACATGTGCAAGGGAGTGGTTAATATGTATCTAATCTCAATCTCCCTTTTGATTGTTCATTGGTTCTTTCTCTAATTAATTGTAGCCCATTATAGATTCCAATTTTGTCTCCGTGTGGGGGAGGCCGATCCGCTCTCCCGTTTTTTCCTTTTTTCGGATATCTCAATTTCACAGTTCACAAAAAGAGTTTTCTACTGGTCATAATTAAACCCATTATTTTCTCCTCTATATTCGTTTTTATTTGTTGCTCGTATTTTAACATTTTTTCTTAAAGAAAAAGAAATCAACCACAGAAAGAAAACACTATAGTCTGTAGTGTATCTATATCACTGATAAAAGACATCATTTGATAAAAGCAAAAGAAAATAAGTTTTCATTTTATTTAGTTATATAGTTTTGCTAGTTTTCTTACGTTCGATGATAGAATTTTGTTATTTATTGTTGTTTCATGAACATTAAAAGAAAAGAAGTTTTGTGGTTTCCACGCACCCATAGTTTTCTATTTATTGTTGTTTCATGAACATTAAAATTCTTGTTTTAACACACTTTAATCGTTAACAATTCTATTTATAAACTAACGAAAATTTAAACCAATCGATTATGAAATTTGGAATGGAGTTCCTAGAACGAAGTTGCAATAATTTGACTCGACGTTTTTGTAAATTGTTATGTTAGTCCATCGTTTTTTCTCCCTTAATTTCTTGACTTTAATATTACTAAAAGACAAGAGGTTCTAAAAAAAAACATTATTTTAAAACAAAACAAATCCGTATTGGATCTCGGTAACCAGTATATGATGGACCTCTCCTTCCTTAATGGGCTTTAGTTCAGTAGACCAAAATATTTAAGGGCTAGGAATCGTCTGTCATATGCTCTACATTAAAGTAACACATTCGATCAATCCAACGGCTGGGATTCATTCTGTATCATCAACATTTGCACGTGATGGTCTCTCCGTAAAGTCAAGGATAGTCTGAAGGAGTGATGAGAAATAAGAACAACATCCGAAAAAAGACACAAAAATTAAAATCAAAATTAAAAATTAACGGAAATAAAATAAAGACAGAAAATCTGGTATTTTCCTCTTTTGTTCATCCGTCGAGAAGCAAAGACGATTTTACTTTGAAACCAACGAACTTCATCTTCAACCTCTCGATTTCAGGTACGATTTAAATGACTCGCCGGTGATTTCTTTTGCCTCGCTTTCTGGATTTCGCGACACCGTGTTATTTGATCTTCTCTTGATAAATTCATTGTTCGAGAATCATTAGTTAGAAATTGATTGAGATCTTTGATTTTTTTCATAGAAATTCTGGAATACTTTGTCTGATCTGTTTATTCCAGAATCAATTGTAATCTTAGCTGATCGGATTATATGATTCTTCAATAGAGAAAGCTGTAAATATTAGTTCCTCTGTTTAAGTAATGGATTGATCGATCTTATTGTATAGAATTGATTTGAATAATTTGGAGATCCGATTTTTGTACTCTTGATGTTTCAATTTAGCTGCAAGAAAATGTCTAATTTTTGTAGTCGAGATTGATGATATTTGCTGGCTGAGACTATGAAATCGACTTTAACGTCTGTTTCTCAGGTACGATTTCATCTAGAGTGATTTCATTATCTGAGAATGGAGCTAAAGAGTGTTAAGGACGCGTTTGATCGTGTTGCAACGAAGCAGAAACTCTCCTATAGCAAAACACATGAGATTGTTCACATGCTGTCTCAAGAAATCGAAAAGGCGTTGAGCATCTTACAGGAGTCACCATCAGATACTCTGCTTGATCATAGATCAATTTTCTCTGATGTGAAGAAAATGTTAACGGAGATAGCTCCGATCAATCAACTTGAAGCTGCTGAGAAAGAACTACAAGTGGCTCTGAACAAGTACCCTAAAGTTCTGGAGAAACAACTGAATCCAGATATATCAAAGGCTTACAGAAACAATGCCGAGTTCGATACTCATATCGTGAACCAGATAATCGCTAACTTTTTCTACCGTCAAGGAATGTTTGACATCGGTGACTGTTTTGTTGCTGAAACTGGTGAATCTGAATGTTCTACCAGACTATCTTTCATGGAAATGTATCAGATACTAGAAGCCATGAAGAGACGAGATCTTCAACCAGCTCTTAACTGGGCAGCTTCAAACTCGGACAAACTAAAGCAAGCAAGGTCTGATCTTGAGATGAAGCTTCACAGTCTACATTTCCTGGAAATAGCACAAGGCAAAAACTCCAGAGAAGCTATCAACTATGCGAGAAAACATATCGCCACTTTTGCAGATACCTGCCTCCCTGAAATCCAGAAGCTCATGTGTTCTCTCTTATGGAACAGAAAAATCGATAAATCACCATACTCTGAGTTTCTATCTCCCGCTCTATGGAACCATGCAGTCAAAGAGCTAACCCGACAGTACTGCAACCTACTCGGTGAATCATCTGAAAGCCCCTTGAGTATAACAGTAACAGCGGGCACACAAGCGTTACCGGTACTATTGAAATACATGAACGTGATGGCGAACAAGAAGCTTGATTGGCAGAAAATGGAAGAACTTCCAGTGGATGCGAAACTATCCGAGGAGTATCAGTTCCATTCGGTGTTTGTCTGTCCAGTCTCAAAGGAACAGTCAAGTGATGATAACCCACCAATGATGATGTCTTGTGGACATGTGCTTTGCAAGCAGACGATAAAAAAAATGTCAAAGAATGGGTCTAAGTCGTTTTTCAAGTGTCCTTATTGCCCGACCGATGTAGACATCTCAAGGTGTAGGCAGTTACACTTTTGAAATGAAAGCTCGGGAAAATGGTATGACCGATAAATTGGAACTAAGTTCTCTGAATCGGTATCAAAATGTAACCTTGTGGTGTTTTCTTCTGTGTTTTTGATGTACAAAGATATATCAGGGAAGTTTTTAGATGATTGGACATCCCATAAGAATGTGTTTTGTGTGTTGTTCAACTTTTTGAATATAGAAATTCTTTACATTTCCGGAATTAGTTTAGACTTTAGATACAAATATGTCAATATGTTGTAATTGCACATCATATTGGAGCTGAGGTATACGTGGGTTTACTCTCGGTTCAGTAAATATGGAAATATTCTTGATCAGTTCTGCATCTTCTAAACAGACTCCGTAACAGAGGCTTAGTCGTTGTTTAAGTTGTAGATACTTGTAGATTTTAGCTCCATAATCTTCTATATATGTTTGTAACTCTTGATCGATTCAATACACAGAAAATCTCAGCCTCTGTTTCTCTTTACATCAAAGCTTCAGGATACCGTGTCACTTCAATGCCGGATCGGGATATACGAAAACAGCATATCCACGACAGTATAGTCGTGAGGGAGGAAAAGGTTTACGCAATTGTTGGAAAGGATATAAACTTTTACTACTCGCCGAGTGAAGGTCAATGGGGAAGAGGGAACACTGCTCCATCGCAATGGATTGGTGTGTGATTGATAAATTGATCTACTGTATTGATCACTAAGGGAATTTGTGTTGGTGTGAGCCAGAGCAGTTAGAGCGTGAACCAGAAGGGAAGGTCAAGGGTTTGGTCTCTCTCTAGCTCCAGGTTGGTCCACTTTGATGCCAGGCTTGAGGCTATCTGGGAGGCGCACAAGATCACCATTGGTTCGGACACATGAATCAAACGTCTAATGTGTGACAAATCGGTTGGGATGGGGTCTAATTATTTAAAAGAAAACAACTTATAGTTAAAATAAAATAAAATGGAGACAATGTAAATCTTCTTCGTCTTTCAAGTTTCAACGTACCAATAATTCAATCAACACTTCATTATATATAAAAGGCAAACGGAGATTTATTATGTTTATCATAATCGTTTTTTTTGCTTCACATTAATTTGGCTTCTTCTTACCTCACTTTATAATTATAAACCTACATATTTTCAGAAAATTCAGAAAAAAATTAGAACGCACGGCCAAAGACTACATATTTTCAGCTGTAAATTTAGAATTTAGAGTTTAGATTTACAAATATTATTTGCAGACATATAATTAATCGCTAAGTTTCCCTGTCTCAAGGTTTGAGAAAGAAAGAGGCAGAGAAATCTATCTCTCTGTTTTTATATCAAAGTACATTAGATGCATTGTTACGAAACGAAACACTTTAAAAAAATACATTACAACTTATAATAAACACATACACTTATATTTATTGCTCCCTTTATTTGAATATAAGTTACATGGAGTGTCTGCTGCAACTACTGTTGGAGCATTTTCATTAGCGTTTATTCTTCATCATATATTCATATTACGTGTACACCCGAGGAACCGCCATTGCAATTGCCGCCATCGCAACCTCTTATCTTTGTCATATTACCACACCCAGTGGAACCGCCATTGCAGGTGCCTCCATCGTACCCTCTCATCTTCGTCATCCCACCACCACATCTACCTCCACAACCACCACAATGACCACCTTCTTCTTCGGGTGTGGTAAATGGCGGTTCACCACCACCACAACCACTAACATTTAGCTCATTCGAAAAGCACCTAGCACCGCCACTGATCTTCTCAGCCGCCACCATGACTGGAGCTGCCTCTACATTCATCATAGCTTCTTCTTCGGCAAAAACTTCAGTCTCCTTGCTTTCCTCTTTTATTCCATTAGCTTTCACCGTGTCTTTTGCGGCTGCACTGAAGCCTTCCTTCTTAAGAAGATAATTGAGTATGAAAGCTGATACAACTCCAGGCAAAACCAGCCATTTCTCATTCGCCTGCATCCATATCGAAATAAACCGGAATCAGAAACAGCAAAGATGATGGATTATAAGTTTCAAAGATTCAAACTTTACCTCAATAGAACCAAATTTCAAATCGATCAACCCCACAGCTTTGCCATAAGGACGCTGCTTTGAGAATTCAACAGCAGTCATGAAATCTTGCTCGCTTCTTAGATTTGCAATGTTTTGGCTCATACTCAAGCTTTCTTCCGGAGTAAACTTTCACCATTCGAGTACCCGAAATCTCAAACAGAGGACCATCTGTGTCAGGATTGCTTATCTGCTTAAGTGACCATTTTGAATCAAGCAAAGACCAGAAACTCCCATCATATTCTGCAAAACATAAGTTTCACCACTCTTTCACACCAATCACGTGTCTTCTATCACCTTTTGGTGCTGCGTAGTTGGAGTTCCTCATTTGAAGACTGATCACCTTTGTTTCAGTTTCATCAACAACGCGGTTACAACTCTTAGCAAGACGAACCTTTCCAAGTATTGGAAAGAAAAAAGAGTCTTTCAGTGAAGGTCTTGCTTGAACCAAATGCAGAACAGTAGGACTTGGAGTAGGCGGGGTGAATGAGACAGCGACTCGCAGAGAAATAGGATTAGAATAATCTGTCTTTCCGCTTTTAGTCGGTGTTAACTCAGCCATTTGTCAACAGAGAGTCTTGTAACTGGAAACAGAAACTTAGAAAGTGATAAAGAAGTGAATCCTAAGCTTTTAGACTTAGAAGACATTAGTTGGAAACAAAGCTCTCCTGTAGGCTCACACTGGAATAAAGCAACTTGCTTTTCCCCACAAGACTCAGATAAAACGGTAAGTCTACACTCAGCGTTAAACAGAGAATCAGATTGAGTTTTGCTGAAGACAACAAAGACATTTCCTTTGTGAACATCTGGTAAGTTCTTAACCCCAACAATCTCCAAGATAACTTCAATGACTTTCACCTCTGGAAATTGGATTACATTCTGAGACTCCTCCTCTTTCGCATTTGATTTCTTGCTTGACCAAACGTAAGGAGAAGTTGTGACTGGCTTCGTGGTATTACCTCGATTCATTGCACCCGACTTTCCAATACCTTTGGCCAAATGTTTCTTCCCATTGAGCAGTAGTTCCAGAGAAACCAGTATCAAGCTTCTTACCTTTGCTACGGTCAGTGTCTGTATCATCATGCTCCAAAACCTTACCAATCATCTTCACCAAATCGTTGCTGTAAGAGAGAGCGTGAAGCTGATGTGTGTGCACATAAGATCAATATCGTAAGTCGGAACACAGAAAAGCTTAATCGACTTTTCTCGGTTTCTCTTGATCAAATAGAGAAATGCTTTGTATCTAGCCACAGCTTCTTGCAGAAAGATGTCATTGTCTACATAAGTCTTGAAACCTTCAACAAAGATAAACAAACACAAACAAAATCGATTACAATACCTTACAATGCAGCAGTTTTGGTAAAGAAGCTTAGGTTGTTATATATCTTGTCCAAATTAAGATCTAAGGCTCCGTAGGATACAATCTTTTCCATAGAGTTGTAGTTTGTGATTTGCTGTTTCCATTTACGGAAGATAAAACACCAGAATTGTCAAGGATTCTCCCATGTAATTTGCTCACAATCAGACTTGTACCTCACCTTAAATTGATTAACACCATTATGAGATTTGTACAAACAAAGGATTGTTAAATTATCTTCACATATCCAACAAAGGATTGTACATATCCATATGTCAAATCCTTTGTTGGATATTTTATGTACTCAATTTTATGGATGAAGAAAGACTTAAAAGACAAATCAATTCGACTCTTTCTTCATCCATAAAATAACATTATCGTTCAATTACATAGGATTATTTGATTCAAGAAAAGAACTTTAACTAATTTGAGAAAACCATGAACGACATAAGCCGGTCATAACCTTGTCTGATGTCCTTGACCGGTCAAGATGATAAGAACCGTAAATTTCATTCAAAAACCAAACAAAGAAACCAAGAAGTACATCCGAAACTCTCAATAAGGTTCAAAGATATCAAGAGGTACCTCTGAAAAAAGTTTTTAAATACACAAACTAATCAAATTTGTAAACTTATTTGGAAAAAACTGAATTTGGTATGAACCGGTTAGCGACCTCACTTCCTTGAACCGCTCGCCTCTTCGAATTCAGCTTCAGGTGTCTGCTCAGTCCCACTTGTACCCTCACCAGAGGGTCCAGAGGAACCAGATGATCCGGATCCCTTAGACATGTGTTCTCCGATCTTCGACACTGCCTTGTTCGTTGCTTCAAGCTTAGCCTTGATGTCCTCAATATCTTCCCCAGCCATTGCAGTCCTAAGATCAGACACTGCAGTTTCAATCTCAGACGCAATCTCTGCTGGAATCTTCTCTCTGTATTCACTTAAGCTCTTCTCAACACTGTAAATTGTAGTATCGGCACTGTTCCTAATGTCAATAAGTTGCTTCTTCTCTTGATCCTTCTGTGAGTTAAGCTCAGCTTCTTTCACCATTCTGTTAATCTCATCGTCTGAGAGTCCACCTGAAGATCTGATAGTAATCTGTTGCTCTTTAGCAGTTGCTTTGTCTTTTGCTGAGACAGTAACAATACCATTTGCATCAATGTCAAATGTAACTTCGATCTGTGGCATTCCTCTCGGCGCTGGCGGGATCCCAACAAGATCGAATTCTCCAAGCATTTTGTTGTCAGCTGCCATTTCTCGCTCTCCCTGAAGAACTTTAATTCCCACTTGCATCTGGTTGTCTGCAGCTGTGGAGAAAACCTAAGAACCAAATCACAATGACCCAATTAGCAGTATATAGAGATTTAAGAAGCAATGTGAAACTGTTATCTTTCAAGATCCATTACCTGAGACTTCTTTGTGGGAATAGTGGTGTTTCGGTTGATCAACCTGGTGAAGATTCCTCCAAGTGTTTCAATACCCAATGAGAGAGGAGTCACATCCAAAAGAAGCAACTCCTTGACATCACCACGGAGGATACCACCTTGAATAGCAGCTCCCATGGCAACCGCTTCATCGGGGTTAACACCTTTACAAGGACTCTTTCCAAAGATCTCAGCAACTATCTCTTGCACTTTGGGAACACGGGTCATTCCACCAACAAGAAGAACCTCATCGACTTCTTTAACTGTGATTCCAGCATCCTTCAGGCAGTTTTGGGATGGGCATTTTGTTCTCTCAATCAACTTGCTCACCAAAGCTTCAAACTTTGACCTAGTCAAAGTGATGTTTAAGTGCTTAGCTCCAGAAGCATCTGCAGTAATGAATGGCAGGTTGATTTCGGTCTGAGATGTCGAAGAAAGCTCAATCTTGGCCTTCTCTGCAGCTTCCCTCAGCCTCTGGAGGGCAAGCTTGTCGTTAGTCAGATCAATATTATCGGTTCTCTTGAACTCACTAACCAAATACTCCAACAAAGTGTTGTCAAAGTCTTCTCCTCCCAAAAAGGTATCTCCATTTGTTGCTTTAACCTGATAAGAGAATTCCAGCTCATTAACACAAAAGGAAAATAAAAGTCAAAAACATAGCAGATGAAGAAACAAGGTACTACCTCAAAAACACCACTTGAGATTTCCAAGATAGAAACATCAAAGGTTCCACCTCCAAGATCAAACACAGCGATAACACCTTCTTTGTTGTTCATACCATATGATAGTGCAGCAGCTGTAGGTTCGTTGATGATCCTCTGGACATCAAGACCAGCAATTTTCCCAGCATCCTTTGTGGCTTGTCTCTGTGCATCATTGAAATATGCTGGAACAGTAACTACAGCTTTAGTGATGGTTTTCCCGAGGTAAGCTTCAGCAGTTTCCTTCATTTTGGTGAGGACATTAGCTCCAATCTGGCTGGGAGAAAACTTCTGTCCATTTGCTTCGACCCAAGCATCACCATTTGGTGCCTTAACAATCTTGAAAGGAACCATTTTACTCTCCTTCTGTGTCTGGGGATCGTCAAAACGTCTCCCGATCAAACGTTTGGTACCGAAAAGCGTGTTTGTTGGGTTTGTCACAGCCTGACGTTTAGCTGGTGTTCCAACAAGGAGTTCACCCTTTTGGTTAATAGCAACCACTGATGGTGTGGTTCGAGTTCCTTCTGCATTCTCAATAACCCTAGGGGTCTGCACAAAACAAGATCAAAATCAATATCTTTAAAATTGAAATGCCAATTTCTCAAAAGAAAATTGATATCAGGGTTGAAACAAATTACGGAATTTACCTTTCCTTCCATCACAGCTACACAAGAATTGGTAGTACCCAAATCAATACCAATAACATCATTCCCCAAAGGCCTCGAGCTACATATACAGAACAAGACAAATACAAAAGGATGAGAAAAAACTTGAAAGTGATTTGGTTGTTCATGCTAAACCATAAACTGAGAGGTGTAAGTTACCAGAAAGGTCTCGCCAAGTGACCCAATTTTCCAATCAAAGAAGTCTTTCCATTTGCGGAAATCTGCAGAATGAATACAAACAGTCTTAAGCTTCATTCCCTATTTAAATCATTGAGGAAAAAACTCAGTGAGTGGTTATAACGTCAACAAGGAACAAAGAAGATAGTTTCACAGATGAATCAGAAAAGAAAAAAAAACATAAAGTACGCAACTTTAAGAAACCTAGATCGAAAACTCTGAAAATCGATTCCAGGACCCAGATTCAATCCTTTAGTAATTTCAAACCCTATTCCAGTTTTGGAGAATTATTTACGATTTCAGATCCAGAAAACTATGAAAAACCCTACTCTTCCGCAAGAGAAACCAAACGTGATTTCTCAAGCAAAAATGAAAATCAAGAACGAATACGTACGGATTTATACGCAGATACGGAAGCCGTGTGGAGTTCACGGCAGCGAAGGGACCGTAGAAGCGCGACGGAGGCCATTTGATTGGATGAAAATCGGTGAAGATTTTGCGATCGTAGGGTTTAAGGATGGAGACGAACAGAAATGTTTGGTTGCTGCGTGTATGGTTTAAGACCCCTTATAAGAAAGGGTTGATTTTAAGCCAAATTACCATTTTTACCTTCTCTCTTCGTGGGCAAGAAGTTATGTTGACTTTTTTGACTAAGTTGGGCCTACATGGGCTTAATGACATCATAGCCAAGCCCGAAATATGAGATTTTTGCCAAAATATTAATTTATATAAATAGACCTCATATTTAGTTGTAATTGCAGTTACAGCAGCGAATTCTACAAAATTACTCTCTCCCCCTCCTAATTTTAAACAGAGATGGATAGGTTTTACAGCATGAAGAACCAAAGCAACGAGCACCCTCAATGCACAACAACAGACAAAACAAAACCCTTATCCTCCAAGCGGACTCTCAATCAAAAGACAGTCAGCTCCCAAGCAATCTACGAGAAATTAGCCAAACAGGGTGCAACAGACCAAGAGGAGAGAACCTAAACTACCGGAGACTAGGGAAGCAATGCGGAGGGAAGGCTAGAAGCACCTCACGTCTTGGAGAGCAAGAGGAGACAGAAGGTACTAACCAAGGTATGAAACACTACATCACCTAATCCCCGTGCTAAACCAATCGATTGAAAGGAGTCAGCCTATTTGGTAATGAACTGACAGGTGAAAGGATGTGAGAGTTTCGAAACCGAGCTTATAGGAGACTGAGACCAAGACGAGTAGGGTTTTCGGCGGCTAGGGTTTTTCTTCTTGAGAGAGTTTTTGCCTCTCAAAGGCGATGTGTTATCTTTTCATGAATAGAAATTACGTAACTTGGTAGCACTGCAAAATGATTTTATTTCGCGAATTACTAACGTGAACCTAACATACCATAATACATATACATACAATGTTATTTTGTGAATTGTTATATAAAAGTAAAAAAGCAAACCATAAAACCCATATACATCATATTTAAATATCTCCATTACATCATTATAAATAGAGTTGTTTTCACTATGCATTGTCTTGAAGCTGACCATTTCCACCACTTTACCTCATAGTGATCGACGAGTTCTTGCAAATAAGAATAGACCTTGTCACAGCTTTCATCATCCCACACAAACTCTTCAGTAGGGTCGAGAATCAAAGTGAGTTTATCCATCTGCGACTGATCAAACTCACAAGTCTCTGGATCAATATAAGCAGCATAGATCCTAACATGACGTGTCACACTGCTTAGCCACTGACCACCAAACTCTCTGCCCATTCCCTTGCTCTTCACATCAGCTGTTTCTCCACTGGTCTCAATGGCGTTGGCTGCTTCTTCATCTTCTCTGTTGATTGCTCTTCTTTGATTGTCCCTACTTCTTGTTCCTCCAGAGTACTGTCTTGTTCAGGATTTCACCACGAACGCCTTCTGTGTTGTTCTTGGTCGAATTTGAGCAGCCAAGGGAGGGCATAATAGAGAGAGTTTGGTGCAGGCAGTGTAAGAGAATGACGCAACCATTTTTGAAAATAACAGATAAAGTTGTGAGATGTTTTCCGGTTACAGAAACATATTCTGTAAAAGAGATTTGATGATATTGAGAAATGAACACAGCTTATGGATGAGCTTCTCCAAGATTTTAGTTTTTTTTTTCCTCTGGTTATCTTGGAATTTTGTGGTTCATCTTAAGTCACTTGAGAAGTAAAGACAATATTCTCTAGGAATTCACTGCTTTGTTGTATGTGTTAGTGTTTTTGGAGAGATTATATTTCTGTTGATGTAGATTTCTATGTATAACCAAGATATGAGAGACCATTATTTTTCGCATAGCGTAAAATAGAGTTTTACATGTATCATCTATACCTTCCATGGAAATTTTTCAAAGCATAATAAAAGGACTTGTGGGATAAAACATTTAGTTCTTGTACTTCATGGTTTCTTTCTCAAATCCTATTGTTGGGAACTGTTTAGCGAATTCCTCGACTTCATGGCGCAGTTTCGCAATCTCTGACTGAATGGTTGAAGAAGATTCCATTGCTGACACAAAATCCTTCAGCTTGTTTCCTAGTTTTAGAACATAACGAACGAGTTCAATTATTGTTTATAAGAACTGAAAAACATAGAATCTTTGATCAGAGAAATGAAAAACCTTGAGCTTCAGACTTGACTTTGAGAGCCAAAGTCACAGATTTGTCGAAGTATTCAGCTACTTTGGCAAAGTCCTCCTCGACAAATCCTCTGGAAGTGAGAGCAGGAGTACCTGAAAATAACAATTGCAGAGGATTTCAAGAAAAACTCCATTCGCATATCAAAAGAAAAAGGTGCAAGTATGATTTTTACCCATTCTGATTCCACCGGGAACCATGGCAGAAACATCTCCAGGAACAGTGTTTTTGTTGGATGCAATGTGAACTGCTTCCAACACTTTCTCTCAACTCTAGATCCATCAATTCCCTGCAGAAGAAAAATAAAAAAACGGTGTTTTTACTAAGAAAACTAAAGAAGATATTGTATTGAGTATTACAAAAAGATCAAATGACCTTGCTCTTCAGATTCACTAGAACCAGATGGTTATCAGTTCCACCAGAAACAAGTTCATACCCTTTCGCCATCAGCGTCTGAACGAAACAACCATGAACGAATTTAGAGATACAATCAAAGTAGATAATACGTCATATGATTTTTTTCTTCTTCACATGATTAGTACCTGAGCAAACTTTGCACTGTTACTCAGGACTTGTTCTTGGTATGCTTTGTACTCTGAAGTAGTTGCCTGCATTAATCAAACCATTTGAATGTTAAACAAACCGCGATCCAAAAGCACTGTTAATTTCATTTTACCTGTTTTAAAGCAACAGCTAGTCCTGTAATAGTGTGGTTGTGTGGGCCACCTTGAAGACCAGGGAAGACAGCTTGATTGATCTTGTCTTCGAAATAATACAGAACCTTTAATGACAACAAATGAATCATGTAAAGAGACATGAATAAGTGTACATAAATCTAGAACACTATTGCCAAAAAATTTGGTTTTTTACCTCTTTCCCTTGTTTGTTAATTTCCTTAACACCCTTTCTGAAGAAAATCATGGCTCCACGAGGTCCACGAAGTGACTTGTGAGTTGTGGTGGTTACAACATCTGCATAGTCGAATGGTGAAGGGATAACACCAGCAGCAACCAAACCACTGATGTGTGCCATATCTGCAAGCATTACAGCTTTTTGCTTGTTACACAGCTGCCAAAAAAGGTTGAATCAAAACTCACTCTTGATTATAATAATCTGTTGTGTATTTGGATAGGAGATCGAATTACCTTTCGGATGCGGGCATAATCATACAATCGAGCATAAGCACTTGCACCAGCAACAATCAACTTTGGCCTGAAAAGAGTGGCACTTTTCTCCATCTGCAATTAAAGACTTATTATGTATTGTAAGATTAAACCATATGAAGAGGGATAGTTATAAAACTATTGTGATGCTTAATAGAAGAGTAAAGAACCTGATCGTAGTCGATGTAGCCAGTGCTCTCGTCCAATCGATATGGCATTGTTTCAAAGAAGATAGACACAGCAGATATCTTCTTGGTGTCAGTCTGATGAGAAATAAGAGGAAAAAAACTGTTATACATCAGAGTCAGAGAGTTCCAAAATGATATCAACAGAGAAACAGTTGTGTATTCAAATTAAGATAGTGGAGGTTTAGGTTTAAGGTTAAGGAGGTGCAAGCACGTTTACAAAGTTAACTTGAAGGCACCTGATAACCATGAGAAAGATGACCACCATGAGGAAGATCAAGTGCCATGATTCTTTCATGAGGCTTTAATAATGCAGTATAGACATGGAAGTTGGCAGGAGATCCAGACAAAGGTTGCACATTCACTGTAACGACAAGACTCAAATAAGCCATCAAAGGATTAATACAGCAGTCACATTCTATGGGAACTCAGATAAAATGCCTACAAATTAGCTCTAAATGGAATGAGTAGTTTTACCTCCCCACTTTTCAGGATCTAACCGGAAAGCTTCAAGAGCGCGCTTCTGGCACAAGGTTTCTGCCATGTCTATATACCTACAAAGCAAAAGGTACAGCTTTTTCAATTCTTATTACAGAGATTGGTCAAGCAATCATGTGTAAGATCTGAAACTTATATATGTGTCATATACAAAATGAAAGATTGAAAATTTCTGAACATACTCATTTCCTCCATAGTATCTAGCACCAGGATACCCTTCACTGTATTTGTTAGTCATCACAGATCCAACAGCTTGCATAACCGAAACAGATGTAAAGTTCTCTGATGGAATGAGTTCAAGTCCCTTGATAACATAAGCATTCACAATTATCAAACGAGGAACAAGATTTAAGAGAGACTAATCTAAAATCACAGATTCTGAGTAGTAGTAAAGAGAGACTAATTAAACCTTCCATTGTCTAGCTTTCTCATGCTCAATAATGTCAGCAATCTCAGGATCAACCTCCTCTAAAGGTGCATTAAGCTGTTTAGGCCACTGCAACGAGCGTTTAAAGACAACATAAGTTTTATTTAGATTCAAATCAATACATCAATTTGAAGCAGACACAGAACTTCAATAATCAAAATCATTTCTTTAACCGCAAGGAAAAGAGAGTTATATTAAGCTCACAGTGACACGAGATCTCTCCTTCTCATCAACAGCTTCACTGGGCAAAGAAGACTGTACGAAACAAGAGAAATCAGAAAATCAAAATCGAAACTTTCCAATTCGACAATAAACTTGGGAGGAATCATGGGGGAGGTTGTTACCATGTAGCAAGAAGTGGATCTGATAAGAGGACGAATGGGTTTGTCAATTGAAGAAGAAAGCCTCCGAAGAGCAATCGCCATGGCCATTTTCGCTAAACCTCTCTCTTTCTCTAGCTTGAAACCCTAGAAACAGATCGAATCATAGACAAAAAAAAAACAATTGGGTTTATCCTCAAGAGAGATGAAGAGAGAATTGTGGCCTCTGCTTTTGGCTGAGCTTTTGGTGGTTGCCGAAAAATTTCGAATTTTTTCCCTCTTTTTCTTATATATTTTCTTCGAAAAAAGAAAAAAAAAATCATATTTTTGTAGTTTCTTTGTCGTTATCTCAGGTCACAGTCTCTCCCCCCAACCTTTGTGAATTGTGATGCGACGATAATCAATTTGTTCTCCACTTATTCCTTAAAGACTGAAACTTTATGGTTTCTGGTCAACGATAACCGATTTTATTATAAATTTATATTTAGTTTCCAAACCGGTAAGTTGGCGCCTTTGCGGCATAACAGAATTATGGAGACAGATTACATAGGGACTCTTTAAGTGTACGAAACAAAACGATGATAACTTGGAAAAAAAAAACAAATTAACGTTGGCGAAGTACTGAAAAGAAAATTTAACTTGTGAAATGACGGATATTTTTTATAGAAAATATATGAATTACATAATTTATTTTTGTGGTCGTGAATCACATAATTGTAATTATGTGGATTATAAACTAGAGAAAAATTCGGTTAAAATAAACAGATATTAGATTAAAAAAAAAGTGATGAGATCTGTTTTAAAAATTATTGATCTAATTACAGATATAGATTAGTTTAGGGAATTTTGATGATAAATCATATGATTTTCTTCTTTGTTAGTTAGCGAATCTGTTGTTATAAAACAAAGAATATAATACTCAAACACCGGATTTTACTAGTAAATTTTTGTATTATATGTGCTTTAGTTAATTATATATTTCAAATTGAAATGCACAAAGAAAGAGAAAAATATGATTGATGTTAATAAGAAGAACCACGCTGTGCTTATCATAGATTGGTTTCTTGGGTTCCTTATTCAAAGCCTTTGTTTTGTTCTTCAGCATCATGGTATCCTCGAACTTCATTCTGTGAATTTTTTAAAAGATTCCTTTAACAAAAATATTATTTAAAAAAGATTTACATAATATATAAGGGTTTTTGTGAAACATCAAGATCAGATGAAATTTTTACCTTGTTATTCATTTGCTCTTGGTGGGGTTTCATAATCGGAATGCTCGGGTTGGCTTAGTTGCAGCCGGATCTGAGTATGTGATTCATCATCCGTGACAGCTACTTCACGATGTAAAACCCCGTCTGTGCTTGCCGCATAAGCCTGTAAGACCCATTGAAAGTCGAAGCCATCACTTCAAAGCTCTTATTCCAAGAAAATGTAGTTTGTTACCTTCTTGTAGAGCTCCACATTTTCTTGATGAATACGTTGTACTTTTCTAGATAATTCGAGGTTTTCCTGATGAATGATGTTCCTCTGCACCATGAACAACAAAAATCACAAAATAAGACTTGTAGTAACTTACGTTTTTTCTTGCTTATTTGTATAAGAAATATATTGTGCATAAATATCTCATGTATAGTGACCTTTTGGCTTAGTTCTTGGATTTCATGAGTGAGCATTTGTTCCTGTGGAATCCGGAAAAGAAATATGATTCTATTGAATTCCATTATGCTCTATATAGTCAATCTTTTGAGTAATACACTCGTAAGCATATAATACAAGGTTGAGAGTACCTGTATCTATATACCTTTTTCAGACGAATTCCACGCAAACTCATCTCCAGTTGATTTTCAAGACTGTTTAGCTCATTAACGCCTAAACCATTTAGTTGTTCTCCCATCATTTGCCTGATTCATAGCAACATGTAGTTGCAGTCTCTAAGTAGAAATTTCTTCATTTTTTATACATGTTTTTCCTTGATTTTTTTTAACAAAGATCGACTAATTCTTATTATGTCATATGTTATAATAGTTCAAGGGCATACCGATGATTTTCTTGCAAAGCATGCAATTCTTGCCTAAGAACCGCAGCTTCTCTTTGCCAAAACTATAACATGCAACACAAATAACTCATCAAAATTTTGAACTAAGTAAACTAAATTCTTATTTCAATACAAGATTCTAAAAAATTGATTAATAATCATATATTCTCATGTTTAGCCTACATTTATACCTTGATTTCTGATGTGGGATTCAATAGTTGTTGTTGCTCGATCTTGCTCTTGTTGTATCTATCAATAACCGACTTCATGCTGTTCAAAAGATTTGATATTAGTAACTTGTTCATGGTATGTAATTCACGCTTATCATATCAGAAATCACACTAAATAATGTATAAGAAATTTTCCATGATATGGAGAAATCTTCCTCCAGGATCTCTACTGAAAAAGCTTTCATACATAAAGGAAAAACTCATAGCCTTCATTTTGTGCAATATCTTTATTGTGTGCTATATTTACACAGGCTGGTATATGTACAAACATACATACATTCCAGTGAGCATATAAACGTAACTTGCATTCAATAATATGACTTTGTCACAAATACACACACACACACTCTCTCACTTACATTTATATAAATTATATATATAAAGCCTAAATAGATGTTATCATGTTAGTTTCCTTTTCAATAACCACATAAATGCTTTGGGTTGTGAAAAAGCAAGAACTTTGAAGCAATCCAATTCTACGAACTAGAAAGAAAAAGGAAATTAATACCAAGGCTCGTTCATAAATATAATGCATTAACATACACACTTTTTATATTAGATCAAAGAAACAATAACATAAATAAAGGCATATCATGGTGTTTAGTTAATTCTAAGAATGGTAAACTCCGACTATGCTATGTTAATTTCATATATCAACTGGTTCATGTACTATGATACATGCGAAAAATGGTATCAAAAGGTAAACATGAAGTATTAATAGTGCTTGTGAAGGTTGAGAACTTGAGATTAATGAAAATGTCTTATATAAGAGGTGGTCTTTACTAAATAATCAAGGAAATTTTCAAAGTCTTGTTTTGCATTCATACTCTTTTATTTGGTTGTTTGAACTGATAAATAAATATGTAATCATATAGTACGAATTTTCAAAATAATCAAAATAATTATGTTCTTTTAAATTTGGTTGTTTATGTATATTTTCTTATCTATATTATTACACGATGATGACAGATATCGATGAATACAGAACCGTCCTTTAATATATTTTGTCTCTACCTTAATACTGTTAGCTAGAGTTTTAGTGATAAAGATAATTATAACGGTTCTGCAGATGTAGTATGATATATAGAGTCATCTTATTGATCTGTCATAACATATAGTACCATACACAATATATCAAGAATATTTTTATGTTACAAATAGATCATTTATTATTGAATTAGATTAAATCATCTCCTAGTTTATTGGTTTGAGAAAGTAAGTCCCTTTCCACACCAATCATTCAATCTTTGTGGTCTCCTTATAACTCTCTATTAGCTTTACAATATTGATGTTAGAGTATTTATATTTGTTATCTCATCTACTTCTCAAACATTTCTAAATTTGGATAGGCAAACAATGAGCCTTAGCTATAAGTCAATGTCCATACACATCTACGTGTAAACACACATAAAACACATGTTAAGAAAATACTTCAAAACATACTGATGTGCACACACAATTACTCAGCTTATCATCAAGCAAAGAAACTAGCAACTTCAAATTCTATTTTTCATCTTCAAAAGCATCATATTCTTCTTTAAACTAGGAGCCTCATTTTCAATTTTTCTTTGTTATAAAAAAATAGTTTGTCGGCTATACATACACATCTTATTGTACATACAGCAAAATGTAACATGTTCTACCGACCGCGAGATGTAAAACATTTCCCACTACATATGAATAGATCACACAGCTAAATACATCTCAATGAATATCACCAACCCTTTTAAGCAAACCCGTACGTAGCATATAAATACCGTATACACACACAGTTCTATATATATCCACAAAATCAAGAAGATGTAAAGATTTCAGATTGAATAATTGTAAAAGAAGAACCTGGAGCTGGCAAAGTCATAGAGCTTTCCGGTGCTAGAGAAGATGATGAGACCGACCTCGGCGTCGCAGAGAATAGCTAGCTCTTTGGCTTTCTTGATAAGACCCTTTCTTCGTTTGGAGAAAGTGACTTGTCTACTTGTGGAATCATCGATCCTTTGGATCACAATCTTCCCTCTTCCCATCAATTTTATCCTCTATTTGATTTTCCTCAGGTTCTTCTCCTTTCTAGGGTTTTTTTTGTAGATCTTACCAAGACTAAAAGGGAAATGAAGACGAAGAAGAACGAATAAGGAGAAAGAGAAAGGTAGAAATAGAGAGAGAGAGAGTTGAGCCAAGAGTCAACAATCTATTCGAGGAATAAACTAAGGATATATATGCATATGCACACATACATACACCTTCACCTCTTAGTTTGAGACATTTTTTTGGTAGATTTAGTATATAGTAAAGTACAAGTTTATAGTCCAAAAAATAGTATTTGAGTGTAAATTTTTTAGAAGAAAAAAGAAAGGAACCAACGAAATAGAAACTCATAAAGTTCCTAGGTTAAGAGAATATATAGATATAGCTTAAATGTGTGTGTATATATCTATTTATAACTTTTTTTGTTAAAGAATATATATTTCTAACTTTAATCGCTGCTTCTTTTTGATAGTTTATCACGGGAAATAGTGAAACTTAATGGAATTGGTTGGACAAAAAGGAGTGAAATAATATTAAACGTATAGTGTGATTTAGGTAAATTTCCATTATCACTAATATTTCCTTTTTTAACATGTCCGTACATATTTATAATTTATTCCATAGTCTTTTTCAGATGTCATGTGGAAATAGTGAATGGGCGCATCACAGGACTGTGTTTCTCTGACAAAAACGTCTTGCTTTATATGATGCTTTTCTTAGTTTAATTGTTTTTATAGGTGATAAGAAAAAAAACTTTAAAATATTATGGACCTTAATTATTGTCATAGGAAAAGAATTATATATAAATGGATCTGTACAAAAGATATTTACCCAGAAAAGTAAGAGAATGGATTGAACAAAATACATAGTACTAGTCCATATAGCTTTTTGTGAAATTACGAATGAATAAACTATTTTTGTATCAATGAAAAAATATAAAAAGATTAATCAAGAACACGTGTCAGACAGAAGCTTGGAGTTGCGGAAATTCACCATATTAATTGTTCTGTCGTAAGTTTCCAAATATGGCAAGAAATTTAATATCACATAACAAACATCTGTTTGTTTCAACGCCTTAATGCTTAATTTGTAATCAAGCAATACATGTAATACAGCTGATACCAAACCCGTTTATTCCAAAAACTATGGATAACCTTTAACAAAAAAAAACTATGGATAATAGAATTTAAAACAGAAAAAATTAACATATAACTACAAAAATCATTATAATACTTAGTAATTCATTCCTTAAAAGTATTTCCAACAGATTTTTGTTTGAAGGCCAGATTTAAGTGTTTTTAAAAACCAGATTTGAGTTATAACATATACATATATGTAGCTTATGAATATAATTTACATTGAGTGATAATGCAATATGGATATATAAAATCGAAAATGCAATCTGCATTTGTGACAGGCACACATGGGAGAAGGCGAAACAGCTCCTGCGAACACCAATTGATGGATGCCTTCCCACGCTCCACCACAGAATCCGTACACCTGATCCTTTTTCATTATTTTGTATTTTATTTTTTATTTTCTATTTTTGGTCTGAACCATTTTTGTTTGATTTAGTTTCATTTTTGGTTCAGAAATTATCTTTTTTGAAAACAGCACTTTATTCGCATGATACTTCATTAATCACAATTACAAACAAATAAATAAACAAACTAAAATCGTACATATGAATGTTAACATGTTCTGAAGCGGGTGCAAGTATTTGAAAAGCATATTGAATTTGGTTAAAAGTATAGCAAAATTCTTCTAAACCGAACTAAACCAAACCCTTACCAAATTTGATTTTATTACCGTTAAAATCATAGAAGATTCAGGTGTGGCCCATATAGACAACATGGTAATAAAGATCCATCATGGCAGCCCCATTAGTGGGTTGTCAAGAAGTCTCTCATAATTTAAAACAAAAAAAAATAACGAAAAAGGAGGTGAGAGTTTGAGAAGCGTTTCTCCTTGGAGAATCTCTCAAAAAAAGTTTAAATACCCATTTACCACTTGTTCAATTTATTGGTTCAAATTTGTTAAACAATTCAAAAAAATATAATTAATATAATAATGATGAAAGACTCACACACAGCTGCGCCGAAGATGCTCTTAGGATCACGTGGGTTCGACTGCTTCGAACCAATCACATCTCGAATCTCAAACTCAACTTCAGATTTTTCTCTTTTTTTCTATTAACGAAGAATCTTAAAGTGCTTCCAAGTGACCAAATCCCCAGTTATCGTCGTCTTAAATAAAAAGATTTAGTCTCATTCACGCCAGGTGTCAATCATCAGCGAATCATTTCGATTTCGCCAATAATAATCATTATTATCTTCACTGTTCAGTTCGACGGGGTTTAACTCTCTTTTACGTTTCAAGTCATCTCGGTCAATAATCCAAACGACGTCGGCAACAGATGAATTTCTTTCTCTTTTGTATGTTAACCTAAACAAGGCATCCTTTGTAAATAACATTATTATTTTAAAAATTAAACCACTAAACCAAAAAATAGAATATAGTTTGTGCAGGTGATTCTTGTAAGCTATTTGTCACACCACATGAGCGTGTACTAAATCAATTTGTTTGAATGCTAAATTAGATTGAACTTTTAATCCATGCGTTTATGTAATACATATAAATATCATCAACAAAGTTATAGTCCAATTCCTTGGCTTGTTAGTCAAGATCGGAGATTGTAGTCCACTTTATAAATTTGACTACCATTATTCTTCATGTTTAGTCTACCATTTAACATAAAAACATGTATAGAATAATGTATAATACCTATTGGTTATGTAGAATATAGCTTTTTGTTCTGGTTGGTGCTGTAAAATTCACGTGAGAGGGTAATCAGAGTGGCAGTGTGAATGATAATCAAAATTATCTTGATTGTTGATCAGACCAAGAAAAGGAGATTAGGTGTGTCCCTTTTGATGTTTTAAAAATAATTCCCACATGATCTTTGGGTCCATAAAGTTTTTTAATTTTACCCTTTTAATTTTCAGATTTCCGAAGATAATAATTACTATTTAGTAGTTGCAAAGGTCGAGTTGAAAAAAGTGCCCTTGGAACTTGAAGACTGGTGAAAATTGTACTAAATGTTCCAAAGTTGCTGGCCATTATTTCATTTTTACAAAATTTGATACTATATCAAAGATAACTACAAATAATAAAGAGGAATTATGGTGTATTGGTTTTATAAATTGCTCAAAATGAGTTATTTTTTAGCTATAAGAAACTAGCTTTCTTATAGGTTTTGGACAAAAGCACTTATGAGAGAATGCGAGAGAGAAAAAGAGCGAAAGAACTTGAACATATCTGTTGATTGTCTTTTATGTATACTATTTTCGCCAATATCTTTGATGTGTTGATAACTAGAGTCTAAAGTTTGAAATGCTAACTAGAGTTTTACATTTCAAGTTTAAATATTAAATTTTAGTGTGTGAGATTTATATTCTGAAATTATGGTTTAAATTTCGCTACTAAGAGTTTCATAAAAATGGTTTTCAGATTTAATTTTGCAATTATCTAGTTATTATCTGTTTACTAAGTTTATAGACTCTTATGTTATATCATTATTTTTGCATCTAATATTTTCCCTTTTTCAGATGTCCGAACTTTGAATGGGCAAATATCTCAGATACCAATATTGATTGTGCATAATCTCTATGGAATAGTGTCCATGATTCGATGAGCAATTTGTAAGAACTTCCTTATTAGTCTTATGGCCAAAGCCCATTGCGCAAGGATTTATAATGAGGCTTAAACCAACACTATAATAATTATTCGTAATACAATAATATTTATTCGTTCGATAATGTTTTCATTTTACAATTTATTTAAAATGTCGTTTAAATAGTTTCCCTACATATTAAGCTACATTAACAAATATATCAATATTACCTCTATTTAGTACATTACTAATCCAAACTTTTATGACTTGAATTCAAATTTATTGGCTTGGATTGATTACTAAATTCTTTACATTTCCTTTGATGAAACATTATGAAATACTCAAATTCAATTTCATAGGCAAGTTAAACTATTGTTTTAATAGGTTCATGCCCATTAACACTTAATAATATATTCTTTTTAAAATTATAACTATTAAAATCGACATTTCCTATCTAGAATATGTGTTACTCTTAATTATTGACAAGTGGTTTCTATTATTAAAAACCATGAAATCTGTAATTCAATAACACATAAATTCTGAAAAATACTTAGTCAAATGTAACATATATCCTTATAATTATTGTGAACACAGAGATTTGTATAAAAATATTGATGAATATATAATTTCTTAAATAATGTTTTTAGAATAATCCTTAAAAATCAGTTTATAGTGAATTGGAGAAGGAGATGCAAAATGGATCTCCGAGAATGAAGGCGGGTTGGGTCATAATTCAGGTTTTCTTTCTTCAAGGTGTTCGTGCCCCAACGCCACGGTATGCTTTCTTGACTTCTATGTCTTTTCACTTAATCGGGTTCTATCAAATTATATGTATTAGACTATTCGACTCACTTAGATTGTCATCAGACTTTTGATATCTTTCTTTCTTTTTTCCTTTGGAGGGAAAATGGTGGTTTGTTTCTGTTTCGTAAAATTTGTGTTTTTGGAATCGGTCCAATGTTTCAATCTTGTTTAATTTGTTTCTATTTTAAAAATTCAAATGTCAATATTAGATTTCTTTCCATGTTCGTACTTAGTTAATCTACTATTGAATCTATACATGCATGTTCAAGTGAAAATTTTGACTTTTTATAATGGTAATTCTTAATTATTAGGGACAGAAACAATTCAAACATCGTAAAACCGGGACAAAAACTCTCATATCTCCAAGTTACGCTTAATAAAGCTAGTCCTAATCAAGTACGATCCAAATGTCTAGTTTGGGGGACTTTAAGAACTGTTGCTTTAATTTAAAGTTTTAAAAGCAAAACATTTATCAATCAAACTTTTAGAACTTTATTTTTTGTACAGCTACTCATTTTTACTTATTTTAAATTCAATTTTTTTAAATCACAAATAAAAGATTTTGTATACTTGTGCAAGCAAATAAATAATAAAAGAAAATATGATTTTTTTATTTCTTCTTTACCATAATAATTGAAAAACTCTTTCTCTTTCTCAATGTATGTGTAATTTATCAGAAAAATATTTTGATTAATTAACAATAACATTTTTTTATGTTTTTAGATCTATTTTCATATTTTTTTGCATCAATAACTATCATAAGCCATCATTGATTGTGTCGGATTGATGGTTCCTCAATCCAAAAAAACTGAACCAAATTTTTATAAAAATTAAATATATTTTTTTATTTCTCACTATATTGCCATATAAATTCATTTTCAGCATCATTTATATTTATTAAAAATACAATATATAATAAAAATAACAGTCACAACTTTTTGTTACTAATCATATTTTAATAACAATCAAAAATTTTACGGTCAAAATCTCTAATCGTTACCAATGGGCCCCATCATTTACCATTACCAGTCTCTAATATTGCAGCTAGCATGCAGAAACTATGATGAAAAAACTATTATTCATTTTCCTTTTGTTGTAATTTTATAATGTAATAAATTGTTTGATTTCCAAATATGATAATATCATATACATATAATAAGACAGAAGCGAGAGGAACGTGAAGCATAAGAGGACTAGTTCAGCTTTAGACAGAGGGACATGCGGAAACTCATGACCTCTCTTATGTATGTGAGCATTCTCAATTTCTCATATATGATCATGCCATACATACATACATACATCATACATCCATCATCATTGTTCTATGCCAAACTTCTCTATAGCACTTGATCCCGGAACCTTTGAGATACCTTTAACCTTCATCAGCCTCCTAATTCTCGAAACATCATCCCATCTTCTATTAGCAGCAAAAATATTAGAGAGTAATACATAAACACTACTATCTTCAAACTCCATCTCTAAAAAACTATCTAATATCTATTTAGGAAGCTCCATTAATGTCCCTTTACTCTTACAAGCACTAAGAATAGCTCCACATATAAGCACATCTGGTTTAACAGGCATCGCTTTAACAAGGTCCAATGCTTCATCTAACAATCCAGCTCTGCAAAGCAAATCAATCAAGCATCCATAATGCTCTAGCTTAGGAGATAGATTATATTCTCTGGTTTTCATTTTATGGAAATATTTTCTCTCTTCATCAACTAAACCCGTGTGGCAACAAGCGGTTAAGACTGCAAGAAAAGTTACCTCGTTCGGCTTAAAACCGAGCTTAACCATTTCTTCAAAATATTAAGCAATTCATGTCCATGTCCATGGATAGCTAAACCACCTAACAGAACATTCCAAGTAAACACATTCTTACTTCTGATTCCATTGAAAATCTCCAAAGCTGTTTCAATGTAGCACATTTCGCATTCATATCCACGATCGCTATTCCAATATGTGTATCCCATTTGATTCCAGCGCGTACAACATACTCATGAACCCATCTTCCGTAATCCACAGCTCCTAAGCTAGCACACGCAGAGAGAACACGTGTAAGTATATGCCCATCTGGTTTTATACCCGAAGAATTTTGCATCAGAGAAAACAGTTCAATCGCCACGTTAGAGCTTTTACAGTGAACCAACCTACTAATCATACTATTCCATGAAACTTTATCTTTCTTTTGCAACTCACCAAAAACTCTCATCGCATCAGACAATTGCTCACATTTCATATACATATCTATAAGAGCATTACCAGACATACGTAGATGCCCTTTTTAAGATCAAACCATGGATTCCTTGCCCTAAACTTAAACACCCTACCCGCCCACTCGCGAGCAACGCACAGACATACGTAGCTAAATTAGGCTCAACATCCATCTTTGAAAACGTATCCAAAGCTTCCTTATACAACCCAGTCCTCGTGAAACCAGTTATAATGCCAGTCCACAAAACTACATCTCTCACAGGCATTTGATCGAACACTTTACATGCATTCCCTGATTCTCGGCACACACCATATAAATGAACAAGCGAGTTTTTCACATAGATATCATCCAAGAAACCCATCTTTGCGACAGTTCCATGAAACTGTTTCCCCTCTCTAACCCCTAAAAACTTCCCACAAGCCTTGAAAACAGGAGGAAAAGTGAACATGTGCGGTGAAAAGCCGTGATTCACAAATGTTCTGTAAACAAGAATCGTCACTCTTGGTGTATCACAGACTGCGTAGCTTGACAAAAGCGTATTATATGGGAAAGAGCTCAACACGCGACGGATTCTGTGGAGAATTACACAGCTGTAAGATGCAAAATCAGCAGATTTACTCAGAAAGGTCACGAATTTGTTGAAGACTAAATCATCACGAAGAAGATCACGAGAAATCAATTGAGTCTGTACTGTTTGAAAACGCGAAGAGAGCTGCATCGGCTGGTCAATAGATTGCATCGGCGATAGATTTCACATAGATTGTCAAATCTTCTTATCGCCACGCTCATGGCTCTGTTCTTGTCGTCGGAGCAACCCCAATTGGGTATTTTTCAGTGATTTCGTCTTCTTCTCGTACAATTCTCACCTTAAATTTCTCTGTTTTCTTGATTGCTACTGAGAGAATTGAGGAAAGTAGTTTCCTTTTTTCTTATAGTTGTGTTTAATTGATTTCTCTGATTTCATGTGTGATTGAGTTTCAAGGATGGCCGTAGGACCGACATGAGATGTGAGCTCCTATTTGATCGGTCCACCAGATCGGTATTCGCATGATCCAAAAGCCGACATTGGACTTGGTTGAGATCCAACCGTGCACCTTGTTGTCTTTGATCTCACATGTATACTGGTACTTATCATCCACCTAATGTCAGCCAATTTAATATACTCAATATTCGAGATTTCGGATGAATGAACAATTAAAGTATTTATAAATATCCAAACATGTGACTTGATTATCTAAAGGTTTTCTTAAACATATACTAATAATTAGTATCGCTCTTCTAAACCGAATATCATAAGTTACTAGATATTTGATCTGGATCGATATTATATTGAATTTAAATCCATATATAAATAAGATTAGTTACCTGGCTTTTGAACATCTAAGTTATGAGATTGAATTAATTGTACAGCCTCTTTGTAAGCAAGAGCCTTGGCATGGCCACGATGGATGTCATGGTCATCGTCAGTCGGCATTTCTCTTTGTCGGTTATCCGCCACCACCATGTAATGAAATCTACAAACATATTTTCACTGAGTTTATATAAACTTAAAAAAAACAAAAAAAAATAACATAACGTTTTCGATTTTACTAAATTTAATACCTATCGGGGTTGAGTTTGAAGGCCATTCGAATTAGACCCATATGGACTTCTGGCCATTCGGGAAGTCTCTGAAAGATTCCATATGTGTAGATTCCTGAAGTATTTGTTCGTATAATATACCTCTTGTCTACGTTTAATGGAATATGAGAACCACCTTCCCATGTTCTAGAGAACGAAAACTCTACTTGTTCTTGGGTTTGAGTTATGATTCTAAAATTTGGTTCCTTTGATTCTGAACCAACAACAAATAGAAGTCAATAAATTAGAAATATTAATTCAGGCATACATTAAGGTATATACATTCTCTACAAATGTGAACATGTGTTAGTTTTATCAAATATATTTTTAGCTGACAAATCAGACAAAGTAATAAATAAACTAGTTAATTACCTATCTAAGTCGCCAATGTGTTGTCCTTGCCATGTTATGTTCCAGTACCCACATTGAGTCGAATTAATTAGTCAGGACTATTTTTCATACTTGCATAATCTAAGCATTTGGGATAAAATAGCTGATTACCACAATATCAATTTATTGAAAATTAATCACCCTCAAGCTCGGAGATGTGGATTAAGAACATTATCGATTCCTTTGTATTTGATCCCAGTTATAAGTCCTTGAGGACTCGAAAAACTGACTGATAATTCCATTGTCCACTACCACCTGAAAAATATTAGTTTTTATATACATTAGCATGTATATATTTTTAATTATTGATTAGAAACGTAGTGTATAATATATATATACCTCTCTACTCCCATGTCAGTTTCTAAACTACTTCCTCTGTTTTTTCTAAATGTCATTCTGATATTGTTCATACAAATAAAAATATATAATTATACAAATTTGTTTTCATTTCATATATCACTATTTAATTGATATTGACTAAAATTTAAATAGTTTTAGCTTTGGATAGATGGTAAATTAGAAATTTTGTTTTAAAAATCATATTAGAAATATAAAGTGACATTCTTTTTGAAATAAAAATTCAAATGAAGAATGACATTCTCTAAAAAAAACATTGGGAGTATAATCCTTTTAAACAAGGATTCTTAAAATTTAATACAAAAATCCAAGAACTTATATGCACGATTAATTAAGTTAATAAAAATATTTCTTTATTTTATATGCCTCCAAAAGGTATTTTCATAATCAAAATTTCTACGTCAAAATCTAGAATATCTTCAAACTCATACGAGAATCACAATTGCTAGTAAAAATGAAACAAACAAAATATGTATGAGAATTGCGAAACATGTGAATTATGTGAACACGCATAGATTTGATAAATTGGAAAATACATCACCGTCACAAATTTTGGTTTGCTTCAAAAATAGAACGATCTCTAACACGCATTTTTGTGTGTGTTTAAGAAACTCTCTTTTGATAAGAAGCCATTAGCCAATATCCCTAATACAAAAATCTAGACGTAATAAGACCTCGTCATTTGGATTAAAGAGAAGGATCTAGTCCACTATTCATGAACATTATTGTGGGTTTTTTCCTGCAACGATAAACATTTTAAATGACTAAAATTTTTAATTTTCTACAAACCTCGTGGTTTAGTCCAAAACAACATGTTTCGCTCTGAGATCTATCCTAGTTATAATAATATTTAAAAAAAAGTATTAAAACCAAAAGATTGTAGACCGCCACCAATTCAATGGACAAACTATTTTCTGAAAAAAACAAATGATAAAATACAATAATATGTTAGACAAAAACAAACAATAATATAAAATAATTGTAGTAATTAATCAAATAACCCATAAAACTAAGCTAAATAAGCATGTAAGCTCACACACAAGACAGCTCAAAGAGCTAAATGCAGAGATTGAAATTTGCATTCAATTCATAGAGTTTAGATCCGACTGACGATGACGATCGTTAAACCCTCGCAGCTCTCATTCTCCAGCGGCGGATCTTCGCCGCTATGTTCACTCAAAGGATCACTTCTCACCGTCGCTGTTCTCACTTTCGTTTCACTCTTTTACCTCTCTCTCAATTCCTTACGCACTTCTCCGCCGCCTTCTCCGATCGTGGTTGGTTCGATTCATGTTCCTCAGACCTTTGTCAAGGAAGAAAAGACTGATAACGTCGACGGCGCAGCAACGGCGACGGAAGATAATTATTCCGATGTTTATCACTCTCCGGAAGCTTTCCGATTGAATTACGCTGAGATGGAGAAGAGATTCAAGGTTTACATTTACCCCGACGGAGATCCCAATACGTTTTATCAGACGCCGAGGAAAGTTACCGGTAAATATGCTAGTGAAGGTTACTTCTTCCAGAATATTAGGGAGAGTCGATTTCGAACCCTAGATCCAGCTGAAGCGGATCTCTTCTTCATTCCAATTTCATGTCACAAGATGAGAGGCAAAGTAAGAGTTTACTACTTTGATTCACTCAATTTAGGGTTAATTCTGATTTTTGGGAATTTGGGATTCTTATTTTTGCAGGGAACTTCATATGAAAACATGACTGTGATTGTTCAAAATTATGTTGATGGATTGATTTCAAAGTACCCTTATTGGAATAGAACCTTAGGAGCAGATCACTTCTTTGTTACTTGTCACGATGTTGGTGTTAGAGCTTTTGAGGGATCTCCGCTTCTGATTAAGAATACTATTAGGGTTGTGTGTTCACCTAGCTACAATGTTGGTTTCATTCCTCACAAAGATGTTGCTTTGCCCCAAGTTCTTCAACCATTTGCACTTCCTGCCGGTGGGAATGATGTTGAAAACCGGTAATTTAAGCTCTTTATCGTTTTCTTGTGTCATTTTGCATTTGTTTTGTTTAAGAAAGAGGAGTATTCAGTTCTCTGCAGATGATCAGTTTTGTGCCTGTGTTTTGTTAATGAGAAATTTATAGCTTTGCTGCTAAATTTCTCCGGAGTATCAAACACTTAGAATGACTGGATATTGTGATTGGAGAGAGGCGTTTATAGGTCCTTAAACTAATTAGATTCCTAGAGTTGTATTGTTGCCTCATTTTTGTATCATAGTCTTTATCTCTGTTTGAAACTTGATTTTTAACAGTGTTTTTGCAATACTGTTAAATGGTGATGTTACAGGACGACACTTGGTTTTTGGGCTGGTCATCGAAATTCAAAGATACGGGTAATACTTGCCCGTGTGTGGGAAAACGACACAGAGCTCGATATTTCAAACAACAGAATTAATAGGGCTACTGGGCATTTAGTGTATCAGAAGAGATTCTACCGGACTAAATTCTGCATATGCCCTGGTGGTTCTCAAGTCAACAGTGCTCGCATAACTGACTCGATCCATTACGGATGTATTCCTGGTACATGTTCTCTTGTACTCTTTCTGCATTCATCAGAACGCTATACCGTCAAAGAAACTGAACTAAAATATATCTTGTTATTTCGTTGGCATGTATTTTTGGACAGTCATATTATCAGACTACTATGACCTCCCTTTCAACGACATCCTGAATTGGCGGAAATTTGCGGTTGTACTCAGAGAGAAAGATGTCTATAACCTCAAACAGATCCTCAAGGACATACCTCACTCAGAGTTTGTTTCACTGCATTACAAGTTGGTCAAGGTAAAGAGAATTTTCACCTTTTCTGTATTGTATACGTGAAGCTGACTGGTCTTGTTGTTGTGCAGGTGCAGAAGCATTTTCAATGGAATTCACCTCCTGTCAAATTCGATGCATTTCACATGATCATGTATGAACTATGGTTACGCCACCATGTCATCAAGTACTGATCAAAGTCTCCTTTTTTTTTTCTTTTTTTTTCCAACTGCGTAGATACGGCCCTAAACAAAAAAGATAGCATGTACACTTCTTGTAAGTTTTTAATATCATAGCGAACAACAACATTTCATTCTTTGAGGAAAATTCATTATTTTTGTGTACTTGTGTACTCTGTTCCATCCTTTGGATTAGTCAGTTTTATTTTTAAGGCTTCCCAATGGCCAATACAGACAATCGCAACACTGGAGCGACGTTGTTTGAGAAAGATGTGATACTCTCATCACACAAACTTGCAACTCTTTTTTTCATGAGAACATTTGCTTCCATATATCAAGAACATGTGTGTTTCTGTGTAAGCTATTGAAAAACCGAAATTGGAGCTTAAACATCTACTAGCAACATCTACAACCGGAAAACTGAGAAATTCTTCTTGGTAATGAGTAATTAGCTTTGCATCTCAGGGTCCATCTCCATGTCCTCAGCTCGTGTCCACACATATACTCCTCGCTCTCCCTTACTGCCCCGTACAGTGTTGTCTGAGTATGAAAGCCAGTAGAAAGGTTACAACCATATTCAGAGATAACACTGATGAACGTCTGAGTATGAAAGCCAGTAGAAAGGTTACAACCATATTCAGAGATAACACTGCGTTCATCGCAAAAGCAAGCTGCAGTTTGCATAAGAAGAGAGTCACTCGGTCATTGTCCAGTAAAATGCTAATCAAGGCAAGAGAAGGAAAGTGGCATACTTGCTTGATACCCGTTTGGAATGGTCCGCTTGACGCAGCTCCAAAGGGCAGGTAATAGCTCGGTAGTATTAGACTGGATAGCGGTTGGTACTGCTGGAAATAAGCAGGGATGGATAATCCAAGAAACAGTGACACTCCAACTATGGTTATGTTCCTAAAGCTTGCTGTTTGTGTATACCATAGATTTGATAGACCTAAAGCCACTGTAGATGCCCATATAAAGCATAATACTGAAGCAGCCAAAGCCTGTGGTAGTTTTTAAGCAAGAATCGCACCTAATTTTCCCGTCAAAATTTAAGGAAATTTACAAAATGGAGTCAAAGGTATGATACAGAGTTACACTTTGGATCATTCATTGGATGATGCTTACCCAAAAATGACAATACTATTAAGAACATAGCTCCAAGCGCCAAGGCTCTTTAGCTAGCCACCTTGGTGATGTTGATCGTATGAATATTTTCGGTTAAAGTGGTTGATCCGGTACCTGAACCCCAAATTCCAGCCAATAAACTGCAAAAGCCTTCTAATGCAACACCTCTACTGACAATTCCCTGTGTCGGGCGCTTAGCATTCACTAACATATATGCAGAATGATATGTTCCAACGTACAAGTGTACACCAACTCCAACATTTAGCAGCAAGATCACACCTTTAGGGGAAAAACAGTAATGGAAAGACAAACGAGTACATACCGAATCCACTGATGCAACTAAAGACACAAAGTCATAATGATAGAAGTTCTCATGTGAAAATTTGGAAACACCCATTAAAATGGATAAGGGATTCTGACCCAAGGAGCAGTTCTCCAAGCATACGAAGCATCTATTCTGCAATGCTTCATAGTATACGCATGCTTCTTACAATCATTTATCAATATGTTAGAGCTCGGTATGTCAGCGTTGCAACCTCTGTATTCATATGCCCCACCAACAGTTAAAAAGAATGCATACGCCCATACAATCAGAGCAGTCAGTGGCACCTAGCAACATGACAGAAAAAGCAAAGGCCTGATTCCTCAAAACAAAAAGATTGAAACTTTACACTTCACTTTTACAAAGGATAAACTCCAAACCACATAAATTCGGAATAAGCGATGCCCAAAGAGTGAAACTCCGCGGAGATACTGAAAATAGTTAGATTGAAAAAATGCCTTATCATAGAGATTAAAAAAAACATGCTTATATTATTCAAGCTGGTGCAAATTCTTACCAATGTGAAAATGAGAAGCAAAAGTAGTAAGGGAACGCTGATCTCAACACATGTGCCGGCTTGTGGAAATCCGTAGCTAAAGAATGCTAATCCTACTGCAGCTACAGTTGGGGCTACTACGGCAGGATTAATAAATCTGAAAATAGAGTTTTAAGAAAACACATCATTAAGAGGAAAAATCTGATATCTGTGAGGTCTACTAAACCAAGAAACCGCGGTTCTATTCTCTCGAATCACCTAAGAAGAAGGGACATGAGACCACTGAATCCCAATATGCACTGGAATAATAAACCAACAATTATAGCCCCTTGTAGTTCTCTCATTATGTCCCGAAATTTCTGTGCGGAATAGAAACACCAGTTTATCGAAAAGTTTCCCAGGATTCAAATTCCTTCTTTTTGATTTCTATTTGCAAACTTACATGCTCGGTGAGGTTCCTGAACTCCTCAGAGTTAATGAAAACCAAAGCCGGGGCCAAGTAAACAAAGGAGCTTCCTTGAACCAACGGAAGCCGAGTTCTGAAATAAGAGTGAAGTATAGTTGAAACTCCAGTAAGAAGCAGCATTGTTGAAATCACTGCAGCAGTATCTTTCTATCATCATAAAAAGTCTATTACTAATCAAGAACAAAACAAAGAAGAATCCATGGAATAAGATAAACAAGAAGCTTACATCGGAACCATCCATGGTTGGTACAATAACTAGAGGAATAAACACAAATGAACCAGCAAGAGACAGATACTGTTGCAGACCGTAATAGATAAGTGGAACTGCATTTCAATTCAACCAAAAAAACAAAAAGAGAATCTTTCTTAATCATCTGTTTGAAAGAATCTTCCTTTATTTAACCGTTAAAGAAGCTGAG
The DNA here is from genome assembly GCA_963922655.1 of Cardamine chenopodiifolia. NCBI lineage: Eukaryota > Viridiplantae > Streptophyta > Magnoliopsida > Brassicales > Brassicaceae > Cardamine > Cardamine chenopodiifolia. The sequence goes on from OZ000473.1 coordinate 15,578,711, forward strand.
ATTGAAAACTAACCGAATCCAGGATTATCTCTAAGACCAAACTTCATTACATTAATGGGTTTAGGCCATTTTCCATCTTCTAATGATTCTCCACCGCCTGGATAATAAAACCCATTTTCCAAATCCTTATTAATTTTCCCGCTTTCATTCTCCGTCTCCGACGTTGCCTCATTCTGGTTTAGTGTATTCTCTTCCTCTCTAGATCCGGACCCAGAACCGGGTTCAGATCCGGTTACGTGTTCGATTTCGGATCCTCTCTTGGGTCTATTTCTTCCAAGAATTGGGTCGGGGACTATTTGATCTTTAACCTTTTGCAAATCAAAATCAGAGCTCTCACCGAACTTGGAAGGAGTACTCGTGCAGGTTTCACCGGAGTAATCGGAGACAAACCCAGTTTTTTTCGCCCAAGATCTTAAGTCTCTTGGATTCAAATCCTTTTTAGGTAAAAAGGGTTCTACTCTCTTCAAGAAAGCACCGAACTTTCTCTCGCCATTACCACTACTTCCTTTGCTCTTATTACCAGTATCAGGATCTAAATCCGCCCCGGAAACCATTCTTCCCAAATACTCAAAAAATTTAAAGAAACTATAAGCTTGTGAAGTGAACTGAGCTTTTAAAGTTCATTTTCCAGCTTCTTCTTCTTCTTCTTCTTCTTCTTCTTCTCGTTCTTCCTTTTTTCTGCTAACTTTGGCTCTGAAGTGAGCGTTATCATCCATGTCTCCATCACCGGTTTGTCTTTACCTCAGCCAAATGACTTAACTACCCTTTTTATGTTTGATACTGCTTTTACATTAATACAAATATCTTATTACATCCATGATTACAGCCACTTAAAAGTTTCCTTTAAGTCTTTAAGTATTCAACATTAGCAGCTTAATGGTAATTTACTACTTGGCGGTGGATGCTTTTAAGTTTTAACTACCATAATAATTAGAGATATGGGACCCCTGAGTCTCCTGACCCATTGATATGTACAAAAACAGATACTAATTTTTGTTAACTCTTATTTATTTCCTGTTTATTTTATTTTTTGAAGTAATTTTGAAATTAAAATATTCAATAAACAAATCCAAAGAATAATGTCTTTTACTAGTTATTAAGAATCTGGAAATGCAAAATTCAGATAAATTCTTCATGCTCCACCAATAACAAAATATATATAATAAATACAGAAGATGTTTATTGAGAATTACAGTGGCAATAGTGGTTTTATATACAAAAAAAAGATCAGTGGTTGTTAGTTAATATTACATACAATCTGCAATCACTTCAACTCGGTCCTGAGGAGGTTATGATACAGGACAATACAGATACAAGAGTATATACATCACTCTTTTTGTATTTACATTGAAGACTTTACATGAATTTCCAACTCAATTGAATAAATCCCATTTACACCATCAATTTGATCATCGATATAAACCCTAGCACTTCTTCTTCCCCCAATCCCCTATTCCTTTCTTCCTGTGTTTAATACTTTTCCAGGATCAATGTAGTTTCGTCTCCACCCTCTTTTCTTGGATTTTCATCTGTTTTCTGAATGTAACCAATCTTAATATGAACCCTAAAGCTGGCTTCTTCTCCATACCTTTTCCAGTCCCACATTCTTCTTCTTTTTCTTCCTATTTTTGGACTTGATCCGTTTTAAGGATCAATGTAAGCAATACCCATAATCTTAATCTAAACCATAAAACTAATTGTGCCTTTTTTTTGTTCTCACTTTTCCTTTCCCTTTTTTCTCCCTTTTTTGAGTTTTCAGGATTAATGTAATAACCAGAATGATTCTTCAGAGCGTATTAGAGGAACTAAAACTACTACTACTAACTAAACTACAAAGGAAGAGACCTAGTCAAAGGTTCTGCAGAGATGAAAGCCATTGCTCCATGTAATTCTTCCCATCTGCACATTTGATAAGAAGAAAATTACAATGAATCAGAAAACTTTGCACTTTGGATTAACTAGGACCAAAAACGTTGAAACATCAATAGCAAAGACTGTAGATCATTGCACATGGCGATTAAATATGAAAAGAAACCTCTGAGAGAGCAAAGTAATGGTTCTTTTAATGACTCCAGGCAAAAATAAAGAGTCAGAGCACAGAAAGATCAAGCACCAAACACAAACATTATCCAAAATATCAATCTCAAGAGAGAAGCTATGGTTCATACCAGGAGACAAACCATTGGGGAGATTCTTGACAGCACTCAAGAGCTGGTTATTACTAGAGCCTTCGACGACAGCTCTGTAACAAGGAACCAGAACTAAGAAACCACCATCATCTCCTTCATCATCACTTTGAAAATCAGGTCCATGTGGCTCAGTCCATCCAACAGACCATTCAGGTCCATCACCAACCGCAGCAACAGCAACAGCTACAGATTCAGAGCCAGACGAACCAAAGCTCTCAAGTTGAAGCTCTTTTCTCTTATTAACTCTTCCTTTAGCTCGAGTTATCTTTGTAGGGAACTTAAGAGCTTCAGTCTCTTTCTCTTTTCTACCTCCTAATAACCACCATGGCCAACTTGGGAGCGTTCTCTTCATCATTTCAAGAATTGGATTGTTTTTTTCGGAAATTCAACCTTTAATTTGGTGAAATATTACAGAGAAACAATTGAAAACCCGTTTGGTTGTAAATCGACCACAAATGAATCAGAAGAAATCAATTTAACAGTTTAAAAAATGAAACAAAATAATCTTAAATCCCCAGAACTAGAAAAGAATGAAAAAGGAAAAAATAAATTCCCAGGAAAAAAAAGAGATGAAATTTACTTAAATCTTAGCTAAAAACTCGAAACTCCAAGCTCAAGATCTAAGCTTCATCATTGAAACCCAGCGAAACAAATAGTGTTTCACCAGGAATCGGAAAGATATATAAAGAACCCTAGAATTTGACAATCAAATTCAACACCCAAAAATCGGTGAAATTACACGAAAATTTTAATAGATTAGACAAGAGAAACCCTAAAAACCCAAATTATCGATCGTCTCCTTCCATCATCTCTCTTATCCCCCGACCAAATTCGTCTCTTCTACTCAAGAGCCAAGTCGTCTACTTCTGCAATTTATAAATTCGATTTCTCAAATCTTTTGGTTTTAGTTAGATCCAACGGCCTCAAATCCACGATCAGCATCTCCAATCATTAAATTAAAATAATATGATTGATTGATGGACTTTCACATAAATAAAAGATTTTAAAAGTCGTTTTCGGAAGACACAAAAAATTATATACTTCATTATTTATTTATTTTAAAGAAGAAGAGTTCCTATCTACCGTTGATTCATGGAAAAGTGGCTCCCTACAACCGTACAAAATTGATGATGTGTCATATTTTATCCAATCGTTTTGCGTGTGTATGAGGCTCGTCTTATGGACACGTGGTGAATTCATCTGCCTTTGGTTCTGACTTTTGACTTAACTCGTGGAGATTACGAGGAGAATCTAGTGTGATTTAGAGACAAGACTATACTCTTAGCGACTGTTCTAGAAATGTTATAGATTAATTTCCTTCTTTAATTGATTTTCGTTGACCACACAATTTGATTTGGCTTTTACTTCTTTGTATTCAAGTATTTTCTCTGTAATAGTCTGTATTGCTATCTTTTAAGATTTACGAATAAAATACCTTTTGTTGACTTTGATGAGTAAAATGAAAGAATTGTGGGCATATTTCAATACAACAAAAGCAAAAAATATAAGATTTTTTCTAAGAGCTTAATTAGTGACAAAACCTTTTTTATGAAAGGATTTCTATGTTTGTTACTCGTTATGAATGATGAAGTTTTGTACAAGTCATTGGCGCGTGTGGATACGTATTACTGTATTATGTGCCTTTGGTTTATCTACTCACCTGCTTTAGATATTAAGATAGCATCCAAGAAAAAAACTAAGTAGAAATACGTTTTTAAAGTCGGAAAAAGCAAAGTCGAATATTAATTTAACTATTAAAAATTTACTGAAAATAATATCGACAATTAAAACCAAACTCGGGTCGACTATCCTAAGTTAAATTCGTCAAAATTTAATTTTAAAAATGTAACTAATAATTGCTTCTTTTCTTATAGTATTGTTAAGTAATAAGGTAAACGTGTTGCCCTTTCCAACAACTTGTCGTTGATGTTATGTTGTCGAGAAACGAATTACACCAACTACTTAATAACACATGTACGATAATTATAATTAATTCCTAATTTATTTAATTGATCAGAACAAAACTTAAAATCATTTAACCAACTATACCTCATTCATTAGTTGTATGTACTGTTCTTATTAAGTTATATTAATTATCTATATTAGTGCATACACATCTGTTTATAGTATTGTCAATAAATCATTCACATAACTTTCCAAGCTATGTCGACAAGAAACAAAAAAAAAAAACTTTTCAAGATATGAGAAGCATTAGATATGTAACTTTTGTATCCAGTGGGCATGGGGATCATAAGTAATAAACGATTGAGTGAGTTCACGAGTAAATTTTCTAGAAAATTAAATTCAACTGTTATCGTTACTTTATTTGATTTTGTATAAAACGTCACACAACAAAAATACAAAAGAACTTATTTTGTTCTTTTTGGACATTCTTTCATACATAACGTTGACGTATATATGTAGGAATAAAAAAAACATGTGCACGTAAACGTAACGATCCTTCACAAGTTTATTTATTAATAACGTGGAAGTTGCAGTAACGTCATCTTGCACAAGAATTTTTCTCAGTGACGTACTACCCGTAAAATCAATCATCAAAAAAAATTATTACATAAAAATTTCTATCCATATAGCAAACGAATAAAAATAAATAAAAAGGTTGGTATTAAAAGTAATGGGCCGGAATTTATAAAGGCCCATCATTAAAACAGTTGAACCGGTGGAAGTCAATTAACGGTGTTAGCTCGATCTCCGTTTGTACATTTAAAATTTAAAATTTAAAATTTATACCCTTTTCTCTTCCAACGGCTCCTTCTCCGATTTCTCTCACTCATCTCCTCCCATTTTCTCGCACCGTCTCTCTCTTATCCTGAAGAAATTGAAGCAGATCGATCGAAATTTTTGATGGAATTTGTTGTTTAACGATTCAGTGTTTCTCAGGTGCGTAAGTTGTTTCGTGGATTTTTTCGTTTCCTGGGTTGAGTCTTGACTGTCTATCAATTAGGGTTTGATTTGTTCTTCAAGTTCTTAAATGTTTGAATGAATCTGAAGTGTGATTTCGAATCTGAATTTTCTTAGTTCCTCTAGATCTGTAGAATCAAAGTAGGGAGATTTTGTGTTTGGGTTTCGATCTTCTCAACTGTTGTTTCATTCATTTGATATGTAGGTAAATTGTGTGCTTGAACGTATTTTAGAATGGAGAAGGTCTATGAAGAGCTGGATGAAGTGAAAGCCGAAAATGAAAAGCTTAGATTGGACTATAGAAACAAAACGGAGCTTCTTGACAATCTAAACAATGTTCAGAAGGAGCAATTAGCAGAAATTCGAGAGGTGAGATTGGTAACTGGGAAGCAGGGATTTGAACTTGAGGAGAAAACAAGAGAAATTTCTGAGTTGAAACGAACAAACGAGGATCTACAACGTTGTTTGAGAGAAAAGGATTCTGTTCTCAAGCGCGTGAATGAAGCTAACGATAAGCTTAGAGCTAATGGGGAAGATATGTACAGGGAATTTGAAGAGGAGAAAAGAAAGCTGATGTCAGCTTTGGATGAAGCATGTGAGAAGAACACTGATATGGAGCAGGAAAACAATGCCTACAGAGCTGATATTGAGGGACTCAAAGGGCTTTTAGCTGCTGCGGAGAAGAAAAGGATGGAAGTTGAGAAAATTGTGAATACTATGAAAGAAATGAGAGGAAGAGAAGATATAGTGATTAAATTGGAAGAAGAGAAGTCTCAAGTAGAAGAGAAGCTGAAATGGAAGAAGGAGCAGTTTAAGCATCTTGAGGAAGCATATGAGAAGCTCCAAAATCTGTTCAATGCTAACAAGAAAGAGTGGGAGGAGGAAAGATCAACGCTTTTAGATGAAATGTATTCTCTTCAGACCAAACTAGATTCACAAACTAGAATCTCAGAGGATCTTCAGAAGAAGTTGCAGATGTGTAACTCTGTGCTGACACAAGAAGAGACCCGAAGAAAACATCTTGAAATCCAAGTTTCTGAACTCAAAGCCAGATACGAAGATGCTTTTGCAGAGTACCAAGACGCAAGAACACAACTTGATGATTTTGCTGGTAAAAGAGATGAGGAAGTTGCAGAGTTGAGACACTCCCTGAGCATGAAAGAGGCATATTTTAAGGAGATGAAGTATGAGAAAGGAAAACTTGAACAAGAAAACTGTGAATTTCTCGGTTCATTGAAAGAGCTCCAGGAAGCTACAATTCAGGGATCAGGATTTTCTGCACTATCAAAGTTGAAAAACAAGTTTCGCAACTTGGAAAACATGCACAAGAACTGTTCAGCTAATTTAAGAAGCAAAGAAGCTGAGTGGAGCTCTCAACTGGAGAAGATGGTAGAAGAGATAAATGATTATAAGTTGCAGTTGCAAAGCAAAGAGGCAGCACTGAAAGAGGTTGAGTTGGAACTTGAAAACTTTCACTCTTCTACAGCTAGTATGAGGCTACAGTATGAAGAGATCTCGGTTATGTTTTTAGTGCTAAGAGAAACAGTCTCCGAGGCTCAGTCAAGGCTTGCAAATGTTAAGGATGAACAAATCAAGGATGAGAAAAGAGAAGAAAAAAGCTATTCTCTATTGAAGGAGCAGCTAGACCAAAAGAATGCTGCGATGGTCAAGGCAAATCTAGAGATTGAAGAACATGAAAGGGTTACGTGCTTGCTAAAAAGAATAGAAATGCTAGATGTTTTCGAAGATCAGAATATTCAGATGCAGAAAGAGGTAGAGAGGTACAAAGAAATGGTTGAGGAATCATATAGATTCCAAACTCAGATGAAAGAGAGATTGACAGAGGCTGAAAATGTTTATGAAGAAAAACTTCTACAAGTCTGTGATGCACTGGACAACAAAAACTCAGACCTCGTTGCAGAACGTGAGAAGGTGGTGGCTTTAACAAGGCAGATTGAGTTCTTTGGTATTGTCAAAGAGAAGAATTTAGTGATGGAAGAAGAAATTCAGAAGTACAAGGAGATGCTGGAGGAATCAGAAAAGTGTCGAGCGCTTTTAGAGGAGCAGATTTCGCAGCTTGAAAGTGATTCCAAGGAGAATATTGGAGAACTCTGCAGCAAGGTGGACATTGCATACGCTAAGTTGGCAGAAGAGGTTGAGAAGACTGCCTCATTGATAAGAAAAACTGAGGCCATTGATCAAAGTGAAGAGCATAGACAAAGGAAGCTTGATAAATACAAGGAAATGCTTGAGGAGTCTACCAAAAGTCAACTTCTCTTGCAAGTGAAAGTTGTAGAGGTGGAAAACGAGTCGAAAAAGAAAATTGCTGACGTTTCTGAGGCCCTAGAAACAGCAAATTCTGAATTGTCTGATAAAACCTCTGAAGTGTACCAGCTTGAATTCCAATTGTGGGTCTGGAAATTTATTGCTAAAAGGCTAAAATCTGAACTCGAGCAAAACCAGAACCTGCGCAAAAGAGTAGAAGCTTCTCTTCTTGAACAGGTTGGAATTGGAGAATCCATGAGGCAAGAGAAGAATGAGCTGTTGCATAAACTAAATGCTATCAGCTCTGCAAGATCCTGTGATTCAGAGAAAGAAACTCTTATGAGGGATAAGGATGAGATGTTGATAAATCTACAGAGAGAGGTAGATTTGTTGGAACAAGAATCACTTAGTAGGGAGCTTGAGGATGTCGTTCTTGCGCATATGATTGCTGAAAGAGAATTGCAGAATTTTACAGGTGCTTTACAACAGAGAGAGCAGGACATATGCGAGGTGAAGCATGAATTGAAGGGTTCATTAAAGTCTGTATCTTTGCAGCTGGAGCAGAAGCAAAACGAAGTTAATATGCTTCACAAAGCATGGGAGAAACTTGCTGCTACAGAGATTCTTACCGCGGTAGAAACCGAATGGAAAAAGCTGATGATCACAGAGCTTGAAGAGGAAATATATAGTCTCAGCAAGAAACTCGAAACATTAGATGAATCTGTTTCTTGTTTCAGACAAGAAGCAACCAAGTTAGGAGCTGAAATGGAAACTAAACAGAGAGAATTTAAAGAAGTAACTACACAAATGCAGGAACAGCTAACAACTTCAGAAGCGGAAAAGACAAAGTTAGTTAAGGAAGTCGCGAGTTTGTCGTCAGAAAAACGAAATCTTTTGAGTTTTATCAGCGAACTGGAGGATGGAATGTTGAAGCTATGTGATGGAGACATGAAGCTGGTGAAAACTTTGGAGAGAGTCACGCAACGTTGTGATGGATTTGGTAAAGAGAACAGTAATAGTGAAACTATTGGTTCTCCAAGTTTGGCAATGAAGTATGAAGATGTTGTAACTGAAGACAGGTCACCATTTAGACAACTCAACCATTAGTTTGATTGATTCCACAGAAAGAGAGGGAGAGGACTTTTTTTTGTTTCTCTTAGAAATCTTTGTTTCTCTTAGAAATCTTTGTTTCTCTTAGAAATCTTTGTTTGTAGTGTTGATTGTATCTTGAAGCTTTTAACAAAAACCCTTTTCCTAGGGCAGAGGTTTCGCCCATGTAATAAACCAACGTATTAGGTTTTGTTGTTCAGTTCTGGTAAACCAAACTAATCCCTTTTGACGCAAACCGAAAAAAAAAACTGAATGCTTGATATCGTTTGTAATCCATCTTTTGCTTAGTTTTCAGATTTTCTTGTTTGAAATCTCAATCTTTAAATTATTATTACTCTATTAATTATTACTACGAGATATCCTCGTGTTTATTTCTCATTTAATCACCCATTTATTATTATTAACATTTGGTATCGTCTCCATATCTTTCTTCTTATTACATGTTATTGTCTTTTATATAACATTACACACAACAAATCAACATTCCCTCCATTGTTTAAACCTCTCCTTGTCTCTGAATCGCCATGGTTTACTTCACTACCATGTAATAAGTCTCTCTGTTACTTGCTCTCTCATCAATCAAAGTTCATCTTTGTTTTTTTTTTTTAATTTCCTGTGTTGTGTTTAACGCAGTTAGAGCAAAGGATGCGTCCAATTTCACGGTGTTACAATCCAACCGCGTATTCAACAACGATGGGAAGAAATTTCTTGGCAGTTGTAGCCACAAGCAGCAAGCTATTCTCCAGAGGTTTCTCAGCTACAAAGCCAAAATCGAAAACCGAATCTAAAGAAGTCACTTCAAAGAAACATAGCGACGCAGAGCGAAGAAGACGGCTTAGAATTAACTGCCAATGTGCAACTCTACGCACCATTCTTCCAAACTTGGCCAAAGTAAGTTTACTTCAAAAGGCATATAATATGTTTCTCCGAAGAACTAAACACCCTTTTTTTCTTAATGCAGCAAGATAAAGCACTGTGCTAGGAGAGACTGTTAGATATTTCAGTGGATTGAAAAAGATGATTCAGGACATCAGAGGCGAAAAACAACAACAATGGAGGATCGTTGTTGACTCAGCAGCAATAAGTATATTGTTTGTACATCTCTCTGTTTCTCCTAGTCCATTAGAGAAGGTAGTGATGCAAAGGTGTTAAAAAGGCCCATGTGTCATTGAATTTGGGTGGATACTTACAAAGTTTATATGAAACAAACTCTTTCTTGGGATTGCATCAGAATATCTGCAAATAAATTATCTTCAGAGATGCAAAATATGAATTATATGGCCATCTTTTTTCATACCCAATTGTTCCTTTTCAGATGAAGTCGCATGGTTGCTTCTGGGAAACAAAAATATATATATATTTGTCATAAACCATTCTAATGTGATTGATATCATAAACATTTAGAAAAGAATTACAGGTTCTTCCTCACTCAAAACCAACAAAAACTAATAAGTCAAAAGCACACCATGGCTCCTCTCAAGAATTCCTTAGTTACATCTCTGGTCATTGCACTTACATTCACAAGCTTCTTCACCGGCTTATCTGTCTGTTCATCGTCACCTTATCCTATCAACACCAACTACTCAGCCTCCAGCTTTAACATTCCCACCTCTGCCCAAAACAACTATGCCACCGCTTCCTTCTCTACCAACTCCACCACAACTAACCTTGCCACAGCCCACCGGGTTGCCACCAATGCCAAGTACACAGATACCTTCATTGCCCAACCTGGTGCTGCCCACAATCCCTAACCTTCCACAAGTCAACTTTCCCTTCAACATTCCTTTCCTTACTCCACCACCTTCAAAGTAAAAGAAATCACAAGCTACCTCCTTCAGCTGTCACATGGCATCATCTTTCTCGTTAGACAGCTTTGTATACACATATTTGAACGGTTTCTTATTCTTTTGTTGTTGCTGTTGTTTGGTGCCGATTGCTCCGTCGAGATAAAATTTAACACTTAATTTAAAAATATAGATATATATATATATATATATATTAAAAACGATTTATTTTTAAAAAAAAACTTTAAAATTAAATTTTGAAACCGAAAATCAAAACAAAGAAATGCAGAAATTACCTGAATATCGGCAATGTCCATTAGAGTGTAGAGCTGCTTTGTTCTCTTGGCGAGCTGATGAACAATAGACATGTCGAAGCATCTCTCTGCAATAATCTCCAAGTGTCCTGTGATAATACAACCAAAATACCTGATTCAGTTAGAAACAGTTTCTTTTGATTAAAGCCTTTTAACAAACAAACAAAAAAACAGTTTCTTTTGATTTCTGGCGCAACAGATAGATTCCCTAAATCCCTAATTCTATTTTTAAGAGTATTGGAAAATTGACAAGTAAAGAAGAAACATACATACCAACGGAGGAAGGAAGAAGAGAGGTCCGGTGATTTCTCCCGGACATTGGTCATCGGAGTGAAAGTATCACAGACATAGATTCATCAAAACCCATCTTCCTCTTCTTCATTGTCTCTGAATGCTGTGTTTGTTGAAAGAGAGATGAATCTATGTCTGTGATACTTTCACGGAGGTCTGCAAAGCCGAGAAAAAAGAAACTCCTCTCCGTAACGCATCCGTCGCAATTTTCATAAGTTATGCCTTCGGCGTAGTCGATCTTTACAGGCTTTCAAAACTTTGCTTCGTTCTCAGAGGAAAAGAGTAAAAGTGAGAAAAAACTTTGCTTAGAATTTTAATTTCTCAGGTAAGAAAACTGAAAATTTTATAGAGAAAGGTTAGATTGTTCAAGAAAAAGGAAACTTCAGAATGTTCAATAAAAAAAAAGGAAATTTCCTTTTTATAAAAAAACGGAAAGGAAAGTTTACTTTTTTCGTTTTATAAATTAGGGTTGAAAAATGGAAATTGTCACATCAAACAACGGTAATAAAAGGTTTTACCATATAAAAAAAAGGTCATTATACTCACAATCATCACTGTCGAAAGAAAATACTATTCTTTTTATGGTAAATAATTTTGGGGATTATCGTTGTAGACGGCCATAGGTAAGATGGTTCAGTAAACGTGAGTCTTGACGATGATCTCTCGACAAGTATTGTTCGCTTAATTACGGTAACAAATATAAATGAATTGCTGAAAACAATTTCTATAATTTTGGTCTCTAAGTTGTCTATATTAAAATTGTGAAGAATCTTAGAAGTAAGAACACAAACAAATCAATGTTCTTCTTAATTTCCACAGGCTGAGATCGTATATTCGTATAGATCCTACTTTAAAGCAATCCATAGCTGCCTTATAAGTAAAGCACTATTCTCACTACTCACCAACATATAAAAAGGACTTCAATTTCAGTTTAACCAACCGAAGCTAAATTTCTAAATCTGCACTTAAAAGATATTTGGCGCGTAAATGCTTCAAAGGCTTTTTTAGCTAACGGTCACTTAAAACCCTACAATTAAGAACGTTTTAGAACTTATTTGGACCACCAACTATAATACCGTAGCCCACAATCAAGACAAATGTCAATGTCAAAACGACGTACTTTTATAACCCCCATTTGCCAATTTAGTGAAGAAAACTAGACACAAAGAGAGAACTGCAAAGCCATGGACCACCAAGACCATAGCCGACAAAATGTAAGTAAAATATATATTATACACATGCATGTAATGTAACCTTCCTTATGGAAAAAAAGCAGTTAGCTACTGAATGTTTATAAGTATATTTTGTAGGAGCAGAGGAGACTGTTATTGTCCAAAGAAGAAGAGAGGATTCGCGATGAGCTTGAAATGGAAATTGAAAGAAATTTGGAAGGGGAATTCAAGGATGGGATCTACAATCTCGCACTCAAGCTGCGTCGACTTTATGAACAAAGACGGGAAAGAGAAGAATCTTTCGATGCTTCAATGAGAAAGAGCAAGAGAGTATTGGAGGTGAACATATGTATAAAGATGGAAGGGGATACCAAGATTGAGATCACAGAGAGGAAGAAGGAAGCAGACAACAACAAGATGAAAAAAACAGAGAATTTGGACAAGAGAAAGAAGTTTGCAGCAGCTGGTAGTGAAGATAAAACAAGAAAAGAGAAGATGAAGAATCGAACCAGGGCTCATGAAGAACTACTCAGATGGAAATGGTAAAGAAAGTGATTTGGCCTGAATCTGTGCATGTTTGCTGGTATCTATGTTTGAAGTTTGTTTCTGCAAATCCTCTATTTAAACACGAATGACATCAGAGTTATGCATATCACAAGTGCAATATAGATGGTAAGAGTAACAACAAAATCTCCTTTTCTACAACAATATTATAGAGATTGGAAAAAAATTGAGTTGCTACTACAGAATTGTCGAAATTAACATAGTAACATTAAATCCTAGAATCAGTTTTTTTCCTCTATTAGCAATAAGATGATTTGGAGTATATTTTAGCAAAGGAATGCTATCGCTGTATTAGACATGGCTACTAATCAAGAATAGGAATCAAATAATTTAGTTCGCAGCCCAAAAAAAAAGGCTATTGTGATCAAGAATGCACCAGGGAAATATCACACTGACTGTAAAGCACCGGCTTGTAATGTATCTTGCAGAGATATAACAGCGCCTTCGTAGTTTAAGAAACCCATGAACCAAAACTCATGGTCATCGACCAAGATTACCTGGATGTACTTTTGTAGCTGCTCCTCTGCCACTGTTTCAAAAAGTTTGCCGGAAGATTTTCTCATATCCTCCTTCAGCCAACATCTTTGTACTCTGTGCTATTCTTTCCATTGCAGCATCCGAAAAACTCGGAGCAGTTTTCACTGATTGTGTAAATACCAAGATTTAATAGTTAGAGAGACCAACCATACATAATCACATCAAATTACCGAAGAAATTGGTTATATAGCATACACCAAATCCTAGTTTGACTAGAACCTCCATTCCTCAGGCAAGTGTGGCGCGTCGTTCTCTTTTCGATATCTCTTCTCTGAGAATTTTTTAATTTCGCAAGTATAGTATCGTTGGCTTCACCTTTCTCTTTTTTTTTTTCCTTTTTTTGTGTGGAAAACGTCTTTTATTTGGGAGTTTTTTAAATTTATTTTGTAGAGGATTTTGGCTGTAAATGCTTTTTAAGAATAAAAGTTCGTAAAACAAATTATAGTAGAAAAACAAAAAAAATGAATGTGGGTACGAACGATTTTAGGAAGATTTTTAGAATTTATAAATCACTAGTTAAGCTTAATTTGCTAAACTTTAACTTTAAATTCTTTGTAAATTAAAGTTACAGTTTTTATAAAGTGTCATCCCCAATCATTTTTTGTTTTTGGGATATGAAATGCAAGACGCGATTACCTGGAAAAAACAGTGACTAGCGGTAAAAAGCCTGTGCACAAGTATCTCTCTCTTTTTGGTATACTCATTTTCTTGTTATTTGTTACATTTTTAGAGCAATGTCGATCTCATTCTCATAGGATATCTAAAAATTAGTTTGGTTTTGGTTTTAGAATATTGGTTTGGTTTTGATTTAGGATGAAGGTTCGACCCAGCTAAACTTTCCAGTCTCAAAAACTTAAAATTATAATTGTAAAATATTATAAGAATTTTATTTATAATATAATGTCATCATCATTCACAGATAATAGGTTGCTTGTCTGCTTCATCGTTAACCTAAACCTTAGTGGGAACCAAGTATGGCGCGTGGTCTTGACTCTTGAGGAAACAAAAAAGAATAATGATTTAAAGATCTGAAGTAATCGTTGGTCACAAAATGTCATTTTCTTAATTCGATGTAAAGGCAATTAATTGTATTGCTACAACATAGACGAGTTGTTACATTACAAGATAGATTTAAAATTCTCATTGATTTTCTAAGCCATCAAACGTCACGGTCCATGGGATTTTACAAGCGAAAATAAGCAAAAGTCTTTGTAAAACAAGCTGCATTAACGCGACATCATTTAATTATTTTGTTCTTGAAATTTACCCTTTTAACCATGAGAGGAGGATGTACTTGCTCCGGTCGGTCGATCAATGGATCAAATAGAACAATGTCTCTAAGAGATTATTTATTCCACAACTCAATATATGCTTTCCTTTGGTACTCCTCCTTGTAGACGATTATTCAAGAAAACTTCAAAATTCAAGAGACTTGGTAAAGACTACTGTTTCTCATATTCCATATGAATAAATAAATAATAGTTGTATATCAATGTGCTTGCATGATCAATGAGTCCGAATATGAAATAAATATACATCTTCTTACCTATATATTAAGAACCCCATTTCCCTCATTTCTCCACCACCAACAAAGACGAGTTTTCTCAGTTTCTATCTCTCTCGTCAATAACGAAAGATATTGAAACAGAGATTAATGGCTCTTAAGACATTGCAAGCTCTGATCTTTCTTGGTCTATTGGCCACCTCATGTCTTGCTCAAGCTCCGGCTCCGGCCCCCATTACACTTCTCCCGCCGGTAGAGTCTCCTTCTCCAGTTATTACACCAACTGCAGAGCCACCGTCTCCGGTTGCTTCACCACCGGTTCCAGTCAACGAACCCACTCCGGCTCCAGCAACTCCACCCACTGTCTCACCACCGACCACATCGCCGACAACTTCCCCTGTTGCTTCTCCTCCGAAACCAAATGGTTTGGCTCCAGGCCCATCAAGCCCAACACTAGCTCCTGCTCCAACTCCTGAAGCAGAAGCACCACAACCTGACTCAGCATTAACTAACAAAGCTTTCCTTGTGAGTACGGTCCTTGCCGGTGCCTTGTACGCTGTCGTTTTTGCTTAAGGGAGCCTTAGTAAACTCTATCTCCCTCTCTTTTGGTTTATCTTATCAGATCTGTATGAGAGATCACTCTGTTTTCTTTACTACATCTCTGATTTTCTTCGTATTCTCTTCTCCTTTGTTAATTGTTAATTGTTACTGTTCTTTCTTTTCGGTCTTTGTGACACTTGTAACACTCTGATTTGGCCATGGGATAAACCTGAAGGAAAAGCTTCTGCTTGTAATTTTCTTCAGAAAAAAAATTTTCTTTCTTTTTTATAAATAAAGTCTTGTTTTATATAGTGGCATTTTAATTTAGGAATGCTTTTTTTTGTCAAACACTTAATTTTAGGAATGCCATTTCGTTTTAATACATAGTTTAGTACATCAACATCCACAGAATGAAAATAATCATCTACACGTTCATATTGAATCGAGACTTTTTTTTCGATATATCATTATTCTGTTTGGAAACTATTTTTCCTTTTTCTTTGTCACTGAAACTTGTCTCTTAAAAATCACAAGACATCTGACCAAAAAGAATCACAACACGGTTAAAGTCGTCTCACTCAACAGAATGTTCGACTAGAGACCGGATAATTAAACCGATCAACATTCGAAAATCTACCAGAAGAAAACCGAACAGCATCACCATAACCAATAATTAACCGATCAGTAAACCGAGCCGATTCGCACCCTTTTTCTCTCCTCCCAATCCCAACAATCGATTTCTCAATCTGCCCATAATTATCTTCTAAATTACTAATCATGCCCTTAACCTCACGAACCAAACCCCAGAACCCATCGATCCAAGCTCTCTTCCAATTCCCATGGCAGATTTCAGACAATCTCTCTTTACAACGCTCGAGCCGCTTCAAAGTACAGACAAGCTCGATCGAATCTCCGAAGCTCAAAGGGTTGGATCTCTCTTTAATCTCATTGAATCTCGTGTAAAGCTCGTTGATTGAAGACACGTAGTCTTCTCCAACCAAATGGGCGATTTTGTCGACGAGTGATTTGCCACCAGAGAAGGGTAGATCCGGAATTTTACATGCTTCTTCTAGTAGACCAACGAGGGCGTCGATTTCACGCAGCAAATCAGTGTTGGTTAGAGACGAAACCATTTCTTCGTATTCCTCTTTATGAACTGTGCTCGATGATGAACAAATGAAAAAACCATTTCTCAGTGATGCTCAAGATGTAAAGCGTACCTGAAAATTAAAATTCAAAACTTATAAAAATCCAAACTTTTTTGAATTTTCATAAACATTAAAAAAAAATCGAAACTTTTTTTTAATTGATATTTAACTTACCATCGGACCCAAGAAGAAAGCTCCCACATCAAAGGGGATTTTTCATCTCTAAACCCAGAAAGTTTGAGATAATTCCGCCCACCGGATGCTGGAAAAACAGAGAGCTGATCTTGAAGGATGAAGCGACCGTTTTATCTTACGAACAGACTTGTCTTTTGTCAACTATGTTTACAAACATAACAATTTTAAGAAACGTGAAATATAAAATACTAACAATTAAGAAATAACAATAGTTTCTCGCGCTTGGTGGGGAAATTTAAAATTCCCATTTAAACTAAGAAGTTGGTAAAGAAAAAGAAAATTTCGCTGTTATATAAAATATCATTAAGGTCATAAATGTCAAATATATATATAAATTACGAACCTCTTGCCGAAAAGCTAATAACAGAATTGTTAACCATATGGTCTATATCAATGGAAGAGTCGCAAGCTTTAAAAAAACAAAAAAACAAGATATGCATTATGTTATGTTTACTAGTAAACAACTGATGAGCCCACCATATCAAATTTTACAACTAATATTAACGCATAATAATCGGGTAACGATCTAATATTTGGGACTTGTGACTTGTGTGACACTCTTTTGTTTCCCAATCGGGGAATGCTAATTTGCTAATCATGTCATTTTGAATGCATAATTGATCATTTATCTTTCACCAATTCATTATTTATCTCAAAATTAATAAAAAGAGAAGGCATGTCAGTGTCTATAAAACCACCAATATTATTGTTTGTCTGTTAGTATGAAATTTGTGTTGTTTATTTTGTCTACTACTCATTCTTGATTTATCATAAGTGATTTTAAAATAATAATAATCTATCGTGTATAAGAAAATAAATAATCAATTTATCAATATGGTAAAACAAGTTTGTAAAAACATATGACGATATTTCCAATTGAATCGTATAATAAATGTTTTCTGACGATATATTGTTCGTATATCACAGGACACCTCGAAGAGATATTCGATGGAGAATATCGCAAAGAGATGCTTCGACAGGTCGTTAAACACTTGCGTACGTGTTACTTGGTCTGAAATAATGTTGTTAAACTATTTATTTTTGTGGGTTTATGTGTTTGTTGTAGGAGGTGTGTGGAAAATACGAGTTGAGCTTCCAGATGCTTATCCTAACAAATCTCCATCTCTTGGTTTCATTACTAAAACTTATCACCTAAACGTTGATGAACTGTGAGTTTAATTCAATCAATGGATAAAATAATTGGACATTGTCTTCTTGGGATTCTTCTATATATTTATCTTTGGTCTCTTTTGTTATGCAGGTCGGGTTCTGTTTGTTTCGATGTGATTAACCAAACTTGGAGTCCTTTGTTCGGTAAGGGCCAAATTAAATGTGTTAGATTTTCGAAATTAAGCTTTGAAGATATGATTTAACTTTATGTTTTGGATTTGTTTTTTTCAGACCTTGTGAATGTGTTTGTCTATTGTCATCAGCCAATAGGTCGAGAGAAGAAAGCATTTCTAGAGACTCTAATGGCCATTGCCGATACTCATGTATTTTCGGCATCTCTCTTTTTTTCCGGTTCTAAAATTTAATTTAATTTGTTTCAATAAATAAAATTTAAAATAATTTGTTTCAATTAAAACCTTAATTATATAAAATATTTTTATTTCAAAAATCAAAACTTAAAATAGACAAATCTTTAAATAAAATAAAAATATAATTTGTATTAGAATAAATAAATAAATTAAGTGTTAAATTCCAAAATTGTGAAAAACAAGTCGAACTTGACATCCAGTCCTTAGATTTTTTTTGGGTCCATTACAGTTGTTGTATATTCAATCTATATACACTTGTAAATTTAACATTTTATTTATTTATTTATTCTAATAATTTTTTTTATATTTTAACTATATTTAAAAGTTTTTCAAAATAATTTTTTTAAATAAAATTTTTTTGAATTATATTTTTAGTTATATAAAAGAATTTAACTAAAAAAATTTTATTAGATAAATATTCGAAAAATTAAGTGTTAAATTTTAAAACTGTAAAAAACAAATCGAATTTGACATCATATATTAAAAAAAAAATTGGTCCGTTAGGGGTTTTATAAGTTCAACACGTATGTTTACACATAATATAAATTTAACACTTGATTTTTTTGATTATTTTTCTAATAATTTGTTTTTTAGTTTTTGCTGGATTTTAGCTATATTTTAAAGTTTTTCAAATAACATTTCAAAATATTTTTTTAGTTAAATTTTAAATATATATAAATATTTTTTATTTTCAAATAAATTAAATATTAAATTTCAAAACTGTAAAAATAAATCAAATTTTTTTTGACATTTTTTGAAGATGTTATAAGTTTAATTTGAAGATGTTGTAAGTTTAATACAATTTAAAAGTGCTTGTCAGTTTAATTTGGCTAACTTAATATAAATTTAGGTGGATTGTATAATGTTATTAGGTGGATTATACTGTATTAAATTCATTCATGTTTTTGACGGTACCGTATGAGCCCATAGTTCTGGATAATTCAAAAAACCAAACCCAAATTGCCAGTCTTGTTTCCCCACCCACAACAAGCCCTTTTCCCAACACAATCACATACATCGTACCACATATCAATTATTTAATATCTTATCCAATCCAATTTTAATTTGATCAGGAATGAGAGAATTGCATTTCATTTCATTCATCAATAAATCATAGTTTATCATTTTGTCATCAAATCTTCTGTGACGTATCTTATCGACTTTTCGATGTTTATTAATTTGTCTGAATTTTAAACTTGGGAAAATAGAAACACCCTAAATAAATAAATAAATAAGGTTAAGCATTACCAAATTATAAACCCATACGGTGACGTATCACAGATTCCGCTTTGTCTGAGCCGAGCCGAGCCATGTAACTCCGTTCACGTTTCATGTAAAACTTAACCCTAGTCACATTTTAGCCCTTAATCTTAACCCAAGCTTGGTTTATTTAAAGAAGGAGAAAGTGTGAAACCAACTTGTTCATATTGAGAAGAAAACGAAGAACCCTTGTTCTCTCTCTCTCTGTCTCCTCCTTTGCTTGCTTCCTCTGTAAATAGATTTAAAGCTTTTCTCTCTCCTCTAAAATCTCCACTTTTTGTTTAAGCATTCAAGTGAGGAAGCTCAATTATGTTTAGAACATTCTTGTAATCAAAATTAAAACTTCACAAGTATTTCTCTGATAAAAAAAAATAGTTTCATTTTTTTGTGGTGTCATCATGAAGAGACTAAGCGGTTCAGATTCAATGTGTTGTCTGATTTCCACTTCCACAGGTTCTTACCATTTTTTGTTATTTCTCCTTTTTGCTATTTTCAGACAAAACCATGTGATCCTCACTTTATAGCTAATTATCACAATTTCTACTGTTTCTTCTATCGACAAGACATTTGGTTTTTACAGCAGATGATCAGAATCCAAGAGGGTACGGAAGTAATTTCCGGTCCATACTTGATGGATACGAGGAAGATGCTACAGTAATGGAGGAATATTCCGGTAACCACCACATGGGTTTATCGGAGAAGAAGAGAAGGTTAAGAGTTGACCAAGTCAAAGCTCTTGAGAAGAATTTCGAGATGGAGAACAAACTCGAGCCTGAGAGGAAAACGAAACTAGCACAAGAGCTTGGACTTCAACCTCGTCAAGTAGCGGTTTGGTTTCAGAACCGTCGTGCACGGTGGAAAACAAAACAGCTCGAGAAAGATTACGGCCTTCTTAAAAGCCAATACGATTCTCTCCACCACAATTTCGATTCTCTCCGCCGTGACAATGATTCCCTTCTCCAAGAGGTAATTAAATTCAATTTTAAAGATTTATAAAATTTGAAACTTTAGGGTCAAAGATTTGATTTTTGAAGTTTGTGATTGCAGATTAGTAAAATCAAAGCTAAGATAAACGGAGAAGAAGATAATAACAACAAAGCTACGACGGAGAGTGTAAAGGAAGAAGAGGAAGTTTCGTTGCCGGAGAAATTTCACAATATGGATTCGATTCCTTCTTCTCCTCCGCAGTTTCTAGAACATTCCACTGGCTTTAATTACCCGCGAAGCTTCACCGACCTCTGTGACCTTCTACCGAATTCCGTCACCATAGACGCTAGATCTTCCGACAGTTACGATTCAAGCGCAGTTCTAAACGAAGAAGCAAACTCCGATAACGGAAGATTGACGCCGACGACGACGGTTACTGGCGGAAGTTTCTTACAGTTTGTGAAAATGGAGCAAGCGGAGGACCACGACGATTTTTTGAGCGGTGAAGAAGCTTTTGGTTTCTTCTCCGATGAAAAACCGCCGTCACTTCATTGGTACTCCGCCTCCGATCAGTGGACATGAGAATCTTTAGTCGGAAGGAGGTTGAAAATGATCGATTTCATTGTGCTCTGTTTCTCTCTGTGGGAAAACAGAGCGGAGGGCAAAACTGGAATAATCGATAATAAGGATTAAGGAGGAAGGATTATTGATTAACTCCGCGAGAGTAGTTAATTGGAGTTTAAAATTGTAATTATTGTTACTCTCGTTTCCATGGCTCTTCGTGTAATTAACGATGTTGAGAGGAGCATTCACATATATAGGAGGAATGGCGGGGAAATTCAGATGAAAGCAATAAAACTACGTTTGACCCCTAAATATTCCACTTGCCTACTATAACCTATCTTGATCCAATCAATATATTTGAAAAATTAGCTTTTACTAAACACTAGAAAACCAAATTTTCTCAAGTGTTTGTGTCTCTCTTGGAAATTTAAAAAACTATTACACTTTGCTTTTTGTAAGAAACTAAAATCTAAAGAACCCAAAAACACTACAAATCTCCACCAACCATTCAAGACTTTTAGTATAAGTTTTGTTTGTAATTCAAAGTGTGATATATGATGTGGTTTTCATTTCTCAAATGGATGAAATGGTGTATCATTTTAAGGGCAGTGGTGATATAATAACAATTATAACATTCATTTTGTATTGTTTGACAGTATTAGTTACATACAAAAAATAATTATCACAACATTTATTAAAAACAACGAGATATAATACAGTAACATTTAACAAAATTATGTTATTTAATTATAAAACAAAGGTGAAATGTGGAGTTTCAAAAGAATAGAGGGAGTGAAAAGTGAATCTAAGACAAAAAAGGGGTAGAAAATGTAAGAAGGGAAAAGAAAAGACGTGAGGTTATTTTTCTCCGTAGCCGCAGCTTTTCTCCCCGCACCTGTAACATCTCTTTTCCCTAATCCCACGACGAGACACATCTCTCTTTACTTCCATGTTTTGTAAAAAAAAAAAATTCTTATGAACACCAAATTCATTTGTGAAAACGACATTGAACTAGTGATCACGACAAAAATAAAATTCATAGTTGTCATCTACTTGATTGTATTCGAATCGAAGATAAATCTAGTGTTGCAATCAACATAAAATTTACGCAATATGCACATATGTAGCTTGCCAAATATAAAGATTTTATCTGAAACAAGAAAATAAAGGACTCAATTGATATTTATAAATGGACTTTTTTTATGAACCACAGGGGAAAATACATTAAATAACTTTTGTGAGACTATTGAAAAAGTCTGGCTTAATAATAAATGGTGGAAACTTGTTTATTTTCGTGAAAAGGGTTTTGATACATTAATTTGTAATATAAAAAGTTTAGTGATAATGTATACTAAACTCTTCTAAAAAGTAGATGAATATTAATAGAATAATTTTAAAACAATTAAATTCCTTTGAAAAATACGTAAATAGCGCTGGAAATAGAAAATTATGATAATTAAAAAATAAAGGGAGACTATGCAAAAAAAAAAGTAATTTAATTTTGACTTGTGTATTTTTATTTGAATTTTTCCTCTGTACTGCCAAATGGCACAGAAAATAGAGGACCCACACTTCTAGTTTCCTCATTTTCTTTATACGAAGCTGAAACAGAGGGGGGCCACATTCCATGTGATGTGGGACCAGGAATGCATCAAAGAACATGTCCTTTTCGTCATTGCCATTTGTCACTATCACTGAAATAAACAATGATTGATATTTAAGAAAATTTCGCAGTATAGCTGGAGTAGAATAGACACGTGCACAGTGCTCTCTTCTTAGCCCTCCGATTCGCGACATCTCATCTGTTTCCAACTTTTACAGCCGTCTATTTCACTACTTTATTCGACCATTTATACCTCCACACGTTGCACCACCAAAGATGGCAAACTTTAGTTATAATCTTAGCATAGAAGATTTCAGATTATTTTTCATAAAATTGTAATCAAAATTAATAAAGATAAGATTTCTACTCATTTTTAATAGTTCAATTATATAAAAGAGAAGTTATTGACTTTAAAATGGATTTGATTTTATATTAGTAAGTTCTTTCATTTGGATATTACGAAGTGCCTGATATAAAACTACATAGCGTGACCAAAATATGAATACGAAGCACATAAAATAGATACATTCTATGATAATCATTATCAGGTAGATATGTAGCTAAAACTAAGGTATTCAATTGAAGGGAAATGGACACATCCAAAAATCAGAAATTGATTGGGGGGGGGGGGGGTTTCAGAAATTAGCGAACACATATTTGTTGATAAAAGAGTTATTTTTAGATTACGACAATAAAAAGATTATAATACAACTTTTTAGTGTCTATAGTTTTGACATATCAAATAGAATTAACCTTCATAGTTAAAAAATCTGATTAACATTTTTATTTATTTATCATAGCTATGATATTTGCGTGTGTGTATAATCTTGAATATTATTTGCATTGCTTTCTTTTTCAAAAATAGGTTGCCACAATAGAATTGATCATATTACGTAGATGCTACAAAGACTTTTAAGTGTCCCTTTTAAACCCATACTATTTTTAATATTCCATTGCGTATGAACACAGTCGAGTTCTATATACTTTTCAATAATATAATAAATGATATTTTAACTAAAATCTATTGATACTAAAAAAACATAATCCTCTTTTTTTTTTAATATCCATAAGTTCTGTTTTTCAACACTCTCGTGATATCGGGGCCCGCTTGTAGAAACTCAAATATGCTTTCATGGTGAAAGACTTTTTACTACAGAAATTTAAATAAACACGCAAATGGGTTTAAACTCTAAACAATGAAAATAATTTGTCGTTAAATAATTACAAGGTGTGGTCATTTAGAAAGGTCCCTCTCAAGTCTTTAGTTCTGGAAATTCTTATAATACTCTAAATTTGGGAAACATTTAATTAGTTGATGTGATATTCAAAATAATTAAAATATTTTCTTAATTTCTCACTATAACAAAACTTGGTGAAACTAATAAATCTGTGACACTAGTTTATGATATTTAGAGATTGTTGAAAGCCCAACGCGAATATTGGACTACTTGAAAGCCTGGCACAACAAGCAAGTGCTTCTAATATATTTTTATGATTTTTTTTTTGTTATTCAATCCTTTATATAGTTTCTGTTTTCCTGAAATAATTTATATCGTCTTTTTGATATTTGTTTTTGGTTATTTAGTCATAAAATTGTTTAAATAAAAAATTCAACTACATGACTTGAAATGCTATATTTTTGTTTTGAAATTTTTTGTTTACTATTTTAAATAAAATAACTGTTTTCAAATATGAAAATATTAGCTATAAGATAAACCGAAAGAGATTGAGGCTTCTAACGTAATTAATAGTCGGATGATATTTTGGTACTAGAAACATATGCATAGAGCCACATTCAAAAAAATTAAGGCTTCTAACGTATTACGGCCGAACATGTACTTAATCATATGTAGTTATGTACTCTCAAACCCAATACCCACAAAAAATAACATAAATCGTGTTGAAAGTTAATGAATCTTGCACAGAATCGTCTAAGTTATACATGTGTTTATTTGTTAAGAAAGATGGTCACTTAAGCATATAAATTACAATCTTTTATGGATCAATTAATTATTAACCTTACCAAGCTACATTCAGGGAAGGTCGAATGACTAATATTCCAGAAAGGAGATATATTATAATAATATTATGAAACTTTAGTAAGAGATCATTTGCGTACGTACATCATCATTAATTTCCTTTATTTTTTAGTTTTTCAGAAAAACGTATATTAACTAATTATAAGCATATCACCACTTGTGCGATTACAATACTTGATAAGTTTTGTAGGAAAAGGGAACTCAAAATTAACAATATCCCTAATATAGACAATCAATGTTTAAAAAACGGTTAGATAGTAGTTAGACGCTAAGACCTAGAATTCTAGGCGTTAATAAATTAGTTACATAATTTATAAATATTTGATGCTTATATAGTAAATTAATATACTTAAAATTCTATTTTTCTCTTGAAATATGTTATTTTCAAATTAACATTGAAAATATTATATAGAATCCACATAAAATACTTTTTCGAAAAAGAAAAAACAAAAATGTAAGAAAACTAAAATTATATTCCAAAACAAAACTAAAAAATCAATAATTAATCCTAAATAATTTCTTTTTATTTTTAGTTATTTATTTTAATTTGAGTTAACAAAAACATAGTTTTAGATAAAATAAAAAAATAAATTAAACCAAATGGCTAAATCGGTCGATTTGCCCGATTTCATCCGAATTGGAGAGATTATACCGAAACAACAATTTACTTCACCAACTTGAAATGAATAGTGGTGTCTATGTATGAATGGCCGTCTAATCGGGCACCTAGCCGCCTAATTAGGCATGTAGCTGCCGCCGCTTAGACCGATATTTACAAATGAATATCGTCATTAGAAAAAAAAAGATTCGAATACGATTCCTAAAACCCATTTTAGTGAGAGAGAAATAGGCCTTTTATCAAACGACGACACTGTCTTGTACAAATACATTATGACACGCGTCCATTAACCAGCGGTCCTAATTCCTAAAAGATAGTTTGAGTCAGCAATGGTGGAGCCTATATATATATTTACTTTTATTTTCCACTTTTGCAAATATTAAAACTTAAAAGCAGGGGTGGACATTCCGGTTTACGGTTTGGTTTATTCGGTTTGGTAGAAAATGAAACCATTTAAAAATCGATTGAAATACGGTTTGGTACGGTTTGGTTATTTCTGGTTTACGGTTTACGGTTTAACGGTTTTATTAAAACTAAAACTATATAAAAACCATAAGTAATTCGGTTCGGGTTGGGTTGGTTCGGTTTCGGTTTCTGTAAATTGTTCCATGATTTAAAGAAAAAACAATAAAAGACCATATGTAGAAACTAAAAAAATATATAAATCTTACATAAAAACAATAAAAAAGCAATATGACGAATTAGGAAGTTCAAAAAGATATAAATAATAAACCCAAATTCTAAATCTAAAACGAAAAAATGTAAAAAACTTCTATCATCATCATGATTGTTCACATATGAATCTCTTGTCAACACATTAAAATAAATCAATAATAAAAATTAACATGTAAGTTCTAAATACTTAACAATTTAGCTTATGACGTGGCTTATAAGAACAATTTAATGAAACTCGTAAAATATGAATGAATAGTAAAAAATCCAAAACTTTGAACTTAAATCTTTCTTTAATTTTTTTTTGTGTAATCATTTCTAAGATATCTTTTCAAATTTCTTTAAATATAACTAACCGAATTAGCTAAGTATATATCTAAGTATATATAAATAAAAAAACTAAAAAAACAGAACGGTTTTACGGTTTTAAACTGAAACCAAACCGAAACCAAAATAATTTTATAATAGTAACCAAACGGGTTTGTAAGCAAAACCGAAACCGAACCGAAACACTCATTTACGGTTCCGTTCGGTTCGGTTTTTTCGATTACGGTTATTATGGCCAGCCCTACTTAAAAGTCAAATTATTCGGCATTAATACACCGAGACACACAAAAGTTTACTGTATGACGGACCATTTGTTATTTCGTCTTTCTCTAAATCTGTTATGGGACAGACACAACGCAGAGTTATCGCAAGATGATTCAACAACTTATCAAATTACCCACGTTTCTAATTTGCTGGATGAATTTTGAGTGTTTGGGAACATCTGTTTAGTTTTTTTTTGTTCTCTCGATCTTTCTTATTTAAGTTTCAGAACAGAATGTCTACCTCGATCAATTCGTTTAAAATGTAACGATATTGTTTATATAGTTTTTTTCTCTTCCTGATTGGGTAGCAAATTAAAGGTACTTATTTTAATTTAAACATGTGGTTGACAAAAAAAACAAGAAGAGAATGTGATGTGTAAGAAATCCAAAACGTTTACTATTAAAGCATCTCATAGTCATTCAAAATCATTGCAAACTAGAATCGGATGAAATATCCATAAAATATTGTTTATAAAAACACATAACAAAATGAAACACATTCAGATCTGATTTAGTTTAGACATCGACACAAGCAGAATAGAAAACATCAATCTTACCCTTCCGACCACTCGATGGTACCCCAAATCTCACCTTTCTCATCGTGTCTTCTGAACGAAATCTCGGCACGCCAAATATCCATACTCTCGTCTTCATAAGTATCCTTAAACCAGATCACCATACCACTTGAACCAGATCACCACAATGTTGATCTCCTTGCATTGCGTAAACCTTCTCATCCATCACAAGGCCCCTGATAAAAAAAGTCGTTTGATATCCTATCTTTATCCGGCTGTGCCACCAAAGTATCCCAAGTTTGTGTCTTTGGGTCGAATACCTCTCCCCAGCTCGAGTGATAATCCTTTCTCCAAGCGAAACAGCCTCCGAACACGTAGATCTTCCCACCTACGATACCAGCCGCCGCATAAGCACGAGCCACTTTCATGGAAGGGACGTAGCGCCACGTGTGATTTCGACAATCCAAGAACCGCACATCCGAACTAGGCTTCCGATTTACCCATCCAAAGAATAAATATATTCCCCAATCCAAAGCCACGTGTGATCCTACCGGATAGCAGCTTCGGGACACCCTCTATCAGGTTACTGAGTTTAGAATATCTCAGGAACTTTAATATAAGAAGTTTTCGGAAAGTTTTGTAAATGTCTTCAAATTAACAAAAGAACAAAGAAAATGATTTTCAGAAAGTAAAAAGTCTTGCAGATTTGAAAAGACAAAAGGAAATTCGCGTGCAATTAGGATTCAGCAAGTTTGTTCCTCTCGAGTCAGCGGAGATAATTTATCTCAACGTGGAAACAGAAGAAAATAATCACTTGTAACAGTGAGGGAAAAACTAATATGTTAATAAAGTGGCCCGATAGGTTTTTATTAGGCTTTTCGGCCCAAATAAAAACCCAATATGATAAAGAGGTTATGATTTTAATATACGTAAGCAAGCACATTAGTACTTTTTCTTTTACATTCATACCAAACTGTACAAAAAGAAAAATTGAGAAATTAACCAATCCTATAAGCCTAAGTAGGTGACTAGAAGGTAAAATATTTGATTTGTAAGGAAACAAAATTTAAATTACTTTAATAGTAACAAACCTTTACTTTTTCTCTTTATCACTAAATACCTTCTTTTGATCTGGTAATGCAAAAGCTTTTCAATCCACTTTGTGTCCAACACACAAACAAATATGTTGACATTATTAGTTTATAAAAGAATAATCTTTACTTCTTTATTTTGCCATTTTCATCTACTTTGACACTAATATAATCATTGCACTAATTTTCCTTTTGCTCTTAATTTATGTTTTTCTCTCTATAGAAACCCTAAATGATTTTATATACTTTCATAATAGTCGCTCTCCTGGAAATTGGTCACAGTGACCTTGGCTAGCCGCACGCGACTAGTCGGTCAATGGAGCTGAATTTCGAATAATCGTAACAAAAAAATGCATTAAAATTTAATATTCTCTCACTTATTCATGAGTAGATGTTGAACGTTCCAACATATAAGACAAATAATCCATTTGTTTTGACTGGAATATATTTTTTTATTACCAATTTTTTAATGATTTTTTTTTGCTTGGAGTTTATGTTTGTTTTTAGTGCAACGGAATGTATTCATGTGAATATGTGATAGGTCACATACGAAAAAAAACATGTCCAAAATAGAGGTACATTTTGTAAGTAGCAATAAAGTTCCCCACCTAATAAAGCTTTTAAAATAATAACAATAAAAGCGACGTACCATTCGATCCGAAAGCAAATGAAATTAGTTTAGAGTTTCTTACATTTGTTTATTGCATGTATCAAGCAAGAATAGGACCGATTTAAATATGAATATCCAGAATATAAATAAAATATAGAGGCCAGACACCTAAGATCTAACTACTCCGATAATAAGTTAATGGAATGTGCCCCACTGGTATTTTAATTCGCAGATGTAAAGACAAACGATTTATATGACAGTTTTCATATCTATGTTTTTTTGTTCAGCCATGTATTCAGATTCTCTTCTGAGTGGATAATCATATGATAATTTTTATAGTTAAAGATAAAACTTAGCAGCTTAAATAGTTGTATTATTAACAAAAACCCTAAATAATTTTATTAATTGATGCAATCATATTGTAAATAACTCGACCATAAACAATCGATTTCGTTATCATTCTCAATGTCCTCAACAAAACCGGCATAAAAATGAACATAGCATGTCACGTCGGTCCACTTTTCAAATAAACTTGAGTAGATGTGATGATGATTACACCATTAGATGGAATATATAACAAAATCCGAAAATCAAAAAGACCACTGATTAGTGTAAAAGTCAACGCGTTTATAAGAAAAATCGATAACACTAGGTATGAATGTTAGTTTAGAAATTCCAAATAGGATAATGTAGCCTTTTTTCATGTAAGTTCCATCCACATATTTTATAATATGGTGATGATATTGATACATTTCACTATATTATAAACTCTAATTTATGTAATATGGTTTACATCTACACAGCTGGAACTTCATTTCCGTATTTAAACTCGAAAGCAACCGAACGAAAACAACTTTTTATTTGTCAACTTATAACACTTTCTCCGCCTAGGATTCCTCTAAATGATTGAGTTAGTATAATTATAGATTTTTCTGATGAAAGGGTTCAGTGTATATAACTATAGATGCTGCTACTGATTACCAAATTAATCTATACTGGGTTCGACACATACATCCACTTAAAATTTAATCATAGTTTTTTTTTGGTTGATTTGTTAATTAGGTTAATCATAGCTAAATGAATCGCATATATGAAAATAATTCGTATATGAATGAGAATATTTCGTCTAAGTTATGTACGTACGTTACGAGAATGTGCTAAACTAATACATGTATCATCCTATACATGCGTGTGTAGATGCCACGATGATTACACTCCTTTAACGAGAAATATATGATTCTCCAAAATTCTTTTGTGGGTTCGTGCGCACATGCGTTTTTGCCCTCATAGCGATGCATATTTTTTTATATATTAAATTCTTAATCCAGCTAGATAACAACTTTTACATTGTTAATTATCATTTTGAATAGAAAAATTATGCTACCCACTACTGTCACATTTGCAATTTAAGAACATTTGTACTGAAAATCTTCCTAATGTTAACGTATATTCTATCATCTTCTTTAAGAAGTAAAAAACAAAAAAAAAATTAACAACGAAAGAACAAAGATTTCTTCATAATAAGTAGTATAAACGGATAATATTTTATTGATTTTTTCTCATAATTATAGGTACGACTTAACAATAATTAGAAACTATAGTAATTATTAATCCCAAGAATTCTTTTTTTTTATTATTCAACTGGTTTTAGAAAGGTGAAGCCACTAAAGAGAGGGAAAATAAAAATCAACATCAAAAATATATATTTTTGGGACAAACAGAAAATTAATTTAATAAAAAGCCAAGTAAAAAGCATATTTTAGTTGGGGAGTCTTCTCGTCTGTTATCTCTCTCTCCACCGTCGTTCCCATTGATTAGTCTCTTCTCTTTCTCTCCAGAGCCGATGATTAACGACGGCGGTTGTCACCGGTACTGAAGTGCAAATAATTGGAAATGTCGGAGGAAGATGTTTTCAGCAATTTCAGAGCGTTGGTGGAGAACGCTGACCGGAAATTCGCCAGAGTTCGCGATCTTCCGGCGTTTGGACGAGCACAGAGTCACTACTTCCAAAAGGTTTTCAAAGCTCATATGAAACTATGGAATTATCAGCAATCTTACAGGTCGAAGCTAGTTGATTCCGGTTTAAACCGATGGGAAATCGGCGAGATCGCGAGCCGGATTGGTCAGCTTTACTTTAGCCAATACATGAGGACTAGCGAGGCTAAGTTTCTTCTTGAGGCTTATGTGTTCTATGAAGCGATTTTGAAGAGAAGGTACTTTGAGGTAGCTCAAGGGAAGGATCTCAGTGCTCGATTCAAAGAGTTACGGTTCTATGCGAGGTTTTTGCTTGTTTCGTTGATCGTGGATCGGAAAGAAATGGTTCTTCACTTAGCTGAGAAGCTTAGGGTTTTGGTTGATGACAGTATATCCAATTTCAGGGTAATTTTGATTCAAATCCAAATCTGTTTGTTTCTTCTATTGAGTAATTGGATAAATTTGGGATATTGATTGTGTAGGAGACGAATTTCAAGGAGTGGAGGCTAGTTGTGCAAGAAATCACTCGATTTATAACATCTGATACAAACTTAACTTATGTTAGGCCTCTACGTTACTGTGCTATGCTTGATTCTTATCCAGCTTCTCAAACTTACTTAGCGAGGTTCCACGCTAAGAAAATGTTCAAGTTTCGTGATGCTCTCTTGTCTAGCTATCACCGTAACGAGGTAAATTAGTTTTGTATTTGTTTTCTTTTATGGAACCTAAAAATTCATCTCAATCATATGAGTTGCTTCTTTCAGGTGAAATATGCTGAAATCACGTTGGATACGTTTAGAATGATGCAGTGTTTAGAATGGGAGCCTGGTGGATCTTTGTACCAGAAAAGGCCAGTTGAAACGAAGGAGAATGGTTTTGTTATTGATCATACTTTAACATCTGGGCTTATAGATATGAACTTGGCTGCTGATATGGCTGATCCTACATTGCCTCCTAATCCTAGAAAAGCAATTCTTTATCGTCCTACAGTGTCCCACTTGCTAGCTGTGAGTTTTATGCGTCTCATATAGAACAATCTGCTGGACTTTCTTATTTTCCCTTTTGTTATTGATAGGCAGGAGATATATTTTGCCCATTTTATGTTTACAGTATACTGGCGATATATTTGCAGGTCTTGGCAATGATTTGTGATGAGCTTTCTCCAGAGTGTGTGATGCTAATATATTTGTCAGCTTCAGGTTAGTTTTCTTTTTTTCATTGTCTTTTGGAACTTCTTAGGTTGGTAATATTGTATCATGTTAGATCAATGATATTGGTTACGCTTATCTAGGTGGTCCTGCTCGTGATAATGTTGCCCAGCCAGAGAACTCTGTCGGTTCAAGCAGAACATTAAAAAGCAAGCTGCTTGCTCGAGCTTCCCAAGAACAGAAGTATTATAAGTCAGAACCTCATAGCAATGGAAAACTATTGTCTGGTGATTATTATGATGATCATCTCTGGTTAGGTCCTAGAGGAGGATCTGGTAAGTTGTTTTCCTCGGATTAACATTCTTATATGTCTCCAAAGAGCAGACTTTTTTCAGTCAATGTCTTGTTCTTTTTTTCAGGCTCAAACAACCTTTACCCTGGTGATCTAATCCCTTTTACACGGAAATCGCTTTTCTTAATCATTGATAGCGACACAAGCCGTGCATTCAAGGCAGGTTTGTCATAACTTAGTGTATCGTTTTCTCTCACTGGAGAGTCTTATAGTTTCTCTCAGTCACTGTGCAATATTTACTGACGAATTGTTATAAAATTTATAAACTCCAGGTTTTGAATGGAGCAGAGAGAGGCGAGCCTGTTGCTATGCTTCTTTCTCCTCTGAAGCCATCTTTCGAGCACCAATCTGCTGATGCTACGGAAGCGCTAAATGGAAGTCAGTTTACTTTTTTCTTAACAGCTCCTTTACAAGCATTCTGTCAAATGCTGGGCCTCTCAAACTCAGATCCCGACCCTGTAAGCCCTTGTGATTTTGAATACCTTTAAAGAACCAAACTTTTTGTAATGCAGCATGCCTCTTTACCATTTTTATCTCAATCTTCAGGAAGTTTATGATGAAGCAGAGAGCATACTTTCTGCTTCCTTCTCCGAGTGGGAAACAATTCTCCTAACTTCCAAAGTCTTGAATCTCGTCTGGGCACAGGTCTTGCCCGATCCATTCTTGAGACGGCTGATTCTCAGGTGAGTTTTTTCTCAAAGTTTTTGGAATCAAAACCTCACAAAGCATGGACTCTTCTCAATTATTGTCTTGTTGTTGTGTAGATTCATATTCTGCCGGTCTGTACTCACTTCCTTGAGCCGCACAGAGGATGATGACCCGTATTTACCTCAATGTCACCCGAATCTCCCAGAGTCTGTGTCACCCGTATCTAAACCGGTGCAGTCCTCAATACAACGGCTAGCTGATCACTTGGGTGTTGCCAAATCTTTCCACTTCAATAAAACATAAAATTAGAAAAACCCATGAGCCTCTCCATCTCTGTGGCTGGGGAGGTTGGTGAGTGAGGGTAGGTTGTTTGTTCGTTTTTATAGAAAAGTCTGTATTTTTTTAGGGTATAAAGAAAAGAGAATTGTAATTTGGGGATTTAATTTATTTTGATTTGATATGATTCTTTAGTTTTGTAAAAGATAGAAGAACCATCATTAGTCTCTTCTTAGGATGGTTTGCTGTGTACGAGGAGATGAAATATGACATTGTTTTATCGCATTTTCATAATCATCTCTTTAAATTTATGATAATTGATTGGGTTGTAACATTTGAGCTAGAACGAAGTAAAGATTGAAGCTTTTACCCAAACTATGATAGATGCCAGATTAAATCCTAGCCGTCAGATATTAAAACACTATAAGGCCAGATTGAATCGTAGCCATCGAGTCCAATTTGTAATAAGAACCGGTTGATTTTCTAGTGGAGAGGAGGAAGAAACATGGAGATTTCGAGGTGAGTCTGGAGAGATCTGGAAAATCATATTATAGAGATTATAGATTGTTTCAGCTGGGTACTAATTCGATTACAGGCATTTTCATGGCGAGAGTTAGGGTTTATCTTCTCATCATCCCCTCTGAGAGTTTAATGATTTGGACGATGACTATGCTGGGTTTTGATTTTGAGCTCCAATTATTAGTTTGATAGGTGTAGATCTTCTAGGTTAACTTAGTTCACATATATACTGTATAATTTTGACCTCTGTTTTTTCAATTGCAGATGGATTTAACTTGGAGAAACCCAGAGAGATCCTAGTCCACGATGTTAACCTTGAGACCCTTTGTGCCTACAACATTAAAGCCTCGTTTTTCATACAACGTTCCTCATCATCGTGTCCATTTCTGCAAATCCCCATTAAAGTTGAGAACAAATGCTCAAAATGGCGGCGGCAACGACTCAGCCAAGGAGTCTTCTGTTGGTGGAAAGGTTAGTAGCGATGATGGGAATGGTCATAAGACAGACCAGTTTGCTGGTTTCAGTTTCAAGTGGGGCGATCTATTGAATCCGGATAAGGATAACTTTGTAGCCGTTGGATTAGCCGGAGTATTGACTTGGGCTAGCCTTCAAGTCTTATCACAGCTTTTCTTCATCTCTTTCGCCATCCTTGTCGCTGCTCTCAAGTATTCATTTATCGCTGCGTTACTCATTTTCATTCTCGTCACTCTCCTCTAGCTTCTGTATTGCTTAGTGGCTTGGATTCCAGAATATAACAGCTCTTGATAATGGTCAACTACCACAGAATTTGTACCAGCAACTTCGATTTTATATTGCTCTTTGTCCTTGGGATGTACCAAAAAACGATTTTCAGGAATTTTTTTTAAAAATTCTTACATTGCAGGTTTGAATTTCAAACAGGGAACGTTTAAACTCTTTTCTTGAACATTGAACAAGGTCTCAGAATCAGTTAAAATCTCAAAGTTTAACACCTTTTGTGATCCCCATTTCTAAGAAATGATATCTCAAGATTCTTCCAAAAAGAAAAGCAAATAGTTGGCATTGGCGAGAATCAATCAAAATTATTTCATTAAGACTTAATAAGCTTACGATCCAGAACATATCTTTATATTTATGATTCAATGCCTAAAGATATGAAGATTAAGAAGACGCTACTTCTTAGCGATGGATTTCGTTAAGAAGATCGATCTCATCAGAGAATTCAAACCTGGAAAATGGAGACGATGTGAATCTCTGTAACGATGAGACTCCGACACCAAAATCGTTTTAATACTAAAGCGGAAAGTTTGACTGATGTCATGCAACTAATTTAATGCACCGTACGTATTTAACGCACCCATCAGATTTTGTAAGCCCATTAATTATAAGTCTCGGCTACATTAAATCAGAACGCTTCATTTCGGCGATCCCCAACGTTTTGAATTCAGCCAATAGCAATCCAGTATGTAACATCGGTGATCCTTGTCAAACCTATAGCATCAGATCTGGATCGTCAATTAGATGCAAGAAAGCACATGTTGTAGTATTTTAGTCCGTACGATAAAAAATATGAGAAACACATTGATGAGCGATAATAGCCGTCCGATCTTCAATCCGTCTAACTATCGTTGCCTATAAATTAATATCAAGAGCTGTGCTTCCGACATTATTGCCGTTAATAACTTTCTCGAGATCGGAGCTCAAATTTGAAATCAGAGAAGCTAGAGTTTTCAAGGTAAACGTTTTCGATTTTTTTCAATTTTCCTGGAAAATATCTTGCGTTTGATCGTTAATCTGCTATAATCGCTCGATAGGTGGACTGAATTAAGGTGGATTAGTTTCTATTCTTAGCCATTATCTTGTGCTCTTTGTCGAATTATCTTCTGGATTTAGGTTTTAGGTCAAAGAAGAATCGCTTCGCTAGATTTAGGTTTTTTCGCTGGAATCATCTGCTAGCTCTGTGATCGTTAGGTTTCACGGGTACAAATTGATAATTTGATTTCATATTCGGCACTTGCTGGTTAGAGTTTCGGTTTTCTTGATTAGGCAGTTTCGATTGGGGATTTTCTTTGGCTTTATGTTGATCGTACAATACATTCCTGCAATTATTGTATGCTAAGGTCAAAAGTTTGTTAATTTTAACAAGCAGATGGCTCGTACTAAGCAAACGGCTCGTAAGTCTACTGGAGGAAAGGCCCCTAGGAAGCAGCTAGCCACTAAGGTATGGCTCTCTAATATCTGATCTGAGGTTTAATTGACACATTATTGGAGTTTTTTATTTATTAATGTATGTTTCGTTTTTCAGGCTGCACGTAAGTCTGCACCAACCACTGGGGGAGTTAAGAAGCCCCATCGTTACCGTCCTGGAACTGTTGCACTTCGGTATGTGATCGTTTTCCCCTAGATTTAATATTCTGTCAATTGTATTTTGATTGATTGATATCTAAATTAACACAAACTCTGTTTCTTGTTCTTTATTGACAGTGAAATCCGTAAGTACCAGAAGAGTACTGAGTTGCTGATCAGGAAGCTCCCTTTCCAGAGGCTTGTTCGTGAGATTGCTCAGGATTTCAAGGTAACGTGCTTGTTCATCTTATTAAATCTGCAAATAGGTAATTTGATTTCAACTTCTTTATGTTCATCATTGTAACACTTTTTGCTTATTTTATTTTATATATGTGGTTGCAGACTGATCTGCGTTTCCAGAGCCATGCTGTGCTTGCACTCCAGGAAGCTGCAGAAGCATACCTTGTGGGTCTCTTTGAGGACACTAACCTCTGCGCCATTCATGCCAAGCGTGTCACCATTATGCCCAAGGACATTCAACTCGCTCGCAGGATCAGAGGAGAACGTGCTTAAGTGTTTGGGGAAGGCTTGTCGGATTATGTGAATGTGGTGTGTTCTAATTAGATAGATGGAATTAGATAATGACTTAAAAAGCTTTTGGTTTGGTTGTAGGAGACTTGAAAACGATTGCATTTCTTCATTGGCAACATTAAACTCCTTTTGTTGTTGGATTTCACCTTCTTCATTGGCAATGTTAAAGTTTCTGACTTTTGTTTTCATCTTATTCTTCTGTTCAATATAAATTTAATTGGAATTTATCAAATCGTGTTAGTGTTTGCAAAGTTTATTACATTTTTCAACAATTTTCGCATTCACAAAATTGGCAATCCGTGTGACACTCGTAATAATCGATCGTAGCCGTTGGGTGGAGTTGAGAAAACACAATATGCAAATCTTATAACCATCCGATGAGGGTTGTAAGAAAGCACAGAGGAGCCTATCGTGATAACCCTTTCGTGGGTATTTATAAATATCAATTCAGCCGCTTGTGATTACTTCAATCATCAGCTATTTCTCTATTTGTGACAAAAGACAAAAACTCAAAAAAAAAAGTTAGCCGAAGCGAAGAATAGGTATGATTTGGGAATTAGTTTAGGGTTTAGGTCTTTCCATTAATTTTCTGTTAGTGTCTGCGATCTTATTTTCAGGACAAATGAGTTTTTGGTTTCATCCCATCCCAGTTTGAAAATAAAGTCCCTGTTTTAAATTTGCTGGATCGATAACCCTACGAAGATCGTGTCTTGTCGTTTTATTGTATGGTCCACTCTTCATCGTTCGTTTGTTTCTTGATCTGAGTCTCACTGTTACCGATCTGTTTGTGTGCGATTGTCATTTCGTATAGTTGTTTTGAAAATTAGGGTTGACGATGTTTGGCTTGATGTCGATTCATCTGCAGTTGTCTTGAATGTCGATGTTTAGTATCCAATTTCCTCATTAATTAATACTGGATAATGGAATTTCTTCATCAATTTTGCAACTTTATAATATTTGATCTTTGGAGCAGATGGCTCGTACCAAGCAAACCGCTCGTAAATCCACCGGAGGGAAAGCTCCAAGGAAGCAACTTGCTACTAAGGTTTTGTTTCCTGTTAAATATTTTCTTTTCTCAAATTGTGTTTTTTGTAGTGAAATTGATCTTCAATCTTCTTTTTTATTCAACTCAGGCTGCTCGTAAATCTGCACCAACCACTGGTGGAGTCAAGAAACCACATCGTTACCGTCCTGGAACTGTCGCTCTCCGGTTTTGTCCATCTTCAGTTTCAATATTATTCTTCACATTGTCTTTCTACAATGTAACGTTGTGTGTTAATTTCTCCATCTTTTGTTTGTTTTCAGTGAAATCCGTAAGTACCAGAAGAGTACTGAGTTGTTGATCAGGAAGCTCCCATTTCAGAGGCTAGTCCGTGAGATTGCTCAAGATTTCAAGACTGATTTGCGTTTCCAGAGCCATGCTGTGTTGGCTCTCCAGGAAGCTGCAGAAGCATATCTTGTTGGTCTCTTTGAAGACACTAACCTATGTGCCATTCACGCCAAGCGTGTCACAATTATGCCTAAGGACATTCAATTGGCTCGTCGTATCAGAGGTGAACGTGCTTGAGCCAACCAAGAAAACCGATCAACATTAACTTATTATGTTAAAACCGATCAAGCAAATTCTTTTAACTCTTTTTGTTAAATTATTATGTTTTCTTAAAATCCTTCCGTCACCATTCCTTTCTCTGCAAATGTCTTAATGGCTGTTGTTGAATTCTTCTAAAACAATAAGATTTTTGGATTTGACCAAATAAAGAAGAATATAATATCAGACGATAAAAGAGACGGCTCTCAACAAAACTTCCCCTAAAAATATGGAAGTTGCATTATTCTTTATTTGACCATAGATTGTTTCCTTTTTT
Source organism: Cardamine chenopodiifolia (assembly GCA_963922655.1). Lineage (NCBI taxonomy): Eukaryota > Viridiplantae > Streptophyta > Magnoliopsida > Brassicales > Brassicaceae > Cardamine > Cardamine chenopodiifolia. The sequence goes on from OZ000473.1 coordinate 15,616,912, forward strand.
CAGCCTCTTAAATATGTTCTTAGTCAATAATCATCAAAACCCATTACACAAAACTTCCTCATTTTTCATTTCTGCATTTCTGAATAGAACAACCATTATCAATGGGAGAAGTAGACGAGAAACCTCCCTATGACGTAGCTTCTTCGAGGTCTTCGTCAAACAAAGTTGCTGATATTGATACAGAGCTGTCCAAGATGAGAACTTTTCTTGAGAGCAGAGAAAACGAAGTCGTTTCTTTAAAAGCCGAGTTATTGAAGAAAGACGTATTGATAAAGAATCTTGAAGCCGAGGTTGGGAATACTAAAGAATCGTTTAAAGAGCAATTAAGAGAATTAGAAGAAACCAAGGCTTTGGCAGAAGAATCCAAGGTAGAGATCGCTTCTTTTAAAGAGAGAATTGATACATCTTTACCATAGCCAAGATTCAAGCGAGGAAGAAGAAGAAGAAGACGATAGTTCTGCTCAGGATTTTGATATTGAGTCTATGAAGATTGAGATGGAATCAACCAAGGAGAGTCTCGCACAGGCTCAAGAAGCTGCACAAGCTTCTTCTTTGAAGATATCTGATTTGTTAGAAGAGATGAAATCGGTTAAGGACGAGCTTAAATCAGCAACTGATGCAGAGATGACGAGCAAGAAAGCTATGGATGATTTGGCATTAGCTTTGAAAGAGGTAGCTACTGATTGTAGTCAAACGAAAGAGAAACTTGTGATTGTTGAAACAGAGCTCGAGGCTTCAAGGTTAGAGTCTCAGCAATGGAAGGAGAAACATGAGGAAGTGAGGAAAGAAGCTGAGTTGCTTAAGAACACGAGCGAGAGACTAAGGATTGAAGCAGAGGAATCGTTATTGGCTTGGAATGGGAAAGAATCTGTGTTTGTGAGTTGTATAAAGAGAGGAGAAGATGAGAAGAATTCACTTCTTGATGAGAACAATAGATTGCTTGAAGCTCTTGTTGCTGCTGAGAATTTAAGCAAGAAGGCTAAAGAAGATAATCATATGGTTAGAGATATACTTAAACAGGCGATTAACGAAGCTAATGTTGCGAAAGAAGCAGCTGGGATCGCGAGAGCTGAGAATTCGAATTTGAAAGATGCCTTGTTGGATAAGGAAGAGGAATTGCAGTTTTCTTTGAGGGAGATTGAAAGAGTGAAGGTTAATGAATCTATGGCTAATGAAAATATTAAGAAATTGAAGAAGTTGTTGTCTGAAGTTGAGGTAGCTATGGAGGAAGAGAAACACAGAAGCTTAAGCAGACAAAACTCGAAGCAGAAGGAAGTAGAAGTTGTTGAAAAAAAGATTGAGGACAAGGAGAAGAAGGAAGAGAAGAGAGAGAACAGCAAGAAGGAGAAGAAAGAGAGCAAGAAGGAGAAGAAAGAACATAGTGAGAAGAAGGAAGAGAAGGAGAAGAAAGAGCAGACACATTCGAACATCGATAAGAAGATGATTGGGAAAACTTGTAGTTTCAGTATCATGAAGCTTTCTCACAATCACAATTACAACCACAAGCATAACAAGGAAACAGTAGAAGAAGAGAGAAAAGCCTCAAACGCAAACGCAAACGCAAACGTAAACGCAAACGCTGGGAATCATCAAGACAACAACAACACTGATGAAAATGGTGAAGGAAAGTCTCCAGGTTCAGATTCATATCTCTTTAAAGGTTCGATCTTTGATGTAGCAGAGACGCCACACGCACAAACACATCACAAAAGGAGATCTTCGTGTACGTTTTTGGAAGAAGTAGAGACGATAAATCCAGAGGATTTGGAGAATTTGGAAGGGAATCATTTAGAAGAAGGAGAGTTAAACGACAAAGGAGCAGTAGCGAGGAAGAAGAAGGCGTTTATACGTAGATTTGGGGATCTTCTCGTTAGAAGAAAAAGCTTAAGTTTCTCACACAAGAAAGAATCTTCGACTGATTCACAAGATAAGCAACAACCACAGACTCCGACGTCGCCGTCTCCGCCACAACCACCGCAGTTTCCGGAGCCCTGCAGATAATTGTTTTGATCTGTTTTTTGAGTATTGTTGATTGCAATTCAAATACGCCATTGTTGTGTTTTCTTCTACAGCTTGAGTTTTGCAGAAACTTTTTTTTTTGTAAATAGACAAACGTTTGAATTTGTTGTAATAAGGATTTGATCATTTTAATTTGTGCAGTGTTTTGCATTGGTTTATGATACGCTGTGATTTTACTGGAACTAAATTAAAATTGACATTATGGTCCATCCGGTTCGGTTTTGTTTTGTTATTTTTTAAGTCCCGGATTGGGTAATAAAATACTATAGGAGACGAAAATCGAATTATTTGATTTCTCGTTGGTATGCTTTATTTGGCCCAATAATGAATATTTACATTATGGGCTGAAAACCTTGACATGGCCAGGCTAAAAAACAGACTCCCCGTAAGTTGAATTTTCTTATAATGACACAAAAAAAAATGAAATGAAACTGATATAAGCTCAAACAAGGTGTCATAGACTCATAGTTGCAACTTACAATAAAAAGATTTTAATACTTAAAGAAAGGAATTCCGCTTTACTCGAATATAGAAAGTCAAATTTAATTTCTTTTGTTATATAAACCCAAGTTGAAATGTTTTTTTGTTAATTTGCCAATTTTATTCTCTAGTGTGATTTTTTAAAGAAAAATTGGGAAAAAATTACTTTTATGTTTAATTTGTTAAATTGGTAGTTTTTATATGAAAAATGTTTTTAGGATAACATCTTTATTTTTGATAAAATCGAATAATTACAATTTTTTAGTTATTTTCTTAAAAGAGCGACTACATATATTTGTCTAAAAAATAATTTCATGTATCTCTTCTTTTTCTAATGCGTCAGAATTTTCTCTCTCTTTTTCTCCTCTTTTTTCTTTTTCTTTCTCTAAAAAACATGAACAATTTTTATAATTTTCCAATCAATGTTTTTCGAAAACTATCTTATAAATTATTCATTTCTCAAAAATATATATTTCAGACAAAAACTACTATTTGACAAATAAAAACATAAAATCTACGTGATTTGCAAAGTTATCCTTATTTTATTGACTTTTTCTGAACGACTTAAAAAGTTAAGTTGTATAAAAGTGTGTTCCTTTGTTTCTGGTTCTAGATTTGTTTTCTATTTATGCTAATAGATTTGACATCCTTTTCGCATTTAACCAAATTATAAAGCGAATGTAATGCATATTGTGGGGGAAAAGGTATACATATTCCAACAAATCAAGAAAATTTACAATATTATATATATATATATATATTTATTTTATTGATGTTTGGGAAATCATAATGTTTCAAAAGTCTTTAAAATGCATAATAGCCTTCTAACTATAGCAACCTATGTGGGGATCATTCTGTTATCACCCAACCACTCAACGGTGATGTCTTATGAACAATGTTGGGATTCATGTCTGCATGTGGACTCGGCACGGATCATCCACTCATGACTACAACTGATTTCTACACATCACATGAATGTTTGCTTCTGCCTTATGAACAGTCGCTCACAAGGTTGGACTCAACTTCTGGTCTGTACTATGATTGCTCTGCTCACATGGTGTGGTGTGGGGAACGTACCCGACAATTGGATGGTGCCTTTGTCGAATTTCTGAGGGGGATTGCTAATCCTCTTGGAATTAAGGTATTTTACCTTTTAAAAGATTATATACTTGAACGCATAGGGTAGAACTATAATATGCAGCTTGCTGCTGAAAGACTTAACCTCAAAGAATTAAGTAGATATTAACTTTTGTTTGTGATGAAGCAAAACAGAGTAGCATATGAAGTTTTTGCTTGGTCTCACGGCTCCTATTTTTTCTCTTATCTTGCAAATCAGACGATTGTTTTTTTTAGTGATAGCTGATTTGAGTTGCCACAGATTGGCTTGAATTTTAAGCGGAAATGACTGAATATCCAAAACATTTGATGTAAGTGAGCACCAAAATGGACCCCAATGAGCTGGTCAAACTAGTCGAAATCCTGAATCCTAACAACAAGCCTGGAAGAATCACTGTAATTGTGTGAATGGGTGCTGAAAACATGAGGGTTAAGCTTCCCCACCTCATCAGAGCAGTCCGCAGGTCAGGCCAGATTGTGACATGGGTCTGCGATCCAATACATGGAAACACCATCAAAGCGCCTTGTGGTCTCAAAACACGAGCCTTCGATTCAATTCTGGTACACACTTTATAAGCTAAACCTTCCATCAGCACAACATATATTTAGCCTAACACAGTGATGTGCACGAGCATTCCTTGATATATTTATGCAAAACTTTCTGACTTTTTTGCAGGCTGAAGTTCGACCATTCCTTGATGTGCACGAGCAAGAAGGAAGCCATGCGGGCGGTATCCATCTGGAGATGACAGGTCAGAACGTGACAAGAATGCATTGGAGGATCCCGCACTGTGACTTACGACGACCTCAGCTCTCGCTACCACACACACTGTGACCCAAGGCTCAATGCGTCACAGTCTCTTGAACTGGCCTTCATTGTTGCCGAACGGTTAAGGAAGAGAAGAACGGGTAGTCAGCGCCTGTCTTGAATGCAGTTTATCTTTATATACACTTTTTTTATTCCAAGAACTCTTTTCAATTTGTTCGGTGAGTTGGTGTCATTATGACCTAAGTTAAAAAGCCCAAATGCCTCTATACGAGGAGTAAACAGGCTATGTCATGTCTTTGTTCTTTAAGTTAACTTAATGTTAAACCGTGTGACTACTACCGTAAATTCCTCTTTACATATTTGCAATTATGAAACTCGTTCTAATAATAGATCTTTATCTTTTGTCTCTTTGGACGGATGAAATGAATAGATATTATAACATCATCCAAATTGATTTAAACACATTTGTAATGCAACATGGCCCATTAGCTCAGTTGGTTAGAGCGTCGTGCTAATAACGCGAAGGTCGCAGGTTCGAAACCTGCATGGGCCATTTTAATGTTTATTAATCTGTATATCTTATTCCAACGTTTTTTTCTTTTTTTTTCAAATTAAGATAGGAAGGGATGAAACCAACAATCGGACGCCGACGCTGACGCTTTAGGGACCCACTAATCAGCATCGTGTCCCGCTCACTGAATCCAAATCTAATCTCCTGCATCGCTGTTTAATCTGTTCCAGTGCAGCCCACAACGATATATCCCCTGGCTTGAAATCGATTTCAACCACGTGTATTTTACGCCTCTCTTATATTCGACGTGTCATAATCATAGCTCATCTCACTCTCAATCACCAAAACACTCTCGCACATTAGATCACAGTTTAAGCCAACGATTAAAAACAATCAATATTCCCAACTAGCTTTGGGGTTCTCTACAATTCCTCTGTCGCTCTCACCAGTTAACAGCTACTCTAGTCACGCTTCTAATTTTTCCGATCTCTCCAACGTGAGAGCGAAGTGTTTAACAGTTCTCGCAGAAAATGGCTGGTGGAGGCGGATACGGCGGCGCATCGGGGAAAGTTGATTACGTTTTCAAGGTTGTTCTTATCGGCGATTCGGCTGTAGGGAAATCACAGCTACTTGCTCGATTCGCGAGAGACGAATTTAGCATGGATTCTAAGGCCACTATCGGCGTTGAGTTCCAGACTCGTACACTCGTCATTGAAGAAAAGAGCATCAAGGCTCAGATCTGGGACACCGCCGGTCAGGAAAGGTACGCTTTCCTAGACTGAATTCGAAATCTGGATTTTGAATTTGAGTTTTTTGTGATTTCTGAAATAAATTTCCCACTGGATCTGACTTGGTTTGACTAGGTGGTGTGTGTGTGTGTGTGTGTTTACGCTATGTTAGGAACTTATGGATCCGCTTTGACCAAATTCTAAATTTGTATCATCGAACATTTACTATGTAGAGTTTGATCGGGTCACACCAATTGAGGCCGAAACTGAAAAATCATTAGATCTCAATTTTAATTAGCAACATGTTAAAGTAATGTGGAGCTAATGGTATGATTCTTGGTTTATTGAACCAAATTTGGCTGATTTGACTTTTAATAGATTGTTTTTGGAACAGCAGATTTGGGTTTAATCTTTGGTTAGTGATGTAGTGACTTTGCTTTTTTTGAATTTGCACTAAGCAGATACAGAGCGGTTACAAGCGCATACTACAGAGGAGCAGTAGGTGCAATGCTGGTTTATGACATGACTAAACGTGAAACCTTTGAGCACATCCCTCGTTGGCTTGAAGAACTGAGGGCGCACGCCGATAAGAACATTGTCATCATCCTTATCGGAAACAAGTCTGATCTAGAAGATCAAAGAGCAGTTCCTACTGAAGATGCAAAAGAGTTTGCTGAAAAGGAAGGACTCTTTTTCCTTGAGACCTCAGCTCTAAACGCAACCAATGTCGAAAAATCCTTCAACACTCTAATGACAGAGATCTTCAATACGGTGAACAAGAAGAGTCTTGCATCTGCTGGGAATCAAGGCGAGTCAAATAACCCGGGTTCATTGGCTGGTAAGAAAATTGTCATCCCAGGTCTTGGACAGGAGATTCCTGATAAGAGCAGCACATGTTGTAATTCTTCTTGATCTTTACTACTTTCATTGTATATTCTTTTCGAATCTAGCTTGTTTGCTGGTTCATTAAACATTGGTGTGCAAATTGGACACCCATAGAAAAAGTATTGGAACTACAGCCTTTCTAGTTGAAATATGAAAACAACAATCTTTGAGAGTTAATGTCAGGGATCCAGCTTCAAGAACAACTCTCTTCAGCTTTTTCTATTTCTTTACTTTTGTCAGAAAGTCTCCGCATAAGTTGGTGGCAATCCACTGTCGTCACCATAACGGTTAAGCTAGCCTTGCCCTTCCAGCATCCAATGGCTATCGTTGATGAATTCACTTTGGCAGGTTCTGACCCGAGCTGAGTACCTGTAGGAAGCAAAAACTGTTTCCATATCCAACATGACCAAAACCAAAAGTATCTTATATAAAACTTAGCAATACTTACCATCGACGAGAACTACAACACAACATCCCATGGCTAGTTCTGCTGCTTTCTCACCAAACTGTGGATGGACGAAATCCGGGAACTTGATTGATTTTTATTGCAGGAGATTCTTGAAATCCACCATTGTTGCATAAAGTATTTGCTTGGTCATGTATGGAAGGATCACAGGTAAACCTTCTGACGTTATGCGGAATGAGCAAGAGTTGGCTTCACATTCTCTTGCCGATTGTTTCTCCTGCATTTTTGGTCAGTTAAAGAATTAGTAAATCCCACCACTGCAATTTGGTATTTGATCTAGCCAGAGATGAAACTATAATATGTACTTACAAACATCTTGAGGCCCACAGAGGAGATCTTAAGCTGCTTCCCAACTGCAAAATTAAGCTCAAGAACATCCTTAACTGATCTCGAAACATAGTAAATCCTTTTCACGTTTCCATGGCTGCTTATGTCGCTGTTTCTAGTCACGAGATGACCATACAGTGGGAAAGATTCATCTTTGATGCCGTAAAATGTCTTGATCCGTTGATCACTGCTTCATCTCTCAAGAAAACAACAGGGTACAGGCCTTTCCACTTTCCTTGCATTGGTGGTACTTCTCTCTTGCCTCCCATACCGTCAAGTTTTTTAGCCAATCTAAGAACACCTTCTTCGCTGGTGTGTTCCTTGGCAGTCGGCTTAAAGCCATTCTCTGAAGCTGCAGCTTCTACCGGTTTAGTAACCAGTGTCAGAGAGTGCTTCATACGAAGACTTCTCTGATGATTTGATGTTTTTTCTAGTAGAAACATTCCTTCTCTCATTTAGTTTCTCCTGAAATTCTGCAAGAAAATGATCCACGAATCCTATTAACGAATCAACTAGAGAGAGTTATGCACCATAGCGTTCTTCAAATTCACCTGGTAAAGGTGAAACTTTATAAAGGACTGCAATGAAAAACCGCCCTGTGTTTTGATCATAAGGCAGCGTTGAAGGGGAAGATCACAAACTTCCTCGGCTGACTCTGATAGAGAAGTCATTTCTTCATAGCTGTTTCAGCTACCGGTTGTTTCTTTATCACTTTTACCATGCTCGGTCTCTCTGCGATTTTGGAAAATCTTTGTAAGATCTATTCCAGCCACCTCTATCATGCACCTGAATCCATACAGATACAAGAGAGAGTCCAATAAGAAAAAGACATCATCTAAATAAAATAAATGAGCTTATTCTATAATAATAATTAGATGTCGACTGGATTAACAGGTCAACGGCTAAATTATCATAAACTAAAAGCCAAAAAAATTGCTGTTAAATCAAAACTGGAGTATAGCGTGATGATAATGATCTGATCCTTGTGTTTTTTCTTCATCTTTCTTTTCCTGTGTGTAATCATTTTCTTGCTTAAACAAACTACATGTCTATATATAATGTATTGTCAATTGTGATTATATTTAGCTATATCTCTCAGATTAAAAAGTTTTGGTTCAGATATACGGTATACCTATTATTTATGTTTGAACAAGAAGTTTTCTAATTTACAAAAACATATTATATCACGAACTTATAGAAGACAGGTATAAAAGGTCAAGAAGTCAACTCCTTGAGCAAGCGAATAGCAAGATTGACAAACCAAAAACAATAGTGTACGTGGCCTCACAACACCCGTACGCGTGGCTATTGAAAGCAATTGACAAGACTAAATGCCAAGTGGAAGTGGTGGTGGTACCGACTCAGGCGCTATAAAAAGGATACGTGACAGGTGAAGATTGTGAGCAACAAAAGAGAGGTGAACAGAGAACCTTTAGCGCCTTGCCGAGTTTGAACAAAACTGATGTGGTTAAATGACCTACAATAGTTACTATAACCAGTGCTAATTCATCCTGCAAACTTTGCTTTCTCGTTCTCTTCAAATCATATCCAAAGTAAATTTATTTCTTAAGACTAATACCACCAAGTTAAGGCAGTCTTCAAATGTTTCAATCTTCAAGTTGAAAAACTAAAGACTCAAGGCTAAACAAGGACTTGATCAAGAGGGTAAAAGTGATGTACCTGTCAGCTTGCCACTTTGCTCAACAAAATCAAGGTTCCATTGTGTAACTCTTTGAATTGCAGCATACCCTCCAGTGGCAAAGGCTCTAAGAAGATTCAAAGTTGCTGCCGATTGAGTGTAAGCCCGAATCATAATTCGGTTAATGACGTAAATAACCCTTTCACCAACCAAATCCACCACTCAGCTAGTTGCACATGATATAAGATTAATTTTGTTCATCACCTAACACACCAAATCCTTTGTAAGATATGGATTCATGGACCACGACCACGCCCTCTCCATACTTGTCTCCATAATTCTAACTTTTTTATATATACAAAACAAAAGTTAAAAATTTTAATGGATATAAAATCAAATATAAACCCTACCAAAATCTTACAATGAAGTTAATGGATCATGGATTTGTAAAGTCTTGATTTTTTTTTCTTACTAAAATCTATCTTTATTGGATACGAAATGGAGTATATATTTTTTTTACTAAAATGGAGTATTTCTTTTACTAAAATAAAGTATATCTTTTTTTACTAAAATGGAGTGTATCTTATAAAATATTATTCACATTTTTCCTTTTCAAAGTGATTGAGATGATAATTCTAGTTAATCACAAGCTGGTGGTAAATATTCATATGGAACACACACAAAAAGAGCGGTAAAAGTTGAGCGTTAGGCCGTTAATTGCAACGAGGATCAGCCTTTTAGAAATTGTAGCCACAGATTTATTTTATTTTATCTTACAAGTTACAAGTCACAAAATCCATCTCTAGAAGAACTCCACACACACAGAGTGACGGAGATTCACCAATGGCGGTTTCTTGCAACCACTCGGCGATTCTCTTCTCTCCATCCACCGCCGGGGCCTCGTCCGTTTCCTCTTCTTCTTCCTCGCTCATCGGCTTTCCTCGTTTCAAAACGCTGCGTTTCAAATCCAGAAGCGTGTATTCGAAATCTAGAGTTTCTTATGTCTCCGCATCTTCACGGTCTCTAGAAGCTCTGATATTCGATTGCGACGGTGTGATTCTCGAATCGGAGAGTTTGCACCGTCAAGCTTATAATGACACTTTCTCGTATTTCGATGTTCGATGTCCTCCTTCTTCGTCTGAGTCTCTTAATTGGAGCCTCGGGTTTTATGATAAGTTTCAGAATCTTACGGTGGTGGAAACCAAAAATGCGATGGTATTTCAAAGAAAATGAATGGCCAACATCTACCATTTTCGGTGATCGAGCTCCTGAGAAGGATGATGATCGGTCCAAGTTAATCGATACTCTTAAGGTCACTCACTAAATCTCTTGCAAAAACAAATCTTTAGTTTAATGCTACTAATTTAAAAATGATGTTTTTTTATGTTGCAGGATTGGAAAACAGAGAGGTACAAAGAAATCATAAAACCAGGAAATGTAAATGCAAGAAATCTGAGTTTTCTACAATTGTTATTGATTTTTAATAAGAGAAACTAAATCTCTCTGTTTTTTGGTTTTCAGGCAGAACCAAGACCTCGTGTAATAAGACTAATGGATTAAGCAAAAGCTGCTGTAATAAGATCTTCTTTCAAGCTTTGTAAATGTCCAAAATGGTTTTTGTTTATAGCTCTTTATGAATTTGGTTATTAAAATGGTACAGCGAAAAAAAGTAGCTGTTAGTTCTGCAGTTACAAAGAGTTCAGTTGTCTTATGTCTCGAGAATCTGATCAACATCGTGAGTTGTGTTCCATTCGCCAATCTCTTATCTTCTGTCAAGAAAAAAAAAATCTTTATCGGTTAAATTTATGTCTTTTAGGAGCGATTCCAAGGGATATTGCTTCATCGCAGGTGATTTCATCACACTCTCTCTTCTGAGTTACTTACTTGGCCTTTATGTGTCCCAACACTTGTCTAAAGTTTGTATATTTGGCTTTGCAGGGGATGATGTCAAGGAGAAAAATCCCGATCCTTCGTTATATATAACAGCTGCCGAGGTAATATAAATCCAAGAAAACAAAGCTTCATACAACTTAACAAGAATTAGCCAAGTTTCACAAATTCTGTATATTTTTTATGTTGATTGCAGAAGCTAGGTGTTTCAGTAAAAGACTGTTTGGTCATTGAGGACAGTGTGATTGGCCTGCAGGTAAGTATCTAATCTTTTGCTCGTATTCGCTCTTCTTACATTTTGAAACATCCTAAACTCGGTTCTTAAAGAAACATAATATCTTAAAATGGGTTTTGACTTTCAATCATTAAATAGGCTGCTACTAAAGCAGGGATGTCATTTGTGATCACATACACTTCTTCATCCTCTGATCAGGTCTGCTCCACACTTCTTCTTCCTTCTTCACTTTCTTCTCGATTCTCTTTTCCTTGGTTTAATAGCAATCGGAAACTTGTTTTTCTCTCAGGATTTCAAAGACGCGATCGCTGTATACCCTGATCTCAGTAATGTGAGGTAAGTAGCATCTCACAAGAATTTTGCTAAAAGTTCTCTCTTTTCCTCATAATCATTTGCTAACTTAAGATGTTTCCTCTTTCGTAGATTGAAAGACCTGGAAGCTCTGCTTCAATCTATTGTTAGTTTGTCACTGCAGCTTAACACATTTGTCTTCTTTTCATTTGTCCGTTCTTCTGCAACTGTACATTTGTTTTTGCTTAATAATTTTTCATTAATAAAAAGAAAAAGATTCAAATGTATAAATAATGGCAGTACAATACAATCAAGACCTAACCCTGAATCCTGATAAATCCATAAAAAATGTTTTAAAGTAAAAACAAAAATTAAAGAGGAAAAACCAAAGAAAGGCTTCTTCAATTTTCTTCTCACCTAATAAGTATTACTTCTTCCTCTTGCTTATCTTTATCATTAGAAGAACCATTAGAAAGATGACAAGCAGAGTATGATGAATCTATATAACACCACATTTCACTATATTTGTGTTGTTTTATCTCCTGCTATTAGCTACCTTGTTCTTGCTCATATCAGCAAGCTCTTCAACAAGTTTCTTCTCTTCTTTACTCAATCTCTTTGGAATCTCAACTTGCACTCTCACTAACTGATCACCTCTCATCTTATTCTTATTCAAAACCGGAACTCCCTTTTTCGCCATCACCAGTGTAGTGCTCGGTTGTGTCCCCGCTGGTACTTTCAAATCCACCTCTCCATCCACTGTTGGAACCTTCAAAGTCGTCCCCAATATTGCATCTACATACGATATCTTACACGTATAAAGTATATTTGTGTCATCACGCTTCAAAATTGGATCCGGAATCACCTCAATAACCGCAAAAAGATCTCCCGATGATCCGCCTCTCTTTCCTGCATTCCCCTCTCCCCTTACTCTTAACCTACTTCCGGAATCCACACCTGCAGGGACTTTAAGACTAATTCGTTTGGTCCTTCTCACACGCCCGTCTCCTGAGCACGCGCCACATGGTTTCAAAATCTCTCCAGTTCCGTTACATGGAGAGCAAGTCATGACTTGCTGGAATACACCAAGTGGTGTCCTTGTCGATGCTACCACCTGTCCTTGCCCGCCGCATGTTTTGCATTTGGTTGGTTTTGTTCCCGGTTTTGCGCCTGAACCATTGCAAGTCCCGCAGCTCTCTAATCGAGAAATCTCTATCTCTTTCTCGACTCCAAAAACCGCTTCTTTGAAATCCAAGATTAGTGAGTAATACTCGTCTTCACCGTCTATAGCTCTGCTCCTTGAACCTCTACTACCCATTCCACCGCCCATTCCTCCCATCCCACCCATTCCTTCGAATAGTGACTCAAATAGATCAAACGGATTACTGTAATCCTAGAAAATTAAATTAGAAAACGAAATCAGTAATTTTAGATCAGAAACTGATCACCAGAATGTTAATTCAAATGTCTTAAGGAAAAGAAAGATATATACCCCCATCCCTCCCATTCCAGCGCCTTTAACTCCTGCCTCACCATATCTGTCGTATAGAGATCTTTTCTCATCATCTGATAAGATCTACAAGAAAACAAACAATTTAGGCTCTTTAATCATAAAAAGAGCTAAAAGCATCGAAACAAAACTGAATTCACCTCATATGCATTACTTATTTCTTTGAATTTATCTTCTGCCCCAGCATCCCTGTAATCAAAATATAATACCTTTAGAAGCAGCTTCAGGATTCCTCATCTTCTTAGTCTACGAGTAATAATTTTTAAGGCTGCTACTACATGTTCATATGAGGAAACTTTACCAAAGAATTGCAAAAATTCTCTTGGTTTAGCGTTTCTCAAGTACTGTAATCGAGTTCTAACAAAAAAACACACCAATCTTGATGCAGGATGGTAATAGCTCATACAAACAACTTATACTGGATGGAAATTAAGTAAAGTTTTTCATTTACTTGTTCACATCCGGATGGTAACTCCTAGCGAGCTTCCGATAAGCTGAAAATAGGAGCAGAGTAGAGGAATTTCCTTTTCAAACTATGGAAAAGCACAACTCAAAAGCTGAACACATGAAGCTCAATGAGAATCATCAATGAGAGCTACACATCAGTATTGGATTTTTATGAATAGGATATTCAGTGAAAAGAAATCACATACCGCTTTTAATCTCAGCTTTGGTTGCATTTTTCGAGATTCCAAGGACCGAGTAGAAATCCTGGAAATTGAACACATACACACACACTCTTTAGCAAAACATTAACAAAGGCTTCATTCTACAAAGGATATAGCAAACGAATAGAATCATCATTCAATATCTAAAGAAAGGGAATGGTAAACATACAGTATCAGCTCTAACAGTGAATCGAGCTCCTCTACGAGAATGTGTATTTCGGGATTGTCCCGTCAATGACAAGAAGGGAAAGGAGCCCTGTGAGGACATACCCGACCTTGAAGCTCCTATACAATTTATTTGGCTAATACAACTTCAAAAAGGTCATCATAAGAAAACCAATTCGATTAGCCGTTTAGATATACATAGCTCTACAAAGCAGTAAAATTTCTTCAAATTAAGCCAATGATAAAGTAAAATCTCACTTTTCTTGGTGAGATTCCAATCTGCTTGGATAATAAGCTTTTACTGCAAATTGAGGACGAAGAATTCCCCATTGAGCAACACATGAACTTCCAAATTGTATAAGAGCCATTACACTCGCTGCAACACAACAACTACATTCAGTTAACAAAACCCTGGCTAAGAATCCAAATTTCTTTAACAAACAAACAAAAAGATGAAAGCTTTAAAAATCTAATAAGATTCATGAAATGAAATTTCGACCCGAGAACAAAAGCAAGGCAAAAAGAGTTTCACTTTCACCGCAAATAAGCTTGCACCCATTTCAAAACATACGAATTCTTCACCCACTAGACAAAAAAAGACACAGCTTTGTGATGAAATTCGAGGGAAAAAACATTAAAAACACGAACTTGGTGCCACCTGCCGCAAAATTTTATCGTTGCGGAGGAAAAATCAGCTCAAGTGAAGCAAACCGTGAAAAAATTCGAAAAACGACATTAATAGGATGATTTCAATCGGAGAAGACAGACATAGGAGAAGCTGAATCGTACCGTAATCGAATGGTGACGACGGGAGAAGAAAGAGAGCAGAAGCGAGAGTTGTGCGATAGATAAGAAAACGAGTAGACTCAAATGAAATGAAACGAGACTCATTCCAACTTTACCCCTATTATTATTTCATAATTATATTTAATTCCTCGTTATTTATTTTTATTGTTTTATTATATTAAAACAATAATTTATTATATTGTTTTAAGGCTTCAAGCGCCACTATAAAATGTTCATCTCAAAGTTTATCAGATCTTTTACTTTTTTGAGAAAAAAGTATTCTTAGTTCCAACTAAAAGCAAGGTCTTAACAGTAATCAGACTTAGTGGGAAAAGAAAGGGAATGATTCATTAATTATGCTTTCTAATAACAGTTTGCAGTAATATCACTTGTTGATTTGATCTGGCGATCTCAAGTTTGCGTCAGTGCAAAGAAAAGATTTCATGTGTTTGTACATCTCCTTTGGTTTCTCTTCATTAACAGCATGTCCTGTCTTCTTTAGTACCACTAATTGTGCTCTGTCTTCCCCTAAATATCTGAAACAAAGACAAAGAAACTCGCATTAGCTGAGAAAATGATGATTCGGGAAATGAGATAAATTAAACCTTTTCAATCTACGCGCTAACTCCACTGGAAAAACTTGATCTTCCTCTCCCCATATTAACAATGTCGGCTGCGTATGAGCCCAAACAAACAGATGAGAACAGAGAGACAAAACAAGGATAACTGTAAGTTGGGTCGATTTATCATTATGAACAGAGAGACCTGTGTTATCTTTGGAAGATTGGAGAATCTTCTACCCTTATGCAGAGTTTCCACAAGTTCTTTCCTTTCTTGAAGATAATCTCTACACATCACCTAGCAACAAATTCTCACAACATCAGATTACAAAATCAAACAAAGAAAGCTACTACTGGTCTTGTGAACATCAAAGATTGATGCTTTTGAGACTAAAATAAGAACTCAACACTCCATAATCACACAAACATTTGTCTGGAACACAAAAAAGTATGTGGACCGCTGGACCCATGAATTGAATACACAGAAGGCCTAAACTTTCATCAATTTTCTCTACGTAACTATTGACACTAGCTTCATCAGAATATTATTTCATTTCAGCCCTGATCAACAATAAATGCTGAACTATTTTTTTCCTGATAATCGGGATCAAATCCTTACTTAGACCAGACTTATAGGACTTTAGTATATTTTTGTCATTTAAATCATCATTGAAATATATATTAGTGTGAAAATGGTGAGAACTTACATGAATGTAGTCCATGGCAAAGCAAGAAGGGATCCAAATCGGTGGCTTGTAGAAAGTTAATTGGAGAAGACGCCGGAGCATCGACGGAGACTGAGGAAACAAAACCTCTGCGGCCTCCTCCGGGCTCTTCACTTTAAACATCCCTTCCTCTACGTCTTTCTCCTCCAGAGAAACACCAGCGCATATTAGCACAACTCGATCTATCCTCTCCTTAAACTGCGCCGCCATAGAGTAAGCCACGAATCCGCCGTAGCTGAGACCAGCCATGGTCATGGTCCTAACACCGTAACCATCCATAGCCTTCATGACGCAACTCGCCTGGAAAGACTCTGATCGGTCGGGCCGAGTGGTGTAGGATTCGCCGAAGAAGATGAGGTCAGGTACGTAGACGTTGAAACGGGGGATAAACCGGTCGATGAACCGGTCCCACTGCCACATGGCGTTAGCTCCGATCCCGTGGAGGAGGAGGAGCGTGGGCTTAGTGTCGATGTGGCTGTGTGGGATCCAGCAGTGGACGACTGTGCCGTCGCCGAGATCGGAGGCAGATGATCGGAGACCGGCGCGAGAGAAGCTGTATTGATAATATTTGTTACGAGAAGACACGTAGCTGAAGCAACTCGCCATTGATGATTCTCTTTCTCTTGTGAGAGAGTTGCAGAGACAGAATCTAGTCAAAGTACAAAAATAAGGAGCAAGTAATTAATAATTTTAGATTTTAGAAGATAAAATAAAAATCAAAAGTGATTACGTGACATGCTTTGATTCGCTACAATGACATTGTTTTTTGTGAACTTCCCGTTTCTGCCTTTAAAATTTTTGTTTTTGAAAAAGTTATGTGATAGGGATTTTTTTCTTAATTTATAGAAGGGTTAATTAAAATTTTCTTTGCACAATAAATACAAATCTATGAGACCAATTTTTAAAAAAAATTAGCGGGATAATACCATAATTGGAGAACAGAAAAGGTGTATGTGGTTCCCTTTTCTTTTTAAATTATTATTCTTACGTGACTAATTTTTCTTCAAAGGAATAAAAAATCTGGGTGACACCAAAAGGAGAATGGTTGTGGTCTACTCGTAATTAAAATAATATATTTAGTGAGTAAAAGCTCTACAATTGATTGTAGACAGTTCTATAGAAATTTATTTGCATACATCACAATTCACTGAATTCGGCCAAACATAAAAGTAATCGAAATTAGGAAAATACATATATTTCAACTTTGTAACCCAAAAAAAAAAAAAACCTTTTACAAAAATATACTAACGTAGTCACTTGTAGTCAATTTTTATGATTTCATTATTTTGGAGGGTCTATAATTTCTTTGGTCCATTAATCTTTTTCTCGTATGAGCTGATTAGACTCAAGATTTCTAGTATGGTTTTGACTCGTTTTTTCTTAGTTATAAGCTAGAGGTCGAAATGAATCTAGAAGGATGATATATGGGTGGTTTTTGAGATGATGGACGAATCTACTATGCTATTAATTTACTTAAAAAAATAAAAGATAATAATCACTTTGTATTTTACTTTGAATGAAGCAGGTTGCGCTAAAAACCAACTCGGTGTTGGTCGTACTCTCAAAAGTCAATTGCAAATCAAGAGACGACAATCTAGGCGATAGTTTTGTGGCTTTTAACGGTGTTCCAAAACAAATTAGCTTCGACGAGGCTCCTTTTGGTAGAACACAATGGCATTGTACCTTGTCCCATGGGCCTAATTGGAAGTATTCAAAACACTTTAGAGCATACAAAGGAGGTAAAATTCTTATTCGATGTGGTGAGGTTCGTAGATATATTGCCAGACCTGATGGGATTTATTTTGGCAAAACATATGGTCCCGTGGCGCTAAGGTTTCCTTTGATTTAACAGTTGAATTTTTGTAAAACCAGTTAATGTTTGTGAAGCTGAGTTTTTTTTTCTTTCTTTTGAGCTATGTCTCTATTTTAAACCATATAAATTCTCTTTTTCATTTTTCATTTTGAGGTTCTATCTTCTTCTTGTGAGATCTATGAGACTGTTTTACTGGGACTCCTTCGAAGTTTGCATCGTTTTGGTTTATCTCAGGGTCATCTCCCAAGGTTTGTGAAACTCATGTTTCTGCAATCCCATCTACCTCTTTCCCCTTATGTGTTTACGGATTCAAGGCTGCTGTGAGGATAGGCCCCTCTGAATTTTGTGGAACGAAGTGGTGTGGTAAAGAGATGGTGGATGAAGTTTTCTTTGTAGGCGCAACAAGCAGGTGCTCAGTCACCATTGATCTTGTAGCCGATTCTCTATTGGTGAAGTCGGCTCTTGGTAGTGCAAACTCCACGGACACTCGATCATCAACTATGATCTCCAACTCCGAAGACGTGCTTCCACTTCGCAAGTCTAAAAATGTCTTCATCATTAGACCCTTAGGTGTTATGTATGGTTTTATTGATGTCTTTTATGTTTTCCGCTTGACTATTATAGCAGCGGTTTCTTTGATTTTATTAGCCTTGTTATCTCTTTTGTTGAACATCTCCTCCATTTTTGGAGTTTGACCAAAAAAAAACTAGCTATGTCATCTTTCGATATCTATGTATATATCATGTAAGAAACTTTTCTTTTCTTGTTTGTTAAAAAACATGTAAGAACCTTTATATATACAATCTTGGTTTTAAATAGCATTTTTCAAAATGATCATGTCGCAACAATGAGGTTAAGCCCATCTCATTATCATTCAGCTCAGATCAAAGATGTTTCTACTCAGAGCTAAAAGTGAAGTCAATAGACTGATTTTACAGATCCCACCATGGATGAATATGTTTTGCTTATCCATGCAACTAGAGGAATCAGAAAATATGCATTGTATCAAAGATTACTAGACAGTAGAGACACTGTGAATTCCACGTGTACCCAGCAACAATGTACATGCTCGCTCTTCATTATATTATACCCATCATTCTGCGAATCAATAGCAACGGCACGGTGCTACGGTCCACTTTATTATTAATTTACTACAAATATAAGATATGAATTTTATATTTGTAATTTTTTCTTTCGCTTTTTTTGTTGTTGTAAATTTCTGTCTCTTCCAAGGTTTTCTCTCTCTGTTTTATAATAGAAAAAATGTTGAAAATTGTTAAGAGTAATACACTGTCAGGTTTTTCTGTAATTCTCTTTTAAAAAATTTATCTAAATTTAGCTTGGTTTTACCGGTTAAGTTTTAATTTGTAAATTAAATATATCTCGATTGATTTTACTGACCAACCCTTATTTTCCGATATACTTTTTTACGCCAGAAGTTTATCATCTTGGGTTCTACTTTTTGCAAGATCTTCGGCCATATTTGTTTTCTGAATGCAAATGTTTAAATGTTGTTCGTTTGGATGCCGAATGAGATGTAAAACTAAAATATACAAATATTTGAGATGCTAAAAAATGAGTTTATAGATGTTTGCATCTGCATTTTAAAATCTAAAAATATAAAATGCTTTTAAATTTTAACAAAACTAAAACTATTTTTATTAAATAATAATTTATCATTTACATCGATAATTCTTATTAAAAATATTTTAATTCTAATAAAATATATAAAAGATAAAAGGCATATTTCTATCATATTGAAAATTTTTGTTTTTCGCTAAAAATTACAAAAACTCATTATCACTAAATTTAATAATAACAAAAAATGTAAAACAATTTTTTTATGTAAAACAAAAAATCGCGCTTTTCCGCAAAAAAATGAAATTGCATTCTTCCGCTAAAAGTACGAAAATACGTTTTTCGCCAAAAACTCGTGAAATACGTCTTGCAGTTAAAAACATGGAAACACGTTTTCATGTCAAAAGCTCTAGAAACACGAAAACATGTTTATCCGCCAAAAACTCTAAAAATACGAAAACAAGTTCTCTCCAAAAATGCGGAAAAACATTTTCTGCCAAAAAAGTATTTCCCGCTAAAAACGCAGAAAATGTTTTTCTGTCAAAAATTGCAGAAACACATTTTTTTGCCAAAAGCGCATAAATACATTTTTCTACCAAAACTGTAAATTCACGATAATACGTTTTTCTGCCAAAAACGCGAAGTCGCGTTCTTCCGCTAAAAAAGTAAAAACACATTTTTCCGCCAAAAACGTAAAAACACATTTTCCGCCAAAAATAAATTCAGACGGAAACACGTTTTTCTACCAAAAACTTGGAAAACTCATTTTTAAATAATTGTTAAAATTTTAAAGTATATTTTTATGGGAAAACATATTAGTAAAATAAAATTATTTTATGAAAACAATATTTTTGTAATTATTAAATTGCATTATTAATTTAAATTATTTAATATATATTAGTATAAAAACATGTGTTTTTGGTCATTTTTAATTAGTTGCATTTCAATGTTATTACAAATTCAAAAACGAATAAATTTACATCCAAATGCGACATTTAGATGCAAAAAGAGATATGTAAACAAACATCATTTGATGCAGTATCTAAATAATGAATTTAGATACTTGATGCAAATGATGCATCGGAGGAAGAAACAAATAAAGCTTTAGTATTTTCTATTTTATAAATAAATAAATAAACCCGGGAAAGCTTACAACCAAAAAAAGACTATAAATAACCCTCTATTGTGATTATGCTTTTAGATTCAATTTATTTTTTATTTTAAATTTTTAAAAAAGAGTTATCTCAGTATATTTTTGTTAACCATTACTTTGTTTTTTACGTTGAATGAAGCTAAAGGTTGCCTAAAGAGACACATGGTAGAATTTCATAACCAAGTCGGTAAAGGTGTTAATCTCAAAGTAAGTTGTTATTCCAAAGACGACAATCTAGGCGACAACTTTGTGGCTTATAAAGATTATCCATTCACAATAAGATTTCACGAGGCTTCTCTTGGAAAAACATCATGGATATGTACCATGCAGCATGGCAAGTTTACAAAATACTTCAGAGCATACAAAGGACCTTTTTTTCCTAGATGTGGTGAGAAACGCATATACATTGCCAAATCTGATGGTATTTACTTGTCCAAAAATATAGAAGCGGAGATGTTCAAGTATACTTGGGATCGCTTACCTTAATTCTTCTCTTTGGTTTTCGTTAAATCAGTTATAGTGTTTATTCGTTTTTCCTACTTTATTATGAGCCAACTCATCTTCTTAGAAAAAAAGAAATTGAAACTATTAGATATCTATGCAGAATGTATGAATCTTTATACAATATAAAAGGATATATATGTTCCAATAACAAAACAAAGTAAATTGCTTATAAAGATTAATAAGTTTGTTAATTTCTTAATGAAAAAAAATCAAAGATGTTTGCTGCAGTCATTTCAATTTACAAAAGGTACATCGTTTCACTGAAAAGCAAATCTGAAAAAGATGACTCAGATTGGTAAATCAACAAATAATTAAAAGAACACTTCCAGACAAACTTTGACGCAACAGAGCTGAAATGTGAGATCACTGCCTAGATTGGATTTATTACCAGCAGATCCCAGTATGCATAGATGAATGTGTTTTGCTTTGTTGTGCAACTAAAAGGAATCAAGATGTGAATTGTGTCAAAAATCATTGTTCACTGGATCACTAGCAACTGATCGCACATAATGCCAACTTTTATTCCCATCTCAAAATGAATTTAGAAAGACGATATATGAGTGGTTTTAAATTAAATGATGGACGAATCTACCATCACCATGCTATTCCATTAATTTACTAAAAATTAAAGATTTTTAAAATTTTCCAAATCCTATCTTTGGTTTGTTGTAGACTTCTGTCTATTCAAAGATTTTTGCTGTTTTAACAGAAACAAATTACTTAGTAGTCTAAATATTCTGAGAACTGTTAGAACCAACACTTTCAAGACTTTTGGTCTAGTTTAGCTTGGCTTTAGTGGTCAGTTTAAAGCTTATTGTCATTTACGACTAACAAGACTATAAAATAGCTATTTGTAAATTTAGATTATTTGGTTTGATTTTATTGGCCAACCCTTAATTTCAAGGCCTTACTATTTTTTTTTCTATAATTAAACACAGAATAATTTACAACAAAAAAAACTATATATAACTACATTATATCATTTCTTTTTGGATTCATATTATTTATTATTTAAAATCCAAAAATAAATAAAAATGAATTATCTCATAGTATTACTGTTAACAATTACGTTGTATTTTACGTTGAATGAAGCTAGAGATAGCCCAAAGAACATGATACAATTTGATAACCAAATCGGTAAAGGTGTAAGTGTACCTCTCAAAGTCAGTTGTTATTCCAAAGACGACAGTCTAGGCGACCACTTTGTGGCTTATCAAGATCCTTTTCGGCTTTTCCATTCACAATAGAATTCCACGTGGCTGTTATTGGAAAAAAAAAATAAGATGGATGTGTACATTCAACATGCCAAGTTTACTAAATACTTCAGAGCTTGGAATGGAGTTTTTCTCCCTATATGTGGCGAGACTCCCAAATATATTGCCAGATCTGATGCCATTTACTTGGAAAAAAATCATGATCCGGCCACCTTCAAGTACTCTTGGGATCGTTTACCTTAATTTCTTCTCTTCGTTTTTCGTAAAACCAGTTCATGTTTATGAACCTGGGTTTTTTGCTTATTACTATGAGCTAATGGAAAAAAAAATATAATGCAACTATGATTTCATTTTTTAATATTTATATAATACTACAATATCTTTGATGTTATAGAGCTAAAAGTGAGCTCTATAATCTGATTTTATTGTTTATCTGCAATTAGAGGAATCACAAGAATCTGCATTGTATCATAGATTATTAGACTACACTATGTCCAGCTCTCTTCTCAACTCCACTTTCCCTCATCATCTCTCGTGCCCTTTCCGCGTGTTCCCACTTACCCGCACACTGTACATGTTTGCAAGCATTATATAATACCCATCATTCTGCGGATCACTTGCAACCGCACGTTCTGCCATTCGTATTCCCATCTCAAACTCTTCATGAGTCGTGCCTGAGTTCAACAAAGTTCCCCATATTACCCCGTCTGGTGAGAATGGCATAGACACGACTGTGGTTTCAGCTTCTTGCAAATTACCAGGCCGGGAAAGAAGATCTACAAGACAAGCATAATGCTTTAAGTTGGGTTTCACGTCATATTGATGCATCTTGAGAAAAAGGTTTTTGCCTTGTTCAACTAAACCAGCGTACGTGCAGGCTGATAGAAGGGCGAGAAATGTAGGTCCGGTTGGTTTAACATCAGACTCTTCTATTTGATCAAAATGTTCTATGGCCGATTCAACATGTCCGTGCATTCCATAACCTGAGATCATCACATTCCAACAAACGGTATCCTTCTGATTTGCAGCATCAACATTCTCGTGCCTTTTCAATGTGTCCACATTTAGCGTACATGTCAATCAGAGCAGTTGTAAGTGAAAGATTCATCTCGTGCTCTGTCTTACTGATGTACCGATGAATCATTTGTCCTTTCTCCAGAGTTCCAGTATTAGCACAAGCCATAAGCAGAGTCACCAAATTTATTGAGCTGGGTTTGAAATTCTCACAAATCACTCTATCAAACAACGCAATGGCTTTGTCGGATTGCTCACAGTGAACATAGGACACAATCATTGCGTTCCAAGTGACAGTGTTCTTATCTGCTTCACAAAAAAACCTCCAAGCAACAGTCAAATCTCCCATCTTTCCATACAAACCAACGAGGGAATTGACCACTTAAATGGTAAGATCCAAGCTAATTTTGACAGCATCGCAATGCAACGACTTACCCAGTAGCACTATTCCTATGTGGGAACCTGAAGATATGACATAGGCTGCGCTAGCAGATTCAATTTCAATTCCAAGATTCTGAATTTTTCTAAATAACTCAATACACTTGAAGTCACATTTCATTTTACCATAGCCTTTAAGCATTGTATTCCAAGCTTCTTTGTTTCCTTCTTCACGTATCCTACAGAAAAGCTTCTCAGCCGCTGACAGAAGCTCGAATTTGCCCTATATCGACAACAATGAATTGCAAACTATACCATCTAATGAAAAACAATGCCTTACGACAAACCCGTGAAAGGCTTTCCCTTCAGCGACAAGCATCATCTTACCTAGCTCATTAAACAAACAACTAATGACAACGCCCTCTGGCTGTATTCCTTTTTTCTGCATTTCCCAGAACATATCAAAACTTTCCTCAATGTTCCCTGAACTTGCCAGTGATGCTATAATCGATGTCCATGAAAACATATCTTCATCCCCAAGTTCACGGAAAGAAAGATAAGCTTCAGCTGGATTCCCAGATTTCGAATACAATGAAAAAAAATTGAAGACTTGACAGTATTAGAAGAAGCTAAACCATTTTTCACCGCAAATCCATGAAGACACCTACCTTCCTTCAAAGCTCCCAAATCTGCACAAGCTTGGAATCCACATTCCAATGTTCTAGGATTCGGCTGTTCATCATAAGAACCAACATTATGCATCTTGCAGATATATTCCAAACCTTTCTCGCTCTCTCCGTTTTAGACATGCCCAGATATAATCGCAGTCCAAGCAACCACATATCTCTCAGGCATTTCGTCGAACACAAAACACGCATCTTCTAAATTCTCACTCTTACCATAAAAATACACAAAGGAGGCTCCCACTGCACTGTTTCGTTCAAAACTTCCATGTTTCAAAACCAATCCATGAATAAAACTCCCAACATCATCTTAAGAAAGCTCCGCACAAGCAGAAACAACCATCGGAGCAGTGAATGATCAGGCGATTGACCAGACAACAGCATTGAGAAAAAGAAAACCAAAGCTCGAGTCTAATCTCCATTGGAGAAATGTGCTTTGATAATCGAATTCCATAGAAACACATATTTTCAACTAATCAAATCGAAAACTCTAGAAGACAAATTAAGTTTACCGTAAGAAGCGTAAGATGAAATTAGCTTCAATGCGATAAAGATATTGTTGGAGTTTCCTCCTGTGACGATAAGAGCGTTGAGTTTACGCAGAGATTCTAAACTCAAGCTCTGATCGCAGAGAGTCTCACTAATATGACGATCGATGTAGCTTGAGGAAGAAGAAGAAGAGATTGTTCCTACAGTAACAAATCTGGGTTTGAAGAGACGGGCTTGTTTCAAGCATTGCTATATTCTAATTCTAGTGGGCCTTTTTCGAAATTGTGATTATGTTCATAAAGTTTTATATCTCTACGACCGTCCTTGACTTTAATTATTCCTTAGTTTCCTGTTTGATTTAAAACTAAAGATCCAATTAGTTTAACAACAATAATAATAAAAACTAGTAAAGATTTATTATCAAAAAGATACAGTAATTGGATTCGAAATTGGATAATCTTCTTATTTATAAAATTTATTGGAAAAAAAAGAGGTAAGGAGAACTCAGGAGACACAATTCAAGTGTCCCCAAAAGAACCCTAAAGACCAAACAAAAGTTTGTTCGCAAATTAACCAATTATCTTTTGGTAACCGGAATCGACCAAACTTGGTTAGTCATACAATTATATAAAAATATATACGCCCGTTACTCACTTCACCGTCGGGTAAAGATGCTCCGGCAATCTTAGCTCACCGACCATAACCAACGGTTTAGCCAAAAACATATCATGACTAGACTCCATTAGCTCGACACGTGTCTCATTCTCCGGTAGTTTCCAAGTGAAACCTTGAAGAAGTCTCGCGAGCATCATCGTGGTCAACGCCGTTCCTAATGCCGGAGCAGCGCAACCTCTTTTTCCGGTGCTAAACGAGATAAACCGAAGATCGTTCTCCGTCAAAGTAACTTCGGAGCACTCGTTGAGATGTCTCTCCGGTTTAAAGCTAAGTGGGTCGGCCCAAACTTTTGGGTTACGGCCTAGCCCATATCGGCTAAGAAGGACTTGACTTCCTTTAGGGATGCGATATCCGGCGACGGTTGTGTCGGAAAGTGCCACGTGTGGGAGGTTAAAGGCGGCGACGGGATGAAGACGGAAAGCTTCACGGATAATAGCTTTGACGTAGTTTAGTTTTGGGATGTCGGATTCTTGAACAAGTCTTTCTTTTCCGACGACTCTGTCGATTTCTTCCATTGCTTTCCGGAGAATCTCCGGTTGGTTTACCATTTCCGCCATGGCCCACTCGACGGCGTTTGATGGATTGTCTGGCGCCGCCATTACAAGCTCCTATTATTCATAAATAAACAAGTTTTCATTAGTTTGGACGTAGTTTAGTGTATATTTTTTGCCATGTATTTTTTTTTTGATAAAGGCTTTGCCATGTAATTTAATACCAATCATCCATAAAAATACCTTAATGGTGGGTTTGATTTCATCGGCGGTAAGCAATGGGTTGCCTTCTTCGTCCTTGATAGAGATGAAAATATCAAGAAAATCTTCGATCTGAGTTCTCTTTCCTTCTCTCCACATCTTGATCCTTTCATCGATGATTGGGTTATGATACTTGTCCATAATCGCACTAGATTCTCTCATGATCTTCTCGTGACCGTTAAGATCAAGTCCCGTGAGCATCGGTAGATAATCAGAGATACAAAAAGCGAACGTGAATCCTAATGCTTCAAACATGGCTTCCATATGCTCTACATCTTCTACGGTCGGTCCACCGTCAGGTGTAGTGTTCTTAGAGAACGTTCTTGTCCCGAACATAAGCTTCTTGATTGCGTTTCCACAGTAATGCCTAGTGACGAACCGGAAATCGACAGAGCCCGAGTTCTTGACCATGTTGTATAGCCAAGCGGTTAAATGATCGTTTTCTTCTGCTCTCTTTTGGTGAAGCCACCTGTGTCTCGCGGGACAAACGAGTTCCGTCATCACAACTTTCCTCATTTTCTTGAATTGTTCACCAAAAGGAGTGATCACGCAGGTTTTGTAGCCGTTAGAGAGGATCTTCTGAGCGTAAGTTAAAGGTCTTGAGGCGAAGAGAGCGTCTTGTTGCTTGAGTATCTCACGTGCTATCTTAGGGCACGTGACAGTGATCACGTGAGTGTTTCCTAGCCTCACGCAAGCTATCTCAGTGTTGAGCTGTTTCATGATGCTGTGGAGCCACCGGAAAACGGGGCGGCTCTTTAGCATCGCAGGAACCATTCCGATGATCGGCCATCCGGTGGGACCCGGCGGGAGAGACAATCTATTTTTATTGGGATCTGTGATCAGTTTCTTGAGTAGCATCACTAAGGTTATAGCCACAAAGGCTTGAAGTGTTGTGAGGAGATACATGTTGCTAAACGAAGACGTTTCGGTTGTACTTGAAGTGAGATCCGAAGAGTTTGAGCTAAAAGTGTTCATGTTTGTGTGTAGAGAAGAAAGAGAGACTCAAAGTTTGCTGTGTTCCTTGTTTTCTCTGCATGGACAAGAGCTTCGCCTTCCTATTTATATATGTATGATTTCACTGGTCGTCGGTTTCTGCTGGAATGACCATATTACCCCTGCACGCTGGAATGACTAAGGAAATAGTGAGGAAGATGTTGATGACATGGGTCGAGTCCATCTTGAGTACCACCACCATCGTTGAACATAATATAATTTGGATGGGAATTTTTTAAAATATTTTTGTTGGTGACCTAACAACATTCCTCGTGTTATATATGCACTTAAAAACCAACCGAACAACAAATATAGTCTTAGAGCTATAATATTACTATGTTTGTGACTAGTATGAGGAGTCCTCGAGTTATATTTATGTAACCGCTGGTAATACTGGTGTTGTTTTGAAAGAAAATTATATGGATGAAAGCATTCATCTTTGCTGAGACTATTGAACATAAAAATAGAGAAATGTGCAAAATAATGAAGAAAACTTTTGTTTCGTTTCATCCTTGTTTTACTTTGATTAAGCGTCCACTATATTGGTCTAACATTTCGATTTTATTGCTTGGTAAAAAAAATGCATTAACAAGGCCTTCCGTAAAAAACACATGGTTTTTAAAATTGAACCTTGAGTAAATTAGTGGACCGATTACAGATAAACCAATTTAAAAAAAAGTGTAAAAATTATTTTTTTCCCCGTCTATAGATTGATTTGAAATGGACGAATACTTCATTGCCGAATATAGTTTAAACCAATATCTAGGAATTATGTTGGGTAGATTTCACCTGCCAAAAACCCTCGTGGAAATTGGAATTTGATGTGGAAAAAGTCAGACCGTCTCAATTTTTGGTAGAATCTCTGGCAAAACAAAAAGAAATGGGGCTTTTTAATCTTAATTTTTTTTTGAATTGGTAATGAGACCTAAATATTTTTCTATTCTGTCTAAAGATAGAGATATTCTGCCTAAAAGTCGAGACGGCCACGGGAAGAGTCAAAGTGGCTTACGCGTAAGTCAGTATGATTCGTGATTTGTGGTCCCTCATGTGCTTTCCATGTTGCGACACCGTTTAAGGTCCATTGTTGCCAATGTGTCCGATCGAGACGATCAGTCGAAGTCTCCGGTCCATTCTTTTTCCCCCCATATAACGCAAATAAAACAGGTTTCTCCAATAGTCGGTAGAGAAGTTACACGTAATTTCTTTTACACGTGTATGTAATGATCAAAGAATTTTGAGCCACAGCTAGCTAAAACTTGTAAAAACATTTAAAAATGTTCTGTAAAGATCTATACTAACAAAATGATTATACATTTTATACTAGGTTGGTTTTGAAATGATGAAGTTTTATTTTGTATTTACAATACAAAAATTGGAATATATAAATTTAAAAATATATCTTAAAAAAATTTTTTGATTTAAATATTTACTGTCTTATGATGATGAGGTCAAAAATCGCACGATCGAATTCGTTAAAGGATGTCGAATTAATCAATTAATTTTTAGCAAGACCAGTTCCATAAATTAGGTCAATTTAGCCAATATTAATGGAGGATGGTTTTTGTCATGTTTAATATATTGAACTTTTAGACCCTAAAATTAGAAATACTCTGTTATTTTAACAGCTCTGAGTTTTAGTCAATTTCCGTATTCAAAGATGAATTCTTGACTTTTCAGATTATATATATGCTTCAAATTCTGGAAAAGATTCAATGTTTAATACTCTCGAGCATGACCACTTGACGAAATGTTTCGTTATTTTTCTAATTAACTTCAAGAGGGATGGCTGTATCTGGAAATACTTTAGATCCGAACACGACTATTCTATTTAATTGTTTCCAAAAATAATTCATTTTGGATTCTTTGATTATAAATTTCAAACCAATGCTTTATATTTTTTTTTGGGACTTGAAGCCTTACTGTAAAACCAATAAATAACCGGGAGAGTGACACTAGACCAACTTGAATGGATAAATGAACTTTCAGTTTTATTCTTCTAATTATATAGTACATTGTAAGATTGGGATACATGTTGTGTCATAGTGATGGGAAAAAGTTAATCAACCTAAATAACGTGGATTATTTTTGCCATGTACCTGCCAACAACCAAGGTTGTTATAATTTGTGTATATCACGCACATGTGTGTATTTACGTCTATACTGGCTGAAATTAAATAAAAACGTGCTCCATCCGCCAAATCCCACCGGTCAAATTTCACAAATTGCACCATACTTTTGTTTTTAACAAAAAAGTTGTGGTCGATTGGTTCATGACGTAAATCTATCTATGTCTCTCCAAACAAGATTTGAACTCGAATCAGAATCCTAAAACAATATATACTATTCTCTCACCAACCCTAGATGCCGTTCGATATCCCCATTTATTTGAACCCAAATTTCTGGACCTAATAGGCTAATACACTAGTTCAACGTATAGTTATAATGTAAGTTATTCAGTTAACCTATCAATATCACTTCCAGTTTATTATCAACCATTTTACCAAAATAAAATAAAGAGTTTATTAGCAACCAAATATAAATATAGATACCCTACAAGGGAAGTATACAATATCATCAGTGACCATCATTTTGCCTAAATTGGAATATATAAGTTAGTCTGGTTTACGTGAGGCACATCTAGACACAAAGTGTTGATATATATCAATAGCTGTCCGTCAAAAATATTCACTATATCTTCTTTGCAGCACCACTAATATATATGATCCTTAATCTGTTTCAGCTGCGCACTATGACGTGTGATAAATAATAGAATCCACCTCCCTCGGTTCCTAAGTCATCTATAGCTATACCATCTAGTTGAAAAAAGAATTACCATTTGCACCAGAATTTATTCTGATCATATGATTCTTTCATCAGATAACTCGATTTTACAGTTAAAAACATAATTTCGAGTCTCTGTATCACATACCCGAAAAAGACATCTAATCTCCTTTAACAATAGCTTCAAGGAACGATGGCCCTGAAAAATCTTCTACCATGGTCTTCTATCTTAATCTTGAGAAAATGCATGTCCTTTATAGAAAATTATCTTCTACAGATGGTTCTCTGAGTTTTTATGGACCATCTATATTCCGGAAGGTGTTATGGTTCTCTGAGTTTTTGGGTCCTAGCACTTTTCAATTTTAGCATGGTTTAACTATGGACTATGTCCTGGGCTTTTGAAAACTACACATTTGAACATCTGTGTATTTTTCATTCTCATGTAATTTAAATGAAAATCCTTTTTGTGGAAAAACAACCAAATATTCATAGATACGTATTGGTTTGTTTGAAACGTAAACATATGTTTTTATTTATGCATTAAACATATATTTCGTGAGTGAAGTCAACTGTTTTACCCCCCCCCCCCCCCCAAAAGTAATAAATTGTAACGAATGAAAATATATAGTAAACATTAACTAACTAATTAAAGCGTATTCTGGATCAAGGGGTTTAGTTCAAATAACATAAATACTTTAAGTAGGAATTTAAGACAAAAAAAATACAACGAGATTTTATTATAACACATTATACAACGCAGTGAATCTGATTGGAGCAAAGGTTTTTTATTAGCTAACTAAATGATAAGTAGAAAAAAAATAAAAAAGATTTTCCCTTCACTTGGCTTCGGAATTTAACACAATTCAAAAACAAATGACAGTGTGACACAGCGAGACGACGTCGTATCAGGTCTCAAGCTTCTGATCGAACCAGCGAGAGCAATAGCAATACATATAAAATATCTAATTAGATTCGACAAATTTGGTTTTTGTATTTGATTCTTCAGACTCAACTTAGCTCTCAAGGTAACCTTTGTTTTGAAGGTAAGAGATGATGTTCTCAGCCATCTGACGTGGCGAACACGAAACGTCGTCTCCTGTGTGTTTCAGCACAACCTATATATACATAAACATGTCAATACTATCGTAAAAATTTACGTTTCAACATCTTAAGTGTCACTATTAAATAAACATAACTAACCTCGCAATTCAGTGGTGCCTCGTAAGGGTCGTCGATTCCTGTGAAGCCTGAGGGATAAAGAGAAATCAATAATTGTAAATCTTTTAATACTAGTAAAATATTTAACAGTACAATTTTTTCCATTTTCAGTGAAATCGTCTACATATAAATGAATCTACTTTCTATGTCATCATAACATATTTTCTTGTATATTTATACTCTAGGAACATTTTCACATAAATTTAGGGTTTATTTGTGTGTCTATACATATGTACAAATATTTTACAACTGAATTATATAATATCTCAGCACAAAATATATAGTCTCAAATTAATACAATATATAATAGCAAATTAGCACCAAACTAAAATATTCAACAAAAGTGTCGGTATTTTCAACATGTTCTTTTTCTGATTTCAAGTTCTAACGTCAACAAGTCAAAGTCAACTTCAAAAGTAAAGTTGGATGTAACCTTTGATTTTTCCGGCACGTGCGAGTTTGTACAACCCCTTTGGATCTCTTGACTCGCACACATGAAGAGGAACGTCCATGAACACCTAAAACAATGTAAATTTTCGTAATAATCAATACACTCATATCTTCTATTACAGAAATTCAAATCAAACGGAGTAGTAAAATGTTTATAGCGTACCTCGACGAAATCGCCCTCAGGTAACAAAGACCGGCACGCGTGTCTGTCTCTCCGGTAGGGAGAAATCAAGCTTGCTATACAAATGACGCCCACGTCGGCAAACAACTTAGCAACCTCACCTGAAATGAAATTAAAGATCATTAGAACCAACATTAATGCATATATGTAAGTAGTATAACGCGGAATGGTATATGATTCTTTAACCAAAAAAAGGAAAGGTATATGATTCTTCACCACTTAACATTTTGTTTTTGTTTTTGTAATTTTTGAAGAATGAAAAGAATTAAATTGTTGTACCGATTCTTCGTATGTTTTCGGTACGGTCTTCTGCTTTGAAAGTGAGGTCCCGGTTAAGGCCGTGACGAACATTATCGCCGTCGAGTGTGTAAGTAAGTTTGCCTCTTTCAAACAATGCTTTACTTAGAGCACACGCAACAGTGCTTTTCCCTGATGAACGAAGAAGAGAATACATAATCATGAGGAAACCGCAATTAAAAGTTTACCACTGTCGCTTTAAAAAAAAAAAACAGAGGAGGAATATTTAGAAACCTGAACCGCTGAGACCAGTGATCCAAATGACACAACCCTTTTGTTGAAGAAGTTGTTGTCTGTCGCATCTGCAGATTGAACTCTCGTGCCACACTATGTTCTCTGCCTTCTCTTCGCCTTTTAACCTTTCCTTCGTTTCTGCCCAACAAAAATGATTTCAAAAATATTCAAATTGGATTAAGAATCACACAAATTGCATAACCCAGTAGTTCAAATGTTGAAATAAACAGAGAGAGATGGAGAACCTGAAAGGGCGGGAAAATCGGCGGTGAGGGAAGCTTGAGCAGAGACGTTAACGGCGGATATTGGATGAAAAGAAGCAGAATTCGCGACTAATTTAGGGTTATCCACTGCATTTGATGACGCCGGCAGCCGGAAACCGTCACTTGGAGGTCGTCGCTGAGAATCACGGCCGAGACCTGGAAGAGAACAGAAAATCGACGGTCGCGATGCTTGGATAGTTAATCCTTCCATTGAATCCGACGGTCAGGATAAAACAGAAATTCCCAAGCGGTGTGGGGGTTTACAGTTTTCTGTAGTTATACAAAAATTAACTTACGAATAAATAATTATGAATAAAAAGGTTGGATTATTTGAAAATATATAGAGAGAGTAAAGAGAGCGAGAGAGAAGAAAACAGGTGAGAAGGAGAGTCATGGCACCAACAATATAATTCCTCCACAAAAAACACATGACCTTATTCCATCATCAATACCCTTGTTTAAAAATTAACTATTACTCCAAAATTAACTTTCAACTTTTTACTAATCATATCGAATTACTTGTTGGTTTTAAAAAACTCAATTTGGATGCCCTATTTTAATTTAAAAAACGAGTGGTTTTGGTATGTGTGCATGGGGTCACTGTTGGAGGCCAATCTTATTGGGAAATGATTGTATGACTTTTTCCATCTACCAACCTACCAATGCCCATTCGGAGACCATGTGATTTATAAGCTTTACTATTTATACATTACTTTATTTTATTACTATATAACATCATTTTCCCTACTAAGCTTATTATTAGAATTTTATTTTTTTGTTTGTTCAAATAAATTTGTTTGACTGTATGAAGAGAATATAGAGTCAAAAATAATAATTTTAATCAGATTCATTACTATCCGATTGCAGTACTCGTTTGATTTTTGAAGGAATAAAAAAAGAATTTAACAAGTTGTTCTGACTTCTGATCAGTCACAGTCACAGTCAAAGCAGACGGTTCTCTTTGTTGTGGGCTTTACATTTATATTGGGCCTCGTTCTTCATATAATTATAGCCCAGCTATACTTGCCTTTGAGGCAGCTGTAACAAATCCAAAAGAACTAGAACAAAACATTCGATGAACTATCACTCAGGACTCTGTTCATGATAATCTATTTTTTTGCCAAATCAATAAGTGTGTAATTGTAATTCTAACTCCAAAACATCTTAGAATTGGTTAATTTACATTGGTCTCTTAACCCTAGTATTGGCGGGAAGTGCATAAAAATCAACCCTTGAGTTGAACTTTAAACCAACTCCATGATCACAAATACAACAATATATGTAAAGCAAGCCCTTTTGGTTAATATCTTTCGAATACAAAGACACATTTGTTTCAAATAGTGCTTCTTTGGATATGTCCAAATCACAAGCTTGAGATAATAATTGCTACCTGATGATTTGATCAACCGGAGATGGAAACCGAAGAAACCCTTTCTTCTTCCGGCAAAACAGACCAATTTGGTGACTGTACAGCTCTCAGCCACCGGAAATCATCTACGTTGGTCCAGCTCTTCGTCTCCTCTTCCAAACCCCCCGTCCTCAAATCTTCCTCAATCCCTTCATACTCCAAACAGTAAGGACCAAATCTAACACCATTGCTGTCTTCAATTATGGGACGACTTCTAACTCTCAGGTAAAAATCACTCTTCCTAGCGCAATGGATTCTGCTTTGATGCGATGCCAATACAAGAACACAATCTTCTACGTCATCAATCAGAATCGAACCAATCACTGGACCTGTGTGGACATTGCAGTTCTTCAATCTGTGAAGAAACAGAGCATTCACAGTTCCCGTTAATCTCACTTGACATGAATCAAGATCAGATAATGTGAATTCTCCGATCGACGAGCCTTTGATTTTTTTCACAAGAGTCTCTCCCTGTTTGTTCCTGAATCCCGGAGAATCCCGAACGGGGAGTTTCGGAAGTAAAACGACGTCGGATTTTTGAATCTCCGGAAGTTTTTATTCCGGATTTTTTTGAAGACGATTTGGTTTTGAATGAGAACTTCTTCTTCGGGACTAACTCGACGGTGAGATTCTCGAGACTTTGTTTGAGATCAGATACAGTTTTAAGAGAGGATCGAACCTCGTAGGAAGGAATGAAATAGGAGTTCTCAGCGAGAAGCTTCTCGAGATTATCAATCGCGAAGGAGATCTCAGCAAGATCTGATTTCAGCTTGTAATCCGTAGAGGAGTAAACAACGAGTCGTAACTCAACGATTTGAGACTCGATGGAATCGGAGAATCGAGTGAGGAACGATGATGTCGATTCGAGAGTGGAAGACGAAGAGGGAGAATCAGATGAATCGGATTTTCGAGCTTGGTGACGAGCAGAGAGACGTTCGAGCATGTCATGGTGCTTCTTCTGCAATGCCGAATCTAGGGTTTCGGTGGCGAACCCTTGCTGGTTGGGATCGTCGTTTTCCATCGTTAACTTGTGTGTCTCGTGACGACGGCGCTTACAAATCGAATCTGGGACCTAACGGTGTCGTTCAAATCCAAAGAACATGGTAAAAAGTTGCAATTTTGTCCTTAATGGTGTGGAATGTGTCAACATAACCCCCAGATTATCTTTAAATAAAGAATAGCCCAAACTTATGAGTAAATTCGATATTTTCTAACCTTTTAAAGATAGTTTGTTTTAATCAGTTGTTCTATGAGCAAATAAACTACTCTTTTTTTAACACAATTTCAAAGCTTATTCAAAAATTTTGTTTACAAAAAAAAAATACCAAGCGTTTACCATATTTTCAAGTGTTGTTAAACATATAGTATTCATCGTGCACAATAATATTTCATTGGTGATAGAGTAAAACTTAAAAATATTTCTAATGATTGATTCAAATACTGTTTTAGGTGTCTTATGATTGCTCGTAAATTTTACGTGGATTATAAGAAAGAAGAAGATGTGGTTTGTTTTGAATATTTTATAAATTAACGTTTATTTCGTAAGTACTAATCATTTATTAATATCTTGTTTAGCTATCTTCTCATCTGTTGTAATCTCAAACATATATTCATTCATAAGTCGTTTAGTTTGCGCTACGATATACGAAAAGAGGGAAAATGATATCTGATAACTTTTATAAATGAATTTTGTTTGTATTTAGAAATTTTATTCACTAAAAATAGCTAGGTTCGTTGTTTAACTGAGCTGATTTTTCAAAAATTTGTTTCTTCCGTGGTTTGCAACAACAAGCCGTCTTCATTCTAAAAGATGCACAAATCCAATCTGTATAATCTTTTGCGTAACAAAGGATCTGACACTTGTCAAGACATGGTCTATAACAATCAGCGTCAACAGTGATTGCATTTGCTTGTTTTGCAAAATAATAAAAATTAATTTTAAGAAGAATGTGTAAAACAAAAAATATAAAAATAATATGAAAACTTTAAATTAATGTCGAAGCTAAGACGAAAAGCTTCAACATAGGTAGAAAAGTTTTTATTTTATTTTTTAAGTACGAATAATGAGAATGTTTGAGTAACCTGCAGTGTCCAATAACAAAATTATTGCTATGGTACTAACACAAACTACAGATTTGATGTTGTCCATTTTCTTTTTCTCAAGTATTTTTTGTGAGTATGTTCTTGTGTTTTTTTGTGTTGATGGATTTTGTTGAGATATAAAAGGTTCTTTATATTGTTGATTGGTGATAAAAATTCTTAACTAAAATAAAATGGATGCATTGAACCAACTTAATTATTCTTCTTAAAATTTTGACGAGAAATAATTTTTTGAAAATTCATCTAGAGATTTATTACCTAGTAGATTGGTAGAAAAATGAATTTAGGATAAGAAAAACTGACTATAAGTAAAATGGCATCAACTAAGCTTAGATTATAATGATAACGAGTTTGACTATTTGTGAGTAAAATAATAATAAAATATATAATACTATTAAAATGTATTTAATTAAGACATATTCTAAAGAATACCATATCTTGTTTTCTCTCATAAATATCAAAATTTTATAAAAAGCCTTTATGATAAATTATCAAGTATTTCTAAACAGTTGTAGCAATTAGGAAAATATTATAATTTTTATATCAAAACTTAAGAAATATTTAAATCTTTTTAAAGAAATTTAGTTTTATCTGACTAAAGACAAAAATTTTAATTTCTTTTAAAAATTAGGAAAACAATCTAAATATAATCTTTACCTTAAAATCCGAATCCTAAACCATAAATTCTGTAAATTTAAAGCCTAAACCCTAACAAAAACTTATATTGTAAACCTTAAAATCTAAATAAAATACTCTATTACGTTATTACTATTATTACGTTACTCATTACTTAACTTTGTCTGATGTTCGTATGAGTTTGGCCGAGCCATTAAGCTCTTCCTCTCTTCTCGTTGGTTGTGGTAAAGGCTCTTCCTTCTCTTCTCGTTGATTGTGGTAAATGACTAAAGGGCTTGAGGTAGGTTGTTGATTAAGTTGTCCTCTGCTCCATCCTGTTTGTGGTTGTAATGGTTCTCATCTGATTCTTTTGTACTAACTATTTTATTAATTCAAGAAAAACCTTTAACAAAATTTTATTTTATTTATGTTTGTGTTGTAGCGATATTAGTTAACCTTCGACTTCTATCTAAAGCATCAAAGGTCACTTAAACTACATGTCTAAGTTAGTCCATCCTAATTTCATCAACTTCTTGGGGCAATAGACTCAACCCACATAGCACATTACCCTGCTACGACGTATATTACCATTCCTTCTGTACAAGTAATGATCTTACAAAAGCTATCAGCTATGATTAAAAAATGAAAGGTCGAAGTGAAAGAGAACCGGGCTTTTCCAAAGTAACTTGTCCAACGAACTACTGCAGCAGCTTACGCATCTATCTAATCAGATTGATATAAATATATATATATATATTAGATATGTGTTATGCAAATTATGTATCAGTATATTTCTATTAAATTGAAATTCTATTATTTTTTAATAAACTAAATAACTTTTGCTGCATGTATTGATATAACAAAAGCAATACGACAGTCAAAACCAAAGATCCAACAAATACAACATACACGATTGTATAAATATAAACCAAGACGAGAACGAATTGAAAAAAAATTAATCAATGAATCATAAACGTAATTAAACTAAAATCAAACAAAAAGCAGAAAAGGAAGGGAGCCAACTGAAAACTACACACAACATTGTTACAAAAACTATGTAAGTAGTTGAATTGTAGTGTTTTTCACCCCTGAGTATTACTATATGCATGGACAATCAATGTGGATTGATAGTGGTATTTTATAAAATCAGTGATCAATTCGTAAAATATAGAAATTTGGAGGAGTTATCTACAATTTTGACGAGGATGATTTTGATATCACCAATCTCCACAGCTTCCTTCGTTACTTCGCTTTTTTAACAGAAAATAAAGAAAAGAAAAAGAAAAATCGATCCTCTTTTCGCACTGCGAGGACTCTCCTTGGAAATCTGAATTATCCGATCGAATCGAACAATTGCAGACGCTGAGAGGAGAGACTGAGAAAGAGAGGATACTCCAATCGGACGGGTCAGGTTCAGAAAAACGGTAATACGGAGGCTAGTTCTAGGGTTGATGGGCGCCGCGGGCTCCAAACTCGAGAAAGCTCTCGGCGACCAGTTCCCCGAAGGTGAACGCTACTTCGGATTCGAGAATTTCGGCAACACTTGCTATTGCAACAGCGTTTTGCAGGTCCACTTTCTCTCATATCTCTATCCTTTTTCTATACTGCTTGTGGATTGCCCCCAATCTCGAATTCGATTTGTGCGACTCGTCTTTCCTTTTGACGATTTCTTGAATTTAAGTGTTTGTTTAATCCCCAATATGGACGAGTTTTCCAAGTAGAATTGTATCAGGGTTTGACCTTACTTTGTCAAATTCGTTTCAGAAGGTTAAATTTGTTTTGGTTGCAGTGCGATTTCTCAATTTGTTAGCTCTTTCGAATTGGAGTTTGTAGATACTCAGATAGGTTACAATCATGCGAATCTATGCTTAGGAAGGTGTTAGGGTATGTAGTGTGAGCTATTAGAACTTGGTGTATAGCCAAAGTTCGCATTTTTATCACTCGTGTAATTCCAATTTGAGTATCCGCTCTATTGGTTTTTCGATTTCTCTGTGTGCTATGTAAATGAATGATTCCTCTGGATTGGAGTAAAGCTTTTTCTGATTAACTTTATCATTGTCCTGTGATGTCAACTATAATAGATAAAATGTATTGAATCTCTCTCCCTCGTGCAGGCTCTTTATTTCTGTGTTCCCTTTCGTGAACAATTGCTTGAATACTATACCAGTAATAAAAGTGTTGCCGAAGCTGAAGAGAATCTTATGACCTGCCTTGCAGACTTATTTTCGCAGGTATTTATGATATTTGGCTTCTTTCTTCTTTATGTTATTTTATTTTATCTGTTCGAGTTTATGGTAGTTATTGTATCAACCCTGTCTTTACTCAAGTGACATATCTTTCATTTGCTGCAAATATCTATCTTATGCAAGCTTGGTTTACTTGATCTGTCACTTGACATTATAATTAGATGAAGTCACTTATTTAAAGGCACAAGTAGGAATTTGATACTATTGCGTCTTTTGCTTGGTATCTTCGATAATTTAAATGTACTCGATGCAGCGCTTAGTATGTCATATCCTGTCATCATCTGTTTGATTATTGTGTGGTAGTTATTTACGGAAAAAAGTCTTATCATAAGTCTGTTCATTGTAATTCATTCCGTAGATAAGTTCCCAGAAGAAGAAAACAGGTGTTATTGCACCTAAGAGATTTGTACAGAGGTTGAAGAAACAGAATGAGCTGTTCCGGAGCTATATGCACCAGGTGATCTTTGCAAATGTCCTCATCTTTTTGAGCTTTATTGTACATAATACGTGAGAAACAATATACATTTGATTGAACTGGCGTAACTATTCTCCTGTAGGATGCACATGAATTCCTGAATTATTTGCTGAATGAAGTTGTCGATATACTGGAGAAAGAGGCAAAAGCTACAAAACCTGAACATGAAACCTCATCATCATCATCTCCCGAAAAGATTGGAAATGGACTGAAAGTTCCTCAGGCAAATGGTGTGCACAAAGAGCCTATTGTCACTTGGGTGCACAATATTTTTCAGGTCAGTTCTTTTTTACTGAAGTTACTCACTTTCCCGTCTAATTAGTGCAATTTTGGCTAAATTTAAATTTCGGATGCACACAGGGCATACTTACCAATGAGACAAGGTGTCTACGATGTGAAACAGTGACAGCAAGAGACGAAACATTCCTAGACCTAAGCCTTGATATCGAACAAAACAGTTCGATAACTAGCTGTTTGAAAAACTTCAGCTCCACAGAGACGCTTCACGCTGAAGACAAATTCTTCTGTGACAAATGCTGTAGGTAAATCGTTGGTTCTTAGTCTCACTTCCTTGCTTTTCAATGTTAAATTCCTCAGCTTTCCTTTAATAGCTGCAACTAAGCACTAGTCTTTAAGCTCCCTTTTTTACTTCATTGGCTGTTTTGTGTGATTAAGTGCTACTGACTGTTAAGACTTTATTACGTGCAATAGGATATTCTTAGCGATCACCTGAGCCTTAAATCTTCAATGTTTATAATTGCAGCTTACAAGAAGCACAAAAGAGGATGAAGATCAAGAAGCCACCACACATCTTAGTCATCCATCTAAAACGATTCAAATACATCGAACAGTTAGGCCGCTACAAGAAGCTCTCTTATCGGGTTGTCTTCCCTTTGGAGCTAAAACTGAGCAACACGGTGGAACCATATGCAGACATAGAGTACTCTCTTTTTGCAGTGGTGGTT
This sequence comes from Cardamine chenopodiifolia, assembly GCA_963922655.1. Taxonomy (NCBI): domain Eukaryota; kingdom Viridiplantae; phylum Streptophyta; class Magnoliopsida; order Brassicales; family Brassicaceae; genus Cardamine; species Cardamine chenopodiifolia. Next base: position 15,657,161 of record OZ000473.1, read on the forward strand.
CATGTGGGAAGTGGACCCAACCATGGCCATTACGTGAGCCTTGTGAAAAGCCATAACCACTGGCTCTTCTTTGATGATGAGAATGTTGAGATGATTGAAGAGTCAGCTGTTCAAACATTCTTTGGGTCGTCTCAGGAGTATTCAAGCAATACTGATCATGGTTACATCTTGTTCTATGAGAGCCTTGGACCCACCAAGTAAAAAAGCTGAGAAAGCAGGAAAAAAGACTTTCTTTGTTTTTCTTTTAACTATTATTAATGGTTTATGTTTGTCTTAAAAGGCAATTCAATTCACAGTGACTTTGTTATTTTTGGTTGTCTTTCTGTGTCTCACTCCCAAAGATATTTGGTGAGTTTAAAATTGGAAAATTTTTAACTGAAATTTGTATACTTTGAAAGGCCATGTACAGTTTATGGCTAATAACTCTTCTGTCTTTGTATCTTTTTTTGAAACTAAGAAACGCAGGCAAGAAGATTACAATACCTTGAATTTCTTTGGTTACGATTTTAATCTATTATATTTGTCCCTTTTGTGTTTAGTGTGGTATTGAATTCACAGAATTTTTTTCTTTTTTTCACAACAAAATTGATGCCAAATTATAGTTGGTCTGATGGAATCTAAAAGTATACTACGGCCCATTAATAACAATTGGGCTGATAATAAAAATAGGCTCCGCAATAAACACTTCCACTAAGAATAGTTGGGCTGATAGTGAAATTAGGCCCCGCGATAAACACTTTGCCGTGGGAATAAAGTTATATAATAAACAAAGAAAGAAACAAATAAATATTCGTATGCCATTTATCATATTGTTTCCCAAAAAAAAATGTACATGATTAATTTGAGGCATTACAAAAAGGTAGTAGATGTTATGGACAGCGCATAAATAGTATATCGTAATTATGACTAATATTACCTCCGTTACATAATATAAGATATTTACCCTAAAAGCACACATATTAAAAATTACTTTTGTTATAAAAAGTATATTTAATATATAAACAAAATTAATTTAACCAATCATAAAAAAACTGCAAACTAATATTGGTCACACAATATTCAATAAAGTAAAATATGATAACATCTTATATTTTGAAACACAAAAAAACCTATAAAACATGTTATATTAGAGTACAGACATGCATTTAGTAATTGTCATTATGTTGATCATCCCATATGGTAATAAGTAACTAAAAATTAATGTAATCTCAAACTAATCAAGTTTTAAATGTTAGGAGGTGATCGCGGATAAAGGCTGAAAGAAGAGATGGAAAAAGTAAAAGGGTAATTTGGGAATTAAAAAAAGAGAGAGGAAGGCGAAGAATGAGGATTTGTCGTTATCTTTTGATGGTTTTTAGTCACATCCTTTGTGATCTTTTGGTTCCATGGTCAACAGGGGAAGCAGCAATACCGAAACGTTGCAGATGGGAATGCACCAGTCAAATATCCAAGCTTCAAAGCACCTAAGCCGAGCTTCAGCGATGGTACCAAACATAGCGCCATTGGTAAAGGAGCTAAATTTCAAATACTCTCTACTATGATAGATTTCAGAAGCATACTAATGAGTAAAATGAACAGATGTTTTCCCTCTTCTTCTCAAGGAGGCTTCATTCCCTTTGAAAGACGACCGTGGCATCGACACTTCACTGGTGAGTTCTTTTATTTTGTTTACAAAGTCCCTGGTGGAGTGAACCTAATTAGGTCTTAGAGTAGAACATGACAATAGTATTTTGGTCGCATTTGATCTTTACTCAATTCCTTTACACTTTGAAAGAGGGCTGATGTGTTAGTTTGTATATCATTTTGGGTGTTATATGCTAAGTCCTCCAAACTCTGTGATTTTTATAGGTCCAAGACGTGTGTACTATCTCAGTCTTACCAGATGACGGAAGTACAATCCCGCAATGTACTCTCTTGAGCTTTGTCAAGGCTCTGCTTCCATCTAAAAATCAGATGTTGATCGATGCTCAGCTGAATTGTCAGAAAACGCAGAACCGCATCAATGTGCTAGTGGGAGGCACAGATTCCTACCAATCATGCATCGTAGGCATTAATATCGAGAAAGGGAATGCTGGTGAGACGGTGACATCCCATGATGATGCTGTTGCAAGTGTGAAATCTGAGTGTGGTAAGTTCTTTCTAATTGTCAACAACAACATACTGTAATGCTAGTTTGCTTGGTCAATATCGAAAAGATGATATCAATCCAAATGTCTCACTCTTATGCGGTTACTATGTCTTTCACAGCATATGCAAAAGGTGTTACAGCGACAAGGAAGCTTGAGTACTGGTAAGATAATAACAATATTTTCACTAAAGTTGTATAATTCGAGAGTTGTGTGTTGTGTTTATGAACTTAAATCTTGAGCTGTTGCATATAAAGCTATTTCCGAGCGATGCCATGATGCACCAATAAACAGGTGGAGAAGATATAAGCGTGCTGCTTCATTTGATTCAAGGAAAATCGTCATCCTATTCTCTATCTTGTAAGTATGTTTATACCTCTATGCACTTAAATCTATACTTAGGATGTGTATTAAATTTAATTGCCAGATCAAGTGTCGTTGATCTACCTGACATTACGAGTGAAGCAAAACGGAGACAACAACAGCTTCAGTAACCTGTAAAACGTAATATCTGTTTTGGTCTTTTTCTCCTTCCTTGTCTCTCTGTTTTGCATCTCTCTTTCCCAGAAACCTGTCTTTTGTTACAAGTTTCATAATGTCGATAATAATTACACTTCCTATGTGCATAATAATTGTCTAATTAACGTGTAAACTAAACAAGAGGTTAAAAAGTAAAACAGAAGAAGAATCATAACTTATACCAGATTGGATTAGATTAGGACTTATGGTTGTAGAATCGGTAAAATAGAATTCTAGTGAAGGATCCCTCGAAGATCATATGTAACAAAAAATAAAATCCTCCTAAGTGTACGTATACTTGATGATCTAAATAAAATACATTATAACAACTAATTCTTTTATGTAAAATAAGAAAAATAAACTTCTTCCTATCTTTCAAATCGAAATAAAAGATTATGGATTTATTTTCGTATAAAAATTATAGAACGGTGAGAAACAACCCAACGGTAACACAAGCGAGAGTATTTGTTTGACATGACAATTTTACTGGTAACAGCAACCCAAAAATGCCAGGTGTAACAACATCATTCGTTGGTTATAAAGAACTCCGTAACATTCTCATGATATCCTTTGTAAGAAAAACAAAAAAGGAAACTAAAACAGAAAAAAAAGGAAATATCGTTATACTTGTCTCTCTATATTTATATAATCAGAGTTGTACTCTCTTCCTATTTCACATTCACGCCTTCGTTATTCTTTTTTTGGGTTTCTTAAGTCACGCTTTCTTCTTCATGTCTTATAGCATTCTCATCTTTAGATTAAGGTTTCTTCTCTTAGAGTTTCAAGTTTCAAATTTTTGTTCATCTTCTTCTCTGCTTTTATCCGTTGGTTGATGTTTTTATCAACGTTGTTGAGTTTTGACGACGGGAGACTAGAACTAAGCAAAAGGAACATTATTTTGAGTGACCATTGTGGGCTATTAAAAAATCTCTCTGTTAATTTCTTCTTCGTCGTCTCGTGGAAGACCTTTGAGTTGCCGCCGTAACTGAAGGTTCTTAGAATGGATGGGTTAAGTTGGATTCGTGATGGAAATTGAAGTTATGATTTATGTTTTTGGATGGTACGGAGCCAACTTGGAGAATGATTGGATGTGCACTGCTGTCAACCAAACTGACTTCGCACCTTCCCTTTTAACAATAGACATCAATTACAAAATATCGGAGACAACAACAGCTTGTTGGCAGATAGTTTAAGTTATTGTGTGGTGAAGGAATTGGGAATTGATAGGAGCTTCGGGCGAATGTTTTAGCGTTTTATATTCTGTTTCTATAAATATGTATGAGGAGGCTGTTCTTTGCTTTCACAAATTTCTTTGTCTTTGTTCTTTTTTCGGAATCAACAAGAACAGCCTCCTCCTTGTTGCTCACCTTGTGATGAATTTGAAGTGGTCTTTAGGTTCACATCAACCATGCCCTCTGATTTTGTCACTGATGAATATGAATCCATCCCAGGTAATGCTGCAGCAATCTTCCTGAACAAAGCCTTAACGTTGAAATTTTCTTTAGCGCTGGTCTCAATGAACATCACTCCATACTCTTCACCCTTATCTTCCCCTTCACTAATCGATACTTGCCTGTTTTCATCATATAAAATAAAAGCTTGTTATGATTGACACATAAAGAGTAAGACATAGAAGCTGATTTTTGCTTATATTGTTATTACCTTTGATTAACAAGATCAGTTTTGTTTCCAACAAGAACAATAATGACATCGCTTTGACCTCTTTCTCTGTGTACATCCTCAATCCATTTCGTCGTATTCAGAAACGTTTGCCTCTCTGCAACACAAAGAGTATTGACCACATAAGACACAAATGGTGAATCCAAGAATCCATACAGAACAACAAGGAAGCTGACTCACTTGTTACATCATAAACAACAATGGCAACAGAAGAATCTCTGATGTAACTTGGGATTAGACTCCTGAATCTTTCTTGTCCAGCCGTATCCCTATACTCAACACAATACAATCTTTTGGTATTGTTGACATTTGTGATTCTTTGCTAAGGAAGCTAAATTGTAATATATTATTCTCACCATAGCTGCAAACGAACTGTTCGATCTTCGAGGTACATTGTTTTCGAAAGAAAATCGATTCCAATGGTAGGCTGCAGAGAGAAGACAATTAAGGCTTAATGACTTACTAAAACATAATTAAGAAGATATTACAAACCAAAGCAAAGAAGCAACAGTGCTTAGCATCGGATCTTGATCATAATAAAAACATAAATTAGACCATAACAAGAACCGATGAATCATATTGATTGAAGAATCTTTGGAAAACAAAGTGATCAAAAACGACGGAAATTGTCCAATTCGAGATGAAATCTCCAAGAATCGAAATATATAATACAGAATTATGAATCAAATCAAACAATAAACGAATAAAAAAGAATTTAGAATCAATGAATCAGGGAAAGGATTATTTGAAATAATAAACCTGGTAAGTGGTGTCGAATTTATCATACATGAAACGAGTGATGATGCTGGTTTTGCCAACAGATTGATCTCCTAAGAACACCAACTTAAACTTAGCCAATGCTGAAACTGCCGCCATATTCGGTGCTCAGAGGAACAAGGAAAGAAAAAAAAGATCCAAATATTCAGAGTTTCTTCTTAGGTCTCGACGAAGAAAGAGAAGGAGAGCACGACGATGAAGACGCGGTCGCACACGAAGCTGAGACCCTTTGCCACGCGCCAAGATTTTGTAACTCCCAATATTCAACGATTTCCGCGGGGATTATATGTAAAGATCGCGTGAATGTAACTTGCCTGGCGTGCGGCTGGGTATATCTCTAACTCGTTTTTCTGAATTTTATTGGGGTTTATCGTTTTTTTTTTGTATCTTCATCTATTCATTTTTAGAGGATCCTATAATCAAATATTTGATTATCGTTTTAATCTTCATTTGATTATTACTAAGCCTAAGACATATTTTGTTTGTCGTCATACTATATGTTATGAGAACAAATATATGATCTTTTTCTTTTGTTGACATGAACAGAACAAATATGTGATCTTTAAATGAAATTCCATGCAGCCTCGATGCTTCGAAGTCCTCGCCGACCATCAATTTCACCGGAAATCAGCAACGCTCAAACCGGTGTGGAAGAACGCGGCGGAAGCGGTGTATCTCTCTGCTCCGATCTCCATCTCGCCGCCACCAAGGTGTCACAACGAGCTCGTCAATGGCATTGCCCTTTGGAGTCTAGGGCTTCTGTTCTTGGGCCTAGCCCATTTGGTTCTTTTAGTGGGTCGTTTTTGGACCATAAGTAGAATTGATGGCCTATTTCCTTTGTACTTAAGGCCCACCTGTTGGTCTGATCTTTTCTCCATCAATTTGTATGGGCCAGGCGCTATTCCAATTCTCAACAATCACCGCAAGATCTTCATCCAATCACACTTTTCCCGCTCTACATGCAGTGCGTCTAATTCGATCTCATCGTTAAAAAAAATGGTTATAAAAGAACTTCTTAGCTTGGTAATCATTTTATTGTCAACTGATTGCTTCGCACGGTCGAGGGCTTCTAGCACAAAGGTAGTCGTTTTAGTTAGTCTCGACATTTCCCCGGACAATCCACTTAGGTCTATCAAGCCAGAGACCCAGTCTCTCTTTCATGACTACTCTAAAGTTCTAAGATTAGTCTTGTCGAAGAGTTTATTTTCTACGAAATCCTTCACTAGGAAGAGAAATATAGCGTCCCCTTTCTTCATGAAAATGGATGCTACTTGGATTGCATTCACGACATCAGGAGTTCAAGATTCTGCTCCCACGCTATTGGCATCCAAGCCCCCGTTCTTCTTCTCGGGGCTCGCGAGGATTTTCTCTCGTCTTACTTGTGATCACCCTCTTCAGGGATCGCATACACAAGTATTGATTGTCAAAATACAAAAGATACTTTTGTATATCGTATGGTATTTCATCTCCGGAAAGTCAACGATCAAGTATCGGTTAGCTTTACACCACTTCGAGTGGCATATCCCTGCGGTGTTTTCTGCTTTTTCAAAAGTTCTTAGTTTTCATCCTTTAAATTTTCGTCTCAGGCTTTCGTCTGGGACTACTCGTTTATATTATCTCATTTATATCCGGATTAAGTGGATCGATAAAATTGCACTAAGCCGTATATTTCTTTTCCCATGTAAGCACATCAGTTTAAACTGATAACTTAATATATGGGGTTTGACGACAAAAAAAAATAAATGAAATTCCATGCGATCTTTACTCAAAATTTTGCTAAAATCCTTTCAAATATTTACGGTCTATATCATAAACAAAAGGATTATGCTTTCTTTTAGGTTTGAAAAGCTAAAAGAAACTCTTAGAAGAAAATTATCTAGAAAAAATGTATTTTTTTTAAAGGCAGATTTGACCTCATCTAAAATATTTATTATTTACTTATGATTTTTCTTTTTGATTACCTGTTTAAGAATACAATTTTTTTGGAAATGTAATTATCTCTTGAAATGTACTTATCTCTTAGTTCAGAATTCTTCCTAAATTTTCTTTAAAATAAATAAATATTAGCTAACTAAAGTCTCATCTGATATGTAAATATTAGCTTAATCGGAAGATTCGCGAAATGAACCACTCGTCCTCCCAATCTACTCGTCATTTCTCGACAATTTTGAGATTTGAAATCGGAGTAAAAAAGAAAGTAAGGGTTTTTGTTCTTCCTTGAAATCTCTCCTTTACACAAGCATTAGTGGGCTTTAATGGGCCTTAATGGACAGTTTCATTTTGTTATTTTAGTCCAAGATCATTACAACCCAATAAAAGATTCCGACTTACAAGTGAGTTGTATACTACTAGTAACAAAAGATATATGTGATTTCAGGCAGTTACAAGATAAGACAACAAACATTATATAATACTGCACATTTACAAAAAGAGAATTTCACTTGAATTCATTTCATAATCTTCATCATGATCATTACCACCGGCAAATACCAGGCTCCATTGTTTTGCTCATAGCTAGAATCTCATCATACTTTGACCCATAGACAAATCCCCAGAGCTGCATGAATCAATGGTGTGTTTGCTTGTTTCAGTTAAAGGTTGAAACAAACAATTGAATTTGAAAGTTTTTTTTTTTTTCCTTTTAAAGGAGAGGGACGAAGTTAACTACCTCCACTTCTTTAACATCAAAGTCTTGAGAGTTTGCGAGACAAGAGTTCCCGTATGTTTCTGAGTAAGCACTTGATCCGCTTAGCCTATAAGAATACGAGGAATCAAATTGATTTGAGGGAAAATGGGTTGTTGTTTGTTGCAATATGATGGAAGTGGAAATAGGATTTTGAGAGTTTTGGTAGGAAATCTTACAGCTCACTGTCTAGATAGAGAGCAAACCGTCCACCACCCCCGAGAGCTAAATATTCCTTGGAGCATAAAGTGTAGAACCGGTTTGCGCCTGCTCAAGTGCAAACCATAGTTACAAATGAACAAGAAAACAACTCCAAGAAGTTCTATGTATCTGAGTAATCCACAGTAATAGTAATATTAATACCCGTGGGACGGTATATTGCGGGTTGTCCGGACTTATTTGTGAAAACAAATGTACTGTTGGTTCCCTGAGAAAAAAACCCCAACACCGAATATGAACTATAGTATAAAAAAAGGAGAAACTTGATAGATGGAATCTATATAAAGATTGGATCTTTAGAACCAAACCTGATATTTTTTATCAGTTGGTATCAAAGGTGCCTCGACAAGACCACCAAAAACCGAACCTTTTCTGTCTCCAACAACCTGAAACAGCCACGATTCCATAGAGCTCCATAAAAGCTCCACACTTAGCAAAATGAAGTCAACATTTTGAGTCAGAAACTGAATTTCATTTACCAGTAAACTGAGACCAGGCCAGAGGAGGCTTTTCCTGTACAGCGTGGATAGTGATATACCATGTCTCCATGTACTAGAAAATCATAGCAGATCAAACAAAATAGTCACATACATGTAGAATTTGTATAATAAAGCACTTAAGTGCTTTGAATGTGTTCTCTCACCTATAAAGCAGTATCCATTTCCTCCCTTGAACAAGAGCAGGAAGTGAAGCATAAAGGGAACGTCTTGACTGGTCAGATAATAGCAAAGAGGGCTCTGAAATTAGTGGTAAAATTGCTTGTACTATTGTTACTTCCTCTTTGATATCATTATTCTGCATTGGCTTCATTTCCAAGCCGTCAAATCCAGTCTCTTCATCATCTCGTTTCACATCAGAATTTCCCTTTCGCTCCTTAGCACCGGGAAACTTAACAGCCTGGTAAAAGTTCTTCAAATGCTGTTTATACTTAGACAACAAGTTCTTCTTTGCAACACCACTAGTGGTCTCCTTCATTTTTCTAGTAGAATTCACAGACGACGATGATGTATCGCTTGTTTCTGCCTCGGAATCTTCTTCTTCCTCTTCTTCTTCTTCGTCTTCGTCCTGATTGGGTTCTTTGTGTTTTGAATCTGAAGATAAGAGTGAGCCAAGGAATGCAGAGAAAGAAGAAGTGTCAGGTTCGTCTACCAAATCGTTAGGCTGCTCTTCATTGATAGATTCTAGTTGATTTCTCTTCGACTCATCTTCCTCATCCTAATTAAGAAAAAATTGAAAACTGACATGAGCTTATTAAATGATCACACAAATTGAAATGTCCACCTAGAAACATTCAATTCTCAAGAAACACAGCATTAAAGCATTGCAGAAAATTCCCAGAAGATACAAAGCAATCATCAAGAACAAAGGTAGACTCTAATGTCAAACCCCAAGAACCCTTTTTTAGACAAAATTGTCAGACTGAGTCAACAACAACACAAAAAGATGAAAACTTTGGTACCGGAAGAGGAGGAGCAGAGGAAGGTTTATCAGAGATGGGATTAAGAAGACCGGCGGTGAGATCGGTGACGAAGTGCACTGCTTTGCTTCTGAAAGATTTGTGTTTCCCCATTTATCTTTTGGTCTTGGTCTCCTTTATAACTAATCCTATTTTTAGTGAAATTAAAAACTTCCAGATTCCGCACGATCCTATTTGACAAATTTACACCACAGATTGAGTCAGCTTCTCTTCCTTGTGAATTAGCTGTGATCATTTACCTAAATAAGCCATACATAGAGAATTGGAAACCATAAGTTCTAAAGAAGAAGAAGATCATCTCTCTCTACCTTCTTATCCAATTTAGACTTTAATTTTACCTCTGGAAATTTTCTTGACAGCTGAATTTTAGGCGAGGGCTTTGGAAATGAACGTTTTGGAGACGGCTTAACTAAAAAAGACGATCAATTCGGTAGACTGCGGGTGTGAGAAGGTGACGAGGATAGATAAAGTAGTCTGTCCACTTTTTCTATTGCTTATATAATTACTTTATTAAGTAGAGAGATAACTAAACGGACTCCATGGCCCAATGGATAAGGCGCTGGTCTACGAAACCAGAGATTCTGGGTTCGATCCCCAGTGGAGTCGTTATCCTTTTAGTTATTTTCCTTTTTGACCAATCAAAACGATGCCGTATAGAAGAAACCATACTCGTTTCAAGTAACAAAGCAGAAACAGAGTCTACAAAGAACGGATATATAAAAGTTAAGAAAGTTCAAATTGAGACAACACCAAAAGGTTTTAAACGAATCCGTACAAAGAGCTCTCTTCAGATATTCTAAAGGAAAACCCGAAACTAGCTGAGCGTTTTCGACTTGTGCGAAACCAGAGTCTAAGAAACTAAATTCTAAAACGTAAGAGTCTCAGCTGTTAGACCAATGAAATGCTGCTTTCACCACCGGGAGGCTTCCTCACACCGCCAAAGTAGTCTCGGGACTCTGACTTCCCGTCTGCGAAAATATTATTTCCGCTCATTTCCCGGAGTTTAGCTGAGCTTAACTGCTTATTATCCGCAGTACCAGGCGATTCATCGCCTTTGAAAATACCGTTCCCCGTAAGTTCTTGAAACTTCTGGTTATGTATCTTCTTTGATGTCTTCACAACAGGTTCTTCACTGAATAGTATGTTGCTTTGTCCTCCTGCAGGCTGCTCAAATTATGATGCAAATTATGAAATATCATTTTTGGTTTCTATTCCCTTTCTGTTATTCATAAACTGATTAATTCGAGTAACAAATTCAGTTTCCACTCAAAGCAATGGCATGATAAAATTACTTACATTGGAAACTTTAACAGAAGTGCGTAAGTTTCTAGGTGCAGGCTCTCCCATGTCTCTGTTTCCTCTAGCTTCTTGTTGTGCAGCCGCCAAGGATCGAGGCTGAATCTCAGGTGGAGGTCCAAAGATGTCATGACCGCTGATCTCTTCGATCTTAGCACTTGATATCTGCTTCTTGCTCTTTAAGTCTGCCTCAGTTAGCAAGTTTCCACTCAGCTCTCGTTGCTTTGCAACCTCGGTTAAAGTGGTTGGTTTTTTCGGGGAAACATCCCCGTCAGCGCTGAAAGATATCTGACTCACTCCATTCAGAGTTTGCTGCAAATTTCAGAGAACATTACATATCTCTCATTTTCAATATACACTTTCCTATATCTAAAGAGTATTATTAGTCAGTTACCTGATAGTAACGGAGTCCTGTCTTTGGATCAGTAGCATCAGATTCAGAACCGCCTTTTGCCTTATCAGCAAATATGCCACTACCAGTCATCTCCTTTAACTTGTACCCTGAGCAATTCTTCCTGTAAAAACGGGCGTAAATTCGCAGTATAGACCGGTAAAGAAACAACCTTTACATTTTACATGTAATGTAATGGTGAGGCTTGATAAAACAATCTTTAAAGAAACCAAGATCTCACTTTCTAAATTCAAATATCTTCTCAGTAGATAATGTAACAGTAGTAGTTTGACATGTAATGGTGGGGGCTTGAAGAACAAACAATGTAATAAAATATATTAAAAATAAAAATCCTAAGAAATGCCAAAAGCATTGACCAATCCCTTTCATAAGTTCCATCAGGCAAATGATAAATGCAAAGAAACCATTTTGTGAGAAGCCAATAACTTTCAAGATGAAGATCAAGCTTTCAAACAGCTGTAAGCAAAATCAAATCCAGATAGTAGACCTGCTAATGAAATGGTCAAATGAAGATTTGCATGAGAGATGAGATTTAAGTGGATATTTACTTACAGCTTATTGAGCGACTGAGCTTCTTCATCTGTGATCTGACCGCCGCCGAGAACCTTGCTGATTCCATCGGACGGCTGAAAATGAAAGAAGAAAGAAGAAAGAAGAAAAACATCAGCTCTCAATAGAAAGACAAAAGCGACATTTCTTGGAAGAAACGGACCTGGTGAGAACGAGTGGCGGAAGCTGTTGAATGATCAGGAGGAGGAGTTTCCGACCAGGAAAGCAGATCGGCGGTCGAAGTGTGAGGGTTTCTCACCGGCGTGCTTCTCTCCATTTTTCTCTTTCTTCCGATTCAAAAAGGAGACTGAAAAGTTTTACTTTAATGGAAGATATTTTGTTTTTTCTCTTCTTTCTACTTAAATCAGGAAAAGAAAAATATAGAGAAGAGTTTTTAAATAAATATAGAGATAGAGGTTAAATTAGTGTTTAAAGCTTTGCAAGTTTAGTATTGTATTTGTATCAACAAGATTAAGAGCAAAAATATAATTGTTATTTATTGCCATAGCAGAAATAGACTTTCATTTAATATTTGATAAGCTAAACAATCTAATCCAAATCGAGTGAGCAAATCTATTGAAGCATCCAAATGGATTGTTTTTACAAACTAATACCAAAAACTTTATTGAAAATACATATAAGTAACCAAACATAAACTGAATTGTGGAAAAAAACTTTCTTTTCCATGTTTTTATTTTCACACAATTTCTCATATCCTAGATTTTTTTCATTTGATAAAGTAAATCATAGATTTTTCTTCAGCTATTCATTTTTTTTATAAATCTGTTATCATTAAAAAAGTATACATATATTATAGTAATTTCTATATTAATTTCCAATTTTCAGCTAATAAAGTCTTTTTTTTACAGTTAAGTTTAAGTTTTAAGAGATTCAAATTTAAAACTAAGATAAAACAAATCTTGAACCATTCCAAACTCAGTTTGAACTTTGAATACATCTTGGCAACAAATTAACCGAGCAAAAGATTCATCCACTTCAATTTATCGCTTAATTAAAGATACAGAGAACTAAATGATAAAGTAATCAAAACAAAGGGAACTGAAATGAACTGTACATTATTTGAGTGATCACTATGTTATTTGTTTCTTAATGCTAACAACATACTCCATGGGAGAACTCAAAATGCTCCGCCAATTCAATTTCCTACACCTTATATATATGATATATCTAGAATCATATTCTCCAAATCTAAAGAAAGCAGTAACATCGACGCATTCTCTTTCACTCCTTGCAATCGAGGAGGACGAATCGAGAAACTACGTACAATATAGCTTGTCGTAAAGATTGCTTGCATTGTCTAATGGCTTTAACTTTATTACTTTTTTCTTCTTTTAACTATATAGACCTTTCTTAAGTTCTTTGCTGAGTTTACTCTGTCGTCTGTTCGATCGAACGGAGCTCCCAGTTTCCTTCTCCATCAATCAGCCTTAGCTCCAAGGAGTGAAATAGGATCAAAGCTGGCCGCTGAGGTTTGTGTGAACGGAGATAAGATTTAGTAAAAAGTTTTCATGGGATTGAGTGTATTAAGAAAAAACTTACTTGTGATGAGGTTATGAAAGTGACTCCCATGTCTTTTGCAACCCTATAGAGCTGTTCCTCAACATCAACACTTGTCGCACTGCAAATAAAAAAAGAGCAGATATATAAACATAAGGGTAGATGATGATTGGACAGGGAGATTGTATGTAGGAGAAGACTGATCATTTACTTTGTGCATTCATCAAGGATTCCAAACTTTGGTCTGTGAAAGAATAAACGTGCCTACAATACGAAACAACTCAAATTATTCACGTGAATCATAAAACCATATACATCTATTGTTGCTCTACAAAGAGACTTACCATGCCTAGCCTCTGTTGCTCTCCAAGAGATAATATGTCTTCCCAATTGGTAGTAGCATCCCAACCACTTTCATCTCTTTCCAAAAGATAAACTAACCGAACATTCTCCAGGATGGTTTTCAAATGAGCATCAAGTATGCTTCCAGCTTCTGTTGAGCCTTCTCCTGTTACTTTCAACAAAATTCCACACGTATGAGAGACAGGAAGAGCAGATAACTTCTACTTCAGTTCCTCCATAGATCAATTATATTTGCGTGTGAAGAGGATTGATTTGAGAATCAAATCGACCTTTTGAAGTAAATGAATATTTTGGACTTACCACATGTGTACACCTTTGCTGCCCTTTTCTCAGCCTCTTCTTTAGATAGAGGGTATATAATTTGATCTCTCAATGTCCCTAAACATGTATAAGGTCGCTGCGGGACAAAAAAAATGCCATTCCCTGACCCAAGTTCTTTGATATCCAACGATGGTTTGGAAAGTCTTCCACATACAGTAGGCCAGATATCTCTAAGGACTCTAAATACAGAAGTCTTTCCACTACCATTTGGACCTGAAAATTTTGCTAGTGTTAGCTCTGGGCTCATGCAATAAGTTCAATGACAGAAGATTAATTCACCAACCTGTGACGAGCAGGCTTTTCCCTGCAACTATTTCGCATGACAACTTGCTAGCCATCAATTTCTGAGCAGGGGTAATGATATCCACCTCCGAAAACGAAATTAGATCCTGAGAATCCAAACGACTTGTGTAATTTTCTGAGGTCACACCTGAAAATAGTTGTGGACAAACGAATATGATCAACCCAAATACAGACATTCTCTATAACACATGTCTTAGCCTAATAATTCCTAAGCATATGAGACGCATCCAGTTGAAACAGAACATGAAAAACCACGGTCAAAATATATGTACATAAAGCATCAAGATTTCAGAGAAGTATATATGCTGTAGTACCTGACTGAGAAGCATCCAAAAACTCATCGAGCTCAAAAATTCTGTTAATACCACCAGAGAGCTCAAGGAACTTCTTGTGTAGTTCAAGAATATCACCAAACGCCATAAAGCTTTGAGAGACAACAGAAGCTAGATACCGCAACGCATGTGCCAATTCACCTGGTATCAAAGGCATCATCCAAGAAAGTGTTATTTAAGAACATGTTCATACTAAATTAGCTCACATTGATCGAGGAACTGATTATCTAGACAAGTATTGTTGGGAAAAGGTGGCGACTGATGTTTGTACTACAATATGACAGATCTTCACCTTGAGTGGAGACAAGTGCTCTGTCTCCCTTGTGTTCTAGAGCATACAACAAACTCAACCCCCATGTCACGTTATTGGGAAGTTGCTTAGTCACAAAATCATCAAGTATGCCGTACAACCATTTCTTCCTCAAGAGCATGAGAGAGTGGTCCAGTAGTGCTCTGAATTTTGTATCAACCATCTGCTCCAAGGAAAAAAAAAAAACATAAGGGCAGATTAACCTACAAGACGTGTTAAAGCTCCAGGCACACAAGTGAAGTCATATTTGGCATGAAAAAGCCATCACCAAATACATTGGTAAAATATTTCCAAGTTCATTTCTAGTAGCTCTGCTTCATTGATAGCTAGCCCAAAATCCAACAGCTAGAGCTAGGAAGTTAAGACACTTACAACTTTTTCTCGGGCTCCACCTCCAAAAAATGCAATAGATTCAGCATGAGTGTTCAGCCTTTCGTGCATAAACCTACATAAGAAAGAAGAAGTTGGTCCTGATAGTTGCTGTAACACAAATCATCTTCAAAATGGAAGAAACGTAAGAAGCTTACCTAAACTTCCCCTCAAGCTGCTGTTCTTCACCTGCTAGATCACCGAAATCGGGAGCAACACGTCTCAGAAAACCCAGACCAAGTAACATATATGTGTAAAGAATGGCAACCCCCCTTTGACCAGTCAGTAGCTTCATCCTCCAGGTGAACCTTCAATTTTTATTTTTTGCAATAATAATTTAAACCAAGAACCTTGAGGCATGATAAAATATCAGAGAAACAATCCAACAAAATGTACTTACCAAAGAATGTCAACAGATGGCTTTACCATTCCAGTAAGAAGTCCAGACAAGTCAGTGGTTAATTTTTCCAGGTCACGAGTGAGTCTCTGGTCTGCATCAATACTATTGCCTGACATGTGGAAAACCTGAATAGATTTGAACCCAATGAGATCTTTAGTGTCACTAAATTTTCCACCACCAACTTACAAGAAAAGAACAAACAAACAGCCTCTTTGAAGCATAGACCAATCACAAATAAAATCCATTTCAAACTGCTATAGATCTTTCAGAATCTCAGCATATTTCTGACGTAAGTGTAAATAACACATCATGCTTTCTTGTAGGTCAAGTTGTACTGAATAACCTCAAGTTCATAGTCATAATTCACAATGCATGAATAGGGTATATTTCCATAATATCTTTGAGCCTCATATACTTGAATTAACCTTGTAAAATGCATTATTTCTCAAGTAATTCCTTAGCAGATGTTGAGTCAAGCGAATCCTCCATCCTAAAGCTAGCCTTTGCGTTAGATGTCTGAAAAGAATGTCAGGGAAAAATTTAGGTGAAACCACAGCGAGGGGTTTCTTAAATGTAACTTGCTTTTGGCAGAGAGAATAAATGTAAAACAGTAGGTGGAACTTCAAGACATTTAAAGGTAAGTTTACCTTAAGGAAGGAGCAATGAAAGAAGATGCACCACTTTGGAGAACACTTATACCAATCAAACGAACAAAGGCTGCCTTATCTTGCTCCAAGACATACTTCACTGTGGTCCCTGCAAAGAATCATGGTTGGTTGATAGAAAAGGAGCCCTATCAATGAAACTGATCTGGTAACAGAACGGAGTATGTTTACCATTCAAAGAGGCTATTCGGTCAGAGATCAGTGTTCTTGAGACTACAAGGAAAGCAACAGCAAGTAGTTGTGCTCCTTGTTTATCAAATAGAGTGGGTATCTGAAATGTAACAATGAAGTGGTCAGCTATTTTGAGAAGTACGATATCAACTACCACTAGCATTAATGCGGGACGCACAAGTTAGCCAAGTGGAAATTGCAGAGCCTTAAGGAAGCTAATGAAATGCCAAGCTAGAAGGAATGGAAGAGAAAAAAAGTATATATATGCATGCAGCTGAGGAAAGCATGTGTTGATTTCTAGGTTAAAATTGGCACAAGTATTTTCAATCAAATTCATACTAGTAGTAACTCAAGCTCACCAATATGTTTGTCATTGCAGCTACTCTTGATGGTAACGCCTTAGGGGATGTTTGAGGTTGAGGAAAACGAGGCAACGCGACAGTTTTATCAACAACAGGTGACTTTGCAATTAACTGTGTGAGGTACGACTGAGCCTTTGAATTAGTAGAGGTAGATTCCTACATAGCACCAAGTAAAAAGGTTATAACCACCAAAGAAGCACCCTCAACAAAAATTAAAACAAAGAAAAATCGTTGGTCAAGCTTCTGAAGACCTTTCTAGCTGCCGCAAACGCTCGTTGAACAACCATCGCATCATTTTGCCGATCTGTATCTGAACTTTTCACTGAATCAATTTCAGCATCCACCAGAAGGGCAGTGTCGTCCCTGAAGGTTTAGTAATTTTGATAAGTAAATACATCTTTGATAATCCTCACAAACATGTTCCAGAAACAATTCCAACCTCTTGTAGTGAACAGTCCATCCCCCTTCTCCGTCTAATGACAAAACAACATCATGGAATGCAACAAGGGCTGGACGATGGGAGATTGTTATGCAAGAAGTCCCCATCGCTCGAACCTTAGCAGCAAACCTTTCTTCCATATCAGTTGTCACAGCACTTGTGCATTCATCAAGAATTGCAAATTTGGGTCTGTGGTAGAATAGTCTGGCCATCCCCAATCTCTGTTGCTCTCCAAGAGATAATTCATCACCCCAATTAACTTCTTTGTCCGGTTGGTAGCGATCCAATAAATATTCTAGATCAACCTACAAGTAAAAGTTCACAAAAATAAGCATAGCATACAAAACCTGACAAAAAAAACGAACTTGAACCACACAGACCATCCTACTATACTAACATTTTTCAATAGCTCCACCATTCCAATCTCAGTGAGCGGTTCCAACTCTTGATCAGAAGTAAGAGGATATATTAACTGATCACGAAGTGTTCCTACTGCCATATAAGGCCGTTGAGGCACATAGAAGATCTCTTTGTTAAGATCAGAACCAACTCCTGGCTTCACAATATGCCCAGACACCAGGGGCCATAGACCTCCCAATACTCGGAAAAGGGAACTCTTGCCACTTCCATTAGGACCTACAATACATATTGTTGAACAAATAATGAAATGGGAATAGTGATGATATCAGGCAAGCAGAAATCAACATTGCAAATCTGAATGTTATTGTATAAATTAAAATAACAAAAAAGTTGAAAACGAGGAGCCTAAAAATAGTCCATTAAATCAATCCCGGAAGATGATACCTTGCCACACCATTCCATTATAATCCTAGTTCTTGAACTGGACATAAATGGTTCGTCTATAACTAGGCGTACCAAATCTAATTTTGACAAGGGTTTATATTCATATACCTTCCAGAACACAAGAGGAATTACTTCTTTCAGAATAGTACACAAATGATTGTCATTGTTACTGTGAAAAAAAAAATCCGTGGAAAAAGGGATATCTATAGCCATACTATGTCACTCCCTAGTATACAGTGTTCACCTGTAATCAAAAGATTAGACCCTTGCTCAACTCGAAGGGTGAGATCCTCCACCAAAACATTTCCCGTTGGAGTAACAACCTGAAGTGGATTAAGTAACACTAAGAACGCAACATTTTGGAAAAGGATTAGAGTAATACGAATATAGGTTCCAACTACCTTGACACCGGAAAACTCAACATAGTTGGCTTCACTTAGGTAATTTCTGCTTCTATTTCTCTGGAAAGATAATTTATCATCACCACTGAGTTCTCTCGAGACAGCCATCAACTCATGGATTCGATCAGCATAACCACTGTTGAAAGCAACAATATTTCAACAATTAGAAAGCATAGCCACCACAACTGATGGGTGTTAAAAGTAAATTTAATTAATCCTTTCTTCCCTGCAAATGATGATTTAATCAGTAGCGCAAAATCAGAAGCCCAGGAAGAATGTTTCTTGAATCAGATTTTTTTTTCATCCTTTGTCCTTTTAGGGACTACCAACTAAACTCGTAGTCTTATGCTTATGGTAAACAAGATTAACTGTTCTTCGTATAAGATTTACGCACAAAGAAAAACATATGTGTACAGATTTTCAGACAAACAGCTGCACGGTGTTTACCATTTAAGTGTCTAGCATGAGATCCAACATAAAACATTACCTGAGTCGGTTGAGCCGCCTGGAACTTATAGAAAGTGTTCCCAACGCCTGAAAGAGAGATACAATGACACTGGTATGGTACCTTATATTGCTTAGCATCTCGGCTCTACCTAAGGTTGAGTCATCAGGTCTTAGATGCCCAGAGAAGAATGGTTCTATAATCAGAATAACTGCAACTGTGGCACCAAGATACTTCAGCAGGAAATCTTGGATCATGCCAAACCACCAGTGATCATGAAGCACTACACTCATATGACTAACAAGATTCTTGAACTTTTGCTGTATATGAGATTCTTCCCTGGTTTCCCCACCATAGAATGCTATACTTTCCGAATGAGTCCTTAAGCGTGAATGAAGTTGCCGGTACTCCCCTTCCAATTGTTGTTCTCTGGACATCAATTTCCCAAAAGAAGGAGAAAAGTTCCTTATTGCAGTCCCGGCCCCCAGTACATAGGCCTACACAACAATTGTACAGGTTAGTTCATAATTAGCAGAGTAAAAGAATTGTAGTGTGAACAGATACAAGGCAAAGCAGCAGAAACGGCCCAACGTAAGGTCAATCTTGCAAACATAGAAGATTAAACAAGAATCACCAGTATCCAGATGATGTATTTGGGACTAGCATATGAACACAGGCGCCATGCATACACAATTCCATCAGTAACCGCCGTCAAATCATCCTGTATAAGTTCGCTCAACTCTGAGGAGAATCTTGGTACATCGCTGGCAATTCTTTGCTCAGGGTGCGTAATTCGACCATCCACATGTGATATTTTGTAATATACCATATTCTGAAACAATAATAAAGGATGATTAAAGTGATATCCAGCAGAGTGAAGTATACTCAATATACTCACTAGTGGATGATTAATGTGATATTCAGCAGTGTGAAGTGTATACCCAATATGCTCACTAGCCAAAAACATATATAGATAAAGAAACGGTAAATAATTGAATCATTCAGAAGAGACTACAGTGGCTACCTCAAAATAATGTGAATGGATAAGCTTTGTCAATATCTTCCTGAATCGCAAACTCAAGGCCCCAGTTACGTACTTTGATGTAGAATGCATCGTCGATAGCATGAAACACAATATAATATTCTCGGAGATAAGGCGTAGAAACAGTGGTGCACGCCTTAAGAAAGCAGCACGGAATAGGAAACCTTGTACTTTTGCCAATCTATTGCTCAAAGCAGTTCTGAAAACCTGCATTTTGTAAAATAACAGGTGGGAAACAGTATTAGGCAACAAATAAGAAAAATAATCAGACTTTTTCCCAGCTCTTGGCTATAAAGTTAGGTTGGTGTTTCTATCAACTAGAAAACTAAAACACCTGGAATTCTATAACAATGAAGCAACAGTTCGCAATTGGGCATTACCATGAATATCAAAATATCTAAGTAAGTTTCAATAGCAAAGAGATCAAACATTTTATTAACCTACAGTACACAAAATTCTATGACTAGGACAAAAACATGAACAAGAGCACAAATTAACAAAAGAAAAAAAAAATAACAATGTGTTTTACGTATCAAGAGGAAATTCATACCACTGTGGCTACTAGTGCCAAAAGATCCCTGGCACCCATTTTTCCCATCTGAGACAGAAGGATAGCAGTCAGAACCTGAAGAGACTTTAATCCTCCACTTTTCTTCTTTTTTGCAGCTGTCTTTGCATTTTTATCATTTCCTGTCAGCTTTTCCAAGGCCTCATCATCATCACTCTGACCATTGCAATGACGCGAAGAATCAAGCCTTGGGAAGCTGACCCTTGATTTCAGGTAAACAGCAGCTCCACCAGCAGCTACAATCCCAGCCACAAGCAGTATAGATTTTCTACAGGATTGGACAGAGGACGAGAGATGAAACGAAAGAAATAATGTACACACAGCAAACAAAATATGAGATCTCATCCCACAAGAACATCACAAGAGGCAAAAGGTGACACGCTAAGAAGCAAAACAATAAGTTTCCCCCTAGATACAATTAAGAGCAAGGAAATAGTTACCTTCTTGACGCTACAAGACCTCGACCCCGCTCAGTTAATTGTAATAATTGGAGTGAAGACATAGCTGGAAATGAATTTTTCCCACAAACGACTATCAGAACCAAAACCGGATTCTTCTTGATAACAGGTGTCCAAAACACCTGAAATGATACAAAATTCCAAAGTTATGAAAATTTGAACAATCAAATTATAACAAATGTACCACAACAACAACAACAAAAAAATGAATGATGGCCATTGAAATTAATGAAATAAATGGTAAAGGAAATGTGAATTACGCCAAAAGTTAGATTCTCACACGTTCAGACAGTAGCAAAAACGAAGAAAAAGAAGAAGAAAAAAAATAATGAAAAATGAAATCTGAATAGTAATTAGAATCCAAACAAAGATAAAATTGTTTAAGAACCCAGAAAAGTCGATCCTTCATACCTAGAAACAGCTTCCGAATTATCAAATCTAGATTCGAGAAATCTTTCTTTCGAACCGCAAAAAAAAAGCACAGTAACGCACGGCATCAAGAAAAACCGATAAAGCGAGATTCTCAATTCCCAGATGTAAAGTAAATAGCTTATACTCTTAAACAAAAGCTTAAGAACAAATCTAAAACGTAAAGTGAACGGATTCAGTCGCTTTTTATCCACACCAATTAGCAAATCCATGACTAAATTACCTCAGCATGAGAGGTTCAACCAACGAATCTCTCCGGTAGAAAAAAAAAATAGGATCGAGATCTCTCTCCTTCTCTCGCTCGTTTCTTCGTAAGTTTGCAAAATTCAACCTAGAAAAATCGGAAATCGTAACAACAACCACTAGCTCCTCCGCCTTCTCCTCAAATTGTAAACCATGTGAATCTCTAACGCTAGAGATTTAGCTTCGACTTTGTCACCAACGGCAACGACGAGACGAATCAGTCCACCGCAACGGAACTCCCCAAATCAAAAGAGAGAGCCGAAACTTGGGAAGAGGAGAAGATGATGACGCTGATTTGACACGTGCGAACAGATTAACTTTTGTCATTTTATTTTGTTCCCATCTTTTATTGATTTGTTCACGAATATTTTTTTACTTTTTTGCTGACTTCAAATATGATCATTCTTAAGATTTTACTTCTTTTTTTCATCTACTCACTTTTTATTTTAGTGTTTACCATACAAGAGAACCTGCATTTTTGTTTAAACATGAGCTTTCTATATTCTAAAACCAAGTTTTTGAGTCAAACTATATACGTATAATTAAGAAGGAAATTGTAAATCAAAACCTCTCATACATTGCATTTAAACTAAATTTTAACTCACACATCTTAACAAAATGAAAGCTATGTATCTAAATTTTACTCTAGGATATCTAAATTTTATGAAATTTCAAAGCTTGAAAAAAGAAAAAACATAAATCATGTATTGATTATCATTTTCATCTGAAAAGTGAATTCTTGTTTAAAAGTGAATCATGAATCCAATGGACTATCCTTTGATTGGTGTGTTTGCCTTCCTTAATCAGGGAAAATGTGAATATGGGTTCACAGTATATGATTGATTTAATCTGCAATTCTCATATGTATATTGTTTAGCCCTTATTATTACATCACCCGGAAAGAAATTCAACACCAATAACGGTTGTAAAAGATTGGTCAGTGAAAGAGTTAAATTTTATAAGTGTAAAGACAATACTTTTGTTTTATGAAAAGAAAATTGTTTTTTTTTTTGGGTCACTCCAAAGAAAAGCACACAAATCAATGTGTGATGTCTTCCTTACTTTTATCCGATAATATTATATCACTCTTACATCTTTCTTATCTTGTCCAAATCATCCGTATATCTTTGTTTCTCGAAATGTTATTTTAGATACTTACAAAATAGAAACATACACAATTTGAAGAAAAAACATTCAAAATGAAGTTAACCTTGGTTGAGAGTGATTTACAAAACAAATGGGCCTTAAATTTGATACGAAACCCAATTCAAAATGTTGTCGTTTTTTTCTTTTTGTTCACGAGTCTTAAAACTGGTTCATTTGGTGAATATCTTGAATTTTACAATTGGAATCATGATGCAAAAAGTTGGATGAAACGTTTTCTACAAGTGCAGATTATCTGAGTTACTGAGTGACATGATTAGCAAATAAGTAGGCTGATCTTCTACCCAAAACAAGAATCTGATAAGAGGTTTCTCATTTAATTACAAATGTACTTCATCATGATTATGGTGTATGTTATCTCTATGATGTTAGAAAAAAACACATAAAAATAGGTTTTTCCACACGGTTTAAGTTCAGTTCATTTTTTTCCTTCTTCTTGGTGCTGCTCGTTTAATTCAGGTTGGACAGAAACAGTTTATTACACGTTATAAGGTTGAATCGAAACACCATTCCGACACAATACGAGGCGAGGTGATGGGCTTGAAATGAATGGCCCAGATAATTACACGCTTAGCAACAAAAGCCCTTTTTGCTGACCACACGTCCACACTCAATCGTCTATCCACCGACACAAGTCACACGACAGCACCCACCTCCGTCGGTTACTTTGAAATGACCGAAATACCCATTTTCACGAAAGTCGTCGACTCTACGATTTGGTGGACCCCACAATCATTAATTTTGACATCTGCTGTTTACTAAGAGAAACACTTAATTTCCAGAACATATTTACGAATATATCTGTTTATACAAAAAAAAAAAAACATGTTATATCTGCATATTCTTGAATCTTTATTACTCGTACAAGGGAAAAAAAAAAGAGAAATGAAACTATGTAATTTTATTCTACATTTATTGATTCAGTATAAATACAATTGAAGTTAAGTTTCCCCAACCATCACCAGTAATTGTTCTTCTATTGCATTTCTCAGCGTAAATTTTTCCGAATTTATCGAAATTAAAAATAAAAATACAAGGAGAGAAAAATAAAAATAAAAATAAAGAGAGTTTCAATTTTTCTTCCCTTCGTCACCGCCTTCTTCCAAGTACTCTTTCTTCCTTCTCTCAGCACTAGATAACAGACAAATCAAAAGAAAACACGTGGCATAAACACCGTGGATTTTCCAGTTCGTCTTGGGAGGCTGACGAAGCAACACCCTATGAAACACCGCCACGTAATAATGCAAACCCACAGCAAAGCCAACAAATGTTTGGGCTAGGCCCAATACTTTGAGGCCCAAACCACATTCCGTCGAGAAGACGAGAACGAGGTACATGAGAAGAAGCAAGAGGTAGAAGACGTAGCCTAGGGTTTGCAGGATCTGCAAGCAAACGTATGTTGAGATCGATGTGGCGTAGAGGAACTTGAGGGGTTCGATTCCACTGACGAGCGATGAGAGGCATAGGATTGAGAAGTAGATCGAGAGG
Organism: Cardamine chenopodiifolia; assembly: GCA_963922655.1. Lineage (NCBI taxonomy): Eukaryota > Viridiplantae > Streptophyta > Magnoliopsida > Brassicales > Brassicaceae > Cardamine > Cardamine chenopodiifolia. The sequence goes on from OZ000473.1 coordinate 15,681,494, forward strand.
TAGATTTGGATGAAGATTAGGATTTTCTGGAGTGAGAAATAAGCTTTGAATCTGTTGAAAATGAGTGAGACTAAGAGTAGAGGGACGAGGATGAAGACGAATGAGACTACGGAAGCTATAGTGGGTGCGTATTTGTTGCCGAAGTAAGGTTTGAAGTTTTTGGTGATCTCTTTGTTGGCTTTGTTGATGTAGTTTTGGGATGTGGTTGAGATTCGTTCTAGGTCTGGGATTAGGGATCTTTGGAATTTAGTTGGGAGATCTCTGAATTCGCTGACGAAATCTTCGTCTTCCTCGTCGTCGAGCCAGAATGGTTTGATTTCTTTCTCGGGTTGTTTCGATTTGGTCACGGGTTTTGAGGATTTCTGCGAGGATGGTGTTTTCTTCTCTGAAGGAGGAGGAGATGAAAGTTTGGAACTTGGGGATTTTGTGGTGGTTTTGTTTTTGGATGAGCTTGATTTGGACAGATCTGCTGATTTCTTGATCGAATAAGTAATGGGTTTTGTTCCGGAATTGAGCTTCTTGAGCTCTGAGCCGGTCTTGGTCGTGTTAGAAGAAGATTTGGTGGAGTTGAGTTTGTGAGACATACTCATGGAGGATTTGGCGAGTTTAGTTTGGTTCTTGGTGGAAGAAGAAGAAGAAGAAGAGATGGGTTTAATGAGCTTGGTTTGATTCTTCTTAGTACCAGATGTTGTTGATGATGAAACAGAATCAGTAAGCTTCTTCTTCTTAGGAGGAGGAAGATTGGTTTCATCATCATCACCACCTAATTCCAGATCTTTCACTAACAATCTTCTCACTCGAAAATGATGATCTAAGGATTGTGTTTGTTTTAGCTCATCATCAACAGAAGTTTCTGATGAAGCCAAGAAAGAACAAGAGAAGAGGAAGAGACTGAAATAGAGCAACAGGAGTACCTTTCTAAAACCCAAGTACTTGAGTGGAGCCATTACTTTGCTCTGATACCTAGGAATCCCCTCGCTGTTTCAGATAGATCTTGCGAAGATAGATCGCAAGCTTGTCAATATATAGAAAAATAGGAGAGAGAGAGAGAGAGAGAGAAGCAGTAAGGTGACAGTGTGCATATGTGTTTATATATGAGTGTTGGTGTGTGTGAACGATAGAGAGAAGATGGAGACCAGAGAATTTACTAATTCAGTCCCTTTGATATTACCAATGTAAATTACTGTTTAACCTCACCCTCATCTTGCAGATTCTCTGCTACTTGTCTAATTCTTTTATACTACGATTCTTCATTTTTTTTTTTTATAAATGTGATCGTTCGTATCTAGTTATAAGTAATAAGTTAGTTAATACAAGTTTTGAGAATTTATTGTACTTTGAGGTAAAAACAAGTTCAATCATTTGAGAGATCTAAAATTAGTACAGTCGCTTTCTTATAAATATGGAAGAAACATTTTGTGTATATGTATTGCCGAAATATACATAACACTTTTATATAAAAACAAAAGAAATTTAATCGTAACTACTACCACAATTCCTGTCTAAGTTGGTCCAATTCCCATTGTCAAGAGGCTAAAATATTAATTTTATTTTGTTTGATTTCTCGATAAATATTGGGTCTAATTTTGCAAGTGCAGCTATCATGAGAATTATAAATATATCCGATTTAAATTGATTACGATATAACGAAATTAGCAGAATGTGGCTCTGTTTAAACGAATTTATATTCATCATCTAACTATTTATTTCTTAAAATAATGAAGATTACAGATCTAACCAGGGAAAAATGGATTTGTTACTTTGAATTTAATAATTTCTTTCATTTTTAGGTGTTCGGCGAATTTATAGCATGATACGCACACTCTTTACAAAAACAACTCATAAAAATGTAAACAACTCATAAAAACAAAACATGAAAAGGATAAGAATATAATGCAAAAGTGAGAAAAGTTGAGATCACTCACATGGAGGACAAAAAAAAACGACACTTTTTTTATCAGTTCTTTCTCAACGCGCTTTAATTTGGTTTTTGCTCATGTACTTAATAAAATATCCCCTTAATAAATCAAAATAAAAATCGAGTCTATTGATAACTGGCTAATTGCAAATTCATTCATAGTTAGTTAATTCTATGTTTGTAAAACTCCAGACTCCTTCAGTGTCAATTTTCTTTTTATTTTCTGTATTATTAATATGTTCTTTAACTAACAAAAACTTAAGTGTAGAGACTATCACGTGGCATGTATTGTTAAGTTTGATTTTAATTTGTAACTTGACATTAACCAGTGTGTTGTATAATGAAGTCAATAGCTTGTATTCGACTCATAGTATACTGAAAGTCTTCGAGCTTATGGATATACAAAAGTTGAATGTTTATGGATACGTTGCTTGAAAATTTTCAGGATATTAAAACACTTAATCTTTTAGGCAACTATGACGATGACCAAACACACTTAACAATTAAATATATATAATGAGCGTGTCTTTTTTGTTTGGGCACTGAACACTTGCTCGCCCATTCGTCCCAAGTCTATGATCTACGACTTTTGACTCCGCTACTTTTTGACTTGTGAGTTTAGTAAAAAGTCAAAGTTCTGAAAAAGGTAATTGTGCGATGAAAATTGAAACTTAAATAACAGTTTTGTAAATAGAAATTTTAAAGGTCGAATCAATTGGCATATGTGATAATAAAACGATATAGGGAGTATATTGAAAAACTATTGCAAATTTAATTAATAGAAAAGTAATACTATTAACGGAAAATTTTGTTTCGTTGACCAAGGTCTATGATCTAAAATACCGTGTGGACCAAAAAACTCGAGGATAAATCCCAAAATGTGATTGTGGACTTTGGACTCACAGGGGTTTGCTAATAATTGACTTGTTTTTTGCACACTATATTTAATGTACTATAATTATATTTTCGAATGTAACCTATAATTTATTTTTTTGAATTTAACCTATAACTTACAGCGAATAAATTTTATTTTTTTTGTTTAAATACTTTTTTTGTCAAGGTATGGTTTAATATTCTAACATTAAAATAACTGGTCCTCTGCGTGGCATTATTTTTTGTGTCCACTAGAATCCTTGGATCCTATGTATATAGAGTGGCAGAAATATCTTTACGCGTGATGCGAACTTATCTAATTTATATTTACACTAAATTTGAAATATATAATTAAATCATATTTTGTAAATGAGTTTTGTTGAAAAGCTAAACTCTATTTCGTTTGCTCAAATGAGCGAGAAGGACCATGTCCATGTGCTTATCATATGCTAGAACTGAAATGAGCCTCAACTAGGCCCATTTGTAAGAAATATAAAAACCCTTCAAACGTCCAATCACAACAAGTTTTCATAACGTAGCTACACCATTGCTCTCAATGCTAACTTTGCGACACAAAACTATAGGAAAAAGAATAGAAAAAATGTGTATACAAAATTAAAAGTTTTGAGTTAAAAGAAGAGAATTTAATGGTCATCATGATTAAATCCAAGAATAAAAAAAATCAGGCGTAGTGTGTAAACTGTAATAAAATTACTAAATTTCACATAGTTAATTGATTACATAAAATACGTAAGATTTCAGCCTAGTACTATCGATCAAATTAATAACAAATACGGCTTACAATATTGCAAAATTTGGACACCAAAAATATAAATCAGCATTTAGTTTGACCACATCCTATGATAGAAGAAGGCAAATTAGAAACCATATCAATCCCAGACTCGAACACAATCCCCATTCCCATGAAGAAATGCGACTCGATGTGGCAGTGAAACGACCAAACGCCTGGATTATCCACTCTAAAACGCAAGGTGTCCAGCCATACGGTTGTACCGCAACGGTGTTTTTCATTATCGGGTTGACCAAATTATAACTTTTCGGATCCTCCGACTCGTTAAATTTCCCTTCTCCGTAGCCAAGCCCCCAAAAATCGTGACCGTGTAAATGCCATGGGTGCGTTTCGCTGTTGTGAAGAAGCATCGTATTCGCGTTCTGTAAAATCACGTCCACTGTGGAATTGAACCTCCACCTGTAGATCCCGTCGCTTGTCGTCGCGTTATTGTATTCGGGTTTTTTGAATATGTCGTAATTCCGAGAATCGTAATTCTCCGGCGGCTTGAAATTACAGTTGAACGCGTCGGTGAGATTCTGTTTTAACGCGATTAGGTATGGCGTCTTAGGGTGGGGATAGGAAACGTTGTTGACCGACCACCTTCTGTATCCGTTGACTTCGTTCTGTGTTAAAAGCACAATCACTTAGTCAGAAATTCTTTGGCGGCGCGTGAACGAATCCTCCCCGTGCTTTGATTGCTCGGCTTTGTGCAAGACGAGGGTTCGTGTCGTTCCACTCAGGTCGGAGATTGGAGGATTCCGGCGTCGGAGGACGCCGTCGTGGGTGATTCCCTGTGAAGTGTTGGCGGGACGACTAACTATGCTTGTGGTGATCCATTAGTTCCGGCTAGGGTTTTGATCTGCCTTGAGAAGTACGGAATAAGTTTCTCCGGAGTATATGAAGAGATTCTTCACCGTGAATGATTCGACGTAGTGTCCGTGGGCTTCAACCACCGTCAAGTTATGTCCCTGTCGTGTAAAATTCAGTCATCTTCCATTATAGAACGAAATAAAGAAGCAGAGTGAAAGATGTTGGGTCTAAATTATTATAAGCATTGGGCTTATAAATATTTGAGAATGTGAATAAGAAATAACTTATGAAATGGATTGGATTTTGGGCTAAGTGTCAAAATAGATCCATTTAAGTGTAAGTGAGTAAGTGGGATTTATTAAATGTCCCACATAGTTTAAGCCGAACTTTTTCGTTCTAGTATAAATGACTAGAAGGTGATACAAATGTTCAAATTGGCTAAGACTTATGGTGCATGTGAGAGAGGATGAATCGGACCACACGCGCGCACCACCACCACCGCCGCCAGGCCAGGCGCAGGCGTGGGCGTGGGCGTGGGCGTGGGCGTGGGCTTGGGCTTGGGCTTGGGCTCGGGCTCAGGGCTCGGGGCTCGGGGCTTTGGGGCTGTTTCGTGGTCGAGTGGCCTATTTCTTTTTGGATAATTTTTTATTTTAAATTATCTAAAAATATCCTCTTAATTTTTTCGGTTAATACGAGATTTGATTATTTATAACAAAAAATCAAAACCGATCGCATCATGTTAATGACGAAAATCGTAACTCTCTACGTGTTAATGACATGCAATCATAACGCAAAATCTTACCATCAATTGCATGCGTTTGAACTCACTCCGAGCTCGCCTATATAAGGGACTCGTCTCATTTGAAGAATTCACTCATTCGAAAAACAACTCTCTCTAAGATCCTTCACTCTCTCGCTAAGCGTTTCTCCATTCTTTCGGAAAACGGTACGTCTAGAGTATATCGTAGTTGTCTACGTTCGTAGATTCCACACCGAGTGTAGCGTTGTGGTCTCATATCGGTTGTATCCTGGGACTCCAAAAGCTCTGTGGATCCGTCTCACTAACGGGAGCTTTATTGAGTTAAGGACAGAGATCATATCTCGCCTCCGATTCTAATCGGTTTTATACGGGTCTTTTTCTAAATCGTTTTACTATTAAAATCGTTCTTACTTACTTTCTTTATACGATTTCTCTTCGCATTTCTTAACTCCGATTTTTAGGTCCATCAAGCTTAACTCAATAAATCCGCTTCTAGCATATAGCTATAATCGGATTGAGATTTGCGAAATTATAAAACGATTTTCTTCGGTTTTATTTCTTATCTAGAAACGTAGTTTCTTTGGAAACAAGGTTTCAAACGGTTGAGTAAAACGCTTTCATAAGTGTCTTTACAAAACAATATAACACATCTAAAACGGTTTCGGCGAACGCTTGTTAGCGATTTTGAGAAACGTTTGTGTTAAGAAACGGGTTCGGGTGCAAATAAATTTGCAATATTTCCGAAACGTTTTATAAGTCGGTTATAAATTATTGCACTAACTAATAGTGTTTATAATTTAAAACATTAAACAAATTTAAATAATAGCTGATTCGTAAATAAATTTTATTTATCCAACGATTCAAGCATCTCACTCATTTTATTCCATGGATTGTCAACAGATGTCGACTGAGACTGGGCATGTTGCAATCAACAAGGAAAATGAAGTTGTTCAAACAACCGTTGTTCAAACAACCGCTGTGAGTGCTGGACTATTGCCGGAAAAATTTGATGGGAATGGGTTCAAAACTTGGCAACAAAAGATGTTGTTCTATTTGACCACCCTCAAGTTTGACAAGTTCCTCAAGGAGGACAAGCCGGTAGCTCCTCTTGGAGTCGAAGATGTCCACACCATTGTGAGCATTAATGCATGGACGCATTCAGACTTCTTGTGCCGCGGTTGGATCTTAAGCCGCCTTGTTGACTCGTTGTACGCTGTATACAACAATGAGATGCAATTCCCGACAGCCAAAGAGTTGTGGAATGCTTTGGAGAAGAAGTACAAGTCTGATGATGCGGGAACTCAGAAATTTGCGGTGGCAAAATTTCTAGATTTCAAGATGGTGGACTCAAAACCTATCATGGCACAAGTGGATCAACTTCAATTGCTATGCAATGAGATAGCATCCGAAGGTATGAAAATTTGTGAGCCTTTTACGGTTAATTGCTTTATTGAGAAACTTCCTCCAAGTTGGATGGAATACAAAAATTATCTCAAGCACAAGCGAAAGGCGATGTCTCTTCAAGACTTGATCACTAGGCTTCAAATTGAAGCTAGAAATCGCCATACAACCGGGCTCACCAATCGTGAGGAGCAAGATTCTTACCAAGCCTATCTTGCTCAAATGGCTAAGGTCAAAGGCAAGGGTAAGGTCGGGCATAAGATTTTCCCAAAAAATCTGAAACCTTCGGGATCCACGAACTTCAAGAAGCACAATGGGGCTGAGAAGAAGTTCATCGGGACTTGTAACTATTGTGGTAAGATAGGCCACAAAGCTCAAGCTTGTCATAGCAAGGCAAAGGCTAAAAAGTCTACTCATCAAGCTTTCTTGACCTCGGAAGATCTATGTGCGGTGATCACCGAAGATATTCCGGAAGTCAATGCGGTTGAGACCAATCCAAGGGAGTGGTTCTACGACACCGGTGCAACCACTCACATTTGTTGTGATAAAGAGTTGTTTAGCACTTATCAAAAGAGTCATGAAGACGAAAGGGTGAAGATGGCCAACACCAAAGTATCCAAGATTTTAGGACGTGGCAAGGTTGTGCTAAAGATGACTTCGGGACATGAGATCACTCTCAACAATGTGAAACATGTTCCCGACATAAGCAAGAATCTGATTTTCGGCACACTCATGAGCAAGGCAGGATTTGGTGTTAACTTTGAATCCGATCAGCTAGTGATTAGGAAGAATGGGGTGTACTTGGGAAAGGGTTATGTTAAGGGTGGACTTGTCAAGATGAATGTAATGACGGTCTTACCAAAGAAAAATGTAACCAATGTTGTTTCCGTTAATGAAAATGCTCAAGTTGCTTATTTGGTCGAGTCTTTTACTATTTGGCATGAACGTTTAGGACATGTGAATTATAAATCTTTGGAAAGATTGATGAATTTAAGTCTAATTCCTAAATGCAAATCGATTAAAGATAAATGTCAAGTTTGTGTACAAGCAAAACTTACAAAACGACCATCCCCTAAACGAGAAAGAACGACGGAACCTCTTGGTCTGATACACACAGATTTATGTGATTTAAAGTATCTACCAACTCGAGGAGGAAAGAAATATTTTGTGACATTTATAGATGATTGCACAAAATATTGTTGTATTTATTTATTACAAAGCAAAAACGAAGCTTTGGATAAATTTAAAGAATATAAGCTTGAAGCTGAAAATCAACTTGAGAAAACTATTAAAATAGTTCGAAGTGATCGAGGTGGAGAATATGAAGGACCGTTTGATGCATTTTGTAGAGAAAATGGAATAATACATCAAACAACCGCTCCTTATTCACCTTCATCTAACGGAGTTGCTGAAAGGAAAAATCGCACTCTTAAAGAAATGATGAATGCTATGTTGCAGGAATCTGGGATAGCTCAGAACATGTGGGGGGAAGCTTTGCTTACCTCGAATTATATCCTCAACAAAATTCCGCACAAAGTGACGGGGAAAACTCCATATGAATTATGGAAAGGCACTATTCCTTCATACAAATACATGAAAGTGTGGGGGTGCTTAGCAAAGGTGGTTGTACCACCTCCGAAACAAGTCACAGTTGGACCAAAAACCGTTGATTGTATTTTTATCGGTTATGCACACAATAGTAGTGCTTATCGATTTTTGGTTCATAAATCAGATATTCCGGACATTCACATTAATACTGTGATGGAATCCCGGAATGCAGAATTCTTTGAAAATATTTTTCCGTTAAAAGATAGAGAATATCTAAAACGGACACGGGATCAAAGAGATGTAAGTTCCTCTCAAAATGAGGCAAGCTTTTCCGGTACTTTATTTAATGAGCCGGAAGAAGTTGAAGATGAACCTAGACGGAGCAAAAGAGCTCGAAAGGAAAAAACCTTCGGTGATGATTTCCTAATGGTTTTTCTTTTAGAAAATGAACCAAGAACTTACATAGAGGCTATGTCTACGCCAGACGCACCTTCGTGGAAGGAAGCCATAAATAGTGAAATTGACTCCATTATGCAACATCATACATGGGAGATGGCTGATTTACCGGAAGGGTTTAAAGCCCTCGGGTGTAAATGGATTTTCAAAACAAAATTGAAAACTGATGGTACGATAGAGAAGTACAAGGCTAGACTCGTGGTGCAAGGATTCTGACAAAAGGAAGGTCTGGATTTCTTTGACACCTATTCTCCGGTAACGAGAATAACTTCGATCAGAATGCTAATTAGCATTGCTGCTTTACGAGATCTGGAAATCCATCAGATGGATGTAAAAACTGCTTTTCTAAATGGAGATTTAGAGGAAGAAATTTACATGAAACAACCTGAAGGGTTTGTTGTACCTGGACAAGAACACAAAGTTTGTAGACTTGTGAAGTCGTTGTATGGACTTAAACAAGCTCCAAAACAATGGCATGAAAAGTTTGATAATGTAATGATGTCAAACGGTTTTCGCATAAATGAATGTGATAAATGCATATATGTTAAAATTACTACAACTGGGTATATCATTCTATGTCTATACGTAGATGACATGCTTATTATTGGGAGTAATAACAATATCATCAATCAAACAAAAACCATGTTATCGGGACAGTTTGATATGAAAGATATGGGATTAGCAGATGTGATTCTAGGAGTTAAAATCACTAGACACTCTGACGGAATCATTTTATCCCAAGGACATTATGCTGACAAGATACTTGATAGATTTAAACTCTACTCAAGTGGGACTGCAAAAACACCTGTTGACGCTCAACTTCATTTGACTAAAAATCAAGGTGAAGCCGTATCACAAGTGGAATATGCACGAGTTATCGGAAGTCTGATGTACTTAACAAATTGTACTCGACCCGATCTAGCGCACGCTGTTAATGTATTAAGTCGATACACAAGTAATCCAGGACACACACACTGGAAAGCTATAACTAGAGTATTGAATTACTTGCGGTTTACGAAAAGCTATGGGTTGCACTATGGTAAAGAACCAGCAGTCTTGGAAGGATATACTGATGCAAACTGGATATCTGACTCCAAGAACTCAAAATCCACAAGTGGATATGTCTTTACAATAGGTGGTGCTGCTGTGTCATGGAAATCTTCCAAACAAACTCTGCTGGCCAGATCAACCATGGAATCTGAGTTCATTGCTTTAGACAAAGCCGCAGAGGAGGCTGAGTGGCTTCGAAATTTTTTGGAAGATATCCCTATGTGGGAGAAACCTGTGCCGGCAATACGTTTACATTGTGATAGTCAATCCGCTATCTTACGGGCACTGAATACTCAATATAATGGCAAATCTCGTCATATACGAAGACGACATAAGACCATTAGACATTTGATCTCAAGTGGTATAATCACGTTGGATTATATCAAATCAGCTGATAATTTAGCAGATCCTTTTACAAAAGGTCTGACTCGAGATCAAGTATTAAAATCATCAAGAGGAATGGGTTTACAGCCTATGAATTAAAAGATGACGTTTGATGGACACCCAACCTCAATGACTGGAGATCCCAAGAATGAGGTTCAAAGGGACAACTATATTAAACTGATTCTGCTGAAAGCACTGTGAGACGAATGTCTCAAACCGATTCCTACGATCATTAGAAAGTGCTAGTTTTTAAGGATAAGCGTTGAGCTTTTAATGATTTCATACTTTCATTCTTATGAAGTACAAAGTAATGCTTTCAACAAGATGGTAAAGCTTATGGGAAATCACCTATGTGAGTGTGAAATGGGCCCGTTTCTACGAGAATGAACGATAAAGGCTATATTCTCCAAGTTCACTCATGAATCCAGGCATGTTCAAGGCCACAATGAACACAACAAGAGAACGTAGTTCTACGAGAAACCTAACTGGGTTATTCCTGTTGTCTAAGTTTACATAAAACTCTGGGTGGTTCAAGACATCATGTTCACCTCTTGGCCGAGTAAACTCGACAGATATTAACAATGATTGGTTCAAAGCTGAAAAATGCTACCACATCAGACACAGTTAGTTTTCGCATATACTCTGGAGACTTCTTTTTTAGCTTTTTCTATCCAAAGAGTCTTTCAAGTCATCCCTGTTTAGAGTCATTTCTATTCATGTGGGGGATTGTTGGGTCTAAATTATTATAAGCATTGGGCTTATAAATATTTGAGAATGTGAATAAGAAATAACTTATGAAATGGATTGGATTTTGGGCTAAGTGTCAAAATAGATCCATTTAAGTGTAAGTGAGTAAGTGGGATTTATTAAATGTCCCACATAGTTTAAGCCGAACTTTTTCGTTCTAGTATAAATGACTAGAAGGTGATACTAATGTTCAAATTGGCTAAGACTTATGGTGCATGTGAGAGAGGATGAATCGGACCACACGCGCGCACCACCACCACCGCCGCCAGGCCAGGCGCAGGCGTGGGCGTGGGCGTGGGCGTGGGCGTGGGCATGGGCTTGGGCTTGGGCTTGGGCTTGGGCTTGGGCTTGGGCTTGGGCTCGGGCTTGGGCTTGGGCTCGGGGCTCGGGGCTCGGGGCTCGGGGCTTTGGGGCTTTGGGGCTTTGGGGCTTTGGGGCTTTGGGGCTTTGGGGCTTTGGGGCTTTGGGGCTTTGGGGCTTTGGGGCTTTGGGAATGTCTCGTGGTCGAGTGGCCCATTTCTTTTTGGATAATTTTTTATTTTAAATTATCTAAAAATATCCTCTTAATTTTTTCGGTTAATACGAGATTTGATTATTTATAACAAAAAATCAAAACCGATCGCATCATGTTAATGACGAAAATCGTAACTCTCTACGTGTTAATGACATGCAATCATAACGCAAAATCTTACCATCAATTGCATGCGTTTGAACTCACTCCGAGCTCGCCTATATAAGGGACTCGTCTCATTTGAAGAATTCACTCATTCGAAAAACAACTCTCTCTAAGATCCTTCACTCTCTCGCTAAGCGTTTCTCCATTCTTTCGGAAAACGGTACGTCTAGAGTATATCGTAGTTGTCTACGTTCGTAGATTCCACACCGAGTGTAGCGTTGTGGTCTCATATCGGTTGTATCCTGGGACTCCAAAAGCTCTGTGGATCCGTCTCACTAACGGGAGCTTTATTGAGTTAAGGACAGAGATCATATCTCGCCTCCGATTCTAATCGGTTTTATACGGGTCTTTTTCTAAATCGTTTTACTATTAAAATCGTTCTTACTTACTTTCTTTATACGATTTCTCTTCGCATTTCTTAACTCCGATTTTTAGGTCCATCAAAAGAAAAATAAAGAAAATGGTTGATTGCGTCTCAAGTTACGTTACCTCGATTTGGAAACTGAGGGCAGAGAGAGACGTCAAGCTACCGATTCAAAGCCTATATGTCTTCCCGGGGATAACCGTAAGGATGAAACGCGAACAATCAGCGTTTGAGGCGTTACAGACTCCACAGACTGAAGTGTGGTTAGTGTTTAGGTCATTTGAGCAGTTGAGTCTCCCTCTTCCTTGTATCAGAAGCGACTGATAATATCCAAACCAGGATTATCAAATAAAACTAATTTAAGATCGATCAATCTTTGAATTAAATCATTTTAAGAAATCTGACTTTGAGTTATCAGAAAAATAATTTACCTCTGGCTCACCGACCCACCTGAAGGGTATGGATGCTAAACCGGTGGCTTTCTCGGACACGCTTTTGTGATACTAATCGGTTAAAAAAACGTTCCGGTCATAATCAGATGTAAACGGTTCGGGCTCTGTGACCCGAGGAGAAACTCGAATCATTCCGGTTGATCCAGATTCTCTCTGCATTCCATAGTGTGAATGATACATATATGTACCAGGCTACAATTTTTTTTTTAAAACAGAACACAAAATTTGACATATAATATATATAAGGCAAGATTGAACCTTTTATGAGTTTATGATTGTATTTACTCTATCAACGACCAATTGGTAAGTGAAGACTTCTCCAGGAAGAATTGGACACTGAGTAACACCTTCTACTCCGTCGAACCATGGAGTCTCAATCTGAAACATAAATCAATCTTCTCAGTCATTTATCGAGTGTTTTGATATGTTTATTTGAGAAAGAAAAAAAAAAAAAACTAAAATCGAATCCGAATCAAATCTTACGAGGACTGTTATGTACCTGTCGGATTCCATGCCAATGGACAGCGACATTTTCAGTCATTAAACTATTCTTGAGCTCGACAATAACGTTGTCGCCTTGTTGAGCTTTAATGGTGGGACCTGGAAACTGACCATTGACTGTGATTACTAGCTTCTCGAAACAATCTGGTGACTTGAACTCATACTTCACATCCCATTTGAATCGCCGGATCTTTCCCTGACCGAGGACGGAAGAAGAAAACACGGCGATGAAAAAGAGGACCATAAGATTGAAGACTTTAACGGTGTCTAAGAACCTCTTCGGTCTCGTCATTTGCTTGGTTGTCTCCAAGAATCAAGATTAGAGAAAGATAAAGAAGCTATTATTTCAATGGAATTTTTTGCAACGAACATTTAATTTTAAATAGATTTAATAAAGATCGAGATTCTTGTTGTGGTATGACCAGTTCATGTGCGTATGTACATGTTATAGATGGTTCACAATGACAGGAAGCCGAAGAAATTTCTTCCCGTGTAAAAGTATTCATTGATTTTTCTTCTTCTTTTCAGTGGACATACTTTTAAAACAAGCGTATGTTCTGACCAAGACAAGAGTAGAAATAAATGAAATATTACATCTACTTACTAGTTGGCAGGTCGATCCATTGCATGTCATGTGATTATAGATAATTTAATTTGCCTTTTTAGAGAAAAATTTGGAGGGAGAACGCGTTTTACTTTTCCATTCATGATTTGGTGATAATATCTAATAATACATCTACTTTTATTAGCATATGAAATAGTATATAATATATGATTATATGATTTGATGCTTCTACACTGCTTTTTTCGTTGAGAACCACATTATAATCTTAATATTTAGAGTTTTATTAAATTATAATTACTTAATATTTTTATTAATTCTTTGCAGTAACCTTTTTTTTATTATGACAACACTTGATGATTATATTAACCAAGCTTTTATATTTCGACAAAAATAATTTTTAGATGAATTCTTTTTCTTCACATGTGTCGTGTAGACCCGTGTTTAGAATTTTTGAAGTAAATGAAAAGTTTTGTCAAATAAAGTGTTGCTAGAAAATTTTACGAAATTTGATAAAGAAATGGTATATGAATATCACCGTTTTATATAGACTTTTGGTCAACTCCGAGCCTAGGGTCAATGGTAAACATAGAGAAAAATCTCTTCGACCAAGCACAACGATCGATTAAATTGTATACGAAAGATATACGTAAAAATCGATGATGTAACATGGTAGGAGACTTGATAAATAAGTCATTGTTTCGTTGTTGTACCCAAAAAAAAGTCACCTATCCATATATATAGATCATGTTGGACCGGCTTGCAGGCCTTTTGTGTCTTTTTTTTTTAATAAAAAACATATACAAAATTTTAAAATATTTTTATATTTATCTAATGATTGTTTATATAGCTTTTAGAAACTTAAACGTTAAATTCACATATCGATGAAAAATTCAAACTTATGAAATTTATTATCATTTTGTAAATTTGGAATTAAGTTTTCTATAATTTAAAGTTTTCTAAACTTGAAAACTATTTTTTTTTAATGCTAAATATACCTAACGATAAAAAAACGAACTTGTGAAATTTCTAAATTAAATGACTATCTCAAATAAGAAAATCCAATATTCGGTTGATTTTCATATTGTTTGGTATACTATCAAAATTGTAAAAGTTTTAAAATTATAAAAGAAATATTTTAAAAAACCTTGTAAGAAATTTAAAACAAGATAAAAGTGTTTTAAGAAATTTGTATTATAAAATCCATAAGAAAAAATCAAAATAGAAAATCTTAATAGCTGCAAGTCCATAGTTTAGACAGATGGTTAGGATCATTTTGTGTCTTCATTCTCTAATGTTGAAGAGACAACAAAAATAAGATGTTGAGGGTTTTTTTTTGTTACAAATTGTAAAAATTGCGTCATAATATCTAATATAATTATTGACTTCATTCTTGACCAAGATTTTGATGAGTGTATGTATATCTCTATATTGGATATTATTATTTGCTTAATTATAATAGATTAAATATGAATTAAATTTTAAAGTTTATAGTTTATAATAAGTTAAGATATCTAACAAATTTTCAATTCAAAATATGAGAAAATTTAATATAATCACTAATGAAAATAAAAATTTCAGATATAAAAATAAAATATTTATAATACACTAATAAACTTCCAAACAAAAATAAGAAATGTATTAATCTCGTTATTAAATCATTATATATATACATATATATATTAAATCATATCTTTTCCTCAAACATTGAACATTCAATCGTTTTCCGGTTCTGTATTTATGATTCTTCCCCATACATTTCTAATACTAAATTTCCGCCCCAAAGGTTTTATAAATTCCGTGATTTCTCCCTATAAGAGTTAAAACCTTACGATTATTCCCCACATATTTCTAAATTGTTCTAAATTGTACGAATATTCCCCAAATGTTCCTATTTTTTAATGATTATTTCCCAATTTTCCAAGTCCAATACGTTTAAAGAAGTAAATTGCCCTCCAGGTCAGTTTAATTTTTCCGAAAGCTCGTCCACAATGTTCACGGACTCATCTCCATCAATGGATCCGGAATTACCCGAATCGGAAACCCGACCCGAGTTTAACCCTTCCTCCACCGATTCCACCGCCATGGTGGAGCCCATCGTTGCCGGGGAAGCTAGACCTAAACCGACGACATTCGAATCAATGGCATTAGAAGTCACATCCGTCGCCGATCTACCACCGGAACGATTCAATTCGCTCGACGAATTAACCCACGATCTCGGCTCGCTTCACGAGCTTTCAACGCGTGGCTCATGGCAAGCGATCCTCGAGAAGATAGCTCAAGCCAGAGCTCTATTTCTCCTCAACAAGCCTCACGAGCATCTCACTTATCTGACTTACCAAGTTATGGCTCTCGCGAAGCTTCGTCGCTCCGATGAAGCTGCTCATGAGCTTAATTCCTTGCACGATTTTGATGGGACACATTACAGGTACGAAACGTTCCCTGAGATCTACCCAAATCGGAAAGGATCCATGGTTCCTTTCTCTCTACGATGGCTTTACGCTTTGATCCCTACTAAGCTTGGTAATCGTCAGGAAGGTTTAGATCGGTTATACGTTTTGCTGGACTTTGTCAGAGATAGAATCAGAGACAAAGAATCTCAGAATTTAGATAGTTCTGTGGAATTGTGGAAGAAAAGAGAGATTTTTGTGATGAATTGCTTGTTAGGGTTTCATTTAGGTCACAAGGAATTTGGGGTATCTTTTGATTTGATCAAGGAATTGATAAACCGTGATCCGTTAGACCCGGTTTTGATTTCGAAACTAGGGTCTGTTCAAATGCAGTTTGGTGATGTAGAAGGAGCAAAAACTACGTTTGATCGAGTCGAGAAGATGTTGAATGAAGGAAAAAGCAATGGGTTATTGAATAAAATACAGTTCAAGAATCTTGTGGGTAGGAATAAGGCTTTGGTTCATGTTGTGGCAAAGGACTATGTTTCTGCTGTGAGAGAGTATGAAGAATGCATTGAAAGAGATAACTCCGATATTATCGCCGTCAACAATAAGGCTCTTTGTTTGATGTACTTGAGAGATCTATCTGATGCAATTAAGGTCATGGAAAGTGCATTGGAGAGAGTACCTACCGCAGCTTTGAACGAGAGCTTGGTGGTGAACTTGTGTAGTATGTATGAGTTGGCTTATGTTAATCACACTGATGTCAAGCGGACATTGAACAATTGGATTGCGCGTGTCGCTCCCGATGACTTTGATTCATCTTGTACCAGAGTTTGAGGTATTGTATATGCTCTTCCATTCTTGAATTTTCCCTTTTCTAGGCTTTTACATGTCGAAGAACTGATTGGTATTGTGTTGATTATTTGGATAAATTGAGAAGTTGTAAATAAGAAAGACGATGTTCTCGTGGCCTATGCATATTCATAATCCATGTAAATCACCTAAATTGAGAAGTATGTTGTATGTTTTGGTTTATATATTTGCAGTTGGAAAACAAAAGCAATATTCTTGAAACTTATGCTGTATTCTTCCTAGTCCATGAGACAATATATGTATGCAAATTGATCCTCTAGCATTCAAAATTGCAGGTTTTCAGCTAAGCAAAGGTAATCAGCCATAGAGTCTCAAAATCTTCTATGATGAAAACAAATCAAGGATCTTGATATTGCTGGGTTTGGCCTCAGGTGGAGTCTCTGTTGATGGAATTACCGGCTTCAACTATGTTGTAGTGTTCTATTCAAATTGTTTGTTGGCCCAAATACTTGGTAACTTTCCTAATTCAACTTCGCTCTATATTCATCTTTTTATAACGAAAAGTTTGTTCTTTCGTCACTTCCTATGCACAGAGATTTTGGGTAATCGAGTATTTAAAGCCATGTATTTTGAGTTGATTATTCCCGTTTGAAGATTAGATCAGGACTGGATCAATATCTTCAAGTTTGTACTATTTGTCACCAAGGTCAATAGTCAAGTAACTATGATATTTTCCATTTTCTGAGAGAAAATTTCCTTTTCAGCTTTCAGTCTTCAGATTCTACTTTTCACTTCCTTATGTATTACAGGCGATTATTAAGCTACCTCTTGTCCTCCAATGTTATTTATTTATTAGGAATTTTGGAAATGAAGATTCCTTGTATGAAATAAATACAACACAATAGAGCTTTGTGGGTATATCCTAATAACAACCATCAAAGGAATCAATTTCTCTTACAACATGAATCTACCAACGAACTCTTTCATAACAAACCATTTTTATTGGTTTAGATTAAAGAAAAGTAAAGATTCTTGCTTACCCTACACAGCAAAATTTTCCCCACGAAGCTAAATAACCCCCAAAGTAACCCTCCAATACAAACCTACACTTAACTTATACCACAAGTAAACAAAACCCCAAATCTACGATATATAACACACAGACCTAAATAGGATTAACAGATCGAAAAATAAACCAAAATTTGATAATGGAGGTTCAAACATTTCCCAACGAAATCGTCTTCTTCGATCTAGAAACAACCGTACCAAACAATCCGGGACAACATTTTCATATCCTAGAGTTCGGTGCGATCATCGTATGTCCAAGAAAACTCGAGGAGCTAGACAGCTTCACAACGCTTATACAACCCAAATATTTATCTGTGGTCTCACTAAGATCGTCTAGGTCAGATGGGATCACAAGGGCTAAGGTTACGAACGCACCAAGTTTCCAAGATGTGGCTGACAAGATCTATGGTTTGTTGAACGGTCGGATTTGGGCAGGCCATAACATTAGAAGATTCGATTGCGTTAGGATCAAAGAAGCTTTCGCTGAGATCAATAAAGTTGCGCCTAAACCCGCAGGGATCATTGATTCTTTGGGGTTATTAAGTGACAAATTTGGCAAAAGAGCTGGTAAAACAAGACTTATTTAAAACCTGATAGAATATATATATAGTTCACAGTTTTAAATAAGGGTGGGCAATCGGATATCCGGTTCGGGTTCGGGTAAAACCCGATCGGATACGGGTATTCGGGTATAGAAATTACATACCTAATAGAATAATTTTCCGGGTTCGATTCGGGTATAAAATTTCGAGTTCGGGTATAAGAGTTGAAACCCGAAAAAAACCTGGAAAATTCATGTATTGATTCGGTTCTGGTTCGGGTTTTTCGTGGGTTCGGGTCGAGTTTTTCGGGGTTTTTTGGGTTTTTGGGTCGGGTACTAATTGGGTACGGGTCGGGTACATGTCAGGTACGGGTCGGGTTTTCATGTTTTCGGGTTTTTTGGTTTTTGGGTCGGATTTTCGGGTCGGATTCTTGGTTTTTTCAGAATTTTTTCTGGTTTTTGGGTTTTTTAGATTTTTTGGTTCGCATTCAGCTCGATTTATGTATATTACACAAAAATCCACAATTTATAAGATAGATTCCTCGAATTAAGGTATTTTCTTATGGATAGTTATGTATTTTGGGTACGTTTTCAGGTTTCGGGTTCGGAACGGATTCGGATTCGGATTTTCGGGTTTAGAGATCTCGTACCCAATAAAATAATTTGGTCGGATACGAAACGGGTTCGAATACATCTTATCGGATCGGATTCGGTTCGGATACGCGGGTACAGGTTTTTTGCCCACCCCTAATTTTAAAGTTTTGATAGACGATTAGATCAAAACACTATTCTTTTTTTCATCAATCAAAACACTATTATATATTATTCTCCATACCACCTAACATCATGTAAAATTCTCTTCTACAGTCCATATCTTATTTATATGAAATGTTAACCTCCATTCTTTCTTGTCCCATATCACACTCTACAAGAAAATTATATAGTCGAGATATATTTATTTTAATATATTTGAATGGTTGACAATTTTTGTTGTCAAGAAGGCTCGTATAGGCTGAGGCCCACGTTTCAAGGAGCCGTTAGAGAGACCCTCAAAACAAAACAAGCGCAATTTGCTCAAGCCCAAAAAAATAATTACACCATTCTCCATACAAAAGAGTTCCCTCCCTTAGTAGCCCAATTAGATTTAAGTGACTTAACCGAAACTTAAACCGAACTATTTGTAAAAAGACTTCCCTCCTTGTTTCTTAGCTCAATCCATTCACAACTCTAATAAGTCTTATAACCAAAAAAAACAAAAAAAAGTAACGAGCATCACATAACTCTCGTTCTTAAGTAACTTCTAATCCAATTACCGAAGTTAGTAATTGATAAGAAAACAAAAATATTCAAATTTTGTAGCTTTCTTGTTCATATTCAAAAAAGACCCTTACTAGATTTCGTAGTATCTAGAGAGAGAATCTGAAATTTACGCTACGATTTTCTCACCACTTTAACTTTTATTTTTCTAGCTCAGCTTTTGGAGTAATTGATCTGAATTGGAATGAACTAAAATCTCTGCACTTTTGTTTTTCCTTTTATTGGTAATATTTTATTGTCTTCTCGTAAATGATGCAACCAAAGACAAAATTTCTTCATAGCCTCTCTCTGTTTCTGCTCTTTCTCTCACCATTTGCGCATAATTTTTTTCCTTTCAGATTGGTCTGATCGAAGCTCCTTTTTCAGGTTTCTCCTTAAATAAAGCATTTTGGATTCTTCCTTAGTTTCATTAAGTGATTGCCCCAACCACCTCCATTCGCGTGCTGAAAGCAACTCTTCACTCTGTTCTTAATTCTCACTACCTCCATTAGAGTAAACAAAAAGCTCAAAACTTTTATTTTCAAAATGGTTTCTTTAATTTGTTTCGTTTTGTAACCTCTGTGAGAGATTTGCGGGTAAAACAAGTCCAAAGTTACAATTTTTATTTAGTTTTTTTTGTCAATTTGAAGAAATGGGTCATTCGATTATGGAGAAAATGGGATGTTCAAACTCGAAAACATCGATGAAGAAGAAGAACGAGCCGCTTCATCTATGTAAAGAAAGGAATAGATTTGTTAAACAAGCTATGGATTCAAGATGTGCTTTAGCAGCCGCACACGTGTCATACATCCGTTCACTCCGAAACATCGGGGTTTGTCTCCGTCAATACGCGGAGGCAGAGACGGCTGACGAATCATCTTCGTCGTTAACTGCCACTGAGCCTGAGAAATCTCCTTCTCATAACTCCTCTTACCCTGACGACTCGCCACTGAGTCACAACTCGATTCCAAACCCTAACCCTAACCTTTTGAATTTAAGCTACGCGAAGGAGACTGCTAATTCTGCTGTCACTTTCACGATTAACCCTCTGAGCGACGGCGACGACGATCTGGAGGAGACAATGCCGGCGTTTTCTCCTCCTCTGCCGCGTCCTCGCCGGCCAGAGACGTCTTCTTGGGACTATTTCGACACTTGTGATGATGATTTTGATAGCTTTAGATTTGTTGGGCTTAGTGAACAAACCGACATTGATTGTAATGCATCAGTTATAGGATTGGAGAAGTTTAGACAAGGGAATGCAGCAAAATGTGGTTCAGAGAAAACAGCAATGGCGTTGACAGACTCGAGTTTTAAAGCAAAGCAGAGGAAACAGAGCTGTGAAGATGAAGGTGGAAATGGTGAAAGAGAAGATCCATCAGAGTTTATCACACATAGAGCTAAAGATTTTGTCTCGAGTATGAAAGATATAGAGCACAAGTTCTTTAGAGCTTCTGAATCTGGAAAAGAAGTTTCAAGAATGCTTGAAGCTAACAAAATCAAAGTCAGGTTCGCTGATATGACAGGTTTGTGGTCATGTTTATATGGATGTTCATCTGAAATTTGAAATTGAGTCTTGATTCGTGAATGCTTGTTTTTTGGTTTGTTTACAGGAAAAGGAAACTCAATAGCGTTTGTTGCAGCTTTGAAGCAAGCTTGTTGTAGAGGGAAGAGTTATTCTCCAGTTTCTCAAGGTTTGATTTTTTGTTGGTTTTTTAAAGATTTATCATAATCTTTGTTATGAGTTTTAGTGTCTGATTTAAGGTTTAATGTAGAGCCATTGAGTCATCAAGTTAATAAAGTCATTGTGTGGAAGAGAACATCGTCTTCAAGATCTTCGACATCTAGAAATCCGTTGATCCAAACATCAAAAGATGATCATGATGATGATAGTGGAAGTGGTTTCATTGAAGAGTTTTGTATGATCTCAGGAAGTCATTCTTCTTCGCTTGATCGATTATACGCTTGGGAAAGAAAACTCTATGATGAAGTCAAGGTAAAAAATCTGAGGTCATGATGACTCTATGTCTCTTCATGTTGGGCTCAATGAACTTCACATTCCATTTGGTTTCTCTGCAGGCGAGTGAGATGATAAGGAAAGAGTATGACCAAAAATGCGAGCAGTTGAGGAACCAATTCGCCAAGGATCACAGCGCTAAATCGATGGATAAAACAAGAGCAGCTGCTAAAGATCTTCATTCAAGAATCAGAGTGGCGATTCAATCCGTTGATTCGATCTCAAAGCGGATTGAGAGAATCAGAGACGAAGAGCTTCAGCCACAGCTCTTAGAGTTTCTTCAAGGGTATAGAAACTAATAACTAAAGGTCGTCTATCTTTTCTATTTAGACGATTGATCTTTGTGAAATATTTGCTTTTCTTTTTAGGTTGATAAGAATGTGGAAAGCTATGCTCGAATCTCATCATTCACAGTACATTACCATTTCATTGGCTTACCATTGTCGAAATTCCTCCAAAACAGCACCTGAAAACGCTCTCAAGAGACGGATTTTGTCGAAACTTGTAGAAGAAACAGAGTGTTTTGGTCTAAGCTTAGTAGATTTGGTTTACAGAATGACTTCTTACGTTGAAGCTCTCAATGGTTGGCTTCACAACTGTGTCTTGCTCCCTCAAGAACGTTCTACAAGAAACCGAAGACCACCGTGGTCCCCACGCCGTGTTCTGGCCCCACCGATATTCGTGTTGTGTTGGGATTGGTTGGCTGGGATCAAATCACTGCCGTCTGATGAACTTAGTGGGTCAATCAAGGAGTTCTCGTTGGATATGGAAACGTTGGGCGAAGAAAAAGGCGGTTCGGTGGTGGTTTCGGATTTGTCGACTGTGCATTCGAGTTTGGCGAAGCTTCTAGAGAGATTGAAGAAGTTTTCGGAAGCTTCTTTGAAAATGTATGAAGATGTAAAGGTGAAAAGTGAAGCAGCTAGAGTTGCTTACACTAATAATTCTAACTCTGGTGGACCAATAAGATATTGAACATTTGGAAGAAGGGTATTAATGATATGAAGAAAAATACTCGAGCATTTTTCCAAATGGACTTGCGAGATTTTCCAAAAAAAATCCCAAGACTAAATGCTAGTTTATAAAAAAAAAATCTTTATATAGCTGAAGGATTATCATTTTCTCAACCTCAATCTCCTTTTCTTTCTTTCATCACCATTCGGTCTATTCCACTTTATTTTTATTGTGTCTCTTCATAAAAATATAATCAATCTAGCTATCATATTAAAATAGGTAAATTTGTTTTTGAATAAAACATTGTTAACATAAACAGAGTAAATTATAAATATGATCAGTTTATGGTTCAATCTTATTTTGGTAAATCATTATTTAGTCACTATGAAATTATAAATAACGATTATATGTTCTAATAATTAGTTTTGATCAGATAATAACTTGGTTGAAAAGAATGTAGTCACAAATCTGGGTCACGGTCAGTGAATGTAGCTTTATTTTTTATCTTATCTTGACCTCCAAATGTGGAAGAAAAGTTGACATTTGTTAAAGTCAACTAGCTTCGTTGAATTGAAAATAATATCCAAAGCTATATACACTCTGTCATATATCATATAAGATGTTTTTAAACAACTTTTTTTAAACTTTATAGAATATTTTAAAGTATTATTCAAATTTCTATGCAAAAATTTAAGTTATCTAAGTTTTAGGATAATTTGTATTCTTGAGTATAATTAATTATCGATTGAATTGTTTTCAATTAGATACTAAATTTTGTGTTTAATGTGAAAAAATTACATTACTTCTTCAACCACTAGGGCCTTGTAAACAAAAGAAAATGTCAAAAGTAAAACCTCAAGGTTCTATAACTAAGAAATAAAAACTAAAAAAAATAAAAAAGAAAGATCAGACATACCAAGCCATCTACAACTCCTGAGTCAAGCCATCCCACCAGATGAGTCCACGCCTCCGTTGTCAGAGTTCACGCCTTTGCTATCAAAGTTCCATCCTCATCCCTTTGGAAGAATAAAAAAGTCAAAATAATAAATAAAGTTCTGAAACTAAGAAATAAAAGCTAAACAAATTAATATGTTGTGTAGCTAAATTACCAGTATCTTTTAGACCTCTTAGATCTTTTGGATGGGTCAAAAACCATTCTGAATAATAATTATTTTATATTAAAACTTATACCAGTTGCGTTCAAAATAATATTAAAAGAAAATTATCAGAAGTTTATATTAAAACTTTTGAAATTTTAGTTTATGATTTCATCAAAAAAGAAAAAAAAAAGAGTTTATGACTAACTTATGAAATACACATTTCAATTGTTATTATTATTCTTTTTGTGCGTGTTGTTGCCCATAGATTAACGATGAGCATATAAGAGAACGTGTAGTTGAGTTTATATTAATAACATAACATAATGTACGCTATGATTTTCTTACCAAGAAATTAACGATCAGATCAAAAATAGCTTCCAAAGATATGTACTTTAGCTTCTGTCAGTTGTCAGGTCTTGGAGAACTAAGAGATAGTGACCTCCACGTAGGATTTTACGTGTGAACACGCCAGAGTGGGTCCCCTTTATTTTCTTGCTCTCTAACTGACCCTACACTGGCTTTTCGCGTAATATCAGTTGGTAAATCTTATTTTATTTGATACTAAATAAATTATATTGTTTTCATATTTATTAAAAAACAATTAAGTTTTATTTATACCTTTAATTAACGTTTTTTAAAAAACATTAAACTAATATGAAAAAAATTAAAAATTTATACTAAAACATAAAACGATAATGCTTTATAAATAATATGAAACAAATTTTTGCTTATAAAATGATAGGTAATATAAAACGGAATGACTAATAATTAAGAAAATAGGAAATAATTACGTGAAATGCTATTCTTTATTGTGTTTAATTTCATGGTCTTTTTGGGGATAAACGTGGAGGGAAAGCAATCCTACAACTAAGCAAGGAGTACTTTATCCATGTAAAGCTTCTACAATACCTAACTTTCCATTTTCAATAATTTATAGCGAAATTTTTGAGAAATTGTAGGAATAAATTTTGATATAGGTAAATGACCATTTTTCAAGTTGCTACTAGTAGACAAAAGGATAACGAAAAATGGAGTGAGATTCAGCTTCCGATTTTATTGAGTGCAATCCTCAAAAATCTACATTTGATATTCTTGTAAATGGATGATCATATGTGAAATGATAAAGTGAAATTCTAAAATAATAGATGACATTTGTTTATATGAATCTCAAGGAAAATAAAATACCGTAATTCAAATATTTACGGCCACAAAACTATATCCATCCAAAACTCGACTAACTTATTTGGGTAAGGTATGAAAGAAATACATTCTTATCATGTTATTACTGAGAAAAAATATTATAGAGTTTCCCTCCTTTATACACATGCAAACAAAAAATGATAATTTCAAAATCACATTTTTGCAGAATTGGAAAGGAACTTAAAAAAGGTGAAGAAGATCCACTAGCTTCCTTGTGACGCAAACTTTAACCGCCTTGTGTTCTCACCTCTTTCCATTCTTCTCGAACAGCTTTCTTGACTTTCTTCCACTATTTATTTTTCTTACTTACAAATACAAACTAAACCCTTTTATTTATTCCCCACTTTTACATTTATCTATGAACAATGCATACCACATTTTAGTTAAAGAGTTCCACTTCTGTGCGGTACTTAAAAATTTATGACTTGGACCACATAAGATATATTTTTGAATTGGGAATATTAATTATTATGACCACCAATATTCTCATGGTTGATATTATACTGCAATTTCTTCTTTTTGTTTATATGGATGATACATACAAGTAGTATAGTACTTCAAGTAATTATTCCATACTTTTTCCCTTATAATTCACATGAGTAAAAAACAAAATATTTATAAGAAAGTAAGATTATATTTGGCATAAGAAAATAAGTGGTAAGAAGGCAAACTGGCCTTTCAACTTGCCGTAGAATCAACAATGTCACTTTGGCTCTTACGATTTCTGAAATTATTGCTGAAAATATTTTATTTCTAAACCCTTTATTAAAAAAAAGAAGATTATATTTCGGTGATTTTACTGAATGACTCCAAACTAGGGTCAAATATCATATAGGAAATTAAAGAGATGGCTTACATGCTCTTCACAGTTTTAAATAAAAGTCAATAACCACAATTAAAAAAAAAAAATTGATATCCAAATTATCGCTGGTTAAAATGATTATGGTTAGTATTTTTAAAAATTGAACTGTGATATTTTGTTTTGTCAAATTTAGATGGTATTTAATCGTTTGAGAATAGAACTGGACAAAACAGTTGTGGTTTTGACTGAAAAATAACTAAATAGTGTAATGATAAAATGAAGAACTATAAAATATGTGGTGGAATGAAATTTGTTATGAAATGTTCTTTTCTAATTTGCAAATGAAAATGTAACTATTCTTGCAAAGAATTTTAGTTAGGATTTGTTTTCACCATGATTGATGATTCTTAAATCACACAGAGTCACACACCATAAAGTCGGTATTATTTCCCTGGGAACGGCTTAGATCCAAGGAATATGTGAACGTCGTTTTCCTATTGTCTAAGCCTCCATAAAATAAAAGATATCGGTAACGAGAAACTACAAATTGTGAATAGAACAAAAGCATCTACCAAATGTAGACAAATTATATATTTTTTAAAAAAATCTCTTGTTCAATTAATTTATATAGTTAATTTAATTTTCTTTTTAATGAGTTCACTGGTCGGCTTAGCTTATCGGGTTATATAAGCAAAGAACTTCGCATCAAGCGAAACCAAGAGCGACAAAAATATAAAACTTAGAGAGAGCCCAAAAAAAACTAATATCAAATTTCTCATTTCAACCACGAAGTTCTCCTTCTCCTTTTTCTTTTTCTTTCATAGATTTTGATTTCGATTTCGATTTCAGTCAACTAAGAGGGTGTGTTTTTAGTTCCTCTCTGTTACTTTTTTCAACCTTTTTAGATCCATGGTAACCATAGATATGTTTAATAGCAACACAGATCTCTCAGATCCTTTCAAAGAAGAGCTCACGAAAGCACTTAATCCTTCTACCAACACTGTTTCTTCTCCTTCTCCGTATTCAAACACAATCTTCGGTTTCAATCAAACCACACCTCTCGGTTTAAACCAGCTCACACCTTACCAAATCCACCAGATCCAAAACCAGCTTAACCAGAGATACAACACCATCTCCCCAAATCTCTCCCCAAAACCAGTCCCAATGAAGAACATGACCACTCAGAAACTCTATAGAGGAGTTAGACAAAGGCACTGGGGAAAATGGGTGGCTGAGATCCGTTTACCAAAGAACCGTACCCGACTCTGGCTTGGAACTTTCGATACAGCTGAAGAAGCAGCCATGGCTTATGATCAAGCTGCTTACAAGCTTCGAGGCGAATTCGCGAGGCTTAATTTCCCACAGTTCAGACACAAGGATGGATACGGAGGAGGAAGCTGTTTCAATCCTCTTCATTCCTCTGTTGACTCGAAGCTCGAAGCGATTTGTCAGAGCCTGAGAAAAACAGAGGATGATCTCCCCTGTTCTGAAACAGAGCTTTTCCCGCCAAAAACAGAGTATCAAGAAAGTGAATATGAGTTTTTGAGATCTGATGAGAATTCGTTTTCAGATGAGTCTCAGGTGAGTTATTCGTCGCCTGAATCGGGTATTACCACGTTCTTGGACTTTTCGGACTCTGGATTTGATGAGATTGGGATTTTCGGGCTGGAGAAGTTTCCTTCTGTGGAGATTGATTGGGATGCAATTAGCAAATTGTCCGAATCCTAAACAAAAAAATACAAACTTTTTTTTAATTTTCTTTTAGGATTTTGTCTTTTATTTCAGTGTCTGATGATGTCTCACATTAGTTAGTTAATCTCTGCAACTGTAACTTTTTAACAGTTGGAGAGAATCATCCTCTAGGGTTTGTTTCTGTTGAAATCTTCCTCCATGTGTTTGGTCTGGCTGGTTTATGATTTTTTTTTCTTTTTCTTTCAAAAACCTTGTCTTTGACCAATCGGAGGAAGTTTCCTTGTATTATCTCATCGTTAAATTTATAATGAAGAATGTATATTATTAGTCTTCTTGTCTTTTTTCCTTTACGTTTTTATTATGTTCTCTTGGTTGCTATTTCGTTAAAGTTTATATCAGTTCTCGAAATTTGAAAAAAATAAGGTATATATATTATAATTTACTACAAAAAACTAGATAAACTGGAATTTATGAAACCTAATATGACTCATGTTTATGGGTTCAACAACAAAGCAAACTATCAATGAAATCAATTTGGAATTATATTTCTGCCGAAGAAATTTCAAATAAACAAGACTCAAATATGAATGATAATATAACTTTATTGCGACGATGATTTTCAAAAGTTATTTTGTATTTGTGAACGATAGAGGGCCAGCAACGGGCCCGTTGTTGACATATGAGAACACATAAGCCACAAAGTTTGATGCTTTAAGGTAAAGTATCTTTCAATAACCAACAAATGTGGCAGAGATTAAAAATTATATGTATGCATAACTAATTTAAAAATATATTTTCCAGTATTATATGATATATTCAGAAAATAGATAAAGCATCCTTATCCAATATTCTGATTCTTTTCTTTCAGCATATAAAGACAATGTTCATACTTCCAAAAAAAATGGAATGGGTTTTTGTGGAATTATTAAAATATATATTTTTTGGAACTTTTGATTCTTTAAAACTCATTACTGTTCGTTTATATTGGCAAATACTTTGAATAAACTATTTGCGCATACAGCAAACGCATTCATCTCTCTTTTTTGAGACTTTCAGTTTGGAATCATTTACAAAAGTATGATTTTTGTATATTACGATGTATAAATCTTATCAGATTATACTACATAAATTAATTATAAGCAAAATACATAAAGCCTTGCTGATAAAAAACATTCAAATCCCATAAAAAAATTCAAATCTTTTATGACTTATGAGTTATGTCTAAAGCTTTCTCTGGACTTGCAAATATTCAAAACAAAATATAGGTTTAAGCGGTTTATTTATGGTTGCAATAGAAAAACAAAAATTTAAGTTTTAGTAAGAAACTACTCCAATAATATAAAACAAAGTTCATTTTAAAAAGTCACTTATGTCAAAAAGATTTTTCGAAAAAGCTATTCTCCCAACGTTCTTCGAAAGCCACTTCTCTCTGTGTAAAACGACTGTTTTGCCATTTGATCAATTCAGATTTTTGTTTCATTTGTTTTTTATTTTATCCATATATTTTTGTAGATAATATTCTAATTGTCCGTTATTATTCTTATAAAAAGTATACAAAGTTTTTTTTGTATTTTGTCTATATGTTTTCGAAGATAAATATATGATATGTGTTTTGTTCACGAAATAATTTTGTTATTTTTTTTATTTTCACGTGTTTTCGTAGTCAAATATATGCAATGTGTTTTATCCACTAATATGTGTTTATGAGTTATGAGTTATGTCTAAAGCTTTCTCTGGACTTGCAAATATTCAAAACAAAATATAGGTTTAAGCGGTTTATTTATGGTTGCAATAGAAAAACAAAAATTTAAGTTTTAGTAAGAAACTACTCCAATAATATAAAACAAAGTTCATTTTAAAAAGTCACTTATGTCAAAAAGATTTTTCGAAAAAGCTATTCTCCCAACGTTCTTCGAAAGCCACTTCTCTCTGTGTAAAACGACTGTTTTGCCATTTGATCAATTCAGATTTTTGTTTCATTTGTTTTTTATTTTATCCATAAATTTTTGTAGATAATATTCTAATTGTCCGTTATTATTCTTATAAAAAGTATACAAAGTTTTTTTTGTATTTTGTCTATATGTTTCCGAAGATAAATATATGATATGTGTTTTGTTCACGAAATAATTTTGTTATTTTTTTTATTTTCACGTGTTTTCGTAGTCAAATATATGCAATGTGTTTTATCCACTAATATGTGTTTAGTGTATAAATTCATTTATTTATAACATTCTTGTGAAATAAATACTATAAATCAATTATATGTTTCCGAAGATAAATATATGATATGTGTTTTGTTCACGAAATAATTTTGTTATTTTTTTATTTTCACGTGTTTTCGTAGTCAAATATATGCATTGTGTTTTATCCACTAATATGTGCTTACGGTATAAATTCATTCATTTATAAAATTCTTGTGAAATAAATACTATAAATCATATTTTGAGTTTCCTATTCTATTGGGTGTCGAATATATTATCATTCTTTTGTAATTTTTTACGGGATAAATATTATAAAATTATATGTTTGAATTCTCTATTCTATATGAATATAGGGTATTATATCATTATTTATAACTTTGTTACGAAATAAATATTGTAAACAACACATGTTTTTCCTCTAATTGTCTCTTATAATTCTTATGTAAACCGTATATATTTTGCTTTTTTATGTTGGTCTATAGTACATCGTAGATTTCACTCTCTATGTTATGTTTTGTCCAAAAAAATTATGTTTTCGTGTATCAAATAATATTATCATGTACTAAATTATGTGTCAATGTACTAACATTTTTCTTCGTCCAATAAAAATAAATTCGTTAAAAATTTTCATTGTATTGTTTCCGTGTTACTGTAGCAGATAATTTTTTTTTAATTCATTTAGAAAAAGTGACTGTTTTCATAATTTTTCCTATAAAATATTTCAAGCCAGTGTTTATCATATATAGTTTATAAATAAAATAAAAGAAAAGGATTGTAGGTGGATTGAACAACAGAAAATATATCAAACTAGAGAATACGGGTGTTATAACGGGCTGGACCGGTTTAAAACAAGATCTCATATTTAAGAGTTTGACCTGACTCGATTAGTGATTCTTAAGACAAAATGAGTCATACTCATGTTACAAAGCAAAATGATGTCTGATAACAAACCGTCCTAGCAGATTTTTTCTTTCCCCCTAGTAGATCTTGTCCATTAAGAGAACTTTGATTTTATTTTTTTTCGGAGTTCAAAGTTTAGTGACTTTAGTCTACCGATTCTAGCCCAACTATAACAAAAACAAAAGCCAGATCTATCTGCAAACGTTTTATCCAAGACAAATTCATATGCGATTTACGGTTTACCTAACTATTTGTCTACATTCTAAACTCTTAAAAATTGATTATAGGCCTTTCAAGCATTTAATAAGTGTATAGTGGTTCTATTGGGCCGAGTTGATACTTAACGGTTGAGTAAGCACTCAAATCGGGTTTGATGCTGCGTTGAAGCTTACATGTGCACATGCAAATGCGTACTGTTATGAAATGTTCTTAAGTCTGATTCGATATTAAAACCATGTCCGTTAAGCTTTCAGAAAATGGTAACCAAAGAAAGAAAATTATCTAAACAAACATTCAAGGAAACAATTTGACCGGCCCATGGGATAGCCTAATTTTTTTGCAGTTCACTTTCCAAAGTTTAGTAGCAAAATTTTGTCATCTTTAAATGATAAATTAAAACATGGGACTAGCAAAACAAACCGGTAACAAAAAATTGAAAAGAAAATTTCACATCTTGAATTTTAGTTCCGAGAGATACATTTGGTTTAATTATTCAAGCGAAAAATATAAGAAAGAAAAAATCAAAGTATCCTTCTTACAAAAAAATAAAAATTCATCAAAACTATTCAGAGTTGATCAAGTTAGCATCATTTATCATCTAAAGTTATGACTATAGTTAAAAATCGAACATATAAGCATACTTTAACTTACATAAATTTTTATTAATTTCAGTATCTATTAATTAGAATATCAGTTGTACTAATTTTCTGTTAAATTTGTATTTTCTTTGAATCTATGCTGTGATGCTGTCCCTATTAATACACAGCAAGTAGCTAATGAGATAATAATATAAAGGTTTGATCGAAAAAATAATTTAATATAACATATTTTTCAGTTGTGTATATATATTATAAGCGTTTGTAATGTA
The DNA here is from genome assembly GCA_963922655.1 of Cardamine chenopodiifolia. Taxonomy (NCBI): domain Eukaryota; kingdom Viridiplantae; phylum Streptophyta; class Magnoliopsida; order Brassicales; family Brassicaceae; genus Cardamine; species Cardamine chenopodiifolia. The sequence continues at coordinate 15,712,847 of OZ000473.1, forward strand.
TATTTATAGAGAGATTAGACGTATATGCACTGATATACACGTCAAACTTTAAATATATGTGTTTATAACACATTCATGTGATATAGAAAGGTACGTGCCTGGTCGAATAGTAGTGTCGGGAAAGTTGATAAATATTCACAGATTGCAGGTTTTTACTTTTTGTGGGGCGGGTTAAATATGAAAAATGAAGATTATTTTTTTGTAGGTTTAGTAGGATGGATCTCACATTGTTGCAGGTTAGCAAGTTTAAGACTGTAAATTTTGCGGGGTTTATATTTATAGTTTTTGGTCCATTTCTTACATCAGTCCAATAAAAATTTGGTCGTAGACTAACATAGAATGTCTTAAAGTTTGTGCAGATTTACGGATTTATGGATACTCGTTTTTGTTTTGCGAATTTGCAGATTTGCAAGTTTACGAGTTTTTTAGTATTCGTTTTTAATTTGCAATATATCAGCATGTTTTGCAGGATTTGATAAAGCAATCACAAATTTACTAATTTATATCCACTATTTTTAAAAACAAATTCAAATACTTTAAATTTTTTCAAATACTTTAAATCTTAACCTACTTTTCAGCTATATCGACTACGGAAAGAGAAAATTAGAAGATACATCAACTTTTTTATTTATTTTATTTTAAATACCTTCGTTTCATCCTAACTCTGTTAGATAAATCAACCTTATTCCTCATTAGATAAATCAACTTTATGTGTCGAACTTAAATAAAGATTAATGTTCTTTTCTTATATATCTAGTCATAAAAGAACAAAAATTAGAGGGCTTACTGCTTATTAGGTTAATGCAAGACACGTCGAAAGTGAAAAACTCCAACGCGAAGCTTACTTACTATGATCCATTCTAATTCTTTTAAAATGTCACACTCGATCCAACTAGTTTACGTTCAACTCCGTCGAGCGATTCCATTTTATATACACGATCTAGAAAAGTTGGTCTTTTCATCTTATTAGAATAGTTTAACATTTGATCATTTTCTAGAACAAAAATATCTACATCACTACGTGCATTGTGTGCATTAGTTAATTAGTATATGCATTTGTTAGTGATTAAAAAATGTATTGAATTCAATGTCAGAATGACATTTTGTATTGACTTCTTCTATTTACGCGTTTAGCAATATGCTGAAATCAATGTCGTATAGACATAAATACAACCGGCGACAATTCAAGTAGATACTTTATAAAAAAAAGACAATTCAAGTAGTTATACATTTGAAGTCACATTTATTACTATTTTATTACAGTTAGTGATTTTTCATAATTAACATTAACATTAACAGTATATTGAAACTTCACATCGCAAGAAGACATGCTGCGATGATTATTGTAATATATATGCATTTCAGATACGTTAAAAAGAAGATCATATCAATCTCATAGCTTTAATCATCGTAAAAGTGTCGGTCCATTAAAGGCTTGAAGGCCTTGAAATATAAAGAGAAGCCACCCACATTGTATATTAGCGACTCTTGGAGATTATAAAGAGTTACCTAAGACATTCTACTTTTAACAGATTGATAGATATCGATGATTTTAAAGTAAGAACGTGCTTCTTTTTCTCTTTAAAGATGATTTTTCTGCACTACAAATTTAGCCCCCAACATTTCTGAAACTTTCTCGACAAACCTTAATTTATATCTGTTTTATTTTATGTGGTGCTAGTTGGAAATTAATCATGCATATTAATTTGATTGTTTTTTAAATCCTAAAACGACGTTTTCTGCATACCATACATAAATCATTTTATATGTATGAAACATTCTAGCAATATTTTTTAATTTTGTATCATTCTACACAATTTGTAATAGAATTATTTGTTTTATTGTTGTTATATGGATATGCAATACATGGAAAATCCAATCATGACTGTCTTTAGTTTTTGAAATTATTCGTTTGAATTTGAGATTTTTGTTTTTATAGTTAGAGGATATAGAAATGGCATCAAAATAAAGATGAATTCTATTTGTTGATTTTTTTCCTATCGCTAAAAGATTTTTTTTAATCGATATTACATAAATAAAAACGTGACATGCGAAATAAGCTTAATATGTTTATTGTGATCGTATATATATACATATTGATTCTTATCTAGCTACTGACCATTTGCAAATCGAACATATCTATATATTATAAATGAGTTATTTATATATTTTTTAAAGTAATCATACATTTGCATGTAGATTAATAGCTTCTGCTTTATTATTTTTCTAAATCGTGAAAAGTTCTCAATGATTAGGGCCATTTCGGACTTTAAAAAAATAGAACCCAGCACCTACTTACCCGTGGCATATAGTATCTATGTGAGTCTGTGACTATAAAATTCTTCATATCATCTAATAAATAACACTGGTTTTATCATAGATTCATGTTCTAATTAGGCGTGGATCAACTCTACAAAAGCAAAACGATTAAAAGGAATTACTGAGTATCAACTTCGAGTAATCGGTTGGTTGGGATGAGAAATGAGAGCAACTTGATCGAATAGTGAAATAGTTTTGACAAAAAGAATCGTTAACTTTTCTTCTTTCACAGACGACGTCCATATATTTATCTTTATATTCTTTGATTAGTTTTTTTTTTTTTGAAATTGGTTGAACGGGAATCTACATCCTCTTCTTTTTTTGGGAATCTACATCTAACATGGGCCGTATCTAGATTATTAAAAATTTCGAGCATGATAAAGTAAATAAGTATCTTTGATTTGATTTTATTTTAACTGGAAGTCTTAATATTTGGTATTAAATATTTAACAACTATACATTAACTTATCGTTTTCAAAATAAGTTTTAAATTATTTAAAATGACATTGAAAATTTTAACAATGTACACTCTTTTTTAAAAATAACGATTAATTTAAAACGAAAACAATATATATATATATATATAAATTAAACTTTAAATTACAATCGGCAGCTAATTATTTGTTTATCATTTTACCTCATCTTCCTTTTTCAAAATATTACGAAGGATTGGGTCAAATAAAATAGAAAAATACAAACAATAAAAAGGAAAGAAAAATACACGAGGAAATGAAAGAAAGATGCAAATAAAATAAAATAGAAAGGATGAAAAATAAGACGCATTCCGTGTTAACCGAAAAACAGGTAAATGATGACATGGCCGGACCTGCTAACACCTTGGAGTATTCCACGTGGCAAAACTCTGTCGAGGTTGCACCCTTGGGACCCACCAATCTCTGTATATGCCGAAAGTGGAGAGACGGTTGCCGTTAGCAGTTTGGTCAAAGCCATTGACTTAAGGGACAAAGATTCTTTTATTTTTTGGCCAAAAAGAAAAGACACGAGTTTTCAAATTAGGATTTTTAATTATATATATAAATATATATATATATATATTATTTTTATACAGGTTTATAATTATTTATGATGCTTTCTTTTATCCATAAAGTGCACAGTACTCGAATAGCCGAATTCACTCGTTTGGTGGTTTACAATAAGAGCTTGCCGCATCCAAAAATGTCATGTGATATATGGTCAAAGAATATTTAAATGTCACATGCGTACGAAATTATACTTGTTTTTCTATAAATGCTAACCTATGATCATGTAAATCGTTAGCATGAAACTTAGTTTTATACATAGTTACCTATCCTAAATGTCTAAATGTCATGCAGTTGAACATATATTGGTAGACAGCCAATTTAAAAAGAGAAGCATTAGTATATAAAGAATTAGTACTAATATATAAAATATAAAGATTAATTTACTCATTATCAATTAATTTTAAATTAAAATTTCATTAAATTTAATGCATGTATTATTATCCTTCATGCAAATAAACGCACACACTATATATAACATTAGGGATGGACATTCGGGTAATCCGATCGAATTCGGGTAAAATTTTATCGGGTTTTGGTTTTTGGGTTTAAGAATTTAATATCTAATGGAATAATTTGTCGGGTTCGGATAAAAAATTTTGGGTTTAGGTCGGGTTCGGTTTTCAGAGTTGAAACCCAAAAAATCCCCGAAAATTTGGGTTTTGATCCGGTTCGGGTTCGAATTCGGGTTTTTTGGGTTGGATTCTGGATTTTTTGAGTTTTTTTTGGGGTTTTTGGATTTTTGATTCAGATTTGGATCGATTTTGTGTATATTACACATATTTTTTTTACATTTATAGGATGGAATCCTCGAATTAGGGTATTTTTTAATGGATAGTTATGTACTTTCGGGTTTTGGATTCATAACGGATTCGAATACAGGTTTTCGGATTTACAGATTTACTCTACTTAATAAAATAATTTGCTCGAATATGAAACGGGTTTGAATACGACTTTTTGGGTCGAATTTGGATCAGCTATACGGATATAGTTTTTTTCCCCAGGCCTATATAACATGTAACATATAACAAAAATATAGGTCCTTCTTGTTTACATTATGATTACGTTAGTTAAAGTTAATTAATATCAAAAAGTATTGTGATGGAAAAAAGGGTTTTTTGCTAAAAAATCATTAATTCTGCAAATTTTATCCGAAAATTGTGTCAGTCAATCGTATAAAGCTGAAAGTCACCCATTATATACCCCTGGTCATACCGTCCACGTGCCATTGTTTGTTTTTGTAAAAAATCTAATGGAAACAACATCACCCATTATATAGCCCATGGTTATATCATCAACGTGACACCGTTTATTTTTGTCTAAAAACTAACGAAAACAATAAAACGACATCGTTTCGAATGAATAAACTATATTATGTTTTGTGTAGTACCTTATAATGTTTCAATAGCTAAAACAACGTTATTATTTAATTTTTTCATTTTTGAAATTGAAAAGAAATTGAATTTGGGGATAAACTAAAATCTATTTCATGAAATCAAAACTAAACATAGGGTTCATCATCATTCATCATATAAACCAAAATCAAATTTATAATCTCAAATTCGAGATAACCAAATTCAGAAATTAATAACAAGATTTATGAGTTAACCGTAACAAAAGCTACTGAATGATTGATGATGAACAAGTCGTAACAGTTCAAATTCTCGAGAAACCCCCAGTCTCTCTTTTTCATTGCCTACATAGCTTAGTTATCGAAGATATGTGAGAATCTTCACATTCAATGTGGAAACCAGATCGGTGATAAGTTCTGGAAAGTAGTTTGTGTTGAGAAAAGGATCGATTCGACATGAAGGTACCAAGGAGAGAATGATTTGCAACTCGAACGAGTCAATGTGTATTACAACGAAGCGAGTTGCGGGAGGTTCGGCCAATGCGTCGTCTTGATGGATCTAGAGCCTGGGACTATGGACAGTGAATCCCAAAATCGACAAAAGGTGTGAAAGATCTGGATTTCACTCATCAAAGGTGTGAAAAATCTGGGTTTGTGATGAGAGATTTGAGGTGCGTGGTGATTATTGATGATAATCCAAAGATATGGGTTTGTAAAGGAGTTCGTTGGAAGAGATGAATGATTTTGGTTGATTTGATTAATTTTGTTGATGATAATCAAAAGATCTGGATTTGTAATTTTAGTTAATTTGATTAATTTTGTATTAGAGGATTGATTAAAAAGACAATGAACAGTAGCTTTGTTTGTTCGATTTGTCTTGTGTAAAAGTAAAGCCTCCTCGTGAAAATCAATTTGTTAATTTGTCTGTTTGATTAGCATCTCATGTGGCTACATTAACGTTTTAGTGAAGATTTTGCATTTGAATTATGTTTAGAGTTGAGTTGGGTTATTAATGGCCTATTATCGTCAGAAATAAGGAATTCGATTTTTAATAGTTGAATATAATAACCAATCAAATGATATATATATATATATATATATAATATCTCAATCTTAAAACTGAATCATGTTGTAAAATTGAATTTTAGTTTATTCCAAATTCAGTGAATTTGACTTTTTGAAGACAGTAGAAGGATGAATCGGTATTACATCGACGATATGATCATAGATTATATATCGGATGATTTTCAACTTTATATGATTAATATGCACAATTTTTAGATAAAAGTTTGTTTTGTAAAAAAAATAAAGTTTGATAATTTTTTAACAGAAAATCCAAAAAAAAAACTATAGGTTATGCATATATATGCTTCAGAAATTTCAGATCTTTATTAACAACGAGGAAAAAGTGATGTGAGGAAGGAAGCGTACAACTATTTTGATTATCAAAATAAACAAAATGTCCTAAGGCGGTAAGACCCAGTTATTAAAATGAAAACCCAACGCTTATTGCTATACAATGAACCAAGTGGAACCATATCTAGAGATGAAATAAGGGAGTTATCCCGATAAACGTGAATTCTAAACTATTTCTCTTTTTTTTGGGTCAATTTAAGTTGCATTTAATAAATTGTCGTAAGAATAATTTTAGACTAGTAGTTTAAAATCACGTTTTTCATGAGGAGTCCTTCCCCTAGAAGTTACTAAGAAGTAAGAACCATATTCAGATTCTTCTAAATTTCATAATCCTGATGCATGCATGGATGCAGGGACATAATTTGGAGTGGACATAATATTAAATTTCATACTAATGAAATATCATACGTATATGGCATTCCATATGACTCTTCTTTATTTATTTATTTTGGTATCTCTATTAAAAACAAAAGATCTCTGTTATTAACTTATTGTAGATGAATATGTTTCTCGGTCAAAAGTTTTGCTAATCCATGCTTGCATAGACTATTAGATCGAAAGTTATGGCGGAATAAACCCGAATATTTTGCAGTTTGAAACTTTGTACACGATTGTGAATCGATAATATATTATAGTATCAAACATCGGCAGCATATTTGGTTCGCTAAATACTTTTTAGAATCAAACATCCGAATTTTAAAAACTACGTTTAGAAGTGAATCATGTTACATGTTTTGGTTCCGATTTCAGTGGATATAAAAACTTATCTATAACCTCTTAACTATCTGTTATAGATGAACTGATTAGCCACGTGGCATTTAATGAATGTCAACAGTTATAGACTCGAGCTAAAAGAAACTAATAAAGGGGAGATGTTCGATGCAGAATTGCATGTTAGGAAGTATGATTGGCTGATGCAATTCTATAGTCTTTATTCGTAAACGTTAAAATAATGAGCTAACGTGATGAAATCTTTTAAATAAAATTCCTTCAAATTATTTTAAAATTTTCAAATTGTGGAACCATGTTATAGAGCATGGACTTTCGATTTTTATCGTACTTCGAAATATATTGTTGCTTAAATTAGTTTTAATAATTACGTCAATGGAGAAGACATATATATAATGAAAATGAAGACACGATAACATTATACTTCCCAACATGCATATATGTATGGTACAAAATATTATTTTATTTTGGTTAATGATTATTATTGTAATATGACGATATATATGATCTCTTTTTATTGAGGCCTCGCGAACAAAATTATAAGCGAGGGGCAGTGAGATATGCGTGTATATGTATTTCACATATCTTAATCATACAGGAGAAACTAAGTTCGTTTTTTAGATATCAGATTTTTCTATTACATATGGAAACATTAAAGCTGAACAGTACAACCGTTTTAAATCCCGAAACCTGGATGCCCAACACACTAAACTATCAAAATAACCATTAAACTAACAAAATGTTGAAGTTTTATGTTTCTTGTAACTTGCAGTATATATATTTCCACTCTATAATTTAAAACATGATATAACCGCCAAACTGTTTTGTTTCATATAAACATCAAGCTACTAGGAAATTTTTATCTTGCATTTTATTGACAGAAAATAATGGATTTGGTTCTTATATTTATTTGAGTTCCAGAGATTATTAATAAAAACAAATTATGAGCGAGAGGGCAAAAGAAAGAAGCATATAAGTTATTTAAAAAAATAAAGAGCATATAATTAATGGGAGGGGACCACGTGGTGGTTGCTGGGAAGTGGGAACGCTGCAACGCTAAAATAACTAAACGATCGGTGAGAGCAGGAAAACCGCTTTGTGGGGCCCAGTAACCATATAGTAGGACCCATACTCAATGGGTTCCAGCGTTCAGACACATACACCAGTAATCTCTGATCTTCCTTTTTCCTTTTTTTTTGTTAACTTAAAATGTAGTTAAGTTATAACCTTTTTTCTCCCTATAAATAATTTGCAACTATATATTCAGACCAAACCACAGCTCAGCCTCTCTCTCTCAAACCCACACAGTCTCACTCTGTTTTCACAACTCAAATCTCTTTCTCTCTTTCGACTCAAATTTACAACCAAAAATGGGTAAATTGTTGAGTTTTTTAATATTAATTCATCCTTACGTATATATATTTTCATATCTTTATATGTTTTTCCTTGTTATTCTCAGTAAGATTCATTGAAGAAAACACAAAGGCGGTGGAAAAAGAAACAGGAAACAAATCAAACAACGATGTAACGACGGCGAAGAAGAAAGTTCTTCAAGATATAATAATCAACAACGGAGGAGGGTTAATCAATTCATGGGTTGACTCAATGAGAGCTTGTTCTCCTACTCATTTTAAATCTTTGATGAAACAAAGCACTTGGCTCGTACGTGTAACATTTGATCAAATTCTAATTTCTACGTATATCTGTTTTTGTTTTCTCTTATAATAAATGGAGTGTATAACTTTGCAGACAGATCATCCATCAGCTCTAGATATGTTCGAAGAGATTCTTCATGTTTCTGAAGGAAAACAAATCGTTATGTTCTTGGATTATGATGGCACTTTATCCCCCATTGTTGATGATCCAGATCGAGCTTTCATGTCTAAGAAGGTTCATTTCCAAAACCAACTTATCAAGATACAATAAAGAAATCTACTTATTAATATATATATATATATTCACTTACTGGATTAAGAACTTATTCTCTTTTTGGTCTGATTTGTAGATGAGAAGAACTGTGAGGAAACTAGCAAACTGTTTTCCGACGGCCATAGTCAGTGGGAGATGCAGAGAAAAGGTATACATTAAACTTTAAATTAATGATAAATTATTACTCTTTCCGGTTTTTTTTCAGTGTCATTTTACACTTAATTTTTGTTTAAAAAATAACGTCATTTTTAATACAAATTTTTTAATTTACTCACTATCCAAAACTAAAACTAATTGAATTTTAGTCAATATTAATTAAATAGTAGTATATTAAATAAAAACATATTTATATAATTGCATATTTTCTTAATTTGTGTGTAATGACATTCTTTAAACAGAGTAGTAATAAAATATTAAAGCCAATCATGATCATTTTGATAATTTTCAGGTTTATAATTTTGTGAAGCTAACTGAGTTGTACTATGCTGGAAGTCATGGAATGGACATCAAAGGACCAGAGCAAGGGTCCAAATATGAGGAAGTAAGATTTTTCTATACTTTTTACATACACAAATCTTTGAAAACTGAATAATATATAAATATAAAATTTCCCTCATTTTTGATTGTTATTATAAAATTTCAGGATAGTAAATATCTTCTTTGCCAACCAGCTACAGAGTTCCTCCCTATGATCGACGAGGTCACATTTTCCTTCAAGATTCAGTCTCATATATTCAAATAATAATAATAATAGACTCATTTGTTGTTAATTTATATGCGGTTCTTCAGGTTTATCAAAAATTAGTTGAGAAAACAAAATTTACTCCCGGAGCCCAAGTAGAGAACAATAAATTTTGTGTCTCTGTTCACTTCCGACGCGTCGATGAAAATGTAGGATAATTTTTTTTTGTTTTAATTCTATTATTCATGTAATTAAAATAGAACTAATAACTTAGTTGGTTTATTTATATATTGATACATAGAACTGGAGTGATTTGGCTCATCAAGTTCGATCAGTAATGAAGGACTACCCTAAGCTCCGTCTTACTCAAGGAAGAAAAGTATGATAAAGTATTAATTATTTGTTCTCCATTTTAAGGTAACTAGAGAGTATTTTCACTAACGGGTTTATATTCTGGTATAATTATTTCAGGTTTTGGAAGTTCGTCCTATCATTAAATGGGATAAAGGCAAAGCACTCGAGTTTTTATTAGAGTCACTTGGTAAAATATTCATCAACTAATAACTAACTAATTACGAATAAATTCATTTTTTTTTTATAGTTAATGAGTAAAATGGTTACTATCAATAGTGTTCATTAAAGTTAGTATTGGCTTGTGTAGGATACGCTAACTGTACCGACGTTTTTCCTCTTTATATCGGAGATGATCGCACAGACGAAGATGCATTTAAGGTATATATAGAGTCTCGTAATTGTTGAAAGATTAAATTAAATAGTAATGTTCAACAATCTAAGTGAAAATTTGATTAAATGATGTTATAGGTATTGAGAGAAAGAAAACAAGGTCTTGGCATTCTTGTATCCAAATTTCCAAAGGAGACTAGCGCATCTTATTCACTCCAAGAGCCCGATGAGGTAAACTGATTAATACAACTCGATCTAAATTAGAAAGCTCCCATTATATGTTTTCGATTTCTTTAAACTGTTATATATGTCCAATGTACTGTGTATATATTATAAGCTTATTATTTTTCTTAATTATTAACAGGTTATGGATTTCTTGCAACGTTTAGTGGAATGGAAACAATGAAATCTGGAGCATGATGAGAGAGCTACAAGTACAGAAGAATATTCCTCGTTTTTTTAATAACTTAATTTAGTTTCCTGTTTCCTGCTCTTCTTGTACTCGTCAACGCATGTGTAAAATGTTTATAAGAAAATTGTAAATCCATTCTCAAGGAAAATATTATTTATATATCATTGACATATGGCTCTACATTGTTTTTCTCTATGCGGCTACAATCTACATAAACTTAGCATGTATTTAAATTTCGTACAATTTTCTTAAAATGAAATGAATATATTTTGTCTTAATAATACAATTTATAGTTAAATTTGACTGTTCAATCTGCAATTCAAATTTTCTTAAACGATTTTTCTGGGCTTTAAATTTTAAATAATAGTAGTAGTTAAAATCAAAATGAAAATAAATCTAGTATAGAAATCAGTTAGCCAGAATCGTTTTCGGTTTGAATATTTGTGAGTAATAAATCAGATATATATTATTGTTTTAAAATATAAAAAAATTTCATTCGGATTCAGTTTTAGATTTTCAAATTAAAAAGAGAGAGGGAGAATTTTTTTTGGGCAAGAGAGTTAAATATACATTTGACTAAATGAAAAAATTGTTTGATTTTTAGATCATTTTTTCAAAATACCATTTCGATTTTTCTGGATTAAATTACCCTATACTCTTAATTGAAGTGTCTGCGAACTTTGTTTATAATATTACTTCTAAATTTCTAATACATGTTTCTCAGACAATAGAATCTTAAAGGCCGTAAAAAATAAAGAATCTTAAAGCTAAGCTCATCGTGTGGAATCTATTTGCAAAAAAGAAGGAATATTTTTATTTTATTTTACTTTCAGAAAATTAAGAAAAATGGAATATTCTATGAGGCAAAAAACTTAGGTGGGAAGATAGCGTCAAACAGACTCGACCTATGATCGGATCTTTGCTTATAAGCTTAATTAATTAAGGGAGGCTTAACTACATTGTTTATGTTAAAAGAGAAAATAAATGCCTAACTATACGTAACCAATTATCTTTGGATGGAATCTTATGGAACATTATTTGTCCAAGTCATAGGAATCCCACGAAGAGAGCATCAAAAGAGAATCTCACTGACAATACAACTATATATATTTTGAAGTCAATGTTCAACAATTTTGTGTATATCAAGACCTCGTTCAATTTTTTTTGTCTTTAAATGCCGACGTTTTGTAATTAATTTTTAATTTGATGTAACGTATTCATTCCATCTTTCGGTAATATTCAAAATTGGATTTGAGTAAACTAATCCGTGAGAGCACAAAATTTTGTTTTTTCACCACATTTTATTAAATCATGAACTTCCACCTTTTTTCATTTTCTTTTGTTAGCTGTTAATTAGTTATCAACTAATTTTTATCATGCACTTCCACGTAACAGAATTACCGTAGGGAATATATATATATATATATATTCACTGATTTTCTTTATTTATTCAATATCTAAATTTATTGGCAGAATTTTTCGATACGTTCCCCAAATGTTAGAATATACAATCTAGTTATTAATATTTATTTGTAAGGGTCACAATCCCATGTGGTCAACCCAATATTTTGACTCATGAAAAGTTGCAAAATAAGATTTTTTTTAATGCAAAATAAGACTTTTCAACCCTTTCTTCGTAAGTAATATATATATATAAAAGGCCAGGTTAAGTTATATAATAATGTGTCAAGGACCAACTTGATTGACTTCTCATCTGCTAGGCGTGGACTTAATTACAAGTGTGTATGTTCGTGAGACCATGAGAGACCACGAAGAAATTAGTTTGATAGCGAAAAGAAGTAAGTACTAATTAGATAAATAATTATCGTTAGTTAGGCTTTAATTAGGATTTTAGTCTTCCCACGTTATCAGCTGTCTACTTTTGAACAAACCATCAATGTTACTTCACCCATTTCTCCGATATGCCACCAGAAGATCATTGTAAGATTTGGTGGCGAGTTAATTTATAGCGTCAATAATTAAGTAGTTAAATGTTAATGCTTTAAAGTTATTATATGAAGTGTGTATATATTTCAACAACCCTAAGTTCTTAGGGCTGCTCCTTCCTATGCTCTAGAATATAATGGAAATTCTAAAGCCAATTGGATCTTGAACTCAACTGTGAAGTTCGTCTAAGATTTTCTATTCACACGATTATCGACACGTGTTAATCACTAGATTTAAATAGTCTGTTTCCTTTTAAATATATTCTTCATACTCAAAAGTTATTCAATGAACCAAACTCTGAGTATTTAATTTAGATAAATTTGTTTCAGTAATGAAGGAATCCGCTCTATATATCCGAATCTTTCATAGAATCATAGGTCTTTTAACGCGTGAGAACTTTGAGTCGTTGGACAATAGTTTGTTAAATGTATATTCATAGTTAAGACATATTTTCAGCTTATACCGATCATTTTGCAAAAAAAAAATCAGATCTAACAAGCTTTGAGTGTAATAAAAGCCTGAAATGATCTTGCGATGTAACGAGTTTAAAATTTAAGAATAAAATCTTATTATATTTTGTCTGGAAAGCATCTTGGTAATCTACTAAATCACTTGAAAGATTGCACTTTTTAATTCATTTTCACCGACATATACAATTTATTGTTATCTCGTGTAATAATCCAAGCACTCCAACTCACGCATGCCTTCCTTTTTTTTCTTTTTGATAAAACGTACATATGTACCTTCTTCAGTCTATTTATAATTTTATACTGATACATAAGACACCATACGTGATTACATTAAAATTGGAAGCCGTCTGATTTGTCTAGAGTAAAAAAAAACTTTGCATCAAGTTTATTTTGTTAAGAAAATCGTTATCCAAATAATATCAATAATGTGTATAACTATTCATTTCACCATAAAGTATACAATTCATATACACTCTTAGAGCCTATTACGTTTATATATGTGGTGAAACTGTCGGTGTCAGTAGGTTCTAGTCGGTAGTTACAAAACATTTTACGACTGGGCGTTGCTCCATTATTGAAACCTTGACTACTATAATAAAAACAAGTAACTGTTATGTTAATTTTGTTTCTATCAATTGATTAATACATTTTCAATCTTATATGACCAATGAAGTATTTGTAAATCAATCTGTCAATAGTTACTTTTGTCTCTTATAAACAGATTTCAAATAATCAAAATTCAGAAAATGGATCCACATAAATTATTAAGGCAAAACTATAAGATGAGCTTTACTAAGAAACAGACAAAAAATATGCAAAAAAAGGAACGAGAAGAACAGAGACAACACTTAAATAAAGACACGAGAGATCAAATTAAAAGAGGGAAATGGGTTGGAAAACGTTAAATCATTTTGGCAAGAGTGAGTCCGCCCATGATTGACCAGAAGCCGTACAAAATAACAAACAAAATAGTAATCTGATTGATATTTTGGAAAACTCACGTTGACCAGAAAATATAATATTTTGTTCTTTACATTATATATATGATCCACTAAATCAAATTAAAATTTGGTGCAATTTTTTCGTTCTTTCGTGGATTAAGCCTTAACATCTTCTTTCATAGGGTTAGGGGTTTAAAATTTTAACTAAGAAAAAGACGTATATTAATTAACACATGACTCTAAACAATTTCTTAGAATCTGTTGGAAGAAAAAGTTACCACTGAAAGAGTTGGAATCCAGCAGAAAAAGAAGAGAAAGAGATTCTCTATCATTTAACTTTTCCTATCTTTAATTTCTCCAATTGGCCTTCTAAAAGAATACAAATATTTCAGCCTCCAATTATTGGCCGAATAAATTTTTTCAAATACATTACCCATAATCGAGGTAAACATGTTAGTAACCGAATCTTCTTCAAAAAAGTCTAAAAACATAGAACCACAATAATAGGACCATCCAACCAATTATTGGTCGCCGTAAGAATTCAAGTTCATAGACCCTTTCTAGACACATAGCCTTAGAGGTCAACCGTAACCGATCCATTCCCTCGAGAAAGTATGAAAATAGTAAAATTAAATAATATGCATGTCTTCTTTGAAATTTTAGTTTGGCATCAAGTGAATGCTAACGCATTAAAGTTTGACGTGCTTGACTTCCTCATATGAATTAAAATTAGGACATACATTTCCATATAACATTTGTTTGCGCATAGCCCGGGTTACGTTTCCAAGGACCCAATGCAAAATTCATTTAAATAAGGCTTATTTGCCTCATTTGTATTTTTTATATGTTAAAAATAAAGTGTAACTATTGCCTACGGTCTATATACGTCATTTGATGACTCCACATTGTATTTTAAATATAAATTATCTATATTTATATTTGTGAAGTAAAAATGCCCAGGAACAGTTCACATGACCAAGATTCCTTGTTTTCGTGAATCATCCTAAGGTGTTTTATGAATGACTTTCCAACACGTGTTCTCTGAATGATGTGTTCATTATTTGCGCATGCCAGATCAACTGAATCTGTGTATATGTTTAATTGTGTATGGGAAATTCCAAACTCTTTGGTAGCATGTGGAGGCATGTGACTCAGATGCCCTCATTAGGGAGCAAAACTTATGTGTCGATCTTTTACTTGAACAATCCTCTCTGACAATTTTTACAGATGTGATTTTTTTTTTGTATTTAAATTAGTTTAACAAAGTCTAAATGATTTTTAGTGGATGATGATGAGCACTAAATCTAACGTAAATAAATCAAAACAATTTTTTAAATATTTTATTTGAATACGGCTAAAGAAAGTACAAGAACCGTTTAAAGAAGAGAAATACAAATTAAGAGATTAATATATAGAGGCATGGGTTCCAACGAGACCATGTAGAATTGTAGGATAAAAAAGTTTGTAATGGTCTTTATTTATCCTGCTTTTAACTGGTTTCACCAACCACTGGTCTCGATTTGTGTTTAGAGATATTGATTACGAATAGAAAATATCCATGAAGAAGAAAAAACGTGAAGTGACGGCTTAAAACTTTTTCTTCAAAAAGGTTTGAGAATAAGATGAGATACAATCTATCAGTTAAAAAATCGAAAGAAGTTCAAGTAGATTTTTACACCATAATGTAGAAACTCATGTATCTATATACGTCACACTTTTCAAATAGAACGACCTTTAGTTGTAACTTACAGAACTTGTCCTTATCATTATGTCGAAATTTGGAATTGGTATCTTTAGTAAGTGGGGTATCATTTACAAATAAGTATAATGGGCTTGTCTTTATTTAAGTAATATCGTCACATTTACTTTTCCAAAATAAGTAAGATAAAATCGGGTATGATGGAAGAGCATTATTTGCATTGTCAGTATTTCAACGAGTCTTTCATATAATATAAAATAATAAAAGTTTTGTGGATTTCTCAAAATTGAGAGATTCATCTATAGGATTCTCACATTTTTTTTAGAAATTCGTAACTTTTTAATTATTATTAATTATTTTATATTATATGAGAGATTCATTGATAGATTAAAAATGCACATGCTGCCTCGTATCTGAAAACATAAATGAGGAATTTTCCTTTTCCGAAGAAAATCAAATTACCAAAAAATATATATAGACGTATTGAAAAAAAGAGAGATAGACATTGATCGGTGTAAATGGTCAATTTGCCTTCTGTTTGGTGGTATTCTCTAAGCTTTTTATGGTGTATAAGGCTAATTTGCTTATTCTGGTTTTCTCAATCGATCGCATATCTTTGGTGATAATATTTGAATTTTTTCAACATTGATGTTACCTTTAAATTTGATTTTTTTTTCAAACCACTGATTGTTTAAAGATCAAAGAACACTATTGAAAATAAAAATGGCCATTGGCTATTGGTCTTCAACAGAATCAAAACAAAAAGCATCATCACAAATGATCAAACGGTTTTATTTCACACCGCAAGAAAACAGATGAACAAGGAATCGTAAGCACAATACTATCCCATTCAACTTTTCCCCGAACTTCATGATACCAGATGAAGCACTCCACATGATACTACATCACAACTACAATCATCACCGAATCATCTTATGATCACAATGCAAAAGATTTTTTTTTAAAAAATAGCAAGTCATGAGAGTCATCTTATTTTGATTTAAACTTCTGTAACATTCTAACTCAGATAAGATCTCTCGGGAGAACAGCTGCGATTTAAACACCAAACCCGTGATCGAATCCTAAAAGAAACAGTGTCTGTTTTATCGTGCAGACAACAAACATACATAAAGAATTGTAACAACCATTGATTCTTCCTCTGACCAAAAAAAGCGTTGGTACTACTTCCCGCAAAATGAATGTAACTCCACGAATCTGAGTATCAAATTAGAAAAAAAAATGTACCTTAATGGAAGAACAGGGAGGGATTCAAGTGTGGCTGAGACAGGTTGCATAAGATTGGAGAAGAGTAAGAGCTTGTTCTGTAATGGCTCTGTTTCTTGCACGTCGCACCCAATCACTCACTATTTCCTCTGCTTTACTTCCTTTAACACCTTCTTCTAGTGTAGCTGCTGCTTCTGCTAGTTTTCCTTCGGCCAAGTAATTATCAACCTTTTTAATTACAGATTCGATGCCTCTATTAGCTTGATCCACTTCTTTGAACTGTTTAAGTTAAAAAAAGCCAAAGAATTGTGGTTAGACTTCAGAGTTTTTGCGTGTGGAATTTTGTTTCATAATTAGCATACCTTTAGCCAACATGCTAGATGTGCTAGAGAATGTGCTAACATTCCTCCGCCACCAGGTGGAATGAGACTGAAGTGTCTAAGAGTTCCTTTCAAGGTGTTAAACTGAAAATAATAAGGAGAAGAGAGTTAGACAAAAGTTGGAACAGTTTTCACATCCATTGAGATCCAAAACACTGATTATGTGGGTCACCTTTTGATTCAGTTGCAGTACTGTGTCTGTTCCCTTGGATCGTGCTTCTTCTGGAAGAGATGATAACACCAAGTCTAGGATTGAATCCTTATTGATTCCTTCAAGGTAAGTCTGAAGCATATTAATTTCTTTTTCTATCGGTAGTCCTTCTGAGAGTGTATCATCCAGCGCAACTGCACCCTACAAAATCATGATTTTTTTTTTTCATATATCAAACTTAATAGGTGGTATAGAAAAGCAGTTTTTCATGACATTAAGATGAACCCATAAAAAAATCATACATTCGATTCTTACCACGGCTAGCTTGTGAACTGAATGACTTTGGCGAGCCTCTTCAGAGCGTGCATAGAATGCCATACACAGCGCCTTTATCTACAGAAATTAGAACACAATGCAGAGACAGAACTAAACATTCAGGAATTCCACTTATTTACAAAGAGATAGGTAACACAAGCTTGTGTAAGTTGGAAAGTTATAATGTGGGTTTGAGTACTTCAAAGTATGCAAAACAACAGACTCCATAAGAATAGATATTCACTTTCAACATCTTTGCTAAATGCCCATCACAGCACTTGTATGCATATCTCACCCTCAACAGAATTCTTGGATTTTGTTCACTGAAGAACCTACTTGGATACTGTATTTCAAGATCAATTTATTTGACTTGATGAAATGTTTTCTGCAGAGTGCAGTAACAACTTTCAATTTTGGTTTAGTACTATTGTATCTGGATTCCTACACCTTCCTAACTATGATTTCGACACAGTCTGTGAAATATTCTATACCATGAGGTTGGAACCATTAGATAGTTGGAAATGAAGTACACCATTTCATCTTTACTTACATTAAGATCTGCCTCTGCCATTTTTTCAATTTGTGCTGTCTTTTCTTTTGCAATTGCCGAAATCATCTCAGCTTTTGCCAATTCTTCAGCTTTACTCAAAGCCAACTGTGCTTCAGTTTCCTGCAGTAAATACAAATTTTCAGTTATGATCTTCTAAATCAAACTACACTTTTATTCTCAGTTCCCTGCACTGTACTGACCTTTTGTTCAATTTCAGTTTTGAGCTTATCTTCCATTCTCTCCTGGATTGCCTTGATAGCAGCTGCTGCTTTTGTTCTTTCTCTTTTTAGCTCCTGAATAAAGCAACATTGGCTTAAATTATAGGTCCCAGGAATCTGAAACCGAGGTTCGATAGATGCTTACAAGAATCCAGTAAAAAATCGCATCAATTTCCCATATGTAGAAGAGAAGTAAAATATAAAGTAAACATCATTGGCATGTGTATCTGATGCATATGAGCTGTGCCATTGGACATGGATTGAGTTAATTAAGTTGTGATAACAAGAAAAAAGCACCTTATCCAATATTGCTGCCTCCTCTATACGCATTAGTTCACGCGCCCTAAGGTCTCTCAACTCATTTTCGTACTTCTCCTGAGTACAATCAAAACAATTGGTAGAAGTACATAAGTTAAAACCTCTTAGATAAAGCAAAGATACTACAGAAAATAAATAACCATATGAGATATTCTGGTCTTTTAAGCAACCTTTAAGGCTCGTAGCTCTTCAGCAAAAACCTGGGCATCTAAATGCGCCTGTCTCTTCTCAGCTGCATGAACGGCAGCAAGAAAATCAAGTACCAACTTTCCATCCTCAGTCATGTAACCATCTTTCAGCCCTTCAATTGAGCTAGGTAGAGCCTAATTCACGAACATTCCGGATTAAGCATATTTTCTGCAAATTATCAATTGATACAAAGCACTGAAGTAAGGAAAAGAGACAAGAAAGTCAAGTTTGAAACCTTGGTTTCTTTAGTTAGTTTCTCCCCAATTGATTGAGATCCAGTGCCTTCAGTATCACTGCCTTCTAGATTGTATTCCGTAAGGAGAGAACCTGGTATTTGTATTTCCCGCTCAATGCCATCCTGTAAGAGAAAGATTGAGATTAACATCAATCCCACTAAGTTATATTGGCCATAGAAAAATCAAGTATTTAAGAGGGGTTTGAATTCAACTAAAGGTGCATAAGAACCTCTTAGAGAATAGTAGCTATCTGATTCAACTAAGTTTAGTTCCCTACATCCCTTCTTACTAAGGAATCGGTGTCTATCCGAATTTGATTCAGGACAGTTAACATAGTGTTCATATGAATATCCCATTTCTACCAATATAATAAGAAGTTGCACACAACAAAGGAATGCTTTTAACTCCAACTATGTAGCATAATCCTTTTCCATAGACGTATCCCCTTCCACCATCCAAGCATTCTGTGCAATGCAGAAAAAAGTCGAGCCAAGAAAAATTCCATGAAATGCATGAAACAAGGAAATGGTGAGACATTCATCTTCTGCACTTTTAATCTGTAAGCTATTATTTTTTTATAACGTGTAAATACTTTTTCAAGTTCAGCTAAGGAATATTTGGTACCACAGGTGTCCTTTCAGTAGGAGGATCCTTTGGTGAAGCTGATTCTGTTTCACTTTCTCTATGACCCGAACTAGGCTGAACACTAACAATAGTACTGTCCCCAGGTTTTGGTACAGCATCCAACCTCACACTTTCTGCCTCGGGCATGTCAGACTTAGTTCTCGAATCATCAGATGCAGAGTTATCATCCGAAGAAGCAGACAAGCTTGTCTCTACTCGATCAATGGCACTTTCTTGAGGTGTCTCCTCTTGGTTAGAAGAAATATATGTAAAACGTCCAGATGTTAGATCAGACTCAGGTTGCACTTCCCTGTCACTCTGCGTTTCCCCAGAAGCATCAAAATGAGTAACTTCAGGTTGCGTTTCAACTTTACTATCCTTTTCAGTAGAATCTTCAACACCGGAAGGTATATTTAAATGATGAACCTCCTCCAATTTTCCAGGAACAGCATCAGAATGAACCCGCTCACTTAATTTCTGCTGTTCTTTCCCCAGATACTGATCCAAATAACCAGTCTGATACGCTACCAGAAAAGCACCAACAACCGCAACACCTCCTATAACCACTTTTGAAGAATTACCCACAGGAGGAGAAGTCACTTTTGAGGCATCTGGTTTCCCTACAGGATTAGCTCCAGGGAGACCATTTTGGCCAGATGTAGATACCTTTCTCGAAGAACTCAAATGAAATCTCTGATGCAAAACATAACATAACATAATCAGATACTCACAAGATGCGAACAAAGAGTTACCACTAAAATGTATACTCACCTGAGCTCCCAAATTCCTCGGGAATCTCTTTGTTGACAAACGCGAAGACAGCTCGAGAACAGACCTAAGCAACGTCATAATCACATTCGGTAAGATTACACAACGAATCAAAGCTATTCAAAGTCACCAATAGCTCTCAATTTCGAGAGATCAACAAAAACAGACCCTAAACCTACGGAAATTTGATTTTGCCACAACAAGATTGAATCGTTAACAATTTTCTAATCCCCAATGAAATAAATTTCTAGGGTTTCAGGAAACATACTTCCGCAGCATTATCGCGATGCTCCTCTCGTGAAGAAAAACGCCGAACGATAGAGCGAAAAATGTTACGACGGACGGAGAAGACTCGGAAAGCTTCCGGTGAGAAAACAAAAAAAAATCCAAAGCGTTTAGCGTTAAAACGACGCCGTATGTAACTACTTGATTATAAAGGGTATTTTGGACAGTTCAAGGTGGTATTTATCATTCAAACCCCTTGCCCTTGGCTTCAGGCTTCAGGTCCTCGATATTTTCCAATTATCACACACTCGACGAACAAGAACCCTAGAATTCGCCTCCTCTTTCAATTTCCCAAATAAAAAAAAATAGTTTCTGGATAGAAAATTCCAAATGTCCGCTTTCTCTATCCTTGTCGTTTAGAATTCTCTAGACAGGCTACTCTCTCTCTGTTCTAATTCTTCTTGATTTCATTTTAAAGGTTCGCGTTCTTTTTTTTATTTTTATTTTATGGATTTGAGTTGAGAAATTGAATTGTTTCGTTTGATAATTTGTAATCTTTCGTAGTGGGATTTGATTATTGCTTTGTGTTTCGGAAATCTATCTAATTGTCATTCTTCTTATGCTAGGAATTTAGGGTTTTACATTTTTCCGGCGTTCGTTCGTACATTCCTAGACGTTTTCTAGCCAATTTACTGTAATTCAGCTCTAAAAATTCTCTCTTTTGCATTGGGTTTGTTAAAGAACTAAGCTTTTTTTTTGTCAATTATAGATTTGTTGCGTTGTTTGCTATTTGTTTTTCTTGGCTATATTGGATTTACAGAACAGTGTTTCATTGTGATGAATTTCTATAATTTCTCGCATTTAATAGTATTTTTTTTCAGGATCAGCTCATAAGCTAGGATGTCTTCATCACCTTACGCAATCCTGGACAACCGACCACTTGATAAGTGGAAGGTTACGGAACTGAAAGAAGAGCTTAAAAGAAGGAGATTGATAACAAGAGGCTTGAAGGAGGAATTGGTTAAGCGTCTAGATGAAGCCATTCGTGTTGAGCAAGAAGAGTCCGAAAGACTCAATCATGCTGCTGTTGCTGCTGCTGAACAAGCCAATCAAGTTACTCAGATGACTTCTGTGACTGGAGGCAACATTACACCAGATCGAAAGCAAACCACTCCTGTTACTCCATTTGAAGCAGCGTTGAGCACTGAGACAACTCCAGTTGCATCTGACAAAACCCCACAACCAACTGAGACTATGACAACAACTGAAGCATCAGCTGCGTCCGAGACAGCACCACCCCCGGTGTTTTCAAAACCAGAGGTTAATGTGATGGCATTCGCTAGTGACCAAGATGGAAAAGTTGATGATGTTAGAGACATAGCTGGTCTTGGTAGTTCAGTGGTTGATGTGAAGCCACAGGAACCTCAGAAAGTAGATGTGAAATATGATGGGGATTCTAAGGCCCAACCAACAGAGGCAGTGGTTGAAAAATCTGCTATGTACGACCGGGTATCTGCGGTCATCCCCGTTACAGGGTTTGAGGTAAAATCTGATTGTATAACTACTGATTCTGTGTCAAATAATGAAAAAATAGAACTAAAGGATAACGAAATTGCTGATAATGTCAAATTAGAAAAAAATGTTAATAAGTACCAAGAGCCATCAACAGTCATTGGCGAATCACATCCAATGGATGTCGAGGAGCCAGTTGAGCAGAAGATATCTGTTGGAGGTGGAGATGACAGCACTGCTGCAAATGCAGATATGACCAAAGAAAATAGTATTATCGATGCAGGCTACTCAGAAAAGTTGAATTTAGATAGAAGTTCTGGTGATGTGTCTATGGAGGATGAGCCAGATACAAAGCAAACCAAGTCAATTACATCTGATGAAGTGGTGAATAAGAGTGAGAAAATTGATATGGTTACTGATAAGGACAAAAGCCGTGCTGATATGGATACTAGGAAAGGAGAATCCCCTGAAAATAAAAGTCATCCACTGGTGGCTTCTGACAAAAGAAAGCTTCCTGTTAATAGTAAGGCTTCTCATTTTCGTTTCTTTTATTAATCAGTTAGTTTGCTGTGTTTAATCTGGTAAGGTTGGCATTTGAAGCATATATATATTGCTAGTGTCGAATACTTGTTTCATCTTTGTGTGTATGGCTACTTCTTGTATCTGTTGGCTTTTGAAGCATCTCTGTTGGACATCAAGCTATATATGATGAAATGTTTTAATTTCTACCTCATTGTAGATCAAGAAGCTGTTGGAAACAATGAGCCTGCAAAGAGGCAACGCAGATGGAACTCTGAGAGTATCAAAGTTCCTGAAGCACAGGCCACTATTAGCGCCATACCCACTACAACACCAAGGTCGACTGGTCTGAAGCGTGACTTCTCTAGATCTAACTCTTCGGTTAATGAGGATGGACCCAAGGAACGTGTGGGTATGTAAATCAGCACCCCTCTATGTATGTTTCCATCTCTTATTCGTTGTTTGATATTTGTTATATTTATTGGCAGTGCCTCCATCTCCAAAGGGCCCAACAAATTCCCTCAGGATTGATCGTTTCTTAAGGCCGTTCACACTGAAAGCTGTTCAGGAGCTTCTGGGTAAAACTGGAAATGTCATTAGTTTCTGGATGGACCACATTAAGACCCATTGCTATGTATCAGTAAGATTGCTTCTTCATTCCGCTTTTTCTTCCAATTTCAATGATCTGAATATCCAAAGAATTTTCTAGTAACGTAAGTGAGTTGTGATGTCAATGCAGTATTCTTCGGTTGAAGAAGCTGCGGCAACCAGAGAAGCAGTGTATAACCTACAATGGCCACCTAACGGAGGCCGCTTTCTTATAGCTGAATTTGTTGGACCAGAAGAAGTGAAAGAAAAACTGGAAGCTCCTCTGGCTCCTCCTCCTCAGTCTCAGCGTCAGCCACAGGCTCAGGCTTGTCTGCAGCCACCTCCAATTACTGCTCTTGTACCACCACCGCCTCTGACCAAACCACCTCCAGTCATAGAGCGTCTCCCTCTTCCTCCTCCGCCTCCTCTAGTCCCTGAGGAACAAGAACATCCCATAGTCACTCTCGATGATCTTTTCAAGAAGACAAAAGCAATCCCCAGGATCTATTACTTGCCCTTGTCAGAGGAACAAGTTGCAGCTAAACTTGCAGCTAATGACAAGTGATGCTGTTGGTTTGGGGAGATTTCAGGTCAACTATTTTCGTAGCAGGCACTTAGGGATTTAGCTCAGTGCGGACAATTTGTTGAGTTTGGTTTGGGATTTCTAATGTAGAATGCAGGAGAAGATTCTTCTTATGTTTAATAGACTTTGGTTTGAACTTTGAATCTTTGATGTTCGAACAGAGTTGCTTGAAACTTTGTATGTTGGACCTCTCTCCTCTCCATTTTTTTTTTCCTTATGGAGCTATGAACAAATTTTTTGGTTCACAAATAAAGTACTAATAAACCAATATTATCAAATTAGAAACCTTCAAAGTAGAAATCTGTTATCATTAGTATTACATACTTGGTCATAACTGATACTCGTTATATACTTTTAATAATGTACCAAACTCTGTATTACTAACATCATTATAAATCTGGTTCAAACTTAGTATAATGTTCGTGTTCTAGTAGAATAACCTTTAACATTTGATAAGAAGAGAACACCAAGTAACACACACATTGTACACTTTGAAAAAATTATAAACACGATCACGATATCCACGATCTCTATACTATTAAAATAAAAGTATAATCATTGTATCCAATAGCTCTATATTTATTCCTACGTACAAGCAATCATATACCTAATAAATATAAAAATATTAATGCCATGGTGTGAGTTTGAGCAATTTTACAATGGGGGGAAGTAGTTTGTTTGGAGATGCCAATGGAAGAAGACATTACTGAAGAGATTTCAGCAACAAAGAACGAATTGAAGAGAGGCCGTCTGTGTATTGAAGAAGATAATATAGAAGAAGAGCTTCATTTCAACAAGAAACAAGCGAAGGAAGCTTCAAATGATAACATTAGATCGGAAATATCAAACCCAGTCGCGTCTTCGGTGGTAGAATCTCAGTTTTCTAAGCCAATCAGATCTCTGTGCTATTAAAGGTTAGAACTCTAAACTTATAGAATCAAGAAATGTTATTTTGTTAATTGAGTTTCCAAAATTTAAACTTTCGTGCTTTGTGTACAAAATCCAGTTGAGTTTGAGTACAGAAGAACTTATTTGGCATTGTCGTCTTAGCACCGTAAGTATAGCCTCCATTGAATTAACTCCTTTTATGATTTGATCTTCTCGAGAATCATTTGTTTCATCTTCTTAATTGTGAATTTTTTCACAATGGTTGAGGAAGACAAAGAGGAAACCTATGTTTGCTGCATTAGAGAAGATGATAGAAGGTTTTGCCTGATAAACCATAAACTTATTAAACGATTCTTTTATTGTGTGTTTGGTTTACTTAATGTCTCATTCAGAGTTGATGCTGCTTGGCTTCATATCACTTCTTCTAACAGCTACATTAAGTACAATAGCCGGTGATTAACTAAACTCAAACTCAGGTATTCTTCTTGCAAATGTAGTTGTTTATTGGGTTGTTTCATTTTTGTTTTCAGATACTTGGTAAAAACGAAAAAAGCTAATGGCTCATCTTCATCAAAAATATGATGGCAGGTTTGTCATCTATGATCTTCTATGATCTTATGTAACAATACAATTACTAATTACTAATACTTATTAGCTATTACCTTCCTTTTATCCTTACAATTGATGTGGAGGCCTCTGATGATGAGAAGATTGGTAAAATATTGATGATAAAGAAAAAATATTATTAACTGGTGGCTTGGTGATCAAGAAAGATGATGTTTAGGATGACAAGAAAATTAATGATATTAAAATTAAGAGTGTGATGGTGAAGATCGAACCAAAACAAATTTGATCCGTTTTTTTAATTATGTTATTGTTTTTTTATTTTCAATTTTATTTGCTAGTTCTTTTCTGATATTGAAATAAAATTGTTCGCTTTGTTTTTAAATAAGACTTTTCTAACCATGAATCTCTGTCTTTCTATAAAAGATTTACGTTTCTTCCATCAATCTTTGTAACTAATATTGTCTCAGCTGATCCGAGCAACAAAAGTTTTTCAGAAAATAATAAACAATAAAAAAAGTAAAGAAACAAAAATATAGCAATTTAAAATGAAACGAATAACATTACAGAAACAAAAAAACTACAAATTTATATTATATATATTAAAGTTAAGAGAGGAATTTTTGAATCACCTCTTGAAGGAGTTCATTACTTTGAATTTCACTTTTGGGATTTGATCTCTACTTGTTCATAAGATAGCCGACAAGGATATACTTTATTAGAAATCCTTCCTGTGGCAAAAGAGGTTTCGACAGCGAGACTATGAGCCTCGTCCTGGCCAGAGGTTCTCTCCTTTTCTATCTTTTTCCTCTTCTCCTTCTGCTTCTTCTGCATGACTTGTAGGTGTGCGTAACGTGCTCCAATGGACGACATTTATTTTTAGTGTTAGTTAATTAACGAAATAAATGTTTGTAAGATAGAGTTTCCAAGTGAAGATTGAGTTTGTTGAAGAATGCCTGTTTATAGGGTTTCTAAAATTTCGTTGCTCTTATTATATATTATATCATTTTTTTCTCTTTTGATTTTAATATATGAGAAATGGGTCTATAGTTTTCCTGATACTGCATCTAACCATTTTGATCAGATACAAAAATTAAAATGGAAACTATTATTTTTAAATTGGTGGGCTATAATCGATTAGTTAAGAAAGATTATCATGAAAAATGAAATATAACATAAAAATACAATCTGGAAACTAGTTATTTCATTTATAAAACCCAAAACTGTCAAGTTACAAATTTATTATATTCAACATAAGAATGGAATCTATATGATCTCAAGGTAGATAGCCTATATCCTGCAGGAAGAGTTTTTTCAAAGCTTCTCTTAGCTATACGAATTAAGATGATAACGTATTTTATTCGTGAGTGAGACTATGCATCAACATTTTTAAAATTATAATAGCTTGACGTCTAAACCATCGTGATTAAACTATGGGGAGTGGGTTCTTCCACAAATCAGCATGTATATACTTATTAGTAATCATCTATTATAAGTAATTAATTAGAAGGGAGGTTTATCTAATTTGTGGCTTCCGCTTAAAGGGCGGCTCTTTAACCAGCAGCATAAAGTATGGTCCATATTTTATTCACATCTTCGCCATATAAATTATGATTTATATATGGTCAGATCCGATTTTGGGGTAAAATCCATAAAACAAAAGTTTTAAACGTCAAAAAATATTAACAAATTTATGGATATCATTTCACGTAATTTGGTTGCGGTGTAATGGCTTCAGCAACATTTATTATTTTTCTAGAATACGAGTTTAAAACCTAAATATGTAATATTGTTGTGTTTTTAAAACATGTACGGTAACGGATAAAAACTTTTTTTTGTTTTAGACTCATAAATAAACTAAACATGTGCCCTGTGTATTGTTCGGCCATCTGTTTGTTCCCAAACTTATTTTATGTTTCACAATTGATACATTAAAATTTATAACAGCTTAACTCAATCTAATTTAGTAGTTTTAGATTTCAGAATTGGTATATTGTTAAGATTATGAGCTTTCATCTTAAAACTAATAAATAAATATCTAGTCAATATTTCTGAATGTTTTTTTCTTATAAAGAATATTTCTGAATGTTCATCTAAACTCAACTGATAACTAATGAGTAAATGGACACACGTATGTTTTAGTTATTATCGACGTAAAATTTCTATTGATATAAATTTAGTAATAGCTAACTACATGTATTTCCAATAATTACTGATCTCCAATTTTCTAAGTACTGATCTCCAATTTTCTAAGTACTGATCTCCAACTTAGAAAAAGACTACCAACTATTTTTTTAACTTGTTATGTAATAAGAAACGTATGAACTTTAAGGGCGGCTCTTAGATTAGATGGATGGCAGTAGTGCAGCCCATATGTTATCTTTATGAAAAATTAATATAATTAGCACCAAACTCTTGTAAAGGAAAATTAAAGTTGAGATGCTTTAAGGAGGGACAGCACCTATATCACCAACAAATTTTTTGAGTTTTCACTATTTTTTCTACATCTAGTATTGTTGTTCACTGTAATTGACCGAGTCAAATTCCATTTAAACTAAGACTAATCAATTAAATACTAGTGAGACATGCAGTTGAGTGACCGACTTTAGTTATTGGTTCATATGGGTTTTCCAATTTATGTATGTTTGGTTATGGACAATACTTGCCACTCCACTCTCGATAGTCGATATCTACATCATTAAATAATTCACTCATTAATATGTATGGATTATTGTTGACTTGTTGTTATTGTTTGTTACAGTATGTTACTTATCATAATTATTTTACATATGCGTTAGTTCCTACTCCATAGCCATATTTTTTTGTTGCGTGTGTATTTCAATTGAGGATTTATATTTAATTTGGTGTGTACTAAGGCTTATAACAAATTTATAACTCCTAACCTATTTTATTGAAAATAATCCAGACTTATAAAAGTGATTTGTTCACTCAGTAATTTATTTCCTTAACAAGAGAATTGCAGACAATGATATTTTAAAATGTATATTGAGCCTTTATCAATAAATACTTAACTGTATGAATCAAAATCGCATTATAGTTAAATTTCAGATCAATTTTTATTTTGCGTTTAGATTTTGAATTAAAAAAATAGAGCTTATTATAATTTGGATTTAAATTTTGTTGGTGTTCTAGTATTATTGGTACAGTTAAATATAGCAATTAGCTTGGAGCCAATAACAAAAGATTAGGGGACAATCTGTCTCATACTTCTCCTTAAAGGCCAATTTACATAAAAACCAATCACACTTTTGTTTCTCTTTTCTTGTCATCTTACTGTCATAAGTATTGTGGATTTGCTTAATCGAATCATTAAGACCAAAATCAAAATCAAGCGAAGTTCAACCAAGACAAATGATTTAGATGTTGGTATTAGTGTTCTTATTACTGACCGAGTTTAAACCCGGTAAATACGTGTTTACTAGATTTTGACACAAAAGAAAAATACTAATATTTATCAGTATAGTATTCAGAACCGGATTGTTTTTAAATCAGTGAAATGGTTTCATATATATCCTCTTTGATTATAGTTGATGATTCATTCAAAACAAGTGGAAAGACAAAAAAAGAATCAAAAGTGTGTCTGAGCCCGGGTTCGAACCGGGGACCTCTAGTGTGTGAGACTAGCGTGATAACCGACTACACCACCCAGACTACCATGCTTATTGTCAGTATGGCATTATTTTATATACATAACTAACATAACTGACGGAATTTGGAAACGTGACATTGATACAAAACAAAAAGTTGAAAATGAAGTTCTAGACGTTTGAATTAAATCTTAAAATATATATTCGGAAAGTATTTCAAATTAATAATATATGAAATGTGATATAACGGAAACCTGATTAAACAGTATCTAACAGAATTGATTTCAAATAAAAATATTATTTTCGCCACTCATACCCGCTAGTAATTGTGTAATTTATTAAAGAGTTTTCCGGCCGGACCAGATACGAACACACATGCTTTTACGGATTGTTTAAACCGGAAAATACGGATATGAACATGAATCCGCTTTTTAATGATTAGTCAGATTGTATTGTGTGTTGTTGCGAGAATATCAACGAACAAGTGTATCACACCCAAATTTTTTCTAACAACAAAATTGAAAGAGTTTGGATCTCTCTGTTGTCTTACTACTGTCTCCCAAATTCTCGCACAGATTTTAGGAATGTTACACTTGTTCCTTTCCTTCTTTTTTTTTCGGTTTGATTTCCTCAACACGTTACATAAGGTGAGAAACCAAGTTTTTTGGAGGCCTCAGACAAAAGCTCCAATTCTTATTTACAAGAACAAAAAAATTAATGACAATAATAATAATAATTTACAAAAACAACCTTTGTTCGTCTTAATGAAACTTAACATAGAACAAAATTGTTACCAGTCGAGTTTAATGTTCCTTTCAATGTAAAGTTTGTCAATATACTCTACGATTGGTCGTGACGCTTCCATGTATCTCCTCATATTCTTCTCAACCGATTGATCTGTTTCATTGAGCCGTAACAGAAGTTGATCCCTCGTCGGAAGTGTATACATTCCGGCGTACACTGCGGTTCTAACCGCCCATGAATGGAAAGGTGCACATACTTCCGTGTAAGCCGTTGTCGCAGCATCTTTCAAAGAATAGTCATCTGCGATCAAGAATTGTTCAAAGATGGCTCGAATCAGATCTAAGCCTTGTCTAACGCGTCTTAAGTTACGCGAATGGCTTCCCGGTGTTTTGACCGTTTCTTTCTCCACGTCAAGATCAAGAATGTTCTGTAACGTATCGAACGTTTTTGACGCCTCCACCAAATCCCTAACCTTAGAGATGTATTCCATTTCCGCAAATTTGAAGGCGAATCCAAGACAATCGAAGAGAACAGAGACGTGAGTACACGCGCTACAGAAAGCATCAAGCCTCAATCCATCTTCTTTTTCGATCTCAGATTGTAGCGGTTTCAGCAAATCTGCAAGATCTTCGAATGCCTCTGTGATTACAGACAAAGGCGTGTTGACTCTGGCTGGCTTGGTGCACACGGCGTCTTCGAACATGTCTTCTTCCTCTTCTTCTTCCATTGCTTTCACCCTCTCCTCCTCTTTTTTATATAGCTTTGCCACGATTGCTGAATCGTTGAAACCTCTCTTCTTGATTGTGATGGGGTCAGAGAAGAAACTTATTTTCGAAGAAATGGGAAGAGACGTGTTTTGATTCTGGAAGAGGGGAAATGAAGACTTGCGACTTTTTGTTTTTGGAACATGTCTGACTTTTCGGCAACATTTACGGGTCCACCAATAATTTTTTTTTAACGTCTATTTGATTAGTTTCTTCGAAGTAGAGTTTACAAAGTGCAACACGTGACGAGTTCGAGCAAGGCATTGGGAGGGCAATGTTTACGGAGGGAGTATTAATTTATAGTATATAGAGGTTTTACGGGTCCGCCAATAATTTATAATGGAAAATTTAACTCTATAAGGAGTAATGGTTAAAAATGCTTGTAGCTCTTTTGGTGAGAGAATTAGTATATTATTAGTGATCTAAGTAAAATTTTATAAAATATTTAGGTGGGATATTTTTCGGGGTTTTTTCTTATTTATATTCTCTCAGGAATTATGCAACTGATTTATATTTAAATATGTTGAATCTGATGGTAGCATCGAACCAAAATGCAATGGGTTTCGTAATTTATACACCTATCTAGCATATAGATTGGTTTTTCTATACAACAATTTCATTACTAGGGGAAAAATAACATATTGACAGTGATGTAAAAGACTAAATATATAATTTGATGCATTAAATTAAGTCATAAAGTAGGACTTAACTGGTTATAAAAGAAAGATTTGACTAGTTACAAAAAAAAGTTGAGTATTGCAGTTAATAACACTTTTAAAGAGTTTTGTGTGCATAAAAAAAATCCATTCTTATTAAAATTATTTTTAAAATTGAATTAAAAAATTTAGGTGGAATTTTAGGAGATTTCTTAGCTAAAAATACAAATATCAAAATATCATAGTTTTAAATAAAACTTTAATAACAAATTTCTTAATTAACCAAAATTTAATTAAATTCGTTTACAATTTCAACTAAACTCAAATCATTCCAAATCTCACAATAAACCCGTAAGATTCTATGCTAATTATATCGGCACTGACACTGACTGACGACTATCCTCTCCGAAAACCCAATTAAAAATATAAAAACAGTGTTTAATTAACCAAATTCTATTCCAATTTTTCTTAAACCGGAAACCTAAATTGGACAATATTTGGGCCCAAGATCTTGTTGGATCAGGCCGAGTTTCTAGGCTGTTCGATTCTAATGTGTGTTCTCGTGTCGTTATCAGGCGACAAAACGAAAACCCTCAGGATACCTCTGGTGCTTTCTCGTCCGTCATCATTTGCTACCTCAGATTCCGGTGTTCTTCCTTTTAGTCGCGTTTAAACTCTTTGTCTCCGTGAGCTCTCTCTGCTTTGACTGGAAGCATGTCGACTATTATGCAGAAAATCAAAGAAATCGAAGATGAGGTACTCTTTCAATCCTCTGATTCTTCACCTGTGCTCTTCAGTTTTGGATGCATAGAAGAACTATAGATTCAAAATATTAAAAAAATGATTAATAACAAGTACGAGGTTTGTGTATGTCGCAGATGGCTAGGACACAGAAGAATAAAGCTACTGCGCATCATCTGGGTTTGTTGAAGGTAATATTTTCCTCCTTAAAGTTGTCGAATTATTCCAGCTATGTGTTCATTTAGTTGTTGCTTAATTTCTTGGAATCGGTTTTTGTAGCTTTGAGAGTGAGGTTGAATGGTTGAGGTGTTTATTCTTATCAAATGCAAATTTGGCAGATTGAGTTATATTTTTTTCGCTAGAATTTTGAATGAAATCTCAACCACTAAGCAAGCATATTAACAAGTATTGTAACCAGAAGGATGGATTTTGATCTATTGTGAAGTTCCTTGGATCGAACTATTTGTTAATACCAAATAACACAGTGCAAATGATTGCATGGACCTTAAGAGTATTAAACGAGAGCTAAACGTTTCAGTGAGTATGTTTACTAGGCAGTCAGAAAAAGTCATTCCATACTCAGATATTGGAATTTGCTTCTTTTTTCCGCACCATTAGCTTCTCATCAAATTTCATTGGTCCATTTTGCAGGCCAAGCTTGCTAAGTTAAGGAGGGACCTTCTTGCACCACCTACCAAAGGTGGTGGTGGTGCTGGAGAAGGTTTTGATGTGACTAAAAGTGGAGATTCTAGAGTTGGACTTGTTGGCTTTCCTTCGGTTGGAAAATCCACGCTCTTGAACAAGCTTACTGGAACATTTTCCGAGGTTTGTAGTTATTGTTAAAAGTTTTGAACTAAGGCTGAAGGCAAGGTTGATTGGCACTAGTCTTGTCTTGGAATTTAGAACTATATTTTGGCTGATACGCTATTTCTGAAGGTACATGCACTATGTTTTTCAGGTTGCTTCATATGAGTTCACGACATTGACATGCATTCCTGGTGTTATTACATACCGTGGAGCTAAAATCCAGGTATGGTATCTACATCTATGCCTGCTGTTAATATGTTGTCTGTGGAGGAAAATGATATTCTTGCATCTTCCAATTGTTTCCTATGTCTTGGAAGTTTGTGAAACACAGTGAAATCATTGGCTTTATATATATGCCATGTCCTAGCTTTTAATTCTCTTTTGTCAAGTCTCACTTTTATGTTTAACATTTACTTTGCTTGATCTTTTAATGACTTCTTCTGGTGCTTAGTTTAAGCTCAGAGCGACTTGTAATTATTCATTGGATGTTGATGATAAAACTCGTTTCTTTGTTCCATTTTATGGGCTTGCAGTTGTTAGATCTTCCTGGTATTATTGAGGGTGCAAAAGATGGAAAAGGTAGAGGACGACAGGTTAGGTGTGCATAAATCTCTGAATTTTCATGATGTCTCATTGTATCTTATATTTTGGTCCTCTTTGATCGTATGTGCAAATTTATTGTTTCCAGGTTATAAGTACCGCTAGGACGTGCAACTGCATCTTAATAGTTCTTGATGCCATAAAACCAATAACTCACAAGCGTCTCATTGAAAAAGAGCTCGAGGGATTTGGAATAAGGTAGACTACTTATATAATAACCTTTATACACCATATATTTTATCATTTTTGGTAGATAGTCTGACTCTATCGTGGACTGATGCTATGTAGGTTGAACAAGGAGCCACCAAATCTAACATTTAGGAAAAAGGACAAAGGCGGTATCAACCTAACTTCTACAGTCACCGTCACACACCTTGACCTCGACACTGTCAAGGCGATTTGCAGTGAGTACAGGATTCACAACGCTGATATCACCCTGCGCTACGATGCAACTGCTGATGACCTCATTGATGTCATTGAGGGCAGTCGGATATATATGCCCTGTATCTACGCTGTCAACAAGATCGATCAAATCACACTCGAGGAACTTGAAATTTTGGACAAACTTCCTCATTACTGCCCTATCAGGTAAATATTTTTTAAATTTCTCGGCAAGATTCTCGATAAATTTATATATTTTCCATTGAGATATAATAATCCTGCAGTGCGCATCTGGAGTGGAATCTTGACGGTCTTCTGGATAAGATATGGGAATACTTGGATCTAACTCGAATCTATACCAAACCAAAGGCAATGAATCCGGATTATGATGATCCCGTTATCTTATCTTCCAAGAAGAGAACAGTAGAGGACTTCTGCATCCGGATTCACAAAGACATGCTTAAACAATTCAAGTAGTAAGTAATTAAAAATTTACCAATGTTCTGTTTCTCTGTTTTTCTCAAGAGCATCGCTCATGAGTACTTAACTTATGACCTCCTGATGCAGCGCTCTGGTTTGGGGTTCAAGTGCCAAACACAAGCCACAGAGAGTTGGAAAGGTCAGTCTACTTGCAAATTTATTAAAAGTTGCCAAGATTTCCATATATACTACCACTAGGACTCTAGGGATGATGGGCCAATAGCTTGTGGACCGATTTGATCCAGCCTTCTTTTGGTCGGGCTGGCCATTTTTGGTTTTAAGATCATCAGGTCCGATCCATATAAGACCAACCTAAAGTCAGGCTGGGCCAAACCGGCAAATCAGTCATTTTTGGCTTTGTTTTGACGGCTAAACACTGGCTGGTCTGGTGAACCATGGATTAGAGGCCTGAACCCTAAACAAATCAGAAACAAATCTTATTTTGGGGGGGGGGGGTAAATGTGAAGTTATTCTTTACTAATCCCCAATATCCCTGACTAACAATCGTCGTCTTCACATCATAATTTAAAAGAAACTGTCTTTTTTATGTATGGAAACACCTCAGGAACACGAGCTCGAGGACGAGGATGTTGTTCAGATCGTTAAAAAGATATAATGTTTCCAGTAGTTGGAGAAGTCAAAAGACCAACCAAAGTGGAGAAGGTTAGGAATCTTCTTTTGGTTCCTCAGCTTATCGTTTGTACTATATTAGATCCAGAGATAATCTGTATCTGCACCCTTTTTGTCTTATTGGATACTTTTTATATTTTTCCAATAAATAGCATGTGATTGCTGTTTTGTCGGAACACCTCAAAGATTATTTCGGATTTGGTATTGCATAGATGCTAGATACTCTCCTTGTTTTTATGGATGCAATTTGGCTGACTAGTTTGAAACTAAAAGCTGAAATTTGTGTATGAAATTCATGTATTAACAGAAACACTGTTAAAACGGCCTTCATTGCTCTGACCAGGTCTTATTAATTATCATCTGTGACAGTTGTTTTGTCATTAAATGTTAATTTAGATTTGATGCAATTATGAACACCCTTAAGAAATCCACCACAAATTCATCTCATCCATTTGTGTGGTTAGTAATTAGTAGTAAGTTGCGATACCAACATAGTTATGATTGTAAACCGGTTGGGGCGGTCAGATCTAACCTCTAAATCATTGGATTTAACAACTACGACAGCTTTTAATTTAGATTTGATGCAATTAGAAACACCCTTTAGAAATCCACCACAAATTCGTCTCATTCATTTCTGGGTTAGTAGTTAATACTTAGTAGCGACACCAACTTAGTTATGATGGTACACCGGTTGGGGACCGGTCAGATCTAACCTCCAAATCATTTGCTAACTATGACAGCTGTTATTACTTGGAGAGTGTAACTGATATATTGCTTAGCTTGTTACTGTTGAAAAAGAAACTTGAAAGAGCAAAAATGACTCATTTTAAGATATGAAAAGTAGTTGAATGATACATTGGTAAACGGTAATTTTTGTTTTTATTAACGTTTTGTAGAATAATGCTATTTTATATGCTCTATAGTGTGTATAAAATCAAGTTCCTTCAACACTCAAAGGAACCATCGTTGTGTCTGTAAAATCAAGTTCCTAACCTTTTCTAATGGCTTCACTAAGCTTACTTGAAACTTCCATAGCCATTCTTTGCATTCTCATCTTCAGTCGCTTGCTCTTCAAGAATCCTCATGATCGGTTCCTTAGACACTGGCCGGTTATCGGGATGCTTCCAGGTTTCCTGGTGGTACTCCACCGCATCTACGACTTCAGCGTGGAGGTTCTTGAAAGCACCGACTTAACCTTTCCATTTAAGGGACCATGGTTCGCTGGAATGGATATACTGGTCACAGTTGATCCAGCTAATATTCACTACATTTTGAGCTCAAACTTCTCCAATTATACCAAAGGTGCTGACTTTAAAGAAGTCTTTGATGTTTTTGGAGAAATGATCTTTAATTCTGACTCGGAGCTATGGAAAAATCAAAGAAAAGCTGCTCAGCTCATGCTTAACCATCAAGGGTTTCAAAAGCTATCAATGAATGCAACAAGGAGTAAACTCGAAGACGGTCTTCTTCCTCTTTTCAATCAATCTTGCGAGGAAGAGAAGGTCGTGAATTTGCAGGATGTGTTTCAAAGATTCACTTTTGATACAACTTTTGTTCTTGTAACCGGGTTTGATCCTAAATCTCTCTCTATTGAAATGCCGGAAGATGAGTATGCTAAAGCTCTTGACGATCTTGGAGAAGGGATTATGTATAGGCATATTCAACCAAAGTTCTTGTGGAAGCTGCAAAACCGGATTGGGTTTGGAAAAGAGAAGAAGATGATCAAAGCTGATGCCACTTTTGATCGCGTTTCTGCGAAATACATATCAGCTAAGAGAGCAGAGATAAGGTCAAAAGGGATTGATCATCATCAATCAGATGGTGAAAGTGAGGATCTTTTGACATCTCACATAAAGCTTGATACAACCAAGTACGAGCTCTTGAACCCGAGCGATGATAAGTTCCTCAGAGACACCATCTTAGCTTTCAATCTAGCTGGAAGAGACACAATGGCTTCCGCTCTCTCTTGGTTCTTCTGGCTTCTCTCTGAAAACCCTCAAGTTGTAACCAAAATTCGTGAAGAGATCATCAACAAAAATATTCCTAAAACCGGAAGAAATAGCCAGGAGAACTTAGACAAGTTGGTCTATTTACATGCCGCGTTGTATGAATCAATGAGGCTCTATCCTCCGGTTCCCTTCCAACGCAAGTCACCTATAAACCAAGATTTGCTTCCAAGTGGGCATAAGGTGGATGCAAACTCAACGATCATGATCTTTCTTTACGCGTTGGGAAGGATGAGAGCGGTTTGGGGAGAAGATGCATCAGAGTTCAAGCCAGAGAGATGGGTTTCTGAGACCGGAGGGTTGAGACATGCGCCTTCCTTCAAGTTCTTATCGTTTAACGCAGGTCCGAGAACTTGTCCTGGTAAGCAATTAGCTATGACTCTAATGAAGACTATAGTTGTGGAGATATTACAAAACTATGATATTAAGGTTATCAAAGGACAGAAGATTGAGCCAGATCCTGGTCTTATATTGTACATGAAGCATGGGCTCAAGGTCACAATTACCAAGAGATATTCAGTTTGAAATGTATGAGTATAATGCCTGGACTTAGAATCACATTTACTAAGAGATATCCATCTTCAAATTATTGATGTTTGAATAAATATCTTAAGTTTATTTTACCAATCTATTGCGATATTGTGGTATAAAGCATATAATAAAACTTTAATATCTTATGAAATGAAGAAAGGAATTGTAATGTATTATGTGTTGATATGAAGTGTTTTTTTTTTCTCTTTCTTTTCAATTCTGTGGTGTGGCTAGGTAACCATGCTAAGCCATCAACTGATTCAAAGATATTAAAAAGCTAACTTGGTATATGATTTAAATAAAATACTCCTATAATTTAAGCCCAGAGGCCCTATGGAGAATCTCTTTTTTTTTTTTTTTTTTTTCATTTTTTCGCGTTCTTCGTAGGAGACGGGGACCATTAAAATTCAACAGGGATCTTTAACGCTATAAAATTCAGGTTTTAAGTTACAAACCTGTTTTTCAAACATATCTTTAGTGTAAAACGCAATAGAGTTTTGAATCGTCTGGTTGATGTGTGCATGTATATATAATCAAGTTCCTTCTTCTTCTCCTTTTGTACCCCAAAAACCAGCTCTCTCTAATGGCTTCGATAGGGTTATTTGAAACACTCATAGCTTTCTTCTGCTTTCTCATCTTCTATTGCTTCCTCACCAAGAAACCCTTCAGTAACTTACTGACTGAAAGCTACCCGTGGAACTGGCCGGTTCTTGGTATGATTCCCGGTGGGCTCATGAATCTCCATCGCATCTATGACTACAGAGTTGAGGTTCTCGAGAACTCCAACTTGACATTTGAATTCAAGGGCCTGTGGTTCGCTGGAATGGATATATTAGGCACGGTTGATCCAGCTAATATTAATCATATTCCATCAAAGGTCCTGAGTTCCACGACATTTTTGAAGCTTTTGGAGATGGGATCATCACTTCGGACTCAAGAGCTATGAATGAACTGGAGGAAGCCATCTCAGGCTATATTCAACCATCAAAGCTAACAAGTACCACTAGAAGTAAACTCAAAGACGGGCTGTGCCTCTTTTCAATCATTTGCAGAGGAAGATATGGTTGTGGACTTGCAAAATGTGTTCCAGAGATTCATGTTCGAGAAAAACTTCATTTTATTAACCGGGTCAGATCCTAGAAGTCTCTCCATTGAATTACCAGAAGTTGAGTTCGCTGAAGGTCTTGATGATGTTGCAGAGGCGATTATGTATAGACATCATACCGAAATTCTTGTGGAAGCGGCAAAAATGGATCGGAATCGGAACAGAGAAGAAGATTATGAAAGCTAATGCCACTATTGATCGTGTTTGTACAAAATATATATCAGCCAAGAGAGAAGAAATAAGATCACAAGGGACTAGTCACAATTCCAATGGAGAAAGTGAGGATCTTTTGACTTCTTTCATAAAGCTAGATACAAGCAAGTACGAGCTCTTGAATCCTGGAGGTGATAATAAGTTCGTCAAAGAATTCATAATGGGTTTCATGGTAGCTGGGAGAGATTCCGCAGCTTCTATACTCACTTGGTTCTTCTGGATTATGTCTGAAAACCCTAACGTCTTAGCCAGGATTCTTCAAGAGATCACACAAACCTATTCAAGAACTGGGAGTGATCAAGACACGTCACTGTACTTGAACAAGCTGGTTTACTTACATGCTGCATTGAATGAAGCAATGAGGCTCTACCCTACCAGTTCCATTCGAACGCAAGTCTCCACTCAAATCAGATGTTCTTCCAAGTGGACATAAAGTCAAATCAAATGTCAATATTATGGTCTGTATATATCCGATGGGGAGAATGTCACCCTGAACTAAGAAAGGATAATTCCATAAGAAACTACAAGTTAATAAATTTTGATGAATGCAAATCTCTAAACATGAATGGAAAGACTTACAGTTTCAAGCAGCGTTAGTATTTACGGTTACAATCTCTAAACATTAAACAAATTTCAACAACTAGACTAAAAAGGATTAAGCTTTAAACCAATTTCATCATCCCAATCAAACTTCTGCAAACCCAATGGAGCTAAAGATAAGACATGATTATAATTTCCCAATCCTCACATCAAAAGTTTGAAATTTTTTTTTACACAAAGCTAAATATATAAAAACTTACGGATGAGTGGTTGGCGCGTTAATGATTAGTGATTGTGACGGCGGATTTGGCGTCGTCGCCACTGGTGACCAACTCCCACTGCTGGGGGAGGCCACGTCGTTGTTGTTGCCGGTGAAGGAACGGAAGCAGTGACTATGGTCTTCACAGCCGGTAGAAGCCGATTTAGACAGTGAATGTTCTCATCTAAGCCAAACCCAAGATTTAAGACTCACATAGACAAAAATTAGTAAATAATCAAATATTTGATCGGAAAAAGAAGTAGAGAATTTAATTTGAATTATGTTGGAAGAGAAAGAGAGATAGACAAGTGTTTGATATTTTTACTTACAAGATGGAAAAGTTACTGTTTCCTTTATCTTTCCATTTTATAACGGTAGGAAAAGTTACCGTTTCCTCCTTTTTTCTTCCCCTCGTAAAAGAAGTGACTTGATGTTTTACATTTAAAAACAAAATTCCAAATCTTTACATTATGTTGGGCCTAGTGGCTTCCTTTAGGCCCATTTAGAATAATAGGACATAACTGTAAATAGAAAAGCTTGTAATCTCCTTCCTGAGAAACTTGGGAAGAGCCAAAGAACGCGAACTCACTCGTCCAGTATACTTGGCGCCTCTTTCGTTTTCTTGGAGTAATCTGGTGTGCGTCTCTCTATATATACATTTTATTATTGTCTCTGTATCTATCTGCTTGGTTTCCGATTTATTGTTTATTCTTCACTCTCTTAACTAGTTTTGTAGTGATTTTTGTGAATTCGCTGTAAATCAAGAAATGAGTGAAATTGATTTGGTGAAAATTAGGTCAGTGACGTTTCTGATGGCTCCTCTTACTCTCTCTGTTGATATGAAGAGCTCTTCATTGACTTCTCCTGGTAAAACTCGCTTTGTCTGACTCTTCATTCTTATTTTGAAATGTTCTTTCAATTCGTTTGCATATTGGTTTTTGGTATTATAGATATGAAAAGATATGTCTTTTTTTTGGTTTTTGGAGAGAAATGTCTTATAGTTTGAATTTTACTGTGCAGATGTTTTGAATAAGAAAACGCAGAGTCCACAGCTCAAAACAAGCAAAGGCTTTGCATCTGTCAATGGTCAACAAGAAAAGCCCTTTGATTTCTTCCGCACTCTCTTTGGTTCGTGTGTTACCATAATTTTTTATGAATTTGATGTTTAGATTCCTAGTTTTTTTGGACCAGAGAGGAACTTAACTAAATATACTTTATACATTTGTTGTATCCAAAATATCATTTATTTTTTACGTTCATAGTTTCACATTTTATTGATGCATGCAGAGGGATTTATAGCAGGAGGTACAGCTGGAGTTGTAGTTGAAACAGCTTTGTACCCAATTGATACCATAAAGACTAGACTTCAGGCAGGTCAAGGAACTTAATTTTTAATTTCTTTGTTAGACTTTCTTTTACGGTATGCAAATTAGCTCCTGTGGTTGGATCTAAACAAAATAAAATAAAAAACAGTTTAACTTTAGTTCCTAAATTATTTTGATCTTATGATGTAGGCAGCTCGTGGAGGTGGGAAAATTGTTCTAAAGGGTCTTTATTCAGGATTAGCTGGAAATATCGCTGGTGTCTTACCGTAAGTGACTGTTAGCTCATCCGTAGCTATTTTACAGTGACAAAATTATATTCTTACCTCTTTTCTATTTCTCATATGTTATACTTGTTTTGTCAATGTTTCTTTGTAGGGCTTCGGCTTTGTTTGTTGGAGTTTACGAACCCACAAAGCAGAAATTGCTGAAGACCTTTCCTGATCATTTAAGCGCAGTTGCTCACCTGGTGAGAGACTTTCTTCATCTTTAGTTTTGCTATTGAAAGAGTAATTTAGTAGTCCCTGCTATCATTAAATGAGAAGGTCATGATTATATCAGTAAATGAATGGTATACAATAAGCAACAATATTTTTTTTAGATCTTTGAACTGTTTCTCCCATATGCCTTGTATTTGAGAGTGAAAAGGAATAATTTATTTCCCTTGTTTCAAATTCCAGACTGCAGGGGCCATCGGTGGACTTGCTGCCTCTCTGATCCGAGTGCCTACAGAGGTAAAAACTCACTCTTCGGTATCACAATCTAGGTCCTGTTCTACATAGAATAGCTCAACGGACATTTTCATGTGTGTATTCTCTAGGTTGTGAAGCAAAGAATGCAGACTGGACAGTTTA
The DNA here is from genome assembly GCA_963922655.1 of Cardamine chenopodiifolia. Classification (NCBI taxonomy): domain Eukaryota; kingdom Viridiplantae; phylum Streptophyta; class Magnoliopsida; order Brassicales; family Brassicaceae; genus Cardamine; species Cardamine chenopodiifolia. The sequence goes on from OZ000473.1 coordinate 15,754,559, forward strand.
CATCAGCCCCCGATGCTGTTCGACTTATTGCATCCAAAGAGGGGTTTAGGGGTCTCTATGCAGTTAGTAACACCTTTTTAAGCTCCTGCTTTTAGTCTGCACTTTTTTTGTTGAATTTTGGTGTGGTAACTTATTTCAATTGCTTCTAGGGATATAGATCCTTCCTATTGCGAGATTTGCCATTTGATGCTATTCAGTTCTGCATATATGAGCAGCTATGCTTGGGGTATAAAAGAGCAGTAAGCGTACTGTCAAAATAATCCTCAAAAACAAATGCATGGTAACTTCTATTATGCATGAAATTAACTTTGTTCTACTTTTTGGCAGGCTGGTAGACAACTTAATGATCCTGAGAATGCTCTTATCGGTGCATTTGCTGGTTGGTGGCATACCTTATATACTCTAATAGAAATTCTCCAGATTCATAAAACAAACCTTAACATTACCAAGTACAATGGAGTTATTACATAGAAAACCAGTTAATGATAATGTAACTGGCATTACTTATTGATTGGTGCTTTGTATCATTGGTGTCTATGCAGGTGCTCTGACCGGAGCAGTCACCACTCCGCTTGATGTTATTAAAACAAGATTAATGGTTCAGGTAATAATAATAGCATTCTCACACCTTGAAAATATCCATTTGTATCTCTAAAATCCAATCATCTTATTGTTCTTCCTTGATCTTTTTCAGGGATCGGCCAAACAATATCAAGGCATCTTTGACTGTGTTCAGACAATTGTAAGAGAGGAAGGAGCTCCTGCTCTCTTAAAGGTACACACACACACACACACACATTTAAAGTTTCAAGTAGAAATCTTTAGAAAGTGTATTGTAGATTGAGCAGCTTTAAGAGTAGAATTCTGACACGAGATTTGACATGTAGGGAATTGGGCCAAGAGTGTTGTGGATAGGTATTGGAGGTTCAATCTTCTTTGGTGTCCTCGAGAGCACTAAGAGAACTCTTGCACAACGACGTCCCAAGACGGTTCAAGAACCCAAAGAGGAATAAGTTTCTCGCAAAGGTGTTACTTAAATGTTTTCACATTCACAACCCCTTCTGGTTCTTTGTGATCAGATGACCAATTCAACTTTCATTTAAAAAAAAAAAAAAGTGTCCAATTTCTGATTTATTCGTATAGTTTCTTGAGATTAGGAAATATATCAGATATTTAAAATTATAAATTAGCTTCTTTCTTTTTGTAGCTTCTTTGGTGACCTACATTATTCATTATTATGTTGATTTCTTAAAACTAATTTCATTTCTTAAGTTAAAAGAAATAACATACTTAAAAAATTAAGAAGAAATAAGTCAATAAAGTATTGGTCATAACAGTTATGTTGCTGCTCGATCGTGAATTTCGTGACGTTTTTCATTACAAATAACATTTAAACATACGGCAAACCTGACACTATTTAATCCAAACCTCATCATATCCTATTTCAAACATATGAAATATCCATTCGAAGCAAATAAAAAATCATTAAGCTTCGAAATTATTCAACAATGCAATTCTATAACAACTTATACCAAAGACAGTTATTACACTGTACACTTAATCTCTCCTATCTCTCTGTATCTATCTCTCAAGGCTGCCAATTATTTGCCGGGCAAAAAAAATATAAGGAGAAGAAAAGAAAGAAAATTAGAAGAATTGTGAGAGTCATCAACAAAACATACACACGCATACAAATACTAAAACCCTATAAAAAGAGGGACTTAAAAGTTTGTCTCTTCCAAAACACCAAAAAGAAACCAATCAAAAACCCCCTTTTTCTATTGATTGCAACCTTTGGGATGATCTTCACTCACTCACTCACATGAGTGGTAAGTATCCTCCTCCATGTCCTTTCTTGAGTACAAGTGGTCCAGCATTCTCCGGGACCTTATCCAATGCATTCATACACACATCGACCATGTCAGCGAATCCCGTTGCTGTTGTAGCAACCATGTCCTCACTTTGGTCCTTTTCATACCGTAGAAACCACTGCTGTGCAGCCTGATCTGCACGTGCCTCTAGCAAAGCAGCCGTTTCATGCTTCATGTCAAAGTGTTTATATACCTGCAAACAACACATGTCTCATAAAAAATTCATGTACAGAAGCAATTTTTAAAAAACTATCCTAATCTAGATACACTCTATCATCCAACATAATAGTGAATTAGTACCCTGTGGTTAGAAGACAAAACATGATGAAAAAAACTTTTTACTTGGCTAATTCCTGGGACTAAAGACATACCATTGCAAATGCGCCATGGTCATTTGGGTTCAAGAGATTCAACAAGGTCAGAACAGCCATCCGGAAACTTCTGACAGCCTGGGCAGAGCCAGTGTTTGCATCAGCAGCAGCAGACAAAATTTGTAGTAAAAGGTCGAGCTGCCCGTTTTCGATTAGAATATTGAGAATGAAATTAAGAGCATGAAAGTTTCCGACTCCAGTTATTAGACGAACCAAACATGAGAAATCGCCCTCGGCAACATAAGCCTCGACCCTAGTGGCAGCAAGTGCCACAAGAACATCAACCCCATCAAGGCACGTGGATGACTTGTAGAAGTGATGAGACAAAATAAGTAGCTCGACCTGAAAGCAGCATTCCATTATTTTACCAAATCCGCTTTGACAACTTATTCTCTCATCTTTTTTGGAATTCATACAGCAATAAGACTGTATAGTTGATAAGCTGTCACAAAATCACATACCTCACACGCATGTGGTATTTCCTGCCCGGTAATCACAAGACGCATTAATGCATGACCAATTTCTTCTTCAGATGGACAAAAGCGGAGCAGGCCCTTCTTCCTTTTGAGAATCTATATATCCTCCACGATGAGCTGCCAGTAAACCCTAGAACATAGAAAACAGATTAGAGACGTAACACCAAAAGAACCCAGAGAAAAGAGTTAGGAGGGACAGAAGAAGACATTACAGGAGGGTTTTGCCAAGTAGCCAATTAAACAAGAGCCATAAGTTAAGACTTTTGTCTAAATTGAATTCAAATTTCAAAAATTATGATCTATAAATTTTGTCTTCTACACATACAAGTTAACAAGGATAGTTTTGCAAAGTTACCTTTAAAAAGGATTCTGCAAGTATCTGAGCGATACTAGCGGCGGGCATGGAATGCGTTTGGACAAGGAGACATGCTTCCTCAAAGGAATCTTGTGCTTTAAGAGAAAGTAATCGTAACAACTGTATTGGCTGCTTTTGATATGCCTCAGTGAATGTAAGGCCCAGTATGTTTGCAGCTTTTATAACTGCAATGATTTTCCTTGCCAGTCTACGTCCATTGCCTTCATTTAAAATGTTTGATAGATTCTCTAAAACCTAGGGGATCAGATACCAATCAGTATTAAATTCAACAAAGTATAAGAGCAAGATCGGAGATATGAGAACAAATTAATGGTATACGTTTGAATGAAAATGTAATAAGTCTTTACAGCAACAAATGGAAATTCAGGTGAGAAAGATGTAGAGGAACAACCTGCAGTGGTTCAATCATGGGTTGGTCTATTTTTCTACTGTGTGATTGAATGACAGAATGAACTTCATCATCCAACATCGACAATGGTACTTGCCTACAAGGCGTAGAAAGCATTGCTAGCTTCATAACAGCATCCAGAATTATCAGCTCAGAAGGTAAATTTCCTAGAGCAAGCTTAAGTTGGAGCTGCTTTGCAGCTGTTACTTGTCCAAAATCCAGTAAAGACAGAACAGCTCTTTTCAACTCTGCAGGTTCTATGCTTTCTTCCCATTTTGACAAGGATATTTCCAAACCTGTGTTTTCCTCTTGAAGCTGGAACTCGGTTTTGATGTTTAGAAGAGATGAAGAATCTTCAACATCAGTATTCCTATCTGAAGAATCCACAAAATGTCTTCTTTGTGGGACATTTCCTTTTGCTCTCCTCTTGGGCTTTGTGTTAGCACCAAATATTGAAGTGCTCGTCTCTTGGTTCCTTTGATTTCCTTGCCCAGAGGCCCTGGAGTCATGCTTTTCTCCAATTTAATTTTTCGTTGCTGAAGAAATATGGTTGTCCATTTTTGTTATGATACTTGCAGTTCGGTCAATAAGATTTGAACTATTTCCATTCACCATGACTTTTCCGATACTACTCGGACTATATGCTCCGAGAGCTTCTGCTTCTACAGCCAGTAGCCACACCCTAGTCTCGATTTCTCGCAAAAGATGGAAAGGATAAACCCTGATATTGGTAAAATCAAAGTCATAAACCCCAGTAAATAAATAATTACATATTGTGGTACTAGATCCCTTACTCAACCACCTAAGAGATAGCAGTAACAGCTCATAGGTCTCTCTTGCAGGAAGATCCTTTTCCACTGCTTCTGCATGCCTAAGGAAAAATACACCTGCCTGCAAAATAATTAAGCAACAGACTCACTTGTAGCAATATCAGGCTTCCACAGATATCTGGTTACAAGTGAGGCAAATTGAAAACTGACCTGTAAAGCAGGGAAAGAGTATCTGATAAACAGAGTTTGGCAGTGACCCCAAAGGAATTCTTTCCATTCTGCAACCATGTATTCTGCCTATATGTAAATCAGATACAAATTTCTATTAAGATTGGGCATTCAAGGAATCCCTTAACATAATAATAACCAGTGGCGTACATCACAAACAACTCACTGAAAATCAGGTGACCTACAGTTTCCTTGAAAACTATATGGGCCTATATATTTGCACAAATATTTGCACAAGCTCATTTGGCCCATAAGTGACCTACAGTTTCCTTGAAAACAATCACTTTTTAGATGTAATGATCTTCCTTTACAAGAGACTCGATATAGAAATATATTTTTATCAAATACTATTTTAACACTATTTATATTATAAGTTCAAAATAAAATAAAAATGAACCCAAAAAATATCCTTTCATAATTATGTGAGAAATTATGTTAATTTTGTTCAATGAAAATGATCACCATATTGTATTTAACGAAAAATATTATTTATTATACTGCAAAATATAATTCATGAAAACCGAAGAAAATATATAGAGTTAGATGGTGGTGTCGAAGATTATTTTATTGTAATAAAAAGGGGAATCGTAATTCTTTATATAATATTTTCTTGTAATAAAAGGGTACGTTAACTTCTTGGTCGATGAAAAATATTTTCGGAGCCCCAAATTATTAAGAAAATAAACTTGTACTGGCAAACATAAGTAGTAATAACCAATGGCTTTTATGGTAAGATCTATTTTTTATATTCATATAATTTACCCTAAATTATGTCATATTAAAATGGGACCCAGTTGCACATCACCAAACTAATTTATGCCAAAATAAACTCAGAATTAAGTTTTTGATTGGTGCAGTTATATGTCCAATCATTTGATGGTCCCTCCATGTTAGGGTTTTCAGATTCACTTGATTGTGGATTAATTAATTAGTGTTCCAATTCTTTTCTCATCTTTTTGACATTTGTCACTGAGGTTTTAATCTCTTTTTACCATAAGAGCCTGATTTTGTGTACCTAATGTTTGAATTTGAAGTTACTTGCCTAATTAGAGCCCAAAAAATCAAAGTTACTTCCTTGGCTAGCATTTTCCATATGAGATTTCAAATTTATATGGCAATATTCTTCGTTATTTGTAGTTCTGTGTAGATACTTCCAAAAATATGTCTATTATCCATTATTACGTTATATGTGGGATTGCCATTCTAAGTACGAAATGAGCATTTTCGCTTGAAATTTACACGAGTTTTAATCATTCGATTCAAAACTCGATTACTACAATACTACTAAATTGCTTGTATCAACATTGTATAGATCTAGATATAGTATGATTATACTAAGATGACGTATGTGGGTCTATTAACTCAAAACGCAACCCAAATTAGCAACAACGGGAAAAAAAGAAAACATATAGTAATCTACGTAGAATTTGTTAGTTCAATAAGTTAGGACGGATGAATTTTGTTTTGGTTTTTGAATATGACTTTATGCTTTAAAAGGAACAAAGCGAGTTTTGTAGAAGTATCAATAAATATTTTCGGACCAAAAATCTATAGTTTATGAGGACAAAAGAAAATGCAAAGAGATAGGAGTATAGATATGGGGGAGGCAATAAGAGGGGTCGCATAAAGTGACAGAGGAAGGACATAACAAGACAGCTTTGGATGGTCGGATCAATATAATGTTGTCAAATTATAACACTAACAGACGCAGAGTCCCCGCATGGTGTCATCATTTCTCTTCATGCCCCGCTTTTTTATTTCTTTCAATAAAAATCTTCTTCCTTTTTAAAATCTTCTTTCCTTTTCTTAGCTGTTCCTTATATTAAAATTAATCTTTATAAATTGGTATGAACATATATATAACTTTATCATACAACTTACAACACATATATATATATATATGTGTGTGTTGCAAGTTGTATGATAAAGATTCTATTGTTGCCTTTTTAATGGGTTTCATTAGTTGTGGCTAACCCAAAAGTCAACTATATGTCCGAATTTATTTAGAAAGTCAACGAGATCCAGCCTCGCTCTAGCTCTTTCGAATGAGCTAAACTGGATTGCTTTTTTGGCTACTGTTCGAAATTGTCGTGTTACTATAACCCGTTTAAAAAAATTGGTATGTTTGCTAATTTGGTATGGTACGAGCTTTTTGTTCAATAATAAAAAGCAAAAAAACGTGTGTTTTATGATGTCATGTCTGAACTCGATCTCCGGTAATATCTATAGTCGTCATTAGTTTTGTATAAAATTGATATATCGTTACTCAATTATATTGGATCGGTCCGAACGGACCCGACTAGACTAGTCATAGTTACCGTCCTAGTTAGATATATTGCCAGAAATAAAACTACCAACTGTAGAGAGATCACTGAAAATGTAATTATTGAAAGGGTAAAGCAAGAAAGGGGATGGATGTCTAACCAAATAATGTAAAAATTTAAATACATATGCGAACAAAAAACCAAAGTAAAATAAAATAAAACGAAATGATTACTTTCGCCAACCCACACTCCAATCTCTTTCCCACTTCTGAAGGCCCATTAATTCTTATTTTTTCCCAAAAAAACAGTAGTAAATTACCAATTCCCTCTTTTTGGCCATATGTATAAATATGAATCATAAAATATTAAACCCCCCCCCCCCAACACACACACGAACATTATTAACGTGTAAAAAGAAACCTATGTCATTACGAGTTCCGTGTATGTTCGTTATACTATCATTCCCACGGACCAATGCGATGTCATAGTGACGCTGTCATTACGATACGACATCAAGAGGCTCAACTAACTACGTGAGAAGAAAGATAAATCCAAAAACATCAACTTTGTCCTTGCAGAAAATTACCGGAGCGCAAGGATATATGTCAAATAACAAACAAAACACAGATATAAAAATGTTTGTTTTTTTTTGACAAAAAAAATGTTTGTTTTTTTATCATCACATAGAAATCACAAAATTATCATTCTTTTTTATCGTTCTAATCAACAAACGTACGGCGCCAATTACGATACTTACTAATGGTGTAACTACAAACTGATGCTACTATTATTGACGAGGTTCCTTTTTACCGACTATAAAATCAACACGAGTGAATGGATGTAAAATAATTGTGTTGACTGTTTAGCCATGCAAATAATTATTTACTATTTTCATGGTAATTATTTTATTACTTGCTATTTACATATAGGCAAATACTAATTAATTATTATTATTTATATTCTTAATTATTTACTGTATACAAATAATAATTATTTTATTATTTACTTACATAGTGGATGTAAAAGAACCACTGTGTATTAGTATCACATAGCACTACGCAAATACTTAAAAGAACGATAAATCATATATATGTCGTACCCATGAAACTTAATCGTTGTTTATAATTTGAACAGATTTTATAATGGAAGATATAAAAGGTAATTTTACTTCTGCCCAGAAATCAATTATTTTTTAATTTTCTCAAATCTCAGTTTTTCTAGGTAGCTAATACTAAAATTATATTGTAAAAATAATGGCATGGGTTTAGATAGTAGAACAACAATTCAGAATTTCTAGTCTAGAGAGATTTTTAATCTAGAGAGGGATCTATATAACTGAAACTAATCATATTTCTGAAACAACGCTATAAAATGTTTGATGTATTATAAGTTTTCTTTCTTTTTTGTTAAACTGACCTTATTAACAATTTTATTTTTATTTTATAACAAAGTTCAATATTTTTTAGACCCTTGAATCAAAAAAATTCACATATATCAGGGGCGTATTCCCGCTCATAATATTCTTGAATGAATGTATATGAAACAAAAGTACTTTTGATGTCTTAGGAATATATGCGTTGTTTTTTTTTGATAAAATTATATGCGTTGTTAACTTTTAGTTGTTACAATTATAAACGTATGATTAACTCATTAGCCTAATATATATAAAGCGACGACAAAATAAGACCTATATATATATATATGAGGTTATCATGCGGTTCTGATATTATAAAATCACGGATATGAGGTTATGATTCATGCGTGTAGTATGTACATATATATATATATAGATAAAGAACAAAAATAAGTGGGCTTGGAATTTGAGAACTGTGGGGTTTCCAACCTTGATGAAACGATTACTAAATGCGATCTTGCAAAAGGTAAAACGAGAAAAAGGTAAGAAACTTTTTTCTCTTGTATGATAATATTTTTACGAATTTATTTATCTTTTATTAGGTGCATTTATTTTGATGAGAAATATCAAATAGGAGCCTAATTCATCAAATCATAATCATGATATCCTCACACAGGGTCCAGAATAATAGATTTGCACCTAAGATTTTTCATCATTGCTCCTCCTAATCTATATATTCCTTTTTGGATTCCCAAAATAATAGCAATCGTATAAAATGTTTGAGTACTACATCATTTTATAAGAAAATATGAAATCCTAGCTACAAAAAGTGATAGATGTGTGTATATTCCCATCACATCTCCAGCCACTTTTTTCCATGGAATATGATTTCAGAATTAAATATTGTTCAAAAGTAAATCTTTTCGAAAACACCACTTCTAGAGGATTTGAATTTATTTTGAGGAAACAATGATTACAAAATGGTGCAACTATCCCTCTCTTTTTTTTTATGAAAACTATTCCTCTCTGTAACTACTCAAATATGATGCTTATTCCTTTCCTAATAATATGTATGGGTTTTTTTCTTCAAAAATGATAAAAATGGTCAACGAGTGATCTTCAGTTCATAGATCTTCCAAACGCAAAAATTGCTTAAAATAGCTCAGAAATAATGTCTTTTCCGACAAATTATAGTGCCTTTATATATAAGTAAAACGCAATATCATTACAAAAAAAAAAACTGAAATTTCGTTTCTTGAAATAAATTCATAAAAATACGCATTTATAATGCAACACATGAACCGTCTCAGGGACGTAACGGGACGCCGTGACAAAAGCTGGTTGCCGTTTAAGCGACACGACGTTAACTCCCACTACCTCTTCATCTTTCTCTGACGACGTTAAGTGACCTGACGGGTTTTCTGCTTTTTCTTCTATATTTCTCGATTTTTAATACACATCAACGAAAAATATATATTGGTTTTGCTTATAGCCTTACACGATATTTATTTAATAATAATGCATCTCAATTTTTTTGTTAAAGAATAATGCATCTCAATGTTGAGAAAAAAAACATGAATCTCATAGATCATAACTACCTTCGTAAGTTGGGAAAAGACTACCATCCGTAAATATGAACTAGCAAATGATTTTTTTTAAAAGACATGATTTAACTTGTTTAATCTTTCCTTTAGATATGAAATCTGAAATCTATATCAATCTTAATTTGGAGAAGCGTAAGTGGACAAATGGTTCTCCTTCTGTAGTTTTTTTCCACCAAATCGAGGTTTAAATGTTGCTGTATTGAAGGGAAAGTTGCAATGCCGGCAGTGGACCAATTAAAAAATTTAAGTTAATGAATAGTTTTTTCATGCATTATGATCTAGTTACTAAGTTATAACATTTCAACCACCTAAACATTTTACGTATTAAAAAAATACTTATTATTCTTGTATACTATCACACACACAAAAAAGAGCTAAAAACCAAGAAAAAATTGTAAGTGTTTTCGGTTGATCCGATAATCGTTCTACAGTTTTCATTAAATCCCCTTAAATCAAACATCTTAAACCTCGAAGTTACTTAAACCAACAACACAAACTGTATTAATATCAACAATCATATAAATATTCTAAGAAATCCCACATCACTAATATATTTCAAAATCAGGCGAATGCAAAACAAGTTATCATTTTATAGTCACATGGAAATCTTCCAACAAAAACAACCCAATTGGACCCACTTGCAACTTTTCTTTTCCAACATTTATATATTAATCCAAACACTCGGATGGATGGATTGGATTGTCTCAACTCAAATATCCACCAAAGCTGCAAAAACTAATTTCCCTCTCTCACAGACACACAACCTCATCTTCTTCAAGCTTTTGCTTAAAAGAAAGAGAGAGATGGGTGCTATAAACCAAGGAATAAGCTTGTTTGATGAGTCACAAACCATCATAAACCCTAATAATATTAACCATCTAGGTTTCTTCTTCTCTTTCCCTAATCACACCTTATCATCTTCTTCGTCTTCGTCTTCTCCTCTTGTGTCTCCATTTCTAGGTCATCACTCCTTAAACTCCTTCCTTCACTATAACCCCTCCTCATTCGTAGCTCATCCTCAAGATCCCATCAATCTCATGGCGAATCTCCCCGAAACCCTAATCTCGTCTTTGTCCTCATCATCAAAGCAAAGGGATGATTATGATGGTTTTTTTAATCTCGATCATCCTCGTCTTACCGGTGGTATATCATCCCAAAGAGCCTCGCTAAATCCATGGTAGGTTACTTACGAAAATACATAATTAATTAAGTAAAAGTCTCTAAGAATCTACTATTATATTTTAAAAAATGTCCGAGGATCATTCTCTAGAATCTCCACACGTACAACTATAAGATCTCAAATATCCATAATATTTTTTCCTAACATAAGATATTGATACCCTTTACGAGGAATTTATCTATCTATTCATCATATACTATTATAATTATCAAGAGCCTAAGAACAATTTTAAGTGATTTTAAAGCTTTTTCTAAACATACACAGCATAGCTCACCTGTATGATTTATATGCACACGCTTATATACATACCGTCATCCCAAGTTACAACTTGTGCACTCGAATAAAACTCAATTCCAAAACCATTATTTTCACAAATATTTATTCTCTACCACTTAGTTTTGCTTTATTGTACAGAATTTTTAACCATGCACACATGACACAGCTACTTATATAAAATGCGATGTGTTAATTAATGTGGTTTTATTAGGGCATGGAGTAGTCAAGCGGGATACGGATGTAGCCAGAAAAACAACCATGGAAGCGAGATTGATGTTGATGATAATGATGATGATGTTGGTGATGATGGTGGTGGTATTAATGACGATGATGATCATCAACATCATGATACTCCTCGTCTTCATAAACATAACACGGCGTCACTAGGTGTAGTTTCTACTCTGAAGATGAAGAAGCTTAAGACAAGGAGAAAAGTGAGGGAACCTCGGTTTTGCTTTAAGACACTTAGCGAGGTTGATGTCTTAGATGATGGATATAGATGGAGAAAGTATGGCCAGAAAGTTGTCAAAAACACCCAACATCCCAGGTACTAATTTCATTTTTTTCTCACTTAATCTGATTAATTTAAAAATAGTTTTCCTGATACTATTTGAAATTGGTTCCAGACTCCATTGCAGTAGTTCTTTAATTAAGATGATTACTCATTTTGTTCCTAATTAATCATAATTCTAACATTTGCACACCTATTTAAAAAAATATTAAAAACTGATTATAAATGCATCATTTTCGTGATTAACAATTTTCTATAACATATTATATGTCAGTGATTTCAGTCTCTCTGCCTCTCATTGTTCCTTCAGGGTTAATGATGACTTATCATGGGAACTTTACATACATGAATCATCAGTTTTTTTTAAGTTTCTAACGTTTACTAATGTGATGAAAATGCGTAGTATCTTGGTAGTTAATTATGAGATGTAAAGATTAATAACTGCTTTAGGATCTTTTTTTTTGGGTAACATTAATTGCTTTAGGATTTTACAAAGGAAATGAAAATTATTAGTAGAATCTTTCTTGTGTTTCTCTGTACGTAAGTATCAGTTCTGTACAACACAAACTCTTGGTCCAGTGGGTAATAATAGCTATACAAAAAGAAAAAGAAAGAAGATAACAGTTAAAAAGGAAAGAAAAGTAATTTCATTTGAGTATTATGTGAGAAATGTGAGACATATGGGGTTTCCTTATGATTCTCTTTCTCGTGTTGACATTTGAAATTTACCAACAATGATTTGTTTGGGTAATTGGTATAGTTCTTCAATATTATACTTCAATTCTTTTGTAAAGTTTTATCATGAGCTCAGTATTAAAGTTCCATTAATTGCCTTAATATCTGTTTGATATAGCATATATAAATAGCATATATATATATAGCATTAGTCTAATCACAAACAATAGTGTTTTTATACTCTATTACTTACAAAGATAAATAAATAAATAAAAACTATCTTCTCTCTTTTGCTTAATAATAGATATTGAATGTATGATGTTGTGAGCTTGTTGGACCATATATAAGATTATATATATATATATATATAATAAATGCGAGCTAAGATTTACTAATTAATTAATTATTTTTTTCTGTAAATGGCAGGAGCTATTACAGATGCACACAAGACAAGTGTAGGGTGAAGAAGAGGGTGGAGAGATTAGCAGATGATCCAAGAATGGTAATCACTACTTACGAAGGAAGGCACCTTCACTCTCCTTCTAATCATCTCGACGACGACTCCTTCTCCTCTCGCCACTCTCCTCTCTCCAACTCCTTCTGGTGATTTCAATTTGTTCTTTTATAATCAATCAATATAAAAATGAATCAACCTTTTGCCTCGAACTAATTATCGTAATACTAATCAATACCGTAATAAGAAAAACTAATACCTACATATATGTTCTCGTTAGGAAATAGGTACGATGTTTTTATGTGTAATGCGTTTATGTGGTGATGGTTTAGGTTTGTGGTTGTGTTTGTGAGATGATTAATGTATCTTTTAAAATTGAGGATTATATATTTGAATGAGTTCGGTGACGTTTTCCAAAATTCGATATATATATATATATATATATATGGTCATCGAAATCACACTCAACTCAACCAGCCCTCATCTCGGAAACAATCATTTTTGTATGGACAGTTTTATTTAGCAAGCATAATATTATTTTTTCTTGGGTTAGCATAAAACATAAATATCAAAGGTTTATAAGATTTTGGAAAATGCTTTTTTATAATATAAAATTCCTTTAAAAATTCTTCTCTTTTAAACCCAATAAAGACATACGCAAAATTTGAGCCTCAAATGGTTCCTGGACCATACTAACAAATATCTTCGATTGTTAAGATAGTGTATTTTACTGGCCTTAAGGGGTGATTGGATGGATATTGTTACAACCTAAATTTTGGTTTTCCCGGTAAAACCAACTACATTCTCACATGGATAAAGTTTATAAAAAAATTATTGTATAAATTTTAAACTGGTGGTGAACTGTATAAAAATATATATATTATTAAATTAGTAAAATAATAGTAAAATTATGTTCGGATTTTATAAATAGTTTGGTGTATAATTTGTTTTCTTTTTGATAAATTTGGTGTCTTATAGTTATAAATTTATAATAGAAAATTGAATTTAAAATTAAAAAGAGGAAATTATTTCGAGATGCAGTATTATGCTTGTAAACAAATTTATCTGATAGTTTAGATTACGACGTAATTTGGTTGTAAAAATTAAGAGGTGTAATGTATGTATTTTCATATTATTAAAAATATATAACACTTTGATTTAATCATATACCAATTATTATCAATGATTATAAATTCAGTATGAGATTCGTCATGACTTTTCTTTGTCTGCCATGATCCGTCTTGACCCATTGTAAAAATTATAATATTTGAACATCCGGATCATGATTCAAATCTGAATGATAAAATATTAGATCATGATTCAAATGTGTTTTTATGTATATATTTTCATATTATTCAAAAAATCTATAACAGTTTGATTTACTCATATATCAGTTATTATCAATGATTAAAAATTTGATATGAGATCCATCATAACCCGTCATGACCAATCTCTATATGCCTTCACACGTCCTGACCCATTATAAAAATTAGAATATTTGAAAATAAAGATTATGATTCAATTCTGGATGATAAAATATTAAATCCGTCGAAACGATATCCATATACGATATGATTAATTTTTTAAAAAACTATATAAATATTTGTTAACATTAAAATTGATAATATCTTAACTTTTTATAAGTTAAAAACTATACTCGTTCATAAATTTGAAATTTTATATTTCTAATATTTTTAACTTTTTATAAATTTTACGTAATATTTTAGAGTTTTTATAATATTTGAATCTATTTCTAATATTTAAAACTTTCAAAAAGTTTAAATTTATTATATATGGTATAACTAAACGGTTCAATTAAAGAAGCGCATAAAACCGAATCATTTTAAAAAAATTTGGATGTTTATCAAATCAATATTTAGATTTATTTAGATTTAAATTCTTTTGATATTATTTATAATATGGTTTGAACCACCACCAAATTTTTTAAAAAAAAACACATTTATTTTTTTCATCGATTGAAGAATTTATGTTCGTTTAAAAAAATTCAAATTATAATATGTGGCAAAAAATCAAACAAATGTGAGAGGAGAAATATTTACAAAATATTCAAAATATCAAATAATTAATGTGGATATATTAATAAAAATCATAATTAAATTTCGAATTAATTAGAAATCATTTTTGGAAATTTCTAATTATATTAGAAAACAAAATATTTGAAGATATTCTGTTATAAAATCTGTGAAAATTTCATTTAGTATTTAGACAAAATTGTCCACAAAAGTTTTTTTTTTTTACTCTTACATTACAATTTTATCAATTACATTGCATATAATATTTTACATTTAAAGGAATTTTATATAGAATGTTTCTCAATTAGTAGTATAGATGTCATTATTTCAAAGCAAAATTTACTGCAATATTATAAAATATATATGTATATATATTGTCACAAGACTCGCAAGTCGCTAATCGCAATCATACCGAACATTCTAAATAGTAACTGATGGGCCTCTAAATGTATTTCATTTTAAAACGGATCCAAGGCAGAAGATATATTTTAATGGGTTATAAATAAGCAGCTTACGTAGCCCTAAAGTTGAAATTCATGGGCTTCTCACTATATCTTGACGTATTGAAGTCAATCAAATGATGTATCTTACTGGGCTATAAGAAAATAACTTAGTGTAGGTCGTAATTAATGGGCTTCTCAGAGAATTTACAGTTGTGTATCAAAGACAAGTTATCTTCATGGAACTATAGACATGAAAATCTATTGGGCTTAATGAATAGAGCCAAGTCCACGAACATAGCGACCACGTGACTAACAAACGAAGTTGACAAATCGATAAGCGTTTAAGCACGTGAGCGTCGTCTCGGCCCTCGATGAGTCGATCACTAAAGTTTAATAAACTCTAAATAGGATAACACGTTGATCAATTTATATTACGAAACCTTAATACAAAAAGAAAACGAAAAAATAATATTAAATTAAAAGTTTATAAGTTACGAGGACATGAACAGTTCTCACCCGCTTGCTCCTCCGAGTCCGAGGGAGACTCCCACGTGATTTCCCTCGTGGACCGCACGTTCGCGCCTTTATTTCATTGTCATTTTTAATCATATAATATATCGTCCCTAATACTAATATTTATCAATGTAATTTAGTTTACAACGGTGGCTAATTGTGTTAGTGAATGACAGTATTTGCCATCGTCGAAACTTATAGTATCTCTTTTTTTTCTATAGTCAACTGATTTCGACAAACTGATTCTAATTATTTATATTATAACTTAATACAGCCCTCTTAGCCATTGGAAAATTTCAGATAACGTAATCCTAATGCCTCAACATTAAGTATTGGAATACTTGAAAATTCTAAAGTGGAGTAAGAAAAAATGTTTCAAAAGAGACTGGGAGATTAAAACGATAAAGCTGGTGGAGGGCTGCCAGGAGATGAATAGTAGTATTAGTATAATATATGAAACTTCTGTACTTCATTAAACATTGACAAAATCTGAGCCGTCGCTTTTTGTTTATTTCTCTCTTCGTCGTGAAAAGAAGGAAAGATTCTTAGGTGAGATGAATCCACCGATTTATTTGATTTAAATTATTTTAACATTATATCTTTATTTTATTGAAGGTAGCTATTATTTTATGTAAGAGAGTTCTTATTAAGTCTATATATAAGTATTTATACACATAATTCGGCTTCATCATTAGGGTAACAAAAGCAAAATTTATAATAATAAATTAAAACTGAAATACTAAGACTGAATCGACCAAAAGCTCGACCCAATTTTTTTTGTTTTTAAAAGAACAGAAACTGAACTTGAAAACCAAAATTTAAGCAAACTTAGTTTAATCTGGACATTTCTACGATAACTCGGTAAGAACAACTTGGACCGCTTGTTCTTCATGAAATAATATCCCCTATACTTAATTTCTTATAAACCATTATTAGTCACTGGTAAAAAAATACAGTTTAGTTTATCCTTTTAATGACAAAAAAGTATTAGTTGTTTCGCGACGAGAGGTTTAATCAACCAGTGTCGTTTTCAGAAGTCTTAGCTGTGTATATGGCAGAGAGCTCATGCGCGTCGAAATGGGCTTGTCTCAATGTTTTCGTACAAAAGTTTTTTCTTTGATTATTTTCTTTGTTGTAACTTTGTGTACTTCGTACATCTTTAGACTTAAAATTTCTAAACAATTGATTTGGGAACAAGCATTCGCACGTGCGGGTACTGTTGTTCGTGAGAAAGAAGCATCGAGAACGAACAAAACTACGATTAGATTGATTCAACTTCAAGATTCCCAGCCCCTTACATAGCTATATATATAGAGTTTGTGTACTACGTACACATCGCAATCTTCCACTCTTATGCGTTACAAAAAAATCTAAAATCCATGGACCGAGTTTTAGATGTACATATATAACATGGAGATACATGACGACGTTTCAACGTGAATTATTGGTTTTGATAGAATGGAAAAATATCGTTAAATGATTGAATAATTTGTAATTATGCAGGTTTACAAATTTCATAATTAAATGGAATTTGTGATTTAATCTCAGGTACTCTGTAATTCTGTCAAATAAAAATTTGGTTTTAATTCTGCCAAATTTATGATAGGAAACAAAATTCTTCTACGGGTTTGTAAGTAGATTATTTCTCAGTAGTTTACTTTTTTCCTTTTAATTTTATTTCTTATAAATGATAATCTCATCACTCGCAACTCAGAAATTTTGTATTATGCATAATATTTTTATTTTTTTGGGATAGCGACTCTTTGCATTGTGCTTATTCCCGTATTTAATTAGGTGTCTTGATTTCGTGATATCAGACAAAGAGCAATGAAACTCCGCGTAACTAATAGTATTATTGATTTATTGACAAGTTGTCAAATAATATATTAAACCTCTTAGGCATAGGAAAAATGTATTAAGAATATCTATTAGGAAGATAATTAATTAATTAAGACAATTGTATGGATGAGAAGTAAACACACGTGAGAGATAGAACAAGAGGTCAATTCGGCGGAGACATGAAAGGGACGGCGGCCCACGGCGGAGGTAGACGTTGTTAGGGGAAGTTTCCGACAAGAACAGCTTGCATGCATGGTGGCCCACGTGCTCCATACCCATCACCGTCGCGCGTGTTCCGCTTGATAGCTACTCATCTATTTTCTATCTCTCCCTCTTCCATAGTTTAAGCGCGTGTGTTTACTGGTGCATTCACACGCGCGTATGTCACTGTCTTGTCTATATATACATGCAGCTTGTAGGTAGGTTTGTATATGGTGTATTGCATATGTGCACGTATCCGTATCGTATTTTTTTCTTAAATATACATTATCATATAAGAAGCAAGTACTCTTCAACTACTAGATTGAAGACGGCTTGCAGTGTTGTTTTATTTGCATGAAATTGAAAACGGATATAGGAAAGTTGAAACGTATCAAATTGCAAAAGCAATTTTTTAAAAAGAATTAGAAAATTAGTATGTGTTGAAAGAGAAAATATATATAATTAAATATTATACTATATTAAAAGATGTTAAAACAAATATTTAATATATTTTAATATAATCGATATAACTAATTCAAAATAATATGGTTCAAAATCAAATTTTTTATTTCTATTTTTATTCTTAATTTTTTCAATCTCATCAAATAGTATTGTTTTAAATTATATGTTGTAATCACCAAACTCAAATCTTTTAAAATAATCTCATTTAACTAATCAAATTAATTATTTATAACATCTCACTTAGAGAAAAAATAATTTATAGATCAAATACAAAAATTAATATACATCAATATTAAAGTACTAAATTAGTTTTTTTTTGGTTTTACAACAAGAGACATATCAAAAATAATTTTACTATTTATATTGATATGACACAATGTATTTTCAAATAAAAATTTTTGGAAGTAACATGCAAGCAAATTTTTTAAAAAATTTATAAAATCTTCTTATTTCAATTCCGAATAAGGAAACAAACCTCCAAAAAAACTTATATAGTACCTAATTTTATACTGATTGAGACATTTGTCAACTGGGAAGCGTATTTAAATCTGTAGCTTCAGAGACCCGAATAATAAATAATTAGGTTCCAATTAGTAAGCTTTGTCTAGCAGTTTATAGTTCCAATATTATGACTTACAAACTGGTATACGCGCGTAATAGAAATAGTTGATCATTATTTTATTACTAAATAGTTGATCATTAATTTTTTACTTGCTATGGGTTGCGGAAGGTTAATACGAAATTTGGAAACAAAAGCTAATGTTATACTCCCTATTTTTCTAGTAGATTGATGTTTTAGATTTTTTCCTTATTTCTAAAAGACCTTATTTCTAAAAGATTGATTTTATAAATTAAAAATTTGAAATGATTCATTTCCATTGGCATATTAGGTATTGGTTTATATTTTCTCTTTCCATAAAAAAAAAATTAATTTATAATTCAATACTTATTTTTTCTTAATATATGTGAAAAACTCAATAGGGAGTATAATACTAAAGCTAACATATTACCCAAGCAAACCTTTCTTCTAAGTTTCATTAAAAGTGTAAACTCATGATTTATTTTAAGTTTGGGTAGTAGTGAAAAAGAAAAAGAAATACTAATTAAGAGATTAAGAAAAAAATATTAAAAGCAAACACGAAGTCCGAAGAGCGAGGGGAGAGAAGACGATGCACGTAGCTAGAGAGAGAAAGAGAAGAGCACGTGATGTGCACGTTCCTTGTTGTGGTAATGTTGGGGCAGTGTCACAGAAACATGAAACCCAGACTTTGTTTTAATATCAGGCGAAGGTCCATTTCTCCATGTTATATATCAATCTCTTATTTATTAGCAAAAAAAAAGTTTTTAACTTTAAAATTCTATTGACCACCCTATCATTTTCAATGTATATGCATCTAATGTCGCTAGAGTTTATCTTATAATGCAATACATATTCTAATCCTCCCATAATCCCATCTGTAAATTGCAATCTTGTTACCCAAAAAAATCAATTGTAAAACAAAAAGTCTGAGACAATAGAAAACTGAAAATAAAATAAATTAGCACTGAGTAAGGTAGATGGATTATAAATATAGTCCTACGGATTAATTCTCGCCTATACTATATAGCAAACAAAATGACAAATGCTGGGGAAAAAAATGACAAACCTTTAATTAAGGGGACCACATTTGTCATGGAAATATTACACCCATAAAAAACAAATTCAAGTCTCATCTCTTCTCACTTTCCCGTTCACGTGCACCGTGAATTCCCTTAATTAAATCCGACAATTATTAAATATTATGTCACGTGGATTTACGTGAACATGATCGGTCCAAGTTTACTGCCTAAAACTTAGTTTCATTAAGGGGCAATTTAATTTAGGGCTAATTTATTATATAGCAATAGATGATCTAACAATTAGTAATATGGTATTGGTTTTATTTTAATTAATTATTTCTTGTCCATATTCAAATTCAGACAAAAATGTTTCTATCACGATTCTATTTTATTTTATTAACAAGTAAAATATTTGCAAGAAATCAGATCTAATTTTAAAGGATAATTATTTTGTTAACACAATAAAATATTATATTACGTGACATACGTAAACTCACATTTAAACTATTGTTTAATATGGTATAAAATATGTTGTCAACATAATAATATATTTATCCGACGAATGAATATATTTACTAACGATAATTTATTTGTTAACATTATAACAATGTTTATTAATGTAACATAATATATATTATGTTAATAAATAACTATTGCTAAAACATTATCTATCATGGATGAATATAGTAATATGTTGATAACATATGTTACATGATATAACTTTTTATCGTATTAACAAAATAATTACCCGTAAATAATAGAACTTATATTTTTAAAATATTTTGATCGTTAATAAAATATTAGTCAAAACTCTATAATTATATTTTTGTCCGGATTTGAATGGTAAAAAACCTACCATACTAAAAAGAGAAAAAGATGATAGAGGTTTAGTTAGAGGATCTTATGGAGCCATTCGTTATAATTTCCCTTCCATGTTAATTCATAATCCATTTCATTTATTAAAATTACTTTAGGGGGAAAAAACTCGTCAGCAAAATAGAAATTTCCATAAAACTAAAAATGCAAACTTTACAAAACTGTATATTTACATATTCTTAACAAAGTTATTACTCATTTCTCTTCTCCATCCCCCGCCCCCCAATTCGACCGAAAAAAACATCCGTCTTCTGTATAAATAACATAGATACATACATTTCGAATATAGAAGAAAATACAAAAAATGGACCCAAGGAAAATTGGAATGACCCTTGGATGATTGATGTTCAAAGAATCTGCTTTTGGCTCTGTTTCTAACTTTCACAATTTTCCTTCAGGTACTTCTTTAATACTCATATCAACCATCTCTATTGTACTGAATCCTCCATCCTCTACTGACCCGATCGTCGACTGCGAATCTAGCCCCAACCCGGCCTGTATCCCCTTAAACATCGCCATGACTTGTACCATAGTCGGTCTTCTCCAAGCCCGATCATCCAAACACTCAACCGCAACTTTTAAATGCTGTAAAAGTTCGATCTCTAGTGCCGGATCTTCCTTCATAAGCTCGGGATCAAACACGTCGCTAATCCGCAGTTTTGCGTGCTGTTTCACCCATCCAACAAGATTATTATCTCCAAAATCCGGGGAATCAGTTGGCCGTTTACCCGTGAGTAGCTCGAGTAAGACCACACCGTAACTATAAACGTCTCCTTTTGTTGAACACCTGAAACTTTGGTAATACTCTGGAGGAACATAACCCGGTGTACCAGCTAATGTACTGACGCTTAAATGTGTATCCATCGCGCTCATCAGCCGAGCCATGCCAAAATCTGAAACCCGAGCTTCCAAGTTTTCGTCCAGCAACACATTACTGGATTTCATGTCTCTGTGGATGATATGCGGACTGCAGTTGTGGTGAAGAAATGCAAGTCCTCTAGCTGATCCAATCGCGATTTTCCGCCGTGTGGACCAGTTGAGTTTCACGCCAGCTTTCTTCGGGTCGTGCAAAACATCTTCCAAACTTCCATACTTCATGAACTCATACACAAGAAGCCGCTCATCTCCGACTTTGCAGTAACCAAGAAGGGGAACAAGGTTTCGATGTTTGATCTTCCCAATTGTTTCCATCTCCGCCATGAACTCTCTGTCACCTTGACCACTAACATGAATAAGTTTCTTGATAGCCACCAGGCTTCCATCTTTCAAAATCGCTTTGTAAACATCTCCAAACCCACCAGATCCAATCAGACTATTATTATGAAAACCATTAGTGGCCTGAAGAAGATCCGCAAACGTGAGTTTCCGCAATGGCTTCTCGAAAGCCGCAATATTGATACTCAAGGCTTCTTTCACACCAGTCAGCTTCCAATTCGTGTTATTAGCGGTTCTCTCGCCGGAGTTTCCATGCCCTTCCGCATACATCTCCAATTCCGCCTCTTTCTTCCTCCGTCTCTTCCTCATTTCTCTAACAAGGATCAGTCCAAATATGCATACAAAAGAGAACAACAATCCCATCGCCACGCTACCCGCAAGAGACGCCGGTCTCCTTCCATGAGATCTCTGATGGTGAGCATACCCGTTTGCATTTGCTGGATCACACCGCGGGAGTGGATAACCACAGAGACCAGAATTGTTGAAGAACTTAGCCGGTGGAAAAGTCTCGAACTGACCCATCTCAGGAATCGGACCAGATAAATTGTTATTCGACAAATCAATTTCCGTAAGCATAGTAAGCGCTGACATAGCCTGAGGGATCCTCCCATCGAGCTTATTGCTTGAAAGATCAAGAATGTTTAACCCTCTCAGATCACCAACCTCGTCAGGAATCGAACCAGAGATAAAGTTATGACCCAAATTGAGAATAAACAGATACGGCATTGAACCAATCTCTTTCGGTATGTATCCAGATAACATGTTATAAGACATGTCCAAGAACATCATCGAACCGTTGTTATCAAACGTCGGCGAAGTGTGACCTCCATAGACTCTTGTGAAATTACAAGGGTTCCTGGTAGAAACCCGGTTAAGTTGCTCCGGTCTGATTCCTTGAAATTCAAGCAAATTACCAGCTCCGTGACACTGTTTCTTCATCCCATCGTTTTTTATATAAACGTATCTCTTACCGGCGATGAAATTGGCAGCGATTTTCCCGGATTGTTTGAACATTTCAGCCGGAATTGTACCGTTGAAGTTATTGGTGTTGAGATCGAGCCAGATTAAGCTTCTGCAGTCGCCAAGCTCAGCCGGAATGTTTCCGTAGAATGAATTGTTACTTAGCTTGAGGATGGCGAGATTTTCTAACCGGCCGATCCACCTTGGAATCTGACCGGTTAACCGGTTATTTGACAGAGAAATCCAGTTCAGATTGGTACAGTTGCTTAAACCGGAAGGTATTTCACCGGTTAGGTCGTTGAAATCGAGAATCAGAGTCTCTAAAGTCTTGGCATACATCAGCTCCTGAGGGATCTCTCCTTCTAACATGTTCAGCCATAGTTTCAGATCTCGAAGCTTCGATAGAGAGCCTAAGCTTGATGGGATGGTTCCGGAGAGGTAATTGAAGCTCAGGTGAAGCGAAACAAGTTCAGAACAGTTGCTTAAAGTCGGTGGAATTTTCCCGGTGAAGCCATTGTTCTGAAGGTAAAGCTCCTGGAGGGTGTTTTTAGGGTTCCCGCAGAGATTTGGGAGAATCGGACCTGATAAATTGTTGGAGCTGAGATCTAGCGATAGCAGCGAAGCGGATAGATTTGTCAGAGATTCCGGTAATTCGCCGGAAAACTCGTTGAATGACAGATCAAGTACCTTGAGACCTCTCATCTTCAGTAACGTATCCATCGGTAACTCGCCGGAGAAGTTGTTACTTGATAACACGAGTGATTCCAGAAGAGAGCAAGAGCCGAAGAAAGGGGGAACCGTACCGTAGAAATCGTTTCCAGAGAGATCGAGCACAGTTAGTGTATCACAGGCGTCGGAGAGAAGCTCCGGGATCGCGCCGTAAAATTTGTTCTCAGCCAGAGAGAGGTATTGAAGGCTTTTGAGAGGCAGTGAAGGGATAAGTCCGCCGAATTGATTACCGGAGATATTCAGCGACCTGAGCTCTGTGCAAGAGGAGATAGCACGGGAGAAATCGCCGGATAATTTGTTCTCGGAGATGTCGAGATGTTGCAAAGCCGAGCAATCTCCGAGAAAAGGAATCCCAGTGGAAAAATTGTTGGAAGAAACATCGAGAAACTCGAGATTAACGCAACGAGAAACATCAACGTCTCCACTGATTTTGTTTCCGCTAATGGCAAAGTGCTTCAACTCACCACAGCCATCGGAGAGAACCCAACTGACGACGTTAGCACCGGAGAGCGAATTCGAAGAAAGATCCAAAACTTGCAAGCTATTTAGCTTCAATCCACCTGAAACTTTCCCGGGAAAATCGAGGCTATTGGAGGAGACCTTGAGAAATTTTAAGCCGGAGCAAGAACCAAGACTCGATAAAGTCATGACAGGACCAGAAATAGAGTTTCTTGATAGATCCAAGCTGGTGAGAGAAGCAGAGCACTTGAAGCCAGAAATGGAGCCATTGATGTGTGAGTTTGAGAGAAATAAAGACTCTAATCCGGTGAGAGACAAAAGAGACGAAGCCACAGCACTGAATCCGACATTGAGAGGCTTGGAACTGAGATCGATCGAAGTAACCTTGTCGTCTCTGCAAGTCACGCCATCGAAAGTACACGGGTTTTTGTTGGTAGACCAATCTGGGAGAAGAGTTTTGTCAGGAAGAACGTTTTTGAAGCTTATGAGCTGGTGGATTTCTCTGTACAAAGACTGAGATGGTGAAGCTTGAAAGGAAAGAGAAAAGAAGAAGAAGAGAGTTACAGAGACAAAGAAGCTTGAAAAAGTCTTCATTCTCATAGTTTTTGAGAGAGAAAGGTGTACAGTAGAGAAGATGAAATAGAGAATCTAGGGTTTTGGTTCCACCATTAGAGAGGAAGTGGAAGCTCGAGCTAGAGAGAGAAGAGAGTCAAAAGACAGAAGAAGAAAGATGGAAGCAGGTATTCATCAAATGGTGAAGGGAAGAGTAGTCACAGCTGTGCACTCACGTGCCATGTTACCTCTTCTTCTGTTTATTACTGCCTCCGTTTATTGAAGTTCTAACTTTTCTAATTTATTCCACAAAAATTGATTTTTTTACTTTTTTCTTTTTTCATTGATGAATTATAAATTTTAAGATGCAATGATCGAAAATAATTATATTTACTAGATTACTATTAGTTCCTAATTATTAGAATATTTTTGGTCAGAAAAAATAAAAATAAAAATATATTTAAAGATAGTAATTATTGTTTTTAATTTACGTCAAAATTCCTAAACATCAATTTTTTATTAACGGAAAAATATTATTATTATCTAAATATTGTTTTCAATTTCGATAACAGATGCAAACAAATAGTAATACTACTTTTAAATATTGTATGTGTTTAAAAAATAATTAGTGCAAAAGGATACAATAAATAAATGGCATCATCTCAAAGCTTTTTATTTTATTTTAGTTAAGTTAAAGAAACGGGGTCTTTGTCTCTACATGAGAGGTGTTTAATAAACGTGTGATTAGGGGCTGGGATCAAGTCTTCCACAAGCTAATATCCTACTTAGCCTTTTAAAACTCGTCTTGGACTTTATTGAATTATTTGTATCTATTTTACCCCAACCACCTCTATCTTCTCAGAATTTTGTTTAAATACAAGTCTATCGGAATTTTGGTTTGGTATTGGTTTTGTCTTTAAATATATAGAAATTTTTAATTTTATATACAGTTTTTAATTTGAGTTCATTTAAAATATAATTGCCCGTTTTGCAAAATATTTCACGTTTTTCCCATACTTGGTTGGATCTTGCTCGGAATATTGCCATATGTACCCATTGTCACTAAATATTCAAAACTTTTGATTCCGATATAAAGATTCCAGCAACTAACTAATTGCACATTTATGGACTAATGGTAAGAATTTCAGTAAAATGGAACATATTATCAGAATCTAATATATTTTTTATTGATACCCATATGCAAGTATACAACAAGGTTTAGGGCATTGAATGTGATGGTTAGAAAAGGTTAAAATTAACTTTAATGTTAAGGTTATTGTAGTAATAGTTTTTACATGAATTTCACACCAACCACCAGCATTTCACATTAACACTCGTCTCTAGTTCACTCGCACTTGTGTCTGCAAAGGAAAAAAAAATAGTGGAGGAAAGATTGTCTCTCTAGCTTTTTACAAAAGAGAAAGTAAAAAAACGAGCGTACGTGTGAGTGACGATTGGTCATGAGTGTCAATTAATGGCAGATTCCATCTCTTTTAAATTAATTATTAATTCTGTTAGAACTACAGAGAAGAATAATTAGTAGATTTCGCTAATATTTCACACTAATTAATCTATTTCTCTCTTTTACTTAAGGACTGCTTTCGTTTTATCTGGCACTTACATAGACGGATAGACCAATTTTTAAAAAAATTTGTTTATGACATTTATTAATTTATTTTTGTGTTTTTTGGGTTAATATCCAAACCAACATCCCAAACTGGGTCTGGTTAAAACCCTACTCCAATTACAAATGAGCCTTATCCTCAAAATACCCAAAAACTAAACTAGCAAAGTCAAAGACCAAGGTAAACCGGTCGACCAAACCTAAAAGAACCAAGCGCCTAACTATCGTCTAACCGGGAGTCGCCTTAATCTACGAGTCGCGAAACTGCTGCCGCTAATAAGAGCCACACTAGGCACCGGACTCCGTCGGTACAGAAAAAAACTATTATATGAGACGGGGACGGCACAAGAACCACCGCCACCGGTAAAAAATTAAGAGCAAACCTACAAATGATACATGGTTACCAATGCATTATCAAATGACCAATATTTGACTATTGTGTTTGGATAGACCAAACTTTTGTTAAGCCATTTCGTAATTATGTACGAAACCCTACGTACAGCTGTATTCGGTATATACCAGGTTATTTAACAAATAAGACAATATTCTTCCTAGCTTATATAATCACTCGGACTCGCATTATGAAAATGATACTCTTTGTATGACAGACACAAAACTTTAGCAATACTATAGTATGTTTAATGATTAAGATGGATTGGCGTGGTTTAATATTCATAATATGTATATATAGATATATAAATATCTGCGTTTACATCATAACATATAAATGCACTTTATATACATGTTTTTGGGTAATAGGAGCTTTACTACTTGAGCAGTAAACATAAATTAAATTCGAATATGTTACTGTCACTTTCACTTTCCTATAAAAAAGATCGTTCTGCAAATTGGTCGTTGGTTTCAAGTTTCAACTTTCGACGAATATTACGATACTACTTATTAAATAAAGAAGAAAATTATAGAGAATGACATTTTTGTAACTTTCTATTGCAAACGTAAACACTTTTTGGAAGGTTTGTATAAGTACAGTGAACAAAATAAAAACAACGTTAGGATACTATATTGGTGTACAAACTGAAAGAAAAGTTTGTTTAGTGATGTATTTATTCCGTATATATCTCATAATAGAACATTGTATTCTATAATGTCAATATGTCATCATAATTAAAGCAAAACGCCAAGAGAGCAATGATTCTAACTTCCAAAGGGGACGAAACTGTCCTCCCCACACTGATTTAGCGTTCGTGTGACAAAACACCCACGCTTTCTACTTGCTCGTGAGATACACGCGCCAACATAAACGGTGCCATTCTTATGCACCGAACTACGAGGTGTGTTACACGCTTCCATGGAGCGAGTGTGACTAGTGGAGAGAGTGACTATCTAAAGTGTGACTAACATAGACGTTCGTAAATGCTAGCAGTGCAGTACACTGTACGTGCAGTACACTGTACGAGATGGACCCAACGGTCTAAAACCAATACCAACCATTGATGTCATGTCAACGGTCAGGATTTAACCTGGTAAATAAATGCTGATTTGCACTTTCTTATTCTTCGGTAAATGAATCTAACTCCATCGGAGTGTTTTAAGTGGATTCCTTCTGATACTAATACTCATAAGAATCTCATCAAAATAAAAAATTAAAAAAATTAAAA
This sequence comes from Cardamine chenopodiifolia, assembly GCA_963922655.1. Taxonomy (NCBI): domain Eukaryota; kingdom Viridiplantae; phylum Streptophyta; class Magnoliopsida; order Brassicales; family Brassicaceae; genus Cardamine; species Cardamine chenopodiifolia. The sequence goes on from OZ000473.1 coordinate 15,782,481, forward strand.
AATTAAAAAATTAAAAATTAAAAGATATGAAACTTTTAGGTAAAACAGTTTTAATGGAAAAAACTTTATAAACTGTTTCAAGAGACTTTAAGAACCGTCAATGTTACGTGTTGCAATATATTAGTTTATTATTTATTTAATAATATAATATTAATAAAATTAAAAAACTATTAAAATATTTATTTTATAGACTTTTATGAATAACACTGTTTTGAATGCTCTAAATTTCATGATTAAAAATAATAAAAATAAAAAGAAATAACTAAGAAAATGAGAAAATAAAAAGAATCTCATATGATAATCTCATGAAAAAGCTATTCGTATGGGACAAATCACTCTATAAAAGAGTTCATATTTCTTTTTTAATGAATCAAATATATCAAAGTTTAGAATATAAATTAAATACGTTTACTTGTATTTTTCATAAATCATAAAATAATATTATCTACCTATCAAGTTTCATCATGCATAAGTTTATAATATATATTAATATAATTTTTAGATTGATATTAGTTAAGTTTAATACCAAAAATATTTAATTAATATTATTTTAGTTAAGAACGTAATATTAAATTTATTGCATTATTAATGTTTAACTATTTTATTATTGTTACAATTATATATTAAATGAATAAGTATAACTAATTAATATAATATGTATCTTACAAACGAAGGTAAATAATAAAAAAAACAATATGAAAATATTGATACTAGATTGGTGAGAGATCTAAGAGTTATTTACTAATGAAAATAAAAATTTAAGATAAATTTCTCAAATTAAATTGTACTAAAAAATATCAATATTAAATTGATATCGCCAATATGGATGCTTTAATGCAGCAGACCATAATGTATCTAACAGTAAGTCTAGTGAGGAAGTTGCTCTTCCTACACGAAAATACCAAAACGCCTTTGGATTATTGTTGGCAATGTGTGGAACCTAAATGAGGGTATATGCATTTCAATTGCTATTCTGGAGTTATTCACCGTTCAACAAAATCCTCTCTTCCTCTTCTCTCTTTTTTTTTTTCTATTTTTTACTGACAAATGCTTCTTTTTTTGCTACTACTGACAAATGCATGTTATTGTTTATCGGCAATAGTTATAAAATGCCTTAATAGTAAGAGACAGGATCATATCAAATGAAACTTAGAAGAGTAATATTTAATCTCTCTTTTTGTTCAACGTTGAATCCATTTTGTACCCAAACTAATATAAAAAAAGAAGAAGAAGATATGGACTCAGAATCGTAAAATTTCTGCTAATACAAGTTTGTATATATATTATGGCGACCGAAATTTTTTTTTAAAAAAAGCAATTAAGAATTTTACAAAAGCATATGGGACCCACTTGACGATAATTTTCTCTTAGTGAGCCCTACTCTTGATGGGCTTCATCTCTTTCTTTAATAGTGCAAAAAAAGGGAAGAACTTTCCTTCGTCATCTCATAAAGACAATTAAAAATTAAAAATCAGGAGACAAAGAAAATAAAATAAAAAATCGGCACACAAAGAAATAAAAATGGAACAGTTATCATTATCGTAATATGATCAGAGTATTGTGGGCCCCATCAGAGCTAAGAAACTACACGTGCTCATGTCCAGGTTGATATGTTGATATGTCGTCTTTTGACCATCACTCTCTCCAAACTTCTGGTTTTATTACTTCCCTCTGTTCCTTATTAATCATATTTTTTATTTTTATACACATATTAAAATTTAATTATAAATATATTATTTTAATGATTAAAATTTTTTATAACTGTAAATTAATATTATTCAATTATTTTCTTAAATTTTACAATTTATCATCATAACTAATAACAAATACATTAAAAACCCTAAAAATTGTATCTTTAAAACAATTTTTTCTAGAAATAAGATTAAAAAAACAGAAGGAGTATATTTTTTTCGTTATGAGACAGATTTTCATTAACTTATTTTTTTTTGTGGCGGATAATCTAAATAATTTTTTTCTCCATAAATTTAAAATAATATCAGATCAGAAATTTACATAGAATAATTTATGAACAGCCACTGAATTTTTTTAAGGTAAATTAATTTTTCTTCCTACTATTGCGTAGCTGCAATAATAAGTTTTCATTAAGTGCTATAAAGTTTGTCCTATAATTGAAAGCTAGCTTTACTGAGAACTTTCAAGGGTTTCCAGACCCCCCCCCCCCCTGAAACGCGTGACAACACGAAACATCACATTTTTTATGTTCAGAATTATTGAACATTTTCAGTTTTAAATATTTTTAGTTTTGGATTTTCGTCTTCGTTTTTTACAAGTTTCTGTGGTTTATAAGATTTTTACATGTCTTTTATTTTCAAAATCAGTGTATATTTTGTACCAATTCCAATACTGGAATTTTTCTGTATCATTTAAGAATACAAAACTTTAACAAAATTATTTTAATCAAATACCAATAATTAATACATTTTTAATTAAAAAAAACATTTTCATATATCTTATTTGGTATCCGAGTTTTAATATGTAAATCAATGATAAACTATCAAACTAAATAGAAATAGTGAAATTTATATTAGTTGACAAAATAGTGATTTATAATTTGTAGCGGAAAAATATAATATATCGAATTAGGACTATAACCATGATTTTCAAAGAAAAACTTTAAATTACATATTGCGACAATATAAATAAATCGAACTTTAATCTCATGTCTATATGAAATAGAACAGCTAAAACCCTTGACCAATTGCTAGACAATAGCAATTCTACGATCTAAATGACTGTAAACATGTTTTTATTTTTACTATATCAGTAGATTACAAGATAAACTAAATTTATTCTAAAATGGTTTATCCTAAAAGTCCACAAGTTTGTAAATTACCATATGTTTTTATGCTTCTCTTTTCCTTTCCATTACAAAATATCTTTTGGAAAAAATAATTAAAATAAAATGAACTAGAAGCTAAATCCAAATAGTTGTGTAGGTGAGCTAATGAGTGGTGGTTGATTAGATAACAATAATAAGAAAGAATGCAAAGTTATGAGATAAGCGGGTGGCTTTATGCGACCATCTCTCTACCTTTTTTTTTTTTTCCTAGCTTTTAGCTTCTACTACAAATCTTAATTATTGTTTGTGGAGATATTTGGGGTTTTTTTTTGTGTGCTTTCGCTATGAAATGATTGTCTAAAAGATGTAAAAAAAATCACTCCTAAGATAACAGACGGTCAAGAGTTACTGGAATACTCGTGTAATGTTTTTGGTTAAAGATATGTGTGTTGGTTAAATTCGGCAGAAAATTGTAATGATGTCAGGAAAACATAAAATACGCATTTTATTGTGATTATGTCACGCACTTTATCAGTTTGTGTTGTGAGTTTCTTCTGTAGCGACTCTAAAACGGGCGCATCATACTGTTCTTGATTGCAAGAGATCTCCAACCGGGAATTTCACGTGCCGGTTACTGATTGATTGATATCTAATGGACAAAATTTTATCCCTAAACCTATGACTAACAATATAGCGCAAGAGTAAGATACTACAATATTTATGATGATATATGAAATGCAGTTTGTTGAATCTTTTGAATATAATTACGTATGTGGTACCAAGAGTTTTTCTTAAAACTATTATTTAGACGGTGTAAACAAATAGTCTACGAAAAAAGCATGAGACCACACTGGTATATATATATCTTGATAATATTTGTAATGATGGTAAACAATAATAGCTTATATTGTTAAAGTGCAATCTCAATACACCGTAGGCGTTGTGTTTGGACCAACTTAAATAATTATTGATCAATCATTGTAATGAAAATCGCCGTACAAGCACAAATTACGATTATCTTACTTATTTCTCGTGATATGATTAATAATTAAATTAACATCAAAACTTTTAATTATATTAAATGTTATTGTATTAACTAAAATAATACTAATTTAATATTTAACATCATATGAAGAATAGAAAACTTCTTGAGTTTCTCATTCTCTCACTTATTTATTTATTTTTAATCATAAAAAACTCATGAGATATCCACTTTAAACTCTCAAACGGAGATGCTATAACTATCTAGAGAACATGCTGTGGTATACAACCTATTTCAAAGAGGGCGTATCACGTATGTTTTGCACGTAATCTTACAAAACCTTATCTCTAAGGCTGGTCGTATTTATCAAAATACTGTAATTACGCTCTATCTACTTTGTTGCATATTATTAAATAAATGTGTTGAATGCTACTATTGTATAACGAACCACCAAGAGACCCCACGAAGGACCCACATTGTAGATCTAGCAAGGCATCTATAATCGATGTGATTGAAAATTAACATATTAGTTCAATAAATAAAAAATCTTCTTTTTGCTGGATTCATCGTTCGGCCATTGCTATCTTAAGTTAATAAAAAATTAAAAATAATGAAAATATGAAGAATAAATAATCCTTGGAAATTTTGAAAGTCTCTTTGGTCAATGGACAATGAGTGTCCTTTCAAATAAATTTAAATTAAGTTCCGAGCTGTTTTTTGTATTAAAGAAGTTCCGAGCTGTTTCCAGCAAAAAACATCTATGTAACACCTAATTATAAGGTTGGTTTAGAATATTTGTACGAAATTTATAGTCGGATCCCAAACCCACATAAATCAACATGTACTTCAGGTAATTGAACAAAACGTTCGGAGGCATTAAAATAAAATTCGTAATGTTTCAACTTCAAATAACATATACATGCATGCAAGTAATGCTAGCTCAACACATAGTTGACATTTGTTTTAGGTGTGTGAATAAAAAATATTTGTAGGTTTGATTAAAATGTTTAGGTTTAGAATGAGTAGATGTAGTTCCAAATATTTGTGTTCAAAACAATCAAATTCATTATAGTTTTCTTAAGTACAAAATATTAGGTATTCTGGTTGGATAGTCTTATGCTTATAGGAGCCCTCAATCTGGATAATATTAAATTAAAAAAGCTGAAGTGCATCCATATGAGGGTTCGTAAGACTTTTGATCTCTTTATCTGTAGAGACAAACTTGTTAAAAAATAAATAAAAATTGCAAAACGATAACTGGAATTCTCTTTCTTTTTTCCCAACAGAAAAAATAAAATAAAAGTCAAATAACAGACGCACGTGCGAGGAGAGATCCCGTTTAACACTACACGCACACGTAAGCATTGCGGCTGTTTTCGTTAGACTTTCCCGTTTCGGTTATCTTCACCCGCAACGAACTGTTAAACTGTGCTTTACACGTGTTCACCTTATCTTCTTCGCTCTTTTGTCTTAAAACCTCATAACCCGGCGATTAACGGGGTGAGTCCATGTGCTTGATTTATTGAATAATTATCTTCCAGGAACTTTTTATTTACATGGTTGATGACATTTCAAAATAAGATTACGTGATATCTCCAACAATAAATGCAAAAGATAGCAGCATTCATGGCTTTGAATGCAGATATTCTTTTAGTATGATAAAACTCATGGACCCAAGAATGAAATTTCACGCTACAAAATAAAATCCTACAAAAGTGGATACTGTAGGTGACGATAATTAATCATATGAGGACAAATAAATATGAATATTGAGAGTTTTATTATCGGTCGTATGGATGATGTTTCGTTTGGGAGAATTAGGCCTAAAAAAAATAAATTCCAAAGGCCAGAAAAGGATAAACCAAAGATTTTTAAAAAATGCAGCAAACAAAAAGCTATGTAAAAAAATAAAATTATAATTCTGGAAATTAAATAATTAAAACACTTTTTGTTTATAAAGGTCCCATTTGATACTCTACCTGTTTTGTATCTGAGTTTCTTGTTTTTGTTTCTATGTCAATGCGATTTCTTTCTTTCTTCTAGACCTTTTCATCAGAGTCTGTTGTTTCAGATAGTTTCTGGGACTTGGTTATGGGAATAGAGAGGCCACGACGTTCTTTACCGCCCGGTTTAGAAGATGCATTACCATACCAGATCATACCGAGGATCGCAATGAGCATTCCAAGTACTACTTGTAAGTTTAAACCTTCCTTACCAAAGAAAGTGAATCCCAAAACCAAAACCAGAATTGTTTTCATGTGACCAAGTACTTGGAAAGATACCGCTGTGAATCTTCCGATACATATAAATTGGCTGAGATTGGTCCCGACTGCGATACTGCACGAGAGTATTAAGAAGAACTGCCCAAAAAAATAGGGTTAGATAGAGCTTAGGAAATACAAATCTAACAGAGTATAACGATTAAGAGCCTAGTTGGTTATCCTCAGTTCATGATATTGAACAATTGCAAAATGGTATGAGTACTACGACTACTGCTATGTTTCTAAATACTCCTTGCTAGGTTTTGAATCATAGTAGACTTTATAAAGAAACAAAGGAGAAGCTTTACCAGAGAAACAAATGAAAAGTTGAATGCATCCACTCTTTGGTTAGTCAACCAGTAGTCTAGAAATGGTCCGACCAACAATAACGATGCAGCTTGTACTGGAGCAGTATGCGCCAGTAAACTGAAAGAACCGAGCGAATATTTCCGTTGTAGATAATGTACATACTGTAAAATGTAGTAACAATTGCAAGCGAAATTAGAGAATAGACCATGAATGCGTGGATCGGGAACAGAATAACAGGATGAATTTGACCAAGCTCTGTTCCAAACTTGACAATAGATTAGGTTTCAGGTATAGGATTACATATTATATACTTACGTATTGCTGAAGGGCGGTGCTCCAGACAGCAATAGCGGCAGCGAGAAATCCGTTGAGATTGACACTAACATCGGTTACAGTACAGACGGCAACACCAGCAAGAACTAACAAGATGCTAAGCTTTGTATCTCTTGAATACCTGACATTGTCAAGAACAACTTCAAGAAGACAAGAAACCGGGATCATACTCAGCTTCGCAATCTGCAGTTTCAAACACAGTCGTCTCAACATCTTCCGGAAAAAAAAAAGAAATGAAAATCCGCATCGAAAAGAAAAAAGGACTGACCTGGTAGAATCCAACAGAATTCCACATGAGACTCACATTCATCCCAACGATAGAGAAATTAGCGAACAAAACGAATTTTAAAAGATCAGGCCAAGGAAGCTGAGAAGGTTGGATATAACCAAGCCATGTCAAGAAAGTTGTCAACAATGTCGTCGTTCCGAAATGCAAACCGGTTAATGTTGTAGCTGTGTCAGATTTTGAAACAGATCATCTTATAATCACAAGTCAAACCCCGTTGACTATTTCAAAAGGAAGAGAGGACTAACCGAAACTAAAGCCATAAGTAGCCATTAAAGCCTTGTTAACCAGGATGATTCCAACGGAAGTAACAACATTGAACAGCCATGATGCTATGTCTAATGCCGCTTTTTGATCCGTCTTGCTTGTTCCAGTCATTGTTTTTTTTTAACAGATCTCTGCAGATTTTTTCAATTTTCACATTTATCAAATTGAAAATCATCGAAAACGCAATAAACGAACTTTTTAGCAGTTTCTAGATCCATTTTCACAATTCCACGATCTAAAACGATTTAGATCCACATTCAATTGAAACGATCGTTATTCCAAAAATTCAACATGAACATAGTTCAAACTATAAAATTCAAATCAGATCCAATACTGATACGATCTCAAACAATGGATTGCAAATTTCTAATCGGATTACAAATTTGCGAATTCGCATTAAATCAGAATCGTTAAAGGTCTCCGAAGTAAAACTGAATCTTTACGCGAGTAAGCAAAACAAAACAAAATTACCAGATAGCGGAGTGAAACGAGACTTTGAAGACGACGAAGACCACGGCGGTTGCTGACACTGTCGAGGCGGCGGCAGAAGAAGACGAGGAAGTCTAAAGAAGGGCTAAATCAACATGAATTTGGAGAGACAAAACTGTGGTATTTCGTCTGATATTATTATTTTCCCTCTTCCGTTATTTAATTTTCTTTCTTTTTTTTCAGTTATGGACTTCCCCTGAGAGTCTCCTTCTTGCCATTTAAGAGAGATGACAGAGAGAAGAATCTTTTCTCTTTTTCAAATTTAATATTTATTTTACTTTCCCTCACTTTCTTCTTTAAACAAAATCACTAAGCAAAATTAAACTTTACATTCACGAAAATACACCTAAACAGATAATAATTCCCAGTTTTGTCTGTTTTCTTTCTTTTTCCAGATATCTTGTATATATTACACTTCTATAAATAGATAATATTTTTTGACATAATTAGATCAAATTCTGATATACACTGATTGGTTAATGGTTTATCATTTGTTCTCATTACACATGTTCTGGAAAATATTATATCTGTTAAGAAAATGCATTAAAACAATGTTGTAAAACTTGATATTCATATACCATTGGTTACAGATTGTTGTCAACAAAAAAGGTGGTTACGGAATTTGTTTTATAGAAATGGATATCTGAAATACTTTCTTACAGCTACGATAAAGAACTTTATTACACTTTTTATTTGTCTCAGTTACATTTATTTATTTATTAATCCCATCCACGTCGGAGGGGGTGGTGAGTGGGGGTGTGGCACATTGGCACAACTAAAAACTGGATCTAACGAAGGAATAAATTAATATGTAATTCGAATTACTTTTCTTTCTTGATTATATTTATTTATTTATTGCGTGGCTTAGTAAATGTGGATCTAACCCCTATGTTTCGGGGCTATGTAACACCCGTGGAATATTCGTTAGGGAATTCGAGCTTCACTACGTCTTTCAATATTATGAAAAATACTATATTTAAAAGTTTTGTGTCAATGATACAGTATTTCTGTATCAAAAAGATGACACAGTATTTAAAAGAAAAACAGTATTTATAAAAATAAATAAAAATACAGTATATATTTGAGTAGGTCTCCCTATTACTATATTTTTGAAAATATGTCTTCCTTTAAAATTTTCTTGTCTTTAGAAAAAAAATATTATGTCTACCTTCACTTAATAAAAACTGTTCTTTTACACTGTCCGACCTTACTTTAGATAGTTAGTCTTGTTTTCATGGAGATCAAGTTCGTCCTATCACATCTAACCTTGAAGATCTTCAACACTCCTCCATAGAAAATGTCTCCAATCCTTGAACCACCTTTCTAAGTTCATACTCACCTTTAGCCAAATATAACTTCATGAGAAAAGTTCAACCTTTTTTTTTTCAATTTCTCTATCTATTAATTTTCTGAAATTTTTATGATTAAGAGTTAAAAAAATTCGGAGGGACGAATTTTATACGTATCCCCAAAATGTGTTAAGACCATGTTATTATCTTATGATCGTTATAGCCTTCCCGTAAGTCACTAACATAGACACAGATCCAAAACAAATAATATTTGCAGTTGTCATTCAATATTCAAGTCGCCTATCTCACGAAAATGTCCAATATTCAATATTTTAGGTTTATCGAAAAATCTTAACAAAAAATTGAGCAAAGGAAACCAAAAAAGGAAGGGAGTGAAACTGAAAAGGCGTGACTAATTTTCTAATCGACAAAAGGACAATGAGGGGACAAACTAAAAATACAACAGAGGTTACGTTTTGGCTAAATATCCAAAAGCAGAGAGTAGTTTCCTTGTGAGTTTCTTCTGTATACTTTAATACATTAGTTGTTTTAAAATAAAAATTATGTTTTCTAGCTCCGTTAAGTATCTCATTCTTGTTGTCGTTATTCGATGCTTTTCATGTGAAGTGTTTTTCTTTATTGGTAAGTTTCAGTTAGTACCAGGCGAGATACTATTATAGATTCATTATACAAAGCTATCTATAATTTTACCGGTATAGTATTAGAATTTTCCTGTTTCTTGACTACAAAAAAAATAGAGTGACATGACATCTGCATTATCACTAGATGGTGAGAACTAATTAGATCACATATTTCGGTCATTAAAATCGTAGCTTAAGTAGAATATAAACACTACTATACTAAGAGTAGATAAATTTTTGATATTTTTCATAATATAGTCTCATATTTTATTTTATAAGAAGCGGTAGTATATCCCACAAATTCTGCCGAAATGATTATTATAGATCCGAAGCTTTTGAGCTTTTATCCTATATATCCACTTACTTATTTTTAGACTGAATTTGATATTGATAAAATAAACTAAGATTGATCCTTGAAAACCTGAAATGATTTGCAACCAAGTGTATTTGATTCCTATTGAATAAATCGATTAAAAACAAAAAACAAACGCCATGACTATGAATATGATTTTTGAAAATGACGTTGTACTGAGTACTTGACAAAAATCAACTTCAGAGAGAGACGACACTTCAAGAAAAGAGTTCAAAACCTTACATTATGGCGTAAGAAACTCATGTTACTTTTCTATATCTTCAACCTAATTCCTTTTTTGACCCTTTGTTTTAATTGTTATTACGGCAAAGTGTGAAGCAGAATTTAATCTATTTAGAAAATAATATTTTATTTATTAAATATACTTATAAAATCGTTACTTTTTCTAACCAATAGGCTATATATCATAGTCTTATGGAATCATTAAAGAGGATTAACGATATTTTGTCGTCAACAATTGAAAATCTATTTAAAATTTAGATATACCTACTTAGAAATGTCGGACCATAACTATAAAATTTAAATCCATATATTGAATGGTATTGACAAAAAAAGATTGGTTCTATAGAAGTCGGCTATTAATAAATTTTGACATTTTGTAGCGTTAAATTTTGATATGCTGCCGAGCAAAAAACATGATAATATCTGATATGCTAGGAGGCGGCTAACTTATAACTTAGCTTATAGTATTTTATTATATATAACTTAGCTTTAACAATTAACATGATAATATCAGACTGATTTGTATGATTTGGTCCCCTATAACATCCCACAGTTCGCTAAGATAAAACTAATGGGCTGGGCGTTAGGGCCCAAATACAAACCAACCGCAAGTCTCTACCGAATGTCGGTGTTAGCCTTTTAAAAAACTTTTGAAAAACGACGGTATATGGAAAAGTCAATGGAGGGAGAATTTGATTTCTAACAAATATTTTCATCGAAAATATTCCCGCCTTGTTATTTCACTCTCTCCGGCTATCGGCGATTTTCTTCTGATTCGTTCATCTCTTCTCGAAGAACTTCGTCTGATAGCTCCGTCTTCTCTCCATTAGTAAGCTTTTTTCTCTCGCGCCTCAGATTAGATCGGTGATTTTGAACCGTGTCAGATACTTTTTTTAATTTGAGATTTTTTTGCCTATCTTGACTTTTCTCCACCGATCGTTTATCTGTTGCTTGATCATAGATGTCTCCGTAATATTTCTTCTCTAGATTGCATTTTATTCTCTAGATTTGTATAAATCTAACTGTGATTGATTGTCTCAATTTGAGTTTAATCATGTCTGATTGATTTTTCATACTAAGGATTTTCGTTCGGTTGGATCATTGAGGTTGGGCAGGTTCGCTAGGGTTCCGATCAGCATGAGTTGGAACTTTTGTTTTTGAATCTTCATAACATCTTATGAAACCCTTAATTGATTTGACTATAAATGTGTTTGTTTATCTCAATTTTGAATCTAATTAACTCTCTGAGTTTCGTTCGGTAGTGGATAAGTCGAGATTTGAAACGCGTTTGAGTTTCTAGGGTTTGGTTCTGATTAACGGAGGTTCTAATTATAAATTTCTATCAAATATTCCTAAGATCAGAATGAATTTGACTGTTATTGTGTTTGCTTAATCAGACCTGAATCTGTTTGTTATGATTTTTTTACACTGACTCTTTTTTTTTTTCAGAATGGCTAGAAAAAAGGCTGAAACTGCATCTGAGCCCTCAAAGGAGATAAAAGCGAGAGGAAAAATCAGCAGGGCCAAAAAGTGTATGAAAACAACTACTAAGAAACTCCAAGAATCTGGTAAAAAGCTTATTGAATTATTTAAATTAGTTTCACTTGATCTAAGGCGTTTTCCAAGAATTTGTTGTTGGGTAATCAGATACAATATCATAGTTTAAATTCTTAGAGTTTAGCTCAGAGTTTTGGCATTGTAATCAGATTTTTCATCTATCAGGAAAACATAATAGCGGAAGAAAGGAGAAGTCCCCTTTTAAATGTTCAACTGCTTCTCCATCTTCTCAAGCTCAAGAAATATCTGTCCTCCATCTTCATTCGGGCAAAGAGGTTCGACCTTTTGGAAAAATGAAGTTGCAGCTCTTTCCAGTAGATGCTCATACCCGTGAAGGATTGGAAAAGGTAAAGCTTAAGATCTGACCACTAAGTATATATTCTGGTGAATACTTTTCAACTTGTTTCTTTTTGTAACCCTATAAGGACGGCTTTCACCCATTCTTGGAACTCACTCTTAGTTCACGGAAGAAGATTTCTTCAGTGCTTCAACACATTCACAGTAAGTGGGGCAGCTCAGAGATTGCACGGGGAGATCCCACGTTGTACACATGAAAAATCAGGTCATAAATGGGTAGCAAACAGCAATATCACTACAGGGGATGTCTATGAAGCTATTAGAGCTCCATCCCTTTTCCGCTTAAGGTTTGCATCTATATACCTTTCAAAGTAATCTTCTAAGCCTTTCTGCATGTTATGAGTCTTGTTATTTCGTTTAGGTATGGTTGGTCCTCTGAGACTGATAATCAACCCGATGAACTGCCATCTCCTTCAACTCCGGGTATCGCTTGTTTTCAAAACGAAGAACCACATAACATCATTAGTAACAAAACAGAGAGTGCCAGTTTCACGGGAAACCAGATGTTTGGTTTAGAAAACCCGTTTACAATGCTGTCCTCTGCAAATCAAGTGACTGACCCACCTCCCTTGGAAAACTTACCGCCTTATGGACAAGTCGAGTCAACGGTATGATTAATAAAACCATGTTTTTTTCTCTTGTTTTGGACTCAAATCTTATATCACAGTATGCCGATCATGACTACTTTTGGTTTAACCAGGAGAATAAGATAAACGATGGATCTGGCCCGACATTGTGTTCTTGGGATGATGGATTTACAAGCCTAAGTATTGGCGGCTTGCTTTCAGAAGTATCATTGAAGGGAAACTTTGGGAACCACTGTGAAAATTCAAACGCAACTCTCTGGGTTGACAATATTACCAACATAAGTATTGGAGGTTTTTTTTCCGAGTCATCTTTACAAGAGAGAGGCAAAATTAATCATGAAAAAGATCCAGCTCAAAATTATAGTAATGATCAGCCAAGTGGAAGCATTGGAGGCTTACTTTCCGAAGCACCATCAATAGGAGAGGCAAGGTTTAGTGACTGTAAAGAAACATGGGAAACAAGGAGAGCTATCAAACAACAACCACCATCTCTAATCTCTGATTCATTAGATGCTTTCCTCGTGAACCAAACAGATCAACCTCGAGCTCCATGCCTTGCTCCTCCTCCTGAGCCGTCACATTCGTCTATATTTGATGTAGAAGATACATGCCATGCATTTTCTTTGGAAAAGGGTACAACGACCTCAGCGAAGGTCCATGATTTCTTATCACTAAGCATTTCTGATATTACTATTGACAGAAGTTTAGAACTTACAACTCATGATTATGGGATTTGAATATCTGGCAGGAAAGTGGAAAAGCTGAGAAGGAGCAACAGAAAGATGACTCGAAATCTGCAAAACCATTATTGGGTTCCTCGGGGTTTAATCAGGACAGCAGCCTCGGATTTTCAGGAATGAAGTGGGTAAGTCAGAGTTTTTCTAACCTGTCGTGTCTCTGCTTCACATACTCTTAAGAACTTATTTTTGGTACCTATAATGGAAAACCCTTATAAATTCTAAGCAGACGAGTTGGGAGAATAAGTGGAGATTTGTTTATCATTTGGATTTTGAATGTTTGACTACTGATTTCTTAAACGTAGGCTGACTCACGGGGACCATTTGATTTCGGCTTATCTTCATCGCGAAAGTTTACTAATGGAGACAGCGTAAGCTTCGGCGCTGTGGTTAAAAATTTGTAGGAAATGGAGCCTTTAGAAGAGAAAATAAAGCTTCAAAAGCATTGATACTCATGAACAATAATAATTCCAAAGGTAAAGTCTAACAAATCAATAAATCCTAGAAGATAACAAGTCTCAAAATACTGTCTCTCTGTAACGCTTTTGTTTTGGTCAGAAATCATTTCTAGTAATCTAGTATAGTTATACATTAGATTTATGTACAATATCATATGCAACAGTGTCACACAAACTCTTTCTGCGTGTGTATCTGCTTCACCTTCTGTCTCTGTTTACTAACCCTCTCTAATCTCCAAATATTTCAGGATGCAGGTCGTTACCCATGCGTGCGTATATGCAAAATACTAAATGTTTGCTTTATGTACAAAAGCATTAGTACTCACTTATTCGTAAGGGTTACTGTCTATAAAATTATTGAAAGACACTGACATAGTGGTTGCCGACTAATTTACCAAGTTTGATTTTGGTCTGTTCAGATATTCTTCTATACTGTATGATAAAAAAAAATTAGTAACACCAACTGAAAAGGGAAACTAGATTGATTTCCAAGACTTGGTTTCAATTTGATTCATAACACGCAAGTGTGGCTCAGAAAAATCAGGATTAGTTGAGGAAGATTGAGCTCCAACAACGTTTCAAGACTCGATCCAAAGATATAACTTAATTTCCAACAGAAACATAGAGATACATGGGAATCTACGTTAGCCAGAGGATTAACAAAACTAAATTCAAACAGCATTGAAAGAAATACAATATCTGACACTTAGGAAGGCCAAAATCATAAAATATTAAGCTCTGTCAATGTGGACTAAAGTGATTCCTCAGGAATCACAATATACTCACGTATCTTCTACACTTAAAACACACAAGAATCAATTTCATCAAAATCCCAAGAATAACCCAAGCTCTGATTCTATTTTCTCTCTTTATCAAAGCCTCTCATAGAAGAGCAAGCTAGCTTCAGCATCAACAACATCACTCTCAGACACTCTGCTAACTTCTGAATCAGATATACTAAACCACCTCAATTCCTCACGATCTTCTTCTTCCTCCTGCGATGCAACTCTCACACTTCTATAAACAGTATAATGTCCGCTTCCGCTTCTACCAAAATGTTCCACCACCGTTACAAGCCTATACATGCCCAGGTTTCTTGATGCTTCTGGCTTTTTGTACTGTGACGACATCTCAATCTTTTCTTCTATGTTTATTCCTATTGAAGAGTGTGTGAACAAGGAGAGGTCCAATACGAGTGGGAATGCTGTATGTCCCTATACAGATAAACTAGAACTCGGGATATGAAATGTATGCCGGAAAGATAGGTAACAAGACTCTACCGAAAGTTTGACGGATTCTCCAAACATGTTTAATGAAGCGCGTTGCACTTGAATGCATAGACGCTGTAACAGTTTAGTTAGAGGGGGTCAAATGGGACTCGAAGAAAAGAGACTATGAGTTTATATTGGATTCAAATTTCTAGGGTATCAAACTTTATTTTTACCTTTGGGAAACGGGCGATGATTAACTGCTTCAATATATGGGAATAGCTATTTGACGAAGGCATTCTTTCAAGAAGAAGAGCCGTTTTACAGTCGCATTGGTCATTTCCACCACAGCTCCTGAGCTTTCCGATATCTGTCTGATTGAAACCGTTTCAAGTACACATAGGTAAGAGAAATTTGTGAAACATATGCGAGGGAAAAGTACTATATTATGATTACACCTGAGTAATGAATTACCTCAGTTGCTCCTATCACATATAAATATTTCAGCGCAGCTCCGTGCCAACATTTTTGGCAAAAGTAGTTTTCGACTTTCTCGGCATCAAGAAACTTCTTCATGCAACTCTCCAAAGTACATCCAAACGTCTAAGAGCATCCCAAGAAAAAAGAAAAAAAAATCTATTGAAAAATGTTCTATTCTGGAGAAGTTTTATAATCACAAGAGTAAAACAATAAGAGAATGAACCTTCAGTAACGTACAATGTTGGAATCACCACTATGGAGTAAAGGAGAAAGAGGCAAAGTATGAAAAAACTGAAACTCCAACGAAATCTGCAAAAAAAAAACAAGAAAATCATATGGATGAAAAAAGGGTATATAACAAAATCAAGAGCCACCTTACTGGTGGAGATAAAGAATTCTAATCCTAATTACCTGAGATGAACAAGTTTGGCACATCAAAGTACTACCAAGAATCCCATCAAATGGTCCACGCGAATGGTGATGCCATCTCTTGAGCTCCATCAAACCATGGAGGCCTTCACTAGGCACCAGCACTCTCGAGTTGTGAGAAAAAAGTATATCCGATAGATTACTAGTTTGGCTAGGACGATAACAAAGTAGAAGCTCTTCTTGCAAAGAAGATATTAGATGAAGAAGTGCTTCTGCTGCATCCTATGGTTTCAACAAAATCATTAGCTCATATAGATCAACTCAAGTATCCGTTGGTCTAAATTGAAAAAAGAAATATAACCTGTTGGTTTGACAAATCAAATTTTCTGAGATAATGGGTCAATGCAAGCATAACTTTACGAGGGCTAGATACAGATGGTCTTCTTCCAACTGTACAGAGCTCTGGCCATAACAATTAACAAAATATTACTGTCATTATCATAAAGATTACTCTTTCAGAGTGACAAAGAGGACAAATAGAAATTAAGACTTTGTAATAAAGCAGACAAAGCAAAAGTAAGAGGAAACTGTTCTCCTCCTGCTACTGTATCTCTCGCATTCTCTATAACCCATTCAAGAAAACTTGGAAAATCTTTGCAGCTCGCTAGAGCCTGAAAGTCAAATTCACAATCCCAAATGTGCAGCAAAAGGATTACAAGCAAATACGAAACATTGATATCTCACTACTAGAGGGTATAAAAAAGTGCAATTCAATCGGCTAAAGCATTATTACCTGGAGGATGACATTGAGGAAACAGTTATTGCCGAGATTTTGAAGGTCAGGTACAAGAAAAGAATCGTCTCCGGCGTCATCTTGTCTACCGGAGAAGAGATTGAGATTGAAGTTGCGGAACCGACCGTCTTTTAAGGCAAATACGAAACCAGCTATACCAAGTAGACTAGCGACAGACAAATGCGAAACCCACTTGTTCGAAACCCTAAATCTTTCTGTGATGATACAGACTATCGCCTTTGTGTCTGAACCTCTACGAGAAACCATGCTCAACAACAAGAGTGAGTTAAAAGTCTCTATGTCATTCCGTCATATTGAGCTCACGCTAATCCAAACATATCCTTACGGAGAGTTCGGAGGGTTTCATTCTGAAGACTAAATCCCCGATCAAGATCAATCAGTACGTCGAATTGACTCGTCTCAACGATTTCATATATATTTGTGTTTAGTGTTTGATTTAGCTGAAACACGTTTATTAGTATTTAGTTATTTCAATCCTGATCGATTTGTACGTTAGTGTTCGTTTCAGTTGAAACCTTTTTATTAGTATTTGATTCATTCATGACACCAATTATATCAACTTCTTTTCATCATTAAGTAACAAAATCTCTTACACAAGAACTTTATCTTTACAAGATAAAATGTTACAGAAGTAGATTATAACACTAAACCATAAATGAATATCTACAATTGTTACATAGCCATAGTAATGCAATGTACCAAATGCTCCATAATACCTGCAAAGTACAACACAGGAAACAAAACAAAACAATCAAACAAATAAATATATAAAATAAAAAATATCTCAGACATCCAAGGAAGGATAAGAGCTGCACTAGCTCTCAAGCCCGGCGAAAGGCGAAAGCTTTAGGCGGCCACTGCGAATGTTTTGAGAAACAAGCCTTAATACGTATCATCAGTGATATTTCTTACAGATTAAAAACAAATACTTCAAAATTAGATCGGTTTCAGACATCCAAGGAAGGATAAAGCTGCATTAGCTCTCAAGCCTGGCGAAAGGCGAAAGCTTTAGGCGGCCACTGCGAATGTTTTGAGAAACAAGCCTTTGGATTTATCATCATCAACCACGAATTCAAAAGATCTGATTAACGATAACAAAATTATTGAACAGACCGATACCAAAATCGTTTAAGAGTTGAAATCGGAAAAACAAGAAGAAGAGAAACTCGGGTACGGTTATCAGGATGAGAGGATTAGGTTTTTATACAGTGAGAGAGAAGAGGCGTCCGATAATTAGGGTTTTGTTCTTGCTGACACGATCAACGGTTGAGATCTACCCAATCTTTTTTATTTTTTATTTTGGTCGGTGTGTCAGTAGAACAATCGCGATGCTTACAGCAAGAATGGGTTTTATTGATTTTAGTTTGGTCCAGAAGTATTATGGGTATCAAAACGGGCTGAAACCCATAGACTAATCCGATCCAGTTTTGTGATTATATTTTTCATAAATTAATTACACTATTTATATCTTTGTGGATGATATATGTATATTTGTATAACATTTTAAAACAAGTTTGATACATATAGTTCTTGAACAAATGCGAAGTTAATTGCTTCAAATAAGTAGATAAGTAAAACATATTACAGATATGAATTTAATAATGGTGAGAAACTCTTTTTGATTGAGATGCTCCAAGACCTAGACTAATATTAATTTAATATCTTGTTTTCCAGCGTTGGAGACCAGAGTCCCATATCAGTCAAGTCATGAAGAAGATGCTGGTTCACTACCACTGAAAAAGCCTATGGAGAAAACCAGAAGCATAACTTTGAGGAGCAATATTACTTGCTTGAAGATCACACCTTAAGACTCTATGACTATAAATGTTTGAGGTGTACGGTTCAAAACATTCATTATCCCCAAGAATCTGGCTGGTTGAAGCAGTTGGCATTGGTGCCACACTGCCACTAGAAGAGAATTTCTGATTCCATTGTTTGAAATCATCTCCCTGGGAGCAGCCAAGTCCCAGCGGTCCTAAGGGATTACATTCCACATATCAGGTTGAAGAATTCCCTAAAAGAATCATTCCATACACCAACCAAGAAATTAGAAAGGAAGACATTTTACAAATATCGAAAAAAATGCTGCTTGTGATGCATACCTTACTCACAGGACTTCCTTTGTAAGTCTCATATGTACCTTCCTTAGTAACAATCTCTGAAGATGACTTGAGAGCATGGTAGTATATAGTTTCAAACATATATTCATCCCAAATAACTTATTCAGAAAAGAGATCAAAATTACTTTGAAAAGTTGATTGACTTATGCGAAGTAAGTGTTACCTCAGGGGAATCAAATGGCATTCCGAGAAGAATAAATGCATCTGCAAGACTTTCTACACCAATACCGATAGGCCTATGTCTTATGTTTGAGGTTTTTGCAGTCTCCACAGGATAGTGATTCCACTAACCCGAAAAGATCCTTCCCAAAGCGCTCTATAAATACAGAACAGCCACAATCCAATCTCATCATACAAAAACACAAAATTACCAAACCATTATTTTAAAAATGGCTTCAAACACCACTTTTCTGTTCCCCACTATTACGCTTCTGCTCATCCTCCTAAACACCACAGTCTCCGGCAGAGATCTCCCGGCTGAGTCATCCAACATAGCGGCGAGGCTCCAAAGTGGAGGACTAATGGAGTGTTGGAACAAAACTCGGGGTTAGTTGTTGCAAAGCCGTTGACGTCATCACTACCAATTGCTGGCCAGCGATGCTCATTTCTCTCGGATTTACTCCTGAGGAAACTAGTGTCCTCCGTGGCTTTTGCCAGAATCCAAACTCCGGCGACTCTTCTCCGGCACCTTCTCCCAAGAAAGCTTTATTGTAACCATATGGTTATCAGTTTTTATGATTTATAAACTTAATCAATGACTTTTTCTCTGTTACCAAATCGAAGTTTTATTACCGAATTAGAAAGAGTTTCTCTCAGGAAACAGAACATGAAAAGAAAAAACTCCTCTTACAAATTGAGTAACTTGTCTGAGAAGAAACCGATTGACAAACAAAAAGCAGAAAACGAGAGATACGAACAGAAACACAAGCAATGACATAGATTAAGAGCCTCTCAATGGTCAATTATTAGATTCGGCTCAGTCATGGAGGGCTCAAGGAGTTAGCCACGTCGATCACAAATCTGTACCTAACATCAGACTTAGCAAGCCTCTCCATTGCAGAGTTAATCTCATCCATCTTAATCAATTCAATATCAGACGTAATGTTGTGCTTAGCGCAGAAATCAAGCATCTCTTGTGTCTCCTTCATCCCTCCAATGTCACTTCCTCCCACCATTTTTCTTCCTGTAAACAGTAAATCAAGTTAACTTGTGTTACACGCAGTAAGATTTAGCAGAGAGTTTTCTGGGGTTTTTTTGCTACCAAGAACTAGAGGGAAGATTGGTAGCTCGAGCGGCTTCTCAGGTAAGCCTAATGTGATGAGCTTTCCGTTGACTTTGAGTAAACCGAGCAACGGATACAGAGCATGTACTGCTGATACCGTATCGATTATGAAGTCCATTGTTCCAATTGCTGCCTAAGTTTGCCAAAAGAAAAAAAGAAACAGAGAATTTCTTGTTTCAGTTTCATTTCCATTTCAGACTAAAGCCAAACCGAAAGACCGGATTGACCAACTTAGTTAAAAGACCAAATCTCTCTTTACCTTCATCTTCTGAGGATCAGTTGTGACAAGAAACGAATCAGCACCAAGTCGATTAATAGCTTCGTCTTCTTTATCAGGAGAAGAACTAATCACAGTAACTTCCAAACCAAAAGCTTTAGCAATCTTAACAGCAACATGACCAAGCCCACCAAGTCCAGCCACACCCAAATGCTTCCCTGCCTCAGTCATACCATAATACTTCATTGGACTATACACAGTGATTCCAGCACACAGCAACGGGGCACCTGAATCGCTCGGCAATCCCTCGGGGAACCGTAAAACAAAGCGTTGATCGACCACAATGTTCTCAGAATATCCACCGTAGTTCTTGGTTCCATCGGATGCAATCGCATTGTATGTGAAAGCCATTTGAGGGCAGTAATTTTCAAGATCTTGGTTACACGATTCACAAGATTGGCACGAACCAGTGATCACTCCTACTCCTACACGGTCTCCTTCTTTGAATTTGGTCACGTTTTTACCAACTTTTGTAGCGATCCCAACGATTTCATGCCTGAATACATTTAAAAGGTTTATGTTGTATAATTATAAAATTGTTAAATACGAGATAATTTGTTTGATTTATTAGTATTACCCGGGAACTACTGGGTAAAACGAGTATCCCCAGTCGTTTTTGATGGTGTGTAAATCAGTGTGGCAAACTCCACAATACAAGATCTTCACTGTCACATCATTCTCACCGTTGTCTCTGCACAGTACAAGTTAGACCACTTAAAAATGTAACAGACACAGAAAACTTTGTATGGGATCTTGGATCTCGGATCAAATTTAGATTTAAAAACAAAAAAAAAAAACAGCAATGGAAAACAAAGATTTAAGAAACTCGTATGAAAAGAACTATCTAAGAAACGGTACGAACTGACGCAAACATAGAAAATGAGTACGAGGAAGATCATGTATATTTTTTTAAGATCTTGGATTTTGTTATATGAAGATATAGTCAAACGAGAGACTGATGAGAAGTATGGAAAACCTTCTAGAGAAGTGAAAAGGAGAAAGAACACCGGATTTGTCTCTAGCAGCCCAACCAAAGACTTTGTTCGGATGCTCTGTTTCTGGAGATTTCGCCATTGGTTGTGTCTCTGTCTTTGTCTGAGTGAGAGATTGTATTTATGTTCTTGAAGGGAGTGTGCATATATGGGCTCGAGAGGAGTAGCTCGAGATATTAATGCTTTCAACCGTAAATTTAAAAACTAGATATTTTTTTCTACATTTGGTTTTTTCCATTGCATGAAATTAAGAAAGTTATTTAATTCCATTGTATATATAAATGGTGAATAATATGCCGCATTAGGAAAATATATCTTAAAATTAAATTACTTGTTCACTTAAATTTTGGGTGATTGAAATTATCGTTTATCAAAATTAATAAGACATATGAATGGCCTCCATTTGTTGTTGTATAGAATAAAATAAAATGACTCATGACTCATGACTGACTGATGAGTGAATTTACTCATGTCCTGACGCCTATATTATTTCTGACTTAATATATGAGAATTCTATCAAAAATCCGAATCAGCGACCAATTAAATCGTCATGCGAATTTCTTGCCTGGCCGATTTAGTAGCTGGTAATTACTAATATCTAACACTCTTATGGT
Organism: Cardamine chenopodiifolia; assembly: GCA_963922655.1. Taxonomy (NCBI): domain Eukaryota; kingdom Viridiplantae; phylum Streptophyta; class Magnoliopsida; order Brassicales; family Brassicaceae; genus Cardamine; species Cardamine chenopodiifolia. The sequence goes on from OZ000473.1 coordinate 15,804,585, forward strand.
TGTAAAAGCATGTAAACTAACGACGGAAAAAACACAGTTATATAAATGGCAAAACCTCATATTTCGAGTTAATTTTTACTTCCTCGTTTTTTGGGTATATGATTATGCGACATTGTGGATTTTTTTGTTTCGCATGCAGTTCACTCACAGCATCATGGTGAACGGCTAAAACTAGTCCAAACCATTATGGTACAAATCCGGTTGGATGTTGTGGATAAAAGTCGATTTTTTATAAAGCATGAAATCTCGATATATAACAATTAGCGACACCATCCTCGTTTCACATCACTTATGTGATCAACTTTATAATTGATTATATGAAGAAAGAAAAAAAAACATCTAGATATTTCGCTTGCTTCCTCGTAAATGATCGTGCATTAGTCCAATTTTAAAATAAAAAGATATCGGTAAACTAGAGTCAGAAAATAAATTTCGAGTCATTTCTATATGTGTGCAAATATTTTGTTTACTATTATTCAGCTTTGGTCTATATTCTAATATAAAGCGAATTAGAACTTGAAAAAAACTAAAAAAATGTATAGATATATGTTCACTATAAACAGAAATTCTGCCTTAGGTATCATATTTATTAAAGAACTCACATTAACTTGGTTGGTCGGTCGTCCATGAACCGGTGGTTGTTGGTAGCAGAGTTTATAACTACAACAAACTAGGACACGTGTCTAAATGATATTGGTTGTTCCGTATATATGTATAATTGACAAGTCGGGGCTCGAGAGTTTGGTGGCCTCTTAATTTTGCTGCAGTTAAATGATTTATGGAGTTAGTTGCTTCACAATTTAATGCTCCAATCCGGATCTTACCCGCCCGTTAAATCTCTCTAGAGTCCGGCCCATTAGTGTCTTCCATATCTTGCAAAATTTAATCCTAGGGCTCGTCTCGGCCCGTATGAATCCAAACCAAAATTTTAGAAGGTGTTGTAAACGGCCCATTAATGCATGTGGTCATTATTAAACGCAAACGCAGAAAACTAACGTTTCAAAATGAAATATTACAGTTGTTGACGAATCGTTGTATAGGAAATCTGACGTTCCATTCCATATAATGAATCCATCATTTGCGTTTTGGTGTAGAAACAAACATAACATAAACAAAAAAAATCCGGACCAAGCATTTTCCATCAAAGACACAATCGTAAAAACTAGCGTTTCAAGCCTCTTTCATTGTGCTGCTTCTCTTCCCACCTCTTCTGCTTTCGCCTCTGTTTCTGTCTCTTTCACAGCCACATCGTCGACCACTTTCTCCTCACGAACGCCCTCTTCGTTCTTCAATTTCTGATCACCAACCGGATATTTTGTCTCTATTGTCGGAGATTTGTCTCAGTTGCCGGAGATTTTGCCTCCGCCAAAACTGTTTCCAGATTTTCAGTTTCCGGTGTTATCTTCTCGTCAGCCGGAGCTTTGGTTTCAATTACCGGATATTTTGTCTCTGCTTTTGTCGGAGGTTTCATCCACCAAAGATGTTGTGAGATCTTCAGTTATCAACATCTTGTCCGGTGTGATTTTCTCGTCTTCTTTCGTTTTCTTCTCTGCTTTGTCCTGTTAACCAAAAATCACAAACGACATATAAAGAATATAACATCCCAGAAATTATTAAATTATGTTTGTGTTTAATTTGTAGTGACTTACTTGAAGGAACAAGTTGCTAAGAGATTTTGCAGTGTCGATCTTCTGATCTTCAAGAAGTGAATCCTTAAGCTCTTCAGGTGCCGGAGCTCCAGCTTCCGACAAAACATTTGGCTTAAGTGCACAATTCCCCATTTAGCCTTTTCTATTATAAATTCTCCTACTTTTTTCTTGTTCTGAGTTATATGGTATTAAGAACATTGAGCTATTTATATAGGCAACGCGTACACACAAACACACTACGTTCTGTATATAGTTTGTACCTGTCCATCTCGTTACGCGGTTAACTAGATAACGAGGTGGGGATACAGAGAGACCCAAAGAAAATAGTACATCAATATTATTTCTTTGTATTACATTATACATATTATCAGATTTTTTGTATCAGACTTACTCTTCACTTAACAGAAATGGCGTTCAAATGACTAATTTGTGCCCAAGGTTAGAGATTACATAGCAAATTAATATTTCGGTTCCGACCATTTATAAAGGAAGGTTGAACCATGTACAGTATATTTGTATAAGAAATCGTACTTGCATTGTTTCCTAAATATTATTCATAATTTTAATGGTACTTAAGTGTTTATAATCCTAAATATTAATCATACAGCTTTAAAAGACTTTAACCTTTCCCCCCTTTTGGTAATTTAAACGGAAGGTTGGCGATGGACGATTTGGCTGGTGAATGTGGGGCTCTCAGTCGAAATACTTTTGGTAATATTGTTCCTAAAATATCAATATTTTCAGTTACATAGTTGGTGACCCAAAAATAAAAATAAATACTCAATGGAGTTTTGCCCACATCATTTCTTTTTTAAATAAACGGGCTTAAGAGTAGACCGCAAGATATTCGGATTCACAATTATTAGTTAGTAGGGACTAAAGTTAGACTATGTTCGTATTATGTTCGATAGAATGCAATGAATAGCCCTTATGTTTCCGTTATAATGCTCAAAAGATTATGATTAACTATTTGAGAATATCCTTCTATATGGTACAAAATTTCTAAAATCAAAATAACATGAATCAACTGGCAACCACTTTGATCCTAAACCTGAACGGTCCGGTCCAACAACTGGCCACATCAAGTAGTCTTAAACAGCACAATATCAAGTATCAACCCATGGACGCTTCAAGATCAAGACCAATGCTAATGATGGTGTCACCGAGGAACTCCCAATTCTAGAAGACGAGAGAAATAGGAAGAGGATCAGCGAACGAGATTCACAAATTGAAAATACAGAAGATTCTGCATTGTGATTTGAATGAACAGCACAGAACTTGACATCATGAACCAAAGAAAGTAAATACTGAGTTTCGTGCAGTAAAAAGTCCCTGACATGTGTGGATCCAAACAGCGATAGAAAGAGTGCAAGAAGTTTGAAACAACAAGTCCTTGTGAACCACAACAATACATGGAGGATAGAGTTCGAACTAGAAAAAGATACTATTCTTGTTCATTCATTGTGAGAAAACAAGTCCTAATATTTTGATTATTTTCGCCTTATATAGATCCAGCAGACCGGGGTCACAAAGGCGTGGCAAGTCCTATCGCATTAAGTAGAAGAACCACAAGTCAGAGAAGCAAAGCTTTAGGAAAAACACAAACACGTGAAGAATCTAAGACCAACTATATATATATATATATATATACATCTCAGCAAACCATGATTCCGTAAGAGATAGAAGTAACAATTTCTTTCTTAAGAAATCTATCAAACTTTTGATCTTTATCACGCTATGTTCCTAATTAAAACCAAATTAAAATGAGTACACAATTGCTCTAGCTTTGTTCACTTTAAAAAACACATATCTCACAGATAACATCCACTTTCATATTTGAAGCAGTTTGGTTTTGTGTTAAAAAAAAACAGACTTTGAACTTAAAGAGTCTGTACTAATGAAAACCATTGCCAAAATTATGCCTCTATTCAGGAACCTTGCCACTTTAAAGCGTTTTGCTAAACAATGAAATCTTCAGGTTCAATCTTATTCTCAAAAAAAACCATTGATAATGCAGGAAACATACATAAACCTAGCACAAAGACAACAAATTTAATGAAAATAGACAAGAAAAATGAGCAAAAAAGAGAGAAGAAATTACCCTGAGAAAGCCAGCTCCAATAAGAGGAATCAGCAGCGATGCTTGACCGAAGTCGAGCTGAAGCAACGGCACTGTGAAGCGGAATCATCGTTTCAACACTTCCCAACGCCGAGAGAACCCTTTGAATTGCATTGAGAAAGTTTCTGATTAAAACATTACGCATTCTCGAACAGTCTAGAAACATGGATATGCTTCATTTTTTGGAACGAGGAAACAATATTTTAAGGATACGAAGATGTGTTTAATATCTTGAATCCGGGTGAGAAATGAGTACTCACCTTGAAGCGCGAGGGATGGATTGGGACGGTGAAGCGAAAGGAGCTGAAGTGGTTGTTGGGGGTTTAAGATTGAGGGACTTTTGAGTTACGGTTTTGGATCTTGATACTAAGTTTCTCGAACCTGCCATCAACGCTGATCTGCAAAACGATGCCATCTCTCTGATTTTAAGATTCGCACAATACGGAACAAGGAGAGGAGGAAACACAGTGAGATAGACCACATGTGAAGAGAGCACTAAACCCTACAACCGAAACGACGTCGGTTCCTTAGTTTCGAAGAAGTAGCATAAATTTGCCCTCTGACTTTTAATTTATGATGTTCACCCCTCGTTAGTCGTTACTTAAAAAAGAAAAGGCATTAAAAAATATTAGCATCGGTGTGATCAGTTTTTCAAAAAACACACTATATATATTTGGGACAAATTTTAAACTCAGTCAGTCCTTTTTTAATAAATTTTTACTTTTCGAGGGATAAGAGTTTAACTAAAGGAGGCTAAACTAGAATGTGATTTGGAATTAGAAGCCGAAACTTTTTAACCAAAAATTAATAATTAGAAGCCGAATCCTTATATTATTATGAAATTAGGTCAAATATAAGTGGACCAGTATTATATATAGACTATAATTGAAAACAAAATTATTAGAGACCGACAGAAAACTAAAACTTACAAGCTTTTGCTCACGTGAAACATTCTAGTGTTTTCCTCCCATTACTTGTTAGATGATTATGGTGAATAATTTGTTTAGCTTTTGTTTTAAATTTTATTCCGACAATAAGAAGCAGAGGAATAAAGACGATGGACGATAAATATTTTAATATTTTGTTGAAGAACATAAATTTCTATGAATTTTAAATCAATACATATATACTTATTATTATTTCACGTCCTAAATATGATTAAATTGGGAGTAATTAGTTGATTTGAAAATCGAATTTTCTTAGTAAATCTAGGTCTACTTTGTAATTCGAAGTAAGTAGAGACTATTAAAAACAGACTCCAAATTCTGCGGCGTTTACAGTGCTTGTCCGGAGATAGAGTAGGGCAAAAACTAAAAATGAAAGCTCATTGAAAAATTCAAGAGATTATGGCGGAAGAGGCTATACTAGGGGTTCTACTGAACAATGAACAGATCACGGATTCGGGTCAATTTTCTTCCGAATGCAACCTTGACCACAACGAAGTCGTCAATGTCATCAAAAGTCTCCATGGTTTTCGTTACATAGATGTTCAGGTACTCGTGCTTGTCCATTTCTGGCGAATTTGCAATCTTAAATCTTGTATCTGATTCTGTGCGTAAGAGTTCTCTGGTTCAGTTTGGTCAGCGGAGAAAGATACTTTATTCATGAATGCCGCTGAAGAACTGCTATCATTAACAAGGTTTAGTGTAGTAGTTTTGCAATGTAATTTGATGCGCCATTGAAAAATGGTTTGACTATTTTATGCAGGACATTAAAAAGGAGACATGGGTTCTGACTGATGAAGGCAAGAAATATGCAGCAGAAGGGTCACCAGAGAGGTACAAATTTTCTTAGCTCCAGGTGATTTCAATGGACATGTAGATGTATATATGCGGTGGGAGAAGACGAGATAGAAGGACCCATCACGCATGGATAATGCTTTAAGTCGGGAATTTATTTGAATAAATCTACACTAAATGTAGGTCCAATTAGCAAAATAATAAACACTAAAATTGATTTGGTGAGAAGACAAAATTATAAAAATATAAGTATTTAATCAAATTCGAAGGGATAGTGAAACTTGTCACGTGGGCTACATACGTTTTCTTTTTTCCTTTCCATGCTGCGATTGTTTTTAACTCGACATCATGCGTCTCTTCCTCAAAAGGATTCAATACGGTTGTATTAGTATACAAGTTTAAAAATCATTTTAAAACAATCAAAATTACACCATTTTAAAATATTTATACGTTAAGTTTTTAAAATGTTTTAAAACTTTAAATTTTACCCATCTTTAAAAATTTTGATTTTTAAAAGAAAAACTTAAATACTAAACCTACGCAACAATTGAAAAAGAAATCAAATTTATGAAATATCTAATGTTCAAATGAGTAAATCAAATAACTGATCCAAAATCCGACTATTTTCATATTATTTTGTAAATTTTTAATATCTAAATTTTTGTTATTAATAATCAAAATTTTTAAAGTATTAGAATTTTAAAAAATCTATATTGTTTTTATAAAGGATTAAAAGTTTTTAAAAATTATAAATTTTAATACTAAGCATAGGAAACAACGTGAAAACAAACTGAATTTCTAACAATCAAATGACTGAAATGACGGGATTCAAAATTTAGTTAGTTTTTATATCATTTTTGGAAATTTAATATTTAAGTTTCACGCTTAAAAACAAACTTAACGTATAAAATTTTAAAAATCTATTAAGGCTTTTAGATATAAACAACATAAAAATGGGATAGAAATTGACATGACAATGAGATGCATTGGATGTGGGAACGATAGGATTGGCGAGAGGGAATTGGATAATCAGACAACAGTCATCATGGGCTTTGTCATTTGTTGATGGGCTCGAATTTCTAGTTTTTGTTGGGCTTCTGCTCCATTGGTTTCGATGACAAGGCGGTAAGAAAAACTGCGATCGTGTTAACGACACCACAGAGAAGTCGGTACGAGAAGATTTGGCACACAAGTTACAACACATAGCTACATACGGAGTAGCAAAACTGGATTAAGAATCAAAACTTTGAGCAATAAGACCTAAATTCAAATTGAATCCATTCTTAGAGATGAAGAAAGATGGTACCTTGGCTTAGACAAGTGAATCCATTGATGATGCAAGCACGATGCCATTTTCTTCCTGCATTTGAAGTTGTGGGTTCTGTTTGCGGAGAGAATGAGATAAACTGACCAGGATTTGGGATTGGGGGATCTTCGACTTCTCTTGGGGTTAGTAAATTTGGTATGTTTTGTTTAAGGCATTCAAAGTTGACAAAATAAAGAACGCACTCAATTAAGATTACTTGATTTCAAAGAATACAATCAAAAGTTCACAACTGATCTAGCTAAAGAGAGAGGAGAAGAATGAAAAAGTATTGCTCTCTCATATGCGCATACATATTTATAGGGAAGACTTTCATACTTTTACATTATTCAGAAATAGAAACTTTCCTTTTCTATTTAACTTTTTTTAAGGAAAAAAAAAGGAAAACTTTTTTGAACGTTTGAAACATTGACTTACTTTTCACTTTCTCCAACAGTTACTTGTCACTTCTCACAACAACGGTAAGAATGGTAAAGACTATTAGTCTCAATGCGTTTAAAATAGATATTTTTAATATCTTGCACGCAACCAAGATCGATTGCGATGATGATAAACGATATATGGAATAAAAGTATAGCTCTAAAATAAAGTTAAAAAGTAATAAAGAAAAATAATAATCATACCATGGAAAAATAGTCAAGAGGCCCAGTAAGTGCAAAGCAGCCCAGTTGGCCTCGCTCATCACTAGAGAAAATTTTGTTTTTGCCCCAAATGTTATTACCATTTTCGAATTCCTACCCCATATCAAATCAAAAGACCGGTCGGTTTAAGATCATCGAAATATCGGAATTTATCAACAAAGGAACAAATCATAATCACAAAAAAAAAATTAAAATTAAAAATAAAAAGTAATTTTTTTTGGATCGTGTGTGTGAGTGTCTTCTATACATCTTTCATACTTCGTCGGCTCGACGCGCCACGGCTACTTCCCCTCGTCGATGATCCCGTCGCTAAACCCTCCGCCTGAGACAGAAGGCTACTGGTTCCCGCCGCGACTGGATCAGATGAGCTTTGTCTCCAACTACCAAAAACTCGGCCGCTACTTGAAGATCCTCTCGAAGATCCCGTCGTACGAAATCTCTCAGATTCACCGCTGTCTTCTCTCACGACTCTCAGAGGATTCTCAAGGGCTTGAACTATGTGTCTCATAAGCGGCCGTCTCGTTGGTTTAGGGTTTAGACAAGATCTAGCGATGATTGCCATTGCCCATACTTCTTCTAAGAGGTCTTCATCGACCATAAGTGATTGGTCTATAATGTTCATCACTGCTTCTTTCTCTTGTGATGAAATGTAAGGCATTATCTCACTTTGGATTTTCTTGAATTGTGTTTCTTCGCATGAGCTGATTCCGAGTTTTCCTGTGATTAGCTCCACAAGTATCTTCCCGAAGCAGTACACATCATAGGCACATGTTGCTGTAGCTGGAGACCCTGTCAAAGGGATTGTTAGAACACAAAGAACTTGGGTTTTTATTTATTTATTTATTTATGAATCTGATTCTTAACGCACCTGGAACAGTTTCTTGAGAAGACCTAAAAGAGAGAAACAAAATCAGAATACAGAAGAAGCTTCTTGTTAGATGTTTTAATCTAAATTATTGGGTAAAATGATTCAACTCAGTGAATTGGAGATACTTACTGGGATAGTCTGAGCATTCGAGCAATTTTCCGTGGACGGCCATTGTTTTCTTGATGACAAGCTTTGCTAAAGCTTCCAAGCCTAACTTCAAACTTATCATCTAGGAGAATGCTGCTTGCTTGAACATCTCTTTTAAGACATTTATTTACATTGGAAGAAGACTCTAGATCAGTATGATGAACAAATGGTGATTCAAAGTATTAACAGTAAAAGGAATGATTTTTCTACCTGTGGACGATGGATGGTGAACAATCATGGTGCAGATATGAAAGTCCCTCTGCTGCTCCCAATGCGATTTTCAGTCTGGTGATCCAATCCAGAGATTTCAATCCGTGGTCAACAAGGGAATTGGATTTATAAAACAATGAGCTTGGTAAATCCCTATTAGGCATGTACTTATACACCAAGAATTTATGGGTTGTTCTCTCTAAGCATTTTCCTACAAATGGAACTATTCTCGGATGAGCAAACCGGCTGAAGAAATCCAACTCGGTTAGATATGCTTCGTTGTTCTTTGTTGGTTCCAAGCTGATTCTTTTCACGACGATCTGAACTCCGGTTTCTAGAACTCCCTTGAAAAGATCCCCCGATTTTCCTTTCTTGATCAGGTTCGAATCATGGAACTCTTTTGTGGTGTTGAGCAGCTGCTGATAGCTAAATGATGACCCAAGACTCGCAAAGTTTATAGAGACTCCTTCTCTTGAGGGAAGTGTTTCATCAAGAGGCAATGGGCCAACGCCGTTCCCTCTAGGATGATTACTAGTTGATGAATTGTTTCTTCGACGGACACAGAAGCTCACTGTTATTGGTAACAACATGAGAATGAGCATAACCAGAATAGACCCTCCAACTGCAGCAAGTATAACTATTTTCCTGTGGCTTAACCAGGAAGATATAGGGCTCTTCTTCTCTTCAGGTGGTCCAAAATTGTCGAAAGTTATGCCCTTACTGGAATAAAACAGAGCGCAATCGGATAAGTTCCGCTGGTTCTTTGGGCCCTGGAGACAATTGTTGCTCAAGGAAGCATTGGTTGGCACAAAGTCAGGAACTTTACCTTCAAAATAGTTTCCTGACAGATCAACAACTTGGAACCTTCTCAGTAAAAGTGTGAGATTCCCATAAAACATGTTCCCGGATATGTCAAGCATTGAGACAGTAGAATCAAAACTGACGGTAATATTCAGCAAGTTGGAGAAGTGATTTCCAGAAAGATCTAGAACCTTCAGCTCCGGTAATGACCATAACCTGGAAGGTAGAGCGCCTATGAAACCACTGTCTCTGAAATCAACAATCCGTAGTTTACTCAGGAAACTAAACAGATCAGGAGGTAGAGATCCTGAAAGGCTATTTCCCGCAGTTACAAGTATCTTCAAGTTCCTTAGCTCTTTCAAATCCGATGGAACCGAACCAGTCAGGTCGTTGAAGCTGAGATCAAGATCAACTAAAGCAGAAAGGTCTCCAAGTGATGGAGGTATTGAAGAGGAGAAGCTGTTACGCGAAAGATTCAGACGTTGGAGCTTTGAGAGTGCCCCAATACTAGTAGGAATCAGACCATGTATCGAGTTTGAGGAAAGATCAAGAATTGATAGGTTCTGAAGAGAGGTAAGAGAAAGAGGAATTTCCCCACTGATTGAATTCTTCGAAAGATCAAGAACCCTGAGACGTGATAACCGAGTCAAATTTTCAGGGATGGTTCCTGTGATTGAGCAAGAGCTAAGGTCCAATACCTCCAAATTCAAAAGACTCGATCCGAAAAAAACTGGGATTGGACCTGGAAGCGAGAACCTTGAGGCGTTGAAGGTAGCTAAACGGGTGAGATTTAGAAGTGAATCAACTGAGAATTGCGGGTTTTGATTCCCAGTCCTTGTTCTTCTGAACCCTGAAATGTTGATCTCAGTTACGCTACCATTCCTATCACATTTGATGCCATTCCAATTCAGACAAGGATTGCCTTTAACAGGCCAATCTCTGCTTCTAAGCCCAAGAGAAGACCTTACCAACATAAGCGCCGATTTCTCATCCGCAGAACTTGAGACCTGTTGCTCGAACGTTGATTCTAACAACAAGCTGAAGAAGAAGACGAAGAAGAAGACCAGCAAGGTTGTCTTCTTCCTTTGATCCACCATGGTTTCTGTAAACTTTGATGATTAAATAAAAAAAAACCCCTTAAAACCTTTAATTGCACAGATTCAAATGGAAAGAATCTTTGAGATTGTTATGAAAAAACCTTTTAACTCAAAATAAATCTTCTTTTATGTTTGTTTTCTTTTGATTCGATCAGAAAAGGAAACTTTATTTTTGTGAATTTCTATGATTCTTCGACGAAAGATAAAAAGGTTCGTTCACTCTGTTACCTCTGCGACTTTCTGGCAATTAATTTGTCTGCGCAATTCAAAATCAAAACCATTGTTGGTTACCAATCATTTTCTGCTGCCTCTTTATCTCTCTCTCTCTCTAACTCTTCCATCTTTTATTTTTTCCTTCAAGATTTAGAGAGAGAAAGATTGGAAAGTCTAAAATAATACAAAACCAACTGGAATATTTTAATATTTGATGTAACATCTTACAGAACTGTTCTGGACAGAGAAAGCTTGATACTGGTCAAGAACAGCGGTTCATTCAAACAATAAGAAGAGTGTGAGAAATAAAAAGTGAGAAATGGGATCTTTCGTTATATTCCCAAGATTTATGTTTCGATTTCGGGTCGCACTTAATTGAAGGATAAGTTTTTATATGGCGCCGTTTGTGGAGTTTAACTGTCAACGACCCCGCCCAAGACAGCTTAACGAACTCTTAAAAATCATTTTAAAATTAAGTACTTAATTTTCTGCTCATGTTTATTTTTTATTTATTTTAATTTTTTTCTGCTCGTGTTTAGCTCTGTTTTATTCCATGATATCCATTAATTTTTATATTTTGGAAAATAAATGATAGAATTCCGAGGAGCTAAGATAATAATTACTTGAATTCTAGTATTTATTTGATAAGTTAAAATTTTAATTTTTTTCCTCAAACGACCAAATGATTATGAGAAAAATGAAATAATTGTCGCTTTTATAAATAAACCGTAGTAGCTAGCAGCACTAACAATCATGAAAACAATAAAAAAGCAAAATGATTCTCGCTTACATAAGAAAATATTGTAAGAAACTAAAAACACATTTTTCCCAAATAAGATCCAAACACATGATTCAGGCTTTAATAATTGTACGCCTCTGCAAGAGTGTTGATTCTCAAGCTTGTGGCTGCATTTACAAGGCCAGTTTGTTGCCACATATCCATATCCAGGCAACATACGCTGATGTACAAATCCATCAGTCAACATATAGATATACCGATAAGGAAAAAAATATCAAGAGAATTAAATAAAATTAAGTATGAGAAAGAGATTATACTATATGTTGAATTTGGTTTAGTGAACGAAATCAGCAGATCCATGTCATGACATTCATATTATCAAAAATAATTTAAACACCACAAATAATGATTAACCAGGGACTTAGACCAAGTAAGACTCTCAGGCAGATTTTCAACACCTTTCAAAAATCTCCACATCTTTGCTTTCGGATCATACACGTTTATTTTATTCTTGTCGCCAAAAGTATACAACATGTTGTCAGTCACACACGAACCAACTCTCCATTTTTTATTCAACACCATTTCCATTTCCATCTCCCATCTCTTCTCTTTCGGATCATAAACATAGCTCTGCTTGTTATCCATTACGTAGATCTTGTCATTCATCACAAAACTCTTTATCGTTCTCTCATTCACCTCCTCATTACAAGACTTGAAACACTCTCCCATGTTTTCGTCTTGAGATCCAACATTTCGATCCAATCAACGGTTCGAGCTTTGCACCCTCCGATCACATATACCTTCCCATCTATAACTCCCGTTGCCGCGCAGCCACGTGCCACACGCATGCTTGAGAGGAAATGACGCGTGTGAAACCGACAGTCGACGACAAACACATTAGTGGTAAGCTCTCCATCGATGCATCCGCCAAAAACGTAAATCTCATAACCAATAGCAACCACAGAAGATCCCCAATAAGGAAGAGAAGGGAAAGAAGGAATATGAACCAAAGAAGATTCGTTTTTGAAAGGTTTTGGATTGAGAGAGTACCAACAAGGGGTTTGTTCAACATGGAGTCTCAAGGCGACGTAAAGGACATTCTCAGTAGTGTTAAGAAGTGAGCGTATGAGATAAATCTCAGGGGAAGTGATGAAACCACCGAAGCTTTTGGAGACAAGAGATAGTGTTGGATAGTAACATCTTGGAACGAAGGCAAAACAGTTCATAGAGATTTCGTTTGGTAGCGGAAGATCCGAAGATAATGACGAATCATCGGAACTTTCCATGGGAAAAGACATTGCCGAGTGTATGAATTAAGGTTTCAACTGGCTACCAGAGTCAAGTTTATATACTTTTGGAAGAGAAGAAATTACCGTTCTGTTTCACATAGTGGCTGGTTTTAATGACTTAATAATGGACGTTTTAGCATTCATTTTTATTTTAGTGGTGGATAACGCTTCGACTGTATAATCATTAGTCACATCACATTTACTGTTAAGTTAGTGGCATGGGTGATCAATTTGGGTAGAGTGACCGTTAACGTCTTAAAAGAAAACAAAAACAAATTTGATGTCAAGTCTAACCAACGCTCTTTTAAATCAAACAGAAACTTAAAATTTATCATACTGACGCTGATATGAAATTCAGCTTGTTTTAGTTTTGTAACAAATTGATATTCTAATATCCAAACCAAACCCAAACATTTTTTTTTTGTCTAATTCGCTTGTCAAAAATCAATCCCGAATCAAAACTAAAAGGGAATATGGTCCAAACCAATATTTCGAACCAAAGAGCCACAGATACATCCCTCCTAGATCCTATAGTTAGTGGAGCGTATTTATTTTCTACTTAACTAACACTAGAAACGTAACAACGCAAATTACGGTTCATAATCTATTGCACATTATTGTCATAATTAATGTCAAAACAAAATCCATTGCACATTATTGTTATAGTCTATTGCACACGATTTCATTTTATTGTACAAAAATGTCAAATGTTTTAAACAATAAAAGCATGATATATTGAAATTGTATCAACACCATTGCATGCAATTGAGGTTACTTAATTTCAAGTAGAATAAAGATTACACTTTTTCTTTTCTTTTTTAAATAGTGTTTTATATTTTATTCATTTATTATAAAAAGAGATTAAAAAAAGTTTCTATACAAAGTTTGAGTTCCCTAGTTATTGAAACGCATAACCTCTAAGAGTAACACATATCCAACATTACAAGTCTACAACACCATGTTGTCACTGGCAGATGTCACCTTCACATTCATTGGGCCGAAAGTTATAATATTTCCAATTAAATTAGATAGGCCCAATAATAGAATTGGACGAAAAGTCAGGCCCATTTGTTATCACATAAAGACAAGAAGAGTAATATAAACGTCATTTCAGGAATAAAGATATTTTTTGCCCGAAACGAGGAGAAAAAAATATTTTGTTTTCCAAAATGCTCACATGATGTGGGCCTATACACTAACCCAATTAACCAGACGTCTTAATCAGAGTTAAATTCCACTAAAGTTGAAACGCACCAATCTTTCAGCAAACCCTAGAAAATATCTAAACCCTAGTTATTACGTCAACTTTTCTATAAAATAAGGCTGCGTCTTGGCATCTCAAATCACAAGTCTCTCTTTCATATTTCGAAACCCTTAATTCACTTCAACAAAGCTCCGACTTGAAAATGTAGACATGGTTTTAAAATCTCTTGAAAAATTGAAGATTTCTGCTTCTTTGTGTCTACATTTTCCTTCAAATGTATTAAACTATTAAAAAATTAATGCGAATTAAAGGATCAGTCTCACTAGGGTAGTAACCCAATATAAACAACAACTAAATTTACAAGGGAACCAAAGATTAGATGAGGGATTTAGTTCGTCAAGTTGCGACAAGAGCAACCAGTAACCACTAGGTGAGGAATACTATACTGACCCTTTTTCCTTTATTGCCCTACATATATATATGCTTGCGAAAGCTACTGTGACAATTTCACCAACTAAGCAACGTGTTTCATAAATGGCCGGTACCTTCATTATACGAAATGCAACTTGAAGCATATGGAATCAAATCCACCAAATCTTACTCTATCCATATTTGCGTAAACAACAACCATTTGGAACTGTATTTTTCTACCTTAACATCTGAGAATTCTCATTTTAAATCTTACGAGTTTTACCTAAATCTGAAAGTTTAATGTAGTGATGTGTATTTTACACCAAGGTAAGACGGAAGCCGATCGATGATGAGAATATATATTGTCAATGCCTGTCTAGTTGCAGAATCCCACAGCAAGTAGTACTATATCTCTTGGAATATATTGAGCCGCCAGCCTCATGATTACGATTCTTTTGTCTGTTTTGTACTTTTCTTTCTTGTAAAGTAGTTCATCCCCTATCCCAAAACCATGGCAGTCTCTTGAGATCTCAGAACATCAATATCCAGCAAGGAATACAAGTATAAATAAAACCTTTAAACCTTGTGGTAAAATTTGTACCACAAATGCAAATATCATCTTGTAAGGGCATAAATTGGTGTGTACATGAGGAAAAGAGACTAAAATGTAAGCATGTACACGCAGGCATTATACGCATGTTAGTTTGTAAATAATCTATCTGCACATCCCATGCCTCGTCTCTTACCAAACGAGGTGCTTAATTAATTGATCATGACAAGTGAAAGCATAAACATGAAAATCTGTATCCTTGTTTTTCACATGAACAGAAACCAACATAAATTTCAATATCCACCAAGAGAATACCGTTTAACCAATTGAAGACTTAAATACACATAATAGCATGGATGCCAGCAAAAATCATGGTTGCCAAACTTCAAAGACAATTGACCTTTCCTACATAATTGTACGGGCAAGTTTATCTACTTTTAACTTGATATGGTGTTTAAGACAGAGTATCTCTGAGGTCTATTCAACAATAAAGTTTGATTCTCAACTTTCCTGCAAGGAATTTCATTCAAGAGAATAACACATGAAAAAGTTCCATCGACTGTTTTATGGATACAATATTTTCAAAATATCGGGAGTTGATATCAGAAATCTTGAGAGTCAGTCTGATCCAGTTTATTTCCAAGTTTTGACTGTTCTAGTCAATGTATACCAGAATTAACAGAGACTTTCTCCTGAACGTTAGGCAAAAATTTTCCACAAAGTAGATGAAGACAGGCAGATAATTTGCTAGAGTTCTCAGCTTAATCTAGAATTGAATGTGAGAACCAACTATTAGTGATAAATTTGGATCTCCGAAATTTTTGCTGATATTCTTCTTTTGGCTCATTATGCGATTCCTAATGGAGCCAAGGACTTTAAATTCTCTTGGTTTCAGCAAGATATTTGCAACAACTGGCACTACCTAAACTCACCTTAATTATTATCTCTTTCTTTATAAAGAGGAAGCCTTCTTCAACATCAGTGCACATATCATCCCTCTTGACTTGTAATCTTCCCATCCTTAGAAAAAAAATCAGTTATATTATATATCATGGCTTCAATGTCTTCTCACAGCTCTGGCTCGTGGACCGCAAAGCAGAACAAAGCCTTTGAGCAGGCTCTAGCAACCTATGACCAGGATACTCCTAACCGTTGGTACAATGTCGCCAAAGTTGTGGGTGGAAAAACGGCAGAAGAGGTTAAGAGACACTACGAACTCCTTGTGCAAGACATCAACAGCATAGAGAACGGTCATGTTCCATTCCCCAACTACAAGACTAGTGAAAGCTGCACCAACGGCAGGCTGAGTCAGGAGGAAAAGAGGTATGTCTTGTCCTAAATAAGACACATTATGCTAACTTGGAATACAAAACAAGCCAAAGAAAGCTATTATTTCAAGATTATTTTAAAGATACTTTATAGAGAGTTTCAGCACAAATCGTTCACGAGATTTTATAATCGATGGCTCTAAATCTTCCTATTTTTATCTACAGGATGAGGAACATGAGACTGCAGTGAATCAAAAACCAAGAAAATTAATAAAAGAGGATATACAGATCGATATTTCTCTTAACCGTGTCAATGGCGAATTATTGTTTATATATTCCTATTTTTCTAGTTTCCCCAAAAGCTTAACGCTACAATCGAGGAATCCAAATCCCTCGAATCCAAGCTGTATTAAGGTTCTTTGTAATGAAAAGTCCAACGTCATAATATATCATTGTCGTAGTTTTAATAACTATTTGCGAGAAAAACAATACTGAAGTGATCTCGGTTATGTACGAGGAAACAACTATCTCGAAAATGTGCTATTGTCTGATCACGAGTTTTGATTTCAACAGAATCCAACAACCACTTGGGTTTATGAGTTGGGGATTTTAAAACGAAAACATTCCGTACTTGTTTCATGACGGGAAATCTGATGCATATGCAATCATTATCATCATCACGTGCTTATGCGGTATTAAGATACCTTGTCAAATTGCACACTTAGACCTTTTGGGAGATATGGGCCTAAGCCCATTTAGGTGATCAAAAATACAAAATAGGGGTAAATAAATCAATTTTGCTTCGCGATTTGACATTTCATAGCGACGGTTATAATGCCTCATTCCGCCGCGAGTTCCGTAGGCTCGATCGCCGAAGAACCTCCGCCAAAGAAGCTGCTTGATACGGCGCCATTGTCTTCTTCTTCGTCATCTTCTATGTTAAAACTTCCAGATGAAATCACTGTGAATTGCTTAGCACGCGTTCCGAGATGTTACTACCCGACGATTTCACTCGTCTCTAAAACCTTCAGGCGTCCCGTCGCTTCGCCGCATTGAAAATGTCCTTTATGTTGTACTTAGATCTTACGCTACAGAAGTCCCTCGATGGTACTCTCTCAATCTCAAACCCTTAGGAAATGAATCTGGATCGACGGGAATGGCAATTAACCATAGATTGGTTCCGATTCCGTCATTTCCTCCGATTCCTTGCTGGGGAATGTCTGTCATCGCTTTAGATTCTGAGTTTTACGTCCTTGGTGGATGCATCGACGACGAATTGGTCTCCACTGTGTTTGTCATTGAATGTCCATCTTACACGTGTCGCTATCTCCCTAGCATGAAGCAGGCACGTGGCTGCGCGGCTGTGGGATTTGTCGACGGAAAATCGTATGTAATCGGAGGTTGTGACTCTCTGTCTTTGAATTATGTTGAAGCCTTTGATCTCAAGACTCAAACTTGGGAGTCTGTGTTGGGTGTTAATAATGTGGAATTGCATGAGAAAACCATCAGAAGTTTTGTGATGAATGATAAGATTTACATCATGGATCGGAAGAATAGCTTTGTTTACGATCCTAAAGAAGGTAAATTGAAGAGTGACATGTTGCTGGACACTCAATGGAGTGTGTGTTCTTGCGTTATTGATGACAGGTTGTACACTTTTGATAGCAAGCATAAAATATGGGTCTTTGATCCAATTTCTAGGAACTGGAGTGGCTTGAAGGGTGTAGTAGATGTTCCTCAGGAGCGTGATGGTTGTAGAATGGCCAACCATCGTGGAAAACTTGCAATTTTTTCTAACCGTGACAAGGGTTTTTCTAACCGTGAGGAGGGGCCGACAGAAACTTGGTGTACAGAGATCGAACTAGAAAGGCGAGGAGATAAGACTTGGGGGACGGTACTGTGGTCTAATCTTGTGATTACTTTGAAATATCCCTTCACTATGGTATGATGTCTAGCTGTAAAAGTTTGATGACCTCATGAGAGGGGTTGAAAAGGTATGCTTCCGACTTTAGTGTCATTTATACTTCTTCTGGTATATCTAGTAACAATGGCATTCAGATATTGTATACCAAGATCTTTGCTTATATGAGTTTGCAGGAACCAAGAATTGATATGTTTTCTTTTAGCTTAGATGGTATATATATTGACATGGGCATTCATAAATCATATTCTTGTATGTTGCAGCTCAAGCTTGAGAAACCTCTAAACGTGTTGGAGCAGCTTGGTCTGATCAAAAGATGATACAACATACTAGGCTTTATAGGATGTTGGCATCCAGAACCTAATATAGATATATTTTGGACCTGTGGAATAAATAAATGCCGAGTACTTTTGCAATTTCTTTCCCTTGTTTCTAGGTTCTATGTAAGCAAGTTTGTTGTATGAATATATATTATCTGGTTTAAGTCGGAAAACATACATTATCGACAATAGATTGGTACACCATCTTCCAACGTTTGGTACTTTCATAGTTGTACCACTCACCCCAAATACTAATCTGTTGTAGATTCTTATCAAGGTTCATCGTTTTGCAGTGATGGTAATAGGATCAATTAGAATATTCGTTCCAACTAGTTATGTTTTGGAAAGTTAGAGCAATCAATACAAAGACAAGGGCAATCTACCATCAACTACTATTTTTGGCATTAAACTGTAAATTGAAATGCTAGAATGTATCTGAGACCATGATAAAGTCGATTTACAAAGAAACTTTGATGTGAACTACCAAGAAAAACGAAATCGTGTCTTGAAACCTCAACTGAAAAGAAGCCAACTCTCTACTCCGAGACTGTTGTCTGAAGAGGCAATTGACTCTCGACTCCCTTTGCCTCCTCGGCTTGCTTCTCTGCGACAGCCTTTGATAATCCAAACATCTGAAATCAACCCACATAAGTAAGGAGACAGACGATCACCAAATTAAGTTGCAAAAAGCACATTGCTTGAAGCCAGAAATCGCCCAAACCACACAACCAGATACGCCAAACCCATGGCAAATGTGCAAACAGATACAAAATCCAGTCACAAGGACTAAGAGAGTTGAGAAAGAACCTTCTTGATGGTCTTTTGGAAACAAGTCTTGTGTTCATCCATTGAGGCATGTATGAACTCATCGATGTGATCTTTAACGTCCTCAAAGAAGGTGGCATCATCCTTTACCTTCTTCCTACATGAAGTCATGGCTGGTTTCGGGGGGATCTCGGTTTGATTTTTCTGGGTCTCCATTTGTGCCTGAAAATTAAAATAAAAAATATATATATATTTCACAAGAATGATTAAACAAAATTGAACCCAAATACACACAGAACAACCAAGAACATTCATTCATTACTTTAAAAGAAGTTATACAAGTAACAATCTCAAGACCTCAGAAAGTTTGACATCATCTTTGGATAAATCTCCCCATTTATATAACGCTCTCGGCACACCCAAAACAACAAATTCCACAACGATTTCAAACAAAGTTGCAAACGTACTAGCTCCGCTAAGCAAACAAAATCGTAGAGATGATTCCATCAATTCCTAAACATCACCACGTAACTACGAAAAAGGAAAGAAATCTAAGAACAAGAAGAGCTTCTTGATTAATTTTACCTCCACTTATTCCTTCTTCTTCTCTTTTTCCTTGAGAAGCGTCGACGAATATAAATAATTATAATAGTCGGTTCTACTCAGTAATCAACTGAGTCGGTTCTACTCAGTTTCAGCGAAAACAAAAGCTATTATACATCCTTGGAGAACAAGTGCGAGAAAACGCTGCGTTTTATACAATAATAATATAGGCCTTCGCGAGTGGCCTAATCAAAAACAATTATTGGGCCAAGTTTTGATCATCACCAAGCAATTTGTTTTTGCTTCTTAAATTTCCAAAATTTCGATTTAGGTTATCGTGACTTGTGGGTTTTTCTAGCCATGTACTGCAATTCGAAAAGAAATTTCAATTTTGTCGGTCGCCGGAGAAGAACGTTGGGTCGTAAAAAGCCGCCAATTTCACCAACCAACCCACTCATATGCAAGTTTTGACTAAAAAGTAGCTAAAGTGTTGACTAAAGAGGGGGGTATTATTGTCATTTTAGAAACAATTTATAAAGAGGAAGCAACTGGTAAAAATTGGGATCACACTTCTCTGCATCTCAGAATCATTCCAGCTTTTTGTCATCTGTAGCTATTTCTCTCCGGAAAATTCCAAAAAATGGCGAATAAGAGCAAAATCTTGTTCATTGGAGGAACAGGTTACATAGGGAAATATATAGTGGAAGCGAGCGCGAGATCTGGCCACCCAACCCTTGTTCTCGTTAGAAATTCGACGCTCACTAGCCCCTCACGATCCAACACTATCGATAACTTTAAGAGTCTCGGCGTTCAGTTTCTCCTCGTTCGTATCTCTTTCGCTCTTCTCTTCCTTTGATCCTTTAATTGATTGTTTAATGATGTTCTTACTAAAACTGGATAGGGAGATCTTGACGATCATACGAGTCTAGTGAATTCGATAAAGCAAGCGGATGTGGTTATATCTACAGTTGGACACTCGCTCTTGGGACAGCAGTACAAGATCATCTCTGCCATTAAAGAAGCCGGTAATGTTAAGGTAATAATAAATATAGTCTTTCTTCGTATTGGCTTTGCCTTTGGTTTAGAGTATGTATGGATTTGTTTATATATATATATATATATATATATATAGATAGAGTGATGTGCCTCTAACTGATGCAGCATCTTCACATCTGTCTTAACAGAGATTCTTTCCCTCAGAATTTGGAAATGACGTAGACCGTGTTCATGTTGTCGAACCCGCCAAATCAGACTATGCTACAAAGGCCAAAATTCGCCGAACAATTGAGGCTGAAGGAATCCCATACACTTTTGTCTCATGCAACTTCTTCGCTGGCTACTTCCTCCCAACTTTAGCACAGCCTGGGGCTACTTCTGCTCCACGGGATAAGGTCATCGTTTTAGGTGATGGCTTACCCAAAGGTAATACGAGAACACTAAGTTATGTTTCTTGTCTAGTTACTCTCTTCTTGTGTTTTAAATTTTGGTAATATTTTGCAGCTGTGTTCAACAAGGAAGAAGACATCGGGACTTACACAATCAACGCCGTAGATGATCCAAGAACCTTAAACAAGATCTTATATGTGAGGCCACCGATGAACACTTACTCATTCAACGATCTTGTCTCGCTTTGGGAGAACAAGATAGGAAGAACACTCGAAAGAATCTACGTTCCAGAAGAACAAATACTCAACCAGATCATAGGTTTTGATCCCAAACCTTTCTTCTTCTTCTTCTTTTTCTTCCATTTTTGTTTAGCTATGTCCATTGATGGGTTTAATGTTTTTATTTTGCAGAAGCTTCACCTCCACTAAGCGTGATGCTATCACTTTGTCACTGCGTTTTCGTGAAAGGAGGACACACAAGCTTCGAAATAGAACCTTCTTTTGGAGTAGAAGCTTCGGAGCTTTACCCTGATGTCAAATACACTACTGTTGATGAAATCCTCAACCAGTACATCTAAAGCTTAGTGCTTGACTACACACGTCTCTTTTTCAATTTTTATTTTTGGTTTTTAATAATTGGCTATTAACCTGTCTGTTTCTCCGGTTAATCAAACCGAAGTGGTGGTTTTCTGATGGACCGATTTTGAATGTACGGCTTTGGCACCGGGTTAATAGTTATAGCTATCTCCCCTTTGTATATTTTGTGTGGAAATTATAGACATCCTTGGTTCACAATTTCGGAGTAGTTGTTGATGTTGTCGATGACGAATGGACATAGTCACGCGAGTTTAGTCCAATATACGGATTTAGAAGCGGCTGGTATGGGAGTGGGGAAAATTAGTAAATAAACTTTAATAAAAAAAAAGTGAAGCAACAAAAGAAATCATATTTACTCAAGATATACGATTGCAATTCATAGATAAACTACGCGAACAAATTTCCTCGGCGTAACAACAAATTTAATTTCCCTCCTCTCTACTTCTTCCTAGTTGCTAGCTGCATAGTTTATGTAAAATGTAAAAATGGTCCAAAATGATCTTCTTAACAAGAAATTGGTCAGAGATCAATCCGCACGTGAACCGCTGCTGCTCCGTCCACCATATTTCTGCCACACATACCAACAACTGTCGTGTCAATTTCAAAATATTACCAACAAAACAAAACCTTTTTGGAATTAGCTTAATTTATCTCTAAATCTATAACTGTTATTAATCCAGTATCTCTCTATCGAACCAATATGAATTTGAAGTAGCTATAAGAATTTCAATAGCAAAATTTAACATGCATCAGTAGACAAATGGAGGATTTAACAAGTCTCAATCTTTTTTTAAAATAAACTTGCAAATTGAAACCGCAATCTATTATAAGTTCTTACCTGTTTGCCGAAGCTGAAAGGGATGTACTTGTACTTGATCATGTGAGCGATCTGGCGTCTCATGGTAAGAACAAAGAGAACGATCCAATAGCAAAGCAAAATTGGCCAGAACACAGGAACGTCAAATACCGAGAAGAATGTCATGAGAAAGGCTATGCAGAAAGCCTTTGTCATGGAGTACCTGAGACCACAAAAGTAAGTAGCTAACCTTCATGAGCCAAAACACAATCGCATCTTATGTTTCTTTTCTTTTATTGAATCTTTCTATAGTACAACACCACTGAGAATTTGATACTGTAACTGTATAGAATGCAATAAATATTGAGGCGAAAAAGCTTTACTGCTCATATTCTAGTGATTCTATATCTACCATGATCAGTTGTAAAAGCCTCTAATAAGATACAAAATACTAAAATGGACAAAAAATGTAATGTGCGTGGAGCATGCATTCATCACTGATATTGTAGGCAATGGCATATACAGTTAAAGAAAACAAGCGCATATATGGAATATCCTGAACGTTTCCAGAATTTAAAATCACTATCAATCATGACCCATATAAGTGCATTTAAGATGATTTGACAAGGCATTACCAGAATTTGAACTCAGGGAGTCGGCGAATAAAAGGCTTGAACTCATCAGAACCTTTAGTAGGAAGACTAGGCCCATCAGAGACCCCACTGGCCTCAGGATCAACAAGAGGGGACAAGAAACCGATAAGCAGATTCAGAAGGTAGATTCCAAGACCATAGGCAATGACGTAGAAACCCTGAATAGAGTAAACCCTGAGACAGTAGATAAGAGCGACAACAAGAGTTCCAATCCACCTGTAAGTAGCATGAGGTGTAGTCTTGTCAAGATAATGTTGGTAAATCCTCCATGCCTCATGTGCTCGCTGTTGAACAGGCGTGGCCACTGAACCACTATCACCTCCGCTCCTGTCCATCTAATCAGTATGATATTCAAAACCTAGAAGATTAACAAAACAGTTGGATGGTCAAATTCACATTTAGTATTATAACTTAAGATCAGCCAGTACCTCCTCATAGAAGCAAAACACAATGCAATCACATTAGCTTTAATATCTCTGAACCTTACCTACACAAATAACATCCTAAAATATAAGACAATACAGAATCTCTAAATATGTCACTGGAACATGAACTCAGATGTATTTTCCCAGAAATGAAGATATGAACACAACTGAAACAACCTCAGAGTGGAGAAGAAAAGTACATTAGGAAACATCTAGAAAAATCTAGAAAACACTGTTAACTATTAATCAGCTAAATGGATCTCAGCAGAGAATCAAAACCATAGTAACAGCAACTATCTCATCCATAATCGAAAATTTCACCGACTGAAATGATTACCAAAACTCCAGAAGACAAAAAAAAAACGCTCAACTTCAGATCTGGAACGTCAATCGGTGAAAACGACTCCAATAAGCAAAAGTCAGAGAACTTGAGCATCGATCTAAACAGGGAAAATTTCTCAGATCATTAATTCAAAGCTTCCGCGAAAGCAGAAGATCAAAACACTTACGGAAGGTGAGAATGACGGCTGTGCTGTCCCAAACGCAGCGAAGAACGAGTAGATCTGACGAAAGACGCAACACCAAATGAAGAAGATGGATTTGATCGGCGTTTTATTTTCCTTATTATTATTTTTTAATTGTTTCCCTGTTGGATTTTTAATATTAATATATTTACGAAAGAGTACCCAGATAAAAGCAATTCGACTATATTTAACCCAAAACATTTTTGTCAATATCAATTTAACCCCTTAACATTTACGCGAACCCACCAACAGGAGTAACTAAATTCGATTTATCCCCACATCATTGGCAAACTCAATTTAAACCCTTAAATAAGAAATTGCCAAATACAAATTAATAAGTTTTAATGATTGGTAAAACAAGAAGGTAATATTTGTTCGTTTGTCTAAGAGGTTATGGATGCGGTATGCAGGTAAATGATGTTTATTTGTCAATTATAGAAAGATACAGTCAAATGTTGTATCAGACGTAAATCAGTGCGTTAGAAATTTTCAGCCGAAAAAAAAATTTGATGATGCGTCTAATACTATTGCATCTGCTACTATTGTGCCTGCGATTAATTGATGTTTGTTTGTTTACCGCTGCGAACAAACGTACAACCGTTAAATAAACGAAAACCACCACGTTTGATCATATATCGTAAGCCGCGTTCAGTGGCTGCCAAACAAACACACTAGTAGTAACTATTTATTTTTTAACTTGAGGAGTGACACGTTTAGTGTCCATGGTGAGTTGAGTAATCGATGGGGATGATGAAATATATCCCATAGAAGACATCGACCAAGAAGAGTCATGGAACGTCCAAGAATGGAAAGAAATTTATGAGAAACGCAATGTAAAACGCCATTGTTACACAATATCTGACATCTTAAGTAAAGTAATTCTAAATAAGATTTGAAAACATGAAAGAGAAATTACATTCATAATTTGATCTCATAATAAATCATGAAGGACTTTTACTGGTTGGCAAAACAAGAATATAATAACTATTACTTTTACTTGATTTGCTATTTTAAAAAGTTCGATTATTCGACCATAAAACAAGTTTTTATTAAACTAAAAAATTATGAAGAAATAAAAAATCGATGTATATATTTATACCATAGTTTAATTCAAAACAAATAACATAATTTTTATTTATTGTGTTCATAAAATCTTAGATATCTATTTATGGTTATTATATAATAATAATAATTCATTGTTTTAGAATTAAAATGATGGTATCTAATCTTTTATACTTTTACACAATGGTATATTAGATTGTTATGATGTTTGAAAATTGAAATTTGTGCAACATCGGACCAACCACCTATTTAACTCAAAACTATATCGGATTATTTTTGACAGAAGATTTACTCTTCATCACATGCCCATAAAAACAAATTAACTTTAACGCACACTACTTTTCCTATGCGATTTTAAACATTTGGACCGGACATTAATTAAAAGTTGATGAGTAGGCGAACAAAAGGCTTAGTGCATAATCAGGATCTGTTTTATCACCGACACGAGGGATATCAAATCCCATCTGTAAATTCACAAGGTATATCCCAAGACAACAGGTGATAACGTAGGATCCGCGAATATAGTAAAGCTTCAAACAGTAAATAAGGGAGATAACAAGTGTTCCAATCCACCTAAAAGTTGCATGACTTTTTGTCCTGCGTTCTATAAAATCTTTGGGAATCCTCCACGCCTCATTTGATAGTTAGTTGTTGAAAAGTAGCGTTACCACTTCTTTCCATGAAAGACGATTTTGAAACCTAGAGGATAAAAGACAAAACAGTTGGTGTGTGTTACAAGATCAACACCAACAATTGTCTTTTTCATTATAAGAAAAACACCATCATATCAAATTACATTTACCTTACCTACACAAATAACTTCCCAATGTTTCAAGATAACATATAAACTCTACCCGTTATGGACACTAGAAGGTAAGTATTTCACATGAAGATGAACCCACACGTACGTACTTTCGAGAGATTTCTCAGATCATTAATTCGAAACTTCCGATATAGCAAAAGATCAAAACTCTTATGGAAGGTGACTAATGATGGCTCTGCTGACCCAAACGGAGCGATGAACAAGCAGATCTGATGACTAAAATGAAGAAGAAGAAGAAGGGTTTGATCGGCGTTTTATTTTCGTTACTTTTGTTTTCAGTTTTAGTTGTTTCCTCCTTGATATTTTAATATATTTACGAAAGAGTGCATAGATAAAAGCTATTCGATTTTATTTGACCCCAACCTTTGGTCAATATCAATTTAACTCCGCAAACCCACCGAATGAAGTAACTAAATTCGATTTAACCCCAAATTATTTGTGAAAATCAATTTAAACCCTTAATTAAGAAATTCCAAAATAAAAGATAAATAGCTTATTGATTGACAAAAAGGAAAAAAAAGATACTTCGCTTTAATTGTTTCTCATATTTATAGAGAATGATCGTGCTTATTGTAAACCTTAATCTTGCTTGTGCTTCCAACTTATATGATTCTATCTCTTCAAACTCTCTAATTTACAGATAAAATCACAACTGTCTTTCTCTTTCATCTCCGGTCAAAACATCTCAAACTTCTGGCTAATTTGTTGGTCGAAATGTTCATAACAGAGCGGTCTTGACATCGTTTGTTCATATGACAGTCCCGTCTTTAATGGTGGCCTTTTCGACGATTACAGTGATCCCAGATCGAATGTAGAAACCTTCCTCTGGCCTATCAGCTTCTTGAACATCCTGAAACCAAAAGAGCTCTTATTAACGATAGAAATATGTTGAATCTCTCAAAAGTCTTGATCTTTACTCATCTAAAAGACTGGAAAACGCAAACAGAGAATCAAGAATGGAGGAGAAAGCATACATCTTTGTTTAAGATCATCACATTTTTCCCAATCTTTGCATTCTTGTCAATGATACATTTCCTTCAATGTAATCAAAGATAACATCAGAGTTTAAGAATTAGGAGAATAATATCGAGATTTCGGTTCGTTACCTGATCTTTGTACCTCGGCCAATGCCAATTGGAACATTTCCTTCCACAAGCAGAGCCGCGATCTCAGATTCGGTTTGGTAACTATCCGCTCCTAACATTAGAGTATCCTGCAAAGGTAAAAGAAAACAAAACTCAGCTTTGAGCCCAACAATGTCCTTAAAGCTCAGCCCTTTTTCGATTGAGGATACACACCTGAAGCTCTACGCCATATTCAAGACGTGACCTTTCACCAATGATGGAACGCTGGATGGTACATTCTCCCAAGAAACATCCATGTGAGATTATTGAATCCACAATCTGCAATTAGTGAATCAAGACTCAAATTTTCACAGGCTAAAGAAGAGAAATTCTGCATAAAGAGAAAGATGTTTACCCGGCATTTCTCGGTTTTGGTGGGTGGTAGAAACCGAGGAGAAGTGTAGAATGGCGTATTTTGATCATAAAACTCAAAGTTGGGATGCTGCGTAAAAAACAACGAAAGAACAAGGAAATTATAACAAAGTTAGAAACATTTTTGAGTATTAATCAAACTAACCTCCTCGACAAGAGCCAGATTGGCTTCATAGAAGCTCTTTATAGTCCCGATATCTTCCCAATAGTCTCTAAATATGTATCCCTAAAGAAGACCGTTTGATTAAATATTTTGTGACAAAACAAAACTCATTTAATTCTATTAAAAGTAGAGTTATGGTTTACTTGAACATTGTGAACTCTTATAGCTGCAGGAATAATTTCAGATCCAAAGTCATTGGAACTCGGATACCGCCATGTCAGAAGCTTCAGCAAAGCTTCGGTTTTGAAACAATAAACTCCCATTGATGCAATGTATGGAGATTTTGCTGCTTCTTGTTGAGACAGTCCAAGCATAGTAGTATCGGTTTGCTGCATTCAATAATAAATTAATAACTGTCAGAACAACAGCAAAATATGCATTTTCTGATACCTTTGAAACTACTTAAGTTTTTGGAGATAAAACCCTACCATTGATTTCAGATCAATGCCAGTTGGTTTCTCAGAGAAATGGACTACACGCCCGCTTCGATCAATATTCACTAGTCCATAATCCGATGCACGGCTGAAATATCACAAAAGCTGTTTAAAGAATCAAGTCAAAAAGGTTAAAAACTTAAAACCAAAATCATAAAACAGGCACATCGTAGTGCTAAAGAAACTAACCTCTCATCTACGGGTGCGCACGAAAGAGTAATATCAGCGTTGCTATCGACATGGTACTGTCCAATGCATAGTGTTTAAAGTTAGTAAGAAAAGATCGTTTGAAACTGTACTATGAGGAATGTGTTTATTTACCTGAACAAAGTCCATATAATTCATTCTATAGAGATGATCTCCAGACAAGATAATTATATTCTCAATGTTCCTGTTTTTAGCATCCTATGATATAAGACATATACAGATTCAGACCATTTCAAAGAATCACAACGGAACAATATTTAATGTCTGATAAAACCGCTAAAATGATCATAAATTCTTCATACCTCAAACACCCACAAAAACTTTCTCACAGCATCTGCTGTTCCTTGAAACCACTTTTTCCCGGCTTCACCAGGAGTTTGTGTAGCAGCTAGAACCTGTTTCAGTAAGATTTTTACCTTTATTTTTTCTCATCGAGACAAGAAAAAAGAACTGAGAAGTTTTTGAAAGAAACCATATTGTTACATATACCTCAACAAAACCGTCTCCAAAGTTTATGCCATTCCCAAAATAAGTACGAGCCAAATGGCGATTGAGGGAAGCCGAGTTAAACTGAGTCAGCACGAAAATCTTGTTTATGCAACTGTTAATGCAATTACTCATTGGGATATCGATCATCCTATAGCATCCACCCACAGGAACCTGCAAATATTGTTTCATAATTGTGTTTGAAGATTCAGAAAAACCAAAGATTTCCCCTTTACACAACACTATCTTATTCAAAACCGTTAATTGATAATAACTCACAGCCGGTGTTGCTGCTCGCTTTGTAAGAGGAAAGAGTTTAGCTCCATTGCCTCCCCCTAGAATGATTGCAGCCACATTTTTCGGGTCTGCTCTTCTTCTCTCGAACATCGAAGGCTGTATTTTCTGATAAACAAAAACATGAGACAATCAATATAAGGCAATCTCTAAGACAAGTTCCTCAGATAAGTTGCTCAGTGCTTTGATAAGTCTGATCATTTAACTTACCAGAGCCTCTTTAGCATTCTTTGAAGTAGCAATCGCGTAAGCAACACCGGGCTTCAATTTTTGATTTCTGAACTTCTTGGAACTTGAATCTGAAACCAAAGATTTCAAGAAGCTTCCTTCGATCTTCTCACCCCAAAATTTGTTATCCGCATTCTTGAAACTGTCCTTGGACAAGACAGTGTTTGTCCCCAAGCCAAAATAGCAACAAGAATCCATCTCTTTTAGCTTGAATGAAACACAACATAATCGTATAGCTTGTTAGTAAAAATTAGATATACAACTAAAGTGAACAACACACAAATACGAATACAATAATAACAAAAATCCCAAAACAAGGAGTTACAATTTTTTTGTTTGCGCAGTAAAGAAATTCTCGGAAAAGTAGGAAACTTTGACCACACAGGTGATCCAAAATACATAGAGGTACTGTATCTTCAGAAATCAATGGAATTAACTTCTACAGGTAACAAATCTCTCAAAACATCGAAAAAATGAAGAGTTGCCAAAAAAAAAGAGATTATAATTTATAAACATGAAACGAACAGGTTTTGGATCATACTGAGTATGAACCAGATAGTATGTTCAATTATAATCTATTTTTAGGTTTTTATATCATTAAATCACAGAAAAAAAAATAGAAGATTCGAAGAGAGCGGAAGAAAACTGATTATTAGTGACCACTGACCAGAAGCAGAGGAGTACATCCTTAAAATACCCAAAAACAAATAAATTAGCTGAAAATATTTAAGCAAAATCTTTTTTTATGAAATAATGTGAAATATTCAAAGATGAAAACGTTATAATGGAAGCTAGAAGAGCACACGAAGATATAAATAGAAGAGGATCGAACAGATGATGAGATGAGAGAAGAACTCACCTGAAAGTAGAGTCCTTGTTGTTCTTAGGTTTTGATTAATGTAATTTCAGGTTTGAAATCCAAGGAGGACTCGAAATTATCAGTGAGGAGATAAATTTCTTTTCTCTTCCAAAATCTGTTCTATATTTATTCTGTAACTTTTTTTTATCTTAGCTTCTCTGTTCAAACTAAGAAATTACAGCTTCAATGTTTATTAGAAGGAAATTAAAAAAAAAAACAATTTTCGTGATCGGTGATCACAAAGTATTTGTTACAGCCGATTAAAATACTAATTTGTTATATATAAATTATAATTTGAACGAGTAAATTAAAAAATATCTGAATTGAAATAAAAATAATATTTTTCATAAGATCATGTGAAATTTACCTACAAAGCCATGGCCATAGGTGTCTGACAATGAACGTCACTGAACAAAAAATGAACGACTCTGGTGTCTCCCATACTCTTGCTACGGGAATCAAGGACACGTGGTGCTCAACTATATCTCTGTCTACTTGCATGTGGACCCAGGCCCATTTTCATCCAATTGGCCCAGCATAGAGGTGCGCTATATAGTCCGTACACGTCGTAACACATATACTAACAAAATTGCCTCGAAGTTAGAGAGACTAAATAATTAATTAATTACAGTTTGTAATATTTGTAATTTGTTGTAATCAATCGCCAAAAATCATAACAGAATAGTACAACACTACAACGTAGATATATATTTTTAATTATATATTTCAGCGTTAGTTATTAAATAAATAAATATTCAACGGCTAAGCTTTAGTGATGGTGCTATAAATGTCTAAGGGGGAGTTTCATGTGAACGACGGCGATGTTTTGCAAATTGTAATTTGTAAGCATTATTGATTAACGGTGGAGAAGACGAGATAGAAGGACCCATCACGCATGGATAATGCTTTATCGGGAAATTATTTGAATAAATCTACACTAAATGTAAGTCCAATTTTCAAAATAATAACCACTAAAATTTATTTGGTGAGAAGACAAAATTATAAAAATACAAGTATTTAATCAAATTCCAAGGGATAGTGAAACTTGTCACGTGAGGTACAGACGTTTTCTTTTTCCTTTCCATGCTGCGATTGTCTTTAACTCGACATCATGCATCTCTTCGTCAAAAAGATTTAATACGGTTTTATTAGTATACAAGTTTAAAAATCATTTTAAAACAATCAAAATTTTTATTTCTCATTAGAAAAGTTACAACATTTTTAAATATTTATACGTTAAAATTTACCCAACTTTTAAAATTTTGATTTTTTTTAAAAAACCTTAAATACTAAACCTACACGACGATTGAAAAACAAATCAAATTTATGGAATATCTAACGATCAAATGACATGATCCAAAATCCGACTATTTTCATATTATTTTGTAAATTTTTAGTATCTAAGATTTTGTTATTAAAAATCAAAATTTTAAAAGTATATAAATTAAAAAAATCTATTATTATTCTATGAAGGATTAAAAAATTTTAAGAACTAGAAAATTTAGTACTAAATCTAGTTAATAAAAAAATTGAATTTGTGAAATTTCTAAAGTAACAGTGAAAACAAACTAAATTTGTGAAATTCATAACGATTAAATGACGGGATTCAAAATTTGATTAGTTTCTTTGTAAATTTAGTATTTAAGTTTCACGCTTAGAAACAAACTTTTAAAAACTAAACGTTTAAAGTTTAAAACTCTATTAAGGTTTTTAGATATAAACAACATTAAAATGGGACAGAAATTGACTTGACAATGAGATGCATTGGATGTGGTAACGATAGGATCGACGAGAGGGAATTGGATAATCATACAACAGTCATCATGGGCTTTGTCATTTGTTGATGGGCTTGAATTTCTGTTTTTTGTTGGGTTTCTGCTCCATTGGTTTCGATGACAAGGCGGTAAGAAAAACTGCGATCGTGTTAACGATACCACTGAGAAGTCGGTACGAGAAGAGATGGCACACAAGTTACAACGGCACAGCTACATACGGAGTAGCAAAACTGGATTAAGAATCAAAACTTTGAGCAATAAGACCTAAATTCAAACTGAATCCATTCTTAGAGATGAAGAAAGATGGTACCTTGGCTTAGACAAGTGAATCCATTGATGATGCAAGCACGACGCCATTATCTTCTTGCATCTGAAGTTGATGGGTTCTGTTTCTGGAGAGAATGAGATAAACTGACCAGGATTTGGGATTGGGGATCTTCGACTTCTCTTGGGGTTAGTAAATTTGGTATGTTTTGTTTAAGGCACTCAAAGTTGACAAAATAAAGAACGCACTCAATTAAGATTACTTGATTTCAAAGAATACAATCAAATGTTCACAACTGATCTGTAAGCTAAAGAGAGAGGAGAAGAGTGAAAAAGTATTGTTCTCTCATATGCGCATGCATATTCATAGGGAAGACTTTCATACTTTTACATTATTCAGAAATAGGAACTTTCCTTTTCTATTTAACTTTTTTAAAAGAAAAAAAAAGGAAAACTTTTTTGAACGTTTGAAACATTGACTTACTTTTCACTTTCTCCAACAGTTACTTGTCACTTTTCACAGCAACGGTAAGAATGGTAAGGAACTACTATTTACGTTAAGAATGGTATAACTGTTTACGTTACAGAAATATGTTATAAAAACACAAAAAGGCAATACTATTTAGACAAACAGCACTTTGGTTAATTTCTTGCAACTTATACCGGAATCCATTACCGAGTTCATGAAAATCTCACGAAGAAGTCAACACGGATGAAATAAAAAGGTAATGGTTGACACAATTTTGGAAGTCTCAATGCGTTTAACATAGTCTTATATCTCAAAAACGGAATTAAAAGAACCAATATTCTAACAAGTTCCTGAAGAAGCAACCAACAAGAGGTAAGGAAAACAAATAGAGCCCAAGCCAGATGAAGAAGCAAACATCTTAGGTGTTGGTGGCACGAGTGTAGATCTGCTGGCTCGAGTGAGCAGCCACCATCCTGATTAAACCTTTAGCCATTAGCTCCCTAATCGCTCTCCTTGCTAGAGACCCACTTATCTGTATTTTTAACAATATCAATTT
The DNA here is from genome assembly GCA_963922655.1 of Cardamine chenopodiifolia. Classification (NCBI taxonomy): domain Eukaryota; kingdom Viridiplantae; phylum Streptophyta; class Magnoliopsida; order Brassicales; family Brassicaceae; genus Cardamine; species Cardamine chenopodiifolia. The sequence goes on from OZ000473.1 coordinate 15,837,899, forward strand.
TATGTTTTTGGAAAGACAAAAACATACTAAGGAGAAACAGATATATAATATAATTTCAAAGCTCTAGACAAGCTTGACATTGACAACCTATGACACACAAGCACTACTTGGTTAGCAACGCAACTAACATTTGAAACTATGTGGAAGCAAGGAACAAACTCGTGAGCAAGGATTACAACAACAACATCACACAGTTTCACTTTCTAAGTAAAATGGCTTGAGACTAAGCTCATATTACTAACACCCAACACTATACACTACTTGATTCTATAGAAGAATCAAACAAAACAGATCAGGGAATCGAACTATGATTTCGAGATATGTGTAAACTGAAAGAGCAATAAGTAAATATACCCTCATACGATCAGAGAGAATGGAAGGGGTGATGAGTTTGAACTTGGGAGCTTCAATGAGAAGCTTATCATAAGTAGCCTGATCAAACAACACCATGTTATTCACCTTCTCCTTCTGCTTTCCCTTGCTCCACTTCTGTTTTTGTTTTCAAAGCCAAACACATCACAAACAACAACAACAACAATAAAGCACAAAGGGAAATGACAATGCAAATCAACAACAGCAACATCAATACCAAACCAAATCCATCCATTTTACACAGCTTATCTTAAACAGCACTAGTTTCGAAATAGTGAATCAGATCTTTAAATTCAAATGAAACCTAAATTGTGTTTATAAAATAGATCAATCTCTCGTGAATAGATGAAGCAGATATGTGCTAAAGTGTGGGAACATTAGTAAAATTGAGGAAACGAACCTTCTTCTTCTGCTTTCCACCTCCAGATTTCGCCGGCTTTGATGACGGCGGCGGAACCTTATCCTTCTTTGGCGCCTGTAACCAGAAAACCAAAATTACGGCTTAGACAAGAGAGAAGAGAAAACGCGGAGATGATTAGACAGAGAATAGTAGAGAGAGATACCATGTTGACTTCGACGGCGACGGAGGAGCGAATGGCGAGTTGTGGATGAAAGATGAGGCTGAGGGAGACAACGCTAGGGTTTGCTTTTATATTAGGGTTTACCAAGTTTGAGGTTAATGTATGGGGCCGCTATAATTAAAAGCCCATATAACATTTTTTTTGTTCAACTGAAACTCGTATAAAGTTTAGTTACTCTCTTCATTTCATTTAATAATGTTTAGAAGTTTTTTCTTTTCTTTTTTTTCCTTTAGAAGTTTTTACGCTATCTAAATTAGTTTCAACTAGGTATTAAATAATGTTTGTACGTAAAAAAAAAACATTTAATTGTTATAAGTTTTTAATCTTCGCGCTTTAATCAAAACATTTTTTAAAATCAAATTAGAGGGATCAGAGTATACAATTGAAATATCTCAGACTTCTTCCTCCCTCGAACTGCAAGAACCCAACAAACTGAATTTTGAAATGTCTAGTTAGGATTTATGACTAGATATTTTTGATAAAATATAACAAACATAACTAGCTAAGGTTGTTTAATCAACTTTTAGGAATGAATATTCTTAAGAATGGTGGCTTGTAGCTAACTGTGGTATGAGACTGTTGTCGAGTCTGTCAACATATATTGAGCTTCGTATGACAAAAACATATCCTTACTATATTCTTGAATTTCACAATTTTCATTATCATCATCCAGTTTCTCTTTAATTTATACATTTGTGAATTTTAAAAAGTTCACTTACGAATTCCAATGTAAACAAATCCCTCATGATCCGTGGTATGTTGCTGGGAAAATCACCAGTGATTTTCTTCAAATTTATAATGCCAAAGGTTCTTAGTGAATCACATGCATGGAGTTTAACTTCTTATCTAATCTTCATGTAACGTCAAATTTATTGATTAATCAAGAGACCAGATATATTATGCATCGGTTTTGTGGTCCTGCTTCTTGGTAATAATCCATTAGTCTCACTGGGTTAATTAGTTTAATGATGTGCATCATCTATATATATATATGCTCATATATATAATAGCATGTATTAAGCCAGTAGTCTTTTAACTAGTCCGCTAGCTGCATCTTTGTTTTAATTAATATGGGAGTCTCTCATATCGAACTCCATCGCTTGACTAATTGGCTCTTTTCAAAATGTGTTGAAGCATATATTTCGCTTATTACAATGAGTAATATTTTTTCTTGTTCAGCAAGAAGATGTAATTAATTCTCCAAAATCATTTCAACACCAAACATTTTAAACCCATTACTCCACAATTTAATTAAGTAAGTTGACTACGCATAGTGTAGATTAAAAAACATATGATTTTCAGTTATTCCCCGCAATAACAATAATAAAACCGATTCAGCCAATACGTAAACCGGTAAGAGTTCAATAATCAAAAGCAAACACGAATTTTATTGTATATTTTTTCTTTTAAAATGTAAAAATAAAAAGCTTTATATTGAATGTTATTAGGATATTGGATATTTTCCAAGATCAACAATATTTTCCTATTGTCATATCTTAGGAGTTTAACCTAAATTCTTGTAATATATAACTGTATATCAAAAAAATTCTTGTTATCAATATATAAAATCAAATGTTCTCTTAAACTTTGGCAAATGTAAATTAAATGATTGTAACAGTAAATTTGCATTCAATTTATCGTTAGTCCTTTACATTTTAGTAGCGAAAGACTACACAAGAATTGGATGCAAACTAGTGACGAAAAAACACCCCTAACTTTTAGATATGCATATTTCTTGAAAATGAAATGAATGATTCATCAGATATCTGAAATATTTTCTTGTTAATATACGTATACGTTGTCTGTGTGTGTTCAATTTTCTGTTGCATTTGGAAAACGATTGAATACTTATACAATGTGGTTTTTCTTCCAAAATGGCTGCATTTTTTTCGTTTTTGTTTCTCTAACACTTATGCAATAAAAAACTGTAGTCACTATTGAATACTTAATTCACACAAGATAAAGATAGTATATTATAGGGGTGGGCAAAATATTTGGGATTCACTCTGATACGATCTAAAAAAACTGAATATCCGACATATCCGGATATAGATCCAGATATTTTATTTTAAAATTTTGGATATTCGGATTCAGTTTAATGTATAGTTTTTATTTAAAGTATATGTATAATACATATATAATATAAAAATAGAAATTTATGTAAAATATCACAAAAATACACTTTATTTGAAAATTTTGAGTATTTTTAAAAATTGACATAGTAAATTTGTTCTAAAATGTTTATAAAAATTAATTTGAAATATTTTATATGATTTTTTCTATTAATTTTTATTTTTAATAGTTTCATATTATTTTAAAATTTTTAGCTATTTTTGGCAAATCCGAATATATGTGGATATTGCAGAATCCAAATCCTAATATTTATATTTTTAGCTTTTTTTGGTTCACAACGTTAACAACTGATCAAATCTCCAACTAATTATGTGTAACAGCAGACTATTGTGTGTGTATAAATCACTGAGTGCATGACTTGGCCATTTTTTCTACTTTATTTTTGTTAATTAGTATCGTAAAGTGGTTTGACAAATAAAGCTTAACACTATGGTTATAGATAGAGCCACGGAGATGGCGATGAGCGACGAGTTATATACAGTAGTGAATACGTTTGCTAATTATTTAACATTGTTATCTAATACAAATTGGTCAGAGATCTTCTGGATAACGTGCAACTTAACCATACACGTATTACGTAAAAAAAATACCGTATATAATCACAGGTTTACCAATAGATAATTTATTTAATATCTCATCCAATATTAAGAAGAATAAAAAACACTTCTGAACATAAACAGAATCCCGCATGATCCGTTCTATGTTGATGGCCAAATCACCAACGAGTCTTCAGATTTATTCCGCACTAAGTTCTTAATCAGTCACATGTAGTTCGACTCAATTATATTATCTTAATGTCAAACTTACGGATAAATCATTTACAGAAAAAAATTTATACATGAGTTTTAAACTATATATGGTCCAACTTCTCAGTGATTAATAATTCATTAGTCTCGATTAGTTGAAATTATATAGTAATTAGTAGCAGCTAATTAATGGTTGTATTTCGAAATGCACTGAATCACAGAAGTTCTAAGGAATAGTTGAGTTTTCAAAAAAGCGTTTAGAAATCAAATCATCAACCAATGATCTGATTGCTAGATATTTCTTTATAAATTGTTAGCCTTTATGAGTTGATATGGGCCTACGAATAGGTTTGAGGAATTGTAAGGAACGGACGAGGAAGCTTTTTTGTGATCTTAACTCTTAAGTCCTAACGAGTTGTTGCACGCTGGAAGACAAAATATTGAAAGATGATATGTATGCCAGTTCTTGACAAATCTTCCAGAAAGCCCATTAGGGCCCATAGTAAAATAATTAGATTAAAGTAACTAGTATGATTGTCATCAATCCGACCTTAGCTCAGTTGGTAGAGCGGAAGACTGTAGTAGTTGCTGTAATCTTTAGGGTCGCTGGTTCGATTCCGGCAGGTCTAAATTATCTTTTAAATATTTAATTATTGTTTTAAATAATAGGGAAAGTTACGAGAGATCCATTCAGACTATGAAGACATGTTTCACTTGTGGATGTTATGAATAATTAAAAACGCCAATAATGAATCTTCATTTCAACTTTTAAGAAAGAAATGAGGCTTTCGTCAAAGTGAATCCAATAATGAAAACTTAAAATTTGAAAACGTGAGACCACCTTTTATATTTATGCTTTTGTTTAGAAAGGGACAAGACATTAAACAAACAACAAAAAGCTGTTGACCTACAAGCCATTTCTCCATCTCTTAGTGAAGAAGTAATTGTTATATATACAACTTTTTCTTTCTCACTTTCCCAGATATACTATAAAATGTACGTCTAGAAAATATTAAGAAATAATAGTTCTTTGAAGATATCAGATATGTAATTTAACTTATCGAGACAAAAAAAAAAAGGTAATTAACACATATTACCCATAATATATACAACTACAATCATAAATTCTATTTTATAATAGGATTATATATCCAACAAAAAACTGATATAAGCATAATTTTATATTCCATAAGATTTTATTTCGGCACAGTGGGCATGCTTTGCCTTCTATTGATCATTCTAGTCTTTTTTTTTTTACAATAAAGTTATATAAATCAATAAATATGTGCTATGAAATGGACATGCCAATACCACGGCAGCTGCTTTACCGGTTCGACTGGTCGAGTAAATAATTGCAAATGGTGAAAGTCACGACTCTAGTGCGATGATGCTTTTTGTTTCAATCACAATTAAGAGGAGTTTCGTATTTAATATTTTCTTAATCTTCTTCCAGATTTTTTCTTAGCGATGATGATCTTAATCAATCATGCATAATAAAAAATTATTTTCAGTATAATTCACGTTTCTTAACCACGAAAACAACTTTAATGATATACCAACTAAAACAAACAGAATAATTATAATATTTGATACAAGACAGGCTCTTTAACCAACAAAATCTTTAGGAGCTACATGCTTTCCATGATTAGTAGTATCTTATATATGTTTTTTTTTTTTATGTCAACTAACAAAGTTAACATCCTACAACTTGTTTGGTTGATATATTGTTGGTATCAAGTTTAAAAATTCTCAATTTAACTCGATCTAAATTAATTTCAATCCAATCTAAAATGGCCAAGAAAAAGCTTTTCAAGAAAAACCTAGATCAAAAATAAATTTTACATAAAAAAAAACGTAATTGGCAAACATGAAAAAACTCTAACAACAAAAAAATGTATAAATAGAGAAGAGTCTCCCTTGAAGAAAGGATCCAAACCTACAAAAGATCTAAGAGCTCAAAAACCCTAAAAACTCTAGATCTTTTGGCTTTTTCTACTTAAACCTAGATCATCAATTTGAGAATGTAGCTTTCTCTTTTTTATAATCTTTGATCTCAACCTTCATTAATAACAAGAATCTACGATTTTCCATAAAATATAAATTAATTTGTTGTTATGAAATCCTAGTTCAACAATTGTCAGATCTCAAGCTTCATTAATAAACCACGTGGTCATGGGTTCGATCTCCATAGACGATGCAAATTGTTGAACTAGGATTTCATAATAACAAATTAATTTATATTTTGTGAAAAATCAGAGACTCTTGTTAATAATGAAGCTTGAGATCAAAGATTACAAATAGGAGAATGTTAGATTCTCGAGTTGATGATCTAGATGTAAGTAGAGAAAGCCAAAAGATCTAGAGTTCTTAGGGTTTTTGAACTCTTATGTCTTATGTAAAGATTTTTCGGATTCTTTCTTCAAAGAAGATTCTTCTATATTTATACATTCCTGTTCTTAGGGTTTTTCATGCTTGCCAATTACGCTTCTTTCTTTTCATGCAAATTTCCTTTTTCGAACTAGGTTTTTCTTAGAAATTTTATTTTTTGCCATTTTAGCTCAGCACCAAACTAACTAAACTGAAATCAATGAGTTTTAAGAAGTCATTTTTTGATTTGATCTGGGTTATGTCGAAGGTGTCAAACTTGGTACCAACATGTATCATTTTTTTATATCAAGTTTTGAAGTTTTTCTTGTTTGCAATTACCAGCACTATAATATAATTTTTTGAAATAACATTAACATATTCTAATTAAATAAAATTCTGTTGTGACATAAGCCCCAAATTTTGTAAAAGCGTCTATTTTTCATAAAACATCCATTAGTCAAGGAACTTTACATAAATAATTAAATTTGAGAAAATTTCGAAAAAGCCCAAAATTTGTAAATTTATTTGGTACATTTTCCTAATAAATTGCTTAAATTTAGAAAGTTTTTTCTTATGAAGTTGTCTAAAAATTACTGTCAAGAGAATATCTACCACGTTTAACATTTAAAGATTGTAAAAAGAAAAATAGTTTAGTGAAACCGGTTTACGTTATATGCCGCAATGCATTAAATTTTCTGTTTTTTTTTTAAAATTCCATTAGAAGATTTTTTAAAAAAGTTTCTCCAGAAAACAAAAGTAACCATACCAAGCGCACTCAACTACCTTGTATAAATACTCTCATATATCAAAGCTAAATTCTCTCAAGAAACAAAGCAAAAGAAAAAAAAGGAGGAAGAGAACAAAGGGAAAAACATATTCTCCTCTGTCTAGATTCTCAGTTTCTTTCATGAATCTAAACTAAGAACTCAATTGGTCTCTAGGAGATCTCTGACCAAGAAATAGCTCAAAATCCTCTGTTTCTTCCTTTTTTCTTGGGTAGTTTTTTTTCCCCTTCTATCCACGCCAATGGATTCGTTTACTACTCAGAAAACTAAATCAAGAAAAATAAAGAGGCTTGCGAAAAAGTCACGTGTTCAGATAATCTTGCATCTGTTTTTCCGGGCGATCGAGATAATTGTGGTTTTAGTTACAGTTGCTAAGCTCTGTTATGAGCTCGTTATCACGTTTCAGGATTCTGGTGTTGCAGCGGTTATTCTCGCAAACCGTAGTCTTGCGTTTGTTGTAGGAAACGCAATAGTCATCGCTCTGATCGCTAGATCCGGTTTTCTCTTGAATCAAAAACTTGATTCGAAGTGCCCAAGCAACGATCTTTACGAAGAGTTTGTTCGAGAGAGCTCTAGAAGAGATGTAATTTCACGAGCCGAGATGAGAAGCAGAGAAAAACAGAGTGAAGCAGGGAACGAGGCTAAACAGAGGCTAACCGAGGAAAGAGCAAAGGAGAATGAAGAGAAACAGATCATAACTGAGATCAGGGTAAAACAAATCGGTTCTGAAAAGACGGAGAAACAAGGCGTAACTGAGAAGATGACGAAACAGATCATTTCTGAGAAGAGAGTGAAACAGAGCAAACCTACGAACTTGACCAAACAGAGCATTTCCGTGAAGGGAGAGAAAGAGAGCGAAGTTGAGCATCAGGAGATAACTGTGAAGATGGAGAAACATAATTTGACTGAGAAGAGGCAAATTCAGAGTTACCAACGAAGCAGGTCGGAGAATCTGGAGGATTTGAACAAGAGTTCTTGTGGAAGATTAAGGAGATCGGAGACGGATGCGTCTTCTGAAAGATTTGATTCCGATGATGAACTCCGATACAAGATTGAGTCTTTCATTGCGAGGCAAAGAAGGAATCAAAGTGACGAATAATTTTTGTATAATTTAGATTGAAATACGTATAAATAAGCAAAAAAATAAAAAGGACAGTAGTTTATACAAATGGCATTCACGTATATATTCAAGTGTTTGTTATATAAGAGGGAAATCTTGCATAAATATTTGTTTAATTTTTTTTTCTTTTATTTCTTTGTATAATTTTGTTTAATATAATAGAAAATCTAGAATATAATAGATTTTGTTTTATACCATGTTGTGATCTACTAATTTTGGAAGAAGATTGATCAGAAACGGTCCATATAATTAATATTCACCAGATTATAGAATTTATAGTATCAGAAACTTTTTGACAACCTTACAAAATACTAATTTTGGAAGTATATTGATGGTTAGTATTAATACGGAAAGAAAAGGATCCATGATGATCACTTATATACATAATATTAGGATATGTTTCTACAAAAGCTTTAGAAATTACTTATCGATTCCATCTAGAGATGGAAATATATACTTATTTTAGATTTCAAGAAAGATCATTTATGACAAAAATGAATTTTCTTTAATTATTACTTGCAAAAATGGTTTTTCCAATATAAGATTGAAGTTAAAAATCTGTTGACAAAAATAAGAAAAACGATAAATTTTATGAAAAACTTAAAGAAAAGGTAAAACATTGCCAACGCTCTCTCTCTCTCAAGATTTATTCTGTAAGATTATAGGCGTTGTGAATTTGGAGCCGTTCTTAATTCGGGGGTGAGAGATAGAGTAGACATCTCTTTCTTTTTCTCCCCTTAGTGTTTTTCTGAATCTACAGGTAAAAAGTATCTTGAAGAACTTACATTTCTTCTTCTTTCTCACCTAACCCTTTGAATCTCACGCTTATTGAATTGACTCTTCTGATAAATAATACCTTTTCTTTTACATTCTCAGTCTTTAATCACAGAAAACGTGGGATTTATGATATTATTGGTTTATGTTAATTGTCATAAGCGTTTCTCGTTAAGTTTGGTGATGAATGTAGCGTGTTTGATTGTTAGACAAGGAACCGGAACATAACTTTCATTCATTCTCTTTATGATTCAACAGGAACATAAATCATGACGGATGCAATGGATCGACATAATAAGATTGGTAAGCTGAGAAATTTGTCAATCTTTTTATTATCCGCCTGAAATCTAGACATTTATTTGAAAGCAAGAACATTATTGCAGATGCTGAGATCTCACAAGATGACTAGAGATTTTCAAAGCTTTGCTCCTTGAAAAAGAAAGCAATAAATGCGACGAATAAGTTTAAGCACTCTATGACCAAGAAAGGTCCAAGGCAAAGCTGTGTGAGATGTGTCTCCATCGTTGATGAAATCGATACAGAAGAGTTGCAAGCGGTTGATGCTTGCCTTCTAAACACGATGATCATCACATGATGCTTAGGTTAGGTCCTTCTGCTCTCTCTTATTTGATTTCATCTTCTACATTGCTTTGATTAATCGAAATATATTTCTCAGGTTCTTGAGGGCAAGAATGTTTGATAGCGAAAAGGCGAAGCAAATGTGGGCTGATATGCTTAACTGGAGGAAAGACTATGGCGCAGACACAATCATGGAGGTGGCATTAAAAGGCTCTCTTTTAGTCACTTTTCTCGACTCTGGTTTTGTCTCTTTCTCTCTAAAGTTTCTTTCTTTCTTATACAAGGATTTTGATTTCAAAGAAATCGACCAAGTGGTTAAGTATTATCCACAAGGATATCATGGTGTTGACAAGGAAGGAAGACCTATCTATATCGAGAGGCTAGGCCAAGTTGATTCTTTGTAAGGTGGTGTCTTGGACGATTCGATCTCTGTGTTTTTCTTTTCTTTTTTTCTCTCCATTTGCAGGGGCTTAATAACTTCAACAAAACTGCAAAAGATCTTCTTCAGAGTATTCAGAAAATCGACAACGATAACTACCCTGAGGTTCAGTTATACCTTTTCTTCTTCGTTTGAGTTGCTAATGTTTAGGCTTGAATGGAGCACAGTGAAATCTTTCCTTGACCCAAAGACTACAGCCAAGATTCAAGTAAAGCTTTCCTTTCTACTTAAAATATCCAAACTATACTTTGTTTTTCTTCACCTGCGTCTCGAATCTCGATTAGTTAGTTAAATCCACTCTTTCTATTCATTAATGGCAGATTGTTGGCAACAAATACCAAAACAAATTGCAGGAAATCATTGACGCCAAGTGAGAAGTTCAGAACACTTTAGATGTAATCTTGAAACTGTTGCCTTATTTTCAAATATGGTATTTATAACTCTCTCTTCTCATTATATGTTTAGTGAACTTCCTGAGTTCTTGGGTGGTAAGTGCACCTGCGTAGATAAAGGCGGATGTATGCTTTCAGACAAAGGTCCATGGAACGACCCTGACATCTTTAAGGTAGTTCTAGAGAACCAACCTTATGAAATTATCAAAACAGATTAATGATGAGTTTAAATTATTATGATACAACTTCTTATCATATGTATACATATTTACACAGTTGGTGCAGAACGGTGAAGGTAGATGCCTGCGGAGGAGCTTGTCAGATATCGAGGAAAAGACAATCTCAGAGTATAAGAACGAAACAAAGGTAAAAAAGCCATGATCTTTAATAAATTCTGAAATTTGGGTTGATATTTTGTTCAGCAAAATCTAAACCTTTTCCATAAAAACATAATTGGGTAGAAACAACTAGAAGAAAGGCGAACCTTTCGGGCCAGAAGAGACACATAAGCAATTTGCTGCGGAGAAGGAGAAGAAGTTCATCGACAAGACTGTGGATGCTGCTGCTTGGCCTAAAAAGCTTCACAATGCTAACATCAACACTCCAGAGCCTAAAGGTTAATAGCATTCTCGTTAAGAAAACAGTTTTTTTTTTGGTATAAGTTCCTTAACCGGATAAACTCTGAATTCAGATTTGCGCTCGGCTGTGAATCCGATGGAGAGGAAAGGGTACTTATATGGCAGTGTGATGGCATTGCTCATGGGGATGGTGGGCGTGATGAGGCTAAACAGGAACATGCCAAGAAAGCTCACGGAGGCTAATGTATATAGCCGTGAAGGCGGCGCTGTGTTCCTTTGACGGCGTGACGGTTATGTCGAGGCAGGAGTATATGGAGATGGTTAAGAAGATGACAGATCTTGAAGAGAAATGCAAGGCCATGGATGCTCAGGCTGCGTTTTCTCTGGAAAGGGAGAAGATGACGCTGCTCTTCGTCGTGTTGACCAGCTCGAGCTTCAGTTGTCTGAAACCAAGAAGGTAAAGCTATCCTTCTCTCTCACTAGTCTCTTGCTCTGTAAATTTATGAAAAATAGGCATTGGACGAGACAATGACGAGGCAACATGAGATAATGGCTTACATCGAGAAGAAAAAAGAAAAAAGAAGAGAAAGGTGCATACGTAAAACCTGTTATAGATTGATTAACTACTTTTATTGCTTATATTTATATTCGAAATTTACTCGAAACTAATATCTACCTTTTGCATTTTCAGTTCTTAATATTCTGAAAAACTGCATCAGAGTGGTAACAGTAACAAGACTTACTTCAGCGCTTCTAAGAGCATCTCCATCCCTTAGAAACTCCACTTAGTCTCTTATTATTATTTTTAATATATTTTTATTGTTTAATTAAATTAAATTATTAAAATATTAAATTAGACCAGTTATATTTGAACAAATGTGTTTTCAGTTTCTTAAATTTTTGGAGAGTTTCTTATTTAAGAACTCTCTCTTACCTTTTTTTATTTTTTATCATTATTTTTGTCTCTAAGAAACTCATCAAGAAACTCTAATGGAAATGGTGTAAGAAACCTAGAAAATAAAATATAGTTTCATTTACTGTAATCCTATAAATTTGGATACTGGAGAAGAGACAGAGTCTTGTTTTGTCCGTGTTTAACGACTACCTATTTCTCCTTATTTTTTTGTATAATTGTTTTCGTAATATAAAACTTTTACTTGAAAAGATATATTCGTCGTCATCATCATCATCATTATCAACTCATCATCATCATAAAAGAGAAAGAACTCTCTCTTGAACTAATTAACCTTTTTCACATAAACTGAGAGTTGTTTTGTTTCAATGTTACTTATTCCTCTTCTTAATAAGTTTAAACCTAAGAAGGGAGAGAGAGAATAAGAGAGTGAAGGCAGAGATGCATCTTCTTCTTCGGCTTCTTCATCTAGAAACAGAACATTTGTTTCCTCTTCTTCTTCTTCTGGAAACAAAAACAATATTGATGATGAGATTAGGTTTATTCAATAACTGAATTTGAAAGAATTTAAATGAATAAGATTCAAGTACGACACTTTTAGATTCTGGGTTTCAAAGGGTTATAAGAGAAACCGACCTGGTACTCAGCGGCCTCTTGACGGTCAATATATGCGAGTAATTCTTCTTGTCTCATCAGAGCTTCGTAAAGCGCCTGCTCCAAATAAAAAGCGGGTTTTAGAGAAACATGAAACGTTGTGGGATTTTAATTGTTGAACATTGTATTCAGTTACCTTCTTAGTGGCTATGAGCTCGGCTTCAAGGGCGTCTACACGGCAGACAGCTGCGTTTAGCAGTTCCTCTTTCTCATAAGGCATCTCAGATGGCTTTGACTGGAGCACTCCAATTTTCTCCTCAAGTTCGGTTAATTTCTTTAGTACTGAATTGAGAAGATCAGCGTCCTCTGTAGCAGTGTTTCCTTCAATTTGCAGTTGGCTTATAGGCGGTGGAAGCTGCTTGGTCACAACACGGTAGGATACTGTGCGGAAGAATGTGAGAATCGCCATCACAAACGCCATGAAAGTTACTAGGAAACGAGCACTGAAGCTTTCATGATCCTTTGGGACATTTGTAGGCATGCGAGCTCCTGTGGAAAGAGATAAAAGACCAAAGTTACAATCTTTTTCTTTCCAGTTTTGATGGCAGAATTGAAACCTTAATTTCACTTAATCATAAGAAAGGTTACCTTTTGATGGAATCATGTTGATGGCAGCGGGTTTAACCTTCCAGGTGGCATCAACAGCTTTGTCAACCATTGGAACATACTCATCATAACCAGCAAAACTACCAGCAAAGCTCGTTTCACCAGAACCGACCTTTGCCTGCAAAATAAATACTAGGAAGATTCAAAACCACTGATCATGTCATTTATGAAAACATAAGATATAGCAAGTGAATTTATATTATACCTCTTCACGAACAGGGGTCAAGCAGAGATGGGAATAACTCTTTACTGCTTTTGGAGACATGACGATATCTTCAGCTTCAGAACCTGATTCTGCAGTTGATGTGTCACTTCCTTTTATCCATGGATAAGACGGCTTTGCATAAGCAATGACTTTCCCCTCGCTGTTCAGAACTTTCACCACCTGCTTCGCGCGGTGAGCTCCCCTATGAAGTACCATCTGCAATAGTAAATCATTTGTTTCAATTTCTGAAATCATATAAAGGGATAATATGAAAACTTGGGTGTATTAAGAGATCAGTAAAAGATAAATAATTAACCTTCACAATTTCCGGATTTTTCCACGGCCCTTTATCGGAAAGCATACAACCTCCCTGATCTGCGCAAGTACATGCACCTCCCAAGAATTCAGGCAACTCACTGTCAAGTAATTTTAGAAAGATACATCACTGATGTAAGCAAAACACAGAAGAAGTCAAGTAAAGGATTAGGAGTTCATGCTAATACCTGGAATCAATAACCTCAAGCAATTTACTCTGATACTTGTATCCGAGTACCTACATTACAAAATGAAACAGTAGATGATGAATTCCAGGGGCAAGTTCAATTAAGGCAAACATTAAAATAGAGCTACACTAAAAAAGAAAAAATGTATTAACATACATGGATCTTAGAAGTTGTTTTGGGGTCTAGAAAGCTCTTCACAGTGCTCCAAAGCAGACGGAATCCGGGCCCTGCATTGATGATAAACATTTGGTGGAGAGTCTCAGGATAATTGTCTCCATCAATCTTCTGCAACCGTGTGATAAGCTCACGAGCAGACTTTGTGAAGTTCTTCAATCCCACTCCTTGGACGTCCAATATAGTTGTGCTTGAGTCAATATACTTCTTTGCAGCAATAGTGCAAGCAGGAAACTTGATCATAAAACTTTTCTCAAACTCCTTTACATGATATCTTATATATCGATCAAGTGTAGTAACTTGCATCAGTTTGTTAGGATCAACTTTCCCTAGCCTTTCAATATACACAGGCCTGCCTTCTTTATCTACGCTGTGATAACCATGTGGGTAATACTTGAGAACTTCATCAATCTCTTCAAACTGAAAATCCTGAACAATAGTGTCGGTACCAAATTCCTTCCTCCATTGGATCATATCTGCCCACATGTGCTTTGCTTTCTCAATGTCGAATTTCCTCGCCTTCAAGAACCTCAACATCATGTGATAATCATCGTGTTTGTTGGGAAGTAAGTCATCCATTACCAATGCTTGTCGAAACTCATCAACAGCCTGAAGCTCCTCGACATCACGAACATCCTCAATGGAGACAGAACTGACCCGGACATCGCTTTTTCTTCTCTTTTTCTTGAGAGAATGCTTGAACTTGGTAGATGCATTGATAGCTTTCTTTTTCAAAGAACCAATTCTTGTTCTCCTCTCATCTTCTGAGTTCTCAAAATCAGACTTTCTTTCTTTTTTCTCATCACTGCTCAATAATCCCTCAAAACCTATCAACAAAGATATAATTTTTTTAGTATTTCTTCACCAATCACTAAACAAAATCATCCAGCAGCTGAAATTACGACCTAAATTCTTAAAATTGAGGCTTCTAAATAGCAAAAACCCAAGTACCCACTAGGAAAAAACGAAATTTCAGAAGCTTTCGGTTCTCATTATCGAAACCAACCAATATTATTCTCTCTACCGTTCATTCAGTGAAACCCTAGAAAAGCAAATCCAACGAAATCGCATAGAAATATAGCAGTAAAGAAGCAGATCTGATAAACTTACATGGCCTTGCAAATCGATCAACAGGACCTGACATCTCTTAAGATTCGGAGAGAATCGACAGAAGAAGCAAAACTCTTGCTCAAATCAAAATTTTCGTCAAAGAAAATAGTTCATCCACAAATCAATCCACCACAACTAACACCAATCGCTCTTTCCTTTTCTTATATATTTTTCTTTTGTTTCTAACGAATCTACTTTCTCACAATTTACCAGGAAAACCCCTGAAATTTAAAAAAAAAAACTTACAAGGACCAAAATTTCAGAGGTAAAAGTGGGGACCAAAAAGTTTTAATATACTTTTTTATAATTTTATTATTTTTTAATAAAAAATAAAATTATAATTTTATCTTTAATAAAATCTTATTATCGATTAAATTATATTATATAGTTATAATTATAAGTAATATCAAAAATCTAAGTTTAGATGGTTTAAATTTTCTGCATACGTTTAGGGTTCAAATTTGCTTTTGTAGTACAACTAATATAATCAGTACAACTACGAAATAATTGGTATAAGTAATACAACTTGGTATAACTATATAACTATCGACTAACTAAGGATTATATAGTTATAATTGTAAATGATGTAAAAAAAGATGATTTAAATTTTTGGTGTGCACCCAAAGTTCGAATCTGCTATTTATAATACAATTGATATAGCTTTTTGTAATTAGTATAACTACAACATAACTGGTACAACCAGTACAACTTATAATTTGGTACAATTATATGAATATCGGACAAATAATTTTAAGATTGATACAATTAGGTACAACTAATTGAGAAATCTAAGTACATATAGTTGTAATTGTAAATATTACCAAAAAAAATACGATAATATATATGGTAACGACCCTTATACAAAAGTTGAGGGTTCGAGTCTCGAATTCCATATTTATATTGGTACAACTGGATAATATTAGATACAAGTATATTCTAATTTTATATTAAAAAATTTTTTAAAAAAATTGGATTTCCACAATAAAAAATAAAGATTATTCGGTATATTAGATATTGATCCTAAAAACGGAGTAGAATTCGAAACAAACTATGGATTATTTCCTTTTTTTACTATTTATTTTCCTCTTAATTTTTATCTATATTTGTTCGCAAAAGAAAAATAAAATCTAAATTTATTTACTTTTTATTGAGTGACAGCCGTATTATTTACATTCACCTCCTATTCTGAACCCACACTCTTTTTTTTTGGAACTTATACTTTCATTGGTTATACTTAAATTATTTAGTATTAAAATTAAATTTCAAAAACCAATATATTTACATACTATGTGTTTTTATTTTACTTGATATAATTTTATTTTCTTATTTCAATTTTAGTCTTATTATACAGTTCTCAAAGATTATAAAATCAATAGTTTGTTGTATCTAGAAAAGGAAAAGTCATAGCTTTTGACAACAAAAAAAAAAAGAAAAAAGGAAAAGTCATAGCTAGATAATTGTACATGCCTTGCAGATGAAATATAATTATTGACATTACTGTATAGCAAAAAATATCAATCACCAACAAGAAGTCAACAACCGATTTTGGCCGAAGGAATCGTGGTTGTTCATTAAATGTAAAAAATCGAGGTTACTACTGTAATAAAATCTAATAAATGGCCTGGAAAAAAAGGCATGAGACTGGGGCGTAATCGTAAATTAATAACAATATAAGTTTGACAATGAGATTCGCTTTTTTGTCACCAGCCGACGAAGATCTGACGGTCTTTAATAATTCATAGGTGAAATTTTAACGGATCTACGATCAGTATAGATTGGCTGTAACGTCAGAATCAGAGAAGCACAGAGAAAAAGTTAGTTAATAAAGAATTAAAAAAAAGATCGATGAGAATTTTGCCGACAATACGGAGCAGTAAACGATTAGTCAACAGTCGTTGGCCATTTATTGTCGGATTTTAAATTCTTTATTCTTTTGTAAATATTCCGTAATTAGTAGTACTTACCTTTGAACAATTGTTTCTACAAATTTCTATTCAAAATACATAAACGTGACTAATTAGTCAGTATAATAGTAAAAAAGATTTTCACCTCAATCAAAAGATTAGTTTTATTTAATAGCAACAAAATGACTAATCTGTTTGCATAGTTACATGTCACTTTTATAGGAATTCCAAAAATCATCATCTCCCTCATCATCGTCACATTCGTCTCCACCGTCCGATCTCACGCCATTCTCAATATCCCCACCGTCCGATTTCTTAACTCCAGCTGCTCCACTAGCTCTCTCCGTCTCCTCAGACTTCTCAGGCTCCTCCTACAGACAAAACGACAGCGTTTTTAGTTAGCTTCTCAACAAAATTAACAGATTTTGGCACCAACTAAAATTTGGGATTTTACATTCTCGGGAACATCAGTTGTCTCTGCCTCTGCTCCAGCTTCATCTTCTGCTCCTTCGGCTTCCCTTGCAGACACGGCTTCTTGCTGAAGCTTCTTAATCACGTTCTGGAAATGAATAAGATCTGCCAAAAGAACAAAACTTTCAGATTTCTACGGCTCATCCAAGAAACTATGTGATATATATATATATATATATATATATATGAGCTTCTTCTTAATCACGTTTTGAGCGACTTGATAATGCACCATTAAGCTTCAATGAATTTCGGCGTTCTTCCAATTTGAATTTGAGCTTCATCTGTTCACGCGTTCTATTAGGGAACAGTTGTTGAACCATAGATAGATTGCTCCCAAACTCTTGAATTCCCTACAAAAAAAAGAGGTAACCCGATTCAAAAATACTTAGGAACAAACAACAACTGTTCATTTCGATCTGACAATGATCATAAAACAGTAAAACCCATCTTTTAAGAATCAGGGGCTCTCAACTTTACCTCATAGAAGAGTTCTGTATCTTGCTTTGACCATCGACTTCTTGAAGTCTTGGTCATGTACGTTTGATAGTTAACCGGTGAGTCTGGTTTAACGACATTAGCTTCTTGACTTTCGCTTGACTCCATACCAAATTCATCTTCTGCGTCAAAACCTTGAGAATAATACTGGCTCTCTGATGCATTCATATTACTGCAGGTAACAAACTCCCATAAGACGAGGAAACAAACTAAAAAACTCTTATTTTATCATCCCACACTTTCAATTTTCTTTCGTATAAATATTATACCTTTCTTGGGTCTGCGCCGGCAGAACAACAGCTCCCTTTGCTTCCTTTTTCTGTATATTATCAAGAAATAGATATCAAGGAACGGTTAGGATCAAAACTACGGGGATACGCTAAAATTCCGTATAATCTGTAGAGCTTTAATGAACAGTGTTCTTACCTCCATCCAGTCTTTATATTCAACAAGACGAAGCATGTCTCTAATAGGCAGAAATCTGATTTCATCATCCGGGGTTTCAAGCAATTCCTTCTCCACTAGGACAGGGAATAAACATGAATCAATGTGCAGAAAATAATTGATCAGAGACACGATGATAATATCAGCTAGTTAGTTAGTTACATGTTCTTTTTTGTCGACGACTTGAATGTTTGAACTTCTTCTTCTCTGGTTTTTCGCTAGACTTACTTGGTTCTTCTTCACTTCTGTTTTTCCGCTTTCGAGCAGCAGCTTTCTTCCGTTTTCCAACGTTTGTTTCTTTTCCAGACTGTTCTTCTACTGTATTTCCCAAACATTCTTCTTCCTCTCCAGTAACTGTTTTGTTAGTACAGGGCGAGACAACCTGTTCTTCGGGTTCCCATCCGCCAGGAGCATTTCGCGCCTCCATCTCAGGAACCTGATTAAAAAAATTACAAGTGGAACCAATTAAAGTATGTGCTAACTTAAAACAGTGCGCTTAAAAAAGCAAACCCAGTTAGTCAATCTCACAGTTTCTCCAGGGACTTCAGGAATATTAAGTTCTTCTTGTAGATCTCCATATGAACTGAAACCATTTCTTGATTCCACATTGGCCATAAACTCAGACTCGTTAGTACTCATTGAAAAATAACCAGTATCATTAACGGAGTAATGAGACTCAGGTTCTTCAACCACAGTGTCAAGCAATCTAGGCTTTGGTTGGAGCTTTCCAGTATGTTGCACTACACAGGTACGACATTATAATTCCGTAAATCAAATTATATATATAACAGAACTAGAGCATATGAAATGTCAATATTTAGAATTTAAAATTACCATATGCACTGGTGGTGCCTTCCTCCTGTACAATATCAAGAGTTTCCATGTCCAAATGACACTCGTCTTCCTGTAACAATATCAAAACTTGCAAATCAGTTCTAAATTTGCAGTAAAAGTGACACATTGGCGTTAAAAAAAGTATTCACAAATACCCCAGTTTTCATCCTTCCAGTCTGAGCATGAATATCTGCATCAGTTTCAGGAGTAATAAAATCTCCAAATATTGTATAATCTTGTGTTCTGGAATCATCAGGAAATACAGACGCTGCCTCTATGCCATCATCACATCTTTTTCCCTCCAAATCCACGTTATTACAAGCACGAAGAACAGATGGTTCCATAGACCAATTAACCCCTCTTGAGACTACATCTACATTCTGTATCAAACTTAAAACTTTTTTTTTTTTAAACCTGTAGCACAAGCTAAAAAGCAATTCAAAAGGTAGTAGACATAATACAACTTTACCTCTTCTGATAATGCTCCAATGGTAGTCGTAGATTCGCTAATGGTTCCACTATCCGGCACAATAGTCTCAGAAGGTGAAGGCTCTATCAAAAAGAATCCACATCTTAAAACATTTCCAATTTCGGAACAACATATAAGAAACATGATTGTTGAGAGAAAAAACAATACTGCTGGGATTCGTTGATGGTCCGTTTAGAGAAACTGGATCTTTGCTTTGTTTTAAGAGTTTTTCCTTGGCAACATCGTTAGAGAGTGTTGTTTGGGATGTTGAAAGAGAGACTTGGTTCTTTTTGGGTTGTGGTCTACCTTTTGGTTTAAACCTTGCACCAGCCCTAACTATTAAATCCAAATTCACATGTTTCAGCAAACATTAGCCACATTAATCAAATCCAAAAAATAGTCATGAAACTAATCAAAGTGGACAAAAGAAAACCACAATTACCTGCAGGTACAGCATGATTAGAGGGTTGATCATCAAAATCTAAATCCATCGACTTCGTTTTATGTTTCACAAATACTCTCCCTCTCACCAAAGTGTCACCTCTTTCTTCAATACAAAAAAAAAGCTCTTTGTCAAACTATTAATATCTAAGTGAGCAATACTAAGCTAAAAACAAGATCAAAGACAGATCTGAAGATAGTTTCAATTTTTACATAAACTTTGTGAGAAGTTTTTTAAAGATCAATGTATTTACATAAACTCACAAATTCATAGAAAAGGCAAAAACAAGGACAACATTGTAATAAATCAGAGCATCAACAAAGCTTTGAAATTAGACAAATTGAACATCATTCCAGAGAAAATTCAAGCACAATTGAATAAATGGATTTCTAACGCAGGAAACCAAAGTGACTCTTTAACACAGGAAGAGAAATTGAAACTTTCTAGTGGAGCTTCGGAAACTAGAAATACCCGATAAACCACGAAAGGATCGGTTGAATCTAGACCATTGTTGCAGTCGCTAGGGTTTACGCTACTCGGAAAACTAGGTTTCAGAGATTGAAGAGATTGGCCGGGAAAGGTTTGAGTCTGTTATCGCACAGATAAGTCACTATAAAAATACAGATTTATAATAAGAGCGTGCAGGCTAGTGGTCATTGATTACCTCCCGAGTCTGGTTTTGACCTTGCCCAACGGTTCGAATCTCATATAAGGCTGTTGTTGATTTTCATCCAATTTCGCTTCGAGGACCGATGACAACCGCCAACGATTTTCTATTTTCTGAAAACGACATCGTTGCGTCACTGCGTTTGATGTTGCGTGGTGTCTGTGGAGGAGGAAGGAATACAGCGGCCTCAGTTTGAAGGCAAGTCCCTTTAACATGGCCCGTTTAATTAGAGGCCCAAATTCCGTTGTGACACGTGGCTTACTCTTGAATTTCTTCGTCTGTTTATTATTATGGGATCTAGATTTTGATTAACCTCTAACTATCACTAAACTAAACAAAGTGGAATTTCATAAGAGAAGAAAGGTCCGCTTACTGGTTGACCGGATACGAGAACTCTTGCACCGGGAATTCAAAGTTAGTTAGTGTGTTCCAATTTGATTTTGATTTTCTAATTTCTCCACATTTTTTAAAGATTTGTAATCAGTTTTAATCATTTCCTTTGTAGCTGCTTTGAGCCTCTGATTTCGTTTGTTTCGCATTTCTTCAAGCCTCTTTGGTTCCTGAATTTATGGTTTTTTAGCTCGAGGGGTGTTAAAATTTTGCATGTTTTTTTTGTAGAGCCTTTAACATAAGTTTTAAAGTTGAGCTATGGTGAAGGAGAGTGGGTACTACGACAGATTGGGCGTCAAGATTGACGCGTCAGGTGCTGGGATTAAAAAGTTTATTATGTCAAAGTCTTTGTATTTATCATCAAATTTTCATATCTAAGAGTTTTAAGTTGTTTTCAGTTGATTGTCACATAGGTTTCTTCATAGCCCAATCACATTAGCTTTATACTCGTAGATTTTGATTAATTCGTTTCCTCATCCGGATGAAAATGTTTAAATGTTCTTTGATCTATTTAATTTTGCATCTCGATGCTGAAATAAGATTCAAATCTAAAATATATGGATGTTGAAATGAAATGCAAATCTAAAATATTTAAATATTTGAAATGCTAAAAAATGAATTTTCAGATGCTGCAACTGCGTCTCAAATTCCAAAAATCTAAAATATTTTTACATTCTACCAAAAATAATTTAATTTTATTAAACAATATTTCATTGATAATTCTTTTAAAGAATATTTTAATTCTGACGACAAAAATATATTTTAACTCTAATAAAAATATATAAAATACAAAAATAACATTTTATAAAAATCGAAAAATTTGTTTCCGCTAAAATTGCAAAAATTCATTTTCATTAAATTTAATGTAAAAATAAAATATATAAAATAATATTTTTATTTAAAACGTAAAATTTTGTTTTCGCCAATAACACGAAATCATCTTCTTCCGCTAAAAACACGGAAACACGTTTCCCAGCCAAAAACTCAAAAAATACTTCTTGCTGCTAAAAACATGGAAACACGCCAAAAATTTTAGAAACACATAAACATGTTTTCTACCAAAACTCTAAAAACACGGATACTCGTTTTCTCGCCAAAAACTCTAAAAACAGTGAAACTCGTTTTCCCGCCGAAAACGCAAAACATATTTTTCCCGCCAAAAACACAAAAACATGTTTTCCACCAAAAACGCAGAAACTCGTTTTCAGCCAAAAACGCGAAAGCACGTCAGCCCGCCAAAAACACGAAAAATGTTTTTCCGCTATAAATGTGGAAACATGTTTTCCCGCAAAAAACGTGAAGTCGCGTTCTTTCGCCAAAAACTTTAAAAACATTTAAACACGTTTCCCTGCCAAAAACGCGGAAACATATTTTTCAGCCAAAAATGCGGAAATATGTTTTTCGCCAAAAATGCGGAAACACATTTTCTGCCAAAAACGCATAAATCTGTTTTCTGCCAAAACTGCGGAAGCTCGTTTTTCGCCAAAAATGCGGAATCACGTTATCCCGCAAAAAATATGAAAATACGTTTTTCGCTATAAATACGGAAACACGTTTTCACGCAAAAACGTGAAGTCGCGTTCTTCCACCAAAAACATGAAAACACAATAATTTTGTAATTCTTAAATTGTATAACTAATTTAAATTATTTAATATATATTAGTATTAAAACATATCTTTTTTAGTCATATTTAATTAGTTGTATCTAAATATTATTAGAAACTCAAAAACGAACAAACTTGTATTCATATACAACATTTAAATGCAAAAACGAAATATATAAACAAACATCTAATACATCATCCGGATGTTGGATGTAGATGCTGGATCTTGATGCAGAAAAGAATAGGGCCTATGTTGTTAAGAATCAGATAATGGATGATTATAAGAATCTTCTTGTGTATTCCAAATTTGGGAGCTTTTAGGTTTGATTTTAAGATCAATTTCTGTAGATGTCATTTCATGGCCTTGGCTCTCATTTTTTGCAGGCAAGGAAAGTTCATCCAGATAAGAACCCTGGTGATCCTCAAGCTGCTAAAAACTTTCAGGGGAGTTAAAGAGAGAAAACGATTTTTTGTTCCTTCACCTTAGAGCAAAATATAGAATCATCTCTATTTCTAGGTTTATAAGTTTGCTCAACGACATTCACAAGGGTTTTCAAGAGTGTTTGATCAAATAATCCACTCAATTACTTGAATGAATCTATGCATTGCTACGTGTGAATGAAGGTACTAGGTGAAGCTTACCAAATTCTTAGCGATCCAGAGAAGCGAACAGCTTATGACAAGTATGGAAAAGCAGGGGTTCAACAGTAAGTTTGCACTCTTTGCCCTTTCCTTATGATTCATTCTACATTTGATGAATTTTTTTTGGCCATTCCTTTCAGTTCTAAAGATATACTCTGTGGTATTTCTACGCCATCTGAGAATGTAAGTGATGTAAATGCTTAATTGCTATGGCATAGTATCTCAATAAACTTCCATTTTTTTGCAGGGATACAATGGTTGATCCTGCAACTGTGTTTGGTATGCTCTTTGGTAGCGAGCTCTTTGAGGATTACGTTGGGTAACTTGCGCTTGCTTCAATAGCGTCAATCGACGTCAAATTAGAATCATATGAGCCTGAGATTAGAAAACAGATGATTCAAGAAAAGATCAAAGGTGTTGTTGACATCGAAACAACCTTATCTCGTGTCTGCCAAGCGGTTAGATCCATCGCAATTGTTGCCTACAATGATGATCCTATTATACATCCATCCTTCCATTGTAGTAATGTTCGTTCTCAGGTGCTTAAAGATCCAAGTGTTTCAAAGGATGTTCTTCGAGCTAGAGCTACAGGATTGAGGAAGCTCGGAAACATTTTCCAGGTGAGTCATATAACAAACAAAACAAAAGTGTTGGTTCTCTAACATAACAGCCTGAAACTCTGCTAAAACATTTTTACAGGGTTGTAAGAAACCCTACTATAGAGAAAACAGCTTGCGTCACGAAGAAGCCGCCGTGAAACATCATGCCGGAGATTCCTCCAAGCCGGCGTCTTAAATCAAGAAAATACTCAAGATTATTGAATGAATTGTGTAACGTAACGATTCTATATTTCTTCGTATTTTTAAAAGTTCTAAAATTAATAATGTTACGGGAAGTGATGGTTTCATCTTTATATTCTTTTCTTGGATGAATCTATTTCTTCCGTGTTGGCTTCACAAAACTCCAGGTCGCGTATCCGGTAAGACAAAATAGACAGGGACGGGGGATTTTATATACTTGGTCCCTGTATAATTATAACATTTTTAAATTGGAATCTAATTTTAGTTTCTAAACGGCCCCATCTAACGAGGTCACTATGAAAAGTTGCCGGTCAATTATTCGTTCTCCCGCCCTTTTTGTCCTTTAACGTGACGTGGCACTACTCACCGTCGGAAAAGACTTGTATTCGTCTATTTCATTCTCTTCTCTTTCTCTACGAGAAAAAGAACAAAGCAAAGCCTCGCAGTGCTCGTTTCCTTTTTCTCCCTTTCTCATTCTAACAGACCCACCGCTCGCTCTCTCTCTCTCCGTGGAACTGTCATCTTCCTCTTCTCCGTCGTTTGGGAACTTCTGGGATCAGGTTCAATTTTCGTGACTCTCTATAGCATCTATTTGATTTGTTTTGTAATCCTTTGGAATTTTTAGTATCGGTTATTGATTTTAGGGTTTTGCGGACCTATTTTGGGTCATCTCTCGGATCTCTTTGATGCTAATTATACCTCAATTACTACTTTGATTTCCTGATTTGTTTGGTTTTAATGTTTTCTTAATTTCGGATTTTGTTAGTGAAGATAGTCATGGCAGTTTCAGTGACCAGTGAATAAATCGATATTATTCTTTTCTATATTTCCTTATTGAGATTTTTCTTCGAGCTTTTGCTTTCTAATTTGATCGATGACTAGTAAGCTCCCAGAGATCTTATCCATGGGGTTCTACTAATTTTGCTTGTAAGTGATGCAACCTGCAATTTTCATTCGGGCTTGCCTGAATCTGTGGTTTATAGATGGAATTGCTGAATCTTCGTTTCTTAAATTGATTTTTGTGTTGTTTATCTTCATGTTAAGGGATTGTTGTGCTGTGTTCTACTCGCCAAATAATTAGAAGCACTGTCTTTGTTATAGTGCTTAGTATTTTGGGAGTTATGGGGAATGCGTGTTGTGTTGCTGCTCGAGACAAAATGGTGGTGCCTAATTCATCAGCTGCTGAGAATTTGCAGAGGAGCAATCTTAGGCATTCTCCTACTTGGAGTTTCCGGTGGGATAATAGAGGACGTGTAGCTGGTGAAGAAACCTCTCTTAGTTGGTTATCTGATGGGATTAGTCGGAATGATGGCTCTGAGATCAAATTTGAATCTGCTTTTGTATCATCTGAAGGCTCCCCTTTGGACAGTTTTCGGACACAAACATTGCAAAAATCTCCCGCCGCAGGTAAATAATTTCATGACACATTATGAGCACATGTTACTTGGTGTTGCTCACTTGGGACTTTACAACTTTGTTTTTCACAGAACTTGTTAATGTCCCTCGAGTCATATGAGCAAAAAAAAACGTGGCTATGTTTATTGATAGGATTTGTCTGTTTGCTTCTTGGCTTGCTTCTGTATTGATCATAATCTATTGTGGCAGATCTATCTTTTCCAAGAAATTCTTCCATGGATACAGTCTTCGAACAGGTAAAGCGTGTTTCACCAGTAGCTAAGTTCTCTCATATCTTTGAATGTTACCTTTTGTTGATGCCTAACCTTGCTTTCGCATTCCTACTGTACCCTACAGAAAGAAAATGTTTCAAGAGAGTCTGCAGTACCATCATATCCATCTCCTGCACAATTGTCTCTTTCACTGGCTTCACAACCATCATCTTTCCCAACGTCACCACTTTCCTCCCAGAGCTACTTGCACCCTGCAAGCTTGTCGACACTTAAAGTTAAACAGCGCCCTGGTCTATTAAAGCAAGTCTCAGATGGTCATATCTATGGTCCGAACTCTCTAAGTAGAAGCTCAGCAACAGAAGAGAGGCAAAGAGCTCCTTTGAGATATGATTCTTCTCAGCCTGGACCATCTGAAGGTTGGACACTGCAAGCTTTTTCTGAAATGATGTCATCTACTCGCAGCGACGAACCTTTGTCTCATGATAATGATTGCTTTGGGCTTCAACGTGACAAGATAGACCATCATGGCAACCGAAGATCTAATCATCAGCAGCAAACCTGTGGTGCTTGCTCTAGACCCTTGTCAGAGAAATCTTTGTGGAGCAGCCAAAAGATCTTTATGACCAACGAGCTCTCTGTGTCTGCAATTCTAGCTTGTGGGCATGTTTATCATGGTGAGTGTTTAGAGCAGATGACGCTGGAAATTGATAAATTCGACCCTTCATGCCCAATCTGTACATTGGGTGAGAAGAAAACAGCGAAGTTGTCAGAGAAAGCGTTGAAAGTAGAGATGGATTTGAAAGCTAGACACAACAAAAGACTCAGAAACCGAGTATTGGACAGTGATTTTGATTGCGATGATTTTGTAATGTTTGATCACAGCCACGGGGCGGCTAGCAAGAGCCCTAAACTGGTATCTAGTTCGAGTGTCAAAAGCTATTCCCCAAAACCTTTCTTGGCTCGACATTTTTCTTTCGGGTCCAGAAGTAACTATAAATCCCCTAAAGAGAATCTTCCTGTCAAAAAGAAAGGCTTCTTCTGGACCAAATCCAGCAAAATATGAACTTGTAAGTCTATCTCTTTCTCTTGCTATATACATAGATATTTGAAAGACAAATCAGTGAATCAAAAGTAACACTTTGTGGTTGTTCTTTCAGATTCTGTCTGACTACTTTCTGAAGCATAGAAGTCGACACACACGGACACGGTACCATTCAATTAAAATCGGGCTATTTGTTGTTACACACTTTCCTCATAAAGCTCAACAAAATTTGTCTTATCCATGTTTTCTTTATAATGATTACTAAAGTTTCACACATGTAAAGTTCCAAATTTAGATTATAAGGCTGGGGACTAAAACATTATTGGATCATTAGTCTATTAAATATTCTGGCTGTGCGTAGATCAGAATTGTACTCTGTAGGCATGCGATCGCCGAGTGGGTATAGTTTATATTATATCTATCAGGTTGACTCCTAATCAAACATTTTTCTGTAAATATTGATTAGTTTCTCCATTTATTTGCTGGTGATTATAAAATATAGACAGATGGATAAGCTTTTGAGATATCAATGACACCATCGTTTGTCTACGTAAAATAATAAATAAAAATTTCTCTACGTAAATTATAAGTAAAAATAGAAGCTTATGTGTTATGGTCAGAGACATAAAAAAATCGTTTCTAAAAACCAACGAGGTATGCATTTTGTGAAGAAGAAAAAACAATTTCAAGGTATGTCCAAGAGAAAATTATATCTGTCGGGATCAGTGGCCGATTATCGGTAGGCAGGCTCGTTCGTTATAGATCACACATATGTGCTTACGTGACAATACCCTACTCAACTTCATTCGCTATTGCGCCACGTGTCCTGGCCATGCACATGAATATGTACATAGGGTAGGATAATGTTAACTCAAACGCATATACTCACTAGCGACGTTTATTTGAGCGTTGAGAATCATCTTAACCATAATGGCGGATCTGAAAGACGAACGAGGAAACCCGATGAATCTCACAGACCAATACGGCAGACCAGCTCAGCTCATGGACGAGTTTGGTAACGCCATGCACCTGACAGGTGTTGCAACCACTGTTCCTCACCTTAAGGAGAGAAGCTACACCGGTCCACACCCAATCACTGCCCCAATCACCACCACCAATACTCCTCACCACGCAAAACCTATCTCAGTCTCTCACGACCCTATCGAAGCCCATGATCTCCGCTGGTTCGGCATGTCTTCCTCTAACTCGGTGAGATTAATATCACCATTCATATACTTTAGAAGCAAGGTGAATGTCTTACATAATTCAATGTGTTACTTTAGAAGTTCGAAGGAAACGAGGTTACATATCCGATCTTGTCACGCGTAGTTAAGTTTTAATTTAATCGCATGTGAACACAATTGTTTAATATTGATAGCTTACAAGTCTTTTTTACATTTCCATTTCATTTATAAAATGGTTACTATTATTATAAAGATTCATTATAGTACGCATCATACATCCGATGCGAATATATATGTAGACGGAGGACGATGGTGAAGGAGAAGGAGCACGGAGGAATACTAATAAAAGGGATGAAACTAAATCGGAGCTAAGCAGCAACGAGCCATCAACTGCGACCGTAACAGGAACAGGATCAGGATCAGGATCGGTTCACGAGCCGCACGAGAAAAAGGGTTTTTTTAAGAAGATTAAGGAGAAATTTTATGGCCACCACAACGATCGGTGATAGCTTCCATATGGATGGTGATGAAGGAGAGCTATACTCAAGTTGTGTTTGCATAAAAAAAAATTATTCCATGACTACTTGGAATCTCAATCATGGTCTAAAACGAATTTTTTGGGAAAAAAATGTTTGTATGATTGTGCAAAATGCTGTTGGTATTTCATAATGTTAAGTACATTTTGCGATTCGGTTCGGTATTTATCTAAACTCGATCCAACGGATGAGATTGCATAATAATCATCACTATTTAAACCTTTTGGTGGTCAATGTGTCGCTGTTTCCGTCAATTTCCCTCTCACAGCAAGTGTTTCTTCTTCTTCTTCTTCTACTACTTATAGAAGCAGTCGATTCTCCCTTCTATCTTCTTATCCAAGCGCTGTTCCGGTCTATCTATAGGTCCTGTTACAATCGCTGATCAAATGGCTGAAGAGGAAATGGTATCGATTATATTCCAGAATTTCCCTTGTCGTGCTATGTGAGTTTCCCTTCAATAATACTCCAACTATGCTCTGCTTAGGCTTCAGTAGATGAATAGATAAGAACATCAAACAGTTCATGTATTTACCTTTAATTCACTTCCTAAAAATCTGAAACTGTAGATATGGTGAGGAGAAGGGTTGGAGATGCAAAGAGAAATCTGCAGACTATGTTTGGGTTTAGGACCCGATCGACGGAACAAAGAGCTTTATCACAGTTGCACTTTTTGTTTTAATATCTCTTCATTTTTATTGTCTTATCAAGAGTTGGATTGTGCTATCAATTGCTTCATATCAGGGAGACCCGTGTTTGGTACGTTGATAACTCTGCTCTACTAAGGTAAGACACCAGACTCTGTTATTGTTTCCAAGCTTCCCATTTTTTGTGGTATCCATTACAAGCATTCTAATGATCTGATCGGAATTCATAATCCCTAGTATAATCTGTTTTGTGTTAATTTCAGAGGAGTGTAAGCATGCTAATGTGTTTAAGAACTCATATGATTCTGAGGACTTTCATTTTGGACTTACTAACTGACATTGTTTACCTTTTCAGATTCTAGGTCTAATTGATCAGCCAATTCTTAAAGAGAGATGGGTAGGAATGAGTGGAAGAAGAACTAAATTAAATGGGGAAAATATCTCAAGCACAAAATTATCTCAAGCATATTTGTAAGTTTGCGTCCATTGAGCCATAATAGCGATACTTCTGTAGTTATCTTTTCAAGCGTATTGGCCTTGAAAGACATGTGATACCTTAATAGTTTCGTGTTTCAAGAAGGCAAGTACTATTCTCATGATCACACTTTTAGATCTCACTAGCCCACATCTTTTTAGTGGGGAGGCAGAAGAGGCATATGCTCGAGTTAGAGACAAGGTCCTTATATATTTGTCTAATATATTCTTACATGGAATTTAGTTCAATTGGGATTGTTTATCGGTTGTCCCATAGCACAGGCAAACGAAACCCTAGATGAAACCTCCTTCTAAGAATTTGAAGAACAACATATCTCGCAATACTCAGTATCTCAATTGAGTTTTTTATCCAGTTGATTTTCGTATGGGTTCCTCTGGATCCCTTCTTTGTTTCATTTCATGTTTGTAATCTGGCTTGTTAAAAATTATTGTAACAGGTGAAAATGCCATTATACGGCTGTGATTGTTATGCTTATGCTCTCTTGGCTTCTGGATTTGTCGATCTGGTTATTGAATCCGGTCTAAAGGTACAACTTCTATTTCAGAATAACAATACTATAATTACTTGTCAAAAGTAAATGCCTCATGTAGCAATCTTCAACTGGTACTGTCCGCTGACATCATACTAATTGAAGTCAATGTTATTCTTCACCAGCCTTATGATTTCCTTGCTCTGGTGCCTGTAATAGAAGGCGCTGGAGGTATTAAAACCGATTGGAACGGTAACTCACTTCTGTGGGAAGCTTCATCTAGTGCAGTTGCTACAAGTATGTTCAATATTCCAAAAAGACTTTGTTTCTTGCTCTCAGTCACAAACTCATCTAAACAAAAGATCACACTACCCCTCAATGTCGAACAATTGAACATCTTTATCTACTTTTTCATCTGTCACAGGCTTTAATGTAGTTGCAGCTGGAGATTCAGACATTCATCAGCAATCTTTGGAGTCACTTGAGTGGCAGTGAAAAGCTTTCACTGGTATGTTAACCCGCCTGGTTATTGTGGCTTCATAACTTTCTTGCCTCAAGACGACCATTAGGATCATTTCGTTCATATTTGCTTGTTTGATAGTTAAAAAAACTGATAGTGAGGTTATTATTCAGTTCGAGTTTTTGATTTTTGTTGAAATAGGGAACCAGAGTTATTTTATTTTTGGCTTTGTGTTAAACTTGTCAAGATAACAGAATTAGCAATTTGCTAAAAATAGATCATTGAATATCATCAATGCTCATATCCTCCAAATTACAGCATACTCCAAACACCATTTCTCTCTTTCATGACCTTTTTTTCTCCCTCTTTTCTTCAACCACAAGCTATCTAACAAACTCCCTCATTCCTTCTTATCTTTGTTCTTCCTCATCCTTCTCTCTTCTCTCTCTCCTTCCCAACCAGGAGGGATGGAGACAAGAAAGAAACAAAACATATGCATGATTCCCGTCTTTGATTTTTCTTCAAAGCCTTCCATGGCTCTCCTTCTAGCTATTTTTCTCTTCATCTCAGGCCCTGCTGCGTCTGCCGTAGCTGCCGCTGCTGTGGGACCTGCTACCGGTTTTAAACCGGCAGATGATATTCTCATTGATTGTGGAAGCAAATCGTCTTCCAAAACCCCTGATGGAAGAGTCTTTAAGAGTGACCAGGAGACTGTCCAATACATAGAAGCCAAGGAAGATATTCAGGTCTCGGCCCCGCCTTCAGACAAGGTCGCTTCTTCTATCTACCTAACAGCAAGGATCTTCCGTGAGGAAGCCACCTACAAATTCCATTTGACTCGACCTGGTTGGCATTGGGTTCGCCTCCATTTCTTGGCCTTCCCTAATGACAAGTTTGATCTCCAACAAGCTACCTTTTCCGTTCTAACGGAGAAATATGTGTTGCTTCATAACTTCAAAACGAGTAACAATAAGGATAGTCAAACTGTTGTGCAGAAGGAGTATCTCGTCAACATAACAGATGCTCAGTTCGCCCTCAGGTTCAGACCAATGAAAAGCTCTGCAGCGTTCATCAATGCTATCGAAGTCGTATCAGCTCCGGACGAACTTATCTCTGATTCTGGCACGGCCCTTTTCCCTGTCAATGGTTACTCGGGTCTGTCTAACTATGCTTACCAGTCTGTTTACAGAGTCAATGTCGGTGGTCCCTTGATCATGCCTCAAAATGACACATTAGGAAGAACTTGGACACCAGATAAGGAATTCTTGAAAGACGAGAACTTGGCTAAGGACGTTAAAACGACCACTTCGGCAATCAAGTACCCACCCGGAGTTACACCTTTGATTGCGCCACAGATTGTTTATGCAACAGCTGCAGAAATGGCTGATTCTCACACCATCGACCCTAATTTTAACGTCTCCTGGAATTTCCCATCCAATCCATCATTTAACTACCTTATTCGGCTTCATTTCTGTGACATCGTTAGCAAGTCTCTCAATGACCTGTACTTCCATGTGTACATCAACGGCAAAACTGCCATTTCTGGGTTGGATTTGTCCACTGTAGCTGGGGATCTAGGAGCTCCTTACTACAAAGACATTGTTGTGAACGCAACACTTATGAGCCCTGAGCTCCAAGTCCAGATTGGTCCCATGGGAGAAGATACAGGGACCAAAAACGCGATATTGAACGGTGTTGAGGTTTTGAAGATGAGCAATTCCGTGAACAGCCTTGATGGAGAGTTTGGAGTTGATGGTAGAACCACTGGCATGGGGAAGCATGGTATGATTGCAACCGCGGGGTTTGTGATGATGTTTGGAGCTTTTATTGGTCTCGGAGCCATGGTTTACAGGTGGAAGAAGAGGCCACAAGATTGGCAGAAGAGAAACAGTTTCTCTTCTTGGTTGCTACCGATACACGCTGGTGACAGCACTTTCATGACAAGCAAAGGTGGTTCTCAGAAATCCAACTTCTACAATTCAACTCTTGGCCTTGGTCGCTATTTCTCCTTCTCAGAGCTTCAAGAAGCCACAAAGAATTTTGAAGCATCTCAGATTATCGGTGTTGGAGGATTCGGTAACGTCTACATTGGAACCCTCGATGATGGAACCAAAGTCGCTGTCAAGCGAGGTAACCCACAGTCTGAACAAGGAATCACTGAGTTCCAGACTGAGATTCAGATGCTTTCTAAGCTCAGGCACAGACACTTGGTCTCCTTGATTGGCTACTGCGACGAGAACTCAGAGATGATCTTAGTCTATGAGTTCATGTCCAATGGTCCATTCAGGGACCACTTGTACGGAAAGAACCTTGCTCCTCTAACCTGGAAACAACGACTTGAGATCTGTATTGGATCTGCACGTGGGCTTCACTACTTACACACAGGAACAGCTCAGGGGATTATCCACCGTGATGTCAAATCCACCAACATTCTCCTCGATGATGCTTTAGTTGCTAAAGTCGCTGACTTTGGTCTTTCTAAAGATGTAGCCTTTGGACAAAACCATGTCAGCACGGCCGTGAAAGGAAGTTTTGGGTACCTAGACCCCGAATACTTTAGAAGACAGCAACTTACTGACAAATCCGATGTTTATTCCTTTGGTGTCGTTCTTCTAGAAGCTCTGTGCGCAAGACCAGCCATCAACCCTCAACTACCAAGAGAACAGGTTAACTTAGCTGAATGGGCGATGCAATGGAAACGAAAAGGACTTCTCGAAAAGATCATTGATCCTCATTTGGCTGGAACGATTAATCCTGAATCGATGAAGAAGTTTGCTGAAGCTGCAGAGAAGTGTTTGGAAGATTACGGTGTTGATAGGCCAACAATGGGAGATGTTCTGTGGAACTTGGAATATGCTCTTCAGCTTCAAGAGGCATTCACTCAGGGAAAAGCCGAAGAGACTGAGAACCCTAAGCCCACTGCAGTGACACCTGGATCGGTGCCAGTGTCTGCTCCAGCTCCAATCACTCCCTCAGCCTCCAGCGATGCGGCAGCTACTGTTCCGGTTCCTAAGGTGGAAGAGAACAATGGCACAGCCGAGGGTCAGGCCGTGGATGAACACTCTGGAACAGCCATGTTTACTCAGTTTGCTAACCTTAACGGACGATAAACCAAACTGACAGATAACTAATTTAGAAAAGACAGAAAGAGTGCACCAAAACGAATTTAATGGTTATAAACAGTAATTGAAATAGAAATAATTGACTTTTTAAGGTGATATATTTGTTTCTTTTTTGTGGTCGGCCGGGAGATGTGTGATATTTCTATCTTTTGGTATGTATTTTTATCAAATTTATGTGTGGGTGGATATGTATATGGATGTATGTATACTACTAAATGCCCTGCTGCGTTTATCTACTTAGCCTCCCTTATTGTAGTTTCTAATATTAGGGTACAAATACAACTTCCAATTGAAATATAGTGTGTGTGAATCTTCCTACTAAATTTACACCATTTGGACACATAGAAAACAAAAAGTGCTCTTCAGTATTCTAAGAATGATTGGTTTTACGGTCTGGTCTGCAAATGTTTTTCAGACCAAGGATTAGAAACAGATTTTATCATTTTTGGTTAATCAATGTTCTCTAAGATGTTGTTTTAACATAAACTGGGGAACAATGTATTTGTCCTCCCGAAGTTCTGATAATTAAAATAAAACTGGGTTACCGATTCTGTAATTTGTTTTTTTTTCTAGTGTAATAGATTCTGTTTTTTTTCTCCCGAAGTTAAAGCTGTCACATTTCAACTTTGGTTTGCTATATTAACTACTGCGTTCAAGCTTTGATTCTTATTGAATGGAATTAGCGTTTGGTCTAAGATCTCTGTTAGTTAATATTCCTAGAATCTATTTCCTTCTTTTTTTCTTTTTTTTGTCGTCAAGAATCTATTTCCTTCTTTAGATGGTTTAGTTTGGTTATAATGAGGGAAAGACATTAAGTTTTTGCATCTAATTATCGTAGAAACCTTACGATATTATGTATATATATAATCGTAAATGTTTGGATATCAAACACTTCACAAGTGTTTGTAGGAGAGGAAGTATAGGTGAGAAACGATTAGGGTCAGTCACAGATTACTGCAAAAAGTAAGAGAACCATGAAACCAAAATAAAACAAAAACCCTGAAATAGAAACCATTCCCTTCAATTAAGCAAATGAGTTCTCTTTCTCTTTCATTTTCTTTTCTTCAATATATATAATTGGAATAGCTTAAATTTTCCTACAAAAGCCAAAAAGGACCCAAATTTTTAGTTTGGTTTGTGTTTTTGTTCTCTCTCTCTTACTAACTATGGAAAACATAAGTGGGTTGGCCTTTGACATGGGAGAGCTAAGAAACAACCTTCCCAAAAGTAACCACCTGAAAACTTATGTCATTGATTATGTTAATTATAGATAGTTCTAATTTGAATTTTGTGAATGGTTTAAAAAATAGGAGAGGATTGTCAAGGTACTATTCAGAGAACGCAAGAGCATTCGTTTGTATCTCAGATGTTAAATGCCTTGAAGATCTCAAGAAACCAACCCATCGTTTTGATGATGATGATGCTTACAAGAAGAGGAAAAAGAAGAATAAGCAATCATCTTCATCTTCATCTTCATTTTCTGCTGCTGTTAACAGCAACTTGACTTTACCTAACTCCCCTTGTCGTAGAGTCTCTAGTAGCAACCATTGTCCCTCACCTTGTGTTGGTGCTTAGGAAAAGAAAGAAACACTTTCTCGATTTATCACAAAATCTTCGTTATATGGCCCCCTTTGGTTTTTATTCCCAACCCAATACTCTAACACAAATTTCAATATGTGGGGCCCTTCACATCCAATTTTGATTTTCTCTGTTTTAATGTTTTTGTGGTTATCTTTTCTCTTGGGCAAATTATGCAGATTTGGATTTGTTTGTTCCAATATGGGCATATGTGTTTGGGACAGGATTGGAAATCCTTTGGAATGTAATCAATCATACGCATAGAAATGAATAAGTGAATAAAACTAGAATTGAATATAAAACATCAAGGTCATGAGGAAGAGTTTCATTTGTTATAGAAGCATTAATATTAGAAAACAACTTAACAAATTTAGTAGCATTGTGATCAATATGGATTAGGGATCTTGTGACCATATTTATTTATTGTTGCCTTTAACTCACGATTGAAAATTGAAATTTGAATTAAAATTTTTTTGGTGGAACCCATATATCTAAAAATTCTGAATTTCATATGTTTTCAATAAAAGCAAAACAGTGGTATAAATTCTTAAAATATTCTTTTGTAAATTCCTTTATCTGAAAACATGCAACATACATTAGAAGAGAAAGTCAAAACAAATCATAATGAGTAATTGCTTACGTGTCTTTTAAAAGCTGACGTGGTCAATTAACTATCTAACATTTTCTCCTTACCCATTTTCACCCTCGCTTTCCTAACATAATAACGATCCTGCCATTCTTCTCAAATCGTACGCCTGCTGAGATCCATATGACTTGTTCTTACCGTACTCCGCGAGTCATATGATTATTTCTGCCGGTAGTGTGATTGAGAATAGTGATCGCAAAGGTATTTTCCCTCACCTTCTCGAGAAAAATCCGCCTGCTTCTTCATCATCTTCAGATGCCCAAGCAAAAAGCTCCAAGGAAGCAACTCAAGTCCTATAAACTCAAACACATCAACAGGACGATTCAAGGTACGTCTGATTTTATTTTCTTTCTTTTCCGTTAAACCTTTCCGAAATTTCTGGATAATTGTATATTCAAAGGGAATCGTTCGATATGGTTTTCGATTGAAGAGGGAGATGCTGTGCTGATGCGGTCGTCGGAGCCGGGTAAACCGTCGTACGTAGCGAGGGTAGAGGCAATCGAGACGGACGCGCGTGGATCGAACGCGAAAGTTCGTGTGAGGTGGTATTACCGCCCTGAGGAATCCATCGGAGGGAGGAGGCAATTCCATGGAGCCAAGGAGGTTTTCCTCTCTGACCACTTGGACTTGCAAAGCGCCGATACGATCGAAGGCAAGTGTAAGGTCCACAGTTTCAATAGCTACACCAAACTCGACTCCGTCGCGAACGATGACTTCTTCTGTCGTTTCGAGTATAATTCCGCCACCGGCGCTTTTGATCCTGACAGAGTCTCCGTGTATGTGTTTCTGAGACTCTGTTACCATATTGATTCTGTTACGATTGAATGATGAACTCATTGAATTGTTTGGTTGAGCTTAGGCTTTTGAAAGTTATATTAGGTGTTGCTGTAGTGTGCTATTGTAGACATTGATTGTTAATTATTTCTTGTTCACGGTTTCATAAAATTGTTTCTGCAAGGAGAAGTAATCAGCTGAGTTTCTTTTGCAGGTTCTGCAAGTGTGAGATGCCGTACAACCCTGATGACTTAATGGTGCAATGCGAGGAATGTTCTGAGTGGTAAGTGTTCATTTATTTGAAACTCTCTTCTTTTTAATCTACTTGATGATTCACAAGTTGGAATTGCTCATATGTTTTAAGCGTATCCCGTGAGTCCTAATGGATATGCTATTGAGATGAATGCGTCTGTCATGATTTTACTTCGATCATGCTCTTCCTTACTCATGTATTGTCTTATCTGATAATATGAAAACCGGTGATGAATCAGAACAAAAGCTGATACACTGGTCTGAACGCTTGTAATCACTGTGATAAGGATCCTAATTATATGTTGCGGAACCCTGTAATCTTACAAGTTACTGATAGAGTCACTGTTAAGATTTTGTTTTTTCTGCAGCTTCTTAGTCTGTGACCTAGATCTTTTACTCATGTTAGCTTGTTGTATGAGACAAGAAGTAAAATGAATGAAGTCACTGGAACAAGATATACTGAAATCTCTTGATCCTGGAATTCTTAAGCCTAGTCTTTATGTCTTTGTCTGTTACTCTGTTGCCTTTGATGCTACAGCAAACTAACATTGGCTCAGGTTTCATCCTTCTTGTATAGGAACGACAATAGAGGCAGCTAAAAAGCTCGATCACTTCTACTGTGAAGAATGTGCCCCACAACAGCAGAATTCGCTGAACTCTAATTCAACTTCTAAAAACTCAGATGCTAAGGTATATCTCTATCTCTCACTTCAGCTAATATATTTATTTCCCACCACAATTCGGGTGTACCACAGAACCATTCCTGCCAACAATAATAAGCTCTTGGACTGATACTAAACCAACTTAAGAAGGAAAACTCCTGAAGACAACCTTTTGATATGTTGGTCCCAACAAACAGGTGAATGCAAAGCGCAGCCTGGAAATAACCAAGACGAGGAACAAACACACTAAGCGATCAGGCTAAAACGAACCTGTAAAAGCTATATATATGTGTGGTGAGTTGAGTATCATCGTGTAATGTATAAAGGTGGTTTGTTTGGTTTCCCTCCCAGAGGTTTTTTTTTACTTAAGAACGAGGGTTTAGGTTGATGGCGTGATTGGTGACTTGTTGTGTATATTGTTTATGGTTTGATCTCCTTTAGTTGTGTCACATATGAAATTGAGTAAAACGGTTTGTTTAGACCAAACAAAGAAAGAGTAGCTATTTGATTGTCTCTTCATTGTGAGCTCTAGAAAGAAGTGGTAGGTTTAACCAAAATCCGCTATAACATTTTTTATGATCTTGTCTTCAAAATTTGGTTAGCATCGGTATTGTGCAGCGATTCAATTTTCATATTGAAGAGAAAAAACTATTTCAGAACACATGTTATTTTCAAAATACGGGTTAAAAAAGACATGAATCAGAGAAGACAAGTACCGCAACTAACGTTTCCACCTTTGTCGCGAGGGAGTGGAAGATAAAACTAATTTTTAGATTTATTATTTAAGAAAAAATATATATACTAAATTAATTTTCTACAAGACAACAAGAAGTTGAACCTACATCCAATTCTTAAGACGTGGTCTTTTCCTGTTGGATAAGTTAGCTTTAAAAAAGGAAAATATCTACCGGCTAATAATTAAAAAATCTCCAAAGGGAAAAAGACATGTAGCATCTATAGATACAGCAATACAATCAGATTGCGTGTGTATATCTACTTTCTTAGCTTTCTATATTAATATCTCTCCCTTCCTCCCTCTGCTTTCTTCAATTGAAAATCAATGGATCGTCTGAAGCTTTGTTTCTCCCTTTTCCTTTCCTTTTTTTTTATCGTCTCCGTTTCGTCAGGGATTCTCCCTGAGACGGCGTCTTCTGATGTCAACGACGGCGATGATCTTGTGATCCGGCAGGTGGTTGGTGGAGCCGAGCCTAAAGTTTTGTCCTCGGAGGATCACTTTTCTCTGTTCAAGAGGAAGTTCGGGAAGGTCTACGCTTCCAGTGAGGAGCATGACTATAGGTTTTCCGTTTTCAAGGCTAATCTGAGGCGAGCGAGGCGTCATCAGAAGATGGATCCGTCGGCGCGTCATGGTGTCACGCAGTTCTCAGATCTGACTCGGTCTGAGTTTAGGAAGAAGCATTTGGGGGTTAAAGGTGGGTTTAAGCTTCCCAAGGATGCGAACAAGGCTCCGATTCTCCCTACCGAAAATCTCCCGGAGGATTTTGATTGGAGAGAACATGGTGCCGTTACCCCTGTCAAAAATCAGGTATATATACACACACTTGATTCGATTATGTATATTATTAGATCGAATCCAAGTTTTGAGCTTGATGATTGGTGTAAATGTTTAGGGATCTTGCGGGTCTTGCTGGAGTTTCAGCGCTACCGGAGCTCTGGAAGGCGCTAACTTCCTTGCTACCGGCGAGCTCGTCAGCCTTAGTGAACAACAGCTCGTCGACTGTGATCACGAGGTTTTACTTTCTTTCTCTTTGACTTTGCCATGAGTTTTGATGACTTTGGGATTAATAAGATGATTATAATGATATATCTCACTACTTAGTTCACGTTGCGTACTTCAAATGATTACTAATCTCTGTGAAACTATTCTCTCTGATAAGTGTCCCCATCATCTCTTTATGCAGTGTGATCCAGAGGAGGCAGGTTCATGCGACTCTGGTTGCAATGGTGGGCTAATGAACAGTGCATTTGAATACACCCTTAAAACCGGAGGGCTCATGAGAGAAGAAGACTATCCTTACACTGGAAAGGACGGCCCCACCTGCAAGTTAGACAAGTCCAAGATCGTTGCCTCTGTCTCCAACTTCAGTGTCATCTCCATTGATGAAGAGCAGATAGCTGCAAACCTTGTCAAGAATGGACCACTTGCTGTAGCCATCAACGCTGCCTATATGCAGACTTACATTGGAGGAGTCTCTTGCCCTTACATATGCGCGAGGAGGCTCAACCACGGTGTCTTATTGGTCGGTTATGGCTCGGCTGGTTACGCTCCGGCTAGGTTCAAGGAGAAGCCTTACTGGATCATCAAGAACTCGTGGGGAGAGACTTGGGGTGAGAATGGTTTCTACAAAATCTGCAAAGGCCGTAACATTTGTGGCGTTGACAGTCTTGTCTCCACTGTTGCAGCCACCGTCTCCACCACCGCCCATTAAGCCTCGTCAGTAATTAATTTACTTTGGTGATTTGTGTGAGCGCTTTGAGCTGACTCTATGCTTTATAATTATGCTTAATGCTTTATGCTTGATGCTTGTAAATAAAATGCATTCTCTTGAGCAATCCCGTACAATGCTCATTAATAGTCTGAGTTTAATCGAAAATGAGCCGTTAATATGAGCCTACTTTATCAAGGGTCAGTTAACTTTGGGTCTTATATGTAATAAGGTTAATCGAACTAGGCCTTTAAAATAAGCCTTTTTAAAACTATAATTACTCTATATGGGCCTAATCAAACGCAGACCTTAGATAATAGCCTACGTGGAATAGCTAAAAGAAAGTGTATTTAAACGGCGTGCATGTGTTGTTCAAACAACACAAACGGACTGCATTTTTAAATGAGCTGGCGGCCAAGCTGGCCCACATTTAGCTTTGTACTAGGGACGCGAGTCTATTAAAAATGCTAATTCTCCTCACGCGCTATTTTTCGCGTATTTCAATACGCGCCATATTTTCCATACATTTTGCTCGATTTTCAACAATTAAGATTTTTTTTAATTTACACTGCGCGTGGGGAAGCTTTATCTTCTACTCCCCTCTTTTTTTAATGATGTTTTCTTCCGTGGCTTTTAAATTAGTCCCTTTTAATTTACACTGCTCGTGTGGTCTCCTCTTTTTATTCTTTTTTTTTTTTTGTAAATACTGTATTTAATGAAGTTCTTGTAAACCTTTATCATAGTACTGGGATTAACCCCAAGACAACTGACTGGATTTTTTAGGATAAGTTCTCAGTAGTATTAGTTTTGAATTATTTATTAATAAAAAGAAGAATCAGAAGATGCAGTTATAGTTTATCTACCTGGGAAAACAAATAAATGTTGAAAAAGGTCCAATTCATGACTTTATTTTATTTAATTCCAAACAAACACAACAACAAATGGGTTTTTACCTATCTCTCTCTCTCTTTTTTTTGTTTGTAAAAATATATGGCCACAGGCAAATAAATAAATTTAATTGACGACCTTACACGGAGAGAAAGGGGAAAAATATATTCGACTTTAGTGAAAAATATATGAAAATTACTCGTCTTCGTTTGCGGTGAAAATGAAAGAATTCGGAGCAAATTTGTAACCATCTTCTTCAATTTGTTCTGAAACTCAACCCAGTGGAGACGCAGCGCGTGAAGGAACGCACTAAGTGTCTCCACCACCAGCAACACTCCCACGGTCGCGAATATAAAGACGATGATCCCAACGAT
Source organism: Cardamine chenopodiifolia (assembly GCA_963922655.1). Lineage (NCBI taxonomy): Eukaryota > Viridiplantae > Streptophyta > Magnoliopsida > Brassicales > Brassicaceae > Cardamine > Cardamine chenopodiifolia. The sequence goes on from OZ000473.1 coordinate 15,879,291, forward strand.
CAGGATCAACACATTTTTGTAACTGTTTATTGTTAGTTAGTTATTGCCAAAGACACACAAAAAGATAGAAATGTTAGAGCAAAGAGAGAAGATTCATTACCCCCAAGCTACAAGGAGGAACTTCTCATAGAAGACTGATGATAGCTCTGAGTGAGCAAGGCTGAAACAAATACGATGGATGCATTTTATTTAGCCATGTGTATAGGTTATGTAATTCTTGTATAGCTTCTTCTACTAACTCATACCTGAGAGCCCATAGACGCAGCGATGCGGTGTTGGAAACAGCTCCAAGCACAAACTCTATGGTGTGGATCAGCTGATGCACAAATATTTCGCTGAATTTAAAGTCCTCGTGCCCATGAGATCCCCTGTGTATCTCTACTTGAAGACTCTCATCCGTCTCGTCAAGAGGTGCGTATGACTGCCCTTGATGCCTCTGGGAGAAAGAGACCGTTAAGGAAGACGGGCAAAGCAAAAAGACCAAAAAAAAAAAAAAACGTTTACTATATAGTAGAAAGTAAACTATGGAAAAGGAAAGAATCTTCTCACAGCTTCATGTTGTTTCTTCAAGATTAACGGCTTTGGAAGTAACATACACGGAACAGAAACAAGAGCCAGAAAGAGAAGCACAAGCTTTTCAAAAATCTCGTAACAGCAATTGCTATGCAGAGATACTAACCTTCTGGTGAGGGAAAACTTGATTCTCTCCTAACTCATCGGTTGGGCTCAGGAACATGTATATCTTTACATGATACAAATCTGCTTGAGAACCAGTGCACCACTTTATGATGATGAGGACCGACAGATACCCAAACAAGCTGTTCAAGAATATCATTAGGGGAATGAACTGGAACCTGCTAGCCCACACAATTAGACGCTATGATGATGACTGACTTCTACCGGAGGGAGCGCACGCTATGGTCTAAAAATAGCAACTGAACCCACCATATATTTACACTCGATTTGAAGAATCTTGCATTGAAGTAGCTCATTATGATTCCGAGGTTCATTTGAGAAACTCCGAGAAGTATTGACATTTTCATCTTCAGTGAGTTCAGGAATGGCAACTCGCTGCGGGTTCCATGCCACATAGGATGTAGACCAAGTTAATGGGAGCTATTGTTGCTAACTAAACAAGAAATTATAAAAACTGTAACTGTTGGTAACTATTACGTTTCTTATTCAAAGGCAAAAAGAAAAAGGAATTCAAAAATTCTCACAAGTAGATATAACCTTGCAACCAATAAACTGTCTCACAATCTGATAGTAAAAGCATCACAAGCAGCTATATAAATGATTTTTTTTTATAAAAAAAAAAGAGGGAGAACGAAACAGAACTCAAAGTGAGCCACTGGATGTGGGAGTCTGGCGAGATGATGGATCATCACCGGACTTGAGAAGGAGAGCATAGTAATCCTGATGCATCTGCGCCAATGACTGCAAGATCGCACACAGTGCAAATATTTCCTTCTTGACCTGGCACAAACCGGGCTGTGCAGTACGGACATGACACATCCTTTTGTCCCCTGTAGATTGGTACATAAGTCGCACCGCATATCACAAACGGGTTCCTGAAATCATAGTTTATCTTTGTTTCATCAGTCATGTTGCGTTCAGCAGCTTGGATCACTTGCCTTGCTGTCTTGGCCTGACTCTCCACGGTTGGGTTTGTTTCTAGTAACCTTCTAGCAAAGTTGGAAGCAGTGGCTAGGTTCTTTGACTTATAGCAAACGCCCATTGCACTGAGAAGAGCTAGTCGTAAGTGAGGAGTTTGGAGGTTAAAGTGAGTGAAATAAGCAGCGAGCTCTTGTTGTCGTGTCGGGTCACCCTTCATTTCCCTTCTCTTCAGTTCCATTTGCAGACCGAGAACATATTCTTTGACGATAATGATCAGCTCTTTGACCTCGTCGACTTCTCTTCTTGACTCAACTACAACAAGAGGGATTGTATGAAGGATAGAGAGGAAGACACGCAGAGCCTCAATAAATTTTCCTGCCGTTGTGGCTTTGTAACCGGCCTTGAGCTTCTCTTCAAGCTGAGAGAAATCATAAACCAGAGCTGGTGGGCCTCGGACGTTGGGACTAGCAGATTCACTCCAGCCACGCTCAATGGCAAGTGACACCACAGGAGAAGAAGAAAATACACGGAGATAGCTATGGCTTCCAGTAAACAGATCAAGGAACATCGATCTCAATGGAGCAAAATTCTTTATGCCAAGCTGTCTGTGAAGCAAACGCATTGCAGTGTCAAAGCTACCTGCTGCAGCCTGCTCAGCAGCAAGAGATGAATTCTGGCTCCAGATTTGATTCAGAGGCATGCCCAGAGTTGGCGTCACAAATACCGATGAGCGTACGTTTGCAGAGCCCTTAGGTGCGTCGAGCTCTGGTGGTAATTCTAAGTCCTCAAGTCCCCCCCATCCACCGTCTTCATCGTTCTCATCAGCCATTTCTGCATCTTCCAACATTGCTTCCACGTCACCATTCTGTATTCCATCAACATCCACGTCAAGTTCCTCACCCCAAACGCCCTCAGCATCTTCTTCATCATCAACAGCCCCTTTCGCACCATTCTCAAGTCCTCCTTCAAATATTCCTTTCATAACTCTAAGAAGAGGCCAATCACCTCCACACATTATAGGGGTTGGGGGCATTAGAAGCGACGGAGTTTTACCTTCAGGCAATGAGGGTAAGTTGTCTCCCAACTCACTTGCCAGTCGCTCAGCAATATCATGTAAACCATGAACTGAAGCCGTGATATAAGCAAGAGGCAAATGGCCAGCATTTTCAAGTATCTTAACACGCTCTTTAACATCTCCTAGATAGAGGGCATTGTGAAACTGACCCATGACATTGTTTTTCACTTCCACAATCTTCATCAACTTTGACAGCTTCTCCAGATTTCCAGTAATAAGATAGAGAAATGAAAGCCTCTCAAAGTTCTTTGTCTGCTGGTAAGCAAATTCAACAATTCCAGCATTACCTTGGCGAAGAGCCTCCACCCCCAGTTTGTACCATTGATCTTTCTCATTAATCTCTGTAGCTGATGCAACAGCGACGCTGATGTTGCCACTTTCAAGAGCCAGGTTGAGTCGGATCCTTTCATCCTCAACGAAATGGAGGGCAACTTCAGGGAATCCTTTCTGCTGCAGATACGCGATCATAGCCTGCCCACACAGCTGGGAATTTCTGATCATGCTCATGACATGGTCGTACTTCTTTCTCAGCAGTGAAAGCTTGAAAATGTATTCTGTTGTATCAATGGTAATAATCATGTTCTTCCCATCTCGATCCAAGCAGAAAATGATATTTGCAATAACCTTGGTGATGTAGATAGGGACGTCCAGAGTTCTGATTATTCCACTATCGCCATTTGGAAGACAATACTTTATATGGTTCAGAGTTGTGTAGATGAAGACACCATTATCATCCCAAGCTCCACTCTTCACACGGATTGTCTCATGAAGGGTGCACTGGTGGACAAGCTTCTTGCTAGCTATAATGATAGTATGTTTGCTGAGCAAAGCAACACTCTCCATATCATTAGACCAAACAACGTACCTAACAAACGGAGTTTGAAGATCCCCAAGAACCAGTCTTTGTTGAAGATCAAAAATAACCACTTTATCCTCAGATCTGCAAAGAAGATTTCCAGTACCGGCATAAAATATAGCATCAGTAGGTACTGGCAGGGTCCCCTTTTTCACCACCTCGTTCTTGAGATTCTTGACTAGCACTTGGTTTGTGCTTTTCTCAAGAACAGCAAACCGATTCCGGGCTATGAAAACTGCAGAATTACCAGTCCCCCTCTTTGCCTCTTGCACAAAGTCACTCCTGCCAATGCTATCTTTCGGTATGATGTACAACTCGTAAGAACCTCCATCCAGATCTAAGCAGATGAGCACTGCATTTTCTGTCGGACTGTAAGATAAAGTCCTTGGACTTTGGTTCAAGCTTGCAGTACCAGGACGTCGTATAGGGATAACTTGTGAATCTCTCTGTGTTGAAAATTCATAGTACCGCAAAAACCTATCCTTGGTATAGAATAAGGAATCGCCACTCAAAGCAAATGCGGGGCGTTCTCTCTCGAGCTTGAAGACGATCATACCACTGTCATGTCCTGCCGCCAATAAATTCATCTCCGGGTGAACTGCCATGATCCAAAATCTGTCATGTTCGCGTCGGAAAGTCTGAAGTCCAGTTCGCTTGGTAGCATCCCAGACACGGATGCTTTTATCCTCCGAGTTAGAGACAATTATGTCCTGTTTTGCGTGGAACATAACAGATGAAACATTATTCATATGGCCTCTCAATGTATCCACCTCCCAGGCTTTAGTTTCTGCAACGATATTGAAAAGAAAGACCACCATTAATCTGAGATTTGAACTATAGAATGAAAGCATGTGTAAGATTTGCATATCAATGTATTATCCATCATTGAATAGCAAACGTTTAGGACGCAAAAAAAAATGGTTAGGAATCTTAAATAACAACCATTCATCCGCCACAGCTTTACTTGGCGGTCATCTGCGCCAGAGACAATGAGAGGCAACGTAGGATGAAAAGAAGCCCAGTTGACTCCTCTGTCATGACCTTCGAGCACGTACTTGACTATAGCATCAACACCACCGAAAAGATCAGCATTCATCTGACTAAAACGCAGGAGATCATCGGCAGGGGATACTGTCTTCTTCCTAAGAGCACAAATATCCCAAACACGGACAGTCTGATCCAAGGAAGCTGATACAACAAGGTCGTCTTTAGGATGGAAAGAAGCACACATAACGTAATGGTTGTGGCCGGTCAAGACAGAAATACAAGTCCGTGATTGCCAGTTCCAAATGCGGATAGTCTGATCATCACTAGCACTCACAATCCATGGGTACTCGTGATGGAACTGCACTGTGCGGATATAATCAAGATGCCCAAGAAGAGTGAAAAGGCACTTGTGTGTTTTGTAGTTCCAGACCTTAATCTTGTAATCATCCCCTGCAACACCAAACGTTGTTAATAAAATCATCAACACAGGATAACTATTTTTGACAGTTGCAATCAATAACGAGGCATATTGGACCATCCAGAGAATCTTGCATAAATGCACAATGTAGTTTGTGAATCCCCATAATTAAAGCATAAAAAGTACTACCTGATCAAACGCAAGCACACAAACTAACTGAATCTCACAAAAGCATAAACTAAGTTACTAAATTCTCCACTATCTGCAAATGATTTGTTTATGCTTTAAGGTATAGGAATCATAAAATTTAAGTTAAGATCGTCTGTTACAAAATCCCCAAAATATGAATTACTAATCCAGATAACGTATATCAACTAAACAATCTACTGCAAAGAAACCAATCCAACCCATAATCTCTCGGATCAATGAAACAAACATTACAGGCAGAGACGAATTTTTACAAGTATAGGAAAAACTCCCGATACAAATGTATACCTCCTGATACGAACAAAGGCTGTGATTTATGGAAATGAACACCACGAACAGGTCCCTCATGCTCATCGAATCTATCGATCAATGTACCCATACGATAATCCCAGAGCTGAATCACACCACTGTGCAAACTGGCGAGAATCCATGGTCTCTTGGTGTGGAAGCTCAGCCCCTTGACTCTGTTACTCTTTGTCTCGAACTTGGTCAGCATATTCCTCGATTATGAATCACAAGACACTACACGGAGACGAATCATGAAACAAATAAACAAGTACTCAAAATAAACCCCAAAAGATAAAACGCAAACAAAACTTCAGTACACAAAATCAAAATTCAGATGAAATCGCGAACAGATCTAAAATCGAGAATGGTATAATGAAGAGGGATAAATGAAGATCCACTTCAGATCAGATGAGATCAGTTTGAAAGAGGAAGCGATGAAGGAAGCATTACCAGATAAGCGTAGGCGTTGATGCGGAGAGATTTGAAAAGGTTTGAAGATTGAGAATGAGATCCCAAAATGAAGAAGAAAGTGGGATTCAGTTTCGCCGTATAGATTTTGAGTCCCTCTCGCTTAGGTCTGTGTCGAATTCTCGTCGCGTTAGCTAATTAACTGAGATAATTATATATATACATATATATATATATACACATTTGTATTTAATAAGAAATTAAAGATTCAAGTTAAACAAATAAAACGGAAGATTATTGGTTTGATGACGGGATTTTTAGTAAGAAACTAAAAGACATCATTACTTAATTTTCAAGTCAAACAAAACAAAAATGATTATTGGTCTATTTTCTTTCTATTTTCGTTTTATTGATAAATTTATAAGTGTGTGCTTTAGACTTTAATAAATAAAACAATTTCAGTAGAAAATAAGATTACTGAAAGAAGAAGAAAATGATAATGAAAAACAAATATATAATTTCGACAACATGTATTTTGCATTTTGAAAGATGATAGTTTATACTCGAAAATTGAGATTCATACAATGAACAGAGAGAAATGGAGATCCAAGTGGATAGGATGAAGAAGAAGAAGAAGAAGAAGAAGAAGAAGAAGAGAGATCATAACTTGAAGAATCAAGACCAGAGTTTCGATTATTCGTGTCATAGGAAGATGGATCCCAATCACGTTTTGAACGGACCCAATATTGGCCCATGAGGGAGACCCAATATTGGCCCATGAGTGAGACCCAATTAAGAACCGCCATTATATTCTGTTGTGATTACATATATCATATGTTCAATATATTTTTCTAGGAAGTATATTACAATTGGTGATATAAATTAGGAGAACATATATGTAACGGCAAATGAAACGCAAAAAGTTTTATTTTCATTGATGTAAAAATGGACCACAAAAATCAAACACTTTTTGTTTCTTTCTCTTCTCTTAAGTAACAATAAATACTCTATACGTATAAATATATACAGTAAGATCTACAGAATTTGGACGGACGTGATTGAAAGAAGCAAGGATCATGTCAGGAAATGGTCCACGAACCCATTTGTTGGAATTAAGACAAAGACAAACGATAAAACTAATACTCAGCTCACAAAAATTGACGCACATAAATCCACCGACTGCGAAGAAAATTGAGATTAAAATTGGTTGTAAACAAATAGAGATCAAAGGATTGTCATGTAGGGTTCGAGTAAACTATAATACATTGATATAATACAAAGACAAGACATCGCATATTTATAAAAAAAATATGAAAAGAAATTTTAAGTGAAATTCGAGTCCATTTATGAATGATTGATGATAGAGTAATTAATTGGTAAAGGTCCCATGTATACTATTTTTATAAGGAATGTTTAAAAAGTGCACGGAGAACCTTTTCAAAAAGTCCAGTACTACATCCATGTGGCTTAAGATTTACAAATATTGTTTTAGGAATTTTATATAATATCTGATGACAATATATATATATATATATAGACAATTTCTTCAAAAGAATACAAAGCAAATATGAATGGGAAAATATCAAAAAGAAAAAAAAAGAATGGGAAGCATCTCGCCCAACTAGTAGACCAAGTCTCATTGACGTTATGTGAAAATTAATATCTCCGTAAATTCACGAAGTAACAAAAATAGTATATTCACACGAAAAACATTTCATAATCTGTAAAACCAATTTCACACGGATCACAATTCACTGTCTGTATACTCAAACCGAAAATTATAGGAACAACCGTACGATTCCACGCAGCAGTCTTAATTATTTTTGGAAATAAATGTTATCTCCTTTAGTTCCTGATGCTGACGAGTTCGAATTACGAAACAACTTCGCTGAAACCCAAAACAAAAGTTCTTAAATTACTTTTAAGAGCTCGATTTTTAAAGTAATGAGGATATTGACAAAAATGAAGAATAACGAGGGGAAAGACTCGAGAGAGATCATCCATATCTTCTTCCTCTAAAAGTGTTTTTTTGTCGTCTTCTACCTCATAAATTATACAGTATATTATATTCTTCAGATCCACTCTTCCTATTTATATCAAAAGTATTAAAATGTTTATTATACTGAGATATCATTTAATTCCGAATAATTTGGCCGACATGACCGCAAAGCTTTATATGAGAGTATGTTTGATTATTGATTCATAAACAGTGAACAAAAAATTTATCTATTAAAGGATACGTTAACAATAACTGTTAATAATCTCGACGATATTTAGCGTCACTTTATAAAAGTAAAAGTGTAGATAAGCACTGAACATTTAACCCGATTTCAATCAAACTAGGTCGAACACAATGCCGAATTATCTTAATCAAAAACCAAATTTTTTTTAGAATTTAGTCGTTAATATTGAACTTAGTAAACCGGATTGATAAATTAAAGTTGGCTAGGTTTATTATACCTGCAACCATTCTCAAGTACATATAGTGTGTTGATGTGTTTTATGAAGATTGGAAATCGACTTTCGTTCAATATATTTATTGTTGTTTCAACTAATACACGCACATAAATTTCAACCCAGAAAAAAAGAAGAAGAAGTAGATATACACATGGATGATGGAAGACGAAAGCTGGCATTAAGAGCTGGCCATTTGTCTAATTCCCCCACCTTCTCCATTTAATTTATACTTTAATTTTTATTTTTCACTACTTTTATTTAGTTTTTCGTCGTTTCTTTTGTTGTACACTAGCATCTGACAAGAAAAAAACATGAGTATATTATCCAAAAATATTGTGTTTAGAAACTTCATTTTTGCACTTTTTCTTCATAGACAAGACCAAGTCTAGATCTTTACCTATTGCGGTGAAAGTAAAACAAAATTAAAAACTGATGGAGTTTTTTGCTTTTGTTTTTTTAACATTTAATAATTTTGTATTTAACATATATGATTTTTGGCGAATAATTTACAAAAACTAGAATCTTCGTCAATTTTATTATATAATTAATCGTCAAAACTTGACCGACAGTGATATTTTCACGTATAAATTGTCACTTTAAGACAATTAAATTTGGTTTTATTCAGAAAAGCAAACAAATGTCGTAAGCACATATTGAGAGTGTTTAAATGGATGTAGAAAATAACAGCATCTACAACATTATTTTGACAATCTGTAAGAAAGTTGTTATAGTTGACGGTAGCGAAATTGCGAATTGACGGTATCTATTTTAGTTGTATTTGCTTACATACCCGGTCTTTAATTTAAAAAAAGATTCCCAATAAACCAGATTAAACCGGGTGTGAAACCAAAAGCAGAGCAAGTCAATTTGGGAATTGAAAGCAAAGGAGAGAGTAGCTAAGCTATCAATCAAGAAAGTGAAAGGAAAGGTAAGCAGCTTATCTATAAAGCCAACACAATATTCATACCCTTTTGCCCACAATCATACCCCATCACCTCTTCATTCACATCAATCAATGTGTATATAAACACACTCTTTGTAATACTACTGGTCCAAGGATACACTAGTTGAGAAATTTCACAAAAAAAAAAAAAAGAAAGATGAAGATTTGGTGTGATGTGTGTGATAAAGAAGAAGCTTCAGTGTTTTGTTGTGCGGATGAAGCATCTCTTTGTAATGGTTGCGATCGCCATGTTCATTTCGCCAATAAACTCGCCGGAAAACATCTCCGATTCTCTCTCGCTTCTCCTTCTTTCAAAGATGCTCCTCTCTGTGATATTTGCGGGGTAAGGAACTAGCAAAACTTCTACTATATTTCTTTCTTTTCTTTTCTTTTTTGTTTATTAAGGCGTTTAGATATGTTAGTATTGATCAAATCTGGATTTTTCTTCTTTTCTTTTGCTCTTTCTGAGATTTGTTTGTTGGTGAGAAAATGATTATTGTCCCTTTCTTTCCCGTAGAATTGTTCCAGGTTTTACCTACTTTCCTGGAAAATTTGGTAGTTTTCCAGAAATCAAATTACGTTTTCCAGAAACAGAGCAAATATCAAGATTACCAAAATCTAGTTGAATTATTTGGTCACTATATAATCAACCAGTTTATTCAAGTTTCTTACAATTGCTTCTTTGGGAAGGTGAAGCGTGAAGAAAAAGATATTTTAAGTAATACTTTTGCGTTTCTTTATATTAAAAGATTAGAAAAGCAATATCCTTGTGTCAAAAAGGGAGGTCAAATCTAGCAAATAAATAAAATAATACAAAAAAACCAGTCTTCTTGATAATCTATTATTAAATAGTATCAAATTTTTAATGCATATGACAGGAGAGACGTGCATTATTATTTTGCCAAGAAGACAGAGCAATACTATGCAGAGAATGTGACATTCCAATACACCACGCTAATGAGCACACTAAGAAACACAATAGATTCCTCCTTACCGGCGTCAAGATCTCCGCTTCTCCATCCGCCTACCCAAGAACCTCCAATTCCAACTCAAATGCCGCATTGGATCGACCCAAAACCCAATCCAAATCAATAACATCGGGTAAGGTCCCGAGCTCGGCCTCTAGTGAGGTTTTGACGAGCTCTCCCTCAACGACCACTAGCAACTGCTATTATGAGATAGAGGAAAGCTATCATCAAGTAAGCGATTCGGGTTGCACGGGTACGGGTAGTATATCGGAATATTTGATGGAGACATTACCCGGTTGGAGGGTGGAGGATTTGCTTGATCATCCTTCTTGTCTCTCCTATGAGGATTTATGATGCTTCTTCTCAATACCATCATCAAGCATTTTGGGAACAAACACCCTTTTCTTGACTTTTTTTTCTCTCTTTAAATTGGGTTTGAATCCAAAGCAACTTGTTGTTTCCGTTTTTATTTTATTTTGAAATCTTTAGCTTTTATCTTAATAAGAATTCGTTTTTTTAGTTTCCCAACAAAAATTCGGATTTGAATTGACAACTTTCACAATTGAGTAAGGTCCGAAATATATTGGATGGTCAATATAACACACTACATTGATTTAGTTCTGTGGAAAAGTTTCTTGACCATGCACCGATAATGGAAGAGAAATTTCAAATTAAAAAGGTAGATATAAATTTAGACGGTAAGAGAATACACTCTTCTCCACTGACACCTACCGACTCCCATGGCATGGTTTCATTTTTGTGGTCCATTATACTCTTTAATATTTAGATTTTATTTTTGTATCCTAAAAGTCTTGGTTTTTGTTTGCTAATTTCTTCATGATTAACTTCACATGAGTGTAACGTGCATTTATTGCCTTGTATATAAAAGGGAAAGAACCAAAAACATATTAGTAGCAGGGGAGTCTCTTCACGGGTTTTTTCTCTATTTTAATCATTTAGTATGTTTACTGCATTTTTGTTGATTCTAACATTCCATACAGACTTTCTTACCAGACAATGGTTTAAACAGAAAATCAAACTTGTTTTAACCTTTTAAGTGCCTCGTACTTTATAAGAGCCTATGCAGAACATATATAAAGACTTTGGTGGTCCGATTTTAATTTGTGTTTGTTGAAAATAGAAAAGTTTGGTATTAACTATTAAGAAATAATCTCACTCGTTCTTTTGATGACGGGGGTGTAAATATATTGGCAGAGAAGAGAAGTGATCACACGTATATGTTTCAATTTTCCCTTTTGCCCCATTTTCAATAATAAATATAAATATAAACATAGACATATTACATACAAAAGAGCCGAGAACTAGTTAAAAGAATCCCAACCTGTTCTTTCCTCAAAATATAGAGCAACAGGCTTCACCCACACTTCTTAGACACCTGCAAAATCATGCTGTTTAATCAGTATTCGCATATTTTCAATAACATTTTACATTGGTCCATGACCAAAATAGTGTTCAGTTCGGTTTGTCCCAGAATAGAATGTAACATAACTAGACGCATTCACTTGCAAAAAGGTACCTTTGATTGGTCATTACGGAAACGCAAAGAGGCGATCAAAGATCTTTGTGCGGCAAATTGGGCATTCAGAGCAAGCGAGGGAACATGATTTACATACTGTAAAACGAAACAGAGATTATAAAATAAAATAATAATAGAAACTATGTTTTTATTACAACTGTTTGATAAAAGAAGAGAAAGGACTAGTTTCATGGAGATTGATGAAGTCGTGACTTACAGCAGAAATGACGGCAAGGGAGTAGAATTGCTGCAGTGGGAGATTCAAAACATACTTTACAAATGTGAGAGTTTGTGTCTCCATTGGTTTGCGATTTCATCTCTTTCTCTTTCATTTCTTGCATCCTTGCCTGGCTCATTGTTACAAAATCTTGTTAATATACATGAAAGAAAAGACAGTTTCACATGTAAATAAATGTGGAAAACTCATCTCTTTATATTTACCTTTAGACGAGCAACGAGAGGTTCCTCTTTTGGGGCCTCTTCGGTTTTAGCTACTATTACTTCAGGTTGTCTTGGTACACTTGAGACTTGTCTCTTTTTCAGGACCGCATTGCTTTGACTCTCTAATTCTCTTGCAGGGTCAGTGCCATTGACTTCAGGCAATGTACCATTGTCTTTCTTCAACTTGGCAACAAGTACCCACATGTTTGCCAAATCGTTTTCCAAAGCTTCCTCTCTTCTCTTTGCTTCTTCTGCTTTTTTCCTATACTCATCTTCTATGAACTCTTTCTCTGCCAGCGCAGACTCAAGAGCCGCCTCTCGCTGTTTCCTTACTTGCAACTCCATTTTCAAATCTTCTGGGTCTAAATTCCATGAGTCAAACTCATCCCCACTTGACCTACTTGAAGAAATCCTTCCCTTTCTTCCTGACCTTGCCCCATCGTTATACTTGCGATGCACTCCGTTCATGGGGTTACGCGTTTGAGCCAAGTCTCTTGCAGCTGCTAATTCTTTTTCTAGCTTTGTGTTTTGTAGTGAGAGTTTTGTTACTTCGCTAGCCAGATTTTTCAGCTCAACAGCAGCAGCAGAGGCTAACTCCTTAGCATATGATGCTTCTTCAGCTAGTTTTTGATTTTGTACTCGTAACCCACTGTTCTCTTCCACGATTTGCACGTGTTCTAGCTTCAACTCTTCGTTCTCAATTTCCTATATACAAAACATGAACATGCATGTAAAAATGAGAACAAAATTTTATGTTAGTATAAAGAGAGGATCAGATTTACAATAAATGTATTAATCTATGTTACATGATATTTATTGATGCCCACAGGTATTTACTTGTGAGAACTGAGAATGTATCTTTGTAAATTTACCTGCGATTGTATTTTCTTTTTTAGTTCGTCTGCATACTCTCCAGATACCGCTTTATCAGAACAAGATGGTGAGGATTTCTCACTAGATACTGCATTCAAGCGTTGCTCTAGATGATTCACCTTTTCATGTAGATCTTTGTTCTCGATACACTGCATTGTTGGAACAAGTGTGGTAAGAAGCATTTTCTCGCAGAACAATGTTCGAAGGATGGATGAGAGAAAAAGCAAGAAGAATGGAGTCAAAAGAAGAGAGAATGGAGTCAAAAGAAGAGAATTGTGCAAGACTTAAATTCGAAAAACATGCTACCAACCTTCTTCTGTAGTTGTTCTTGGAGAATGCAATTATCTGCTGATTTGATCTGTGCTAGAGGTAGAACCAAGTTAGGCATATGGTGAATTTAAGCAATCTTTAGAGTTAACTAATGTAGAAAACAAGGTGGTACACTGGTACTTTTAATAAAAGAATAACTTTTCACCTCCAGCTCAAAGCTCTTCTCATTGCACTGGGTCATCAAACTCATAACTTTCTGAAAACAAAAAGAGCATGATATTTTAGCTGATCATCAGTGACTCTTGAACCAGTGACCTTGAAAGGTTCAAAGATCATGTTCTCACAGTGAATGATATGTGGAGGTTACATACCTGTTGCATCTGAACCAATGATGCGTTGGCAATTGAAGCTTCACCACTCTCAATTATGAGCTGTTCCAAGGCCTTCATTTGTCTTTGCTTTTCTTGAATCTCGAGTTCCAGACTCTGTATCTGCATGCAATAATTTATTAGGTTAGTTAGTTAAGCAAAAGTTACAGGCGAAACTTCAGGTAGACAGTACTACTATATTACCTGAGTTTGTGAGTTTTCGGGATCATTTACGGACTGATCCACCGAACGCTTTAGTGTGCTCGTACTAAACGCTATCTCACCAGCAAGCATCTTAACTTGTTCAACCAGAAGGTCGATTTCATCCGGCGTCATGGCACCCTACAAAAAGCCACAAGCCCACAACAATCGGATACCATTATCTGACAATCAACACAAGCTTTGGGGTAATTTACTCACTTGAGTAAACTCTGCACCCGGCGAGTTTTCATCATTCAGCTTGCTAGAAGATCGCCGGTGGTTAAAAGCTAAAGAAGCGTCTGATACAAGAGCCAAGGTGGAAGATGGAGATCCCAGATTATCATTTTCCAACAGCAGAGAATCGAATTTCTGAAAAGCAAAGAGAAACAGAATGAGCCATTGAGTTTTCGGGCAGCTTCTGAAATGTGGAAGCAACATGCAGCAGACTAAAAAAGGAATAGATAAAATTGTAATTACTTGGTCCATAGTCAAGAAGCTTTGACCAAACAAAACAGAAACTTATTCACGTTAAAACATCAAAACCAACAATTTCCAAAATTTCTTCTGTTGGGCCACCTCACAATGGATAAATAACTAACCAAAATCACTAAAAGTGTTTCCCAATCTAAAATAGCAAGAATTCATCAATTAGGTCGGATCAGTGATTTGAGCAGAAAACTTACATCATCTTTACCCGCAGAGAGACTGCTCTGGTGAGTGGGTATATCACCCAAATATCCAGGAATAGAATTCTTGGTAGAGACGAGTATGAGCTTGGTAAGCTTTTGGATTCTGCTCATTAGAGCTGCTTTGGCTTCTTCTTCTTCCTCCAATCTTGATTGCATTTTCACTTGACCTTCTTCTAACTGTTGTGATAAATGGATAGTTAATTCATTACCTTTGGAAAAAAGTAAGAAATATTCAGGATAAAGTAGGTCTTGTGGGAGGTCAGAACCTGTTGCTTTAAGCTCATTAACTCTTCATGACTGACACCAACAAGCATACCCCTTCTAAGTTGATCAAGTTCTAGTTTGAGGGTTGAGATTTCTCTTTGATATTTCTTAATTAATGACTTCTCATCTATAATCTGCTTTTTAGAAATGAAAAATAAAAATCAAGCAGAGGTTCAAGCTCATCCCATGAGTAAATAGTAAAGCACATTATTGTAAAGCAGGTCAAAATATCACCTGATTGCGTGAAGCATATATTTCTATACTCTTTGCCCTGCTGGCAAACTTCAATGTATTATGAGTTTCCTCACTACTGCTCGACGCAGGAGTAATTGTACATATGAGCTATAAAAGAAAAACAAAAAAACTCATTTAGTTTTTCGGTTGGTACGATGGATTAGCATCAGCACAATGCCTAGTGCTAACTACAGATAGTCAATATATAAACAAAACAAATATAGGGTATTGCAATGAAACAGTTCTGAGAAAGTCAACCATGGGAAACCAGTATAGTGAAATGGGGAAATATTGCAACAAATATGGAAGAGTCTTACCGACACATGCCCATGACCACTTAATGAAGATTGTAGAAGACGAGTTAGCTTAGAGTCACGATATGGAATGTGAGTTGCCTTACCCTCACTAAGTTTTCCAATCACCTTCATAAATGAAACCACAAGAAAATTATAAGTAGAATGCCCTACCATCTCAAAGTTTTAAGTAACGTGCTACCACCAACAGGCAAGAATTAAAAAGTGGCAACTGGCAACAGACTACTTATCAGAAAATAAAACATCGATCAAGAAGTACTAGCACAAGTACATCAAGAAAAAAAGTACTGAGAGTCCCAAGTAATTCCCAGAGAAACTGCAAATTCCTTTCTGATTATCTAATGCCACCAATGGGATGTGGAAACTAATTGAATTGCTCCTGTAAGCAAGTCCACCGTTATTCAGTAACAGAGCTTCTGATGAACATGCCATCATTACATTTTAAGAAACAGATGAAAAATGGAAAGATAGCTCAAATTAAGAAAAGACACCTACAGTTCCAAGAGTTAGAAGACTCTTGTTGATGTATGAACCCTCCTTCCTCCTCAATCCAGTTGTTTCAGTTTTGGAACTCTCAGATCCAGCTAAGTCAATCAAATTCTAAACAAGAAAATATACAGTTAGATCACGTCTTCAAAACTAAATGATCTTATACAGTAAATAAAAGAAAGAAGCCCTTACGAGTTGAGAAAATATAACTCCATCATATTCATCTCCAGTAGCACTACTTTCAACCATCTGCAAACAGATAAAAAAACACTTCAAAACATGTACATTGCAAGGTCACTTGTAAGAGCAAAAAACATCATGCAGAGACACTGAGAAGAGGCTATAAATTACACTATGAATACATACCAGTGTAAATATAGTGTGACTTCTGCTGCTCAACAAATTGAAATTATTTGAACCAACATGACGATGTTCTGCAATTGAGAACAACAGCAATATTAAGTAGAGGTGGAAGAGACAGTGTTGAGAAAATCAAAACATGTATCTGGGGTTAAATTTTCTAGTAACCTTCCCCAGCTGCAATGAATGATAGTACGTGGCCAGGAGACAAAACAACTTCTTCCTTGATGCCCTCAACATAAGTGCCCTAGAACAAATAAATGCATTATGAATCAAAATTTCTTTTCAAATGATACAAATTCATGTTGTGATTCTAAGCTAATTCGTTCTCATTTATCTATTCAGATCATAATGCTTATGCGTGTGTGAAAGAGAGAGATAGAGAAAGCTAAGCATTCCATAGAGGCTGAAGAAAACCTGGGAATCCTCTCTAACGCGTAAATTTTGGCCCATTGGATCCAGTAAATCATTTATCACCTGATACAAGGACGGTAATCAGATAAACTGCAGACAACTAAAACATAGAAGCACACATGTAAAACCAAGAAGATGATGAGTAGTCACACAATTCTCTATATTGATATTCTAGTTCTCAATGATAAGGCAGAAGAACAAGAAAACATATCCCAACCTAATAGACTACTTTTCAGGACTTATGGAGTAATATATCAAGGATGAAAATTTCTACTTACCTCATTGTATATTTCAAGATATGAAACACGGAGCAGGAACTCCCTTCCTGGAGTCTGAAATATAAAAACGTAGCCAATCAGCCAGCATGAAATCATATAAAAAAGACGTGATAGGATGAGAAAAGAAATGAACCCTGTTAAGACCACTTACATCCTGGATGATACTGAACACGTCTTTTATTGCAAGCGGAATGATCCCAGGAGACTCTTGATCACCCTATGCTTATTGCAAAAGGAACCAACAGCAAAACAAAAAGAATATGAGATATAGGTTCTACTTGTTTGGATGAGAATTTGAGACCCAACTGTTCAGGCAGCTACTTCACTAAAGATAAGCACATCCAATCTAAATGAAGACCTTCAAATTCCATTCACACGAGCATTTCCAATTCACATAACCAACAGCTATAATATAGGTCAAGTGGTCTTTGTATGGTATTTTTTGCTACCATGTAAATATTTAGAGTAATCCTGAATAGCCAGCAGATTTGTGTGCTTCGAAGAAAAACCAGAGACAAGACAGGTGTGTTTAAAAAAAACCCTTACATGCATTGTATGCGTCTTTCCACTGCTTGTAACACCATAAGCAAAAACGGTTCCTGTAAAAATTTCCAACCCTGAGTCAGAAGGTTTGTTGCAGTCCAATAGATCTAAAGGATATTTCTATAAAGCACACAAATTTAGTTAAGCTGAAGTTAGAAGCTATGTTCCTTACCGTTAACACCTTCCATTGCTGCCTTGACTACTGGTCTTGCAGCTACGTCATAAACGTCTATGGTAGTTGCTTGTGGTCCAAAAACTTTATCTGGCATCAACAAATTTGGAAAAACATTCAATCAGAAGTATAATCATTTAAAACGAGCAATGGTGGAAAATAATTAGTATGATTGCCACAATATTGAGGTGAGTCGAATACCAAATGCGTAAGCAGTAAGTGGATTGTACTCATGCCTAACCATCGTATCACCATCAGGGTACCACGCAACTTCATCTCCTCTTTGATACTCTCTATCACTGCAACCCCCAAATAAATAAATTAAATCACAATTTCCAATTGAATCTATATGAAACTGTAAACCAGAATAATCTCGGCATTATCAGGAACAGATCTGGTTCACGGCGATCAGATCTAGCATACCTCAAAGGTCGAAAACGAACAGTGACGGAGATACTATCCCGCTCGGAGCTAATAGTTTCCTCCATAGGCTCACCGAGAAGCTCCTCTGAGGGATAAGGAAGAGGCGATCCAATTCCAAAGCTCCCGGAGCCGATTAGCCCCGAGTCGGAGAAGGTGCGACTAGGCGTCATAGATCGGGAGCTGATTCCGGCGCCGGAGTAAGCAAATGCAGAGGTTGAGAAAGAACGCGGATTGAGACGGTTGCTAATCTGAGAAGAAGTAGAAGAAGAGGGACTTGGTGGTCTACGGTTTGAGAAGGGAGAACTGCTTTTAGTTCTCGATGACGATGAAGCCATCCACTAACCTCGAAACTCGAGGGAGAAGTCAACTCGCTAAACCCGGCGACTCGTTCGTGGATTCGCTGAGAAGAATCAACCAAACAAAACTTCCGAAGATGCAGAGAATGTGTCAGTGGGAGCTCACATGGCTGGAGACAGAATAAAGCATTGTGACCTCTCTTCTCTCTTGTATCTCTCTTTCTCCTTCGTTTGCTTTGGCTTTGCTAGGAGATGGTGAGACCATTAGAGAGAGATTGTTTCGTCTTCTTTAGGCGAAGTTGCTGTAGGGAGTGAGAGATGAAGAGATCTATCTCTCCTCGGTGAAGAAAGTACCAAAATCTAAAATACATTTGGAGGAGAAAAAATGGCTGACGTACATTTTCTTTCAATTTTATTTTATTTTAATATTAATATTACAATTTTTTTAATAAAATATAATTATCGATCGGATTATATAATTGTTGTAACGTAATTGATATAAAAAATACGATTTAAATCTTTGGTATTTTTTCAAAATTAAAATTTGTTATTTATGGTACAATTGATATTTTAGTTAGTGTAATTATAACATAATTGGTACAACTATATATAGTTACATGATTATTGGGCAAATGATAGTTTGATTAAAGTTTTAGATATAATTGGGTATAATTTTGTTATATTTAGTTAAAAAATATAAGTACATATATTTGTAATTGTAAATGATATAAAAAACATAATAGTTTAAATGATAACGATTTTTATATATATTTTAATCTCATTTTTATATTGGTATAACTGAGTATTATTTGATATATTTATATTTTAGTTTTAATTTGAAAATTAAGTGAAGAGTGTTTTTAGATTTTTATAGAAAAATATATATATATAAATTATAGAAATGTAATAAAATTATTTTACAACAGGTATTGAGATTTTTGAGATTTTTATCCTTGAAGAAACGAGGTGGCTGAAAATTCAGATTTTGATTTATTTATTTTCTGTGCCTTTCCAAATATACGCTATTTTAATTGTGGTAGTTGATAATCACTATGGGAGGAGAACGACAAAACAAAAAGAAATGATTTTTTGGGGAGAAAAAAAAGATTTAATAATTAATTAAAGTAGTTTCTACTGTATGCCGAGGTGGCATTACTGAAGACTACAAGGCTCGCGCAGGTTCAAATGTTGTGAGCAAATGGTTTAGTGAAAAAAGCGCGCACCGGTTCAAAATGTATTTCGCAATTATTTTCAAGCAACGAGACGAGCGGGAATAACTAGGGCCGGGCAAAAAACCCGAAGCCGCGTATCCGAATCGAATCCGAACCGATAAGACATATTCGAACCTGTTCCGTACCCGACCAAATTATTCTATTGGGTATGAGATCTCTAAACCTGAAAATCCAAACACGAACCCGTTCCGAACCCAAAAACCCGAAAGCGTACTCGAAATACATAATTACCCATAAGAAAATACCCTAACTCGAGGATTCGATCCTATAAATGTGGAATTTTTTACGTATAATATACACAAATCGAGCTAAATGCGAACCGAAAAATCTAAAAAACCCAAAAATCTGAAAAACCCCGAAAAACTCCAGAATCCAACCCGAAAACCAAAAAAACCCGAAAAACTTGAAAACTTGACCCGTACCCGACCCGAAAACCCGAAAACCCGAAAACTCCGAAAACCCGACCAGAACCCGATCCGAAAACACGAAAAAAAACCCAAAAAACTTAAAAAATCCGAACCCGAACCCGAACCCGAATCGAATCAATACTCGAAATTTTCGGGTTTTTTTTCCAGGTATCAAGTCTTGTACCCGAACCCGAAACTTTTTACCCGAACCCGAATATCCGAACCCGAACCCGATACCCGATAACAATGGCTGACCAAGTACAGTAGTTTCTCTTTTTTACCATTGCGCCTTTTATTACAATTTGATTTGATTAGTGAATTTAAAAATGTGAAAATCTCTTCTTTTTTGTCAAAAAAATATGAAAACTGAGTTAATATATCTCGTTAAATATTTAGTTTAAAGTTATATGATTTCAAAACCTCGACTTCGTTACATATGTATCAAAAAGTTTTATACATTGATTTAAGTTTGCTATCCGAATTTTTTATAGACCATATAATCCAGAAATTGTGTTGATCGTTACAATTTATCCAAAAATAATGTATATGGATTACAAGCACGTATATATCTGCTAAACTTTGTCCGTCCGTCATCATATAAAATGTCCGAGTTGGGCATGTCATATTGTTGTTCATATATATATCATTACGTTTAGAATGCGAACTATATACTCTACAATTATTTCGAGTGGTAATTACAAAACAAAAACAAATGTCCTTTCAAATGTATCACTTGAACCACAATATTAGTGTGTGTTTTTTCTTTTGGTTAAATGAGTATTATAGTTATGCAGAGATACTTTTATGTGTTCGTCAAAAATTACATTTATGTCAACATCTAAACACACATTTATGTGAATGTTTTGTAATACAAGTGGATAATATACATTAGTTTAACGAAAATTTACAAAATTATCCTTAACTTAGAAAATACAAATGCTTAGACTAATAATATTGGATGCGACACAATCATACACGGAGACTGATCTGACTTAAGTTCCGGTTCAACCTTTACCGCGAGACATTGCATTGTAAATTACGTAACAACAATTTAGTGCATACTTTAATTCTTGAAAATACAAAATAAATCACTCGCACCAGAGGAGAGTGAATACACGCGGGAGAACAATTGGACGGTGAGGAACCGAAGGATTAGATTTAGCCATGTGATGTGATGGCTGCTCCTTTCACTTAATACCGCTTTACACGTAGACGCTAACGCGTATTTTATATTGTATTTTATATTGTTGAGAACGAGTTAGCAAGGGCTAAATCCGTATATTCATAATTGTGCTGGGGGTGGGGGGTGTTTGGGTTATTAAAAAGCGTTTAGAATCAGTAACCAGGACCGATGGAATAATAATTTTTATTTAGATTAACGCCAATGATGCACTAACAACAAACAACATTAAAAATAAGATAGATAACGTTTAAGTTTTAACTAAATGATCCAAAACCAGATTGTTTCATTTCAATTTTAGTACTCCCTCTCTCTCTTTTAAAGAATGTCACATAATTTTTTTAAAAAGGTATATAAACTTTTTTCTATCTTTTGTTAATATGTTAAATAATTTTCTCTCTTTAATTAATAAACTAAAATAATAAGAGCAAAACTGAGATTTACCTTTAAATACTGCATTGAAAACATAAAATGACATTTTTAAAAACAAAAGTTAAATGCCAAACTGACACTCCTTAACAAACTGAAGGAGTAATAATTAGTTTAAATCGAGTTTTTACGGACGAGTATCCATTTTAGCTCGACATAGTGCTTAAGCAATATCATATGGAATCTTGTATCTCCTTAAATAATACTAATAGTTACTATTATTAACAATAATTATAACAGCAATGACTTTAATTGGAAGTCGTCTTGGCCTCTTGGGGACACGTAAATTTGGATAATGTTTCTGTTTCGAACAGTAATACGATTCGAGAGAAAAAAAAATCTACAAAAGGTACCAATTTCCCATTTGTTTATTACATAAAACATACTGTAGGAAATAGTTAATTCCTTAGAGCAATTAGCTGCAAAAAAATTTTAAAAATATTAACTAAAATATCAGATAGGTCTATTACACATTACCCACTCAAACTTTGTGTATTGTTTTTGCAAATTATACAAAACGATTGAATGAATAACCGTTATGCGATTAATATAGAGTGACTGCTTCTCGAAGCTAAGTAGTTGTCATAGCTTTCACTTTTTTTGAGCTTGATTGCACAGCTGGCTCACGTGCATGCTTTTTCTTACCACGTGCCATGTGGTGTGATCTTTAAATTCCCTTGATATGCCGAAAAAGAAAAACAAAATACAATACGTGGTGTTCGTAAAAGCAGAAAACGTGGTGTTAGTAAATTACGAACTTAAACATACCTGAAAAGGGAATTACTTAGGCTACGAAAATATCATATGTATATGTTAAATATTGAATTTATTTACAAAAATTCGTTACCTCATCTCTGATTTGTGTCGGCCCGTACCGATTTTTATTTATTTTTGCAGAAAAGCGGGTGCAAAAAAGGATAGAATGTCATTGTTGGTGACAAAAAAAGAAAAGAAAGGAGAATGTGTCATTTTGAAATGGGTCATTATTGGGCCTAATTTGGCCCAGTCTATAACGACCTGAAACAACAACGGCGCAATCTGAACCATGAGATGATATTAATATAATTAACACTTACTTACGGTCTTAATTGTAAAATAATTAATTTGAAAGGGTTTCATAATAATAGATTCGGGAGGGTCAGAGAAAGCAATAACACTGTGTGCTGTAATGGCGAGAGTAACAGTATCGTCTTCTTCATCGACTCACCTTATCCACAATATGCCCAGACTTCCCAAACCACCGTCTTCGGTCTGTCTCTTCCTCAGACCCTTTTGCTTCTCCGCTTTAATATCTCAATCCAATCTCCATAACAAACCTCAATTTCAATCATTCTCCTCAAAGCCGCTTCCTTCTCCTTCTACCTCATTTGTAGCGAAACCCTTCTCTTCAGTAAATGAACCAGATTTCGAAGAAGACGAAGATAGCGAGGAAGAAGATTACAGCGCAGAAGAATGCGAAGATGAGCTGGACAGTGGAATTGAAGATTTCGGACACAGTGGAATTGAAGATTCGGAAGCCACTGAGGAGAATTCGGAGATGGGTTTTACAGATAGAGAGGATAAAATAGAGAAGATGAAGAAGAAGGCTCGGGGCTCGGCTCTGAAGTTGTCTATAAAGGAAAAGAAGGAATTGGCTTTTTACGGGCATAGTTTGGGTGATAAATTGAAATGCCAACTCGTAGGCAAATCTGGCGTTACCGATTCAGTCGTTTTCTCCTTCCTCGAGACTCTCGAGAAGAACGAGGTCTTAAAGGTATCGACTTTATAAAGACATTATTGCTCTGAAGTCAGAAACTGTGATAGCGTTTTGTATTCAATCATAGGGCTAATGAGATAAGTGGAATCAATTTTCCTCAAGATTAGCGGTTTAGGGGTTAGGAATGGATCAACTTTGGGGAATTTGATTCCTGTGTTGATCTTTAAGGGTATGAAATTAGATGAAAGTGGAATCATTCTCCCTAAGATTATGGATTTTGGGTATATGTTGAATCTTGATTCTTTTGTGTTATATATGCTAGTTATGTTTTATGAAAGGAATGTTGTTGTTTGATTGATCTATGAAAATGGATTGAAACTATGGAACATTATAAACTCAGAAGCCTGACTTGAGGAGCTTCTTCTTAATTCTTATCCGAGCAGGTGAAAATACGCAAGACATCACCCGATGAGCTAGAGGACGCTGTTCAGCATTTGGAGGAAGCCACTGGTTCGGTAGCAGTAGGGCAAATCGGGCGGACTGTGATATTGTCTCGGCCTAGTCCTACCAAAATGAAAGCAGAGGAGAAGAAAAAAGAAGTTGAGAGAATGATCGATTAGAAGAAGACAGAAGTACAAAAACGCTAGACCCACTAGACCTATACATGTGTTATCAACTGTTGATTCAACTTCAAACCAAAAAAAAAAACTGTTGATTCAACTTCAAACCAAAAAAAAAAACTGTTGATTCAATTTTAATTTTTCATTCTATCAAATGTAATGGATAGCCTACTCATGTATACATGTATACTGGTTGCTAAAGAAAACTGGTACACATTTTTTTTCTTTTTAACGGGAGATCCTAAATTACTTTTACGAACCTAAATCGATATATGATATTATATATATATATATATATGTTAAAAAGAAATTGATTATTTGTTCCAGACAAAAAAAATTTCGAATAGATTCTATATTACTTAACCTTCTATCTTTTTCCTTTTTGCATCTCAAGATAGATATATGTACACATTCAATACTAACTTGATATCAATTTATATTTTTGTTTGTTGTATGTCCGTGTACTTATTCTGTAATGATTGTAATCATTCCGTAATATATCATAGGTCTATGGTTGTACGATGATTCATTGATACAAGTGTAGTCAACAATTTCATAATTGGATTCTATAAAATAGCAGGAAAATAATCGAAAACTACCCTCCAACTAAACCTAATAATAGCGGTTGGTCATAGATACTAATAAATGGAGGTACTAATTTAAGTATTTTTTTAACAAATACTAATTTAAGTATTCTTTAGAAAGAAATTTGCTTCAGTTTGGATATGCTTGAAATTAAATATTTTAAAAAGAATATATGACGCGACAGTTGTGGAAACTACAACGAAAGATGATGTGATAGAAAGGAACAAATATGTGCTTTTCTATAAAATTAACAGAACAAGGTAGACATTGTGTAGAGAAAATAAAGACCATGATGGCCTTATGGAAAATAAAAAACAAGATGGAGTATAGGAATAAGGTTTTTAGGATGAAAAGAGTTTTTCCTATTTATTTAGAGCTTGTGCATTGAGCCTCTCACATAAGTCTCTCAATTACAAAAAATAAGACTCCCTCAAAACATTTGAAAGAATCACAAAAATCTCACAATTTTATTAAGATACTCTTATAACAAAATAATACTATATATTATTTTATTTTTTTTACCGAATTAAAAACTCTTGTGAAAGACTCTCCAAATGTAGTTTGTTATGTTTATAATGTAAGCGCTTTTCTACTGATCTATTTAAAATAATATATATCAACAAAGTTTGTACCTTTTTTAATTTGTACTTTTTCATATCAAATTCGCCTTACTAATCATTTTAAGTTCATTCATGTTTTTTAGTTTATGATATATTGGTTTTGCCTGGATTTTTTTTTTGACGAAACAAGAAATGAAACAAAATCTACTTTAAATTTTAAAAGTTTATTTGTTGATATTTACATGTTAAGTATTTTCTGGAAATAAATTTAATAAAATCCATAATAAATAAGAGATCTTCTGGAAATAAATTTAACAAAATCCAAAATCCATATGATCCAATCTACCAAAACTATCTATAGAAAAAAAGATTATTACTAGAATACTCTTATCTTAAAAATTAAATTGTAAAAATATAAAAAAACTTATACTAGTTTTTTCCAAAGATATTGATGTAAATATAATGTCTAAGAATCAAAAGTAAGATTATGTGTAGTTTAGGATGTTTTTTTAAAAAACAGTAGAGAACTAATTTGAGTTTTTTTTTTTTGGTTAAAACATGCATGGATCCTTACCAAACCAATGCGTATCGCTTACTTGTCAAATTAACCAAAATATACGTAACCAGAAGTTGTAGGCTCTATCGTGTGTCTATAAATATGAACCCTAAAGTCCCCAAATGCCAAAACAAGAAATCCCACCAAGTCCTAATAAATTTTAGAAAAATGAAACCATCGATTAGGTTTTCAACCGTTTTTACACTTCTCCTTCTCCTTCTACCAACGGCGATCCCTCACGACTACTCCGATGCTCTTAGAAAGTCAATACTCTTCTTCGAAGGTCAACGATCTGGTCGTCTTCCAAAACAACAAAGGATGACGTGGCGTCGTAACTCTGCACTTAACGACGGCAAGAACCTCAAAACCAACCTCGTAGGTGGTTACTACGACGCCGGAGACAACGTTAAGTTTCATTTTCCGATGGCTTTTACGGCCACGATGCTTGCTTGGAGCTCTATTGATTTCGGAAGTTACATGTCTCATAATGATTTCAGACATAATCTCGTAGCTCTCAAGTGGGCCACCGATTATCTTCTTAAGACCGTCTCACAACTCCCTAATCGCATTTTCGTCCAAGTATGTACAAACCCACAACGCGTCGTCGTTTATTTCACAATCATGCATTAGATTCTCACCATCTATGGACATAACAATTAATTATCGTATAATCTATATTTATATTTTACTTTTATACCAAATAACTGTTTTATAATTTCATAATATTTATAAAAAAATCTTGAAAACTATACAGGGTCGGGTATAATTATTGTATAGTGTATAATTACGTATACTTTTGTATTTATCAAGAATTTAGATATTACGGTAGCCGGAAGGAAATTAAAATACAAAACTCTAAGGTATGTTGATAAAGACAGAATTAAACTGGTGTATGTCATCACTGAGAAGAAGTAATAAATTTCTGCTGATTAGTTTCTTCTTATGTAAATATGTTTTGGTAAGAAATCACGGGTTTAAATAGAAAAATACAAGAATAAAATGCGTACACACTAACAATATAGGATTGATATGGTGTAGGTAGGTGAAGCACAAGCGGATCATGATTGTTGGGAAAGACCGGAGGATATGGACACCCCACGAACCGCCTTCGCCATAGATGCACCACATCCTGCGTCCGATTTAGCGGGTGAAATTGCGGCAGCTTTAGCATCCGCTTCAATTGCATTCAAACAATCAAATCCTAAATATTCGAAATCATTGCTCAATAAAGCCGTACAAACCTTTAAGTACGCAGATTCACATCGTGGTTGCTATACCGATAATCCGAAAGTGAACGAAGCCGTTTGCCCGTTTTACTGTAGTGTTAATGGATATAAGGTATATATCTTTTTTTTTTTTTTGAATATTTAAAGTTTTAATTAGTTCCATACAAATCATTATATGTTATTTCTATAGGATGAGTTGCTATGGGGAGCTGCGTGGCTGAGAAGAGCAACCGGTAAAGATTATTATCTGAAATACTTGGTGAACAATCGTCAAGCTTTCGGTGCAGATTTCAATTACTTGGAGTTTGGCTGGGACAACAAAGTTGGGGGTATTAATGTTCTCATTGCTAAGGTTTGGTCCAATTTCCAATTCTCTATATATATTATTTTCAAACCACAACGTCAAAATATAAAATCAATCGCAATAGACCATATCTACACATTTCTTTTCGATATAACAAAATTCGATCTGGTTCGAAACAAACGGGTATAGATTTTGAACGAAACTGTTAAATCAATTTGGTTAAACAGGAAGTATTTCAGAAGAATGTGACAGCGTTAGCAGCATATAAAGATAGCGCAGAGAAAATGATGTGCACATTTTTGCCGGAAACGACTGGTCCACACATGAGTTACACTCCCGGTGGTCTCCTATACAAACACGGAAACAGTCAGCTTCAGAACACGGCCGCACTCTCTTTCCTCCTCCTTACTTACGCCGATTACCTCTCTAAATCCTCTCAACTACTCAATTGCGGTAACCTCAAGTTTCAACCCAATTCTCTTCGCCGCATTGTCAAACGACAGGTATATTATTAGCTGCTGGCCATTATGTAAAATATTTAATATCATAAAATCAATTTCTTTTTCATCTTTATTGTGTTTTTTTGTTTCTTTGTATAAATATTTATTGTGTTTGTTACCGATCAAAGTCAATACATAGATTTTCTAATTGTGTATATTTTTTTTAATTATTGTAGGTAGACTACGTTTTGGGAGATAATCCAATGAAGTTGTCATACATGATTGGGTACGGTGAGCAGTACCCGCGACAGATCCACCACCGTGGCTCGTCTATACCGTCCGTTGCTGCTCATCCGATTGCTATCGGGTGCGTACAAGGATGGAATATTTTCGCATCAGATAATCCAAACCCCAACATTCTTATAGGTGCGGTGATTGGCGGACCTGGCATAAACGATACATTTATTGGAGGTCGGAGAAGAGCTGGCGAGACGGAGCCCACAACGTACATCAATGCACCTTTTGTTGGTGTCTTTGCCTACTTTAAAAGCAACCCCAAGTTCTCTTGATTTTAATTTCTTTTCCAAATTTGAAAAAATTGAAAATGTACATATATTGGATCTTCAAATGAATGATAAACGAACTACTCTAAACATTTTCTATTTTTAAAATGGTATTTTACTATTTTTAGGAAAACATATTTAAACAGTGGTAAATTAAATTTAACATTTTCTTATGATTTATTCTTATACAGTTTACGTTTATATAATTTCCTTTATTTTTTACTGTTGTGGTTCAACTTCTCCTTTTTATTCATAGATTTGATCATTTTCCATTTTTGATTAGAGTTTTTTTTAAAGGAGAAATTGAACCACAACAGTAAAAGCAAAGGAGATTATATAGTAAAATGTAAATGGTATAAGAACAAATAATAAGAAATTTTGAATTTAATTTACCATTGTTTATGTTCTTTCTAAAAATAGTAAAATAACATTTATATAATCTAGTTGTTATCTCTTAAAGTACGTATATAATTATCATATTTTTTAAAAAAAATCAAACTATTTATTATATATTTATGTCCATTCTAAAATTTGTTTGTTGCAAATATAGTGCTAGTTTAAATGATGTTTTATACAAAAAATTGAAAAAAAAATATAACTCGTAAATATTTTATCCCTTTTACTTTAACATATTAAATATTTTTTAGCCAGTTTATATAATGATTGTTATCTATATATTGAAATTGAAAATAAATTCGCCAATCTATCCATTAATTTAATAAATAAGGAAGATTAATAAAGACCAAAAAGATCTTGTTTATGATAAGTCATTAGTTAAGAAAGTTTCCATATTTTAACAAAAAACGAAGAAGAAAGTTTCCATAAAAAAATGGGGAAAAGTTTATATAATTGCATGCATATGCATCGTCTTTCTCAGTCATCTCTCATAAACCCTAAAAGAAAAACAATGAAGCCATCGACTTGGTCTTCCATAGGT
Source organism: Cardamine chenopodiifolia (assembly GCA_963922655.1). Taxonomy (NCBI): domain Eukaryota; kingdom Viridiplantae; phylum Streptophyta; class Magnoliopsida; order Brassicales; family Brassicaceae; genus Cardamine; species Cardamine chenopodiifolia. The sequence continues at coordinate 15,908,416 of OZ000473.1, forward strand.
CTCCTCCTCCTCATCCTCCTACCAACGGCGATCTCTCACGACTACTCCGATGTACTCACAAAGTCAATCCTTTTCTTCAAAGGTCAACGCTCTGGGATTCTTCCTAGAGATCAAAGGATAACATGGCGCCGTAACTCCGCACTCAACGACGGCAAAAACCTCAACGCCGACCTCGTTGGTGGTTACTACAACGCCGGGGAGCGCTATCCCAGCAGATATCGACTTTGGAAGTTACATGTCCCCAGCAGATCTCCGGGACAATCTCGTCGATCTCCGGTGGGGCATCGATTATCTCCTTAAGACCGTTTCGCAACTCCCTAATCGCATCTTCGTCCAAGTACGGTGACTATTTGATTCTATTCATTATATTTATATATATCGATGTGTTTTCTGTGGTAAATTCATTCACATCGATGCCACCGTAGTTTTGTTTTAGTTAGCGATTGACGTTAGCGTCTTCTGCTCCCAGTTATAGCTCCAATTGGAGATTTTTAACCATCCCTGTTTCGTTACATGTCTTGGAGAATCTATGTTATGTCTGTATTCTCTAACATCTGTAATAACATGAAAGATGTGGATGTGCTTTGTATCCATGGCTGAAGGAGAAGACGCAGCAGAGGTTTCACTTTCCGTGAGAAATGATGAACATCTTTCTCCTGAATGTTTAGCTTGGGCTGATTCCTGCATCAACAGTTTTCCAGATGATTCAGATAACAATAATTTCAGAACTTTTAGAGATGCTTTAACTGAAATCATCCATATTCATCCCGAGATGTTTGTTTCTTCATCAACAGCACCAACCAATCTCCTGTCTCCAGACGAGGTTATGACTGAATCCGTCTCTATTGGTCTACGGACCTTTGAACCAGAATTGAGCAGTATAAATAATTCATCGAATAAAGAAGTCAGCGAGATTATCTCTTTGATAATGTTTGAATCAGACCCGTCAAAGAATTCGTTACAAGATCATTATTTTCCAGAGTCCATGGCAAGGATTGGAACCCGTGAGCCGGTGCAGAATCCTACTACAGGTGATGAAGGTGTTGAAAGAATAGAAGAGGATCGGTCAGTGAGCAATGGCGAGGCAGAAGAAGAAGAACTAGAGTTAGTATCATCTCAAGTCTTCAAGGATGATTTCATGAGCACATACATTCAAGACAATGTTGACAATTTTAATGTTACAGAGGAACCGGTTAAATTAACACCCCAAGAGATCTTCAAGATTTGGGATCTGTGGATCGTGGGGGACGATGACGACGAAGCTGGGTTGGTGCTGCAGCTGAAGAAAGCACTTGATGATTCTTCCACGGTCCAGCCCCTTCCACAGCCACTGAATGATGATGATCAAGTAGCTGCGGAGAAGAGAATTATCGATGATCTGATTGCTGGAATCTCGGATCTTTCTCTTGCTGAAACTTTTAAGTGAAAGATGAAGTTAAGTACATCAGAAACTCTCTTTTGGTTTACTACTCCTTAACCGGTTTGAGATTTGGAAACCCTGCTAGACCGGCACAAATAGGTTTAAGGTCAATTTGGTGCTTCCACGACCCACTTGGGCACCTGTTGTGCAATGGCTACGATGAGATTTCAGCCTCTCTTGACCGCTGATGTTAGATCTCTCTTAATAAAATCCCAATACTGAACCTTAGCCTTAAGAAAATGTAGGGAATCACGTCCTCACAAGTTATACATTCTAAATGTAACTTTCGGACGCATCTTTGACTCTAAACTCTATAAGGGATTTTTAATTGGGTTCTTGTCTTCACTCGTCATTCAAGAAATACTTGCGTCTTTCAAATTCTAGAAGAATACATATAATTTTTGTTTACACATATATTTATGATTTTGATTATCATATGTTATAGACATTTGTATTGATTACAAATCATGGTTGAGACCCGGCCTAACGAAACCTCTAGCCGAGTCCGAAGGGCCTTTAGTGTAGGTGTGTGTAATGTGTAGCATCTTTAGTCTGTTACACGTGGCACGTGAGATGATCAACGAAGAGGCACGTATATAACGTGGTAAGCTCTCTACCGTCAAATTTAGACTTCACTAAACTGATAATCCCACGATTTTTCTTTCTCTTGTCAAGCCACCTTTTTTGTATATTATAAGCTGTTGCCACTATTTTTAATTGAATATGATGCGTTTGTCTGATGTTTGCTGTCGTCGAGCTCAACATCATGACAACATGCCTAGTAATACAAGAGAAATACAGTTCAAGAAAAAGTTATAAAGTAATTAATATCATGGTCCACGGTGCTACATATTAATTCCTGAGGCTTTTATACATTTTTCTACATGCTAATATGCTATTTATCATAGAATCAAAATATAAAAATTTTAAAAGAAATAATGTCTCTGATGAATCTTTACTATTTAGGTACTTATTCCATTTTTCCCGTATAGTGCAAACACTGTAACCAACGTAATTGGCAAGGTCACAAGAACCTCAAATAAAAGAGTATATTTTCTTGAATTGTGAGTACTGAGTAGTACAAGGTTAGGGTCCAGGTGGCGGAATGTAATTGGAAAGGTCACAAGAACCTCAAATAAGTGATCTGATGAGAGATATAAATCCAAAAGTGGGAGAGTGAGGTGGTGAGAGATAAGGGTGGAGTCATAAGCTTTTACTGTGAGTCTCTCAAACAAACCAAAGGCAGAGAAAAGAGATAACGAAAAATGGCATCAACCTCACTCCTCAAGGCATCTCCGGTGTTGGGCAAATCGGAGTGGGTCAAGGGCCAAAGCGTTCTCTTCCGTCAGCCTTCTTCTGCCGCCGTTGTCCTCCGTAACCACGCCACCTCCCTCACCGTCCGTGCGGCTTCATCTTACGCCGATGAACTTGTTAAGACAGCGGTTAGTCCACATATATCCTCTTCTTTGCCACGTCTCATATCTGGATGACTGGTAAAGGTTTTATATTATTTTATTCTATTTTGTTTTACCTTTTTCTATTTAGTTTAATTTGTTTCTTTTGTTTGGTTCCTCCTTTTTACCGTTTAGATCTTTGTTTCAGTTTTTAGATTGGTTATACTATGACTCAGAATGTTTTTGGTTTGGTTTTGATTTTAGTTAATGTTTGTTCGTTTATAGAAGAAAAAGTATAAAATAGCTCAAATTACATTATAGTTTGATTTTACAGTTCCGTTAGACCAAATCGGACAGTTGTGAACAAAGAAACAAAAATGCAATTTGATTTGATTCTTTTGGCTTTGGGTTGGAGTAGAAAACAATTGCGTCACCGGGACGTGGAATTTTGGCGATGGACGAGTCGAACGCGACTTGCGGGAAGCGTTTAGACTCGATAGGGCTAGAGAACACGGAGGCAAGCCGTCAAGCTTACAGGACTTTGCTGGTCTCTGCACCAGGACTGGGACAGTACATCTCCGGCGCGATCTTGTTCGAGGAGACTCTGTATCAGTCCACCACCGAAGGCAAGAAAATGGTCGACGTCCTCGTCGAGCAGAACATTGTCCCGGGCATCAAAGTCGACAAGGTAAAAATAAATGCATACAATAAAGTATGTATAGACCAAAATGGTGCTTTATTTGAGGATCTAATAGAATTTTCTGTATGGAATTAGGGTTTGGTGCCACTTGTTGGCTCTAACAATGAGTCATGGTGCCAAGGACTAGATGGTCTAGCCTCTCGAACCGCTGCTTACTACCAACAGGGTGCTCGTTTTGCCAAATGGTATAGAGTATTGCTCTCGATTCTGATTTCATTTTCCTCAGGCCGATTTTATGCTGATATTTTGTCTACGACGGTTGATTAGGCGTACTGTTGTGAGCATTCCCAACGGTCCATCTGCTCTGGCCGTCAAAGAAGCAGCTTGGGGTCTTGCTAGATACGCTGCCATTTCACAGGTAACAAATATAGCTTGTCCCCCAAGAAACAGGTCAAATCGGAATCTTTCAAGCTATTTACACACGAATTGCATTTTTCAGGACAGCGGGTTGGTGCCGATTGTGGAGCCAGAGATCTTGTTGGATGGAGAACACGACATTGATAGGACATACGACGTAGCTGAGAAAGTTTGGGCTGAGGTTTTCTTCTACCTTGCTCAGAATAATGTCATGTTTGAAGGTATATTCGTTATAGAATGCTTCTCTTATACAATTTGTAATATCTGAAAATTACTAACGTCTGACCATATAAATTCACCATCTTCTTCCACAGGTATCCTCCTGAAACCGAGCATGGTGACTCCCGGAGCTGAGTCTAAAGACAAAGCTACTCCTGAACAAGTTGCCTCTTACACCCTCAAACTCCTCCGCAACAGAGTCCCTCCCGCCGTCCCCGGAATCATGGCAAGTTCTCTTTCTCTATTCATGTGTTTTTACAGTTCAATATCCACGAAAACACTCGATTTGATACAATAAAAAGTGTTTTTATTAGGGGGAAAACCCTAATATTGGTTGCTTGAGGTAAATGTAATGTTGTTTTTTTATTTTTATTTTTTGCAGTTCTTGTCCGGGGGACAGTCAGAGTTGGAAGCAACACTGAACCTGAACGCCATGAACCAGGCACCAAACCCGTGGCACGTGTCCTTCTCTTACGCACGTGCGTTGCAGAACACTTGTCTGAAAACATGGGGAGGCAGAGCCGAGAACGTGAACGCAGCTCAGACCACTCTCTTGGCCCGTGCCAAGGCCAATTCGTTGGCTCAGCTCGGAAAATACACCGGTGAAGGTGAGTCCGAAGAGGCTAAGGAGGGCATGTTCGTCAAAGGCTATACCTATTGAAGAGATGATGCAGTGAAAAAAGAGATGAAACAGATGTTTAATTACATTTGTTTTTGAGTTTGGTTGTTATCATTATTTTCTCAGTTTAATTTGCATTAGCTACTTCTTTTAATAAGTTCTATTATATTGAAGTTATCCATCTATCTTGATCCATTTAAACTTGAAAATTGTTTTCTAGAAATACTCCATAATCAACAAGACTGCGGTTAGTTAAACAGATATTCAAGATCGGACGTCACATAAAAAAGATATACTGTATGTGCAAATAAACTTCCCGTTGTTTCCAAATTGTTCAGTTTTGAAACTTCTTTTAAATTCATCTCAGGGAGCTAATTCTGATTGCAAAGTCTTTTAGCTTAACAAGTCTGACGTCTTCATTCGGGATTTTTTTTTAATTTTGAAAAAGTTGTGTTCATAGTAGGATATATTCTCAAAGGATATATGAGACAGCGCTTATTAAGCCCCACGGGCCTTTTCATGACCTTATAATTGGCCCAATGTTTCGTCTTCTTTATTTTATCCTTTTTGGACATGTACATATTTTTCAGAGGATTTTTAAAATTAGAAAAAGGGACACCAGAAAATAAATATTCAGAATTTCAGATATTAGCTTACATACCTGTGAGACCTTAAGCTACTTCCATTAAACTAAGATAATGCACAAACATCATGATCCTTCCCTCTTCAACAACAAAGCTCGCGTACACCAAACCCTGCAACGATCTTAGAATAAAAAGGAAAGCCTAAAAAAAGAGAATAAATCTCCAATTCTTGAAACTTTTCACAATCTTCTTAAACTGATTTTTGTATCAGAGTAAAGTCTCTCTTTCACTCTCACCTGATCACTTCTTAGACTCTCGTTTAAAGGGTCCAACTGGTACAACGCCTACAGGCTCCTGATTGTTTTCGTTATTTACATCAATGCCCTGTTCATCGAGAAACAAAACAAATTGAGAACACAAAAAGAAAGAAAATTTCTAGAGACATGAAGCTAGAGAGATTCAAGTACTTGGTTATTTGATGCTGGCTCATGTACTCTTTGCGGGTTAGCATTTAGATCAATCATTTCGTCATCAACCTTGCCATTGGTATCACCATTTCCATTTGGAGAGACTCTTTGGTTCTGCAAATTGTCCCTCGTATTGTTTGGTTTAGGCTTATCGCCTGGAAACTACAAGAAACTTTAGACATAAGATGACAACTAAATCAAGAAATCGACTCGAAATTATTGCGTCTGCGTGAGAGAAAGACACAGTTGATTCGAACCTCGATTCTCTGTCTCAGCAAAAGAAACCGCCCATGTGTTCTCTTGCCACCAACATGAACTACCATGTCACATTGCAGACAAAGGGAACTACCGTCTATCTCACAGTAAAAGAAGGCTGTTCTCACAACGCCAAGGAAAGTAATAAAGAATGAGTTTTCTCTTCTTGTTTTACATATGTAGCTGTGAAAACATGTGTGGTAGATTCATTGTAAACAGATCATACCAGGTGCATTTTCACATATATCACAGCATGGGGCATTGCTTGGTTCGGCTAAACCAACACGTACATGCCGACTAGCTAGCTTGTTGCACATATGAACCTGAAATAAAAAAAACATTACAATGTTTTAAATCATACATCAAGTTAACCCATTTCTGATCAAAATCCATTAACTACTCAGAGGCAGAGCTATTGCAATAGAAGAGGATAAACTAAGGACTCAAGGACTGTAAAAGTGTTACCCTTAAGAGTCATCTAACTGATGTAAGAAGTAATCGCAATAGCGGAAAATCGATTATTTTCTTCTCCAGAAGTTATACTAAATGCAAACTCTGGAGACAAAACCCTTCCCTGCAATGTACATCATAGAGTAGAAATCATTGAAACTGAAGCAACAAAAACTTGAATCTCATGTAATCAAACATGATAATTCATCAAGTGAACATCTAATCCACCAAATGAGAAGAGATTTCAACTTTTTAAGTCCTTCTGACGGATTAATCAGCTTCATTCCACTTCAAAAGATAAATTTGATGTCAAGAGCCTAAGAATCTAAGGAGCAAATCTCAAAATCTATTATTTAGCTAAAAAAAGTTGTCTACTTTCTTTGCTTATCGAGAGAAGTCAGATCAGTACAATAGAGACTTAAGGATAATACCAGACACAGATAACAAAGATTCGATCTTTCACCAACCTATCAGAGCACAACCAATAGATACAGAGAAGCAAAAAAAAAAGAAGCTTTTTTGAAGGACAAGAATTACTTTTTCATCGCAGGAGCGGCAAAGGGCAGCTTCATCGGCGGCGCAAAACACAATGGCGGCTGCGTTCTCGCACGCATCGCACAGAATTCGCATCTTTCTGCTTCGATCTTAAAAGTCTGTTTTCTCACTCTATTCGGAACAATGAATCTCACCTTCAAGACAAAATCTTTAGCCAGAACTCAGATTGTGATTCCAAGTGGAATAAGTAGAGATTGTGATTAATTAACAACGAAGTAGATTAAGGGTTAGGATTACACGTTGGCATCAAGGAAAAAGATGATGAAGAAGAAAGGAAGAAAAAGAAAGAAAATTTTTATGATTATTAAATCTCTCCTTTTTAAATAATATTTGCTAAGATGGAGGAGAAGCTTCAGAGACCCATAAGAGACGATCAAATCCACGCGCCGAGAGTTTGAAATATGCCTCCAATTTCACTAGTTTTTCTTCTTCTAATTATTATATTAGTTAACGGAACAAAGTTCATTGAAATAGTAAGCGCCTAAGAAGAAATGTAGTATGATTAGGAGAAAAGATTGGGAAGACCATATCTTTAGTGGATATGTTTTTGAAATTTAATAAGGTTTATTAAAGTCCATTAAACACACAAAAAAAATTATCTCCGCCTAAATGGGACCCTAATCGTGAAGACAAAAGTCTCTGGAAGTTCGTTGATGTGTCTCCCTGAAACATATTCGTCTTCTTGTTTCCTTCGTTTAGGTGAATCACTCTGTGATAAGTTTTATTGTCATTCAATTACAAATATTATATGATTCCTTGCAATATAAAATTATATGATGGATATTTTATCTGTTTTTTTTTTGGAAGGCAGCTCAAAATTGTTTTAAAGGTAATAGTGGTGCAATAGAGTTAGGACGTGTGACTATTTAAGAAATACAAACAAAAATTATAAATAAAAAGGGGGAAAAATAAGAGCCACAAGAGGAAATAAAAGGTGGGTGGGCCAAATGTCACCAGCCATTTAAAATTGGTGGTCGAGAAGTAGTTGAAAGCAGCTCCCAAAACTCTTTTTGTGGCCTTGGTTTAAAGTTGTTTTATTTCCTTGCCCATTTTCAGATTTAACTAAGATCTTTGACAATTATGTTAGATTTTGGTTTTTCCAATGAGCCTCCTTAGAACAATTTTTTTTAAACAATCTTGTTTTATAACACTTTGTATCTGTAAAATTTTACCTCATGACGCATATTATTAGACACAAGAATTTATATTTCCATATTTGAAACATCTACTTTAACAAAAAAACATTTGAAAAATCCAGAAGGAAAGTAAATAAAGATAAAAAAAGGTAAGTCAAACACATAACTACGTCTAACGGTTTAATTGAGTTCCCTCATCATACAAGTTCCTTATATTTATCTATTGTTAGATTGTTATCATATCTGTTAATTTTAGCAAAACAAACACACATTTAAACATTTTAGACAATTTTATAGCTTATGTTATTCAGGGATCTCAGTGTATTTATTAAACCCAAGAAACGCCCAGGAAAAGTACTGTATCATTCATAAAAACAGAGCATCCAAACTTGACAAAAATATTTGACGCGAAGAAGAACACCGAAGAAAACAACATCAAACAAAAAAGGTCTAGGCAAAAAAAAAAAAAAAAAAAAAAAGGTCTAGGCATCGAAAGATGAGGTCCCTTGTACCTGGTGGTGTGATTTGAAGCAGCAATTATTGGGCTTTATGTGATATTGGGCTAGATATCGTAAATACCCAATATATCTGTTCTTAAAACCATAATGCCCAATACATTATCCATTGAATATAGTAAAATAACTATGCCCAAATGTTCGCAGAAGGAAAACATTCATAATTTAGGGACTAAATTGAGTCAAATATCATCGTTTTACAAAGATTAATGAAAAAAATACGAGATTAAGTAATAGGTACACCTCTGTATCTGCATGCAGAGAGTGTTTTATTGGAATGTTCATACTTCTTTTGTTGCTTATTAAGTCTACCTAAAAGAAATAAAGCATCTTTCTTGTCCAATTCAACATATATATAACTAGTCTACATAAGTAAATAATGATTTTTAGTAGAAGCAAGAGTGAGTGTAAGAACAATGTGTATTATTGTGCCATCCTTTCTGAGATTTCAGAATCACTCCATTCCTTTCACATTCTTCGTTTCTCTCAAGCCTCACTTCTAATTTCTTACTTTCCTTTTTCAAAATCATTTTTGTTTTGTTTTCTTGTGTGGCATTATTAAACTCTAATAATTGGAATTTGTTGGTTTCTGTGTTGGATGTTGCAGATCAGAGCTTCGGAAGCATAAGGCAAAAGCGTATCACGCACTTTATATTTGAAAAGCTTAGGAGTTTTGATCAAGATTTAGATACTCATGTTTAAATGTCCGGCAGGTGCAATTGACAAGTTTCCCTGGGTTTAGTCCAAGTCACTTTTCATATTTTGAATATGATAACTTTTTTTTCTTTCTCTCCTACACTTATGTAATTTGCATTTCAGAGGGAGAAATGTGGTCAGTGGGACCATGCGTTACGTCCTTTTCGATAATTAAACAATGTTTAGATTGGTAATAAAAGGTGACTTAGTCTTCAAGCATAGTGGGTGACCATTACAGATCTTTTTGTTCATCAGTTGAGGTTGATCACCTTCTAGGTATACTGTCTTGCATAAATAAACCTAATATTATAGTAACAACAAGACTTCTCTTATTTTGAGTGTTTGGTTCATTTGATGTTCAGCTTTTCCTTTTTCTAGGCATTCTTTAATCTCGTACTTCTGGTTTGGTGAGAGCAGATATCTGAAAATTTTCAGTTTATTATTTATTATTTGTGTTAGTTGCATAATAAGGCCAAGTTCTTTCAGCCGTCCTGAAAATATATTCTGCTGAGAAATATGCAAAGACTCCAATCTTAGAGGTTTAAAGTTTCAACTATTTCAGGAAAACAAGGTTACACTGAAATCAAATCAATGGTGAGAAAATGGTAGCCCTTGCTAAAGAAGATGGAGAAGACACAAACGCCTGGTGCCCGAGAAGAAAAGATAACTGTTCTGGTGCAATTAAGGCCTCTAAACAAGAAAGAGATTGCGGCTAAAGAAGCTGCAGATTGGGAATGTATCAATGATACCACCATATTGTACAGAAACACGTTGCCTTCTGCATATTCATTTGGTAAGAAGAGAAACACTTCTTTAACCTCTTCTATATGTTAGATATACTCTCTCTTACTCCAACTCCAAACTAATAGTTAGCCTCCTGAGTCTTAAAATATCCCAGCTTTCATCTAAGAATCATATTACCCACGCAGCATCACAACCTCTTATATGAACATAATTTAACCTGGCCTTGTACTTTCTAATTGACTGTTTGATATTTTGGTGACAGATAGAGTTTACGAGGTGAATGTCCCACCAGAAAAGTTTACGAGGATGGTACCAAGGAAATCGCTCTGTCAGTTATCAAAGGAATCAATTGTAAGTTTCCTTTCCTGTTGTTCTGCTGATGAAACAAAATATGCTAACTTCTTCAATGACGCATATGGCCAGACGAGTAGCGCAAAGACATACACCATGACTGCTATTACTGAGTTTGCTGTGGCTGACATTTTGACTATATATTTCAGGTACAGCCCTAATGACATCAGATTCTTGTGAGAAACCCTGCCTCACCTGTCTCAAACTATGATTGTGCAATGAATGTGAGGAAGAAAGATCTTCGGATACAAAAGGTTTGTGCTCTTTTGAACACGCAGAACACAGATTTCCTTTTCAGCTTTGGTAAGCCACTGGTTGGTTTTATAGCTGTGGAGTGGGTTAGTGCTTAATAAAGGTTTAATGTTATGCAGATGAAAAGCAGATGGAAGAGTTGAGAAAGCAGAGGGATCTTGCTCAATCCCGGCTTGAAGATTACATGAGAATGGTTGAACATGATGAGGCATCAAAGGTATTGGTGGTTTTTCCCAATTATCACGGTTTTACTTTAGATTTATATAGCATTTCTTCTAAATGGCTTGCTTCTGTTTTTCCTCTGTTGAAGTCTGGAACACCACATTTCGGCAACCACACAGACAAGTGGGAGGATGGTTCAGTATCAGAGACATCAGGCGTGGTCGATTTAGACACAAGGAGTTTCATGTCGACACCGCTTTCAATATCAAGAGCTTATGCTCGGTCTCTTTCTGACGAAGATGATTTCAATGAAGAGCTTCCTAGCCGTTCAGAAGATCCATCAGAAGAATATTGCAGAGAAGTTCAGTGCATTGAGATTGAGGAATCATCCACAGTTTATGATAACCACAAAGACAAGAGAGCAGAACCTGAAAACGTTTTAGGCCATAGTGAAGATGCTAATGGTGAAACGAGTGTAGGCCAAAACATCAGGTTGAGAAGCTGGAACCGCAGAGAGACCATGCCAGGCTCGAGTTATCCGCCTGGTAACCTAGGGAAGGACTTCCTCGGAAGACCAGAGAGTCACAAGATTGTGTTTCCTGATTCAGAGTTTGGTTCCAGTGTTTCGAGGAATGATTCTATGTCATCTTGCGGGAGCGATTCCACTGAGGCTCAGAGCATCAGAACGCCATCGGGAGAAGAGGGAGGTATCACTAGCATTCACAGTTTCGTTGAAGGGCTTAAGGAGATGGCTAAGCGTCAAGGCGAGGTAAGTTCAAAAACATATATAAATATACTAATCGATTCTTTTTTGTACTTCACAATTCATTTTCAAGTTTTCTTTTATCAGGTCTCAAATGCTGAGGATTATGGTAAAGTGGGGAGGGACATTAGTCTGGGTTCGATGGACGGAGAATTTGAGAGATAGCGGAAAGAAATTCTGGAGCTATGGCAAACCTGTAATGTCTCTTTGGTGCATAGAACATATTTCTACTTGCTCTTTAAAGGAGATGAGGCGGATTCAATCTACATTGTAGTAGAGCTAAGAAGACTTTTGTTTATGAAAGATAGCTTCTCTCAGGGAACCAAGCCTTGGAAGGAGGAAAAGCCTTAACATTGGCTTCAAGGTTAGATCTATTTGGCGTTTGTATATAGCGTTTGGCATTTGTGGTTGCAGTTTTGTCTAAGGCCTAGTCTTTTTTTTTGTGGCGTTTTGGTTTTGGTAAAGCCGGAAAGAGCTTCACAGGGAGAGAAAGATGCTGAGCAAGCTTGTGGGGAAAAGATTTTCTGGAGAAGAGAGGAGAAGAATCTATCACAAGTTTGGGATTGCGGTTAACTCCAATGGCAGGCGGTTACAACTTGTGAACGAGCTCTGGAGCAATCCCAAGGACATGACTCAGGTTGTGGAAAGCACAGATGTTGTAGCGAAGCTTGTGAGGTTCGCTGAGCAAGGCAGAGCCATGAAGGAGATGTTTGGTCTGACCTTTACACCTCCTTCCTTCTTGACAACTCGGAGATCGCATAGTTGGAGAAAAAGCATGCCTACACTTTTCTAATGTCCATTTCGCCAGTTACATAATACTTTTGGATTTCTTGTAGCAGAAGCCATGTTTTGTATATCTTCTTGGTTCCTTTGTTTTTGTCTTTGGATTCTGAAACAGACAGTGTTGTCATTTGGTTTTATTTTTCTATCAATTTCTTTTCTTTCGACCCGTCAAAATTGAAATAAACCTTGTAGAAGATGATGATCCGTATACTTTAGTGGTTAGGTATCTACGAAGTTTTACTCCGGACTATTGTAAGAGGATAAATCTATGTGTGTTAAACAAATAGAAGTAACATAACTGAAAAATTATCAATTTTTAAGCAGATTAGATGTGAAATATGAACCATTTTGCAAGTTTAGCCCATTCTTCAAACATTAAAATCAATTCTTACAATAGTTTCTCTAAGAGTGATAATAGACCCCATATAAGTTTTGAATCACTAAAATAGAACAGAATGAACCAGCAGATTCACGAATGTAAGATTGCCCCCAACCAAACACCACATCACACCATACAACCCAAACATTGACGTCTGAGAATAATACAGGGAGGTTCTGAAACACATTCATAAGCTGATAAAAGTCTATCTCCATGTATCACAAGATCAGAGCTTAACAGCTACACAATCCATAATGTGAAAAATCCCACAAAGAAAAACATCACACCACTCAACTTTACCCCAAATATCTCCTCCTTGGCGTCTTTCCATTGTGATTTCCGCACACCAAATCTCTGTTTTCTCGGTTTTCTGCAAGAACACAATCAGTTTCCCACAGTTACTCGCAGCTTTCGACCACTTTACAAGCCACAGGCAATACTCCTTCCAAACCATTCACAACTCCCCAAGATCTCTGCATTGGATCATAAGCTCTCAAACAATTCCAACGAACATCATAATAATACAACACCTCCTCTACCGCACGAACTCGACCATTCCGTACAATGCAGAACCTCATCTCTCTCGCAATTATCTTGATTTGGATCGTCTTCCAATTGTGAAATCCACCCATCACAAAGATCTTAGAACCAACCCCGATATAATTCGACGAAAGCACAAAACAAAAACCCTAATTATGTATCCGTTTTGGGAAGGTGAATTAAATACAGAATCGGATTTTACTTTGTAAAATGAAGAGAAACGCCTCCGATCCTTCTACTCTGTTTCTCTGAAACTAAGACGGTTGAAAATTTTGAGTTTTAACCAATCCAAACCGACAAAGACGGTTCGGTTCTTCTCTTAATAAAAATAACAACACACATTTGGTTTCCGTATTAGGTAAAACAATTGTATAAGTAAAAAAGTTTATTATGAGATTGCGAGGAGAAAAAAAGAGATAAAAAAGAAAAAGAAAAGAATATAGTTTAGTGTAAACTGTTTGAGCGTTTGAGAGCTCGTCCTTGAATAAGGATCTTAGAATTTCTTTTGTTTTTTTTTTTTCCGTTAAAACGTTTGATTCAATAGATAATTCACAGTACACAGCCACACGAGTAAGATGATAAATAAGAGAGAGACTGGTTCGTTCAACCTCTCAATGAATATTGTGTAGCATTAAAAGCTTGGAACTTAGCCTCCTTGGCTTTCTTCTCAGCCTCTTTCTCTTGCTTTTTGTCTTTCCCAACTCCAACCTAGGATACAGAAATCACCATTATATCTCTATTCCATTTATTATCTCCTATCCCATTTGAAACCAGTTACTTACCTTTGTGGTCTCTTTAGTAGACTGGTTTACATTTGAACCAAACACAAGTTTCCCTTGAGCTTGTGGCGCAGCCTTATCTAGGCCACTACTACTAGTACTTGCTACAGAGTGTGATTGGCCGTTACTGTTAGCAGCAACATAGGATAGAGGTCGTCCATCCTAGCATCTCCCTGAACCCGTGAAAGAGTTAAACTTTGATTCGGGTTCAACCACAGCAACCTATTCAGCTGTATCAATATGAACAGTGAACACAGAGAAAGAATCTAAAGACTTGGAGCAAAATATTCGACTCCAACCGAGATGACTTTCAACAAACCTTTTGTTTGACCTTTAGCTGCTACAGGTCGTTCAGGTTCTTTGTAATCAAGGGGAGGAGCAAAATCAACCGCACAATCAGTTTCAATAAAGGATGATGGATAACAGCGGTAACTCTGCTCAAAGGTTGTTCTATGATAAGCGTCGTAAAACTGCATTCGCAGAGATACCAATGCATAAGATGGGAGAAGAATACTAGTTACTAGTTAGAATGAATGATTCAACAAGTAAAGGGAAAACTAACCATATTTTACTGGTAGGTTAATAGAGTTAACACTCTGTCAAAAAGGAAGACTCCATTTTGGGTCACTGGGCAGAACTAAGCAGATATATAAACCAAACTAATTAACACAAAAGTTAGTCTTTCTAAGAGGCTAAGAGCCCGAATCAAAGGTGGATATTTTATCAGCTCACTGAAATATATGCTAATATATAAAGACCCAAAATTCGATTCCGGTGATCATCTACAACTTAATCGAATCCTATCTTTAAAACGTAAACAAGTACCCCCAAATTCTATCAACACATACAAATATCCGACCATAATTGTCTGTCTCGGATTAAAGTGATGTTTTATGAACCAAAACAGAGCCCTACAACTGGAAACGGAGAAAAGAGAGTACCGCTTGAGCAATTGGTACGAGAGAGGTGGGAGAATCAATTGGTCGTGGATTGCAGAGTTTGGGCCTCAATTATTAGTCGAATAGAAACGAGGCAATTTTGTATTTTGAATTGGACTAAAGACATTCAACAACTTCATTTGATAGTGTAGAGAAATTCAAACTAACACTAAAAAGTGAAACCGTAGCACAATAATTCGTACAAAAAAATTAGTTGTAACCAATCCTTTGTAATTTCTTCAAATACTACTGTTTTGTAGCTTAACCCTCACTTAAAATTCATTTGGAACTGGGTTATGTCAATGAGGATTTGTAGTTAACTGACTCGTGTTAATAATAAATCACAAACAAACAAAATTAGATGATAAAACCCAATCTAAAAGAATCGAAGAAAATAAACAAGATGAAATCGAGTTTTCTGGTATTTATTCCAAATCATAAAAAGATATAAATAGGCGTCTCCCACAGTTATTTTCCTGGGAACAGAAGAATCCGTCGCGGTCTCATTACAAACATAACAGAAGGGTGAAAACGAACAACATTTTGATGATGTGTGGTTTTTGTTCCGAGCAGACACGTTCTTAGAAAACATGCTACAAGGAACACAACCACTGTGTCTCTCTACTAACCTGACAAATAATATAGGAAGATCCCGGCTCGATGAAGAGACCGACAAAAAAAGGAAGAAAGAATCATGCGGATTTCAAGAACCGCATTCTCTTCTCATTCGGCTCTGGACTGACCAGCTCGGGAGGACAAAATGATCCCGACAATCAGACCATATAGAGCCAGAGCTTCAGCGAAAATGAGGATAAGAATCATACCAACGAAAAGCTTTGGCTGTTGAGCATTGGCCCTGTGATCATACCACAAAGTTGCTTATCAAAAGGATATAGTTTTAGGGATAGCACACACACACGCTTTAAGACGCTAGAAATGCGCCATGGAACCCAGAGCGTAGTTCAATATCTCACAAAAGCATGTAATGAACTGACATTTTTTTCATTATAGATCAACAGTCAGTGGATAGATTGTGACACTCGACTGAACTCAAGTTACTCTGGTACCTAAGGGAAATGCTTCTATAATATTGCGTCTTTTAGCAAATTAGTCATAATTTGAATCTGCAAAGAAAGACATGGATGATCATACCTGACACCAGCATCACCAACTATACCAATGGCCATTCCAGCTGAAAGACCAGCAAGGCCACAAGCAAGACCAGAAGAGAGATGGGCATATCCGTCAAAGAGGTAGTAAGATTTAGCTTTAGGGTTAATACCGGTACTGATGATAACAGCAATAATCAAACCGTAGATACCCAACACACCAGCCATAACAACTGGGACAATAGACTTCATCACCAACTCAGGCCTCATCACACCCATAGATGCCACACCGACACCACTCTTTGCTGTCCCATATGCAGCTCCCATGCCTATTTAAACAGTAAACTCCATAACGTCAAGCAAAAAAAACACAAAGATACTCTACTCTTTAAGATCACTATGCTTTACACAAGTAAATCAGCATGCCTTGGATCCGACGAAAAAAATCTAATTTACAAGGATGAAAGCAATTCAGCTAAATCGAAGGTAACTAAGTATATCTTTACTTCCCCAATTAATACCAGTCACGACAATCACAAAGCCTGTTAGATCCAGCAAAATTCCCAAACTAATTTTGCTATGTCAGGGAAAGAACAGATCACCAACAAATTCAACAATACAGATCTAGGCTTAAAAATCTCAGGTTCTAGACTACATCACCACCAGTAGAAGTAAAAAAGGATTTGACTCCAAACGAGCGTAAAGTTCTTTAAGAAAATGATCCACTGCTTAAAACTGATAAACTAGAGTTTTCGAGAAAGGGGAAATATATCGCTTAGCCAAATCAAATCCATGAGGAAAAACAAGGCCGTAGTATCTCAATTTCAGAGCATTTATAAGATAGAAAAAAATCATCAGGAACACGCAGATCGGTGAACTTCTCAGGGCCGATCCAAAGCACAAAAGCAACTTTGACAGACATCATGAGAAAAACAAGCACACACACAAGATCAACGAACAATTCAGAGAAATAAAAATGGACATTTAATAGAGCATCGATTTACAGGAGAAGACGAGCGCTGCGGCAGCGCCAAGGAAGCCGAAGAAAGGTGCGGTCTCATCGCCACTGAACGTAGACATCTCAGCGGATTCTGGATCTTAAGATTTCTGCTTCCTTCGAACGCCGGAATCTGATGTAGCTGCTTCTTTCAGTCTCTCTCCGTTGAATTACGCGTTAGGATTGAGTTTCCGAGGCTAATAAGCCTGACATGTATATTACAACAGCGAAGCGCACACGTCGGGATCTCAATCCGGGTCTACCCGTATTCGACCCGGATCAGTGGCTTAATGTTTGGCCCATATCCGGCCCACTGTTGGAGTTAACTTTCCGTCCGAATTTGTGATCTGTGGACTGGATTTATTAAGGTAAAAATTAAAATATTATTTATAGAATTTGTAACTTTGAATTAAAAATATATGAAATTGATCTAAAACATGGACAGAAACTACAGTAAATATTAAATACTAATCCATCAGATAATAAAGCAACAAATAGCTCAACGCTTAATCACTCAAAATATATATAGAAAATGTAAAAGGCCTAAAGTCACACATAACAGATTGTGATCGAAGGTATTATATTGTATACTGTATCTACTTGAATTTTTTTGTTTCAACTACATATACGTCTACTTGAATCTAATATCCAAAAATCCATATTTCTCTGCAAAATAAGTGTATTAAAAAGGTAACTTGTGTTTTGGTAAATATGGATAGACGAGAATACCCTCTTCGTTGTTTTTGTATAGCACATGCGACGAGGGTATATTAGTACATTTAGAAAGAGTATGCGCTCTTGTTCCACTTCCCACCTCCGTTGCTCATTTCTCCTACAGGGTCCACGAAATCCGTAAGTTTCCGATCATTTTCTTGATCTATCGGTTAAGTTCGAACTTATCAAGTTTTCCTCTTTCTCGATTTTTGTTTTCCCAAATTTTATATTTTTTCGAATTTCGGTATTTTTCTGGAAGCTGTCACCGTAGCTTCAACTTGAAATTGGAACTCTAGACTGGTTATTTATCTTCCCGCTAATCTTTATTTGCGTCATTTTTTTTGTTCATCGTTTGGATTGGATGGTATTACGTTGACAAAGAGCCTTACTTGGGGTATGATACGATTTCTGGAGTGAAATTTTGTAAATTGTATGTGTAGTTGGGATTTAAATCTATGACAGAGACCAATGAAAAGTCACGATTTTGAAGTGTCTTTGTGTCATTTGGTGGAATTAAGGTTTGAATTAAAATACTAAAGCTTAGATTTAAGTCCCCATCGTTATCCAATAAGTAAAAACAATTGTGAGTTCTGATTCTACATGCAAAACTAAGTAGTAGAAGTGAAGGTTTTTATAGATTCTTCTCGTTGACGAGATCAAACTTCTCTTCTTATTGATGGATTGGCGAGCTTTTACTCTTCAGCCTAGTTTCAGAGAATTAATCACAATGTTTGATATAGCCATTGCAGTTGAAACTTTTTTCTTTTCTGTTAATTTTGAACTAACAAGATGGAGCGTAGTGGGCAATATGAAAATGGACGGTACAAGTCAGATTTCTACAAAGGGGCACAGTCTGTGGTAAGACAAACACTTGAACCAGATCAAAAAAACATTTTTTACTTTGAAGAAAAGCTAAGCACAAACTGTGTGTCAGTGGAATATGATGCCTCAGCATCAGATAAAGGAGCAACATAATGCATTGGTGATGAATAAGAAGATCATGTCTATTCTTACTGAGAGGGATGCAGCAGTCAAGGAAAGAAATGAAGCGGTAGCAGCCAAGAAATGAAGCGGTAGCAGCCAAGAAGGAAGCATTAGCCGCTCGGGATGAACCACTTGAGCAACGTGACAAAGCTCTCTCTGAAAGAGATAATGCTATCATGGAGACAGAAAGTGCGTTAAATGCTCTTCAATACCTTGAAAACAATCTCAACTACATTTTGTCCTGTGCTAAGCGTGGTGGCTCCCAAAGTTGTGTAACTGAAGAAAGCCATTTACCACACCCTTCCCCTCTATCAACTATTCCACCTGATGCAGCCAACACAAGACCGGCCAAAAGGAAAAAGGAGAGCAAGCAGGGAACACGTTCAAAGGGAAAGAAAGTGGGCAAGGATCTCAACCGTCAAGTTGCTTCTCTGGGAACCAAATGGAGAAAAGATTGGGACAGTAACGATGCCGGTTTAAACCTAGTCATCTTTGATTAGACGACAATGCCAGTGCCCATGTGCACTTGCACCGGGACTGCTCGTCAGTGTTACAAATGGGGAAATGGCGGGTGGCAATCATCTTGCTTCACAACCATTTTATCTCAGTATCCACTCCCGCAGATGCCAAACAAGTGACATTCTCGAATGGGCGGTAGGAAAATGAGCGGAAGTGTCTTCTCCAGGTTAGTTTACTTAGCCGTTTAGCTGGCAAAGGTCACAAGCTTTCCTCTCCGGTTGATCTCAAGGACCATTGGGCTAGGCATGGCACAAACCGTACATCACTATCAAGTAGCCAAGATTTATGAACCTCTAGGCACTATATATTAAGTATGTTTCTCCCTTTATCCGTTTTGCTTTTTTCCCCGTTTTAGTTTTAACAATTAGGATCCAAAGTAATGAAAGAATGAACCTAGGCTTTTATTGTCCATAAATGTTTTATGTAATTAATAATTAATAATTATTTCTGCATTTTGTATTACGATTTCGAAAATCAGAATCTCAACTGTAATATCACAAAATCTGAACTACTTCAACAAAAAAAATAGGAAGATTTTTTATAATTTGTTATATTAGTCAGTATTCAGTAAGCTTGAAATATTTTCTCTAGTCTGCACACATCTTCCACCCAAAGAAAAAAAAAGAACATGGACCAAAAGTCAAAGAGCACGGCCACTGGCGAACGTTCGCTGCAACCTCAGCCACGAAGGCGGTGGATCAACCGCACGAAAACATTTTTCAATGTTCCTAACCCAAGAATCACTAAAGTATTTCTCGTAAGCAGTTTTGCTATGTTTTTCTCCGGGATTGCTTTTGCTTTTGAATGGACATTTCACGGCAAGAACCATACTGGATTCCAATGGATCATCTACTACGCCTTGTTCCTAATCTTTCTTCCTGCTCTCATATGGCTCGGTATCGGTATTATCATCACTGTTTCATCAAGCCACAGAACAATGCAAGTTGCTAGTTTGGCGATGGCAGAAAAACAGTGTGTCAATGTTTCTGCCGGTAAGAGTGGACATGAAGAAACTCAAGATAACAATCGTCGGAGTTTGGCAGTTGTGGTTGATTT
This sequence comes from Cardamine chenopodiifolia, assembly GCA_963922655.1. Classification (NCBI taxonomy): domain Eukaryota; kingdom Viridiplantae; phylum Streptophyta; class Magnoliopsida; order Brassicales; family Brassicaceae; genus Cardamine; species Cardamine chenopodiifolia. The sequence goes on from OZ000473.1 coordinate 15,928,853, forward strand.
CGATAAAAGAAAGTGCACCGAGAAGGTATTTGAGGATAAAATCTCAAAGCTCAAACGCACCGTTTCATACCCATTGCATAGCCAAGTAAGATCATGTCGGACTAGGTGAGTCTTCCAATCACCATGGATCATCAATCCATCTTCGAGCAAATGTTTTCTTTCTTTTTTTGTTATATTAAACTTTATTATTTATCCGCATTTCTAAGCTTATTATTATTGTCATATGTAATGCAAAAGTCTAAAATAATTGTTCTTTTCTACACCAAAATGTAAAAAAAAAGGCAAAGTTCGATTCTCGTTCGACATAGGACCCGTCTTGTTCATGGAATTCGCCATGTGTCATAGTGACTCCAATAATGGGGATAATATAAGTGGGTCCCATATCTAAGTCAATTGTCATCCAACGGCTGTACTAGAAACCACGTGGTTCGATCGGCGGAATTGTCGCGAAGTTTAGTTTGGTTTGAAATTGAAGATAAGCTAGAATTGTAGGGTCCACTTGGATCTATTCACCTATGCAGACGAATATATATCTCTTTTTGTTCAAGTAAAACCTACAAATTTTAATTTTTTTTGTCTTACTATTGCAGAAATAAATATAGGCTGTAAATGGTATCAGCATAATTGTGGAATTATGGTGTAATCTAGTGGGAAAAATTAATGTTAAATCATTTGCAATATTTTGTGGAATTGGTTGAATTGGTGGAATTGAAGGATTTGTAACTATGTGGCATTTATTTTATCTCTCGGTTTTATATCTGATGGTTTATACTTACGTACACATTAAAAAGAAATTTGCAACACTAGTACACTCTTAGTTTATAACTATGTAGCATTTATTTTATTTATTTGTTTTAACTCTAACTAATAGGGATACATTTAAAAATATCATACAAATTTTGAGTATTTATTGAAGAATTTGAAGGAATTCTTTTTTGTTCAACCTAAATTTGAGGGAATTCAATAATAGAAAAAACAATATTAACAAATAAAATTAAAAAATAAAATTACGATTTATGTTTTTTTTTGCAAAATTACCAAGCTAAACTACATGTCAAATATTAAAGGTTGACCCGAGTTTAGAGAGATAATGAGTCTCGGCTTGAAGCTTCTCAATTATAAAATAAAATCATCTAATCAAAGCGAAACTATATATATATAAATAATTTAAACAGTAAAAAATTGTTGTAAACCAAATTATTTGAATCTGAACCAAACCGTTTAACAAAAATCCAGTAAAAAATAATATATTATATTAAATATTTAGAAACATATAGTTCAATATACTTAAATATTATAATAATAACTAAAATTAATTAGGTATATTTATTTTATCTAAAATCGAATTGAAGCGAACAAATAATATTCTATCTACATGGAATCTATTTTTTAAAAACCAAAATAATATGTATCTTGAACTGAATCGAATAAATAAATGTCCACTCCTAACTTTTGTTTTATAAAACAAATATCCAAGAGTAATGTGTTTTTATTTTAATAATTTGTTTAGTTCTTAATTTTGATGCTTTATTTGTTGTGTAATACATTATTAATCAATTAAATTTTTTTATTCATTTCTAAAAACTTACATTTTAATATTTTTAATTATTAATATTTAATTTATGTTAAAAATATTATAAAATTTATTTTATATTACTTTAATTATTTATGTTACTTAACTAAATGTAAATTTATTTATTTCATTAATTATTTATACGTTATATTCCGCTAGATTCAATCATATTCCGTTGTTACCATTTGGATTTTTACTTATTTTGCTAGATTCTGAAAAACTCATAAATAAATTCTATTAAATTTTTCATTCATCCAGATTCAATATTTAGCCGTTACCATTAAAATCTATATACCGATTTGCTTCAGAGATTTGTGTTATATTTTACTTCTGTTTATAGTCATATCATTCGAGCTCTAAGTAAATAAAAATTTGCGTTTGGCCAAATTTGTTGTTGCAAATTTTCTTCTTTCTTATCAATATTTTTTTTTCCTTTTTGTCAAGGTTGTTGAACTTACTCAAAGAGAATTACTATTAGGTGGATTAGATGTGATTACCAAAGAGTATATTCGTTTTATAGGAAAATGTAATATTCCAAACTTTGGATGTGCGTCGCACAGTGCGACCAATGGTTATGGATGTTTTAGCATTTGCATTTGCATTTGCCAAGCATTCTAAAGAAGCACATGCCAAATAAAACATTATAACTACGTTGAGAAATAGAACAACATGTACGAATCAGTCGCAAGCAGAAAAACATTGTCTTAATTTATCATGCAGTCAAAAGATTGTTTGTAAAATTATTACTGTTAAAAGAACAACACAAATCTCTTCATGTTCAAGAAAAAGGTCCCACTTACTCTTGATCTCATAAATTTGTTTGGCCCACATTTAGATCGGTGGATCAATTCCATTGCATATAGTCATACAAAGTACAAACTGTACAGCGTCATACAAGTATTATTATTATTTCTTTATTTTGCCACCTTCATACGATTTTATTTATAAATCGTGGTTTGATTTTCAAAACGTGCAACCTAGTTTCGGTTAATATATATGTAGTCGTTGTTCAGTTTCTGTTAATTAATGATTTAATGGTAACACGATCATTTGTGATATGATTAAGATTTAATCCACGTGATTTACACCTTCATTACGACTTTCCATTATCCAATTCACACGATGTCTTATAATTTCTTTTGGGACAATGAATATATATATATATATATATATATATTATTTATTTATTTATTTATTTGACGTCGGACAATGAATATTTATAAAAACACCTTTCAGCGTAATTTCATTGTATTAGCTTGTTTTAACGATAACCTACTTTTAACAAAAGAAAAACGAGAAACCTACTAAGAATTAAAAAGAAATATCAACAAATAACTCACGTAGAATGTTAAGCCAAGTTGTCTTAACTAGAATGAAGTTTAGGGAAGACTCGGAACAAAATCTTAAAATTAAGCATCAGTCGCGAAAAAGGTGACTAATTTATCTGCTTTGGTTCATTACTACAAAAAGTATATAGACACTAAAACAAAACTGTGGTTATCCAAAAAAACTTGTGTTACTTCATTTCACGGTACGACTATCGAGTGGTATACTGTATTTCCAGGATAGTTCATGTTTTTTTTTTGCCAATAATAGTTCATGTGTTTGTTTTACAACTATTAACTGTACAGCGATGAATAAAATACTATAATCTTAGAATCAAATAATGATATGTAGATATTTATAAGAAACATGGAGGGGGGTGGTTATAAGAGTCAATATTTGTTGTGTGGTGGGCTCATGCAATTAAAGGAAAAGAAATATAATTATATTGATGCGCGAAATTTAAACCTTACAAATGTTTTTTTTTTAATTACATCTAACCATACAAATATAATAAGTAAGAGTTAGAAAAGGAAAAACAAAGAATGGCTTTTACATTATGCGGAGACACATGACATAACGAGGAAATAATCTTCCGTCTAGCCAAAAATGTCAAATGTGGTCGGAATACAATTGAAACTCAATCCATATTCAAATCATCAAAAATATATTTATCATAAATGATTTGGACTTCCATTTATCTCATAATGACACAAGAAAAACACTTTCATTCCATTTGTGAAACGTTAACTGAACCTAAACATTATATTATTTATAATTGATCGTATGTTTGAATATTTATCCGCAAAATAGCCGTTTATATATTCATTGTCTAATACGAATATCCAATGTAAGCATACGATTGATGAATTTACGAATTTATGTATAATATTCTAAGAATTTTGACTGGGATAGTTACTTTAGATGGTGTGTTTATTATCAATATATAATATATATGTTATATACATATTTGATACTGATTATGCTCAGATATTTACTAACAAAACTGTGATAAACGGGTAGGCATAACATATACGTAAATGGGTCAAATTAGTAAAGTTTAGGATATAATTGCATTAAATAAAAAATCTTGGGGGGTGGTGGTGGTAAATTCACGCGTCTTGTTGGGTGTTAATATTTTCTCGCTTCCTTCTCATGAAACCCGTGTTCTTTGTTAGTTTAGACTCTCTTGCTCGTGTCAAAAAGAAAAAAAAGTCGTTGTCTCTTTCCAGTTTTTACTATTTCCTCGAGAAAACAGAAATTAAGAAGAGAGAAAAACGCGGAGGAAAAAAAGAAGAGATAAATGGCCCTGTGATTTTCCAATTTCTAGAAAGAGATTAGATAGTTTTATTTATTTATTTATTTCAACGGTGTAAGAAAGAGAGAGAGAGAGAAAAAAAGTTGTCTTTTATTTTATTTTTGTTATAGGTTCTCGCCATTTGCGCCATTGATTGATTTAATTCAAGTGCGTTGAAGTTAGAGGTAACCACTTGCATTTTGCTCTTCAAAGCTCTGATTGTTCATTCCTAAACATGCATCCAAATATTCACTTTAGTTTTCATCATTCTCTTTCTCTGCGATGATAGGTTTTACCCAAAGATTGATCTTTTAGGGTTTCTCTGGTTCTTAACGACTGCTGAATTTGACTACATTATCCGTCGAGTTTCGATCTAATCCGGAGAGACCAAAAATGGGTGATACAGACAAGTGTAACACTGATATGATCCACAGACTCCATTCGTCTCTCGGAACATCATCTTCTTCGATTCCCAAACAACCTAATTCTCCCAATCAGCAGCTCGATATTCCTCATTTAAACCCTAATTTCATCCGCTCTACTCAATTCTCCAAGCCTTTCACTGACAGTGGTAAACGAATCGGTGTTCCTCCCTCTCACCCCAGCTTAATCCCACCGACTTCACCTTATTCTCAGATCCCGACGACCCGTCCACCCGGTTCGCAGAATTTCAACCCGAGTCCTAGTCATTCAAAGTCAATCTCACAGCCCAACTCTTTCTTCTCTTTCGATTCCTTACCTCCGTTAAGCCCTTCTCCGTTTCGCGATTCTCTGTCGGCGCAATCAGATCAAGATGTTTCCATGGAGGATAGAGATTCCGGCGGGTTTAACAGCAACTCTTCGTTGCCTCCATCGCCCTTCACAAGATGTAACTCTACCTCTTCTAGCTCCTTAAGAGCCGTTGGTGAGAGTCTACCTCCGAGAAAATCTCATAGACGCTCCAACAGTGATATTCCCTGTGGATTTAATTCGCTGAATGTTCAGAATTCGCTGTCTTTGATCCCTCCAAGACCATTGGAGAGGTCTATTTCTGGTGGGGAACGTGCTGATTGGTCAAAGTCCAATCCTTTTGTGAAGAAGGAATCGAGCTGCGAGAGAGAAGGCGTCGGAGAGAGAGAAGCCATGGATGATCTGTTCTCAGCATATATGAATCTTGATAACATTGATGTATTGAACTCCTCCGAAGCAGATGATAGCAAGAATGGTAATGAGAATCGGGAAGATATGGAGAGCAGCAGAGCAAGCGGGACCAAGACTAACGGTAGTGATACAGAAGGAGAGAGCAGCAGTGTCAATGAGAGTGGCAATAATAACAATAACTTGAATTCTTCTGGCGAAAAGAGAGAAAGCGTGAAAAGAAGAGCAGGCGGAGCAGATATCGCTCCTACGACCAGACATTTCAGGAGTGTTTCAGTGGACAGTTGTTTCATGGAGAAGTTGTCTTTTGGTGATGAGTCACTTAAGCCGCCACCTTCTCCTGGAACTATGTCACGGAAAGTGTCTCCCACCAATTCGGTTGATGGTAATTCGGGTGCTGCTTTTAGCATCGAGTTTAAGAACGGGGAGTTTACTACAGCGGAAATGAAGAAGATCATGGCAAATAATAAATTAGCAGAGATGGCCATGTCTGACCCTAAGCGTGTCAAAAGGTATATATTGAATATTGTGAATTAACGTTACCCTTTTTTAATAGAGGGGTTTCCGATGTTTATGCAATGATCCTCTTTTCAGAATCTTGGCCAATCGTCAATCTGCAGCACGGTCAAAGGAGAGGAAGATGCGGTACATTGTCGAATTGGAACACAAAGTGCAGACTCTTCAGACTGAGGCTACTACATTGTCTGCTCAGCTCACGCTTTTGCAGGTGCGTGGTCTACAATTTTATAACAGCGCCTAGATTGGTCTGTTTTTAACGATCTTAGTTACTACTGCATAATCCAGCGAGATATGATTGGGTTGACAAATCAGAACAATGAGCTGAAGTTTCGTCTTCAAGCAATGGAGCAGCAAGCGCGACTTCGCCATGGTACTCATCTCTCTTTAAATTATATCGAAGTTCTTGTTCAATGGTTATGATATTATTAACATGACTTTAGCCTCTGATATCAGTCATGTGTATATGATATCACTCATATATGATCCAGTAGTTGTTCCATTAGGCTTAGAATACAAATATATGCTTAAAAGTCTCAATCGTTTTTTCCCTTGACGAATGTGAAAGTGATGGTTTTTTTCCCGCTTTTGCCGTGGTAGCTCTGAACGAAGCACTAAGTGGGGAAGTTCAGCGACTGAAACTGTCAATAGGTGAGAGCAGCCACAACGAATCTGACAGATCAAAGATGCAATCACTCAACGGCGAGATGTTCCAGCAACTCAACATTAGCCAGTTAAGACAGCAGCCACAGATGCAGCAACAGTCTCAGCAGAACCAGAATGGAACAATGGTAACAAAACCTGAATCAAATGAATAGAGCAGAGAAGTTGGTGGTGGCTGGATCAAAGGATTGGAGTTTTAGTTTTTTAAGTTACGTATAAATCAAACATTATACTTTGTTTTATGTGCAGAGTCAGTTGAATTTACATATATCATATAAGGCGTAAGTCCAAGACATTTAATTTTATAGTTGTTATCTTAGAAAGAAAAATTCAATTTATGGTAGATATAGGTATGGATGAATATGGTTGTAATGGAGGCTCCTGAGATTGAGCTTCAGACAAAGAGATTCTCTGTTTGTTCTGTATTATTATTCCGTTTTTTTTTTTTTTTTTGTCAACATATTATTATTCCGTTTGGATTCTCTCTTTGTTATTGTTGTTACCTCCCTATCATTTTATTTGGAAATTGTAACTAACGGGCTGGGCCTATTTTTGGCCCAATAACAGGATCCAAAACGTTCTGTAAAAATATCTAAAACCCTAACTGGTTTATCAGTTAATCACGACGACGGAGCTTGTCCGCTATGTCAGATGTAGTGGCGGTGGATATGAATGTTGAAGGAGATGCAAAGCCTTCGTTGCCGATTCAATCATCGGAACAGTCGACGAAGCAGTTTTCAGTGTATGAAGCGACTTCGGAAGAGCTTATAGAACGATCAATGGCTCCAATTAAAAAGGAGTTCCTCTGTCCTCCTCCAAGCCGTAACGGGAATAAAAATGACGCCGCCGACGTTAAGGTGCCTCAGTCGGGCTTAGTCCTGGAGAAGAAATCTAAACGACAACTCAAACGGGAACGCTGCGAGATAATAGATTTATCCAATTTTGACAAGTATAGTCGTGACTTAACTAATTTAGAAATTGGCCTTAATCCAAGTAAACCTGGATTTGCAGAAATCTACCATCAATCTATGTCCGCAGGTTGCGAGAACTGAAGATGTTAATTCGTGTCAATAGAAAGGGTTTAATCATGATATTGAAGTTTTCAAGGCTCAGGTACTCACTGGGTGGTGAATTTAATTTTGTGTGATTGATCGCAACTAGCTTGGATGATATTGAGAATGTAATTAACTGAGAAGATATTTTTTGTTGTTAACTTCAGAAGCCGGATAATATAGAGGGGCAATGCTCATTTGTGGCCTCTGAGATGAAGTGCGCATATGGTTTAGCATGCAGATTCTTAGGCGCTCACAGAGATGTTGCTGGCAATTCAGATGGGAAAGAGAACTCAGAGTGGAACTTTTATAACAAAGATACACAGAGGCTTCTGTGGAAAAACAAGATGACTTTTGTCAAAGCTGATGTTTGCTCTTCCCTTGTGGCTAAAGCTCTGCCGTTATTTTAAACTCTTTAACAGGAGTTGAGACAACTAGGCATTTCTTGCTGGAGTAGCTAAGCTACACGTTTAGATACATACCTGTCAGTTTGCTTGATGTGATCCCGCAGCAGATCAACTGGCGCCCGCCTTCTTACTTTAGTCGTGATGATCTCGAGACATTCATGATGTCTGAATCTGCGGGTGACTGGGTGCGTAATTTTGGTCTTCTTCAATCTGCTTTCATGCTTTAGACTAAATGAACTCAAGTTTGATTTAATGTTATAACGGGGTGCAGGTGCGGATATCGGAATTGCTGCTTGGAAAGGTTCCGGAAGGCTTCACGTTTACCTCCAAGCACAAATCCAATGCTTATGACCGAGCTGAAAATGGCTAATTCTAGCTACCACTTCTGATGTAAGATCAGATGTCATTCAAAATATGTCTGAAACTGAGATGACGGATGAGCAAAATTTATATTTAATAGTTCTAAATAAAATATTATATTGATTTTAAACTGATTAAATAAAGCAAATCCGATGATTTCTTTGAAAGTAGAAGAAGGCTTCGAGTACAAATGTAACTGGCTAAGCTTTCACCATTTCATCTGCGTTTAGAGAATATGCATGTTTATAATGGATTTAGAGAAATTGTATATGTAAAGTACTTAAATCAATTATTTTTCTCATGTTCTAACGTCAAATAAACTTTTAGAGTTTCAACTGGTTGTAGACGTGGTATTTTCAGAGTATTCAAATCTGAATCTGCATTCTATTTAGTATTTACAAAAACATCATGTAAAATTTCAATCTTTAAAAAAATAATGTAAACTTACTATTAAAAAAATGAATGATTTGAAATAGTCTTTACTTACATGAATAATGTGAAAATAGTGCCCCCGTCCCCTTTTACTTACATGTTGGTGTTTTAGTTTTTACGATACAACTTTGTTTAGAAAAAAAAGCACAAAGATTTCTATATATTATTTTATAATGACTGGGAGTAATGTCAGGTATGCTCAAGTTCATGGTTTTACTCACTTGTGACTCCTCTAACCGATTGGTTTGTTGTGTGTACATATTACAATCATCAAGTTCGATATTATTATTGTTATGCTGAGGCTGGATAGATATTATTGGTACTTGTGGATGCAATTTACTCCGACCATAAAATTTGTATGAAGCAAAAGATATTCTTGAGAGAGAGAGAGAGAGAGACCAAATTAAAAGTATGCAGGCAACAAAAGAAAAGGTATTTGCATTAAGAAGAGTAGTTGCTATCATATACGATCTGTGGTTCCTAGGAAAAGGAAAAGAGAGACGAGTAAGAACATTTTATTATCTAATATATTTATTTAAAGACAAAATTCAAAGTCGAATTAAAAACCCTAATTTAATTTAAATAACCGAGTAAGTTAGAGTGGTACTTTTATGTATAGGGTTTGGTGTTCAACGCTAACAAATGTAATTTTGGGAGGATTTAACTTTTTCAGAAGAATCAATACTTTGAATACAGAGTCGTCTATAATGATCTTTTGTGTTGCGGGTTGGAGCGATTTATTTGTCTGTTATTCGTCATTTATAATATGTTCAGATGTTATAATAAATATAATTATAGAAAAAGAATATTAGGATTTAAATTTAATTTATACATCACTCGCATACAGTGCAAAAAGAACTTATATCCGTGAGGAAAACCCAATAAAGATTCATAGAAAATCAAACATTTCTTAGTTTCAAAGAACTCGAACGATCATAGATTCAAACCTAAAAAAGAATTGGCCAATATTCAACTTGCACTAATCAATCTATGAGTGCGAGCCACCACTTATCAGCTCACTAAAAAAAAGAAAAAATAACCATTCCATCGAAGACAAAGCCCATTTAGGGCGTTATACCTCGCAAATTAACGAACTAAAAACCCGAAATTTACATGATCCGTGTAGAGAATGATGTTTTAGGAGGATCTTACAGGTTTTAGTCCGGAAAAAACCACCATTTGGATAACAAATCTTTATCCAAAGGCAAAAAAAGAAGAAGAAGAAAGAATCTTAGTCCTCATCATAATGCAAAGTCTCTCTCTATTTCTATTCATCTGATTATGGACGTTAGAGAGAGAAAAACAACTTCTTCACAAGGGATAGTGAGTCCTCCCATGTCGTGACGGAAACCAAACTCTTCCTCTGCTTGTTGAAGAAGGATAAGAAATTCGGGATGAGTCAAGAAGGAGATTGGTACGATGTACCTCGTTCGCTTTTCGCCTACGTAAACCGGGAAATGTCCCTTTGGGACGTCAAGAGGGAGACCTTCCTCGTCGAAGCATTGTTTCTTGCCTAAGCTCGAGCATCTCTTGAGGATTTGCTTTAGCATTGCTGTTTGTTTTAGCTTAGAAGATCTCCTTACCGCCATTGTTTAGTTTTAGTGTTTTTTGCTCTTGACGAGAGTGAGAGATCAGTGAGGAGAAAAGTTGAAGGAGATAGGAGAAGTTTTTGATGAGAGAGAGGTGGCGAAAGGGGTTATTTATGGAGGAGGACGAGGATAGGATGCTAAAGCAATAGTATTATATTAAATTTATCCGAAATAGTAATTAATATCTATATATGATCAAATGATCATCAATAATCTAAAACAGTTGGTTAGTGCCGTCTTGGAAGACTCTTCTAAAACAATGATACATTTCAAATGACAATTCAGGAAACCGACTAATTGTTTGAAGGAAATATCAAATCCTTTTTCTTTTGGTCAAACAGGGAATTATGATATCATCTACTACAACAAATGGAAATTATACTTTTAATTTAGAAAATTAATATACAGAAGTTAGACCTATTTATTTCAAGAAGGAAGATGACGGTAATTTGGATGTTTTAAGTATAAGTGAATATTCCCCAATATTTTCACATGCATATTATGAAGAGCTACTTATATTGTAGTCATATACATATATACTTATATTTTTGGATATATGTATATATATATAGTTTTATTTTTAAGGAGCAGAAAAAAAGCAGGAGGAGGGATATAGAGAGGCATGTGACAGTGTGGGATCCAAACCCATTGGGATTTAATTTCGTTGTTGGTCCTACCCAAGACACTATGGTCCCTCTTCTCTCTATTTCAGTAGTTATTACCATTAATAGGAATGGTAACTAAACTTTGTAATTATGTACGAAGAGGTATATAACTATGTACTATAAGTACAATTTTTTTGTACTCCTTAATCTATTTAGTTTACTGTATATAGTCGAGTATATGTGTAGCCAATTCAAAACATGTGCATTTAATTAGTTACATCTATAGTTTATCAAAAAATTTGTTGTTCAATCTTAAAAACGCGCGACCTCTTAAATTTCAATTAATTGACTAACCACAAGACTAGCAGCCAAAATGTTAAATCTAAAGTGGACAAAAATGTATACATGAAATCAATCCATTGTCTACACCGAAAACGACATCACGGGATTATAACAAGATCTATTAAGAGATTATATTTTTAGAGTAACTATCGTCTTTAAAAATATATATATTCTCTTAGAAAGTAGTAGTTTTTTAGATGAGTTTTTTTCTTTGCTTTTCAAAAACTCCTTTAAATCAACCAATAGTTTTTTTAAAAATATATAGTTTTCTACACAAACCAATTGTTTGGGGGTGGGATGGGGGGGGGGGGGGGTTAATTGCTTCATCTTTGATTATAAAATCTGTAGACTAATCACGCGATTTGAAATTACCATATAAAATTTGCAATAGAAAAAGATATATTTAGGTAGCCGGATTTTTTTAGGGTCTAAGGCTTGACAAATTGCCAGATTCACAACTGTCCTGTGATGAACTCCAAAATGTAACCAATAGATATCAATCTAATTATCTTGACCAGCAAACAAACTATTTAATTACAAACATTTGGTTACAAAATATCTATTTGAGAACACACATTCTCACAAATGCATAAAAAATCCAAAAAAAAACTGAGTAAGATTCGCCTTGACTCTTGTCTGCAAGTGACCGTATATGTTTACATTACATTTGACCATGTTCTATATAGTTATGTGCTTATTGACAATGGACATTTATTAGATCTTTGTTTCTGGTCGTAAAAGGTTAGAGACAAAGAACATGTTAAGTCTCTCGATCTCGAGCTTCTCATCTTTGTTGATTTCTGATGCTCCTATTCCTAATCCATTGCGTCGGCCATAATAAAGATTGATGACAAAATAATACTCTCTTTCTTTCTTAACAGTCGATGTTTCAGAATAAATTTTTATTTCACAAATATGGATGTTTTGAATTTTAATGCAAAAATCATAGAAGATTTCTTATTTTGTTTCTTTAGTTAGAGTGCAAATAAATGGAACAGCTAATATTAAGTTATAAACTTGGAGCATATGAGTTATTTTTTAATGTGTGCAAAGTATAAAACAGAACTTTATGAAACGAAGAAGTCAAATAATGCATGTTCCGTAGACCCTGTAATCTGATGATTAACGCCAGTTACTTCATGCACACGTAACTCCAAACTCGGGAATTCTACAAAATTCAAGTTGAATCTTGTAAGTTACTTCGAAAATCTATCACATCAACGAACAAGTGAACAGAATCATGTTTTTTCTTTTCTTTTATCGACCACAAAAATGGACAGAGGGAGAGAGAAAGAGAGAGTTTGCGGTCGTTGTCAGGGGAGAGAGGCTACCATGTTCTGCGAACGAGATTTGTTGGAAAACTTTCAGTGAAAACGAGAAGAGGATTTAGGAAGAAATTACGAAATTTTGAGGGACAAAATGGGTTTACGGAGTGATAAAGACATGTCTCTGGTCTCGGACCAAGCTCATGAAAGCCCCATGTTACTCTTGCCTCATCTTTTTGTACCACTTTCCATTTTTATAGAGCATTGCAGCTTTTTCAATGTATGTTTTATTATCCTACAAATATTTCTGCTGACTTTAGGAAATTCTTGACTCTCTATTTTCTACTTTCACGCCGAGAAATCAGAATCCATAAACCTTTGTCCTGTCCTGTTTGTACAGCTCTGTTTTTTATTTCCAGAATAAAACAGAGTAGCTCTGTTCTTCCACACTCTTTATTGCTTATTTTCTAAGATTCCAAAAATATACATTAACAAAAAAAAAGTCTGAAATATATTCGATAAACCCTTTGAAGTGAATACATTTTCCAAACCTTGAGAAAAGTAGACAATTCTGGTCAAAATAGTTCTACTGCATACTTACTCAAAAACTATGTCAAATCGACACAAAAAAAAACTACACAAGAAAGTTCCAAGTATGTTTCGCTTAGGAAGTGATGGAATCTAATTTCTATATTCACGTGAAAGAGAATTCATGAGCTCTGTTTCAAAGTCAAGAAAAATATAGTTGGCGAGATCTGAAGTGAAATGTCAAGGTCTTTTCATCACATTGGCTGCAGCGAAATTGGACCCATCAAATTATGAGATCAGATTGGCTTATTTTTCTTGTACCATGATCAACAGTTGAATTTCAAAAGGGCAACATCAGGAAAAAAAACAGAGTGGCACCTAGAGAAAACGATCGAGAGGCCAAAAGATAGGACTTAAGCTTTCTTTAGCCATCGATTAATGTATCTGCTAAATGGATATTGCCGTATATGTGTAGGGTTTTGAGGTCGTATTCCTACTTAATTTGGCATGAGACCAACCATTTTTTGAATTTTTAATGAGGCTTAATTGCTTTTTCAAGGGGTCCCCTCATTTGCAACCTTTGAATCTTTTTCTGTTTCGGTGGAAGACAAAACGATTATTTGGAGGTTAATAGTTTGACATGGAAAAACGTATAAAATGCAATGAATGTAATTTAAGGTTACAATAAAGATATAATAGATTACGTGTTACACAAAAGTTTTAACCCAAATAAAAGAGTGAAAATCTTAATAATATAGTTTTACACTAAGATTACACTACGATTTTTTTTAAATAAAAATAAGATAAAACAATAATATAGTTGTTGGTTGTAACGTAAACGAAAATAACAATTAAAATAATGTAAATATCAATTAAACGAAGTGGTACGTCAAAGGTGATTCACAAAAATTTAAAGATCATAAACCATACAATTATTTATGGGTCAGATAACCGTAGTTTTGAACTCAAATATAAATGTATAACTAATTTATTGTTGTGCTATCAATCAATTTGTCTAACAACTTAAGAGTCTAAAATGTCATTTGAACTTAGAATTCTAAACAAACATTTACGAGCATGTTTGATTTATTTACGGATCGTCTTAACATCAACTTTTGTTGGCTAAGGACAAGCCGCTCATATATATTTTCAAGCTTTTAACCTACACTTTTGATGCATTAAACCACCTAAGATCAGAAACTAGATAGCTAATCAAGTTTCAGCAATAAGATTAACAATAGATGAAGAAATCCGAAGATAATTCCTTATCCATGTCTAATTTAATGATTCATAAATTCTCTTGAAATCTTAAACCTAACTATGAAATTATTTAGACATGGATGAAAAGAAACAACAAAAAAATGAAGAAAAACTCATGATCAAATAAAATAGAAATCTAAAAAGGTTCAAAATTCTTCTCGGAAATGTAGAGTCAGAGATTCGTCTTTCCGAACCTTACAAATTGCAAAATCTAAAAAGTCTGAATAGAAAATGAAGTGTATCTAAGAGAATGGCTAAAAATTAGAATATATAGGTCAAATCACGTTATGGGTCAAAGTATCTGGTAAAACCAAGCTAAAATAAAATAAAAATAAAAATTTTCTTTTTTTTCCTGTGGTTTAGTTGGTTTAGGATTGGATCGATTGATCTAAGGTGGAATAATTGATCTGGGCACGTCTTGTCGATCCAAAATGTCATGACTTTTTTTATTATGTTGGATCGATTGATCCAAGTGTAAATCGATAGATCTATGCTCAAAAATAGTCACTTCATGCTCGAAAATGGTCACTTCTTGCTCATTTGCTCTCATTCCTTGCTCTTTATGCATTATACTTCAATTCAAACGTATTTTAACCTTAAAAATTCAAAATATATAAAATACTACAAGAACTTTTAAAAACTCTTGTTCGAATGCATCAAAAACACAATACAACATTCCATTAGTATGGTACCGAAAAGTTTAGTTCGCTGCCGGATCCTAGTATTTTTTTTTGGTTTTAGGATCCTAGAATGTTTAACAAACGAATTTAGTTGTTCTGTTTTATTCTGATCAGTTTTATACGCTATAGCTAGGGAATAATATTATATACATAACTCAGTCGTATGTTAAAAAAATATACGCTAAAGGTTCAATGATAAATCAAAAACACTCTCTTTCTCTTTGGTTGCAAGGAACTCTCTTAATGGGTGCTCGACTGCTCTTTGCTCTGTTGCTCTGGCACTCTTTTTCTTAAAAGGTTTTTGTTTTCGATTTACTTTACTAGTCTTTTTTATGTGAAGAAAATCAGAAATTATGACAAAAAATAAACATTTGTAACTAGAAACATGTAAATGGTGTAGAGACAGAAACAAGTGTTACTAATTAACAGAAAGGGAAAAATACAAGGATCAGAGCAAATCCAACTTCCCGCCACGCGCATCTCTTCCTAAAGCTACGAATATTTCGGCGGGTCCATTGTCAACGAGCGCGTGGCATGAATCTATTTGTAAGGCGTTTAATTTATGGGCTTGAAGTTTGGGCTTCTGGACCAATTTGCTGTTTATTATTAATGTTTAAATTCCTTTTTTTAATTTTTTAGTAGAAGAACAAAAAAAAACAAAATCCTAGTAATCTCACTGTTACAGCGATCACTAGGAACCAGTCACATAGCTCTTCTTTGAGGGTTTAAAACCAAAAAAAAAAAAAAAAACTTCTTTGAGAAATTGGAAATAAGTGCAAATCCTGCCGTTTTACTGAAATCTGGACGAAATGTTTGCTGTCCAAATGACAGAAATGTTTAACCTTTTTCTTTTCTTTTTGCAAGACACAAATGTATACTCACATGCAATGTATACCTATATTTACACTATAATCATGTAAGCTGTATGTATATTCCTCTCATTGAAACAATTTACAATTATTTCCAGGGGAAATTAGCTAACAACATCTACAGTGTAATATTCTCCAAAAACAATTTGTATAAAAATATGGAAATTCATCGAATCTGAGATGTGACTGTAAAAAGAACTAAGATTCATGACATGGTACGGTTAAGCCGCCCATAGGATGATCAAACCCAAACTCTTCCTCAGATTTACTCAACCATTCTTGAAACAAAGGCTGGTTTAAGTATGAAACCGGCACCACATATCTCTTCCTCTTCTGATCATTCTCTCCAACATAAACCACCATGAATCCTCTTGGTGTCGAAGCTGATTCCCTTCGCTTAATTTGCTTAGCACCCAAAGAAACTTCTCAAAGACGCCATCTTTTTTGTTATGTTGTCTTGAAGCTTGTTGGGTTTAAGCTTAAATGTTTCTTATTCTTGGAGAAAGCTTTGAAATTTATAAATTGGATATTTTTTAGTTTGTGAATCAAAAGGGTTTTCTGTTACTTCTTATATAAACGAATAATTTGAAAGAAATTGTCAAAAATCAAGTAATCTTTGGAGTTTTTTTTTCCATTACAGAGCACATGGCTTTGGATTGAAGATACTAAACCAAGAACAAATAAATAAATGGTGTTTGAGAAGTTAGTGTGTAATGATGTCCTACATGATAACTTGATTGGGGCTTATTGTCTCAGAGACATCACATGCCAAATCTCTCTATAGATTATGTAGGGACTTGAAGTTGTGTACCTAAAGAACCATAAGTCTCTGTCACTGATTAAGTCATAACTTCTTAATGATAACAAATACAGGACCACATGACTTGATTACATACAGACAAAATCACAAAAGCCTTCGAAATTTCTGTGGCAAGAAATGATTATTGGACTAGTTATAGTCTCTATCTAACAAACAAGTGGTCATATTTATTTGTGTCTTCACATCACAAATCATTAAGATTGATCAGTAGAGGTCCCTTATCATACCGTGGTCCGGCAAAGCCATGTGCTTGCTGGTGTTAATTTATGAGCTGAAACTTTTCTAAACCAATAAAAAAGTTATCTTCAAGTAATGTTCTTATCTATATATACTCATCCTTGTGTCCTTTAAGCTCTGCAAGCTCTCAAAATTTCCAGTAAAGCATTAACCTTTCAATTCAAGAAACACACAAGACAATATATGGCGATCAGGGTTCCTCGTGTGCTGCAATCATCCAAGCAGATTTTTCGTCAAGCAAAACTCTTCTCATCCTCTTCATTAAGCTCTCTTGTTGTTCCAAAGGGCTACTTAGCTGTTTACGTAGGAACAAGAAAGATGAAGAGATTTGTAGTTCCGATATCTTACTTGAACCAGCCTTCATTTCAAGATCTACTAAGACAGGCAGAAGACGAGTTTGGATTTGATCATCCATTGGGTGGCCTCACAATTCCTTGCAGTGAAGAAAACTTTATTGATCTTGCTTCTCGCTTCAACTGATCATGACTCACTCAAATAACCTTTTTCCATTGATTTTGTACTTTTTTTTAAGAATGAGTTTTCTTCAAGAGATGAGATGACTTAGAAACATCTCTCCTTGAAAGTGAAACCGAGACTTGTAACTCTCTTTTTCCTCACTTACAGTGAGTTGGACTAATCTAATCAAATCCCATGATCATCAAATTAGTAATCATCATGAAAATCTTAATTTCAGTTTCCAGACAAACTCACCGAGGATACAACTCACTGTTGGAATTATAATTTGAAGTTTTTGCATTATGTCCTAAAGATGAAAAAGTATCCGACACCGTGTTGCTGTGTGCGAAAAACGCAGGCTTTGAAGGTTCTGAAAGAGCAAGAGTATGTCCATCTAACATCTGAAGAACCGAAGCCATGCTTGGCCTCACTGCAACTTTCTCTTGGACACAAAGAAGGCCAATGTTTATGCATCTCAAGATCATATTCGATGAATAACTCGACATTATCATTAAAATCTTGTTCGCAAGATTCAAAGCAACGCCTTCCTTCCAATTTCTCCATGCCTTCACCAAAACATTAGAACTTAGTGAACTCAGTGTATGAATTTACAGTGATTGATCAAGGCTCGATGTTTCTTTTCATATAATACCCTTACGAAGCTAAGGAGATCTTCCATGCTGTCCTCATTGCTGAAACAGCTGTTTTTCTTACCACTGATGATCTCAAGAACCAAAACTCCGAAACTGTAAACATCTGTCTTAAACGAGAACTGTCCACGCATAATACTCTGGAGCCATGTATCCACTGTTTAAACCAAATGACTGATCATATTTGAGTTTGATGAGTAAAAGATAAGTGTTAGTTTTTTTCTACTTACAAGTCCCGACGATCCTATTCGTGTATAGTTGAGTCGTGTGGTCGATATTGAAAAGTCTAGCCATTCCAAAATCTCCGATTATCAGGGTCAATTCCTCGTCTAATAATATGTTACTAGCCTGAGATCACGGTGAATAATCCGTAGACGAGAATCTTGATGAAGATAAATAAATCCTCGAGCTACCCCTCCGATGATTTTGTATCTAGTTTCCCACTCCAATTACTTACCCTGGATCGGATCTATACAAACACTTGAGAACATCATACACACAAAAAACAGTAGAATGGTTTTCGAGAACATGTTGAACAATAAAAAATTTATACCGAAGATGAACTTGTCAAGACTAGTTTGTGGGAGAAACTCATAGACGAGAAGCCTTTCAGTTCCTTCTATTGAGTAACCTAAGAGCTTCACAAGATTACGATGTTGAAGCTTAGCTACCAATAAGAACTCGTTCTTGAACTCGGTTTCACCTTGTTGTGTATTTTTGGACAACCTTTTCACCGCTATTTGTTCTTAAATCAGAAAGTGCACCCTAGTGATAATATAGGAGATTGTTATGATGGTCGTTATCCTCAATATAATGCAAAATATAACAGCTGATTTTTCTTAAGTTTGTAAGATTACCTTATAAACTGCTCCGAATCCACCTTCTCCAAGTTTATTTTCAAGTGAAAAATGACTTGTTGCATCTTGTAATATACTGAAATCAAATCTTAAGGAATCCGTGCTAATATTTTCATCTGTATGTAAAAAAAATTAGATAAAAGGAGTTAGAAATCAAGGGAAATATCAAAGGAACACTGAAACAGAGGAAACAGAGGAAGAGGGCAAATATCAAAACATGTAGAACAAAGCACATGAATAATATCCTTCCATGTCCGAGTTTGATAGCTTACTTTCATGTTTGTGTTTTGAATTGTTTATCTTCCTCTTCTTCTTCTTCCTTCTCAACCTTAGTAAAACGACTAGCAATACTGTAACTAAGACAACAACAATAACGGAAGCAGCAGCAAATATCAAAGCTTTAGGTACACCTCTGGTTTTATCCCCTGAACAGAAAAACAAAACATACCTAATATGATCAAATTGTAACAAAATTAAGATCTCCTCATTGGGAAATTACAACATGCTCTACGGTCTGATTTAAATCCTAGAGTTCAAAACTTTCAAACCCATACGAAGTGGCAAACCTTGTGCGACACTTCTCGTCTCATTCCTTGGAGACCGTGATGGTGTTGCAGGCACTTAGCTTGGCTCATCAATGACCACTGGATCATAGAATCTCCAGGGAGCATAAGCCAATATACAGCTAGGAGACAACACATAACCACCCATTTTCATATCACTACAGCTCGGAATCTTTGCAATACCCTGAGACAAACAATACTAACAATCCTCTTCCAGAATATCCGGCGTGCACTGAACCAGACAGTACAATGTCTGAAATGAAGGCCCGCTTGTTTCGCCGAAAACAAAGTTCTTCTTGCTCCGACCAATCACAGAGGCTCTATCTTTAAGCCCTTCGAGTAAACCCCTTAATGATTTCTCCCATCCATCGCGATCTCCGGTGAAGTTTCTTGTTCCAGTAATGCTTGTTTAAGGGAAAATCTCCAATCTTTTGAAGATTGTCCGGTTTGAGTACCTAACCGTACATTTGTCATACCAGATAATCGCCTCTTTCTGAACCGGACACAACGTGACAAGTCTTTTTCCCGCCATTGCAATGCAATTGATGCAATCCTCAGGTTTGACATCGCATCTACACTGTAAAATTGAGTTGACTTTTTGATCGGAGTCCCCGACTGAGATGTTGTAAAATCCGTTACCGTTCTGTTGGAGAGTTGATAGAGAGGAGATGAGACGGTCGAGGTTGACGGCGTAAGGGGTGATAACGGTGAAGTTGCCTGTGACGTTTGAGCAAATTTGGTTTAATGGAACGGGTTGTGACTTAATGGTGAGGCATTGGATTTGGAATAAGAGGAAGAAGAAGAGACAACATTGGGATTATTTCTGTTAATCCTTGTCTAGATTGTTAGAACGGGAGATAATACGCCATGAGGCGTTGACCTTTGACTGTTCATTTTCTGGAAATTTTTTATTTCTAATTACAACTGTTTTTGTTTATTGTAAGCAAGGCTGTTATGAAATGCGATAACAATTCATAGAATTATGAGTTTGTTTATCCATTTTAATTGCCTATGTCAATGTCATAGAGCGGATTGCACGTATATAATTTGGTACATTATTTATTCAAAAAAAATTTTGGTACACTATTCATGTTAACCTGGAGCCCATAAACCCCCTCGTTTTGTCAATACGGTTAGCGTGAGATCCGACTTAGTCAATACGGTCTATCGTCGGGTTCTTGCTTAGTTCATCGTGGGTTCTCCCTGTCTGTTATGTTATGGTATCAGAGCTTAAGACTTATGTTTTGATGGAATGAATCATTGTTTATGAATGATCGATTTGAATGTTCTGGAAAACTATTTTCTAATCATGTCTATTTCCGAAAATTCCGTTCTTGATTCCCAGTTTGCTATTTCAACTTTACCTAAAAATAAAAACCAAAATAAAAATCGTTCTTCTTTTCCTACTATAAACTCTTTATACGAAATCGAGTATGTTCCAGGAGATCAACGTCTCCCAGAAACTACTCTTCCTTTTGTAAATCCGTATGAAATCTTTTCCAAGAAGCCAAGTGCTTTTTCGGTAAACGGAGTTCGACAGCTCATCCGACCATCCTCACACAGGAAGGTTCGTGAATATGTGCAGTCAAGCAAATTCTCATCTTGCCAAGTTCCAGCTACAGAAGAGGAGCAGTTCATATCGCTCAATCTTCCAGAGAATCTACCTCAACTATGGCAACACCAAGGCTATACGCATCTACACTTCGGAGTAGTTCGTATCGGTCTGACCTTACACGCACGGAAAGGTCTACCAGTCTACGCGAGAATTGCCCTGCTCGACTCAAGATTAAAGTCTTACCAGCAAGCATGCATTGGAACGGTACAGACAACGTTAAACGCCGGAACAGTGTTCATTACATTGTTTCCAAACTTTAATGTTTCTTTACAAGATCCACATCTTTTAAAGACTTTAAAGGTCCAACTACAACTCACTGGAGCCAGAATGAAAGAAGATAGTATCATGGCGACTATTCATCATCAAATAGTCTATCGGGTTCAAGACCATGCTCTTGATCTCATCCTGCCATCCTCTGACGAAGCACTCTACCTTGAAGTCACGTCAGCATCACAAGCTCCAAACGCTGTCCAGATTCCTCGACAAATATCTCGAGAAGAACTCATCCAGCAGCTACCAGATAAATGGATAACTAGTTACGAAAAGCTACATCAATCGGCCCAAACTCCGATTCAACTATCTGAAGCTAGCTTTCACACACAAAACGACGGTACAACCGAAATCAAGTTCGAAAAACCAAGATCATCCTCGTTTCGCAAACAGCTGTTCACTCAGTTCTCCATTAGAATTGATGAACACGAGTTCTACGGTCCATACAAAGAACAGATGCCAAAACCAATATCCTTTGGTCAAAACGGCTCTGTCGTATTCCCGTTCAAGGACGAAAACGGTCATCAATACTTTGATGTCTGTTCATGTTCAGCATGTATGGAAGCCGATTACGAATCTGATGAAGAAATCCGACAAAGAAGAAGAAAGAAGAAGGATCCTCTCTATCGAAGATATCTTGATGGCGATCCTACAGTCGGCACTTTAGGCGAAGGAACCGGAAGATACGAATTCTTGGTCCAATATTCGGACAAGAAAAAGGAGAAAGAAATCATGATGATGAGTCCAGACGACTTCCCTCCTTTTCCCCCGCCTGAAGACTTCACAAGAAATAACATAGCGCATAGTCCAAAGATAGTATCAAAAGCTATCAATTCATCCGGACCAGAGCAATTAAGCCAAGGAGAAAAGGTTCTCAACTGGCAAACAGAAAACGCTATTGCTCAAAACCATATTTTGAGCAACATGAACCAGAAGTTTGACCAGATGAATAGAGACTATGACAGAAGACTAACGTCTCTCACTAAGTCAATCGCAGAAATCAATGCTCGACTCGAAACGCTCCATCACGAGATGCTAACAATGTCAAAGCAAATGATGGTTAATACTTCACAGTTTCAGAGCAGAGAAGCCGAGATGACTAATCTCAAGTTCCAGTTAAAAGATTTGCTAAAATACTTTGAGAGCATGCAGCAACAAAGGCCGTCAGAAACGTATTACCCTTCCTATGGAAATACGTTCTTGAGCACTCCAATGCCTCAAACATCCTATTCTCCAGGATTCCTTTTTGGAGGTCAAAGTCAAAGGCCAAAGACATCCTCACCAGGATTCTTGTCATCCGATGAAGCGCTCATTTCTCGTTATGCCATGACGACGCCTTACCAGTACAAACCTAAGCCAACTCGAGAACGAACTAGACGGTACAGAGAACCTGAAGTTCAAACCAAGCAAGCGCGAACACCTGCACTTACTTCATCTCACTCGAGCCAAGATTCCCTTGATGATCGCAAGAAGAAGGGAAAAGATAAAGACATTGGAATCATCGAATTCTCAATGACCAATCTGCTCAACGACATGGCAAATCAAGCTCAAACGGCAGCACAAACCCAATCAGCTAACGAGACAGTGCAAAAGCCAGAAACAAAACAGGCATACTCTTCGCAACCAGTGGAGACAACGAAATCACCAACCCCGATAATAGAGCACTACTCGGACACAAATTCAACTGAGTCGCAAACCGAATCAGAAGAAGAATCAATGCTGAAACAATTTGCTATCGGAGAAAGTTCTTATACACCCAAGCGAGAGCCAAGTGTAAACGAAGTTCTCTCAAGCGATAAAGAGATGAATTATCAACATTTTCAAGAACACAAAAAGCCAGAAAAGCAATTCGCTTCAAAAGTCATGACGTTTACGTTCGACGATATTCCGTTCGAGAAATGGAAAGAACGTCTTGACGAGTTTCACGCTTGGATGAATTCTGAAGCACTAACTTCGACAACGTACGCTGTCATCCAACAATTTACTGCAAGGCTTTCTGGAGCCCTCAAAGAATGGTGGAACTCACTAGGTGATTATAGACAAAACCAAGTCTATGACACTACAATACCGATGTTACTCGGAGAAATCCATCGAGAATTTATCGGTACACCAAATCATCAAAAGGAGCAAATACAAGAAGAATACTTTGCAGCAAGGTGTTGTTCATTGAAGAAGAAAGATCTGGCAAAACATTTCAAGCATCAAGCGAGAAGGTTCTACGCTCTAAACGGACTCAACAATCCGAGCTTGAAGCACGTCTACCTCTCATCAATAGACGAATATCTAAGCCAGCAAACCAAACTCTACATCAGAGATCAAGGTCAGACGGTTGAAGAAATCTCAATCGGTCAAATTCAACAATACATCAATCGGACCCTTGACAAGTTATGCAAACAGAAAGAGTTTTGGATGGAATTCATGGATAAGTCTAAACAACTATCCAAGATTTATGCAAGGCCAGACCTATCAATCAAATGTTCGAAATCAAAAAGGACATGTACCTGCAACACCAGACACAAACACAGAAAGCAAAGAAGAGCAACACGAAGAGACAACTTTAAAGGTTTTCGACGCAGACGATTTTTCAAGAAGAAAACGAGCTTTCGAAAGTCAACCAAGTGTTTTCTTTGTCACAAAGAAGGACACTACGCCAAGAACTGCCCAAACAAGTCAACGAAGAAAAGGCAGTATCTCATCAGCTCAATATCACGCATAGCGCCGGATATCGACCTTGAAAATCATGATCTCGAATCCGTCCTATCTTACGACAGTGATGACAATGAAGCAGTATGTGGATACAAAAGTGGATGCTTTAAAGATTCGGAGATGCACTATCACTCAACGTTCAAAGAGATCTTAGCCGTCAAAAGAGCAATCGAAAAGTTTGAATTTCATCTGATAGGACATAAATTTCGAATCGAAATGGATATGTCTTCTTTTCCGAAGATGTTACAATTCAAGCAGAAGATGGTCCCGCATCAACAACTCTTACGATGGAGTGAATGGTTTTCAAAGTACGACTTCGACACCGTCTATTTAAAAGGCACGAAGAACATTCTCGCCGATATGCTCAGCAGAAAGCCTCTCCAAGGCATAAACATCATGGCGAGTTCTTCATCATCAAAGACACATTATGACTTCGACAACAACATGCCAAAAGACGTGAAGCCTCTCATCACAAAAGGACATTTTCGAGAAACTTTGCGAAACAGGATATTCCACTACCAATCGATAATCTTAACAAACCACGGGCTCTACGGAAGATACATTGCACCGCTAGGCATTCATCCCGACTACCCGTTCGCTCATCTGTACAGGATCGAGAACAAATATATGCCGGAAGAAGTTCTCTGTTTCCTCTGGTATCTCTGTGCAGTATACACTATTGGTATCTCATTCGATATCAAATGGTTATACCAATACGTCAACGAACAACAAGGTCAACAAGAAGGACTTTCAACATTCCTCACATGGTTCAACCCGCTAGTCAACTGGAGTGGCAAGCTACGAAATTCAGCAAAATCGATGCAAATCCCCTACAAGAAACTCAAAGAACCAGGTGGTCTAAATCCTTTCTTTAGTCCACACACTATCTATTTCTTCCATCGACCAATTCAAGTCAACGACAGAACCGCAAAGGTTCACGCACTACCCAACCTCATTCATCACAAGGATTTTAAGCATGGAATCAGACCAGACTTCAACGTTCGCGATAATGCTCTATATGAAGAATTTCAAACTCATGCATTCCGCCTCAACAATGCTCGACAGACATTTCACATCCCGTTCAACCAGAACTGGTCCTACTATTCCATCGACTATCAAATGAGTCTAGACGAAGATCTACAATTCTTCATGTCTAATGAAGAAAAACGTCGTTTCAAAGCAGCAAAACCAGAACCATCCTCACCAAGCTGTCCAGCAGAATACTTCCAAGATGCTCAGTCACCAGACGATAATCCTATTATGGATCTCGACGAAATCGGACGAGAGTTCAATATTAACGTTAATATAGACTCCCCCGAAGACTTCTCTGAGCCAGAACCACAGTATAAGTGCCCGGGAATAGAGTACGGATGCTGCACGAAGCACATTGAAGATTTCGAGATGAATCATTGAGTAAGCTTGATGATTAATTATGTATAATTATTATGCTAAATAAATAATGTCAGCATGATGTCAATATGATATCAGCATGATATTAGTGTGATATAAGTGTGATGTCATCGCTGATGTAAGCGATGATGTAATATATAAGTAGTGTGATGTAAGCAATGATGTAATCATGATGTAAACATGATGTCATCGCTGAGGTAAGCGCTTATGTCAGCGTCTTCACCTCCCCCTATAAATATGTGTGCTCCCCCATTGTAAAAAAAAAAAAAAGATCGAAAAATAATAAAAACTTCTCTCTAAAATTTTCTCTCTCTAAACATGTTCTAAATCTCTCTAAGTTTTCCGAACTTCAATAGATCTTCATAAGCTTTGTTTCTTTCTTTTCATTCATAAGTTGACGATCTGCTTCTATGGCTTAATTTTCGGAGGAAACTCCGGTGGTCTTTGTAAGAATTTTCCGGTAGATCAACACGACGGTTTGATCTTACGATAACCAACACGACTTTCGTGGGGTGGCGTGGGTATTGGATCCTAATTGAGACGGCTTGAGCCATGGCTGAGTAGCGCCTACGATGCTCGCTGTAACCTGGAGCCCATAAACCCCCTCGTTTTGTCAATACGGTTAGCGTGAGATCCGACTTAGTCAATACGGTCTATCGTCGGGTTCTTGCTTAGTTCATCGTGGGTTCTCCCTGTCTGGTATGTTAAGAGTAAAGTATATGGTACACAAAAATTAAAAGTAATTGTTTTTTTTTTGTCAATAAATAAATACTACTTATTACCAAAATAAAAACTACTTATTAATCAACATGTTCTGAGAAGTTCCCTTAATAATTTATAATTTTATACTGTTGAAGAGGAAATAATAAAGGATTCAGGCAAATTGCCAAGATAGAAAAGAAGGTAATTTACATTTAATTTGTCTTCTCTGGAACCACTCTTTCAACGAGAAAGAGTAACAAAGTAGTGAGTAATTACATAGGGTTCTAAATATCTTCTATATCTAATAACCTTTAAAATGTATGTTACTTGTGAATTGGATCAAATTATGAAGCTGAGAAGTGATAGTGATAAAAGTATGTTGCAGCTGTGACTGCTTTGGATTTTGGAATGGTAGATAACGTATGTGGGGACCCCTGTGTTGTGTACCTACAAAGTACCAGAAAAGTCAAGTGGCTACGCATAATCCATCTGACTAACACTCGCGACCCTGTATAAACCCTGAGGGCTTTGTCCTGCAAGTCGTTGAGAAGAGAGAAAAGAAAAGACAGAGGCGCCCGCCGTTTTCTCTGTTGCACCCAAACTGTGTGGCGTTTTTTTAAATGAATCATCCTGTTCGTGGCAACATGATGTTTCTCTCTTTCGCAGCAATACTGTCTTGCGTTCATTCTCTTGAATTTCAGGTTGCAGCGAAATTTGATTCAGGAATACAGTATGTGAATGGAAAAGAAATTCGTTGCCAACTCTTATGTGGTTGGGCCCTATTCAAATTTAATAACGAAAAAGCCCAAGATACAATTTCAACCAAAATATGTCGTTTTCTTTTATTTTGTTTATATTCTTCAAAAAAAAAAAGCAGGTTTTCTATTTCAACCGATACATTATAAATTTAATATTTAAAACTTTTTCATGAATTAATTTTCTGAAAAATCAGATATACTTATAAGCAAATATATATGTGAACAAAAGGAAAATATACATGAGACATTTTTTTGTATGGGACATCCACAATATAATTTGCAATCCCATATAAAAAAGATAGATCGAACGTATATGTTTCAATATATAACGTATCTACTGAAAACTACTTGGAGTTGGAGAGGAACGAAGTTCTAAAGTCTGCTCTCTTTTTTTTATCTCCGCTCCTCTTCTTTTCTAAATGTGGTATGCTACTATAGTCATTTTTGTAGTTTTTACCAGAAAAGGAATATGTTAGGGATTCTGTCCATTTACTTTTTTTGTACATTTGTATTCTTGTTAAGATTATTATGAGTCTATCGTACAATGAAGAAAGTTTATTGTAACAACTCCTCCACATCAATTTTTAGGTATATATCTACATCTACAGAAGGAACGCAAGGAAGATCATTCGAAATTAAATCTGTCATACAAAAGATGATAATTTTGTTGTTTTCATTCTTCTTTTAAGAAATTAAAGATGATTTCAATGTTTTAGGAGTGACGGTAGTCTAACTCTAAAACGATATTCATTTTTTTAAAGGGCTTACTATATTCATTTTTGAAAGGCAAAATAGTGTTAGTTTGTAATTTATGTGTAACGGACCGCCTAGTCGATAGATAGCCGGCCGGATTTGACTTTGTGGTGGCGAGATGGCAGCATCTTGAAATTTTTACGCCAGCACAAATTCGCCGACCAATGACGGAAAAACACAGAACGATCACAGGTGTCCCCATGACTCTTCATGTACGACTGCCGCGTCATCACAACTCAAGAGGGTAAGAGGCTCTTATCAGGATATTTAGATCCGTCAGATATGGAGATATAAATATATATCACGACTCGGTTACTGATTTTTATTTTTTTATCCGAATAATAATAATAGGCCGGCATCTATAGTATTCACATAAATGTATTGCCCGTGTCATAGTAGATTAAGTGGTGAAGATTGTTCGATGTTCCACTTCTGTTTTCTGGGGTTTGCTTAGTTCGTCGGTCTCTATTTATAATACGTCACGATCGTGTGTTTTAGTGATTTTTTGGACCTGTTTTGGAGCAGGTATTATATGGAGTCTTTTTAAAAAAAACTAATATAATTAATTACAAGGTCCCGAAAAAGAAATTCAAAAAGTCGTATAGTTTCAATAAGATATTAAAAAGGAACCGACCATTGGTTAAAAAAGACAGGCATTATGAATAAACATCGTGTTCTTTACGATGTTCTTGTCGGTTACTGAAGTGAAATAGCGAACTTTACACGCCCAAGGTTAGTAATTTTGAGCTATAAATAGTTTGAATTAGGCCGGCCAAACAAAATGTTTGAATTACATTTTTTTTTAGATAATCTGGTTTACATGTCAAAATTTTAAAGATTACCGCAGAATATATACAAAATATAACTGTATGTACGTTCGAGATGATGTCTTTGTAAAAGGACACAAAAGAGAAGGAGAAATAAAATTCATTTTAACAAAAAAAAAAGAAAAAACACTGTACGTAGGTTAAAATCGGAATGAGTCGATTAGTCCCGACCAACACAGTATAATTACATCACTGCAGTTCTCTAGAAAATATGCACTATATAATTCATTACAAGGTTGTTCAAAGAAAAAAAGAGAGGTTGTGGTTATACTTATTTCGTCTCTATTATCTACGGTCTCTCTGTAAATAGGAACGGAAGTTCAACGAATATTAAAATAGTATTTTATAATATGATTAACTTTTGTATTCTTATAAGTGGGAAAGAAATACTAGACGGATTCAAAGTAATCATATTTTTTTATTCTTTAAGTGGAAAAGAAATACTAGACGGTTTCAAAGTCATAGTTTAGCTAGGCATACATGGTTAATATAAGTTTGGTGGTGTCGAATCCACAAATATAAAATAAATCGAAATTATATTTAATAACAACTAATAATTTTCTCAGCGGTATCACATATAAAGAACAGGCAAGACCGAACCAAACCAGTACACAACACACACACGCACTTACAACTGTAGTTAAGAAAAAAAAGTTTTTTTTTTTTGTTGGTGTGTCAATTTTCTGTTCTTCCTTTTCTCGTGCTTCCATCACGAGATCTCTCACACGAGTCTCGCTACTCAATCAGAAAGTAAAGGAAAAGAAAGAAGAAGCGTAAATTCCATAAATGGACATGAGAAGCAACTACCACCAGCAACAACAACAAGTACTTGATGGCTCGGACATACTTGACCTCGTCGAAAACGAGAAAGTGTTCAGCAAGTTTGTGGAACAAAAGTTTCAACAGTTAGACCAAGACGAAGATGGTAAGCTCTCCGTGACTGAGCTACAACCCGCCGTTGCTGATATCGGCGCTGCTCTTGGTTTGCCTGCTCAAGGAACTTCTCGTGATTCCGATCATATCTACTCCGAGGTAACTCTCTTTTCTTCTTTCTTTTTACTTTTAATATTTTCGTAATATATGGTCCGCGTAATTTGCATTTACTTATAAGCTAGCATTTGTTTTCCCTATATTATCGATCTTTGCATTTTTAGTTCATCATTTACGTAATCTTTGATTTTAATTCGATTATCGCATCTTTTAATACTATTAAGAAATGTTTTTTTGATCCTGTTGGCCGGCGTACTGCTAATTACAAAAAATCTAGCATCTAATATCGTGTGTTTCTTTTGATATATATATATATCTAGTTCTAAGAAATTTTTTTATCCAAAATCTTTTCTTTTGGGTCTAAGCTCTTACATATATTTTTTTTCTAATGTGAGGAGTCGAACCTCTTATACCGGAGATGTACATGTGCCACTTGCCGGCTCTCGGCATTTTATGCTTAGATTTTTATGATACTTCGAATGGTCGTGATAGTCTAAATTAAATAATTTTTAAAACACGAATGCCTAATGCCGATATTAACAAGGATCTCGACATTTTTACTATAGTTGTTTAAGTTATCTTCTTGCTAGTTGAACCTTCTATTTTTATAATATTTTAAAAATGTGTTTTTGCATAGACTAATATAGGTAAAAATAAATAAAAACAGTTGTTTTAAATTAATGATAACTTTCGTCGGTGCCCTTATCCTCCACTATATTTCAAATTAGCCCCTCGTGTCGCTATACTCGCCGTCCTTTCAAGCTTGAAACATCGCTTTATGAATCCTCTACCTACTTTTTATTTATTGAATTACTGTATGAATATTGACCAACTTGGCCGCTATAATATAGTACTGTTTATTTATACTGTCATGTAAGCCAGTTTTTTTCCTAATGTTACATTTTATCCTTCAAATTATGATAAACGCTTTATCCTTTTAAATCTTTTGGTCGACGTCACCATATTTTTCCTTCCGAGACTTTCGTGGCCCTTTTCTTATGTACAATATCCCACTTTAGAATTTTATTTTATTTTAAACCCCTTATTCATGGCATATTTTATGACGAAAGCAAACAGCAAACAAAAGACATACAAATATCACCAAGACTATTCAGTGTGAACCAAAAAACAAAGAGACATTTTTTACCGACATGGAAAACCCAAAACTACGTCGTGTTTCGCATGAATCACGTGGGTTTAGTTAATCTGAGGAAGAGGACATCGATTGTAGTTACTAAGTAAGATTCGCTTGTTGAAATATTCAAGAAGAAGTCAATCCGAGTACGAATCTTCCTCTCACTGGATACAAATCAATATCCAAGAAGAAGTAAATTACTTACCGTTAGATGATTTTGTTTTTGGCGTATTTAAAGACGAGACAACGAGATTAAACTAACAACCCTCTATCTGTCTCCTCCGTACATTTATTTCCATCGTTTCTAACGTTACAATAAACTATTGCAGGTCTTAAGCGAATTCACTCATGGAAGTCAAGAGAAAGTGAGCAAGACAGAGTTCAAAGAAGTGTTGTCGGATATTTTGTTGGGTATGGCTGCTGGTCTGAAACGCGATCCCATCGTCATTCTCAGGATGGACGGTGAGGATCTCTCGGAGTTTATCTACAGTCCTGGATACGAAACCGAGATAGTATCTCTCTTCTCAGAGCTATCCAGTTGCGAGGAATCATCACTCCGTGATTGTATCGTCAAAGGTCTCCAGTCTCTTTCTGTTGATCATGGAATACCTCCTTCCGACGATCCATGGGTACTTACTTAATCTATCGTTATTTCTTTATTAAGTTGGTTTTTAAAACATTCTTATTGTTGTTTCAAAATTAGTGCGGCTTTTTTTTTGTTTTTTTTTTTTACATTAAAACCTAATTTAATTAAGCCTTTTAACAAAAAACCTAATTTGATTTAAAATCCAAATTATTATAAACAGAACATTTTTTAGCCGAGCATTATGTCAATAATCAATTTGTTTTAGAAGGAGTGGAATAGAACATGATTTTTAAAAAAAAATTGTGTAAAAAATATCTAAACAATACTTATTTTAAACGGTAGAAGTATGAATTGTGAAGTGTTTATGGTATAAGATTTTTTAAACCGCATCTATGTTTAAAAATAGTTCACAGGAAATTTTTTAGTTCTTTTTTTTTGTAAATTGTGCGGTTTTCACTTTCTTTTAATTAAACCAATGAAATGGCTTTGAGAAATAAAAATACACAATGTAAAAACGTCAAAAAAAACAAATGAATTATTTATATGTCAAGTTCGTGTTTGGTGCTAATAGTTTGCTAGAGATCAATGGCCTAGTCTAAAGCTAAGTTCTTGTTTCAGGTATTGAGCAACATCGTAGAACCAATTGTCGACTCTTGTCTTGATGAAGACGATAAGAGAGAGAAGAGCGTCTCTCAGGAGAGATTCTTGGAAGTATTCAAGAGAGTCGTGGAGAGAGTGGCTCTACGTCTCAATGAACAGCCCGTGATCGTCGCTCACAGTGAAAACACCTTCGATGGGAGCGGCATCAGGAGGCTCTTGTCCAATAAATTTGAATTCGATAAGGTAAATTTTATACATATATATGTTATGTTAGGCAACAAGAGGACGAGTCTTGAAATGATGATAACGACTCTGGAACGTTTTGCGCAGGCACTAAACGTTGCCTTAGAGACAATTCCAAAAGACCGTCACAGTAAGGTGTCCAAACAGTATCTACGAGCTGTGCTCGACACTGTTGCACCATCTGCGACTTTACCACCAATAGGCGCTGTATCCCAGGTAAGTAATACCCAGTCTAAATTTTTTTAGTTACGAGTGAAAAAAAATTAATGACATTGATCAGTCAACTTTGTTTGTTTTAAGATGGATACTATGATAATGGAAGCGTTGAAGATGGTGGATGGAGATGATGGAAAGATAGTGAAGGAAGAAGAGTTTAAGAAAACAATGGCGGAGATATTGGGAAGTATAATGTTGCAGCTTGAGGGTAATCCGATCTCGGTTTCCTCTAGCTCGGTGGTTCATGAGCCGCTCACCGCGGGTACCTTTCTGCCACCGCCTCCGACTGAAACAGAGGAGCCTTCTAATTAATCATAGTCGTTTAAATGGGAATAAGCAACAGTAAAATATATTGTGGTTTTTGAGTTTTTACCCCCCAAAGTTTTAGATTGTTGAGGAAAGACGCCTTACTTTCTGATGTGCAGAAATTCCCCTCTTTTTATTCTAAATAACGAAGATATAACTCTGGTAAAAGAAATAGAGGGGTTTTATTTCTGAACAGATTGAAAGTTTGGGGTTTTCCTCGTGTGGGTGTGGTGATTAAGCTCATGCCTTCTGTTTTTTTTTACTCATGGGATGCAATGTTTATTTACTCTGTTTTTTTTTTTTCGTTTTAAATTATTTATGTTAATTACTGTTACCTTGGAAAGTTAACGAAATGCACACTAATAATCTCCCACTCACGTTATTAATTTTGCGTATGGTCATAGTAGGGTAAACGTTAAAGAACATTGTAGTAATAAATCAGCGAGTAAATATATTAAATTTATCAAATGTTTTTATTTAATAATTTGCTACTTTAAAAAAATATTTTAGTTGTGGTCAGTTTGAAAATAAAACTCATATAATCTTTAAAGTCTTCTATCAAACCAGCCTTTTAATTTGTTCTTTTTTTTTTCTTTTAAAATTAACATTTGAGTTATGGTATATAACTAAAAAAGTGGAAATATATGGTGAAGTTAAATGAAGAATTTGATTACAACAGCTTTGTCTAAAACAAAAGGATTGAAGTGAAAATCGGCAATGAAATGAAATTCTAGTTGCTTTGACAGAATTATAATGAATCTAATTAATTATGGTCATTAGCAGAAAATATAATTAAACTGATTTATACGATGAGTTCCTGGAAACGCAAAAGAGGACCAAAAACGAATTAAGTATCAAATTCACTGCGTATTCTCAGATTATCCTGGGAATCAAAGGCGTCGAGAGAGGGAGGGAAAGGCATGGCTCCTCATGGAGATGGATCAATTGACACCGAGAAAGCTGAGGTTGCTCAATCGGAGAGTCGTCATCCGATCTCCACAGTCGTCTTCGTCATCGGTACTTGAGTCTTTCTACATGTATCGATTTGGATGTTATGTTATTCGATTGAGAATTGATGAATCGATTTCTTCTGATTACTTTTGTTCTCTGATGGAGCTGCAGCTATGCAAGCGGAGGCTCTACCTTTGGTCAACAAGTTCGGACTCTCAGAAACTACTGATTCGCCGTTAAGAGAGCTTCTTTTTCCATATCGCTTGAATTTGATTTCGATGAATCTGTCAGCTCTTTCGTGTGGATGATATTGCAGGCTTGGTAAAGGATTGCCCTGGATTCTGTATCATGGCGTGCATAAGGAACTTCGAATCAATGTAGTTTGCCCCGGAAGAGATGCTGCTCTAGGCAAGTTTTTCCATCTCTCTGTTTTTCTTTCATGCATTGTTTACTATGAGCTTGTTGATATTATACTTTTGATGAATTGAGCGCTACAAGTAGTATGCTAACTAACTCAGATTTCTCTCCAGGGATCGATAGTGTTGGCACTGTTCCAGCTTCTCTCATAACTTTTGCTTCTATCCAAGCATTACAACCTGACATTATCATCAATGCCGGAACCTGTGGTGCCTTTAAGGTACATTGTTTACTTCTCATGTACTCTGTCATGCAAACAATCACTTCCGCTCTTTCTTTCTACTTCTTGTTGAGGAGCCATTGTTGATACTATTTGTGTTTGATTTTGTTACTCATTTACTCAACTTGATTCAATCTAAATTTCTCTGAAATTTGAGTGGCATCATGAAAATCTCTTTCTCTCATACTCTATTGCCATGCTGTGGAAGTTGTTTATTTTCATGATGACTGAACATGTTCAGGTTAAAGGAGCCAACATAGGCGATGTATTCCTTGTATCTGATGTTGTGTTTCATGATCGAAGAATACCAATCCCGGTAAGTTCCTATTCCTTTTTTCCATCTTTCTTGATTCCTATTTTCCCATTTCATCTTGCAAGTTCCTGAGCAATGTTTCTGTTTAGATGTTTGATCTGTATGGAGTTGGTCTTCGTCAGGCATTCTCAACACCCAATCTCCTCAAGGAACTCAATTTCAAGGTATATAGTAAACTCAAGATGCATCTCGGATCTTTTAACTATTTGAGTTTTCACAACATCAGAAGCATGTTCAGAAAATGGGGTGTTTCAGATTGGCAGGTTATCTACTGGTGACTCGTTGGATATGTCCACACAAGACGAATCATTAATCATTGCCAATGATGCTACGCTAAAGGACATGGAGGTAATGTGATGTTAACAGCTCACTACTTACTGAATCTAGCTAGGAAGAAAATCAAAGAAATCTGCTGACTTGAAACTCTTCAGGGTGCTGCTGTGGCATACGTGGCTGATCTTCTAAAAGTGCCAGTCGTGTTCCTCAAAGCCGTGACCGATCTGGTGGACGGAGATAAACCGGCAGCAGAGGAGTTCTTGCACAACTTGGAAATTGTGACTGCTGCGTTAGAGGAAACAGCCACTAGAGTGATCAACTTCATCAATGGGAAAGACCTTTCAG
The DNA here is from genome assembly GCA_963922655.1 of Cardamine chenopodiifolia. Lineage (NCBI taxonomy): Eukaryota > Viridiplantae > Streptophyta > Magnoliopsida > Brassicales > Brassicaceae > Cardamine > Cardamine chenopodiifolia. Next base: position 15,963,973 of record OZ000473.1, read on the forward strand.
ACCTTTAACTTTTGTTCTCATCTTTGATCAACCGTGATTCTTAAAAATGCTTTGTCGCAATTTCACTGATTTCCAGTGATTATATTCCTTGATAATAAACTTTTTAAGTTTTAAGACATTCTCTTTTTTCAAGTGTTACCAAAATGTCGTTTGTTTCCGGAGATCGAGTAAAAAAAACAATGTCAGTTTGACTAAACTAAAGATAAATTATTGACCGGAAAGTAAAAAAACTCTTCGACAGTCACAAACATACAACACAGTAAAATTAATTCATTACCGAGTCACTTGTGCAACCTCAAAGACACAAACGGTGAGATCATAGGTAAAGAATAAATGAGCTTTCTTTCCCAGTTAGAATTCCCGGCAAAGCTCATTGGAGTATTTCTATCTGTTTCGCTTATACTACTCCAGACGGAAGCCGGAGAACAAGCTGCCCTCCGAAAACACTGCAGAAGATTGAAAGAAAAGGTTGAAACTTTTGAGTTATACAAAGAGCTAAATAACTATAACGTTTTAAGTGAAAGACAAAAACATATACCCTTTGACGTAGTAGTAACAGAAATCTGCCAGGATGAAAGTTTGTACAATTTCTGAGATCAGAACCATTGATGGCCACAATCCATAACCCAATGCTACAAGCAATCGTCCCCGCGTCTCCAAAACCTGTTTGGCACACATTAGACATTGTATTCAGCATGCAAAATTGGCGTTCCAATCGAGCATAGGAACTGCTATTGGTTTAATCTCTATTGTCTATTGAAGGCCAAAACTAACCTGTAAAACCCAGTGGGCACAGCTAAGGAACCTTGCTACTCCAAGTGCAAAAACATAATGAGCTGTGAACGGTTCAACAATCTGAAACAACCAAATAGATGTGGATTAGAAGTAAAACAAATGTGTCTCTTTCAGTTCTCAACTTGCCATTGTGAAATAGAGTTGTGACCTTTGTGTTCTGCATCACTCGTAGCTGAGGCAACACTGAAACAGCTTCAAGGTATACACATAATGCCCACGATATCCTGTTTAATATGTTGTGAGAGGTCGATGGATGGATCAACACAGCTAGCACAGCACAAGGCACAAGCTGCAAAAAATCAAAATCAGATCAATTTTACTGCAAAACAAAAAATGTTATTGACAACAACTCGAGGATCAAAACCAGATGACTAACCACATAATAGAGAGCAAAGTTGTCTTTGTCTTCCATGTAAGTAGCTCTTAACTTAAAACGGATCATAAATATAACCCAGAGAGTTGTTCCCAAAGTAGCCAAGTCCAGAATGGTATGTATATCATATTCCATTACAAAGCTGCAATACAGCCTAACAGCTAAAAATATCGCTGTAAGCTCCTGAGATTTCAGTGACAACCCTGAAAAATCAAAACCCTATATTGTTAAGTGAATCCTTGATATAAAGATGATGATGACGATTCTACAAACTAGGAACAAAAGGTGCTTCTGGGAGCAGATAATAGTGGTAAGCCAATGAAATCCTGATCAAAGCCCGAAACTTTTGACGCGATTATGAAGAATAAACAAAAGACTAAGTAATTTTGCTAAGAACAGACGATCAGAAGCTGAGGGGCAGGACTGAGTAAAATTGGATGTGATAAAAGACAAGTAAATAAGAAATATAGAATAATACCGGCGCAGGTCTTTTCCTTCATGATTTTGTAGATGAGAACACAGATCCCAATGGAATGAACAGCCTCAGCGGCAACGAAGAGATTGTCGTGATCGTGAACAAAGAATCTAAGCAAAACCAAAGCTGCCATGCCAGTGACCACCGCCAGAAAAGCCTTCACCTTTGGAGGTTGCCTCCTTACCCATGACGACACCGCGTGGATAGTCGTCTTCATGCTTTGCCTTTTTCGCTTTTTTTTTCTTATGTTTCTTATTTTCTCGGCAAAGAGAAAAAAGTAAGTTCTTTTATGAGAACCTGATCGATATAAAAAGTATTGTTTTGGTTGACGTTCTTGAAAAGACTAAATTACCCATTCACACATCATCGGTGAGTCGTGACTGAATCCATAATTTTAGGCCCATAATCGTATTATCTTCCTTTTAAAAAGAAAGACTAAATTAATAATAAGAATTGCATTCTATTTTTTATCTTATATAACTTTTTTTCTGGTTGACTGGCACATTTTTAAATCCAAAAAAGTGGAAGAAACTTAAAAGTGCATATAATTAAAAATCAATTCTTTATATAAAATTCTAGTTAACTAATATTAACTTTTATTTTCCTTTTTCTTTTTTCTAAAAAACACTTGTTAATAAGCCAAACAATTTAATCCATTCCACATGGTCGATATTGATCTTTTTATAAATTATTTTAATATCACAAATCACAATTCTTTATATCTCTTAAATATATATGGTTTTGGTGAGCGAGTGTAATTATGAATGTATGGTTTGGCTGGTTGATTTAAATAATTGATTTTGCACACTCGTAGGACTAGGCCCAAATACTTCTGCCTCCGGTTTATAAGATTTTGTGATGGATGTTTTGTTCACAAGTTCACTTCATATATAAAACAATTTTCGATTCAATCAATGCGGAGCCATATACAGTTCACCTATTTACGCATGTCACCTAACAAAAACAATATCGCAGAACTCACACCATGTGGGACTACAATCTTGGTTGCCCCAGTATTAGATCTTTTATATTTCTTGCTACTTTTTCCTCTATCCACATTTATTATTGCTTCTTAAGTTAGGGCTTGTCTTTTGGGTTTTTATACATACAATTGTTTCTAGCAGTAAATATTTTCAACGTCTTATTAAATGTTCTGAATTGTAACTCCATCCTTAGTAGTAAAAGTCTATGTATGCTTTGTATATTTTATTTTTTATTATTCTTTTAGATTTTTGTGTTGCATTGATTATTTTAAACGCAAATATGAAGTTTAATATACATAATTAATAAGAATACACATAAAGCAAATGCAAAAAAAAAAAAATCAATTAGGCTCTATATATTTTGATATTGGAAAAAGAATACTACATTATTAATAAACATATATTTTGTTTAAATCAGCGAGCATGTGTTTAAATTTTCAATGGAAACATAGTCGCTATACTCAATGGACTAAACTCACAATCTACACAATTACGCTATTTATTAGGAGTACATGTTTATAAGAAAGGACTTATTGGTGATAATGGTTACAGTATGCAAGTATTGCTACTGTCGACATTATACCGGAAGATGAATATAATGCTTTCAATTTCATAACAGTAAGGTAGTGGATTTTCCGGTAAAAGAATTATTCAGGACTACAATCCGACAAGTAGTGTGATTATCTTTTCTTTTTTTCAATATACATTGAAGCTTCTCTTCTAACCATAATGCACCCATATTTGAACCATATTTGCGGATCAAAAGGTTCCGTGTGGCAAAAGTTCTGCGCATGTGTCTGTTGACACGGGAAACAAAAAGTAAATTTGAGTGCCGTTGTCGTATTAAGAAAAAAAAGTTAATTTGTTTCAACCACCCTGCATGAAAATATCATAAAGTAGTAATATATATAACAACGAGATGGACCATGACTTTAATTAAATAAATGATACAAAATAATAGAAATCGCCGAATACAATTACTGTTGTCCACCTAACCGCCGAAGAAAGTTGATCCACCGCCGGTTCCAATCTACAAGCCGCCGCCGAAGATAGAGCATCCACCAATCTACAAACCACCGGTTGTGATTCCGAAGAAGCCATGTCCTCCGCCAGTACCAATATACATACCACCGGTGGTGATTCCGAAGACGCTATGTCCGCCACTTCCACCGCTTCCAAAGTTGCCGCCTCTTTCTCCTAAATGCATTCACCACCCCAAGTTCCGCAAATGGCCTCCGTTGCCTTCACACCCTTGAGGATACTAATACGTATACTCTAGTATAATCAACGTGTTGCCTTTTTAATAGGCTTGTTGACAAGCGAGTTTACCATTGATATGTTTCCTATGACTCTTCTTAAAGAGTTTACATTCTAATAAATTTGATATGACTTTTGGAGAAATTGCAAACTTTGTGGCTTACGTTTATGTACCGGCTGTTCTAGTCACTCCTCTTGGTGCATTAAGTCTACATCAGGTATCTTTTCAGATCTCATTTCTTTTGGTGGTTTCTCATTAACATTATCTGATAGGTACTCTGACTAACTTTTCGTTTTCTTTCCCTGATATCTCTAGTGCTTTTTTGGCACATTTACTTTTAAACGAAAGACTTAGGAAAAAATGTGAGTTTGGTTTGTTGCATTGTGGGCTCATTGATGATCGTCATACACGCACCCCAGGAGCACACTCCCAATTCTGTCAGAGGAAATCTGGAAACTAGCTTTGCAACTCTTTTGTCCCTTTCTCTTACAACACACATCTGAGGGATAACATTTTTCTTTTCTCTGTTTTGGTATGAGACAGCTTTTCTAATTTAAGTAGCCATATCAATGTCGATTGTCCTGGCTTTGATTTTCTACTGTGAACCTCTCTGCGGCCAAACCAACGTTCTTGTTTATATCGGAATTTGTTCACTGATGTGTTCTCTCACCGTAAGCATCTTGCATTTAGTTTCCAGCTCTATTTTTCCCTTTTCTTGTTCCCTAATTAAAGGTTGTTGTTTTAAACAGGTTATGAGCATGAAGGCTGTGGGGATTGCGATAAAGTTAACATTGGAGGGGATAAACCAGATTTGGTCTGCAGAGACTTGTTTTTTGTCATGGTTGCAGCAATCTGTGTGGTTATGCAAATGATTTACCTCAACAAGGTAAGAAGAAACTGTACTTGTATCTATGTGATGTCGTGTTGTACACTTAGGCCTATGCCTAAAACTAGTAATATGTTTGTTTACTAGGCGCTGGACACATTCAACGCCGCAATAGTTTCTCCAATCTACTATGTGATGTTCAAACTCTCACAATTGTTGCTAGTGCGATCATGTTTAGAATAAGGGATACTAAAACCTAATTTGATGTGATAAAATTGTAGCCGTCGGATCAAAAAAAAAAAAAAAGAGTATAAAAAGGAAGTCGAGATTCGGTGAGTTGGAAAGAAGCAGAGCCATTTACACAATCGAGAAGAAAGATCAAAATAGAGAAGAAGAAGAGAAGAAACAATCAATCATGGCTGCTGCTGTATCGTCTGCTTGGGCAAAGCCCGGTGCTTGGGCTCTCGAAGCTGAAGAACGCGAAGCCGAGCTCCAGAAACAAGCCCCTCCCTCCAATCAGATCGATTTTCCTTCGTTAGCCGCTGCGGCAACCACTAAAACGAAGAAGAAGAAGGCCCAAACCATATCTCTCGCCGAATTCGCTTCCTACGGCTCTGCTAAGGCGGCTCCTGCTCCACAGACGGAGCGCCTCACTCAGGCGGAGCTCGTCTCCCTTCCGACCGGTCCACGCGAACGCTCCGCCGAGGAGCTCGATAGATCTAAGCTTGGAGGCGGTTTCCGGAGCTACGGTGGGGGTCGTTACGGCGACGACTCTTTGAATTCGAGGTGGGGTTCATCTAGGGTTTCGGAAGATGGAGAGAGGAGAGGCGGTGGGTTCAATAGGGACAGGGAATCTTCTAGAGATTCGGGTCCCTCGCGTGCCGATGAGAATGATAACTGGGCGGCCACTAAGAAACCAACTGGTGGAAACGGATTTGAGAGGAGGGAGAGAGGCGGCGGCGGCGGAGGAGGATTCTTCGAATCTCAGTCTCAGTCTAAGGCTGATGAAGTCGATAGCTGGGTCTCCACTAAGATCTCGGAGCCCCGAAGATTCGTTTCTACCTACGGTGCTGATAGATTCGAGAGAAGGGGAAGTTTTGAATCCTTGTCTAGGAACCGGGATTCTCAACACGGTGGTGGTTCGGATTCGGACACCTGGGGGAGGAGAAGAGAAGAGAGCGGCGGAGAAAACGGGGTACCACCACCGAGCGGTGGCGCAACCTCACGGCCGAGATTGGTGTTACAGCCCCGTACACGTCCCGTGGCCGTTGTGGATGTTGTGAAGCCGGAAAGTCCGGTGACGGTCACAGTTGAGAAACCTAAAGGTGCTAATCCTTTTGGGAACGCCAGACCTAGGGAAGAGGTTCTGGCTGAAAAAGGCCAAGACTGGAAAGAGATTGAAGAGAAGCTCGAGGCTGGCAAGTTAAAGGACGCCATTGAGAAGCCAGATGAGAGGTCTCCAGGGAAGATTGGGTTTGGTCTTGGCAATGGCCGTAAGGATGACGATCGTACTGAAAGAAGTTGGAGGAAAAGGTATCTTCTTTGACTACAAAACTTGGTTGATTCGTTTCCTTAGTTTACTTGCATGCTTGTAATCTCTTAGTGTCCGAGGCTAATGTTGATATGGGTCTAAGAAATTGTGAACTTTGTATGATATATGGATTCATATATGCTGTAATAGACAGTAGCTCTTGATGAAGATGTGTTATGGATCACTACATTATTGTAGCAGTTAAAACGAGAGATTAGTTTTTAATTTGCAAAATTTTGGTATCGTTAGTTTTCTCTGCTATGGTGTCAGTTATGCATTCATAGTCGAAAGTGCATACATGAAAGTTGAGACCTCTTCCTTGGTTGAAAGATTGAAGTCCTCTTTCTGTTCTTTTGATATGGCATCCAATGTTTCTATCAAAACTCTGTTTTATCTCTTTGTGCCTGATGGGCTATGGCTGTTTTAACTAGTGTGGTAGAGTACTCTGGAAGTTATAAACTTGTAAGCACGTATTCTTACTCCTGGATTATTTTGTCTTTGAACATTGAAGCACTGAGCAAGCTGAGGAGGGAGTTGAAGAGGAGGAAGCAGCTGTAGAAGAGGCTAAGAAGGAAGTAGCTGTAGAAGAGGGTAAGACGGAGGACAAAAACTGAAGGGTCAAAAGGCTTTTTTTTTGGATTGAGATAAGAAAAGTTGAGTTGTTGAGGTTTTAGCTACTGAGAATTTCTGTTGTTTGATTTGGACGGTGTTAAAGTTGTGTGGGAAACTCGATAGAAAATTTTGGTAGGGTCCTTATAATCTCTGTGTCAGTCTTATTTTCATACTCTTTTGCAATTTTTAGGGCATTTGGGGTTTTTTTATGAGTTGTACAATTAGTTTTCATAGATGAATCGTTCATCGAATCTGGAGGATTTTGTTGGACAGTCATCATCACTCGTGCGTGTATTGTTTATTATTTCTTATTGATTGAATATTGATACACCAACATAGAATGTGAATCAAAGATGGGCTCACACATTGTAACAAAAATTCAATCTTAAAGAGTTAATGGATGCCAATTGGGCTCTTAGGTACATCTTCACCAATTCCTCATGTCCAACTCAAACTTCCTATCAAAACAGTGAACAATTGCTAAGAGTCAGCTTAAAGCTCACAAACATAAGTCAATTTGACTTTCTAAGAATTTTTTTCCTCAAATATTCTTGTTACCTGGAGACAGATAATTGAAGAACCTTCATGGAGAAACCAATCTAAACTAATCGAATTAACACAAAACAAAACAAAAATGAAAAAAAAAATCTAAACTGATGTAGTAAGCATAATTCATGAACCTGGATTATATGCATGAACCTGAAGATTTCATTAGATTTTATTAACATTGAATAATGACAAATCCACTATTTTTATTTGATCTTCACACTTGTGTAGTATTATATTCACTAACCTGAAGATTTCATAAGATTTTATTAACATTGAATAATGACAAATCCACTATTTTTATGTGATCTTCATAAGTCAACCTTATCATGTTATAGAAAAAGATCTTGCCTAGAAGTAAAAACTTTAGTTTTTGATAATAAACTCTTCTTAAGCTTGAAGTGCTGAAACAATATATATATATATTCTTATTTTCATTTGGATACTAATCCTACATATGTTACTTAATTTTACGATAATGAAAAGCAGATTAATAACTTTTGTCGTACTCTGTTTGAGCGTGGCCGTTACGGCACGTAGCGATTCCTACTATAGCGAAACGAAGCCGGCAAATCGGAATGAGGAGAAGGTGACACGTGTCCAATTCTATCTCCATGATATCCTCAGTGGCCAAAACCCAAGTGCCGCCAGAATCGCACACGCCAATCTCACCGGCAGCGCAGATTCGCCACTGGGGTTTGGAAGCCTGTTCGTGATGGACGATCCACTCACCGTCGGGCCGGAGAAAGATTCCAAGGAGATCGGAAACGGTCGTGGTATGTACGTGTCCGGGAGCAAAGATATGAGCAAATTCACGATCGTGATGTACGCCGATTTGGCGTTCACGGCGGGGAAATTCAACGGTAGTTCGATCAGCGTTTTCTCGAGGAATCCAGTGGCGGAAGAGGCCGGAGAACGAGAAATCGCGATTGTCGGCGGGCGTGGAAAATTCAGAATGGCGAGAGGTTTCGTGAAAATAAAAACGCATCAGATTGACATGAAAACCGGTGATGCTATTCTCCGATACGATGCTACTGTTTACCATTATTAACCAAATGACAATGTTCATACCAAATTTAATAACTATTATTTTCATTCAGATTTTAATCCAAGATTCTACATCTTTTGGATGTTTAAATCGAATGATTCTTTACGAAAAAACCTTATCTACTGCTTAATTGTACTTTCTCTTTCTATACACTCTGTTTCTTTCTTTCTTTTAACATCTCTGCGTCTATCGTACCATGCTTAAGATATGCGAAACACATGTTAGGCCCACATGTGTCTGATTGTATCCTATCTATACTCTATCCAAAGTTACTAATTTTATAAATACAACCATTTTAAAGTTTATATTGGAAATGATATTAAAGTTTTTGATAAAGGAAGATCAATAATATCAAGATGGGAATAAAAACTGGACATGTGTCTCGTATATGCATAACGAAGAAAAAAATAAAACATTACTCCACAAGAATTCAATGATCTTTCACGTCGGAGAAAGCCAGCTCATAGAAAGTGACACAAAAACAACAAAAATGAAGCCAGCGATACAAAAATGGACCCTACTAATTACAGACATTATAAACTCTCCATCAATTACAAGCCAACCACTCTTTTGAATATATATATATATCTCCATTCTCAACTAGTCAAGCGGTACACATTTATCACATAACTATTCCAAATAAAAATTAGAAGAAAATTATAGCAATTTGTCTATAACTCTTCTTATAATTTCTGAATATCTAAACAGGTTTTTTAAAGCACCGTAATTATTATAAGATTATTGTTTTGGAACCAATAATTATCGCAAATAGAAAGAAAGCATAAAAATAATAATAATAAAAAAACTATGGTAACAACTTTATGAGTAATGTTTATTTATAAAGACATCGAACGTTTTAGAAAGAAACAATTCATTAGTGATCAGCAGAGAACAAAAGTTAATACTCACCAATGGGCTCTCACCTTTCCAAACAACTTGAGCGGCGAAAAGCCATTTCCACTGAGAAGAAAGCGCTCGCTGATCTCCAGAATTCATGTGGCTGCGAATTCCCTGGGTGTGATTATACGCCGTCCGATCGAAAAAACTGGATGTCCGGCGTTGGACCCGATATGCTTCGTATTAACAAGATCGTGTGGCCAGGGACTCACGACTCAGCCACCAACAAAATCGGAATCCGATTCGTGTCTCGTCCTTTTGCACAGTGCCAATCTCTCTCTATCTACAACCAGCTCGTAGCGGGTACTCGAGTTCTTGACATTCGAGTCCAAGAAGATCGCCGTGTCTGCCACGGAATCCTCAAGACCTACAATGTCGACGTTGTCTTAGCCGATCTCAAACGGTTTTTGTCTGAAACAGAGTCTGAGATTGTTATTCTAGAGATCAGAACAGAGTTTGGACACGAAGATCCACCGGAGTTCGATAAGTACCTCATCGAACAGCTTGGCGAGCATCTGATTCACCAGGACGATCACGTGTTCACCAAGACAGTCGCTGAGTTGCTTCCCAAGAGAGTGATCTGCGTTTGGAAACCGCAGAAATCGCCACAGCCCAAGCACGGTGATCCGCTGTGGAGCTCCGGTTATCTAAAAGACAATTGGATCGATACGGATCTTCCTTGGACCAAGTATGAGAGCAATATAAAGCATTTGAGCCAGCAGCAACCGGTTACTTCCAGGAAATTCTTCTACAGGGTGGAGAACACTGTGACGCCTCAGCCTGATAACCCGATTTTGTGTGTGAAACCGGTGACAAAGCGGATCCATTGCTACGCCAAGATGTTCATAATGGAGTGCGTTAAGAGAGGATGTGCTGACAAACTGCAGATCTTCTCCACGGATTTCATTGACAAAGATTTTGTAGATGCTTGCGTTGGGTTCACATTTGCGAGAGCTCAAGGTAATGCTTAATGAGAAATTACCAGAGACTTGTATATCTGTTTTACGGAAAAGAATGTTATCTTAGGGTTGCTTGTGTGTGAAACATATCCCCGTGTGTGTGTAATTGTGAGAGAGAGATTTGAGACTGTATATTCGTTGTTGATTACTACATATAATATCCTGATGTCAAAATTGCCAGAGATCCAAAGTCTGCAGTGCATTTGTCTTTCTCTTTATATTGCTTAAGTATCAACTCTAGACGTTGGTGATTCAAAATAGAAATGCAGTGAAGATGATCGATCACATTTCAAAGTTAGAAAACCTTTTTAAAGCACTTCAAATTCACAATAGAAATGCCCTCTTCTTTTAGAGGTCGCTAGCGACAACAATAGCTGTGCACACTTTCGTCTTTCCCTATCGCTGAATCTGTGTTTCAACAATTTTGCTACACTCTTTTCATACAAATAAAGGAGCCCAACCATCTATTGGATGGCAATCATTTTTGGTAGGCCTGGCTTTACTACACCAAGATCGGAGACGGACCAACTACATTATCACATCTGCTTTTTGCTGTCAGGAGATATTTTACTTCTCTGGATCGAGAAGTAGCACGATATGCTTATACTGAAGTAAGCCATCAGCACAAATAAAGCGATCCCATTGGAAAGCTCAATTGACCAGAGTAGCGGAATGTCCAAGACTGAGAAGAATGTCATGAGAAACGCAATGCAGGTAGCCTTTGTCACATAGTACCTGAGATGATATCACAAGTAAATAATCATCCATGCAGACAGCAAAAAAAATACCATAACTTTTTCATATCATGCTATAATCTCTGCATAAATAAACTTAAGAAATTTTGAAAACGTGAAAGAAAACCAATTAATGTACTAGATTTTAAACTCTAGATAGAACATTGAAAATCAACAAGAAAATGTATGTTAAAATCATAAGATAATTTAGACATGGCGTTACCAGAATCATGAGGACTTCTTACATCAAGATCAACACGAGGGGAACGGAACCCCATATATACATTCAGAATGTAGCTCACAAGACAACAGGTGATGCCTCAAACTGTAGATAAGCCCAATGACAAAAGTTATAATCCACCTATAAGTTGCATGAGGTTTTGTCATATCTAGATAATGTTGAGGAATCCTCCATGCCACATTTGCTAGATGTTGTGCCATATTTGCTCTATGTTGAAAGGTCGTGGTAGTGGCATTGCTTCCTTCCATGAAAGGTGATTTTTGAAACCTAAAGAATAAAAGACAAAAACACTAAGAGAATATGGTGACGTGGGTACTTTCTTCAATGTTGACTGCACCAAAAAGTAACAAAATTAAATGATATCTCTATTCCCAAACTACCCTCTTCAACTAAATCTGACGGCTTATATCCCTCCTGAAAACACCCCAACCGTCCAGATACAACGGCTAACTGGGCCAACGATCCGTTTTGTTTCCTGAAAAATGATAAATAATATAAGCCTTAACACATGCTGGCCCATTTTCTAAGTCCTCTATTTTATTTTTCTTTGCAGCACAATTTTAATTTACATTTAGTTTTTTTTTTTTCTTTTAATTACAGATTGTTTAATCTTAGTTACAGATTCGTTTTCGAAATCAACGAATATTTATGTTTGATAATTATCTGTGTCTTACAAATTTGATTATTTAAAAGCAAATCGAAGAAATCAAAATTTCTAAATTTTATCAGCTAGATTTTTAAGTTCATAAGTATCTTGCTCAGATATAAGATTTCGAATTGTAAAATCTTATATTAAAAAAATGAGCAAGTAAATAAATGGTAAAAATCCTAAATATATAAATTAAATACCAAAAAGGATACAAAAATATGTTACCCTTTTTTTTAAAACTGAAAATAGACTAATGTGGTGACGTGGTAGTCATACCCTTACTACAGCTCTCCTACGCATTTAAACAGTGGCTGCGTGGAAAGAGAATCGAGAGGTTTGAATTTCTCGGGCTTCGTTTCTGAGAGCTTTTAATATATTTTGACGAGAAAGAGTGATTAGAAAATGAGTGGCGACAACGGCGGTGGAGAGAGGCGCAAAGGCTCGGTGAGGTGGTTTGACACCCAGAAGGGTTTCGGCTTCATCATCCCCAACGACGGCGGCGACGATCTCTTCGTTCACCAGTCCTCCATCAGATCTGAGGGATTTCGAAGCCTAGCTACTGATGAATCTGTCGAGTTCGAGGTTGAGACCGACCACACTGGCCGTCCCAAGGCTATCGAAGTGTCTGGACCCGACGGCGCTCCCGTCCAAGGAATCAGCGGTGGTTCATCTGGCGGACGGGGCGGCTTTAGCGGCGGTGTCGGAAGAGGTGGAGGCCGCGGAAGGGGCGGTGGTGGTGGTGGCCGAGGAGGCAACGACTGCTACAAGTGTTGTGAGCCCGGTCACATGGCGAGAGACTGTTCTGAAGGCAGTGGAGGCTACGGCGGAGGCGGTGGAGGCTATGGTGGAAACAGAGGAGGAGGTGGCTACGGAGGTGGCGGCGGTGGAAGCTGCTACAGCTGTGGTGAGTCGGGACATTTCGCCAGAGATTGCACCAGCGGTGGACGTTGATGTCAACAGCTTTCCGGCGGTAGAGAAGGGTGAATCGGTCATCTCACACATGATTGTGTCGTCGTCTCGCCGCCTTCTATCTCTTTATTATCCGCTTTTTTTTTTTAATTACGATGGGTCTCTGTCTTTTTGTTAGTTTGTTTTCAGGTCTTTTCTTAATGTCTTGATGGTTTTTGATTGGGACTTATTGTTTATGCTATTTTGTGGTCTATGGATGGGTTTTAAGTTTCTTTTGCTATGTTTCAAGTGTCATACGCAAACAATTATTCTGGCTTTTTGTTTTTACTTTTAATCATCTGAATCGGGAGATCTGATACTAATGTTTGAAGCTTTTATGGATTATGAAACGTATAGATTAGATCTTGCCCATTGATACAAAATCTATTGCTCAAAGGTGCAGTTACTGCCATTTAGTTCATGGACTGGATGGAATTTAATACCCCCATTGCTCCGCTTCTTTCGTCTGCTTAACTGGAGACTGGCTCTGGGAAGGTCGAATGTTCTGGCTCCGGAGCTAAACCTCCTGCAACGCTCGCCTAGTTTACTCTCAACGGCACCGGAGGACTAGACTTCTACGACGTCAGCCTGACGGCTACATCCTCCCCATCGTAATCTTTCCCAAGAAAATCTTAGTCGGAGGATGCGGAGCCACCGGATGTCTCGTGGACTTGAAGGTGCGTGTCCCACAGACCTAAAGCTGGTGGCGCGAGGGACAGGGAACAGCGTTGCTTGCCGAAGCGCGTGTGAGACATTCAACGACCCAAGGTATTGCTGCAGCAAAGCCTACGCCACTCCGGACACGTGTCAGCCTTCTGTTTACTCGCTCTTCTTTAAGCACGCGTGCCCTCGCGCCTACAGCTACGCCTATGACGATAAGACCAGCACTTACACTTGCGCCACCGGCGCCGAGTACGTGATCATCTTCAATTGTTAAGAGGCTTTTTACTATTTTAGGCTTTAGAGTAACTCAACATTTTATGACATTAAGTTGGCTTATTTAGGGGTAGGAATTGGGCGGTAGCAGTTGGATTGAATACAGCATAGATTGGAATGAGAAGCTTCATGATTGGAAATGTAAACCATATATGTAAGGGATTTTGTGTGAATAACTTAGCTAGTATTGATTACGGGTTTGTTTACACAGTTCTAAAACCGGTTTTCTTGTTGGAATCGCGAGTAGTGGATTCGAAAAAGATTGGATCCATTATTGAAAATGTACGTAGGTGTAATGAGCTTAGCAAGTGTTGATGAGGGTTTTTGTTTGCAGCGAGAAGCTGCTAGGGGATCAAGGAAAGATGGGGCAACGCAGAGCATGATGTATTTGTCGCATCCGCACAACAGCTGAGCCGCCTCCTCAAGTCTGTCATACATTGCCATTGGCGATTGAGGTTACTATTTGTTTTCATTTTCCTCTTTCTTTTTGTAGGCATATAGCAAATTCTTGTGTAGAAAAGAAAAAAGAAACAATTACGGTGATACTAAGGTGAAATGTTGTAAATCTCCTCTTGTTTTGCATTCCTTTTTTCTTTAAAAATTTGTTTGTCCTCTGCTCTTTTTTTGTTAATCAGAAGATAGAAATCCATGTATGCTTCTACTGCTGATATAAAAGTAAAAATAGAAATAATGTAATACAAATTCATCTATGTCAATCAGTAGATAGAAATCCAACTTGTGTTTTTGCGGGTTAACAAATTCATCGTTCATTCAAATAACAAATACGCTGATCTGCTAATTTGCAATATCGTCGGTGTTTTTGTTTGGCCGCAGAAAGAGGGCACAATGGTCAAAGTATTAATACCTCAGCGAAGTTAAAAGTCGAATCAATGTGGCTAAAATGAAATAAACATAAAATACGAGGGTCTTAAAGATGAAAGTAAAAAAAAAAGGGCTATTTAAAGAAGCTCACGTGACACTTATCGGTCTAAAGTGTAAATCTTGCAAGTCCTGACTTTCTCTCTACGACAAATTTGAAGCTTACGACACAATGGTTCTCGAGGTGATTTTCGAATCTCGATTTCTTGGTTGATCTACATGTTTGATGCTTATTCATCATCACTTTGGTTGATGTTTTCTTGTTGATTTATGCGTAGGCGACTATGATATGCATCGATAACTCGGAGTGGATGCGAAACGGAGATTACTCTCCGTCTAGGTTACAGGCGCAAACCGAAGCTGTTAATCTTCTTTGTGGGGCTAAAACTCAGGTACAATTTTGAGACCCAGCGTACGATTCGATTAGGGTTTTTTTGGGTGTGTGATTTAGGGATCTTTGGTTTGCAATTACAGTCGAATCCGGAGAATACGGTGGGGATTTTGACAATGGCAGGGAAAGGAGTTAGAGTTTTGACAACGCCTACCTCTGATCTAGGCAAAATCTTGGCTTGTATGCACGGTAATTTTGAAGGAAAGCAATTGCAATTTCTGTTTTTCTAAAGGAATCAGTTTGCTACTTACTTGCTCCATCTTTTCAGGCCTTGATGTGGGAGGAGAGATTAACTTAACAGCAGCTATCCAGATTGCTCAGCTAGCTCTTAAGCATCGCCAAAACAAGAATCAACGCCAACGGATTATAGTTTTTGCTGGAAGGTATTTTATTTCTTGTGTGCCTCAGTATTTTTGTTCTCTCATATCTGATGTTTCTGTTGTGCTTCTACTTTTTTAGTCCAATTAAGTATGAAAAGAAGGTCTTAGAAATAGTTGGTAAAAGGCTGAAGAAGAATAGTGTCTCTCTCGACATTGTCAATTTTGGGGAAGATGATGACGAGGAAAAGCCTCAGAAACTGGAGGCCCTCCTTTCAGCTGTGAATAACAACGATGGCAGCCACATTGTTCATGTTCCATCTGGAGCCAATGCTCTCTCGGATGTGCTGCTCAGGTACCATCCATTTTCTTCTTTCACTCAAATTTCTCTAGTTTATGTAGATTGTAAAATGGGACAGTTCAAACATTATCCAACTTCAGAAGGGCATTGCATGTAGTTCGGTGTGTTTGAGGTCTTTTGAGCTCTCAAATCTTGCTTTCTGTCAATGCTGCTATATTTGGCTGTTACATCATCCAATTAAAGAACAGCGATTTGTTCTGCTTCTCTCATCTGGATCAGGTGTTGTTACCACGGTTTTTGTGATTAAAATTTTCTTCATAGTGTGTTAACTGTTAACTTTTCTTCCAGCACTCCTGTATTCACTGGTGATGAGGGCGCAAGTGGGTATGTTTCTGCTGCTGCTGCTGCAGCTGCAGCAGGTGGGGACTTTGACTTTGGTGTGGATCCAAATATTGATCCAGAGCTTGCTCTCGCCCTTCGGGTCTCCATGGAGGAGGAGAGAGCAAGACAAGAAGCTGCTGCTAAAAAGGCAGCTGATGAGGCAGGTCAAAAAGACAAAGATGGGGACACAGCTTCTGCCTCACAGGATACAGTTGCTAGGACAACAACTGAGAAGAGCGCTGCGCCTATGGTTAGTTGTTACTCATTTATTGTGCTGCTATGTTTATATATTGAGTATAGCATTCTTATATAGCCACAGGCAGATAGATTGTTCAGAATGGACAACCTTTAAACTATCAAAAAATTTGTGGCAGGATGAGGACAATGCTTTGCTAGATCAGGCAATTGCTATGTCTGTAGGTGATGTTAACATGTCAGAAGCGGCTGATGAGGACCAGGATCTGGCTTTAGGTAAGTAGAGCTGTGTGGTAAAATGGAACAACATTTATAAGGTAAATTGGATACCTTTGGGTGTTCTGATGAAAGAGTCTTAGATTTGCCTTGATCCATATGCAGCTCTGCAAATGTCAATGAGTGGGGAAGAATCAAGTGAAGCTACAGGTGCTGGAAACCTCTTGGGAGATCAAGCCTTCATATCGTCTGTTCTCTCATCGGTAAGCCTACTTGAATCATAGTCAGGATATTTACAAGCAAAATGAAAGAGAAAAGTTGCAGTGTTTGTTTTGGTCCTAAGTGTTTGTGAACACACAGCTTCCAGGGGTGGATCCAAATGATCCAGCGGTGAAAGCTCTGCTAGCGTCTCTGCCAGATGAATCAAAGGTATGTCTTTGTTGATTTTTACATCTTTTGTTATTTGGTAAAGAAGATTCTGATAACGTATGGTTGGTTAAATTGTGCAGCGTAACGAGGAGGAAGAGAGTAGCAGCAAAGGTGAGGATGAGAAGAAGTGAAGAAGAGGAAAGACGTTTCATGGCCTTCAGTAAGATATAATTCCTCTGGTTTCTTTTGTTCGATAGAGATTGGGACTTGTGAAGTTTTTATTGCTCTTTTAATTAATCTCTACCTTGTGAGTTTATGACCTTTGTTTTCCCTCTTGATTCTCTGCTGTGTTGTTGTACGAGTCGCAACCAATTTCCTTCTTAATTCCATTGGGCTTTGTGTCAATGGGCTTTTAGAAAGTAAGCCTATTAATTACCGATCCGACTATATCAGAGGGTTGAGAGATTTTGTTTTTGTGGTGGAGGGAGCCAAAATAGACGCTACGTAATAATATCTCGTCTATCATTTTTTATTTTTATTTTTTGGCATCTCTCTTCATATCATTTATGAAAAATAGTGCAGTAAATAATTCGTGAAATAAATGGCAATTTTAATAAATATGAACGGTGTCTATATAATCAATTCCTCTTCATTCTAAAAATTTAGAACATTTAAGCAGAAAATTTTAATAATCACTAAAACATATGGATCCTGCATTTTTTTGCAAAATTAAAATTGTAGTTTTAATCATCTTATTTTTGAATCAAACATCTATATAATATTAATATATAAAGATTATTCTCATTTTCAAAAGAAAAATTGATATGAAGAGATATATTATCTAGCGTCTATTTTGGCTACCTCCACAACAAAAAGAAAAATATATCAGTTATGAAGCTTAATTTAAATCTGTGTTTCAGTTATGTCGCCTCTGTTACATTGTTCGCTCGTATTTATTCTTTGCAATCTATTCTGAACTTTCGATTATAAGTCTGCTAATTGCAAACTGTAATTTGATCATATACGTATATACTACAGAAATGAAACTAGTAAATTTTTGTCTATAGAAACGAACTATCAAGTAGACAAGTGCGATCGTTAGACTTTTTAGGGAAACTTAGTCACAAGTTTTTTCTCTTCCCTTTTAGAGCAAGATAGGGAAAGACAAAAAGAGTCAGAAGACTCACAACTGTAAAAAAAAATAAAAAAAAATCTAATTCTACTGCAACTACATAACACCTTTGAAAAGTCGTTTTATAAAAAACAAGAATATAAATATAAATTAAAAATGACTATTAAATATTTAAGCTTTTAGAAAGAAGAAGAGACTGCGTGTCTGTTACGGATTTGGGTATCCAGAATTTTATGAATATTCGGATTCGAACAAAAAAATATTTTTTTAATAAAGATTAGATATAAAATGATGGATATCCGATAAATATATTTTTTTAAATCGGATACAAAAATTTATGGATATACGTTTCAAAAATTTTAGTATCTAAATTTACATCTATTTTATCCGAATATCTATTTTTAGATGATATCCGAATCCAGATAATCATATCCAGTCCTAAATGCCTTTGTCTTCTTCACTTGTGTGGTCATCTTTCGTCATTTTCTTCTTTTTCCTAATCTTCAATTCTCGCCCCTCTTCTATCTCTTTCATTTCCAAATATCCTATCCCATATAAATTGTTTTTTTTTTTGGTCAGAAAAATATCGCATGTAAATTGTTGATCTTAACTTTCAAAATATAATCCAGCCACTACAACTGTAAATCTCTATGTTCAAAACTAAGAAAACATTTAGATTTTTTTATATTTAGACTACAGTTGATTTCGGATTTTTACAATATTTAGACTACAACTGTAATTAGTTAATGCTGTAGCCAGAGAAATGTCTAATTGATTCCATTATTGTTAAGGTCGGCTCTTCATCTTCAACATGGTATATCCCATGCTTAAGCCCCAGTGCCGGTGATAACACCACAGCTGGTAATTTAAAAATATTGATAATCATTTAATTTTTAAGAGATCGACTGGCTGAGATCATACATATATTTGACCTTTGCATCAAAAAGAACACCATGGAGATCATACATATATTTGACCTTTGCATCAGAAAAAACACCATGGAGATCATATCACTTTTGAAAGCTAAATTCTTTGGAGCATAACATGCCGAAATCATTATCACCAAAATACTAATCCGTTTCATTTCCGTAGCACAGATGAATATTTATGTGTTATATATCAACAAATTCTTACCTAATGAATATATAAGAAACAAATTATAGTGCCAATTATTTAGGGATTTTTTTCTTTTTATAAACTCCAAAATTTTAGCCAATGTTGCCCAATTTTATTTTGAATTTGAGAGATGAGATCGTAGTAAGGCCGGGTTTTGTAGTTTTGAGGAGATCAACGAAACATGCCGACACCGGTTTTGTTAAGCATCTTTTTTTTTTTTTGAAAATAGCTTTATTAAGCATCTTACGATAGAAGAATGTTTTACTTTACGAGTCACTCTTTCTAATTTCAAGCATGTGGCTACATTCAATGAAACTCCTATACATTTTGACATGCATGTGTCATGTGTGTATTCTATGCATGCATGTGGATATATGTGTATGTTATGCATCCGTGTATTATATGCATGTATGTGTGTGTGTGTATATATATATATGTGGATCGCATCACAAGTGGGCAAAAGATGAGGAAAGGTTGGTATATAGGTTGGTGAGGAGATGGGTAGTGAGAAATAAATAGAGTTTGGTAGAAGAAAGGGTCCATTGGTTGTTGCTTCCTTCATTTATGATTTTTATTTTCATATATTATTTTTCTTTCCTTTTATATCTAACATTATTTTTTCTCCTACCTCCTCTCTTACAACTTATCTACTCGTAGCAGATTAACTACAAACCTCACTTTCCACTTGTCATGAAACATTTGGATTTATTTAATTTCATGTTCTTCATTTCTTTATAATCAAAGTATAATTATGTAATGAAGTATATATCTTGCCACACTAATAATCTTTTTCTCCTTATTTGGCTTATCTCCAACATTGTATAAGGAGTTTTTTGGGCAACCTATTAACCTCTAAATTACATCATAGACTAATCTCAATCGTATAAAATTATCATACAAATTACTATACGATTTATTTAGATATTCTCATAAAATAGAGGTCGAGCTACAATCTATAGCTATAGGTTTAAACGTTTAAAACTATTAAATTAATAACCTCTACTTGATTTTTCTGTGGAACCGAGAATTCCTAGATCAGGTATCTAATAATTTTTGAAGTGAAGTTTCTTTGTGAGAAAAGTTTTGTCTAAGAAAAATATGTTGTATAGTTAAAAAAATCATCAGTAATTTTGTACAGTTAGGCCTAAATTTGACATTATTTCATCTCCAAGCTTCTAAAACCCAATAGAGAAGTGGTCTCTTTTTTTGCCAACCTTAAAAAATCAATTCCATTGCTGGTGTCACTCCCCTTGCTACTTCCGGTGCTACCTCCAACTACATCGCATCTCGTTCTACCGCATCTGCACTCCATGCCGTTTATCATTCCTAAGCTGCACTTGAAACAACGCGGCGTTTTAGACTTTCCGTCTCCTACCAAGCCTTGACGACGATCAACAACATCAGGAAGACTGATTCTGAGGTCAAGATTCAAATCTGGGAACTTTTCTTCAACTGTGCGCTCATCTTTTTCCTCTTTGAACGTAAGCATTGAGATTTTCTCTGATTTTCCGGGAAAACTGATACTATCCTGGAAAGTTTCGAGCTTAGGAGTAGAAGTGAAGGAGAAATTAATGGTGTTACTCATAATTTGTTCAAGATGCGTAGGTTTAGAATCTTGAGAAGCTGATGATTTTTGGATTGGTCTATGAGTCGTTGGATCAATCCCTCTATTTATAAGCTTTTTTCGAATATGTGTGTTCCAATAGTTCTTAATCTCGTTATCTGTTCTTCCCGGTAATCTCCCGGCAATAAGCGACCATCTATCAACAAGAATAATATAACTTAGACATCGAAATTAATTTCAAGAATTTTTAATATGAATCCCTATAGAGACTATATATATATATATATTAAGGTACTCACTTGTTGCCAAGAAGGCTATGGAGCTTGATGATGAGCTCGTCCTCTTCCTCGGTGAAGTTTCCACGCCTTAAGGTCAGGCCGGAGATAGTTGATCCAACGGAGACGGCAGCTTTTGCCACACCGGAGAAGGCCGGCGGCTTTGGGGAGAGATCTCCAGCAGCCTTCTCCATGAGCTTTAATGTAAGCTATGAGCCTCTCGTCCTCATCTGTCGTCCATGCTCCTTTGTTTGTGTGAACTTTCTCACAACACGGTGACCTTCCCATACTTATTGTTTTGTTTGTTTCTTGTGGTTTAGATCTGATTTCTTGCTGTGCTGATACAAAATCTTATATATATATATATACAATATGATCAATTGTTCTTGTTGTTTTTATATATATTGGGGATTGGCTTTTAGCGAGGGTTTTGGCTAAAAGGGTATAAAGGGATTACGTTGTTTTTTTGTGTAACCATTTTGGTGGGGCACTTGGATTTTGGGTTTGGTTGAAGGTTCGATACTTTGGTGTATAGTTTATATAGGGTTTTGACTTAAAGCTATAGAGGAGGAGAGAGAGAGAGAGTTAGAGTTGAACTTATAATTGCTTCTAGATGTGAGTTGGTGGGATGGATTTGAATGACTAGTGTATGGTGGCCTTTCATTTTGGTACAATAAGTGAGAAGCTTGACATATATAGCATCATGGTCTTTTGAGAAAGCTATGACATTTTTATAAACATGACAACAATTTATTATTTTAAAAACACATAGCAAAGAAATTTATCTTGTTTATACATAATCGGTCGCTACTGTATATACATAATCAAAATTATTAGAAACCGTGTTTTGTATATTCTCCTTTTCCTTTGCATCTTTTTTTTTCCGAGTTTAACGTGTTCAAAATATAAGCTATAATCTCCAGACAATAAATGGATCGTTATGTCAATTTACTGTGTATATTTTATTGATACATCGATTTTTAATTAAACTTCAACCGATTTTACTCGCACGACGTTTGAATGAATTACCGCATATGTAGAGAACCTGAAATTCAGGAAAACCAAAAGTTTGTCAAAGGCTTTTACCGCCAGATATAGGTCCAAATAAAATTTTGGTCTAACTAAGAAAGGGGATACTTAGATAATTTGGTAGCAATATTAATGAAGAGGAGGTGATAATTACAGTTGTGGAGATAGGTGGTAAAGTTATATAAAAATATATAAATTGTATCGGTAAACGTGTTTTAATAATATATTTTTAAGAGTTGGTTTTTAAATAAAAGTTTTTAGAATCGGTTCTTAAAAAAAGTTTTTTAAAACATGTTTACCGATATATTTTATACTAAAAATATTGGTAAAAACCTCATAAAACAAACTTAGTGATTTTGGACAAGTGCTGGTCAACTATAGCCTCTGATTTGTCAACAGTCTCTTCCCTAATATATAGACTGCACAGTATTAAGTATTGTTTTTAATCATTAATATATCTTAAGCCTAATACAATCACTCGCTAAACAAAACATTATCAAATAACTAAGTATATTGTGGGCAGGGTGACTTGTATATGGTTTTAATATTTCTCTCAAATGACAATCACTTCATGTTTAATATATTTGATAATGCTCATGTCTCTTTAATATTTCAGTATAAAAAACCAACACAACAAGAACCACCAAGACAAACACACACATATATATATATATATGATAAACTATTTGAATAAAAGAATGTGCCTTCTAGAATCTTGACTTGGAATGGTTTTCTCTAACCACCTTCTTATTAAAAAATTTATTAGAGACTTGAAAACCAAGACAACAGATACTTTTTGGAATAATAGTAACCTTTAACTAGACCGAGTATAATATTATAACACTGAATCGTATCTGTTATGCATACTTTTTTAGAATTCGATATTAACAATGATCCTATCTATTGTAGTTTTGTAATACTGTTTGTGATTCGTATGTCAGAAAAATAGTTGAAGAATAGAACACATAACAGTGAATTTATAGTGGAAGGAATAAATAATTATGTCTACTGTCTATGTGTGCTTACCCGTTTGTTAAAAATAACTAAATTGTGAAATTTGGTAAGTTAGGTGGAAAATGTGAGAGGAAATGATAAATTAATGGTTTTATTGAAAAAGATGGAAAAACGAAAAAGAGAGAGTAGTTGAATTTCAATTTGTTTAATCTATTGGGTATGCAAATCACTCACCTCATGCATTGATGATGGCGTTCTTCTAGAAGGTTAAGTTCTCAGCTAAAGGCCAAGATTCTTTAAACCGGCAACTAAAGTTAAACTTATTTACATTTGAATCAAATCAGACCCAAAATCCCTTTTTCGCATACACCAACTACTCTAATAAATTAATTTCTCACTTTTTTTTATCTGTAAGAAAAAAAAACTAAAAGAGACTAACAATTAGTAGTATTTTTATATGAAAACCCACATGCATAAACATTACTACATGCAAAGCGTTATTAAATATCATGAAGATAGTTGTTCTCGTAAATTATTCTTTCTACTGTTTTTTTTTTTTGGTTTTGATAGACTAATATTTTGTTTATTAGTACTAATGGGATTGTAAATGACGTCGATATGCGATGACAAAAAAACATATTTTTGTCAAACGTAATTTGTCATTTTTCTTGAAGTAAATAAGATATTAAAAAGAGTTGGATAATTATATTATTTAGGTCCGTATGCAGTTGAGGACGTGGGACTTTTTTTTTCCCTTTTGGTTCTCTTTTAATAATAGTGTATTAATTTGTTTGATAGTATTTTAATTTTAACTTTGCGTATGTAAAATTAACCTTCTTTGATGGCAAAAAAATAAAAAAATTAACCTTATCTCAAGGTAAAGATAGATTTTACTGACCATGACGACCAAATAATATTTTCTGTTTTTTTATTATTTTCATGAATCATGACAATTGTGTGAGAAACATAAACTACTTGGGAATTCTGAATTTGAGCAGAGTAAGATGCTACTCAGTGGCGGATTTACATTTTTTTTCTACATAGGACACAATCATAAAAAATTAAAATTTTATATTAATTTTATTAAATATATTATAAATTTTAAATAAAAAATATATTAATTTTGCCTCACTTCTCTACACCATAAGTCCGCCCCTGATGCTACGACGGTCTGTTTCACTTACGAGACGTGATAATAAGGTGGATGGTTGGTGACGGTGAAGGCTTACTAATACACTAATACATAAATGGCCACACCACACATTTTCTAATATTATATGTATATAGAGTTGATATAATAGAGATAGAGAGGTCCATATATATATATATATATATATCCATAGAGTGGGTAAGATTTTGGGTCTGGTCAAGAGATAATTTTGAGGCCAAACTCGATATTTGGTGGCATAGCCGCTTGACCCAAGTGTGTTGGGTTGGGCCTATTAGCAAATCGAAAAATAATAAGCGAAACGACATGGAATGGGGGGGGGGGGGGGCGGGGGTGGAGTGAACTCATCACACGTAGCGGACCGCCGTGTCAGCTGTTGTAAAAGGACGTTCCGAAGAGAAAACGGTACCGTATTTGGGGCTCTCAAGTCGTCTATATTAATTTGTGATAAGCCCCTTTTCTCCCTTCCCTTGTTGTTTCTTTCGATTTAGGGTTTTCTAATTTGCATATTAGATCCTCCTTCATCACAATCCCTAATTTGGTTTTTGATATCGAATTCGTTGATATCTGAATAGCTCGGCTTCGATTGAGGTTCTTCCGCTTAAATATTAGGGTTTCAACGAGTTTAATTTCGATTCCTGTGGACGGAATTGGATCAATTCTAGTGCCGGAGATGCGAGCGAGTGTCCGATCAGATTGAATCTGATCGGACAAATCAGAAACTCGGGGTTTCTTCCTTTGTATGGAAACTCGGAGCCGCAAGCGGGCGGAGGCGACCTCAACTTCTTCTTCTTCTTCACCTCCCTCTCCCTCTGGTCCCACCACCCGCAGCAAACGCGCTCGTCTTTCTTCTTCCTCACTCACCACTGCTCCTTTTTCCTCCACCACCACCACCCGCTCTCGTTCTTCTCGCTCCGCCGCTACTGTTCCAGCTCCCATGGACACCTCCACCGACTCTTCTGGATTTCGCCGTGGTGGACGAGGTAACAGGGGAAACTATAACGTTCATTCCGACAAGGGAAAAGAGAAGGAACATGACGTTAGGATTAGGGATAGAGAAAGAGAAAGAGACAGAGCCAGAGAACAACTCAACATGGACGCTGCCGCCGCTGACGAGGATGACGACAATGACAGTGAGGATGGCAACGCCGGATTTATGCATCCCAACATGAGCTCCGCCAGCAGTGCTTTACAAGGCTTACTCAGGAAGCTTGGAGCTGGATTGGATGATTTGCTTCCTTCTTCCGGCATCGGCTCTGCTTCTTCTTCCCACTTAAATGGCAGGATGAAGAAGATACTCTCTGGCTTACGTTCCGAAGGAGAAGAGGGAAAGCAAGTCGAGGCTTTAACCCAGCTCTGCGAGATGTTATCCATTGGGACCGAAGACTCATTAAGCACCTTCTCTGTTGATTCCTTCGTGCCTGTTCTTGTCGGTCTACTCAACCATGAAAGCAACCCCGACATAATGCTTCTTGCAGCCAGGGCTCTTACCCATCTATGTGATGTTTTGCCGTCTTCTTGTGGTGCCGTTGTACATTACGGGGCTGTTTCATCTTTGGTGGCCAGATTGCTAACCATCGAGTACATGGACTTGGCCGAGCAGGTTGTCTTTCATGGCAAAACTTGTGATTTTGTTTCATTTATTTTGAATTTGAACTCAGACTGTTGCTACACATATCAGATGTTTTTATTTTTCAAGGTTCAAACTTGAAATTTGTTCCGTATTCTAAATGTGTTTTTCAACAGTCTCTGCAAGCTCTCAAAAAGATATCTCACGAGCACCCAACTACTTGTTTGCGAGCTGGTGCTCTTATGGCTGTGCTCTCATATCTGGATTTCTTCTCCACTGGAGTTCAGGTGGGTAAATCTGTAACTTCTCTTTTATGCTTTTTCATACACGTGTGTCTAATGAACACATTGCTTGGCTTCTTGTAGCGTGTAGCACTATCCACTGCTGCAAATATGTGCAAGAAACTACCTACTGATGCTTCTGATTATGCTATGGAAGCTGTACCATTACTGACAAACCTATTTCAATACCATGATTCTAAGGTAAATGACTTTCTCTTTGTTTTAATATGGTATTACCTAGTTCCACCCTTGTCCAAGTTATTTTCCATAATTTGTTCATATGATGGCAGGTTTTGGAATATGCTTCTATATGCCTGACTCGGATTGCTGAAGCATTTGCATCGTTTCCTGAGAAATTAGATGAATTATGCAACCATGGCCTGGTGACTCAAGCCGCGTCTCTTATTTCCACGAGCAATTCGGGAGGTGGGCAAGCATCTCTTAGCGTGTCAACATACACGGTATGAGTAAATGCTTTTGTGTCTTCTATCTATCTTTATTCCCAAGATGACATTTCCACCATATTGTGCACAGGGGTTAATCCGATTACTTTCCACCTGTGCGAGCGGGTCACCTCTTGGATTCAGGACATTACTTCTTCTCGGTATTAGTAGCATTCTTAAGGATATTCTGTTGGGTTCTGGTGTCTCTGCTAATGTGTCTGTATCCCCAGCACTGAGTAGGCCTGCAGACCAGGTACTGATCTTTTGTTGTTGATGACGTTTCTGTTCAATGTGTAATTGAAATAACATTAGCTTTTATATGAACGGCATACACCAAGATGGGTGGGGCAAATACCTACAAATCGATCACTTGGGTTTAGGATAAATTCTCTATTTTGGCTATAGTTACCTCATTTTTCTGTGTTACCGTATAAAACTTAGGTGTTTGTATAGTGGATAGATTATAATCTATATACAGGTTTCTTGTGCTTTACTTATGTCGGAGCAGCTCAATGCTATTATGCTAGATGTGGTATAAAGAGAGGTGGTTCATCAATGTGCTTTGTGTGTTTTATCTGTTTCTTAGCTCATGGCTCACTAATTCGTGAATTTATTCTTGAGTATGATCATATGAGGTCTTCTCTTTTGAGAAATGATTTAAATTATAACTTTTTCTTTATATATTAGATTTTTGAGATAGTCAACCTAGCGAATGAGCTCCTCCCTCCATTGCCAGAAGGAGTCATTACTCTACCTACTAGCACAAACACTTTTGTGAAAGGTTCATGCCAAAAGAAATCTTCTCCAAGTACTTCAGGAAAACAAGAAGATGTTCAAAAAGTTTCACCTAGAGAAAAATTACTTGGTGATCAACCTGAGCTTCTGCAGCAATTTGGATTGGATCTTCTTCCAGTTTTAGTGCAGGTAAATTTTCGCTTCATTTGCTTCGAAATAATTTTCATATTACCTGCTGCATTGTCTAAATAATCTTGCTTTCGTTTGCAACAGATTTATGGCTCTAGTGTCAATGGTACTATTCGTCATAAATGCCTCTCAGTTATTGGAAAGTTGATGTATTTCAGCACTTCAGAAATGATTCAGTCTCTAATTAGTGACACAAATATATCGAGGTATGTTGTTATGATAGATTTTATGTTTGACATGACACAGTGTGCAACTTCTTACATTTTTTTTTCCTATGAAGCTTCTTGGCTGGTGTCTTGGCATGGAAAGATCCACAGGTCTTGGTTCCTGCTCTACAAGTTGCAGAAATTTTGATGGAAAAGCTTCCTGAAACTTTCTCGAAAGTGTTTGTGAGGGAAGGTGTGGTTCATGCTGTAGATCAACTTGTCTTGGTTGGTAAACCTTCTCATGCACCTACTGATAAGGAAAATGACTGTGTGCCTGGATCTGCACGATCTAGGCGTTATAGACGGCGTAGTAGTAATACCAATTCTGATGGAAACCAGTTAGAAGAGCCTAAGAATTTTGCCTCCGTTAGCGTAGGTGCAAACCATAACTCCCTGGATAATCCTACAGCTAACATTATGCTAAGGGAAACAGTTAGTTCCTGTGCTAAAGCATTCAAAGAAAAGTATTTCCCTTCTGATGGTGGGGATCTTAATGTTGGAGTTACAGATGATCTCTTACATCTGAAGAATCTTTGCACGAAACTCATTGCTGGTATAGATGATCATAACGTGAGAGGGAAGGGAAAATCTAAAGCCTCTGGGGCATACCTTGGTGATTTTTCTTCTAACAAGGAAGAATATTTGATTGGTGTCATTTCTGAGATACTTGGCGAGCTAAGCAAAGGGGACGGTGTCTCAACTTTTGAGTTTATTGGCAGTGGTGTAGTTGCAGGATTGCTTAACTATTTTTCTTGTGGATGCTTTTCTAAAGAGAAAATCTCCGAAATTAATTTGCCCAAACTTCGCCAGGAGGGGCTCAGAAGGTTCAAAGCTTTTCTCGAAGTTGCACTTCCTGTTGATGGTAATGAGAGAATGGTCCCTCCTATGACAGTTTTGATTCAGAAACTTCAAAATGCTTTATCGTCACTGGAACGCTTTCCCGTTGTCCTTAGCCATCCTTCAAGGTCACTAAGTGGAAGTGCTCGTCTATCCTCTGGATTGAGTGCTTTGGCACATCCTTTAAAGTTGAGATTATGTCGTGCACCTGGAGAGAAGACACTACGTGATTACTCCCCTAATATTGTACTTATAGATCCATTGGCAAGCATAGCAGCGGTGGAGGAATTTCTTTGGCCCCGAGTTCAGCGCAGTGAATCTGGTCTGAAGCCAGCAGTGCCTGTTGGAAATACAGAGCAAGGCACATTGCTTAGCAGCGCGGGTGTTTCATCACCATCTTTGTCAACTCCAGCTTCCACCACTCTAGATCATTCTTCTAGATCTAGATCAGCAATTAACATAGGTGACTCCTCAAAGAAAGAACCTGTGCAGGAGAAAGGTACCAGCTCATCGAAAGGAAAAGGTAAAGGCATTGTGAAGCCAGCTCAGGCGGATAAGGGGCCTCAAACAAGGAGCAGTGCTCAAACGAGATCCGTCCTTGAAAAAGATACACAATTGAAACCAGCTAACGGAGACTCCAGCTCTGAGGCATGTTACAGTACAAAGTTTTTGATTACATGTTTGTTTAATTGCGTTACATCATGGTGTTGTGGCGTGATCTACTTATTCAGGTTTATCTTACTTGTATGCCTTGCAGGATGAGGAATTGGATATAACTCCTGTCGACATTGATGATGCCTTGGTGATTGAAGAGGATGACATTTCTGATGATGAAGATGATGATAATGAAGATGTAAGTCTTCGTTCGTTTTTTTCCAGTATGTACATTGTACCTTGTATTCTGAGGATGTCTTACTAGTAACGTGAAAGATTTTCCTTTGGCAATAAAGCTCGCCAGATTCCATATTTTTGGATAATTTTACCATGTAGAGTTTCTCACATTTTTGTTTTTTAATCCGAACTCACGTGGAACGTTTCTTTTTAGAATTGACCGAAGGGAATTACTAGTCTTATACCATTATATCTCATATTTATCTGGCTGTTGTTGCTTACATGGTGTCTTGATTTTCTTATAGTATCCTCACAACCATATATACATTCACTTCCAGGTTTTGGATGACAGTCTTCCCATGTGCACGCCTGATAAAGTGCATGATGTGAAATTGGGGGACTCGGTGGATGATGATGGTGCCGGTCTGGCAACCAGCGGCCGACAGATGAATCCAGCTTCTGGAGGCACTAGTGGAGCAGCAGCAGCACCAAGGGGATCTGATTCTACTGATGCAGTCATTGGGAATTCTTATGGTTCTAGGGGTGCACTCTCCTTTGCTGCTGCGGCGATGGCTGGGCTTGGAGCTGCTAGTGGTAGGGGTATCAGAGGAAGTAGAGACCTGCACGGGCGTACCCTATATCGAAGTTCTGATGAGCCCTCTAAGTTAGTATTTACTGCAGGAGGAAAGCAACTTAGTAGGCATTTGACGATATATCAGGCTGTACAGCGACAGCTTATGCTAGATGAAGATGATGATGACAGATTTGGTGGCAGTGATTTCATTTCAAGTGATGTAAGCAGATTCAGTGACATTTATACCATCTTGTACCAGAGGCCAGACAGCCAAGTGAATACGTTGTCTGTTGGTGGAGCAAGTTCTACCACACCATCAAAATCTGCTAAATCTGCTACCACCAATTCCAGCATAGAATCTCAGTCATATAGGGCATCTCTTTTGGATAGTATCTTGCCAGGGGAACTTCCATGCAACCTTGAGAAGTCGAATTCTACATATAATGTTCTGGCGCTGTTGCGTGTATTAGAAGGTTTAAATCAGCTCTGCCCTCGTTTAAAAGCACAAACAGTTTCTGATCGTTTCGCAGAGGGTAAACTTACAAGTCTAGATGATCTGAGTACAACTGCTTCTAAGGTTCCTCATGAAGAATTCATCAATAGCAAACTCACACCCAAATTAGCTCGACAAATCCAGGATGCGCTTGCTTTATGCAGTGGAAGTCTTCCCTCTTGGTGCTACCAGTTGACTAGAGCATGCCCGTTTTTGTTTCCGTTTCAAATTCGGAGACAGTATTTCTACTCAACTGCTTTTGGGTTGTCTCGTGCATTGAATCACTTGCAGCAGCAGCAAGGTGCGGATGGCAGTGGGTCTACAAATGATCGAGAGATGAGAATAGGGAGATTGCAGCGCCAGAAAGTCCGTGTATCCCGAAATAGGATATTAGATTCTGCTGCGAAGGTTATGGAGATGTATTCTAGCCAAAAAGCTGTGCTGGAGGTAGAATATTTTGGTGAAGTTGGTACTGGTCTTGGCCCTACACTTGAATTTTACACACTTCTAAGCCATGATCTGCAAAAGGTTGCCCTTGGGATGTGGAGATCAAATTCTGGTGACAAGGTATCTATGGAAATTGATAGAGATGAGATTGAAGATGGGAAGTCACCTGCAGCTAGAGACAGAAATATAGTTCAGGCACCACTTGGGTTGTTTCCTCGACCTTGGCCCTCAACAGCTGACGTATCTGAAGGTGGTCAGTTTCATAAAGTCATTGAATATTTCCGCCTTTTAGGGCGTGTGATGGCCAAAGCACTTCAAGATGGACGGCTGTTGGACGTCCCACTGAGTACAGCGTTCTATAAGCTTATTCTTGGCCAAGTGAGTTTTTGTTGTTACTAAAGGTGTTTTGATGGATTAAGAGTGAAATAGTGGTTTCAAAGAAATAAAAGAAAAGAAATAGTGATTTCTACTTTTTTACTTTTGCTAGCCCTCTTCTAACAACAACGTCCTATTTTCTTTTTCTCATTTAAGCGGGAGCTTGATTTGCATGATATTATATTATTTGATGCTGAACTTGGCAAGACTTTGCAAGAGCTGCATGTTCTTGTTGCCCGTAAGCACTATCTGGAGGCAGTAGGTGGTGAATATAGCAGTGCGGTTACAGATATATGTTTACGTGGATCCCGTATAGAAGACCTCTGCTTGGACTTCACGCTACCTGGCTATCCTGAATACATTCTGAGACCTGGAGATGAAATTGTACCGTTCTTAGCTTACGCGCCACGTCTTACAATTCTTTTACTCTTTGTCCGTGATTGCTGACGATGTGCTGTTTTGTTACAGGTTGATATTAATAGTCTTGAAGAGTATATATCCCTTGTCGTTGATGCTACTATCAAGAGAGGAGTTACCCGGCAGATTGAAGCCTTCAGATCTGGATTCAATCAGGTTAGCAGTCTCGCAGACTTTCTGCTTTGTCTCTTTCTTTGCGTGTTGCCTTTGCCTTTGCCTTTTAAATATAATAGGGAAGAAGTGGTTTCTGTTGATTAAAGACTTCCGTTGTCTTTGTTTTAGTCGGACCTCAAACTCTTAACTGCATTTGTATCCTTACAAACCTTTTTGTTTCTTCACATAATTATCAGGTGTTGGACATAACATCTCTACAAATATTCACCCCTTCTGAGCTGGACCACTTGCTGTGTGGCCGTAGAGAGTTGTGGGAGGTGATTTTTTAACTTTTCAGTTTCCCATAACCAGGGGACTTGAATCCATTAGATGTAATTTCATTTCTTAACTCACCTTGTCTTGCAGGCGGAGACTCTTGCTGAACATATCAAATTTGATCACGGTTATACTGCCAAAAGTCCGGCAATCCTGAACGTATGTGACTTTTCTGTCCATTGAGTTAGAACCCATTTCTCTTTACAGTTAGCTTTTGCTTCTGAACTGTTGATTTCTTTCTGATTCTGATTTTCACCCCGCGGCTCTTGTAGTTACTGGAGATCATGGGAGAACTTAAAGCAGATCAGCAGAGGGCTTTCTGCCAGTTTGTAACTGGAGCTCCTAGGCTTCCTCCTGGTGGCCTAGCTGTTCTAAACCCAAAGCTGACGATTGTGAGAAAGGTAAAAAAAAGCTGTACTGTTTCGAAAGTCATGTTTTTAATTCTAGCACATAAGTACATATCAGAAGGCATCTATCTTTTGCGTTGGCAAAGAGTTTTTCAGATGAATCATCTCATGCTGTTTGTGAAGTTGATTTTCCATGGAAATCTAAAATAGCTGTGTTTTTGGCTGATGCAGCACTCATCGACCTCAAGTGCAGCAGCCAACGGAACAGGGGCTTCGGAGACGGCTGACGATGATTTGCCCAGTGTCATGACTTGCGCCAACTACCTGAAGCTCCCTCCTTATTCCACAAAGGTGAGTCATGTTTCTTTTGTTTACTAATTACCCATCGAGTCCCATGTTATTGTGGTTGGTGAACCTGAGATGGAGTTTTTGAAACAAACAGGAAATCATGTACAAGAAACTGCTCTACGCCATTAATGAAGGGCAAGGATCGTTCGACCTCTCATAAGTAGCATATGTCTCTGTTTCCCCTCTCTTTACATTACATCGGAAGACTGATTTTGATTCTCTGCTTTTTAATTTGGGTTCTTTTATGATTTGACAAAAGCCGAAGATGCCCGAAAAGCCAAGGTGACTGCTCTTGAAACCTCTTTTCTTCTCCCGGAGAATATGTAATGCGAGGATAATAATGATAATATAATAATAGGGGGGTTGTGATGTTATGTATAGAGAGAATCTCGTCTGAAACTTTTTAGTGCAATTTTTGTCTTTGCAGCCTCTGCAGAAGGCTATTATTGTGTAGATAAAGAAAAGATGATAGGCTTTTCTTCCTTATTTAGAATTTTTGAAAATCTTTTCCGCTTTTTAAAAAAGATCCTTTGGTTGGTCGAAACTATGGAAACTCTCAAGTACGATTCCGTATCAGCAAAACTAGGATATGGACTGCACTTTGAATGTTAAACGGATGAGTTTATATAAGTTTAGCTTCATTGTATAAGACGAATGATTGATTTTATGTATTATTAATCAAGTAATTATACGATTAAATTAAAATTATGATAATACTAAATTAAAACAACAAGGTTTTGGAGTTTGTTACCCTCTTCCCTGCTCATTCTTTAAGATGGTTTCAACAGGCTGGTGGGCATTCTCCACCGCTTTGGCTCAGACGACACATATTTGGTTCTGCTTCTCCTCGTAGCCATGCTTAAGTTCAAATTTGGGTACCTCCTGTCTCGCGAGAAGATTTCGGCTACCACTACAGCCACGTACGTCTCCTTCACACGCTTCTTCAGAACATGTCGATGTCTGTAGCCAAGAAAAATATACCAGTGTTGAGAGATTCTTGCAGGGCCTTTGACATCAAGCTCATCTGACTGTTACTCACGACCCTTGAACTAATTTTTTCAAGTCTCTCGTAGAACTAGGCAATGCATGTGAGTCATTATATAGAGAGCTCTCCAAACCCCAAAGAAATAAGAATCCTAATTCTTGACGACTACGGAAACGTGCTGATAAAGTAATAGCATCCTCACCACGAGCAAAACAATGATTTCCAATAAATTGGACCCAAAAAAAGAGATCAAAACTTAAGCACTCTTCTTCTTCTTCTTCTTCACTCATGAAAGATCTCGGTATATGGTACCTGTCCACCAAAAATAGACTTAGTGTCGAATGGGTTTCTTGTCTCGCAAGTCATGTTCTAAAAAACTTGCTATGTTTGAGTTGGATTTCCAAGTGGAGAAAAGGAAGAACATCCAGTATCTCCCTACGCCATTCCCATTCACCCAAATCAGTCCTTTTCCCATACCTTTCATCCTAATCGCGAGCGTGTTCTCTCCGTCTGGTGTCTCAAAGTAGGTCTGCAAATCCATTGATTAAGACAGATGTGTAGACTTATATAAAACTTTTTCTTGAATGTATAGAGCATGTTTACCTTGTATCACAGTAAGAGGCTCACGTTCACCATCTTGTAGGACGCAAAAATCCGGATGTGAAAAATTGCGAATAAACTATATAATTACGGAAAGAAAAATGATTTGAAAACGATTCGAGAAAACCGATTAGAATGGATGCGAGATTTGATTTATTTTCTTAATTCTTATAATCGCCCGTAGTGTGACGATTTGAAGACAATATGGTTCCAACACATCTTTCTCCCATTTCACCTACTTGATCCTTCCTCTGTGTACACCTCTTTTTCACTCCTTCTAAACCGGCCTGCATTAATCGGATTAAACTTCATTATATCACACAAACCAAGAAAGAAACCTAGCTCTATTAGTCACACATATATATACCAACTGTCCCCATTCATTGTTCTCAGTCAAATCTCGCGTTCCCGACTTCAAGCCGGTGATTGAAACACTACGTGGACCAGCATACCTGTGCTCCATGTATGATCCACTGTCCTGAAAGATTAGAACAAATTTATATTTTGTTTGGTGTGACATATATATCTCGATCTTGACTGTTTCTAACTCACTGGTAAACCGGTTAGTACACCCAAAAGTGAAAATGCGGTAATCTCCGGTTTTAAGGTTAACCGGTTTTGAAAATACGAAACTCTTCATTTCATGGCTTCCATGCGCATTCCCTACAAAAAATCGCATACAGAAAGTTACATAGAACTCTCTCACCACGTCTTATTTTCCCATAATAAGTGGTTTAGGTAGTAGTACCTGCGTATTAACGTAAACGATTAGTGCGTGACCAAGATTCGCTACTCTCAGTATTGTCTTAGGACCTTTTTGGTCTGGTAAGTCATCTGCTTCAATCTTTACGCTGTGCCCATGGAATCAAGTGACAAAGCTTCTCTATAAGTTAAAAAGAAATGTTGCTTGTGAAGGAAGTTACCTTGTGGTATACCCAGCATAATCTGTTATATCCTTGGTTAAGTAGTAAAGCTCCCTCGGAATCAAGGAATCACCGTCGAGTTTGGAAGGAATATTTTCACTAAACATCTCAAACTTGAGACCTTTGCTCGTCTTTTCTGATTTTACAAAATTCCTCCAACTATGTTGCGCTACAATCTGTTGCAGAACATTACGGATATATAATCAAACAGTCATGTTTTCCCTACACCAAATCGAACTGGTGATTTCGACTTACCTGTGCAGTATTGTAGACGACGGTTTTACAACCATATGTACACCATCTAAGGCAAACGATGAAATAAAAGAAGATAGATTTTTAAACCTAAAGCTGATACCTTTCCTTGTTCAGGCTCATGCACATTCCAGAACACATAAGTTTGGATGGTGTTAAGCCCCCCAGTTCTAGCTTTCTCAATGATACTGGGCCACATCTGAAACAAAATTAGATCCATAAAACGAATCGTCTTCTTGATTGGGTCATATACAAACAAACAGAGTTGGTATGCTTACTTCACGTGTGCTTCGAGGGTAATGAATAGAACCAGAGAAAATAAGTTGTTTTTTTCCATTTATGATCAATGAAGTTCCGTCGTATGTTACTCCTTTCTTCTTCTTTTGCTCATTATCATCGTCATCATGATCTTCTCCTCCGCCATGGCTTGCCTTCAAACAGACCGAAACTACAAGTAGAATCGCTATCAAGTACCGTGTTCTTGACTTCATTCTATTTTTACTTGATTAATTGCTCTTCAGACACGAATATTGAAACTTGTATTATATTGTTCACCTGTTTTGAGGAATTCCAAGGTCAAAGAGGGAAGCTCGGAATCGCTATTTTCTCTATTTTTGTTACATTGTTTAGTGGTTTTCTTATCTATAATACAAATTGATCCGCATTTGAAGCCTTGACAATTGCTAACCATAGATAAAATCAATTTGGATATAGACAGTTCTTAACATTATTCTTTGGAAGAAAAAGAAATACAAATATTACAATCAAAAAGAGTGTGTAAGTAACGAGTACAGAGACCAAGCCACTAAAACCAAAACAAGAAACCTACCCACAATGGTATCAATATACAAAACAAGACATATATTTTTACTCCATAACAAATTTGAAACGGTCCGCATCACATGACGAAACAAGCCGCCGGGTTCTCATCGCTAAAAGCAGTAGTGTAGCGGACCTCGGTGGAGCTAGCACGAGCCAGCTGGGACACTCCAGGGTCATCGGCTCTTCGGACATAACCCGAAGGTGCCTTCTTGTCGTAGACACCAGCTGCGTAAGGATGAGCCACGACGTCGTAGGGCACATATGGCCAGAGCTCGACCTTCTTTCCGGTCCTGTGAGCCATTCGAGCCACCACTTTGTTTGGATCGACGTAACCGACCACAGTGACTTTGTGGGCTTTGGGCTCCAACGACACAGAGGACACACCCTTCATGCCTTCCACCGACCGCCGCACTTTCCGCTCGCACCCTTCGCAGTCCATCTTCACTTTGATCTCCACCGTCTATTCTTTGAAACAAAACGACAAAAATAATCTACTGTACTTTGAAAATATCTAAGAAAAAGTTATATCATTCACGTGACTTCGGCGAAAATTATGATTTTTTTTCTTATTCTTAAATAACTCATTTTATTTAGAATTCCGACAGCGTAGAATACTAATCCCGGTCTAAATCTAACAGATGGCTGCACTGCAACAACTTGTTTTCCTGGTTAAAGGAATCTATATTCGCTTCATATTAATCCTTAAATATTGAATTCTTTTCCCCTGAATGTACCAAATATGAGATGAACCTTCTCAAACTGTTTCTTTTTAAGAACCAAAAGATTTGTGCCAAAACAACCGATCCTAAGACGTAATGGAGCTTCAAGTAACTAAGAAGCACACAAATAAGTCAAAAAGCATAAACTTGCTAATGCTCTATTTTCTGCAACTAATTCACGAGATCTACCAAGTAACACTCACACTTTGCTTCTCATCATCGAATCTGGTTTCTACTAGACACAAGTCATCATCAATTTTCAACCAATCTTTTTTTTTTCCAAACAAAGATCTAAATTCTTAGCTAAATCTACTCAGTTTACAGAAAAAAGAAGAAAATAAGTGAAGGCTGGGGATTTACCTGCAACTGTTTGCGCTTTTTAATCTTGTGTCCATGAGAGCAGTCAAAGATTTCAGAGACATGATCAAGAACACCCATTTCTTTGTAGTACCAAAAATAGAAACAACAGATGAGATATCTAATTAGGAGAAGGAGAGAGAGGTTTTAGGTGCCAAGAATAGTGAAATCTGTAAATAAGAGGCAAAGTGGAGGTGTAAAGAAGTAAATGATGAATTGGGAGAATATAAAGACATTTTAATATAGTATAATAATTATTATCTCAGTTCAAATTAAGTGAATGATGGGCCACCTTTCTCCCCTGGCCCCAGCAGTTTCCTAGTCTCGAATCTTTTCTTCATTTGTGTGGGTTTTACCGGTTTTCCAAGTTCTTGTTTTAATTCCTCGGCTTGGCTTAAAACATTTCAAGAAATTTGTGTCATAATTTGTGGTTACAGAGTCAGCACAGCCTGATGAACGTGAGCTTTCTTCTACTCTCTTCCTCCTTTCATTTCTTTAGCTTCTCTTCTAGCTCAAATGTTGGGTTCCAAATGTTTTCCTTCTCTAGGTGGTAGTTGAATCATTGACTCAGATTTCACCTCTCTCTTTACTCTTGGCTTTGAGCATATTTGTTGGTCGATCAAGCAGATCATCAATGTGATTCAGCCAAGTCTGATCCACAACTAATCAATCCCTCCAATAGTCTAGGCAGTTTCTGGTTCTTATCAGCTTTTTTTTTTTTTGTGGTCGCGTGTGTCAGATGAAAACGGCTGCAGATGTTTGTGTCCTGTATGACATAGAGAAACAATATAAGCCCTGACGTTTTGTGCTCGTTGAGTCGTGTTTCACTCTTTTGTTTCATGTTGTGTACGACACTCTGTACATACGGATCCATCTTGTTTAGAGGTGGATGTAGATAAACTCTTGTTTTTGTTTTCTGAGATGAAAGATATTTGATTGAAACCTGGATCCATTCACTCTTTTCTCAGAAATTTCATGCCGTTTAAAGTTTTGAAGTATACATGTTCTGATTGCAACCATAAAACCCTCTCTCTGCTCAAGCAAGAAAAAGAAAAACAAAACCACGAGATTGGTCAAAAGATGATCTACAAAAGATATTCTCCCTCAAACTTGTCTACCTTGGAGCTCAGAAACGCCTAGAGTTTCTCCAAACGCGCTCTCTTCATCTCCAATTCTCCCAAACAGCCTGCCATCTCCATGCTCCTTTACGAAAGTCCTTATCCTTCAATTTCACCTCCTTGAGTATCTTCTCCAGTTCTACTCTCCCAAGCAGAACATCCCGCCCACACACCTCCTTCTCCACAACCGTCGTTTCGTGTTCATCATAGTGTTTGGCCGCTTCAAGAATCTCGTTCAAGATCTCCCTGCGCCAACATGCTCTGATTTTAACCGACTCTACGTCTTTAACAACCACTAGCATTTCCAAGATGCGCGCCTTCTTCAATTCATTCAGCGGCGTCAATTGAAGTTCAAGAACCACTGTGGCTAGCGTTTCAAGAGAGTAAGATTTCGCGGGCAGCGACTGAAGTGTGGAATTAGACGCTATGTCTCCATGCTTGTCCAGGATTTTCTGCAGGGCGAGACACTCGCTCTGACTTTGTATCTTCCTACAGAGACGTACGAATCCGAAATCATTGACTCCATTTCCTCCCCTGTTTCATAGATCTTTAAGGCTTTCATGCATTCGTCAGGGAGTTCTGTCGGCTCAATCGATTGTTTCTCTGATAGTTTACGTGATTTTTGGTAAAGCGTCTGCAAAAAACGTTCTTTAATTATTTGAGTAATATTTGTTTTTCTAAGAGTTGAAGAAGATGAAATCCAGGGAATACCCTGGCGGTTTCATCCAAGAATGAAAAGTTATTGTGGTTGATGCTCTTTGATTTCATCCCGTTGATCAATCTCTTTATTATGTTTCTTCGGTCCCCATATTGTTGTAAGCATACGGAACATGGACAATTAATTAAGATAAATGAAAGAATGCAAAAGCTACCGTAATGGGCGTTGATGTCGGTTTTTTTTCAATTTCGGGATAGAGTAGAACGCATTCTTTTTCGTCTTCAGTGTACACCGAATCCGCTTTATTACCATTATTTTTGGAGGCTTTTGCAGAAAAATGATAGTTACCACCGATTTTGGAGGATGCTGATTGAGGTCTTGGGTTTCTTGCGCTGTGCGCTCTATATTCTTCAGCCTTTGGCGTCCTTACTGGTGTCCTAGGCTTAGTCTCTGGCATCTGAGGCCGAGTCAACTTTCTGAGGTGACCTGAGGCCAGCAATCTCAAGGGATCTGTGGGATACCGGCTGAGTTTGAGGGTTCCTAGGCCTGGGTGGTTCAATGTACATTCCTCTAGGTTCTGGAGTCTTTGGCTAATGTACATTCCTCTAGGTTCTGGAGTCTTTGGCCGAGGTCCTGGGTTTCTTTTCCTGTGTTCTGCAGGCTCTAGACCAACTGACTCACGTTCAGGTGTCCTTGGTCTGTGTTGAGGCATCCTAAGAGGATCTTCAGGCGTCTTAAGCCGAGTCCTAGATGACATTTCATCATGATTTGGAGCTTCACCTTCACGATGATCAAACTGCATAGCGAAAACAATAAGAGCCAAAATAAACATCCAAAAGATGTGCATTAAACGAAGTTAACAACTATCACAATTCACAGACCTTGGATGAGAAACAATCTTTCTTGCAATATTCAGCGAGAGAAGGTGACATGGGGAGCCAATTGATCCCTGAGTTAGCTTCGTTTCCACGTAGAGGTGAACGCGGTGTAGACAAGTTTGCATTGAAAGTGTCTTCAGAGGAGGAGAATGAGGGAAACTCGTCTGATTCAACCATTCTCTTTGCGTAATAATTCGGGAGAGACAACCTATATCCCGCAATCACAAGAGCCAGACTGCGAGGAGGAGTTTCCATGCTCCAAGCTGGCATACGAAATCCTTAGACACTAGACAAGTTCCACAGATTCTTATTACAACTAGAGTCATCTTGAAATGCAATCAAAATGATAAAATCATTATGAGAAACTACTTACTAAACCGTTTCTTTT
The DNA here is from genome assembly GCA_963922655.1 of Cardamine chenopodiifolia. NCBI lineage: Eukaryota > Viridiplantae > Streptophyta > Magnoliopsida > Brassicales > Brassicaceae > Cardamine > Cardamine chenopodiifolia. Next base: position 16,004,293 of record OZ000473.1, read on the forward strand.
CCTTCTTGGGGACATCTCCGGAGCTTATTCTCTCAAAACATTGATCGTTGCACACATGGAAGGGATTGCCTGAGTTGGGAAAATCATGATGTACTTTTCCAGACATGTCACTTCCCTCTCAGAGATGCGCAGATCTTAACTTAGAACCTGACTAACAAAGAAGCGTCTCTCCCTCTCTCTGGTAAGAAGAAGAAGAAAATGGAGAAATTCTTATTAAAATTGTGGCCTTACACTAACAGGAAAGAAGGATGAAGTTTACTTCCAAAGACAGAGTCAAGAATTAAGAGGAAGAGGGAAGAGTCATTGCCAAAAGTCAATGAAGTGTGTGATTGTGATGGAATGAATTGGTCTGAGAACTGGTTTGAAGGATTCACCAAAATGAGGAAATTTCGAAAATATGTTTTAGTCTTTTAGTAATGCAGTCCAGTCTAGATAAGAATAATGGTTTGTACAGAGACTAAAACTGTTGACGAGATTGACCCACAAAAATCAAGTTGTGATCATGAAATGCAGAAGCTGTAATAATAATCACAGAAAATGTAGGTAAAAATGCATATACATATATCTTGATACACACGCATGCATACATGGGAATGTACAGAGATGTTTAGTGGTATTACAATAGACATTTGAATAGAATAATGGAGATCCAAACAATACACAAATTGAAGTAGAGAGTTTAAACGTGGAGAAGAACGGCTTCTCCTTGGAATTTGTCGACCTTGGAGTGAAAGAGGTCGAGACTCTTGCTCAACTTCGAACCTTTCATCTCTAGCTGCCCGAGCTTTCCCGCCACCACCGTCACCTTCTCTCTGCTTTCTTTGATTTCCGTTTCTCTCTTCCCCAGCTCTACCGTCATCTCCTCCACCTCTCCCTTCACCGCTTTCAGATCTCTCTCGCACACCTCTCTCTCCACTTTCGCCGCTTCGTACTGCCCGAAGTACTCTACTGCCTCCGCCAGCTCCACCACCGCTTTCTTCAGCCACGACACATCGATTTTCACCGACTCCATGTCTTTCACCACCGCCGCCATCTCCGCCACGCGCGTTTTCGTGAGATCCCTCAGCATCGTCGATTTCAGCTCCATCACCACGGCGGCTAGGGATTCCAGGTAATACGACCTCGTTGCGATAGCTTGGATCTTGGATGCGGCGGCGATGTCTCCGTGCTTGTCGATGATCTCCTGGAGGGTTTCGGACACGCTCGCCTTCACTCTATAATTTGCGACGGATACTAGAGCCTCGGATATCATTGACTGCATCTCTTCCTTGCCAGTTTCAAAGTTCTTGAGTCCTCGCATTTTGGCGATCTCCTGCATTGTGAAGCTCTGAGACTCGTCCGGCAGCTCCGGCGGCTCGAACTGCTTGTCTTGCTCATAGGCAATGATCTGGTAGTGGTGATGAACCGGCTGCAGGTTAAAACAAAAATATATCCATTAGTTTTCGATTCTTCTATCTGAAATTGCAAAAGACAAAATAGTGAGAGGCTTTCGCACCGTGCTGTTCTCGGAACGAAGTGGGGTGTGAATTTCTGGAAAGAGGTAGGTGGAGTGATTATCGTCGTCGCTGGATGAATAGTATGCTTCATGAACTGGGCTCCGAGGTATTATGTCACCATCTGGCTCATACATTGTCTCCAACTGCTCATCACTCTGCTGGTTTCCACGATGCTCCGGCTGCACATTTTCTATATTGTCAATCTATGCGACTCATTTCCAAATAGGACTTGACTGCTTTTGAATTTAGTTTGTACCGTTCTGTATGATTGTGGTGGTGGTCCCCGGCTTGCAGCTGGATGAAACGGGCTCGGTGGAGAGCTGTTTCGCGGTGTTCCATCTCCATATGGCTCATACAGGTCCTCAATTTGCTCTTTACCATGGCTATTACGACGATCAGGCTGCATAATTACAAGAACCAATTCTATTGTCAATCACTGGCAAGAAAGAAGCTAACAGTGAGCAAGACGTGTTCTAACAGTACCGTTCTGTATGCTGCTGGATGAAACGGGCTCGGTGGAGAGCTGTTTCGAGGTGAAACATCAACATCTCGGTCGTACATGTCTTCGAATTGCTCGTTACCATGGTTACTACGACGGTCAGGCTGCAAATTAGATAGAGTTTATGTCATCTATGTGGCTTATTGTACTCAAGAATCACGAGCAAGACTTACCGTTCTGTATGGTGGTGGAGAGCGGCTTCCGGCTGGATGAAATGGGCTGGATGGAGCACTTTTCTGCATCACGGTGTAGGCCTCAGGCTCATACATTCCCTCGTCGTAGTGGTCTCTGTTGTCATATCTGCGGCGATCAGGCTGAAATCAAGGCAATAAAAAAGCAATGCATCTGAAGCGTTTAGTGATAGAATAAGAATAGAGTCATCAGAGCTTTACGTTTAGAGTACCGTGCGGTATGGAGAAGGAGAAGGGCTTCTGAATGGGTGAAATGGGCTGGCATTGCTTCGGGTATCTGCTTCATTCATTCGATCCTGGTGTTCTAGACGTTCATACTCTGTTGATTTCCTAGGACGTTCAGGCTGCAAATATATATAGAGCCAACATCCGGAAACTGTAAAGACAATAATAATAATAAAAAGATTGGAATCGGAAGAAGAAGCAAAAGACCGTTCGGTTTCCAGCTGGATGAAACGGGATTGAAGGAGCGTTGGTGTCTGGCTCATAACTCATGGCGTCCACTCTTTCTCTACCGTGGTCTCTACGGCGCTCGGGCTGCAATTGAGAAAAAAAGGGAAAGCTCAGTATCATCTACGTATACCATGTTTGATCCAAAGAAACAGTTGGAAATAGGTAAAGATTACCGTGCCGTATCCGTAGACCGGAGGCCTTGAGTGGGAGTTGGGGACACGTTCAGACGCCGGCTGTTTCCAGTATGGTCTTTGTTCATCAGAGATGCGGAAATCGTACTCCGTTTCCGCTCTTTTGTTGGAGAGATACGCCGGTGGCGGGGATCTACCGCCGGCGGGATGAGGAGGGCTCGCCGGATTGCTCTTGCTCACGGCTTTCTTGCCAAATCCTGAAGAAAAAAATGGTCAACGTTGGATGAAATCTAATAGGATCCTTTTGCAAGACAAGAGTTGAGAAAGTCAAGTGTTTCACCATGCCCAGTTCTTGAAAAAAAAAAAATAGACTATCCAGATTCGGAAAACCAAGAAAAGATTACCTGATTTTTTGGCATCCTTTTTTCCTCTGCTTGAACCGAAGAAGTCCATTTTAAAAAAAAATTCAAGCACAGGATTGCTAACTATATATCTGTCTGTAAACGGATTATAAGATGGTGGCATGCCAAAAAAATATAGATGCAGGAATTTATAAGATGAAAGTAGCTACCTGCTGGAATATTGAAGCAAGATCTCTGAATTTTAATTCGTTTAATTTCTTCAAACAGTCACTACTGATATCAATCATATGATCATATATGAGTGAGAACTATGTGTATTTATATATAAAAGAATGGGTGTTGAAGTCTAAAATAACCATCTATGTATTTGATTTGACTTTTACTATTATAAAAGAAATAATTTTTGTAATTGGTCCGATCTAAATCTACTGTTTGCTTATCTTCAAGTTGCGAGGAATTGGTCAATGGTGGCTACCTATCTTTCTGACAAGGAATGACCCAGTGAGCCTATAAATGGGGGCCCATAAGCTATCACAAAATGGGCCAAAGAGGAATGAGCATCTACGTGTTTGTGTCTCAAACTTTCAATGGCGAGTGCCGATCACGATCCTCCATGGTCAAAACTGGCATATGTGTACTAGGATTTCTTTTAATTTGGATTGAAATAAAGTGAAACTTTATTTTTTTGGAATTAATTGAGCTTTTAAGTTTAAAAATATTTGATGTTATATGATAGTTTTAGTGGAGAAATATATCGTCAATCCTACAAAAAATCCTACAAAAAATATATTGGGGAGAAAGGGCCAAATTTAGTGACACATACGTTAATATAAAACTAAATTATGTTAGGTAAAGTGACATGTCTCACTTTATCCCAATCACTTTAGGGTCCCAATTTTTATTTTAAATTTGATATTCAATTTTTCATTCTTCAAGCCCAAGGCTCCTCTCTCTCTCTCTCTCTCTCTCTATATATATATATATATATATCTTTTTAAATACCAATTATAATATATTTTTTCAGGGTCTTGGACCACCACTTTTATGGGCATTAAAAGTTTGATACAAATTGTGCAGGGAAAAAATAATAATCAAAGATTCATGAATCCACATATTATTTCTAGACTGTACATGCATTTTATATTATATTCACAGTGATTAAAATCTGGATAACAATTTAGGAGGAGTAGGTAAGAAAAAAATAATGATGATAAATTGTTAAAAAGGTATTTTCAATTTTACGCAGTGGAATAGTGTATGATAAGTGTGTTACAATTTTAGTGGAGTAGAAGCTCCAATGCATTATTTATTTTCCAAAAACAATGAAGAAGAAACGAAAGAAGAATTAAAAGTCGGTGGTTAAAACCAAAAGACGTGGGTTCCATGAGCCATTCATTTATCGCCACGTCACCAGATGTAAATTAACATGGCCGTGGATTTTGATGTCTTTCAGAAAAATTCCCAAAGCTGGTGAAAATGTCAAAACAAAAGCCTGATATAAAGGGATGAATAAAAGTCTTTTTATTCTTGGATTGTCCATCTCTCCATTTCTATTCTCTAGGGTTGTGGGACCTTTGATGTGCTGGCTCCGACCCTCGCCATCGTTGGTCTTTTATGGGTTTTGTCTGCTAAGAATCATCACTAGACTCTGAAGAGAGTAGAAATAACTTTCTTACCGTTGTAGAAAAAAAGCACAGCAAAAAAAACACAAACAGAAGAATGAGAGAGACGTCTCGTTCGGCGACATCTTTCTCCCTTCGCTCACTGTTTCTCCTCTTAGACATAATAGAGAGAGAGAGATAAAGATACCATCTCATTCATATATGTTTTTTTTTCATTTTTTTAAAAATATATACGTACTACTTTTGTCAATTGGTCTTCTTCCTCATCCGCTCGCTTCCTTTATTTTTATTTTGTCAAACAGAAAATATACTTTTGTCAATATAGTTTTATTTTTTTAATCGGGTTTATATAAAACTATATTTTCTGTTTGGTTGATCCGTAGATCTACAACTCCCAAATTCCACGCCCAACATCTTCACTGCCTCCGATCTTTCTCTTCCAAGTCACAACTTGATTCCAAGGTAAAGTTTCCATCTTTTCCCCAATACGAACAAGTTTGATTTTTCTTTGGGAATCGTTGGACTTGTACTGTTTCTTGATTGATTGGCTTACCAAATCTACATAACCCCTTAACTGATTTTGCTTTCTTCCCCAAGAATTTTCTACAGATTCATTTACTTGACGAATTCTATCTATTTTGATTACTACTAGTTGTGGAGAGTAGCTATTTATTGTCTTTGACGACACTGCTGCAGTATTGACTTCTTGAGGAGCAGTCTTAAGCTTCTCTGTTGAAGAATAAAAAAGTACAACCTTTTTTGCATTGGAGATTTGAGATTCTTGTTTGTCTTAAAACTGTCAACTTCTATGTTGTGGAAGGAGATTCGGATGAGATGAGGGATGCTATCTGGGTTGATGAACTTTCTGAATGCCTGTCTCTGGCCACGGTCAGATCAGCAGGGACGTTCACCCTCAGATTCTGGCGGCCGTCAAGAGGGACTCCTCTGGTACAGAGACTCCGGTCAGCACGTCTGTGGTGACTTCTCCATGGCCGTCGTTCAAGCCAACAGCTTGCTCGAGGACCAGAGCCAGCTCGAGTCTGGCTCTCTTAGCACCATTGACTCTGGTCCCTATGGCACCTTTGTTGGCGTCTATGACGGCCACGGTGGCCCTGAGACATCCCGCTTCATCAATGATCATATGTTCCACCACCTCAAGAGTCAGTCACTCAACCTTTGCTTTACTCTTGTCTGGATTAGGTAATCTGCTATCAAAGGAAATAAGCATTTCTCATTCTGTTATCTTCTTCTGTGCACAGGGTTTACTGCAGAGCAACAGTGTATGTCAGTGGAGGTGATTAAAAAGGCGTTCCAAGCGACTGAAGAAGGGTTCTTATCTATAGTTTCCAATCAATATCAAACGAGACCTCAGATAGCCGCTGTGGGATCATGCTGCCTCATAAGTGTCATCTGCGATGGGACGCTCTATGTGGCCAACGCAGGGGACTCACGGGCTGTTCTGGGACAAGTCATGAGGGTGACTGGTGAAGCTCATGCCACTCAGCTCTCGGTCGAGCACAACGCGTCTATAGAGTCAGTGCGACGGGAACTTCAGGCCCTGCATCCAGACCATCCAGATATTGTGGTTCTCAAACATAATGTGTGGCGTGTAAAAGGCATCATTCAGGTATAAATAAAGAAGCTAGAGCTGGGAAAATCTGTTAGTATTTCTTACCGGTTTTGTACTATTTCAGGTCTCAAGATCCATTGGCGATGTGTACCTGAAACGGTCAGAGTTCAACCGGGAACCGCTGTATGTGAAATTCCGACTGAGGGCACCGTTCAGCAAGCCGCTGCTAAGTGCAGAGCCTTCGATAACGGTGCATAAGCTGGAGCCGCACGATCAGTTTATAATATGTGCATCAGATGGGCTGTGGGAACATATGAGTAACCAGGAGGCAGTAGACATTGTCCAGAATCATCCACGTAACGTGAGAAGAAGAACAAGTCAAATAGTGTGAAAATAATGATAGTAATGATGATAATAATGATATGTAATTGATTTGGCAGGGGATTGCAAAGCGGCTGGTGAAAGTAGCACTTCAAGAGGCGGCAAAGAAGAGAGAGATGAGATACTCAGACCTGAAAAAGATAGACAGAGGCGTAAGAAGACATTTCCACGATGACATAACAGTGATAGTAGTCTTCTTCGATACAAACATAGTGAGCAGAGCCAGCTTGTTGAGAGGACAGGCCGTGTCAGTGAGAGGGGCGGGTGTGAATCTGCCTCACAACACCTTGGCACCTTACACCACATCCACTCAAGCGGCTGCTGCCAGTTGAATTCTTTCCACGATCTGTAACTATATATATGTATTTGATTATGATTATTATGGATATCAAGTGGTAGTTTTGTTTGTTCCCTTTGTTAGCTGTGGGATTGGAGAAAGAAAGGTCACTAAGCATTCTTCTCTTCTTTGATCGATTTACTCTGCATCTATCTATCTATCTAACTTTTGAGATCACTGATTCCGACCATTAAAACACACTTATTTCAGATTTTTGTTCTCCTGTACATAAGAAAATGGATGAACTGTAATGCCCATTAGAAAATGAAATTATATATATTAGATTAAACTTGAAGATAGCTTGATCCACTAGTAAAAGTAATTCTAATTGAGTATGGATTTAGGAGATTAAGATAAAAATATGATTTATATTAGAAGTTATCTAATAAGGTTTTCTAGTTTTATTAGGAATAGGTGTTACATTAAGAGTTTTAGAGAGTTTTGAATGTTTAGCTTCTTTCTTAGAAAGATAAGTTTGGGTTTGAGTATATTCTTTTCCACATTATTAACGGGTACATGAAGTTGTATGATTTTTTCAATAATACGAAGAAAAACCAAAATGATTAATATGGATACGTAAAAGGCTATAAAAGTAAATAATTAAAAGTTAATAAACTGACTGAATTTGATTATATGGGTGCTATAACTATAATATAAGTCCACCAAAGATCTCTCTGTCTCCAGATCTTTGGATTATGAAAAAGGTACAATTTCTCTCACATTTCTTTTAGTTGTGGATTATTCTCATTCATTTCATCTTCGAAAACGGAATCAATTAAGTCAATCTATATCTAGATTTGCTTTGGTGACGTTGAAATGGAGGTTAAACTTGCTGACATGTTGTTTGTTTTGGTGGAGAGATCCAAAAATGGGTGCTAAGGGTCTTCAGAAGTTATGATAATTTTTCGTATATTTGCAGAATATAGAACTGTCTCTGGTGTTGCGGGACCTCTTGAAAAAGTAAAGGTATATTGTTATTAATTTTGCTCTTTCAATTTCTTTTTATTCGAATCTTGTCTCCTCATGACACTGCTTTTCGCTCTAGGGCCCTACATACCAAGAAATTGTCAATGGGGATGGAACTACATGACGTGGTCAAGTTCTCGAAATTAATGGAGAGAAATCTGTTGTTCATTTTTTTCCTCTCTTCATTAGCTTTCCTCTTCTCTACTCTGTTGCTTAAATGTACACAACAATATAAAATGAATGTCAATTTCTTTGGTTTGCTTGTTGTCCAGGTATTTGAGGGAACATCTGGAATTGACAACAAGTATACAACCCTGCAATTTACAGGAGAGGTATGCTGCTCCTTTTTTTTTTTTTTTAAATATATTAACATAGCATTTCGTGGTCTCACTTTTTCCAAAATGTTTCTGATAGGTTCTGAAAACTCCTGTTTCTTTGGATATGCTTGGTCGCATCTTCAATGGTTCAGGGAAGCCCATTGACAACGGTCCACCTATATTGCCTGAGGCGTACTTGGATATTTCTGGTTAGCTGCTTTGGCCTCTTGTCACTTAAAATCAAATCTCATTATAAGAAAACCAGGATACGATTCTTGACTTTTGTTTCTCCAGGAAGCTCTATCAATTCCAGTGAGAGAACCTACCCTGAAGTGATGATTCAGACAGGGATTTCCTCCATTGATGTCATGAACTCTATTGCCAGAGGACAGAAGATTCCCCTCTTTTCTGTTGCAGGTCTTCCCCACAATGAAATCGCTGCTCAGATTTGCCGTCAGGCTGGATTCGTTAAGCGTTTAGAGAAGTTGGATAATCTTCTTGAGGTGTCACTATTTAAGTTTTAATGGTCCGTGTCTACAGCTGGAAATTGGTTTTTTACAATTATAATAGTGATCCCTTAAACCATTAGGCAAACCCATTACAAATAAATTTAGGAGGTTAAGCAAGGATATTCTTTCTTGACTCTTTTCTTTTGTAAGTAATGTAATGCTCTGTTTCCGTTTGATTCAGTAAAATCTACTGTAAGTAGTAGTAATGTAATGCCATATTTTCATTGTGTCCAAACACAGTTTCACATTGGTTCATTTATGTGAATTTGCAGCACCAGGAGGATGATAACTTCGCCACTGTGTTCGCAGCAATGGGTGTGAACATGGAGACTGCGGAATTTTTCAAACGTGATTTCAAGGAGAATGGGTCGATGGAGAGAGTGACATTTTTCCTTAATTTGGTAAGTCTCACGGTCCCACCATGGACATCTTGAAGCACATTTTACTTCTGAAGGTTTCTCATTCTGTTTCCCGCACAGGCAAACGACCCCACTATTGAACGTATCATCACTCCTCGTATTGCTCTCACGACGGCTGAGTACTTGGCATATGAATGTGGAAAACATGTCCTTGTGATTCTCACAGACATAGAGTTCCTACGCTGATGCTCTTCGTGAGGTGATAATCGATATGTGCATGCTCTGTTCACAACTCATGATAGGAAGCCTGACATAGTGTTTAACAGCGACTAATTATTAGAATATAAGCATATTCCTGTAAATACGGTTGTAGTTAGTTTCATAGTATCTTCGGAGATCTCTCCATTCTGGTGTAACAAGGCTATATATTCAATCTCAATAACAGAGCCTCGATAGGGGATTTACTTGAGTATCTAACATGGTATTAGATCCAACTCGATCTTTCTTCTTAAAAAAAGAAAAAAAAAACTGTTCATCGTCTTCCTCCTTTCTCTGTCCTCTGTTTAATTTTCTTTTTTTCAAAAACTGCAATGGCGGCCACATCTGTATCAGACAGAGCTTATGGGGTAACAAACATCAAGTCACACATCCCAGTTGTACTTGATCTTGAAGAATCCAACTACAATGCGTGGCGAGAACTATTTCTCAAGCATTGTCTCTGTTTCGACGTTGTCGGACACATCGACAGTACTTCGGCTCCAAAAAATGACAGTGATGCTGCGTGGAAGAAACGAGACGGGTTAGTGAAGCTTTGGCTATACGGAACCCTCTCTCCAAAACTCTTTCAAGCATCCTTTGTCACAGGCTCGTCCTCCCGAGACATTTGGCTGAGAATTGAGAATCAATTCCGCAACAACAAAGATGTGAGGGCTCTCAAACTTGACAACGAACTTCGCACCAAAGAGATTGGCTATATGAACGTAGCAGACTACTGCCGCTGCATGAAGAAGCTCGCCAATTCACTCACCAATGTCGACGCCCGTGTTCAAGATCAGACATTGGTGATGTACATGTTGAATGGCTTAAATGTCAAATTTGATAACATCATCAATGTTATCAAACATCGCCAACCATTTCCATCCTTTGATGACACAATGGCGATGTTACTAGACGAAGAAGAGCGACTAAAAAAAGCCATCAAGCCAAATCCTACTCACACAGATCATTCATCGTCATCTACGATTCTTGTGGTCACTAACACCCAACCAAACAACACCTATCAATGCACACAGAATCATCAGTATAACAACAAAGGAAGAGGCATAGGAAATAACAAATATCGCGGCCGGGGATGCTCAGCTTACAACACACCTTGGCCCCAATACTCAAACTCACCATTCCCCAACTGGAACCAATCTTTCTGGCCACCACCATATCAATGGCAACAGCCACCGTGGGGGTACCAACAACAGCAAAACACCAACAATCCGAACAATGGAGTTCTCGGACCACATCCTCAATACATTTCACCTCCAACCTCTCACCATAACAACATCGGAAATCACTACGAAGAAACTGCAGATTACGCTCAAGCTTTTAACACCTTAGCACTTCAAGATCCGTCTGATACTCAATGGTATATGGATTCCGGAGCAACATCACACATTTCCTCCGGTGCAGGTAAACCACTTCAATCTGTTTTTAATCCTATCATCGAAAAATCGGTCATTGTAGGGAATGGAACACGCAATCCAGTTTCTACGTTTGGTTCACTAAGCAAAACCTCGCCCCTTAAATCTTCACAATATTCTTGTAACACCAGACATCATAAAGAACCTAATCTCGGTTCGCCGTTTCACAAACGATAATTCATGTTCCATTGAATTTGATCCATTTGGTTTTTTTATAAAGGATCTTTAAACCAAGGAACCTCTACTCCGTAGTGACAGCACCGAAGATCTCTACCCAATGTTTTCATCTTCTCCAAATAAAATTCAAGCCTCACCTTCAGCTTTTCTCACTCAAAGTCTCGATGTGTGGCATCGTCGTTTAGCTCATCCGAGCAATGACACTCTCAAGAGCTTGATTTCGTCCTTTAATTTTCAATGCAATAAAAAGTCATTTCCGATTTCTTGTACAACTTGTTAGCTAGGAAAACATGTCAAACATCCCTTTTACTCATCAAACTCCATTGTCACTTCTCCCTTTGAAATAATTTATTCAGATCTATGGACCTCTCATGTTCAAAGTCTTTCCGGGATTCAATATTATGTTTTGTTTCTCGATCAATACTCACACTTCTTATGGGTTTATCATTTACGAAAAAAAGTGAAGTCTTTGCAAAATTTGCTCAGTTTCATACTTATGTAAAAACCCAATTCAAAACAAACATTCAATCCTTTCAATGTGACAATAGTGGTGAATACAACAATACTCAATTCCATGACTTTTTCGCATCTTCCGGAACAAATTTTCGTTTTTCTTGTCCCTATACATCACAACAAAACGGAAGATCCGAAAGAATGATTCGAACTATCCATAATGCGGTTCAAACCCTTTTAATTCAAGCTCATCTCCCTCCTTCATTTTGGGTAGAGGCGTTAAACACTGTTGTTCTTATCTTGAACATTCTTCCGTCTTCATCCATTGGAAATAAAATCTCTTTTTCTGTCCTGTTCAAAAAGCCTTCAACAACATCTAAAAGTCTTCGGTTCGCTGTGCTATCCTCACACGAACCAGACGAACAAACTCGAGCCAAGATCCACTCCCTCAATTTTCCTTGGCTATCCTCTTCTTCGTCGTGGATATAGATGTTTTGACCTTAAAACTCGAAAAATTATCATATCCAGACACGTCACTTTTGATGAGTCGGTATTCCCATACAAAGTCTTCGATGAACAAAACTCAGCTTCAGCGTACAGATTTCTTCACAATGAAGCAAACGTTGAACCATCATCAATTCAAAAACAGACTTTGCTCTCACCGCAACCACTGTTGCCTGAAAACTCTCAAATGTCGCAAATAACTCCACCACCAGAAGCACAAACCAATACAGCCATTGTTCCATCCTCAAAGTCGTATGACAACTCGCTCTCAAAAAAGCATACACAAACCAAAGAAAATATTCTCACTCCGCACTGATTCCGTTTCATCTCTTCCAAAAAGTTACAAACAGGCGCTAAGTGATCCAAACTGGAAACCCTCAATGAATGATGAATATGATGCTTTGATTAAAAACAATACTTGGAGTTTGGTTCCTAGGCCTGCAGGTACAAACATCGTGAATTCGTTGTGGCTATACAAGCACAAATACAAAGCTGACGGATCCTTGGCGCGCTACAAATCACGGCTTGTTGCAAATGGTAAGTCACAAGAATAAGGCATAGACTTCGAGGAAACGTTCAGCCCAGTAGTCAAACCAGCAACAGTCTGAACCGTCTTGAATTTTGCAATCGAGTGAGCTTGGCCAATACATCAATTACACATGCAAAATGCCTTTCTCCATGATACACTCACCGAAACGGTTTACATGCATCAACCTCCCGAGTTTGTGAACAAAGAGTTTTCTCATCATGTGTGTCTCTTGAATAAAGCATTATACGGCTTAAAACAAGCTCCCCGAGCTTGGAATGCGAGATTTGCGGAATATGTCACAAGTTATGGATTCATTCAAAGCAAAACTGATACTTCTCTATTTGTTTACAGACACGGGAAAGACATGGCCTATTTATTACTTTATGTCGATGACATCATGTTAACGGCTTCATCTACAGATGTACTGCATCACATCATCAAGACACTGAAAACAGAGTTCCCTATGTCTGATCAAGGAAAGCTAGGCTATTTTTAGGAATCTCGACAGAATTCAATGACATTGGCATCTTTCTCAGTCAAGAACACTATACATCAGACATCCTACGACGAGCTGGGATGGTGGACTGCAAGCCGATTTCAACACCGGTGGAACTAAATTCAAAGCTAAAATCTGAAGTTGGGCCTAAGGTCAACGATGCAACTCTGTTTTGAAGTATAGCCGGTGCGCTACAATACTTAACCTTCACTCGACCAGATATAAGCTACGCAGTACAGCAAGTCTGCTTATTTATGCACGACCCGAGAGAGAGCCACCTGCACGCCCTTCGCCGCATATTGCGGTACCTTCAAGGATCGAAGAAACATGGCCTCTAGATCACCAAATCGTCATCCCTTCAGCTAATGGTGTACTCCGACGCAGATTGGGCGGGCTGCCAAGACACACGGCGCTCGACCTCCGGCTATTGTGTCTATCTAGGCGATACCTTACTGTCTTGGTCCTCAAAGAGACAAACTACAGTGTCACGATCAAGTGCAGAGGCGAAATACAAGGCAGTAGCAAATGCCGTTTCGGAAACTTGTTGGCTACGGAACCTGCTTCTGGACCTACATTGTCCACTCTCCAAAGCCACATTGGTATTTTGCGATAACATAAGCGTCGTCTATCTATCAACCAATCCCGTTCAACATCAACGAACGAAGCATGTGGAAATCGATATACATTTCGTCCGAGAGAAGGTGGCAAAAGGACATGTTCGCGTCTTACATATCCCGGCATCTGAACAATACGCAGACATCTTCATGAAAGGACTACCGTCTTCATTGTTCAACAAGTTCAAATCTAGTCTTTGCGTCACTCATCGACCGTCGTTGTGACTGTGGGAGGGTATTAGAATATAGCATATTCCTGTAAATACGATTGTAGTTAGTTTCATAGTATCTTCGGAGATCTCTCCATTCTTGTGTAACAAGGCTATATATTCAATCTCAATAACAGAGCCTCGACAGGGGATTTACTTGAGTATCTAACACTAATACCCTTAGGTCTCTGATGCCCGTGAAGAAGTTCCTGGAAGGCTTGGTTACCCAGGTTACATGTACACCGACTTGGCTACCATACACGAGAGAGCGGAGGAAAGGTTCCATCATTCAACCATGCCAAACGATGGTAATTCTTAGTTGCTATTTTGGTGAACTTGATTTACATTTATCTTTGTGGCTTCTCTCGTTGTAGTTGTTTTGTTTAAACATCACTGCCTGTGATTGTGAACGTTTTTTGTTTGAAGTAAACCATAGGTGATAGAAAGCAGGAGTGAGGTCATTGAAAGTAAATATTGGATAGATGTTACCCGAAGACTGACTTAGAGGAATAGACAAGCCGTTGCCGGGTCCCATAACTTCCATCTAGGTGTAGCTGTGTGGCACTCTTAACAATCTGAACGGAATATATACTAGTGTTACTGTAGTAAACCTATGTTATGAAATCTGATCATGTAGCCTTCTTACCAAGGATTATTTGTTGGTCTGATATAAAAGGTTTGCTGGTCAGTGAACAATTATGTTTGAGATTTCTAATATTTGCCCCCTCCCCCTTCTCTGTCCAGATATCACGCATCCCACACCAGATCTGACAGGATACATTACAGAGGGCCAAATCTATATTGACCGACAACTTCACAATAGACAGGTACAATCTTGCAGAAGATAGTTGTTTCAAAGGTCTTATATCGCAATTGGTATTACTACAACGTGAAATTAACCTTTATGAGAAACATTTATACCTTTTAACAATCCCATGCATGGTTCTTTTGATTTAGTGTGTAAAATCCAGAACCACCCCTTGAGTTTTTAGATATAGATAGCATATGGATGAAGAGAAAATATTTTTAGAAAAACTGAAATATCTTGGTCATTACTTCAAAATCTGACATTTGATTGAATCTATGTATGCGTAAGCTAAAGACTAGAACTCATAGTAGTTGTGTTTCTTTAGTGTGGAGATATTATGTTGTGTATTTTCTGTAATACCCGAAATGGCAGTAACTTGAAAGTTGTGTCACTTTAGCTTGTGTGTAACCGTAAGATGTTGTTTCTAGTTTTGCGGATATGAAATGTCCTAAAATTTGGTTTTAAATACCAATTTTCTTTGTGTTCCACAGATATACCCTCCGATCAATGTCCTGCCATCTTTGTCTCGTCTCATGAAAGTAAGTGTTGGGGCTTCAAAATCAATAGATGAACCCAGGTGATCGATTGTTAAAGTAAACCAACTTTGTTTTGCAGAGTGCCATTGGTGAGGGTATGACTCGCAGGGACCATTCTGATGTTTCTAATCAAGTAAGACTTTGTTTTTTGGTTTACTTAAGTTTTACTAGTCAACTATAGCCTGAGCTTATCTTCCTATTATCTTTTTGTGAGTTCAGTTGTATGCCAATTATGCTATTGGAAAGGACGTCCAGGCCATGAAAGCCGTGGTAGGAGAAGAAGCTCTTTCTTCGGAGGATCTGGTCTCTTTGCTTTTCTTTTTACTACACAATCTAAATGTTTTTCCTTGATTATTCCTCTTAACACTTTTTCTGTCTGATGCAAACAGCTATATTTCGAGCTCTTGGACAAATTCGAGAGGAATTTTGTGGCTCAGGGAACATACGATACCCGAAATATCTTCCAGTCACTCGACCTGGCATGGACACTCCTGCGAATCTTCCCCCGTGAGTTGCTTCACCGTATGCCCGCCAAAACCCTTGATCAGTTTTACAGCCGCGACACCACCAACTAAAGAACAGTTGATGTGATGTTCTGTCCAAATGCATCTTTGTATTTACTTCTGCGGTTGGTTCGTACCACTGTGTCTTCTGTCCCAATAAATGGTGTTTGTTCCCAATCGCTAGACCCTTTATTATTTGTCTTCGAAACTGAGCAAGCAGGTTGGTTTATTCTTTTTGGATGAGATACTGAGATTCTTGTGTAATTTATGAGATTTTCTTTCTTTTTTCTTTTGTACCCAAACACAATACACATTCGTTGTCTTATTTGCTGATCATAAATGTTAATGCAGCTTTTCTTTTTATTTTTATTTTACAATTTTGGTTTTGTGATTCTTCGATCTACAGTCTACAGACAGAACTCAGAGGAAGTGTATGTATTATAATCTGGAAATTTCGGAATTTAATCCAACCACAGAGAACAATCAAACAAAAGGAAAAACTAATGTATAATGTTTACTGCCTCAACCAGCTTTAGAAGTTCTTACTACTTTTGGCAGCTCAACGGAATCAAGGTCCCCAGGGTAAGGAGTCCAGAGCCCAAAGCCGCCTCGGCTTTCCTTCAAACTCTCTCCTTTCCCTTTGAGTTCCTGAAGACTCTTAACCCACTCGATCTTCGAGGAATGCTCTCGGATGTGAGGGTGCAGTTCAAAGAGAGAGTTGTACTCACAGTTCTGGAACATGAACACCTTGAAGGCTCCTTTTAGTCTGTCCACTACGTACCCAAAGCTTAGCTGATCCCTTGGTGTTAACAGGTGTACCTCATTGAACCACAGGCAGCTAAACAGATTGTTCATTGCAGTGTGCTCTCTTATTATCACCGCTCCCTCTGGAACATCTGTGTAACGTAAGACAAGAAACTTAGTATTAACAAGGCGACTGATGATATTGATGTTTTTGCTAAAGTCTTTACCACTAACAGTGCTCTTCTTGATGCTCCATGATTCCAAGCCCTCATATCGATATATTTTCATCTGAAGATCAACTAGAGGTCGGGCATATCGCTTTCTCCTCTTACAAGCATCAGCTTCCTCATATATGCTTCGGTGGTGTTTGTGTTGAGCAATGGCAAAAGTATGTTTCCCACGCCACAAATACCTGAAAGTGAGATGAAGCCAAAATATGCATCTTTAAAGCACTTTCTAGGTAATGCGGAAACGGATGGTGGATATCCATCCTTTGCTAATGAAAATTGTGGAGAAGTATATAATCTGCTACATTAATTTGATCTACAGGTCTTATATCTTTATGTGTATTCATACCTTTCTAGAATAAGCAAGGGGTCAACAATAAGCTCCATTTTCCCATCAATCCAAATGCTGTACTGTGCTTCAGGGAATAACCTGTGAGTTAAGATTTTCGGGACTTTACCGTTCCTCCTAGGTTCATCATATGGAGGAGTTTTAAGTAGAATGAGACGCCAAACGCCAACCCATTTGCCTCCTTCAACATCTTTCCTCACAGTAGTATTTTTTCTTAAGAAATCAAGAGAGACCTCATCAACCACCATAAGGAAACAGAAGAGATTCTTGGAACGCTCACTTATGTTTGATGGCTGGTTGGGTTCATCATAAGCATCAAAAATCCCAGTCGCAACCACAAATTTACAATTCTTTACGAATTCTTTATCCAGAGATGACATTTCTGCCCCACCACGTGGCATGAATCCGCAATGAACCTGAAACGTTTTGGGTTGTGATGAAATAATAGTTTGGAAGTTATTAGTGGGAAGGAGTGGTAGAAGAGGTTTAGGGATTGCCTTTAACCTTCATCTCAGGTTTCAGTTTAAAGCTTTCTTCTCGTTCAGACCAGCCAATGTTTCCGCCAAATAGAGGAAACTGAGACATAGAGGAATCATCCGCAGTAATGTAGGTGAGATTTGTGACAATGGTGTCGGGGGTTTTTCCACTGGGAAGGAGCACCTTATCAGGGTCGTAGGCAACCGGAATGGGACATCCTAGAAAAATATAAAAAGAAGAATTGGTAAGTGTCAGTGTAGAATAAGCAGAAGGGTGAATAGATGGATTAAAAAACTTACGGTGCAGTGGTTTTGGTACAAATCCAATGGTCTCTAACATGACATACAGTCGGCCTTCTTTGTTGCAAATAGCTGCAAGTGAAAAAGCAAGAAGATGATGTTGGTTCAATATGATATGATATCTAGTGAAGATTGGAGTAGAGATGGAGGATACCTGAGAAGAAAGAAAGAGAAGATTGACAAGACCAAACATGAAACAAGAGGGCAACGAGAATGAGTAGCATCCACACAATGCCTCCAACAAGAAGCAAGCGAAGGAAGCCCGCCTTCCAAATTCTTTTAATGGTGCAATCAGTATGGAGTCTGGTGGGAGAGAAGAAGCCAGCCTCAGCATCTGCGGCATTTGAGACAAGGAAAAGAAGTAGAAGCAGCTTATAGAGGCATTAAAACATTAATACATGGCAATTAGCTTCTTCTATGGTGGAACTAAAACAACAAAAGCAGGAGTCATCTAATCCTATCCTCATGTGTGTAAAATCAGTATACCTGGTCCCCTTCTTTTACAAACATATATACTCCTCAGCAAAATCAATGAGTAACGATTCAGACGTGTGTTGTGTTAACTATCAATCTTTTAATCTAGTTAGGCTGACTGACCTTTAGAATCTGCGTTAAGATTGGTCCTTTCTCCACGGCGGCTCAGCCGCACAGAAAGGGATCGCTGAAAGTCACTCATCATCGCCACCAACACATTTATACCATTTCTAGAGACTAATCTACGCTATTCCAATTATACCAACTTGAGAAATTGCTGCAAGCAAAATCAAAGACAGAGCTCTTGTAATCGAATCTGGGGATCTTCAATTCGGCTTCCAATGTTGTTGATAGATCGGTTTACTAGTTTATTTCAATGACAGTACTGGACCGGGCCAGTTCATTTAAAACGAGACCGTATAAGGAGGCTTTGTTCGTTTTTTATTTGGTACCAAAGAAAGGGTTTGGAGATATAATGGTGCCGGCGCGTTTGAGCTTTAAGAAGATACTCAATCTCGAGGAAGGTGGAAACACCTCAAGCTGAGAATTTCCAAGATTATCCTCCCGACCTACCCAATTGTAAGCTTTATTTATCCTTATGGATTTTGACTTGTTTGATTGCAAAAAATGAAGGAATTCAATCTTGTTTTCTTATTTTTTTTGCGCAGATAGTAACATTGAGTCGCCTCCATCCACTCAACCATGCAAGAGAATTTGCGATATAACTGGTTCTGAGGTATGCTTTTAGGATTTATATGTTTTGAGATGGATTCTACTACAAATTCAGCCCCTAATCAACACTTTTAGGCACCGTATCTGGACCCACGAACAAATCTGCGGTATGTTTCAAGACTCTCAGGTCACTTTCTTCCACCAAGTCCACCAGTATCTCTCCATCCGCAATGCTGCTGTTTCTCAAGTAGCTTCCCCCCTATCAACATCTTTTTTCTTACTTGTAAACCCAACATGTTGATTTTGACTATGTGATGTATCAGAAGATTTGACTCTCAAGTATTAAACACATTCATTTGGGTAAGTTGAACTTGAAACCTTAGTACAAACATCAACATTATTAACCTATCACAAATGACACTGGAGTTGCCTTCCTCATGGGGATTTCCTCAAGATCAGAGCCAACATGTAACAAAGAGCAGAGTCCACCGATGACAGCGCAACAATGAAGACCGCTACCAGACACAGACTCAATGTCGCAGTCTTGAGCTGTTCCCAGAAACAATAAACAAAACAATGAAAACTGCTCTCTCTCTCTCTCTATATCTCATCATATGTAAAAAAAAAAAGCAAATGAGAGATCTGAGCACCTACTGTAGTTGTAAAACTTGGCCACTCTATGTATTTCAGCTGACGTGGTTGCTCAGCCATGAAAGACAAGAGAGATCTCGTGCTCCTTTTCAAAAATTGAAGAAAAGCTATTCAATGCAACATTCAGACTCTTCTTCCAGCAGAAAGACTAAAAGGAGAAAATATGTTTATACCAGACGATGTCCTTAACAAGGCTCAGCCATAAGGGGTCTTCTTCGGGTACTGTGCCGTAGCCTCCTACTTGCTTGTAACCGACTCTCCCATTGATACTCTACATTGACCAAACAAACGAGCCATAAATGCTTGCCATTGTTCGGACAGAGCTAACTGAAATGCTTGCTAAGATGTTCCGCCATACAAATAAAGGTAAATTTACCAAATCCCCAGAAAACTTGAGGCTACTGATTCCCAACCAATTGGGTCTTTGTATCCGGTGTGACGGAATTTCGGGATGAGCCAATCGGATTAAACCTACGAACCAAAACCGAAGATAGATTCAAGACCAATATCAGACAGAAGCAGTGAACAAGTATACCGATTAGTCATCTGAACCATTTGTGACAAGTCCCGGAGAAACCGCCATCCTCACTCAAGGAATTGACTAAGGCTAGCTTTGAAGATGAAGCGTTCAAAGCTAGCTTCCGATCATATATGGGCCTTTTTGGGCTTATAGTTGGCTCTACCTCAAGCCCCTTCTACCAATTACTTCTTTTACATTTTAAATTAATATATTATTTTCGATTGTTAGAATTTGGAAATACTACTCTAGTAGTTAACTGCATAAACCGACACTACACAATTTACATTACATTAGCCATAGCTTTGCTTTTTATTAAGAAGCTCTATGCCCGCATCTGTGATGAATTTCGTATGTCATCCATTTCTTCTCTGAATCTTTCTATCAATATTTGTGTTATCCAAGATGATAAGTAACATCCAACTTTTTTTTTTCTTTTAGGTCATAAAAACAAAACTAAACTACAACATAAACCCTTTTGTGTGTGTGTATAAATCTACTGTAGTCTATATAATAATTATCTAATCATCTTCATCCTCACCCCCCGACCCTCCACATTATCCTTACCACTATCACCACCACCATTCATCATCATTCTTACCACCACTATCACCACCACCACCATTCATCATCATTTATATATGTTTATTTCACCATTCTCTTCCTCCTCCACACTATCATCATCATCTGAACTCTCATCACTAAATTCATCGTCAGAATCATCCAAATAAAACCCATTAGGACAGAACACATGATTATCTCCCTCCTCTTCATAAAACAGGAACGGACGACAGTTACCAGAAACTGAATCCTGTTTCCAGGAAGCAACAGTTTGTCTGTCTTCCAAAAACCAAATTCAGCCTCCAGTCAAATGTATTGTAACCAAAGTTACATTCTTGTTAACTAAGGCATCTATCTGAGTCTTCAAACACACAAAACATCCTTAAAGCAAACGAGTTTAGCAATAGATGGCATTACATGTTTTGCATTTCCTGCTGAAATGGCTTCCTCAGTTCCTCCAGGACACCATATTTTGATTCCAATGCTACACATTAGTGGCATGTGAGGATGAGACTCTATACAGTTGATAACATGTTTATCTGCTTCCATGGCATGGAGAAGCTCTCCGTCCCTTTTCCTCCAGATAAATATTCGGCCACAGTCAGAACCACTCACCACATACTCACACTTGGGTCCAAAGAAGTTGACAACTTTTACTGTTTCACGGCTCTTGTGCTCTTTATAAACCTGAGGCGTCCTCCTCTTCTCAGTCTTAGTTGAAGAGGGATATGGGGTTGGGCCAAGCCCCATATCAGGGGTGAATAGATAGATGAACTCGTCACTATATGAAGCAAGGAGCTCACATTGATCCGAGAAAGCCAAACCTGCTATTCCTACATTGTCGTTTCCAATCAAGTGGCCAGGACAAAAGTGGTCTACAGGTTGTGAATAGTTATACCAGCCCTCTGATCGATAGCTGTGAATATCATACAGACGAGCATACTCATCCATTCCAGCCATCGCAAAAAGGCCTGGGTTCCTCGGATCAACTGCAATTAACTGCATTCAAGTAGACAACTAAATTGAACTTTGCTTCTTTACAAGTGAAAAGATTTGTAGCCACCCGAGTCCTAAGATCAAACTGAAATAATGAAATATCTTCTTGTTATAAGCAGCCTAGGTTTAAAAATCCCCCATAGGAAAACAAACTGCAAGGATTGTTGTGCAGAAAGATACAACTCACATGTTTTAAAACCCCATCCTCGCCACAAGTAGAGAATGAAAATGGACTTCCGGCTCAAAAACCAATTTGTGGACTGGTCATTGATATCCATCCAACAACGAAGTATCTACTTGTCCAGATTCACGAATTTTGGAATAGCGGACCTGTCGCAACATTTAATATGATAAAAACAAAGGAGGGGTTTTGATCATTTCTCATCTCAGATAGTGGGAAACAAGGCTAGTTGTAAAATAAGATATATAATTTTGCAATACTCAAAAATGAAGAGACCTGGCCATCAGCAGCAGATGTGACTATTCTGTGATCGTCAGAGAAAGGCATAAATTTGGCTTGGAAGATATTGTTGCGGTGGCCTGAATCGAAAGAGAGTTTGACAGAAGCAGTCTCCCAATTCCAAAGAATAACTTGGCGATCATCAGAACCTGAAAGCAGGATATGTCCATCAGCATTGAAACTGACTGTGTTTACACAGCCCTTATGCTTTCTGAGTTTCTTGTTAACTCCAAGACGGCGAACAAGATCCTGGTAATACAGTGATCAAATGGTTGGTTTCTGGCAACGGGAACAATTTCAAATTAAAAAAAAAAAAAGAGAGCCTAAAAATAGACCAAAAATAGCAGAAGAAAAGGCGGAGAGCCTCGGAGGCTGAAAAACGATTGAAGAAATTGCGATTGGGCAAGAGACCGACCTCCCTTTCCCACAGTTTCACGACGGAATGGTCGCTTCTCGGCCTTTGGGCTGGCCGTCCACTCATCTTCCCAGAAGATCGAATTAGGGTAAAGTAAAGTCTCTTTGATCTTTGATCGTTGGTGGAGGAGGCTGGGTTTAGTCATTAAACGACAAGAGAACAATGACAGAACAGAACAACAAAACAAGGTGTGTAATCAATAAGTATTAAGTATAACTAAGTTGGAGACCCCTCTCTCTCTCTTTGTGATTTATTTATTATTTTTTAATTTATTTATTTGGGTGTAGAATTGCTGGTGTTAATCCGAAATGATGAATTTTTCTTTCATTAACTTTAGAGTTGGTGTGGTGCAACTTACAAAGGAAATCAAATATCAAAATCAATTTAGTAAGGAAGCAGCACACAAACAAATATAGGTCCATCTGCAAATTGCTATACAGTTTTTGTAGGATCAATGGTGAGTGGTGCTTCTCCTCAGGGCTGCAAAGATACCTCCTCCTGATGACGATCTTTTCTTCTCCTCCCCCTCTTCTCCTATCTACACAATTTACACACTCACTCAATACTCTTTACTCCTCATTCATTCATTCAAATCTAACTAAAATTCAACCATTTCTCTTTACTTACTTCCTTGGCTATCTCTTGAAGCTGCTCTATGATCTCTGAGAAGTCTGGTCTCAGCGTTGGATCCTGCTCCCACAATCTCTCCAATAGCTCTCCCATTTTCGGATGTGTGTTCTTCGGGATTGTTGGCCTTAATCCCTGTCAACCATTGACGCTACCTTTTCTTAGAATGTTGGTTTACAAGCAATGCATTCTAGGCTAAAAGACAACACCAATTTACCTTTTGGACGACCCCTACTGCTGCCTGCAATGGTGTCATATATTCATATGGAAGCTGTCATCACATCAACCCATCAGTTAGACAATTTCAGCTCGTACAATAAGATATTTTCATACAAGAGACGCAAGTACCTTGCCAGTCATCAACTCCCATAGCACAATCCCGTAGCTGAAAACGTCAGCCTTGTGATCATATGGCTTGTGTTCTATCACCTGAAATATTGCAGGAAATTATTTTTTCAGAATGAGATACTTGTCCTCTACTAAACGCCAATAGATAACTCATTGGTTTTCAAGTGTTCTCTGATCAAATTGATCAGAGAAATCTACTGATACATATACTAAAGAAATACGAAGCTATAAAAAGCATGAAAGGCATCTAACAAGCGTACCTCTGGAGCCATCCAGCGATATGTTCCGGTTTCAGCTGTCATAACTCCAGTTTGTGCTTTCACTCTGGCCACCCCAAAGTCTGCAACCTTAACCACCTGTAACAATAAACACCCAGACACATATATGAATCAATTACTGAATTGCTATCCCCAGGAACAAGAAAATACTAGGTAATGGACACCGAGTGAATAAAAAGAATAGGATGAAAAAAAATCCTGCAGAGCACAAGCTCAATATGTTATTTGTGCCTTGACATGGACCAGTGTTTCGTCCAAATTATGTAAGAGAAAAATGCAGATTCATACATTCCCACTACGAAGCTACTAGCGTACATGGTGTGCAGAGAGAGTATAAAGATATAACACTAAGTTGAGACTGTTACCTCATTTTCGTCCATTAAAAGGTTGGCAGCCTTCAAATCTCTGTGAATTATGTTGTTTTGGTGTAAGTAGCTCATGCCTTTGCAAATATCTATAGCTACTCTAAACAAAGCTGGAAGCTTAAAGACGCCCTTTTGCTTGTGTAGATAGTCATATACACTTCCACCAGGCATGAATTCTATTAAATGTGAAAGGGATAAAGGAGTGGAAGGAGAAAGAAAATGGTAAGCATAGAACGTGATATCAAACAGAATATTACGCTTAAACATGGCCACTGCAACATACCTGTAACAATACACAGATGTGGAGGCTTGGTGCAAGCACCAATGAACTGAACAACGTTTTTGTGTCGAACTTTCCTGAAAATGATAAGATTTGAATAATACTTTATGCATCTGAGATGCTATCGTTTATCTGCACATAAGTTCAAAAGGGAATAGACAAAAAGGCAGACAAACCTCATAATAAAAACTTCTTGGGCAAACTCTTTCTCTAGCTCTGAATCTAGACGCTCTGGCTTGAGGACTTTGATAGCAACTTCCTGGCTACAATATGTACCTTTATACCTGAATAACAGAAGAGGTAAGGAGAAGGCGGGAGAGAGATTAACATGTGAGCATCATAAAATGACAATGCATTTGGCAGATACGGCCAACTTACAGATCTCCATAAGAACCAGATGCTATTTTATGCCCAAATTTTAAGTACTTTAGGTTGATTTCCCAAACATCAGTTCCATCATGGGGTATTGCAACATGAGTTCTGGCACCTGTTTGCCCATTTTCCTTTACAGTGGAAAAGGAAAATTGCATAGGCCAACTTTGGTTCTGCAACTGAGTGTAATGAAAGAATATTAATAACTTACAACAAGACATGAGCGTAAAAATGGTGTCGCTATGAAAAACTGTAAGACTTCATATAAAACATCCAACTGCATTTTATTCAGAATCAAGTGCTTTGGGAAGAAAAGATTGTCAATGGATCATAAATATCAATATATTCTGTGTTAAGTTAGTTGCAACGGAAAACATGTACCTCGATCTTTGCTGCTTCTTTCTCCAAAGATATTCTAAGTCTGTCCGTTTCCTGAATAATTAAATTAGTTGTCTGAATAATTATAAAAACCTTTTTCCGTGTCAAAATAGTTGAAAACAAAATAAAGGAAAAGAATCTATAAATAAAAGGACCTCACAAAAAGAAATGACTACAGCCACTTTCCAACACACTTCTGTTCTATAGAGCATATATTAAAGTACACTATACAATATCGTTGCAATAGCGAAGGATAAGGAACACAACAAAAAAACCTACCTCGTACGGCCAACCATCAACAACAAAAACATCTAGTGAGTAGCCATCAGTTGTTGAAAAAGCATGTGCCTCTTGAATATTCAGCCCAAGCTCAGCAAGCAAGGCAGTTAACTGCATCATTTCATCCTGTCTTAGTTAATGATCATGCGACTTCATATACCTCAATATAAATCATCTTCATACTTATTTTTTAATTGCAGAACATATAAATAAATTGATGACATCAGACTGATTCATACCTTCTTCTTTTTTACTTTAAAATAAAAAATTTGCAGACTGTATTTGGGAGCAAGATGTAAGAACAATGTGACAATAAATGTATCCTAGTTCTCAAGCATGGTAGACAGAGGCATAAGACTTGTACTTGCATTTAAAATGAATAAGCTGATACTAGGATCACAAAACATGCAAACAAAGTAAAAGTGGTAATTGAAGTTTTCGTGAATTCATGCTGAATTATGCAAGAAGTTAGAAATCCTATTACTTTTTGCAGTTTAGATTGAAAATCATAAGTTCTAGTAACTCAAGTGGCAACAACTTTATATAACAATTTTCTAAACCCATTTCTTACAAGCAACAAGCACTTATCTGATACCTTAAAAAGTAGTTTAGGCTTGTCTTCTGTGGAAAAAGTAATCTCATGCAAGGGCCTGCATTTGAACAAACAGGGTGAGTTGGAAATGGCGACAATATAGTTCAATATTCGTTGCCAGAGACAAAGGAAAGACATACATAAACTTGAAAGCAAGTACCGTGAATACAGTGAATTGTTATGAACAGAGTTGTCTCCCTCCTCGTCTAGGGATCCACTTGCTGAGAGTGCTAGTGCTTCAAGATTGGGCGATGAACCAAAGGCAGGCGGAGGATGAATGCTGGAAAGTGGAATGTTGAATCCAAATCAGAGGTTGAAATAGAGAGTGAAGATAGTTGCTTGTTTTAATCGAACGTTAAAGAATGAGGAATTGAGTAGTCTGCCAAGCAAACTGTTACATATGAGTCTCTGCATCCACCTATTCTCTATGAGTACAAGAGGAAGAAGAAGGCCCAGAGTACTTAAAAGGGCTGGGGAAAAACATGGACTCATTAAGAAGTATTGTGGGCTTGCTTGAGTGAGTTTCAGCTGGGGTAACTTCTAGAATTCACCTTTTATCTACTATCTAAAATAACCACAGTAACTAGTATGCCGCTTTCTTACCTCGCATGGGAGTTGTAACGGAAAGTGTGAGTGTAGGGTTTGCCAAGTAGGCTATATATTGTAAGCAAGAGAGACTGAGAAGGGTATCAAGGATTTGGAGAGTGTAAGGGGAGGGGAAAGACTCCATTAAACCTGTCTCTTAAATCTGTAATCGGTCCTTTTCATTAATATTAAGCAAGTCTTCTCTTTTTTACATCTTAAGAGCAGATTTGCTAACCTACTCGTAACACAAACCTTTTCCTGGAAGATGGTCTAGGAGAACTTTGATCAGCTTCATTAGTAAGAGAGTCCGAGGTAGTGGAGTCAGCTGAGATCCCCGCAGGTTGAACCTTAACAAAAGATCAGTGACCAAACATCCTGTGAGCCCACACAGCCAAAAGTTCACAGAGGCAAACATAAAAGATGAAAGATCAGGCCAAAGAATCCGAACAAGCAACAAAAATATGCCGGTGAATCTGGAGAAATCTCGAGAATTGATTTGAAAGTTGGGCTTGTATATATGGTTTAGAAGCAAGGAACAAAGAAGAAATAGATAGCAGTAGGCATAAAACGGCGCAATCAACTCACCTGGACGAGACGAACTTGGATAGCTGGCATGTTTTGAGGATCATGAGCTGAATGGAGCAATCTCTTGTGCATGAGCACGTCTTCTGCCCTCTCTACATTCACATCCAAAGCATACCTAAAGACCATAAATTTTAGAAAATTCTGAAGCAAAACAAATCTAATGACTCCGTGAATGAATCAAAAATGTGATGCCCGGTGGGTGGATTCGGTAACTTAACCTAAAGCGAGCACATGCAGACGATATGAAGTGTAGAGATGGCTAGTAAGTAAATTAACAATGTATGAGATTGAAAAAGTTACCGAGCCGGGAGGCGATTGAAGTGAGTCCAAAGCTCGTATTCGAAATCAGGGCGATCCGTGTCTTCGATGCCAGATTGACGGAGGCGGCGGAGAACCTCATCGAAAACCTCCATTTTCATGCGCTCCCGACGGTCCTTGGCAACCTGCGACGTAGGTAAGATGTCGCAAATAACTCTACTACCGCAACTCTCGTTGTCCTCCATCACCATTGACGACGAAATAGAGAGGAGACAAATTTTAAAGAAAAAAAAGGAATTAAAAACAAGAAAGGAAAGTGAATTTGAGGAGTGATTGACGAAGATCTCTTGCTTTTACGTGACAATCCTCCGCTTTGAATGGATCGAGACGAATAAACTTGGGGAAGAAGATGAACAAATTCAAATTCAAATTTAAGAAGCAAAGGTTAAAGGATGCGATCAGAATTCACAACTGACTCACAAGGCTGGCACCAGAGCAGATGAAGGGGTCGTTCGTTTTTTTTTTGACCTTCTTCTTCCTTTGTTTGGGTTTTAAACGACGCCGTTCTGCGAGCCGGATGACTCATGCCGCCGTGGCGATACTAATCCTTTAACGTCTTAGGGTATTATAGTCATTTAAAGGCGGAACCTTCTCCTTTTTCTTAATTGCCATATAAAATCATGATTAACGAGGAGTAATTAAGAGTCAAAATGTAGAGGAGATCAAATCCCAAACCCACACATTCTCCATTTGTCCCCCCACAGATTACGCCTCCTCTGTTAATGTGACCCCCACTCCTCCAAGACCCCACACTTACCCGGATCAGGTTCCACCTGTATATTTTACTATTTCCCCCCCCCCTTTCTTTTCTTTCTTCTCCACTTTTTAACCCCTTGTTTTCCACCAGTCCAATATAACACCCTTAACTTTTCTTTTGTTCTTTGACTTCTTAACTTTTACATGGTCGTCAAACGTATGTATTGTATCTGTGCATGTTTATATATATGTGGACGTCATAGTTACGAAAATGTGGTGCCGATTATACACAGTGGTTTTGTCGGGAGGGATAATGTTTTAATTTATTGAAAAAGCTATATACATGCTTGGCATGTAAACAACTAGCACCCACACATAAAAGATTGGGGAAGAAAGATATATAGGGCCCAAAGCTATAAACGTCTCACTCCCTCATGTTTGGAGAAATTATTTTCCATGGTTTTAAAAGCTAGAGGTCTTGCAATGCATTACATATATAATTAACCAACCATGTGTATGTAATTCGTTGGAATAATCATCATATATTCAAGTTCAACATAACCCTTCACCAAAAAATAATAGTCATATATGCTAATTCGAAAATACACACACGCGCGTAAATGGCGATTTAGGGGAAGTTAGCATATATATAGACTATATATTTGGATTCACAAATGTAGCCAATATTACGAACGATCAAAAGTTGTATATTAGATTATCATAAAACTGGTGTCAACGACAAGCATAATATTATCATAAACCTAATACATAATGGGGTGCCACGTGGTGCATGGCTGCTATATATCTAAAAATATCTTATCACCTTATAATATATGCAACCCCTATTTTCTATTAAATTATTTAAATAATATACCCTAAAACTATAGTTAAACACGCATATTGTAAAATAATCTGACAATGGATAAGCCACACTTACATTTCTAGCCTTTTTTTAGGATTAACCACCCACGCATTTCACGATATTATAAGCAAGTTTGTTGTAATGCTAGCAATGCGAGGTCGAATGATTTTACTTGGTCGTATTGGGAGAGCTTAATTAGACGTCATCAGAGGACAAAGAGAAATGAACATGATTACTGATTTTGAAAAAAAAAACATGAAGACTTCAAATATATATTGAGAAATGAGATTAGGTATTAAAAAATATACTCCATTCCATATTGATCTCGAGAGGGAAGGGGTTGACCAGGAGGGTAAAGATGCGGCAGCCAGAAAATGAATAAACCAGTTTGATTCGGTAATCAGAAGAATAAATAAGTAATCATGTGATTGGTTCCAAGGTCGATGACGTGGCAGCACATGGCTGCATTTCATCCCACGTGGCTGTTGCCCCTTTATGCTCACCAAAGGTCGCATCTTTTTAAGCGGGACGGCCAGCAAAGCGGCGAGTTGTCACCGTTCTAAAGTAGCAATCCATCAATCCAATTTTTCACATTCACTTCTTTTTTAAACAATCCATTTTAACTGATCTTATCCACGACATTTACGCCTCGCTTTTTTGTGTAATTTGGTAAATCCACATTACAATACATCTCGATTTTTGTGTTACTCAACTAAGTAATGGTATGGTATGGTTACTTGCCAAGTTTATTTATATGTTATCATATTCATATCATTAAGCAACAAGATATGGGAATACATGTGTATGTTTATTTCTTCATTGTTCAAGTACCAAGATATATTAAAGATTCAACTACTAAACGCAATGTCAGATCACTTAGATAATATTATCACCAAATAATCCGAATATTCTAACAGCGTTTAATTATTTCCATGATAAGCCCTAATGATCAAGTGACACAGACACCGTAGGTCAAGGATCATGCTAATGGAAACGGCCAAATTAAGCAAACCAAAAATAAATATAGGTTTTTTTCTTTATTTGTCAACCCAACAAATAAATCATAAGTTATGACCAACATTTTATGTAGTTATATTAGTTAGTATTACACGATCCATTGATTGTTTATGAGAAATAAACAAATGTGAAGAAAGTGAATATATACCAGATTCATTCATCTGATGGTATCCATTGTCCCATCTATAGTTGTAACTTGTAAGCCTACACGGAAATAATGAAGCTGTGGGAAATATCCGATTGAACACGGTAAATCTGTTCGTTCAAAAGAGTAACAATGATGTACTACATCTTTTAAAATAATATAATCCACTATTTAAGTATGTTAGTATAAATATATGGCCATATTAGATTAGTTTCAGCAAACAGTAGGTAGATAAGTTCAGAAACATTATCATGAAAGCTTTTTTCTTTCTATTAAAAAGTAAGAAAACCAGCAGATACATTGGCACAATATAATTCATTTAGTCAATAAAAACGTTTTGTACGCAAACTCGGATGATTTAGTCCTCTATTAATAGAAAAAGTGTAATGATAATTCAAATGAAAGAGACTGATGATATTTAATTTTGTTTGAAAGAAAGTATAAAATGCGGGGAGAGATGTATGGCGAATGATGTAGATGCATTGGATAAGATGGCCACCGATTAATGGTGGAAAGAGTTTTCAAAAAAAACATAGTCTTGGGCTTTGGTCTTAGTTAAGATAACTTTACTACTTGTCGCATTCGAATTGATCTTAGAGGAAGTGTTGGCATGTCTTCTAAATGAGAAGACTTTTCTGGTTCTTTAAAATGAAGTAATTTTGGTCAAAATAAATAAATACATACGAGGTATAAGCGTGGCTAAAACCAAAAACAATAATATTAAAATATTAATGACATGAGGATACACAGCAGAGGTCATTTGAAAGGTGAAAGGCCCAAATGAGAATGAAGCCCATATTCAGAGGGGAAGAAGAAAATGTCGATGAGCAGCGTAGTCAACGAAGTTGTAGAGAGGAACAACAAGAGTGTCGCCGTATTTGTCAAACACTTGAAGCTCCTTCTTAACCTTAAGATTCAGCTCTTGGGCCATTTCCATAGCCTTCTCGACTCCATCAGGTGTGATGTCATCAACGACCTGATAGAGCATCCCAATGGCTCTCCCGTACCTTCTCAAACTGTGAAGCTCATCCTCAGAGGCACCGCCCAAGAGGCCTCCACAGACGGCCGAGCATTCCCCCATGGCTCCGAATTTCTCTCGTGAGCAAAGGAAAGAGGAAAGGGGCCTCCTTCAAGGTCCACGTACTGCCCTGCAGCCATACCCGTGGAGCCGACAGTGCGAGCAATCTCAGTGATGACCCTGAGAATGGTGGCTCAGGGAACAAGCTCAGGGGGCGTGTGGGAGACAATGTGCTGGAAGCCGAGTGGGAAGAGGGCGTCACCGGCGAGAATGGCCATGCCAGCGCCGTAGACAGTGTGGTTTGATGGCTTTCCTCTGCGTACAGGATCATCGTCCATACAGGGGAGGTCATCGTGTGTCAACGAAGCTGCGTGGACCTGAGAGGGGATTATTAAGATTTAACAAATCAATTCATCTGAGAGGGGATTCGAATTCCAACCATTTCTAGGGCACAGGCGGTGGGAAAAGCGGCTCTGCGGTCGCCACCGACGAGCTCGCAGGCCGCCACACACATCACAGGAGGGGCACGCTTGGCTCCTTGTGCCAGCACAGAGTATCTCATGGCCTCGTAGAATCCCGCCGGGTACTTGACCGGTATGGCCTCGTCGGCTTCTGGTTGATCTCCGTGATCAGAGCCGTCCAATAAGTCCTCAGATCGAAGTTGGACGCCGAGGAAGAGGATGAAGACCGAATTGCTGCGCCGGAGAGCCTCACAGGTTCCTTCGGAAGAGAGCAGAAGCCGGACATCAATGGGCTCGCTGAAGCACTAGACAACATGGCGTCGGATCAATCGACGAGAGACGATAATAATGTCAACAAATTAAATTAAAAAGAGCAAACTTTTTGATGGAGATGCTGAAACTGTCTTGTATCTTTCTACTATACGGTTTCTAAGACAGACATCGGTCGCCTGCAAGTTAATAATAATTGTACTTTTGTCAGAATTCGGGAAAATCCATCATATAAGTAGGAGCATCTCATCACCCCCAAAAGGATTTAATTATACAAGGCTCTTCCTTTCTTCTCTATTAGAAGTAGAATGAAAGCTCAAAACAGAGTTTTAGTGACGACACAAAACAAACACATAGCTAAAGTGGAGTTCATTTTATCCATCAAGCAAACCGATCCCTAATCATTCTGCGAGTCCATCTGAGAGATGTTGAGAAAGAGACTCAGAAGAACGGCATCAGTTTGTGCCAATAGAACTCTGGTTGACCAAAACCCACCACCGCTAGCTCCCCAACCAAGTCCCACCCCAGGAGCTAGTCCGCCTCGTTTATGTACCTCAATCGATTGCATGATGGGCCATTCTGATAAAACATAATCTCTAAAAGAGCTCGACATAGATGCTAGGCCAGCCAGAGACTCTACCAGTATTCCTTTTACAAGCACAGATTCATCTCTAGTGGAAATGCTTCCCTGATGAGGAGTTTTCATCTTAGATCTAGCAGATTCTATCAGAGTTTGGATGGACATGATAGTCCGTGTTAATCCATGAAGATAACTCACAGAAGCTAACGCTAGTTCTTCATCTTGAGATTGTTCTCTTAGTAAACTCAAAAAATCAAGAAAAGAGGAACACCTGGAAGATTCTTTTCCACACCTACTTACGTCTGCAACGGGAAAACTAAGAAGCTTGTGCTTGATGATGGCAAGGCCAATCTTTGGAACAAACTCCGGCAGCCATGGCAGAGCTTCTTCCTCTCCATCGGTAGAGATTTTCTCAAGGATTTTGGAAATTGTACGCATGACACCCAAATACAACCAAAACAGAGAAGTAGTGGACACAGGGACACTTTCTATTCCTCTCTCCCATTCGAGCAATTGAGGGGCCAATGTTATCCAGCTCAGTGCTGAATCAATCATAGGGCTAACCTAACCCCAGTCCCAAGCCTCAGATTCGTTCCGCGGGATGTTTTGTGAGTAGATATTAGGAAGTGCCCCGGCAAAAGCCTCACGGACCAGGTAGGCTTCCTTTGACACAGAAGTAAACTCGCTGATGAGATCTTTCTCCCTGAGCTTTTTGAATGACGGAAAACTCAACCACAAACAGAGAGCTGGGAATAGCTCTGGGAAGCGAGATATGCAACAGCCACTGTGAATGCAGACCTTCCAAAACCGGAGCTGTTCAACCATCAAAGTAGATGAAAGCTTGCAGTTCTGCTTCCCTAGCTTCACCCATGAGTCAAGAGAGGAGCCAAGTGCCAGACTAACCCTCTAGGATTTTCAATTTGCCAGAATGACCCTCTCTCAAAAATTAATTTCTTTTTGATTTTTTTTTAGTGTCAAAAATTAAGAAAATACCACTTAACCTTTAAGAGATCTGTTATTTACAGATCCAACCAAACAAACCCACCCACCCAAATATTCCTCCACCCACCCAAATATTCCTTCACCCACTCAAAAATAATTAACGAAAGAAAATTTAAGAAAGAGAAACGACATTATTATTACCTGTTGGATTTTCCATGGCTGATTTATCTAAATTCTGGGTTGGAAAAAAAAAGATCAACTTAATGAAGAAGCTTTTCGGAGGTCCAGGAACTGTGTGGTCTTGGAATTGGAACGGACATGAGCTACAGATCGAACCAGAGCCAGAACAGAGCTTATGGGATTGTGGATACACACCACAAGAGCAAAGTGATGATTCAACGCAAGGACCTGGTAAAATATCTCGGAAAGGGAGGAAGATTCTGGAGAAATTTGAAGGATTCCAACACATGACAGAGAGATTACTTGAAATTAACCCGCAGATTAGACCCGAACCTGAAGAGATCGATTCGAATGAGATCGATCCTGTGACATTATTGAATCTCTCTGCTCCTCTGCCCCAGCAAACCACCAGAACGTATACCGCAGAGCAAACCATCGGAACGTATACGGCAGAGGACCCGAATCCATCGTTCGGAGGCGTTGATGGATCGTCTCTCCAGCATTTTAGTGAATTTGTGCCATTAACGATGGCGCGGATTTGTCTGTCGCCAACGGAGAGATGCTCGACCAAAACGGTGTCGTTTTGGTAGATTCGCTTACGGTTGAAAGAGTAGCTTCCGATGTTATCCCAACAGAGACGGCTGTAACCACCGGAATGTATACCGCGGAGAAAATTCTCTCCGACGGCAATGGAGGAGAAGGAGACGCCGGGATTTAGAGTAACGTTGATACGACGACGCGTGTCGTAACAGAGCATACGTTGTGTTGGCTGACCGGATATTAAGGCGCAGATGGTGTCGGAGCCGTAGACGACGGCGTAAGTTGAGCCTGAACCTAAGGAGGTGACGGGAAATGGGAGGAAGAAGAAGACAAAGAAGGTAACGGCTACGGTGACGAAAAACGTCACGGTTGAAAAGATAGACCTCGTCATCTACAGAGGTTGAATTTAATTGCCGTCTTCTTCGTCGATTCTAATTCCGATTGGTTCATTTTCAGGGAACTCAAGAAGACTCTGTTAGAGCAAGAGACAAGAAGACGAAGAAGAAGGAAGTAGTATAAGAAGAAGAAGACAACGCGTTTTTAAGATTAAGAGACAAAAAAGTAATTCTACAAATTAGTGGGAATTCACGTTTCTTTTCTCTTTCTTTTGATTTTTTATTTATTACAACATTAAATTTTATAAAAATAATGGAAACTTGAAAACATAACTATTAGATTCAAAAGGAAAATGTCAGGATCTTTTTGAATTCATTATTTTAAGATATATGTTAATTGACTAATTATCTTTTGCTCATATTAGTTAATGGTCAATTTTATTTGATTATATTTTTCTTTCAGGTTTCCTTGCTTTGATTCTTGGTCTCTAGTACAATCCAGCCCTTGCTATTTGTATTTCCATGGTTTTAAAGTTTAATTTCATAAGCGTAATTGGTTATGTTGATACCGCTTTTAAAGTTTAGGCGTGTGCTTTGTTCTTTTTCACGATGTTCAAATCATATTGTTTCAATGTTGAGATACAGTTAGGAACAACTGCTAATCATAATAACTTAAGCTCTCTTGTACAATTTGTTTGCTTTCATTTTGGTTTACATAGACAATATGTAAATATAGGAATGAGTTTATTTTTATTAAAAAAAATGTCCACCATACAGAAGAAGTAAAAGAAGATTAGCAGACCGGTCTGCGGATTTAATTTTTGTATTTCAAAAATATTTTAAATAGAAAAATAAAATTTTATATTATTATCATTTTATAAATGTTCTAATTTTAATACACTAAACCCATTCTATTGTCATATATTTCAAACTCATTCTAACGTTAGTTTAACATAATTTAAATAGTTTAACTTAGTTTAACTTTAGTTTAACGTAATTTAACGTAGTTTAACGTAATTTAAATTAGTTTAACTTTAGTTTAACGTAGTTTAACTTTCATTTTACATTAAGTTTTATGCAGCTGCACTTTAACTTTCATTTTACTTAAGTTTAACTTTAGTTTAACTTTAGTTTACCTTTAGTTTACCTTTAGTTTACCTTTAGTTTAACTAAGTTTAACTTCTACTATATGTTAATATAAAATTTATTATTAAAAAGTTTTATTAATTAAATTAATATTTTATTTGAAAAATACGGCGCCGACATTTAAAAACGGCGTCGTCATCCTTTTACATGTAGTTTAACTTGATAGTTTAACTAAGAATCTAGTTGGATAAAGTTACTACATAGTTTAACTTTCATGATAAAACAAAAAACCTAGTTAAAATTTATTAAAAACGAATTATTTTCAGTTTAACTATCAGAAATAGTATTTTAACACGCATTAAACATTGTCTTACGATGCAATATATATTAAATATCATTTATATTTTATTTTTCTATTGATATGATAATAATAACAAAGTAATCGTAAATGTATAAGGAATATTCGGCAAATTAAAGAAGAACATGTAACCTAGCATAATTTCTTTTTAATAGTTGGTTTTAACTTAATTAATGCATATAAGGGGAAATGAAGAGGAACATGTAAAATAGATATAATTTTTTGTTGACTTTTACGATTTCGAAAAAAAAAAATTGGTAAATATACATAGTTTAACTTAGTTTAACTTTTTGTTTAACTTAGTTTAACTTAGTTTATCTACTTTAACAATTTATACTTGATACATCACGTATATAGTTTAACTTAGTATAACTTAGTTTAACTTAGTATAACTTAGCATAACCTATTAGTTTAACTTAGTTTAACTTAGCATAACCTAGTATAACTATTAGTTTAACTTAGTTTAACCTATCATAACGTAGTTTAACTATTAGTTTGATATGATAGTAATAACAAAGTAACCATAAAATGTCTAAGTCATATACGGAAAATTAAAGAAGAACATGTAATATATATAATTTATTATTAAAAGTTGATTTTAACTTAATTAATACATATAAGGGGAAACGAAGAGGAACATGTAAAATATATAATTTTTTTGGTAACCTTAATGATTTCGGAAAAATAAAATTGGTAAATATACATAGTTTAACTTAGTTTACCTAGTTTAACAATTTATACTTCATACATCACGTACATAGTTTAACTTAATATAACTTAGTTTAACTTAGTATAGCTTAGTTTAACTTAGCATAACTTATCATAACCTAGTATAACTATTAGTTTAACTTAGCATAATCTAGTATAACTATTAGTTTAACTTAGTTTAACCTATCATAACGTAGTTTAACTATTAGTTTAATATGATAGTAATAACAAAGTAACCATAAATGTCTAAGTCATATACGAGTAATTAAAGAGGAACATGTAATATATATAATTTATTATTAAAAGTTGATTTTAACTTACTTAATGCATATAAGAAGAAACGAAGAGGAACATGTAAAATATATAATTTTTTGATAACCTTAACGATATCAGAAAAATAAAATTGGTAAATATACATGGTTTAACGTAGTTTAACTTAGTTTACCTAGTTTAATAAGTTTAGATAGTTTAACATAGTTTAACATAATTGAACTAGTTTAACTAGTTAAGATCGTTTACATGGTTTAACAAGTTATACCAAATATGTCACATACACATCCATCAACATAAAAACTATTACAAGTCTTATTTGAACACATTGACATAAAATTAATAATTATAACTTACTTTAACATAGTTTAACATAGTTTTACTTAGTTTAACAAATGCCAACAGAGTTTAACCTGGTTTTGTACCTAATACATCACTTATACCTATTATATAGTATAACAGACATTAACATGGTTTAACAACAGAGCATGTATGCATGCAACCCAACCCAGATCAACTTAATCCAAACCTAACTTTGACAATGAGCTAAAACCCAAACTCGAATGAAGGTATAACCGATAAGGAGCACTAAGCAACCAAGAAGAAAGAAATTCAAACTCACCTGCAAATTTTTGAAAAAGAAGGCTAAACAGAGGATTAGCGGTCGAGTGTCGTCGTCCTCGTCGTCATCGTTGTCGTCGAGTGTTGTCGTCCTCGTGGTGTGTCGTCGTCATCGTCATCGTCGTGCGTCGTCGTCATCATCGTCGTGCATTGTTGTTGTTGTGTTTTGGTGTTTTCGAGAGCTTCGGTGTTGCCGAGACCTTCAAAGAATACGGATTTGATTTTCGTCGTTGCCGTTGAGTGTCGTCTTCGTCGATTGTCGTCGTCATGTTATCGTCGACACTGTCGTCATCGTCGCCGTCGTCGTCGTCGTTGTCGCCGTCGTCGTCGTCGTTGTCGTCGTCGTCGTTGTCGCCGTCGTCGTCGTCGTTGTCGCCGTCGTCGTCGTCGTTGTCGCCGTCGTCGTCGTCGTTGTCGCCGTCGTTGTCACCATCGTCGTCGTCATCGTTTTCTTCGTCGTTATCATCGTTTTTGAAATAACAGATATGTCAAATTAGAGAGAACAAAAAACTGGTTTACTAAAAAAATAGACGTCGAATGGTGAAGTGGACCCCTTCATTAATGAGCAAAAAAATTTATAATATTTTATTATAAGGGTATAATTGAATTATCATAAATATGAAGGTCAATGAGGGTTATGTAGATTACATAGAGGTCATGTGGATCTCTATTTATTTTTGAAGGTTATTCTAGCAATTGATCCGAAACAAATGCCACGTGACCGCGTTGAAAGTCCCATTTTTCACAAACTCCATACAAGTACTTTTGTCATACCGGGCCAAAACCTTGGTGAAATTGAAAAGAGAGAAAAGAAAAACGAAGGTTATAACAGCGCTGAGGATGGTTGATAGTAGGCATGGCCAAAATCTAACCGTAACCGTATTTTGTACCGTAATCGTTCAGTTTTTAATCATAACCGGACCGTAACCGTATTAATGGTTAATACCCGTAACCGTTAACCGTAAAAATATATTAGTTATGGTTAAAGTAAATTATTAACCGTAACCGTTAATTAACCGTAACCGTATAAAAATTGTTGATTAATCGTGTGATATAACCTTAAAATTATAACCGTAACCGTTATAAAAATTTAACAAAATATACATACAATCAATTATAATGATAAGTATTAGTTAAAATATTATCATCTAATTATTTGAATAGAGTTTAAATATTTTTTTGATAAAAATGTCACTGATATTAATCTTTAACATTATAATCAAATAACTAAATCGTATTTAACCGTAATAACCGTAACCGTATATAACCATAACTGTTTTTAATCATAACCGTATCAACAGTAACCGTTTTACCGTATATTAAATAGTTAAAATTAAAATTAAACAAAATATATAAACATAACCGGTAGTTAATTAACCGTAACCAGAGCAAGTGTAACCGTGGTCATGCCTAGTTGATAGCTTAAGAAAAACAAAGGTTATAACAGTCTTAAAATTGTTTATTCTCTCTTATGTTAACAAGTCCATTCCCATTCTCCTCATTAAGATAACATTGTTGTTATTACCATACTCATCTAGTCAGATACAAACAGCAAACTACTACGTCTACAACCACTAATTTACATATCCATCCTTGTATTTTCAACCTTAATCTCTTTCCGGCGTCACTCCTGTTACTCTTCTTGAACTCAGATTCCCGGCATACGACCATGCTTTCTCTGTTTCACCCAATACTCCCTTCTCCCTCTTCACTGAATACAGCGGTGGTGCTCTCCTCGGGCTTCTTGATGCTACACTCAGGGAAGGTATTGCAAATGGGGAACCATAGGGAGAGCTTTGCACCGAGAACGGTTTCTGAGCGTTGACCCCACTTATGCTGAATAGGGATAGCGATTCCGTGGCAGAGATGGATCTTCTCATGGCATCATCAACATAAAGCACGTCATCTATTTTGGCTGTCACGTTGAAGGCCATGCACTCCATCACCCTTGAGTAACTCTCCAGAATTGATTGCCCTACATCCTGCAAATACCACAAACTCTATAATCATCTAAAGCATCACTTGATGTTTTACCAGCCAGCCACACTAACTACACCA
This sequence comes from Cardamine chenopodiifolia, assembly GCA_963922655.1. Taxonomy (NCBI): domain Eukaryota; kingdom Viridiplantae; phylum Streptophyta; class Magnoliopsida; order Brassicales; family Brassicaceae; genus Cardamine; species Cardamine chenopodiifolia. The sequence goes on from OZ000473.1 coordinate 16,044,002, forward strand.
TTATACCTTGTTGTACTGAATCTTGTTCATGTCCAGCGTTGTCTGGGGCAGACCCGGGAAACGGATCCTTAGATTCTGCAAGAGGGTCTCAGCTCTCTGCACAAGGAAATCATTTCTTTCCGTGTCATTTACAAGGCCTTTAACCTTGCCACCCCATGAAGACAGCTTTAATTTCGCCTGCTTCTTGTGCCTCCTCCCATTCTTCTCTCTCCAAGTGTGCAAGGCAGCCTCAATGCGGTTGGCGATTTCAAGAGTCTGATGTTCCGATGAGAGATCAAGACAGTCCAGGAGACATTCGGGTGAGAATTTGTTTGCAGTTAAGTACTGGTAGATGATATCTCCAAGACATTCCTTGCCGCTCTGCAACAGCAAGTAAGAACACAGAACTCAACTGAGAAGCTCTAATGGATGCTCCAGTACTAACAAAGCTAATCCTTGAGGTCAAGAGGGTGAGGAGATGCATAATACCTTGGGAAGTGTCTCCAAGTAAGGGTCGGGAATGTCCATTTCGGCGAGCACACCGCTGTTAATTGCCAATGCAGCCTTGAGAATCTGGTTAGCAAAGTCACGACATTGCTGCAGTTTCTTCCTTGTCTCTTCTGACAAACCGTTAGGGGGAACCTTTGGGGAAGGCAGCCACCACTTGTCCTCCTGCCTAACGGAAGCTGGAGAATGGAAGGAATCCTTGTCAGACTCTCCTACAAGTATGCCGCGATCAGTATACCAGAATTCGGTATCGGAGAAAGAGTCGAGCATATCGAGCAACATGGCATCGAGCTTCTTAAGGGCAGGGAGATTGGCATAGAGATCAGAACAAGGCCGAGTCTCCATGATCTCATAAGTTCCACCTCCGGGGAACTGCTGAATGGTAGGAATGAGCTCAACGATAGAATCGCTAACACAGAGAAGCCACTCAAGTTCTCTACGCCACATAGCCTTCTTCTGCGGAGCAAGAGGCTCAAGCCTCCATAGCTCGCCAAACACAGTCGCTGTTTTTTGTTTAAGTGGACACTAGTAGCCTCATTAATCACTAGGAAAACTATTTTAAAAAAAAAAGATTGAATCGCTAACCAGAGAGATTGGTGATGGCGTTGGAGATTGCAAGCGCTGTACAAACCCCTTTACCTCCTCCTGACATGTCTTCTCCGAGAAGTAGCTTAGCAAATCTCTCCTTCATCATCTCTATTTCCATTTCCATGAAAACAAAAAATAATTAAGTCCTACTAAAAGTTCATCAATGTTTGTAATTTAGTAAACTTCAAAACTATTTACCGGATAAATCTTTTTCTTTCTCTGACTTGTCATCCCACACCACATCTTTCCCACCGGCCACCGGAAGCATAACTGGCGCCGGGAAGTAAAATCCTCTCCCACCGACTCGTGGCGAAGATGTGATGGAGCTAGAGGCTCCCTCACCCTCGACGCGGCGGCAGGAGAAGCTGCTCGAACTCTCAGACTCGTTAATGTCGGCGCTGGGGCTGTAGCTTCCGCATCTCTCGGAAGAGCCTGCTTCGTCTTCCTCCGACGATTTACTACCCATTCTACTGGCAGAGATCCAACGGCTCAAAGAATCCACATTTGACAGACAAGGAACAAGGAAGTGGATGTGATGATGTTTTTTTGATAAAGCAACAAAGCAGAACAGAGATATGTCCAGATTAAAAAAAAAAATTCTCCTTTCCTCACTCACACACTCTCTCTATACTTAGGTTGGTATTTTATGGTAAGTTGGTAACATATTAACCGTTAACTCACGGTCGTTACATTTTTGGTTGGTTTGGTTTTCGGAGGGAATTAACGGCGAGATCAACTACACGGCCGTTCTCATATGATGAGCTTGCGCTCTTCTCATATCAACCGTTGGATAATAAAGTGAACCATCAGGATCTTTCTATAGCAGTTGAGAATCTCTAAGCGGGCAAGAAAATTAAAGCCTGACATTGTGTGTGGACTATAAGCAATCCTTATCGGATCATACTATCTCTCTCGTACCGGCCTCACCTACACCATATCTTACCCCGTGATCTTACGCCACGTGCCTTTTTTCCTATTCGTTTGATATATACTGTACATAGTATTCTCGCGTCATTAAAGTTATCAGATCGTACGGTCTAGATTGCGTTGGTTAACTGGATTTTGCTGTTTTCGACTCTTGTTTTTTTCATTCAACGAATCTAAGCCGTTGATTAAATTACTCTTATTCAATTTATTAATTACTAATTTAATGAGTTTGAATTTGGGTTAATTATCTATATTAATGTCACTGATCACTAGACTGCTATGGAATGGTGTTGATTCACATGCATCGCTTAAGTTGACTTTTTATTTTTCTTAGTGTCATTGTCCTCGCCCTTTTATTTCCAAGTCTTTAAACCTTCCAAATTTTTATAAAGGTTTTACGTATTGAAATTTGCAGGAGAAATAAAATGCAAGGATCTATTAAGGCCCAGTTTGTTCTACTCGAAGCCCATTAAAACACACAATGGAAACTAATTTTTAACCAGCCCAATACAAGGCAGTAGAGGGTGGGAGAGAGAGCGTTTGTCCCCGACTTCTTCTTCTCCAAGTTTCGCTTTCATCTTCTTCTTCTTAGGCATCATCAAATCTTGTAGCTACCTTCGCAATTCATCTTTTTATTGTTGTTCCATGAGATGGAAGATGATTTTTATACTCAGATTCGTGAAACCCATCTTCAACCAACCAATTCGCCATCTCCAAAGATGGATGATCATTTCTGTAGTTGTAAGGAATCCGAGAAGAAATTTAATAGAGATCGCCGTATATGGCTATGTGGTTTTTGAGGCAAACCGTAAAGCTTAGGGTTTGTGATTCATTCTAGAGGACACGTTGTGAATTGTGACCCAATGTTTTGTCTTAAAGCAGTAAATAGTTAAAAACCATTAAAAATCATCAGATTTGGGTTTACAGTAAAAATTTATATAACATATATTTCTCCTTATAGAAATCTAAAGAATAAAATCCCGAAATTATAAAATCCCTAAATAACTCTGTTTAATCTTTCACAATTGGTATGAATCGATTAATGTCAATACAATTTAAGGAGCGATGATGGGTGTGTGTTTATTTGAGGCTCGGCCACACAACAAAGCATTCTTAGGCAAAAGATATTCATCTCTGAGAGAGTGAGCTGAAGAATAAACTCGGAGGTAAAATTGTTGACCTAAGTACTGCCTCGCCCAATATTCACTCCTTAGATTCCACATCCCCACATTGTCCAGTGCCACATATACGGCTGTCCAAGATTCGGGATAGACCTACAACAACCAAAAACATAAATCAACTTTTATTTTTGTTACAAGACATTAATTTCAGCTTTGAAATGAAAATTTCTTGATTCTTTATATTTTGTTTTCAAAAGAAGTATGGAGAAAGTTTTGTTTACCTGAGTGGTGGAGCGAGAAACAGCATCCGTTAGATTATACTCTTGTCTGCTCGCATGTGACCATGCTCCTCTATCCATCCTGTGGAAAATACTCATAAACATCAGATGCGATGCATTATTACTCTTATATCCTGATTACATTTAGCTCACCCAACAATCCAGAAACTGTATCCATCGAGGTGATAACTTTGGACGATCTTCTCGCGGTTTTGAAATACGATTTCGAGGAAGTCCCTATGTTGTGCTCCCATCACCGACGTCTCCATTCTCATCCCTCCTCTTCTTCTCGGCTTATCAGGGATGCTTCCCACTTTGAAAATACCATTGATCTTAAAGTAATCCGCTAGCTTAAGCGGAGTATCTGCAGGTACAAACGACACTCCGTTAATGGCATAACGTTGCTTCCTCTTCACAAGTGCCGCTGAGCTTTCCAATATTACAGTCCTAGAAATCTTGATTCGACCATAGTGGTAAGAGCCCTGAGGATTCGGCCTTGGCCCAGACGCGGTTAGATTGGTCCTAATGGATCGAGCTTGCTTGATAGACCAATCTAGTTCATCGACAGGTGGTGCCACGTGGGCAGAAGCAGATGATAACCTATGTCTAGAGTTGGAGTAGTGGAGAATGGATGAGACCAAGAGTTTTTTGGCGACAAATTTTGTGGAAACGATAATGGAATAATCTTTGTCAGGCTGGTCCATGGTGACCAAGACAGAGTAAGACTGTCCAACGTGAATATCGAGTGAGGTATACATGGATTGGACTGTATGGGTTCCCTCAACCTCGACGAGCATCATCTGATGACCGTCAATTTTAAAGTTGAGTGTGTTTTGAAGTCCTACATTCGATATTCTGAATCTGTATGTTTTACCTATTAATAATTGTTCCACAAAAAAAATGATGAGATAATGCGCTTCTTAGCAACTAAAATATTAGACTTGGGAGTTTTTAAGGTGAACCTTTATGAACGGTGAGAGAAGAAGAAAAACTGACTCCTTGGCCATTGATTAAAACCCCTTGAGGCAAAGGTAGTTTATGCCCTCTATCCAAAACTGTCTTCAAAAACTGAATGTGCCATTAATTATGGTTAATGTATGACAATGACAAGTGCTAACTAAACTTAGTTAACCAAGAAAAGTACCTTGTGGTCATCCTCAAACCAATCGCCAATAAGGAAGGTGAAATCTCCAGCGGGTTCAGGGAAAGGGACGGGGATGCCAGGGCGGCTAAGAATACGGAAACCGCCAAAACCACCGGCGGCTTTTTGAACGGCGAGGGAAGGGAAGTAGAAGAAACTACCAATCTGGTCTTTGACTTGGAAGACGTAAGTGTAATTTTTACCCGGTGGGATTGGACAAGTCGTCCCATACACTCCATCTTGGTAAGAATTCTTCCTCAATTGCACTCCGTTCCTTCATTTATCATTTTGTATCTATTAATTCATTGCTATAATAACTAACATGAAAACTTGACGTGTCCACCAATAATACCTAACAAATCAACAAGATTGTGAAGAAACGACACTTAAGCATGCAAATTGGCTCCCTCATGCAAATTACCAAACCCCCATCCTTCTTCTAATATTGGAACGGGCCTTGACGATACAAAGTCCTTAAATATTCATGCATGCATTAGGGGGTATAAATACATGAATGCATACTTATATATTGACGTTATTGTTGCATTGCTTTTTAAAATTAGTATAGAAATTATATACAGATCGTGATAGAATGAATGAGGGTAAAAATTGTTTAAGAAAAGGTTGAAACTAAAGAAAGTGGTAAATTAAGAAGGGGAAATATATAGATCATACCAAGATAAGAGAAAGGGCTGATCGAGCTCGTTGTGAACATTGATGATCAAATTGTCATTGGTGACTGAGTAAATCTCCGGTCCAGGATATTGTCCGTTTACTAGGATTCCCTGCGTGTATTTAAAATAAATATAAGCATGATCGACCAAACAAAACACAAGAAGCCATTTTGTTGATCTTGGAAAAAATGTACCCTCAGAGGAATGCCAAGTGGAGAAATGGTTCCGTAAGTGATCCTCCAGTCGAAAAAACGGTAGGGATCTTCAGCTTGAACAAAAGAAATGATGGCCATCGTCAGCATCGTCCAAACACCGCCATTTATCCACCACGCCATACTCGCTCTCCCTATAGCCCTATATCTCGATGAAAATTTTGATAATGAGGAGCAGTACAAGAAGGAACAATGACTCGGTGACGTATTTAAAGTTCAATGTATGCTTTCCAATCAGCTAATTCCGTGTTTTATTCAATCTGTATTATAAGGCCCCACCTACTACTTCATTAATTAATTATATTGGGCATTGGGGATGATTAGTTATTTTAAATAAAATGAATGTGGTGATGCTTGAATATGCTGCCTGTTTGTGAATTTATTTTTTGGCTAAAAGGGTTGCATTATTACATTTTTTTCCTGTGATAAATTACAGTCGCGTTTTAATCGAGCTTGGTTTCTACCTTGAATGGGAAGAGTACATTCTTTATATTAAATATATATATATATATATATTTGGGCAAAAAAGGTTGAGTTATTTCTTGGCACAATGATTAAAAAATGCTAAAATTGATTGGACGCGTAAGAAATATGCCGATAATAAAAGTAATAAACTAATAATTCACAAAAGAAGACTATCATATAAATACAAAATATTAAGATGATTCGAGAAACAAAGAGCAAAAGAAGAAGAAGAAATTGTGAGGTGGATGAATTAAGCGCGCAAATGTGGATGAGGATTTTGATGATTTGGATTTGGGTTGGCGGCGCCGGAATTTCCTAAATCTAAATTTATACGTTAGATTACATATATAGTTGTCTTTTGTTTCATGTAACACAAATTTCAACGGTCAATTTGATAAACAGATGTAAAAAAAAATTGTCCGGCATATACGTTTGAGCGATTGTTATTTTTTACCGTAAACTCAGATGTTGGATTGGTAAATCAAGTTACTTTGAAGTTTGAACATAAGTAGTAATTAGTTTATTTAAGTATCGTTTTCAAATGAAATGAGGTAAATGATCTGATAACAACTGCATCAACGCTATGACAGCTGGAGACATAAAAGTCAGAGACTGTCTTCTCCCCGTGAGACTATGAGAGACGTCTCTCTCTCTCTTTTCTTTTTCCTCTTCATTACCTTCATACACAGACTGTCCGTATCTGCTCCTTCCCACCCGTTTTGCCTGATATCAAACGGGCCTTTTTTGGCCCTTATTAACCAGCCCAAACTCACGAACATAGCAAAGGAGAAGCATTTCTTGCTCATAAAGCATGAGTTTCATTATTACTTCAAAATTATGAAAGACGAATCCCCCAGAACAATTACCAAACAACACAAAACGCAACACTGTTATGTTTAGTGGATGCCGTTCAGGAAAACAAATGTTTAAAAAAATAAATATGTATTTGAGGTTTCAACATGAATCTTGTCAAAGTTGAGGGGAAAATTTAGTTAAATTCCGATATTTAAGATTCAAGAGTTTTCAAATAGAAATTTGGCATTCACTGACACGACGTGGTGGACAATACAAGAAGATAAAGAAACTTAGGTTTCCTTCTTCTTCTCATCATTCGTATGACCTGGAAGCTTCTCTTTGATCTTCTCCATAAACTCTTTCTCCTTGGCGTTGTCATGATGAGTTTCTTTCTCCTTCCCATCTATATGTTCAGAGTTGGCTTGGTCACCCGCAGGGAGCTTCTCCTTGATCTTCTCCATGATGCCCTTCTTCTCCTCTGTTTCACATTGATCTCCAGTATCTTCCTTCATCTTTTTATTCTTCTCCTTCTTTTCCCCATTTTCATCCCCTTCCTCGTCGCTTGACTGGATACACATATATCACATCCTCGATCAACAAAAGTGTCATTAACATGCTCATGAGAGTTTCAAGTACAAGTTTTTATATATAATTAAGCTTACAGAGCTGTCAGAAAGGTGCAGTCTTTCAGCGAGAGAAGGCTTCTCCTCTTCCTTGTTTTCCTTGGTCACATTCGGCACATCTTCGGGTTTCTTCTTGAGAAAGTCAAACATCCCACAGCCTTTGGAAGTTGCAGCATCGGCTTCTTGCTGCTTACTAGAACGTAGATGATCCGCCATCTTTTAGGCAAATGTAAACAAGTATTCAAGACTCACTTTTAATTGCCAACGAGACTTTGCTTTGCAAGTTATGAGGACTGATGAGTTACACATGGCTTGCAACACTCTATTTATACTAGCTCGAGCTTTTGTTTACTGTTAATTTTAGTTACAAAATTAATTTATAGTAATTAGCACTAGGTTCGCTTTTAGCCAAGATATATTGCCGGTAAATTGTACTAACAAGTCTATATTTTAAGGTCCACAACATTGATCGGAACAAGGTTTGGTTTCTTTGGAAGGTATAATATAAAACATAGTACATGTCCGAATACTCTGCGTTTCGCCAACGGATGGATGGTCGGTGTGGACGGTCTACGTTATCCAAGATAGAAGAAAGCAAAACTAGTGTGATCCATGCAACGATCACATCTGGAACTGACTTACTTTAAGTCTTTATCCACCTTCTTTAGGCGAACAAGATCCCTTCAATGTGTTACATATTTGTTTATTAACTGAGATGAAGAACAAACGGGAATGCACAATTTGACGATTCTACAAGAATTAGAACAAGAGAGCAAAGAAAGATGAGGGATATTTATGTACAAAAGGTCGGTCTATACATGCACACCATTCTTTCTATCTGTAACTTTGCAACTTAAATGACATTATATTTTATTTAAAAGAATTTCTCTATTGAAAAACAATGCTGATAAGTGGGGGAGATCAAATGTAGGAGCTTGATTAGTCTGAGAAGATCTCTTCATCAACGTCTGAGTGATCCATATAGCTTCTACTGGCTATGGGGACATTCCCAGAGTCTGAATACTCTGATTGGTCATGCTCATCCTGTTTTAGATGTTTTGCTTTTTCTTTGACTCTTGCTTCGGAGGTTCGACAAATGCAAGAGGCTGGGTTCTCATGGACTTCGCCCTCTCCTGGTTTCATTTCATCTGGTTCCCCCATGAAACCCGTCTGGTATCTTCGGACCTTGGAGGAGAAATCATCCCATGTCATATTGTGTCTGTTTGTGAAGAGTTTGTATAGTTTCTTGGCGTTTGGACGAATGGTTACTTTGTGTCCCAAGTATCTCCTGCAAACATACATGTGAATTAGAGAAGAGAGTGAACAAGTGATCTTAAGAGACAATGAATCATACCTTCGTCCAGCTAAAATTCTAGCCATGTTGCCGTTGTTGTTGGTGACAAATGCGTCGCTCTCATCACAGACAATGAAGTCAACAGCAGCCATGCGTGAGGAGATGTTGGCAAAGGGAGCCAATTCTTTCTTGGAGGTTAATGTCTCTTTTGTATGGAGATTTGGAAAGAGAGCTCTTAATGGTGCCAGTGTTTGCTCCCCTCCGTATACCTCGCCTGATGCAACGTACAAGTGAACCTCTCTCCCAAAACCTAAGCCTCTGAGCATCAAACCGATCTCCTCTGGCGCCAGGGGATATCTCCCATGCTGCCGTACCTTTTCAGGGTTTGCCGTCAGCACATTGCAACAACCCCCAAAAGAGTTAAAGAAGAGTTGAGATTGGACCTAGCTAGCTACATGTATGGTATTCAAACTAAGCATGCTTTTCTCACATGTAACGTTTTACACCTTCTTCTCATAGCTCCGAGTTCAAGTCTCTCCTTTTGACCTCCGCCGTAATAGCATCCGGAGAAGGCCAGCATATCAAGTTCAAACCTAGAACCAACATGCACATTGGTTATTTTTTTTATAATAAGAATGCACATTCAAATATTGAAAATGTTAATTAAGATAGAAGAGGAATTTGTATGCATGTACCTGAGATGAAGGGCAACGAGGTGTTTGGCTTTGTAACTCATCCGGTGAGCCAACAATTGGCCCATCCTGTTGATAGACTGTATATCTCACGGCATGGTAGTTCACTCTACATCTCAGCTTCTGGAGATCTGTATCCAGCGTGTTCGAGTGCCTATAATCGAATTTGGAAAGTTGTACAACCTGCAAGATTGAAGAAGATGAACATAAATAATTGTGTATATTGTTGAAAAGAAAAAATTTTGTTTAAGAAATGGAAACTTTAATTTTCCTTTAATTTTTTCTTCTTATTTACTTTTTAACATTTTAACTTAGTTATAAATAGAAAGGGGATGAGATATTTATAACCTAGACATTACAAAATATCACAAATATTTTAATAATAAATCTAGATAGTTATTTTCTAGTATTTAAATTATTTTATTATAAATTATCTAGATATCTAGATTTTTATTTTTGAGGATAGATTCTAGAATTTTTTTTAAAAGTGGAAATGTTGATATTTCTAAAAAATAATTAAAAATTTGGATATGTATTGGATTTGTCCAAAAAATAATTATTGAATAATTGAGGCTGGAGGATAACTGACATGTTTCTTGTTGAGAATGGACAAAACACGTTGGAGGTAGCAAGAGGGTGTGCACTTCCTGGGGACACGCATTGACGGTAGGCCGACGACTCTTGACTGCTCTTATTAAGGAAGCTCCTTGATGATCTTCACGTATTTGGAGAGATGCGAAATAAACCAATTAACATCAAATATCTCCTCAAAGTTGCTGCACCACCCAAAAAACAGAAAAAAATGATGTGCCTGCGTTACAACCAACAATATTTTCCTTGAAATGAATGGGAATAGAGCAGGACCTGTGTCCTTCCAGTAAGATTTCTGGTCAAGTTTAGGGACCATAAGAGTGGCGTTGAGGCAGAAGTGTTAGCTTTCAGAAGAAAGACGAGGAATAAGAGATAATCGAAGAAGTTCGTTAAATCTCATTGACTCTAGTTTGTTATAGAAAACACTCTTTTATAGTGAGAGTGATCCGGTTTACATGTAACCGAGAATCTATTCTACTCGGTTATTAACCGGTTTATCTACACTATATCATCTCATTTTACATTCCCCCTCAAGATGAGTCAAAAATAGACAATAAACTCATCTTGCCAATGAGAGATTTGAACAGAGTCGGAAACAGAGGCTTGGTGAGGACGTCTGCGAGTTGATGGTGTGTGCGAACGTGGAGCGTCTTCAGCAAACCACTCTCGATCCGTTCTCGGGTTGTGTGACAGTCGCGTTCGATATGTTTCGTACGCTCGTGAAACATCGAATTGTTAGCGATGTATATTGCGGCTCTTGAATCAGAAAACAAAGGAACAATCTTCTGCGGTATCTGAAATTCATTAAGCAAGGTGACTAGCCAAGATATCTCGCAACTAGCTAAAGCCATAGAACGATACTCTGATTCAGCTGATGACCGAGATACAACATCATGTTTCTTTGATTTCCATGAAACTAAGGAATCACCAAGAAACATGCAATAACCAGAAGTGGATCGACAAGTATCCGGACAAGAAGACCAGTCAGCATCACATAATGCTTTGAGCTGTAAATCAGAGTTGGACGGATAAAACAGCCCCATACCAATAGTACCTTTGATATATTGAACCACTTTATGAGCTGCATTATAATGAGATGTCTTTGGAGAAGAAGAAAATTGGCATAACTTGTTTACCGCAAAAGTAATGTCGGGTCGAGTTATTGTCAAGTACATCAACTTTCCAACCAAACGACGATATGTTTCAGGATTATCAAGCTCCGGTTCATCACTATTCTGAGTCAGTTTGATGCTAGGATCCATAGGGATAGATGAAGGTCTACATCCCAATAACCCCGTCTCCTCTAAGATCTCCAAAGCATATTTTCGCTGGCAAATCGAGATTCCCGCACTCGTTCTTGCTATTTCTAAGCCCAAAAAGTATTTCAAAGCTCCTAAATCCCGAAGTCTGAATACTGCGGAGAGATCAGCCTTGAGACGAACCATTGCATCATCATTGCTGCTGGCAATCACTATATCCTCAACATAAACTAATAATGCAATGTAATGATCCGAATTATGTCGAATAAACAGAGCATTATTAGAGTGTGATTTATGAAAACCAAGGCTAGCAATGTTGAACTAAATTTCATAAACCATTGTCGTGATGCTTGTTTGAGGCCATAAAGAGACTTCTGTAGTTTTAAAACAGCATTATCAGGCAATGTTTCCCCCTTTCTTGATGCATAACCTGGAGGCAACTTCATGTATATCTCTTCATCTAAGTCACCATTAAGGAAACCATTGGATATATCTAGTTGGGACAAGCTCCATTGTTTTGTAGCAGATACAGAAAGAAGAGTTCTTATAGTGGTCATTTTCGCAATAAGAGAAAAGGTGTCAATGAAGTCAATACCCTCTTGTTGTGTGTACCCTTTGGCCACAATGCGAGCTTTAAAACGTTATAAAGAACCATCAGCATTAAGTTTGACTTTGTAAACCCACTTGCATCCGATTGGAGTTTTGTCTTCAGGCAAAGAACAAACAATCCATGTATTAGTATTCTCTAGTGCATCAACTTCGACTGCCATGGCGTCCAACCATTCTGGGGTCTTTTTAGCCTGAGTGTAATTGCTTGGCTCAGAAAATTTATCCACAGCACACACAAATGCTTTTTGAGTAGGTGAGAGTCTAGTCAAGTTGATAAAAGCACTAATTGGATACCGAGCATCACAAATACTATTGCAGTAATAGTCCTTTAGGTGAGCAGGTAGCTTGCCTTGACGTTTTGAACAAATCGAAGTATCCAGCTGCTGGTTAGTGGTGTCATGTGTTGAAGCAGGTATAGCCGCAGGTTTTTCTGCAGGTGATGTACTGAATAAAAACTCAGAATGTTGAGCAGTCTTGGGAAAGGAAATAAGTCTTCAAAAAATATAACATGACGAGATATAGAGATCTTATTAGACTCCAAATCCAAGACTTTATAACCTTTATAACCAGCAGGATATCCCAAAAACACATAAACTTTTAATCTTGGTTCAAATTTGTGGCGATGTTGTTTGGAAGTTGAGATATAACAAAAACATCTGAAACCTTGAGTAATGAATAATCTGGAGCTTTTAACTGAAGTAGCTCTAATGGAGTTTTGTTTTGTAACAAGCTAGACGGTAATCGATTAATTAAGAACACTGCAGAGAGGATACGGTCTGTCCAATATTCAAGAGGTACATTGGACTGAAACATCAATGCTCTAGCAACATTTAAAATGTGTTGATGTTTTCTCTCAACAACTGAATTCTGTTGTGGCGTTTCAGGGCATGAATGAAAGGATATGATACCTTTTTCCTTAAACAAAGCTGTAAACCTCAACTCTAGTGCATTGTCAGATCAGACTGCCTTGATGTTGACCTGATATTGTGTTTTAATCAACTCAAGAAACGCAGAAAATATATGCAAAACTTCATCTTTGGTCTGCATCATGTATACCCAAGTTGCTCTTGAAAAATCATCAACAATAATCAAAAAGTATTTGAATCCATATCTAGACGGAACACAAAAAGGTCCCCATGTATCGATATGTATTAAATCGAATACATTCGAAGACATGTTATTTTCAGAGGGAGGACGATTTTTCTGCATTGCTAGCTGACAGGTTTCACAATGGATTAAGTCTGCTTTATTTCTTTTCCTTAAACCAAGTGCAGAACTAAGATCATCAATTCGAGAATATGAGGTATGTCTTAGTCTGCTGTGCCACAAAGCAGCATCAGCAGTAACAGAGGAGTAGAATGAATTTACAGAATTTTGTGAATGTACTAAACCCTGATCAATATCCAAAACATATAATCATGCTTTGATGTCTACCTTGTCCAATCTTCAATCCCTTGGTTCGATCCTGAATCACACAAGATTCTTCATCAAAATACACTCGGGAGTTCAAATCTTTTGTCAACTAGCTTATGCTGAGAAGATTGAGATTAGAAGCCAGAATATACATCACATTGTTGAGTATAAGCTTGTCACTTAGTTTCACAACACCCACGCCTGCAATCTTAATATTTAAACCAGTAGAAAGAGTGACTTATGAATTTAAATCATGAGAGATAGTAGAGAAAAAATTAAATCATGTGAAACATGATGTGTGGCTCCACTATCTATTATCCATGTGTTAGAAAACATTTCATTTCTAGAGACTTGCAAAATTCCAATGAAACATAGGGTAGAGAACGAGAAAGCAATACCAGTGGGAGCAGGACCATTATTTTCACTATGCGATGAAGAAGCAAAGTTGACTGGTTTGGCTACAAGTTGTGTGCTGAAGTAGGCAATGACGTCCTGTATTTGGTTCTTAGACATACCAGAAACAAGATTAGATATATCATCAGAATTCAAATGTTTCCCAGTAATTGCATTGTTGTTTTCAAGAGATAAACTTGCAACTACATGTTTAGGCTGAGAAGAGAGCTTGTCTTGAGATGTAATGCTTCTTGTTTTGTGTTTAAGACCCGGTGGATACCCGTGAATTTTGTAACATTTGTCAATGGTGTGCCCTGTATAACCACAATGAGAACATAAAACTTTATTCTGCTTTGGCTTGTCATGATAGGCTTGAGTAGCATTAACCAAGAATTGATCTGAAGAAGCCACATTAAAAGCTGAAGCAGTAGGATCACTAAAGTTAGGACTAAAGTTCCGTTGACTATAGTCTTGATCAAGAAGGTTGTAAATCTCGCCATGTGATGGAACCGGTTTCTTCATAATGATGTTGCTTTGAATCGTAGCATAGGATTCATTCAGGCCAGCCAAAAATTTGATGATCCGTGAATGTTCTGTCTTTGTATCCATCATAGTGCAACATTTGCAATTATGACATGTTATTTCACAATCGGCTCCATCAAGATCATCCCAAAGAGTCTTCAATGTTGTATAATATTCAGAAAGATTCATGTTACCTTGTTGCAGAGACCAGACTTGTTGAGTCAATGAATATGAACGAGGCAAACTCGTGATATAAAATCGCATCATCAAATCATTTCAGATTTGAGATGCATCATTGAATCGCAAAATACTTCAATAAATTTTCTTTGTAACTGATGAAAGTAACCAAGATTTGACCATCGAATTACACCTAGACCATAATCGAAAACTAGAATGCATTTCTTGAGGTCTCGGCAAAGATCCATCAACAAAAGCTATTTTATTCTTAGCATCTAATGCAATTGTCATTGCTATTTTCCAAGAAGAAAAGTTTGTTCCATCAAGTACCTCAGAGATTATAACGTTGCCAGGATTATCACCGTTCGTGAGATTGAACGGCAAATATATCCCTTCTGTGACGTCGATCGAGGAAATTGGAGGATTTTGTGTTGAAATCTGCTCTGGTTCTTGATGTGGAAGTGATTCCAGTACCAGAGAACTTGATCTAACCGTGCGACGCCGTATCTTCTTGATAGAAACCATCGTATTGGACGGTTTGATCCAATTCTTGAATATCGAAGAATATGTTGAAAATGGAATCGAATCTGAGCTTGATTATTGAAAAAAAATTCAATCAATCAATTGATTTCGCAAAGGAAGATGTAGCAAAAGCTCTGATACCATGTTAGCTTTCAGAAGAAAGACGAGGAAGAAGAGATAATTGAAGAAGTTCGTTAAATCTCATTGACTCGAGTTTGTTACATAAAACACTCTTTTATAGTGAGAGTGATCCAGTTTACATGTAACCGAGAATCTATTCTACTCGGTTATTAACCGGTTTATCTACACTATATCATCTCATTTTACAAGAAGAGTGGAGGATGAGGAGGCTGAAGAAGAAGACGCCATTTTTCGATGACGTTGAGGCAGAGGAGAAGTTGGTTGTCTTAAAAAATTATGGACAAATTCCAAACTAACACAAATTAAACCCCAAAAAACTGAGTTTGGGGTTTTTCTCTTTATTCTTCTTATTACACCGAATCTCCCGCTCTCTCCGATCTGTAATTATATTAAGGGATAGCTGTTTAGATTCTTATCTCGATTGTATATTGTTGAAATTGTCCTACTTCTTTTTATTTTGTTTCAAACTAATTTATCCTATCTAAGATCTTTCTAAGAATTGAAAAAAACCCGTGTCTTGTTGGTTTTGAAAGATAAGTCAAACAAATAAGCTAATATCAGAAAGCTGCGTGTTTGAGTGACAACTAGAACATCTTAAAACGGAGAAGAAAATGTCTTTGTTATCGAATATCAATCATAGTATTTTGACAAAGTAAAGAAAGATATCAGTGGGCCTTAATGGGCTCATTTAAGAGAAGCAAAATGCCCATCTATAATTAGTATCCCTCGTCTCCTTCTCCAAACAAAAACCGCCTTAGCTCCTGCAACGGTTAACCCCTGATTGAACCCCTCTGCCCGACCTCATCGTCCCGATTACGTAAGTTCCAGTTTCGTTTTCTCGATTTTTAATGTTTTTCTCTTTACCAGTTTGTGTACCGGAATTTAGTATAGTGATTATGTTATTCCTCCTAGAAGCTTTTTGCTCTGTAAAGTTTGGATTTTGTTAGACGAATTGAGTCAATAGTAAAGTTTCTGAAATCGTTTTGGCAGTGTGGGAGATGGAATCCAGTAGAGTAGTGGGTGGGAAGCAAGTATCGCTGCCCTTGACAAATAGGTTGGCCAAAGTGAAAAGACAAGCGAATTTTCTACCTATATCTCGGATCAATAAAGTCTCTGCCCCCAAAAAATGCTCCCTTCACAGCAATCCAAACTCCATGTTTCCTTTTGTGACTAGTCGGCCGAAGAGTCAGGTTAACCCTGATTGTGGTGTTGAATCTCCCTTTCTCGACCATTCTTCTTGCGGTTCACTGGATAAACTCCCGTAAGTCTGTTGAGGTGTTGCGTTATCCCTTTGATACTCTTTCCCATGTAGCTCTGCAGTTCTTGCCTATGTAATGCTTTTATCTCCGTCCTTGGTTGCTAGGGAGGTGAATGGGGTTCACACTGGAAAATCACGTCCTTTCGATGTCAAACGAGAACTCGTGATGCTCTCTCTTCCGGCCATTGCTGGACAAGCAATAGATCCTTTGACGCTGCTCATGGAGACTGCTTACATTGGAAGGCTTGGTATTTTTTTCTTTTCTTGTCAAGAGTTAGGGTACATAGTTTTTGCACCATGGAAGAGTTATTTTTGAGAGTTATAAGGATTCCTTCTTTCTAATGTGCAGGATCTATAGAGTTGGGTTCGGCTGGAGTTTCCATGTCGATTTTCAATACGATATCAAAGCTCTTCAACATTCCACTCCTCAGCGTTGCTACTTCTTATGTCGCTGAAGATATTTCAAAGGTTGCCGCAGAAGATTTAACCTCAGGTAAACATAAATAATAGCTTTTTTCTCTTCTCAATTTGTCCCAGTCTTATTTATATTTGAATGGATTTACAGAGGATAGTCATAGTGACATACCTTCTCAAGGTTTAGCAGAAAGGAAACAGTTATCTTCAGTGTCAACAGCGCTAGTTTTAGCCATCGGAATTGGCATCTTCGAGGCACTGGCTTTGTCTTTGGCATCTGGACCCTTTTTAAGGTTAATGGGTGTACAATCTGTAAGTTCGTCCCAAAAGAGCTTATCGTCTTCTATGAATTGCGTTTCCGTGAGAAATCTATGCTGATGCATGCATGTTTTCTGTCTTTTTACCACCCAGATGTCTGAAATGTTCATCCCTGCGCGGCAGTTTCTTGTCCTTAGGGCGCTTGGTGCTCCTGCTTATGTGGTTTCTTTAGCTCTTCAAGGCATTTTCCGTGGATTCAAGGATACAAAAACTCCAGTCTACTGTTTAGGTTAGCATTCTTTGATATCTTTTGACATAGTCTAAGAACATTCAATTGTTTTTGTATTTTCATCGGTTCATCCGTTCCCTAATTTCCATAATATAGGCATTGGTAATTTTCTGGCTGTATTTCTATTCCCTCTGTTTATCTACAAGTTCAGGATGGGTGTAGCTGGGGCAGCAATCTCTAGTGTCATCTCCCAGTATGTATCTAGATCGTTTTTCTTCTCCAGTTTTCCTCCTTTGCTCAGCCTTGTCGGATGGTGCTAAACCCCTTTCATCTGATTTTTAGGTATACTGTTGCTATTGTAATGATTATACTTTTGAACAAAAGAGTTATACTGCTTCCTCCAAAGATGGGGTCACTAAAGTTCGGGGATTACCTAAAATCAGGTATGCAGGCAACAGTTTCTGACTAATGGGATTTATAGATGTAATCTGCGTTGCGCTTTACACCTGAAATATGTTAAGAGGCTCATACTGTTAATGGTAGTTGTTATGCATTAAGTAATCTATGGGAAACAGTTTCACATTTCCAGAACTTAGTTATTTCCTGACTTGCACTCTACATACTACTTTTAGACTCTTCAAATACAAACTTGCTATCTGGGTTCTAAACCTTGACTTGATTTATAGGGGGATTTGTTCTTGGAAGGACTCTGGCTGTGCTCATGACTATGATTGTTGCCACATCAATGGCGGCTCGTCAGGGAGTTTTCGCAATGGCAGCACATCAGATATGCATGCAAGTGTGGTTGGCGGTATCTCTCCTTACTGATGCGCTTGCTTCATCCGGACAGGTATTAGATTCTCAGCTTGGTTCTCATACCTAGAGGTTTAGGCTATAACTTTCTTCGTGTGTTTGGTATTATTAAATGGGACTAAAACCACTGGGATAGTTGCGAGAGATGGTATTAAGCTTCGTGTCTTGTTGATCAGGCCTTGATCGCAAGTTCGGCATCCAAAAGAGACTTTGAAGGTGTGAAAGAGGTTACTACATTTGTTCTAAAGGTCTGAGCTCACTTCCCTTCTAGCAGTTGATATTCACTTACTTTTAATACATGCAACGATGAATTATATATACCTTGAGGAAGTTGGCGAGAAAGGGCGAATATGTAGAAATGTGTATCTGAGATGTTGGATCAGTTGAAGGAAATTTGCATGCTCTTATAATCATTAAGGTGGTGTACTAAAGAAGTAGAATTTTTATCTTGTTGGGGATGCTGATTGATGATCTCTTGGTATAGAGAGAGATGTAATGTGTTTAGTGTTGTACAGATAGGAGTGGTGACAGGGATCGCTCTGGCTATTGTGTTGGGGATGTCTTTCAGTTCGATAGCTGGTTTGTTTTCCAAAGACCCGGAAGTTCTACGGATTGTGAGAAAGGGTGTCTTGGTGAGTGATGTATTTACATAAAGTGGGGGGGGGGTGTGGTCGAGCTTTTTCCCATATACTCACGTAACATGCATTCAGTTTGTAGCGGCAACTCAACCAATCACAGCGCTGGCGTTTATCTTTGATGGATTGCACTATGGGATGTCGGACTTCCCCTACGCAGCAGGCTCGATGGTAAGTAAGAGAGGAGTAGTCGTTGTCCTTGTTAAAAGACAACTGAGTGATTCAGTTGTGTGCGTGTCAGATGGTGGTGGGAGGAATATCATCAGCGTTGATGCTGTATGCACCGGCAGGGTTGGGGCTAAGTGGAGTGTGGGTGGGGCTGAGTATGTTCATGGGGTTGCGGATGGTGGCTGGATTCAGCAGGTAAAGAAACAAGTGTTTTCTATCTATAGTTGCAAGTTGAAAAAAAAAGAGTGTAATGTTGTGGTATAAATAAACAAAAAGCTCAAATATGTGTGTTTGGTGAATTGAAAGATTAATGTGGAAGAAGGGTCCATGGTGGTTCATGCATACAAGTGACAAGGTCAGACTAGATCTTCTTTCTCTTCTTTTATTTTTGCTTTCTACTGTTAACTCTGTTCCTATTCATATGGCAGCGTCTTGCGTAAAGGCTTAAAAGCTCTTGCGAAGGAGATAGAGACGTGCCAGTCTTTTACTCTTTTTATTTTATTTTTATACACTACATTTTTACCATTTTACTCATTAGCTTCGTTTGACACTCAATTTTCGATTTCATTTACTTAGAATCGATATAAATATGTCTAAGTTAATTAGTTCTAAATAATAGTAATAATAGAAAAGAAAAAAAAAAACGCAAATTCCGGTTAAAATACGGAAAAGCCAAAAAAAATAGCAGTGGTTGCAGCTATTGTATGTGTCAAATTAAATACTCAAAAAGACGGTAATTCAGTGAGAGTCAGATTTAAGGGTAAATTATTGAGTTGGAACAAGTGGACCACCTCCGTTGCCATCCTCGAACCTGGTCTGGTGTCTGTCTCTCCCTAGTCCTATGTGCAGAGTTAATTGGCCAAAGATGATTAATATTAGAATGAATTTGCAGGATACCAAAAAAATTGAAAAGATTTGATATTTTACCAAACTATGTCGCGACTTTGCAGAACAAAAGAGAGAAATATATATTTTGGACCATTCTATCCTCCAAGTTATGTATATATAGCGATAAAATGTAATTTCAATATTTATAAGTAGGGGATTATAATCTTTTTACCATTATTTTATGATGTTTGATATTTACGAAATTATCACCCAATCTTTGACTTAATTCTTTTAAAGTCGTATGGTATGCATCATAATTACTCTTAATATTATATAAAAAAACTCAAAAAAAATAAAAGAAATTAAATGATACCATTTGAAAAACAACAAATGGTGATGAGTTGAGCTTAACTTGTTTATATATGAAGTAGAGTGTGAATTTCCAATTAAATGAAAACGCAATTTAGGTAATAAGTTGTATATTTGACTAAAATATATAAAAATTAATGATATTGAAAAAAAACAAATGGTGATGAGCTGTCACTACTCTAGATTTATATATATAGACAGAGGCCAGAGGTAAAGTAGAATAAAAGAGATTGGCGAGAGAGATGGATTCATTTGTAGGGAACAGATATTGGGTCCTTCGCCACGGCAAGAGCATTCCCAATGAGACAGGCCTCATCGTCACTTCCATGGTTTCTCTTTTCTTCGTTCAGTTCGTCGCTTATGATGCATATATATATATATATATATATTATATCTGATGGATGGATGGATGGGTTTTGTAGGTAAATGGTGTGCTCCCGGAGTTCCAATTAGCGCCTGATGGTGTCGCTCAGGCTCAGCTCGCTGGCGAATTATTCCTCAAGATTTGCATCTCCTCACCATGACCCCTCGTACTCAAAAATCTTAACTTTGTCATGAATCAACAACCAACCTGTGCAGCAACTCAAGGAAAGTAGCATAGAACTGGACAAGGTCCGCATTTGCTACTCCCCCTTCTCCACAACCACGCACACCGCTAGGGCTGTCGCCGAGGTCCTCAATCTCCCATTTCATGCTCCTCACTGCAAGGTATACTTTTTATTGGATGCTCATTTATGCATCGCACATATCCATCATGAAACTATGTTTTTTTTTTCTGGTGTTATTTAGATGATCGAGGATCTGCGAGAACGCTATTTTGGACCTACTTTTGAACTCAAGTCTCATGAAAAGGTGCATGGTTTTACTCTTTATCATTTTACTTCCCTAGGATGCCAACGGTGACTCTGACATTTCTTGTTGCCACAGTACCAAGAGACATGGGCTCTTGATGAGAACGATCCTTTTATTAGACCACAAGGAGGTGAAAGTGCTGACGATGTTGTATCCAGACTTACCACTGCCATGGAATCCATCGAAGCAGAATCTCAAGGGTAAACACTGCTGTTTACACCCATTTCTTCTGCACCCAAATCAAACCTTAAGTTTTTCTTCATTCTACATATCCCCTAGGCGTGCAATTCTGGTCGTGAGTCATGGAGATCCTCTGCAGATGTTGCAGAACGTTTTCCATTCAGCAATGCAACACAAGACAGTTGATGGTTTGGCAGAGAGGATTCAGAAGAACAGAGTTGCTTCTGTCTTGCCTCAGCACCGCAAGTTTGCTTTGCTCACTGGGGAACTCCGACCTCTCATCTGATTGGCAATTTAAGTATTTCAACTTTTGCATGTCTTTCCTGCAACTGTTTTGTTATCAGTTCCTATCTCCCTTTGGCATTCTTGCAATTGCTTAGCTTGGATTAGCTATTATGACCTCTGTTACTTAGAAAGACGGAGCGAACATGAAGAGTTACTCTTCTATAATAAGAAATCATGCTCATTTATGTTATGTATCTTCAAATCTGTACACAGATATTCAAATATTTAACAGCCTCTAGGTGATCATCCTCTTCTCACAAACAACTGCGCGTTGAGGAGAAAAATGTGGAACAAAATACTTTGTCAATCTTTGGTGATCCACCTCCGGTCCCTTACCTCGAATCCACCAAAAGCTTGATCACTACTGCTCTCTCCCCCGCTCTCTGCGCTTGTGTATCCAGATTTACGCCTGTGGTTTTTGGTTCTTGTAATTCCGCTATAACTAAAACTCCCATTTAGAAGCGGATCATCGATCCCATGAATCACTCTTCGACTAGATGATGACATGCAACAATCGTCCTTAACCCTTCTCTTGTCCTTGTCGTTTTTCTTTATGTTCTGGGAGATCTTGTGCAGTTTCTCATTGAACTTTGTGATGCTCTTCTCCATAGGCTCCACCGCTTGAGTCACTGTAAATTTCACGTCTTTAACAATCTACAACATATAGCCTCTTTGCGATCAGAAGTTTGTCATCAGATAATCATTTATTTTAATGGAAGAGAATTAGAAGACTCACGTATTCACCACCACCAACAAAAACATCTCTCATGCTTTCTTTGATGGTCATACCACTTCTGATATCAACGTCAGGATGTGGTAGGCGGACCTTTGTTGGTCTCTCACTGTCCCTAATCTCATCTGGATCTATAGGACAGTCAACAGATGTATAGTCACCAAGAACTGAAACGGATCCTGTAAAGCGGTCTCCCATTAGACCGTAAGGTTTTGCTGGAAATACATACAGGTGAACAACGGAAGCAATACCCATCTGCACTGGACCAACACAAGTGTTAAAAAGCTTTAATTCATTTCAAGAAAGGAAAACAGAGAAGATTTCATTAACTGTTTGTTGTAAATAGGAAAGAAAAAGTTTAGCACTCGTACACAAAGGTCAGACATGATGTTTAAATTCTTTTGCAGGAACGTTGGTAACTGAAGACATTTACCTCTATGCAAATGATGAAATCTTGCACACTAGTCTTCAACTGCAAGCTTTGTGCAATTGAACTTTGAACAAACCAAGGGAAGAGAGAAGAGCAATGGCATTGCATTTTCGTTGCTTGAGTCACCAACTGAATGAACGATTTCTCCCATGCTACTGCCCTTGCATTTTCGTTGCTTGAGTCACCAATGGCATTGTTAACTGGATATGTTACAACAAACGCAGAAGCCTGAAAAATACAGCTTCATTTAAGGTCAGAATAGCAACCAAAAGGTACTGAGCAACCAAGTTCGGAAACCATTACCTCCGGATAGTTATTCCCCGAGAATCCTCCCAGCACTGCACTAGGATCAACAGGCGCCTGAAATGCGCTCAAACACATCTCTGATGATGTGTAATGCTGGTGGTTGAAGAGAGTGGGTATCAGAAAAACAGTTTTCAATCACTAATCAAGAGGGCAGACTTTCAACAACGTAATTACGAAGTATATGACTCAAATCCCCCTTATCTGACGAAAAGTGGCTGTGTGCTAGATACTGAACAGAAATTGAACCTGAAAACAGTACTCAGCATGTTCAACTCCTCCATAGTCATCAAAAGTTCCAGAGTCCATCTTAACATACTGAAAATGTAATTCAAAAAGAGATGTCAATAGAGAAGTGAATCGAGCGATTCCATGTGCACGATGAATTTTTAATGTTTAAGAAGTTGAGAAAACCCCATGGAGGTATTCTGTGACGAGTTAGACAATATATTAAAACCGTTGAGAATTTCACGAGCTTGGAAATTATAAACCTGCAGAATACTCTGAGTGGCGCAATCCTCTCCCAATGGGTTTCAAGCAAATGTCAGTCAGAGAGACATCTGAACCTGAATAACGTCCACGAATTTGATCGACCTGTGATGTTTGGAGAAAAAAAATCAACAGAAACAGAAAAAAATAAACTGGTGACACTGAAATATAATGATGTAAAACTCCACTTAAACCAGCATTTGTTGATTAGAAGCAATTTTTCAAATACCTTCTCTTGTATGTCAAAAAGCAAAAGAATATTTTCCTCTGTCACAATACTAGGCGCCCTGCCACTTTTGGCATCAGGAACAGTGGCCAAGATAAGCTGTCATGCCACAGAAGGAAATCGTGAACAAAGGTTATATCTTTTTAATAATAAACTAGAAGATAGACAGACGAAGCCAAATATAGAAAACTACCTGCTCAATTCTGTAGAACGGCGAAAGGTGGCTATCAAAGAACTTTTGTCTCTTCTGCTGCTTTGCTTCCAGGACCTACCCACAGCTACAAAATGTAGAAATTCACATGCACAATCATACCAGTTTTTGCAGCGGCTTAGCTGCCGAATCCATGCCATGAATAGTTCATAAAACTAAGGTCTTGGCAATACATACCTTTTCCGGCCGTGTTTCCACCTTAAAGCGAAAGAGACCTGAACTGAGTGCAAGAACAATAGCCACTGACGCGAAAAGAACAAGAGATGGATTTTTAGCAATCCATAACCCGTATGTTCTGAGGCAAAAAATTGGAAACAATTATCATTTTCATCTCCTCAGTTTCTGGTTTTTCTAATTGTAGCCTTGTGGGTAAAATATAGACGACGAAACAAAATCCCGGAGAGTTACCTGTAAAATTTTGCCATGTATATCTGAACAGGAGAGAGTTGAGCATGTCTTTTCACCTAAGAAATAGAAGTCAAGTGATCAACTAGTTCTTTCCTCCAAACAGAGAATAATAAATCAGATTGAATCTTCAAGGGTAGTTCAGTATATATGTGGGTATATAACTGTATTATATGCTATATATACATATGCAAAAGAACTATAATATCTAGTCAACACATTGATATGTACCTTAACACCAAGTGTGCTTTCCTTCGGTTCACGATAAATTCCATCTTCTTCCACAGGATGTAATAATGGCTCTGAGCTACCACCAGGCTGTGTTATATCTCTTCTTTGATTTAAAGCAGCCCATCCGAAGAAGCAAGACATCAGCAAGATGTATAAAAGTACCATTGATAACTCAATGCATATAACCTGGAAATATAAATGAATACAATCAAATCCAAGATCATACCGACTCAATTATGTTCTCAAGCAACAATGTATATTTCAAAAACACACCTTAAGAGAACCAATTCTAATTGAGCAAGATTCTTCCTCATGGGGCGGCAGGGGTTCGGGACTTGAGCAAGCTGGTGACGAAGGGCAATCACCAGAAGAGCATCCAAGTGATGTGTCACCACATGAATAAACAGATAAGTTCATTGGCACCATCGCGGATGACTCAGGGGTACTTGATTTGAAGTTTATTGCATAGGGTGAACCAGGGAAGCCAGGTGGTGCTTTCTGACCAATAAACGCAAACCACTCTGAAAAAGCAGAACTAAAGATGAAATATGGAACTTTCGAAACAAGGATAAAACTTGTATAGAACGCCTTGAAACAGACTGCAGAGCACCTCTGAAGTTTTGAGCACCACCACCAACAAAGTTTATAGCACGTGTGTTCATAGTTCCAAATTTCACCTCTTTACAGGACTCGTAAAGCCCTTCTCCAAACGTATCAGTTATGTGATAGTCTATACCATCCACTGTCAAATTTCCACTCACCTAAAATAAATCCCAAAAGTATAAATAGGTCTCAGGTAACCGTCAAATGTTGAACTCGTCACGTGAAATATGGAAGCTAACCTCAGCAACAGAAGTGACGTTGATGAAAAAGCGCCTGATTTGGAGAGCAAGAGAGCTCACAGAAAAGGTTTAAGAAGTTCCTTAAGCATGCAGGACAACCCGCAAGAAAAGGGACAGCCTAAAATAGATTGCATCAACAGAAAATTAGGAAATCTGCCTGCGGTATTAGAAGGAAATAAAGAGATGATTATAGTAAGAAACATCAGAAAAAGAAAACTAGAGAAGAAAAAGTTGTATTGTTGCAGGATTCATAGAGTTATTATGAAAGTATGAAGAGAAAAGAAAAGTTTGGCTCATGAAATTCACAAAATAAAAATATGCTATCAACAGCTTTCTTTTTGCGTAGTGATCGTCTTTGTTCTCTTTCAGATGTCATAGTAAAGAAAAGCCTTACCTGTTGAACTTGAGACCTCAAAGTATCAAATTGAATCTCTGTACAACAGACTTTCCCAGTTATGGTTGGACACACACTTTGGATTTTGGCAGAAAACAGTTCATCAGGCTGCAGAAACAAGTAGTATCACAATCACTCAGAGATGCAGAAGCAAAATAAACAAAACAAAATCCTGATGTGAAAAATGTACACTTTTATTGATGGAGAACCATAGGGACAGTTGAGGACTTTTCCATCGCTGCGTTCTCCGCAAATGTCATACATGGCGCAATACTCTTTTGAATGTGTATTACTGAGCAGTACAAATGCAAATTTAGGGGCCAGAAAGAGAAATGAAGGAACAGTTTGACAAGAGATTGAAGAAAAAGGCCACTTCTCTAATGCATATAGCTAGGTTCAGAGTGGGTATTGAATACATTTAGCGAGCTGATCAGCTCTGCGCTGGCTAAAACTGAGAAAGTTATCACCTGGAAGATGACAATGATCCCGATTTGAGCTAATAAAGAAGCACACAAAGTAGATGCAATTTGCTTTCCCAAGATACTAACTACATAGTAAAAGAATTAAAGGATTTAAGTAGTAAAAGGATTTGTATGCCTGTAAAAGGAGAAGCTTGAGAGGGATCGCCATGATTTTGTCAATCTTTACCGAAGAAGATTTGGAGGAAATAGCAACTGAAGCAGTTGGGGTATAGTCGAGGTTAGACTGATAGAGAAATCAGAAATGGAGAGTAAAGAAGCTACCTAGACGACAACGACGATGAGTCGTATCTTCTTGCCGTTTTAATGATAACAATGCATGCCGTTTTTATATAACTTTTATTTGGTGCCTTGATAAACTTCTTGTTGTTACATAACATATGATGGAGTTTTGACCATGGAAGATGAAGAAGGAATATTGAGCTTGGCTTTGTTTCTCTGATGGGTCGTCCATTCCATTGCAGACTTGTGAGGTCTGATCGCATATCCCTTATCAACTTCCTTTTTGAAACAACTCTTTTCTGTGTCCATGAAACAAGTCTTTGATAGTAAACAACAGGCCGCACAAAAGGTGTTGGGCCTTGTAAAGTATACGAAGGAATGGGCCTTGGTGAAAAAAAAAATCATAAAAGGGGAAAATTAAAAGAAGCATTCCTCTTCCTCCGTGCCCGACGACTCTCTTTCTCTTTCTTTCTTTCTTGTTCCTCCGTCGTTGCTCTTCCTCGTGTCTTCTTCTCGCACAATCGATTTTGTAGGCCATTATATCTTTTTCTTTTCTGGCTTTCCCCTCACGAACCCTAGTATCACCCCATTTCCTCGTCTTCGCTGCCTCAGATCATCTATGAAATCAAATCACGAAACCATAAGGGGCTGTAAGTGGCTATTTCTTGTGTCGGGTGTAAAAATTCTTCAATTAGGGAAGATAAGAGAGGATATGATGGATAATGAAGTGTTGGACTTCGATATTGGTGTAGGAGTAAGTAGTGGGGGAGATGTAGATGACGACGCTATTGATATAGAGCACCATGAGGAGGAGGATATGCTGGACAGCCTTGTGTTATCTCTTTTGTTGGCAATTCTGGAGATTACTTTCCCGAGGATGCTGATCTCGAGCCTTTTGATGGTCTCGAATTTGAGTCCGAAGAAGCTGCCAAGGCTTTCTACAACTCCTATGCTCGTCGCATTGGCTTTAGTACACGTGTCAGTTCCTCCCGCCAGTCCCGCCGCTCCCGCCGTGATGGAGCTATCATCCAGAGGCAATTTGTTTGTGCCAAAGAAGGTTTCAGGAATATGAACGAAAAGCGCACCAATGATAGGGAGATCAAGCGTCCTAGGACCATCACTAGAGTCGGTTGCAAAGCCTCCCTCTCTGTTAAGATGCAGGATTCTGGTAAATGACTTGTTTCTGGTTTTTTTAAAGAGCAAAACCATGAGCTTGTTCCTCCCGACCAAGTTCAACCAAGTTCACTGTCTGCGTTCCCGCAGGCAAATCTCTGGTCCTGCCAAGACCTTGATAGACACATTGCAAGCTGCAGGAATGGGCCCCCGCAGGTAGTTTAGGCCAGACTCAAAATTTGCTCCATGAAAGCCAACCTGTTTTGTTTCTTTGAAGTTGTAGCCAATCTTTAGGCTTAGTTACCTTGATTTTCTAATTGTTTCAGATCGTGTTAGAGGCAGATGGTTATCAACCTAATCTTCTATCTCCGGAGAAAGGGTTGAGATCGTTAATAAAGAATGTTCTTGAGTTGGCTAAAGACCCAGCACGACTATGTGTTGATAAGGTGTGTTTGTGTTATTGTTTATAGATTCAAATTCAGAATTTTTTTTAGTAAATAGTGAAACAATGGCTATGGCTTGTCAGTTGTCACACATGGTATGTTGTCGAACACATTTCACTGTGATAGTTTAATTCTCATGATCTAGATTTATTGAAGCCCTATGTATTTTTTTAGGTGTAATCATGAGTTTGCATCGGAGACTAATTTCACTCCATTTCAGGAAGTAAAATTCGCACTGGAAGAAGATAAGATGTGATCCCACGATTCAAATCAATCTAATGTAGCATATATATTTTTTTTTTCGGTAAGAGGTTGAAACAACAAATTTATCATCAAGTTATGATTTTAGTGGCAAAGACAAATCCATATAGAATTTTTATTATGCCCAAAGCTCGAAGATTATAATAGCTACAATTGTTTGCATACACGCGAACAACAATGTTTAATTCTTAGTCTATTCTCATTTTCCACTAAACTTTTTAGTGATAATAGCTTGTTTAATTTCTTATTCTTTTCTAGGAGATATTTGTTAAAATAATCCAAAGCCATTTACCACTGAATAGATGGTTCTGTTTTCTACCAGTGATATACTCAAGCCAAGGTTGAAAATTTTTAGCAAAGAAACATAGTGAAACAAATATTTCACACAAATTGTAACATACGAACTTACAACCTAGTTTTCTTGAGCGGTCTAAATTATATGCTTGTTTGTGAGTGCCGAAGAAGGGATCGAGGAGGATTCACCAAGGCCCACTTTCGTTATTTATGAGCTTGATCACTATTGTTTTTCTTTTACAAACATGGGCATGAACATTTTCATTACTTATGGGCTGGATCACTATTATTTTTCCTTTACAAACATGGATATACCCACTTTCGTTATTTATGGGCTTGATCACTATTGTTTTTCTTTCACAAAAATGGGCATGAACATTTTCATTATTTATGGGCTGGATCACTATTATTTTTCCTTTACAAACATGGGCATACATGTATTAGCTTTCAATAATAATTTGGGAACATACCAAGACGGCAAGACGGAACGTCTTTGATTAGTGGAACGACGCCGTCTGTGCCGCCGGTGGCAGAGAGAAATAGAAGATCTGTACAAGCATCAGACGAAGTCCCTCCATTTTCGGAACTTGAATCTAATCTAATCTGATATAGATTTTTGAAATCCCTAGATTTTCAGTAGCTTAATTACTTGATTGTTGGTTTGGGTTTTTTTGTATCTATCTATCTCCCCTTAAATGTATTCCTCAGAAAACTGAACATGTTGACGGCGGCAGCTTCGTCAAGCGCGGGGAGATGGCGGACAGCATTTCTCTCTCTCAGGGACGAAATCTTAACCATCCCACCGCCGCCGATTCCTCTGTTGCTTCAGGATCTACTCTTCTCTCACTCCCATTCCTTTATCTCTGCCGTGCCTCTCCTCCCACCGCACGAGCTCACTTCCGATTGCTTTTTCCTGCTCGATTTGGTTTCCAAAGCTGACGGTCCTGACTGGATCCCTGTGGCTCGTCATACTTGTCGACTGGTGCCTCCACGTTCTCCTCTTTTCTATTGTTCTTCTTCTTCTTCTTCTTCTTCTTCTTCTTCTTCTTAATTGATTTCGTTTCGTTTGCCTTAATCATCCAGATACACGATGTTTGTGCTCGTGTACTTGTGCAACACAATTCATCCTCATGGCCGCTCTTTCTTCACTATTTTGCTTGTGTCTTGGAGTTTCTTCTGCGCCAACCCATGCCTTCTCCCTATTCCACTCCATATTTCTCCAGATTTAAACCTGTGATCCAATGCTTCGATACTTTAAGGTTATATCATCTCACTCTCTCATTACTTTTGTCTTGCTAACTTTTTAACCTTCTTATTTAATCTCTCCCTTTTTCCCAGACGTCTGGCCGCTCTCTACCACCGGAATAGCTCCCATTCCGAGAACATTCACCTAGTCAAGTTTCTTCTGCGCGTAATTCCCTTACTACACCAGGATTTAGTTTTATCCTATGGTTTCTCTAGTCAAGACCCTACTTTAGATCTGCAAAAGAAGCTGCCTCAACATAGTAGCTTATGGGATGCCTTGGCTCTTGCCTTTGACATGTTTGGTGGAGCATTTTCTGCATCTGAGTCTTTGTTTCCTAGTGACGTCTGCCAATGCACCCTGGAGGTAATCCCCTACACATATCCTCTCATCTCTCTAGTTTGCTTTGTTTCTCAAGTTGGTGCATCCTGATGTAGGTTCTATGGAAAGTAATGGACGTCATAGCATCCAAGGCCCAGCTTGTCGAAGACCGATTTATGTGGAGGTACGTCTTAAGGGCCTTACAACTATGCCTTTGGTTTTCTGGAGGATACAATTTACGCCGCTTTTATTCTTGCCTTCTAGACTGTGTGCACGTGGTCCTTACAAATATCAAATGTCCTGTTTCTGATCACGTTAGTAGGTTCTTGATAGCCTTTGCTTAGGCTTAGATAAGTGATGTTCTGTTTTGAACCTCAGATGCAGACTTCTTTTTTTCTTTTGTTAAGCAGAAGTTGTAATGTTGCAGGTCTCAAGTTTCATAGCGGCATTGAGAATGTTTTTCTGTTTTGGACTTACTGGCCCACCTCACTTCTCTCACTCTGATGTCGTTCACAAGGACCAGGAGTTAAATGTCAAGCTTTCCACATTGATTTCTGGAGTAAGTAAGAACGCCAAAAATACTCCTTATAGGCCACCCCACTTGTGCAAGAGGGAGGATTTGAACACTAAGCTGCCAGTGTCTTGTGACTGGCCGCACCTGTCTGCTCAAGATTCTGCTAGTTCTGATGTTATAACTTTCGAGAGAGAGCAAGAATAGCTTGAAAGTAGTATTCAGAATGGCTGCAACACTTTAAGCAAAAGGTTAGTTTTCTGCACTTCCAGTTCTCTCGATTGAGAGCTTTAAAAAATATTTTTTGTAGCATTGTTTTAAAATAGTTTTCATTAAAAACTAAATATTCTCAATTTCATATATACATAAAGTATAGTAATTTTATAAAACTCGTGTTTTGCTATATATTATGGCAATTTTTTTCAAAATATTGTTTATACCGCTCTTTGCCCACTTATATAAACCTCTCAATCTCACTTTCTTCATAAATTTTCGCAACTTTCTTTCTCTCAGCGTCTCATCTCTCGCAATTTTCTTTCTCTCTCAGCGTAACTTTCTACATTTTCTCGAGAAAAAGTAATTTTCTCTCTGTTCGGTTGTGTAACTTTCTTTCTCTTTTCTTGATTTCATTTTTTATAATCCATTCATTTGTCTCTTATAGTATCCTCTGAGATGGATCACCGTAGTCAACTTTTACAAGAAATTGAGAATTTCATTAAAGCTAAGGACAATGAGGACAATGATTCATGCAAGCTTATCGGCAATAAGATTGTGGTGACTATTTTGGAAACTTGATTTGTTTGACCAAAATAAAAATATATATTTCTGATTTGAGTTATCTTTATTGTCTAGGAACTTGTGAATCAGAATGTGACTGCCTATGAAGATCAACAATATATTACGTATTTTCTTGAGTCTTTTAATAAAGCAGAATTTGATATCTGCAAAAAAATTGGTGTGGATGTCCTGGTAAGTTTTTTTGATCCTATTCTAAAGAATCTTTTGTTGTCTATATTATTTCTGATTCTATCTCATCTTTTAAACCTCTTTTGTTGTTTAGAATGGACACGTTGGAGGTCATCAGGGGGATCTACTTACAGATGATACTTTTGAGGGCTTAGCTGACTTGGATGTTGACCTTAATCCAAATATAAGGCTCCTTCCTCCCAACCGTATAGAGCTTAACAAAGGAGTTAACTTTCTCCGAGAAGATGAGATGGTTGGTGTGCTTGATGGAGGTGAGGGGATTGATGTAGGTGCAGAGATAGAGTATGAAGAGGGTGATGAAGATTTTGATGTAGGTGCAGAGATAGAGTATGAAGAGGGTGATGGAGATGAAGAGGGGATTGATGTAGGTGCAGAGATAGAGTATGAAGAGGGTGATGAAGATGTTGATGTAGGTGCAGAGATAGAGTATGAAGAGGGTGATGGAGATGACGAGGGTGATGCAGATGAAGAGGGTGATGCAAATGAAGAGGGCGACGAAGAGGTGGAGGTTAATGAAGATGAAGATGATCTCAACGATCAAGCTGGAAATCAAGGTCCACAACTGAGGAGATCTAGCAGAGAGAAAACTCCTTCTGTCAAAGTAAGAATATTTAGTGAGTCTTAGTTTTTATATAACACGATATGAATATACCTTTGATTGTTTCTGTAGTTACTCGAAAGCATACAGACCGCACCCTCGTCGGACGAAGAAGATTGAAGGCCAGAATTTGTTTTTTTTTTGTGTGAACGTTTATCTTTCAAAACTTGGATGATTTTTGTATTAACTAGACTGAACAAACAGGTTATATAGGGTAGAAGAAAACAAAAAAAAAATATTATAAGGAAAAAATTACTGGTGCAACTATCCGACACGTGTAGACACGTGTATTAGCCTAATGTCAATAATAATCCCAATATCTTTTACGAGATTTTATAACCAACTAATGTTCCATCTTGTGTATCTTAAACATAATATAATCGAGCTACCTCACCCATTTTCTCTCTTCCTCGATCGAAGGTGAGGTGAAAGCATTGAAAGTGCAGAAATACTCAGAAATTCAGACGGAAGTGCAGAAAACTAACCGTTTGTATAAGAAGAGAGACTTCCACAAGTCAAATATGTTAGTGCTTCCACTTTCATCCATCCCCGTCTCAAAACCTTTGCCACGCTCCATGACTCCTTTCTGTTCATCCTGCACCAACACGTCATGATAAACAAATCAATCTCTTCAACTTTCCAAGCAAATTGCATTTTGAACTGACAAGGTTTATATAATAAAGGAAAATCGAGTCTAGATCAGGAGAATAAGAGACGGTTATAGGGATTGACAGGTAGAAATAATTCAGCTCAGCTTGGCAAGGTCATATGTTCTACTCAAGTCAATTGTTGGACCATTCATTACCCTCAGGAGACTGTATCTCCAGCTCAGATCAACTGACTCAATGTCAAAATGAGATTCATTATGGAATGTTTAGGTTTTGGGGTCTCGGGATGAGAAAAAGTGTAGCGTTGGTGTAATGAACTCGCACCACACACCACTAACTGCAAGCGTCACACGCACCAACACTCACCCGTCCAAGCGTTGAAATAATTTTCATTTGGTCATTTACTCCGAGATATGACCATTTACCAAAATCTCCCTTCCCTTTTTTTCACACCATTAACCAAAATCTCTAAATTATAAAAGCCTATTAGTAATGCATGAAACCAATAAGTAAACTTCTGGGCCTCAAATATCTCTTTCGTGGACCAGAAAAAGTAACTTCGGCCTAAGAAAAGTGACACTTCAACTCAAGTCGGCAAGGAGACTTTACTCATACACGTGGAGACAATGCCATTGAAAGTGGAGCGATGCCGCTGTACCAATTCCAGGTCAAGGGAGGTGAAAGCATTGAAAGTGTGATGATTAGTGTCAACTAGTTTAATCTCAACCACACAATATTTTTACACTCTTACCAAATGAATGGCCCAGATTTTCTGCAATATAACTAGATTAACTAAGCTCTTTATTTTCCCTAAACCCTAAACTCATTGGATCGAATTGTGCTATGATATATAGATTGTGCCCTGTTGTATTTATTTTTCGTAATAGAACAAAAAAAAGGCTGAATCGGTGAGTGCTTCGTTCCTTTTCTGATTTTTTGCTTTCTAGAAATTTTGATGTCATATCGATTCTCATAACTGAGTGATAGAGTTACTAATTAGAAATCATGTAGTTTGCCCAGGTCGTTTAGGTCTAGGCTTTCTAGAAATCAAAATCAAAATTTTGTTTTCTGGAAATCATGTATTTTATCCCCATCTCCATCTAAATGGTTTAGCTTCTCTCTCCATAGTAAAAACTCTGTAATCAAAACCGAAGTCAGAAAACCCTAACGTTTGATCTCTATCCCTAACTTCTTCTTATATAGTTGTGTAGGGCACTGGGGGTTTTTTTTATCCCCTCAATTTCGTTGAATTTACCTCATGAAAGAGTTTTTTTTTAATTCGCTACTTCTGTTTGCGTCATTAGATTCGAAGTTGGGAAACTAGGGTTTCTCCTGGGAAATTAATTGGCTTTTGGTTCATGTGTCAAAATTATTGATTATGATTCTAAATTTTTATCTTTATGTGTTGATTATTGGGAAGCCGGAGATGGAATCAAGATCGACCTCTGCTGTTCTGCGTCGTATCCGTCCATTAGCTGGATCGTACAGATATTATCCATACACTACAGGGTCAGTGAATCTTACTTAATCCCTTCGATTTGAGAGTTTTCTTAGTCACTCAGGTTACGAAAGTCAGAATATTGACCTTTTCTTTGTTTTCTAGGACGGTCTCTACGAATAAGGGCAAGAAAGAAGAGGTTGTCCAACTAGGAGTTGAGCTCTCCCTATATGTGGCTCAGTCGATGTTCTTGCTGTGTGATGACATTCGTACTATGTTAGAGTTTTGCTTTAAGTTATGGCGATGTGTCTTACCGTACCCAAATCCCGTGTTAGAAAGGCTGCTTCGTGTTATTCATTATGTCTATTCAAAAGATATCAAACCGAAGAATGGTGTGTATCAGGATGGTGGCGACTCGGTTCAATGGGAATTGATCAGTACCACTTGGAAGGATTTTGCTGATGGAATCATAATTTTGCATCGCCTTGATATGGTTCTCAGAAGAAAAGTTGGCTCTTTTGATGATCGACAATTATCATCTGTTATTGAAAAATACAAGCAAGAAGTACTGAAGAATCTAGAGGATAAATTGAGGTCCGGGAAGAATGTTTCAGAGGCGAATGGGTTTGCGAGAGAGACGATAGAGTCTAGCATATATGACTTGTGGAAGTCTCTTTTTTATGAAGAAAAAATGTCTGAAGTGATAAAGAGTAGGATTCTTATTGACCTGTTTACGCCACTCTCTGGCAAACAAATGCGGAGCGAGATACTGGCACTGCCCGTATGTTCTCCTTGCATTGTAGGGTCAGTAATATTACTTAGCCCCTTTGAGATTTTTTGCTTGCTTAGTCAGGTTACAAAGTCTTCATATTGAATATTTTTTTTTTTTGCAGGAAGGATTTTGAATTGCAGGAAGTGAAAGAGGAGGTTGTGCGATTACTAGTTGAGCTCTCCCTATATGTGGCTGAATCGATGTTTTTGTTGTGTGATGACATCCGTACTATGTTATGGTTCTTGAATAGGGTATGGAGAGATGTAAAAAGGGCCGTAATTAATGAAAGTCACGTTGTGGATAGGCTGCTTCGTGTTATGCATTATGTCTACACAAAAGATATCAAACCAAAGAATGGAGTATATCAGAATGATGGCTACAATTCGGTCCAATGGGAATTGATCAGGACAACTCTGGATAATTTAGTCTTTGGATTTAAAAGTCTGAATTGCCTTGTCTACCGTCTCAAAGCAGGAGGAGAATGTGACCTAAAGTTTATGTCTAAAATGGAAGTACGGGTGAAGAAGGTATGGGAGAAGATGGGGTGTGTGAAGGCTGTTTCAGACGCGAATGGGTTTGCAAGGGATGCGATGGAGTCTGACATTTTGGAGTTGTGGAAATTTCTCTTTGAAAAAGAAGCTAAGGAAGCAACACAGACTCTCGAAACGATAAAGAATGAAATTATTCGTGACTTGTTTCTCCCTTTATCTAACGAAGCACCACCACCTTGGTACTAGGTGAATTTCCGATAGTTTCAGTTGTGTTTCCATTATTTTCCATAATTTCAACAATGCTTCTCCTATTTTCTTTTAGAGATTCACTATACAAGTAAAAACATAATTTGACCAAAAGCATATATTTTATTTTATTGAGCTTACGAAACAGTCAGGCCACAATTTTGTCTCCTCAGTCCTGTCTGCATACTCATTTTTGATCTTTACATATTTGAGTTTTCTTTCTCCATCAAATTTTTGAAAAGATGAGGATGAGGATGAGTATGGTGATGGGTTTGGGGGAACACAATCAGAGCCTTACAATAGTACTGATTATGAAGTCAAACTAAATCGTGTATGCTTTCACCGGAATACTGGAAAGAGAGACATATTTGGTGACTTAGTGGTGTGTGGTGCGAGTTCATTTTTCATGGTGGAATCGGAGTTAACCCCGACAAAAAAAGGGCGAAGATTGGTGGAAGATGTCTCCACGTGTATGAGTGTATTGGTGAGTGATGTATTTACATAAAGTGGGGGGGGGGGTGTGGTCGAGCTTTTTCCCATATACTCACGTAACATGCATTCAGTTTGTAGCGGCAACTCAACCAATCACAGCGCTGGCGTTTATCTTTGATGGATTGCACTATGGGATGTCGGACTTCCCCTACGCAGCAGGCTCGATGGTAAGTAAGAGAGGAGTAGTCGTTGTCCTTGTTAAAAGACAACTGAGTGATTCAGTTGTGTGCGTGTCAGATGGTGGTGGGAGGAATATCATCAGCGTTGATGCTGTATGCACCGGCAGGGTTGGGGCTAAGTGGAGTGTGGGTGGGGCTGAGTATGTTCATGGGGTTGCGGATGGTGGCTGGATTCAGCAGGTAAAGAAACAAGTGTTTTCTATCTATAGTTGCAAGTTGAAAAAAAAAGAGTGTAATGTTGTGGTATAAATAAACAAAAAGCTCAAATATGTGTGTTTGGTGAATTGAAAGATTAATGTGGAAGAAGGGTCCATGGTGGTTCATGCATACAAGTGACAAGGTCAGACTAGATCTTCTTTCTCTTCTTTTATTTTTGCTTTCTACTGTTAACTCTGTTCCTATTCATATGGCAGCGTCTTGCGTAAAGGCTTAAAAGCTCTTGCGAAGGAGATAGAGACGTGCCAGTCTTTTACTCTTTTTATTTTATTTTTATACACTACATTTTTACCATTTTACTCATTAGCTTCGTTTGACACTCAATTTTCGATTTCATTTACTTAGAATCGATATAAATATGTCTAAGTTAATTAGTTCTAAATAATAGTAATAATAGAAAAGAAAAAAAAAAACGCAAATTCCGGTTAAAATACGGAAAAGCCAAAAAAAATAGCAGTGGTTGCAGCTATTGTATGTGTCAAATTAAATACTCAAAAAGACGGTAATTCAGTGAGAGTCAGATTTAAGGGTAAATTATTGAGTTGGAACAAGTGGACCACCTCCGTTGCCATCCTCGAACCTGGTCTGGTGTCTGTCTCTCCCTAGTCCTATGTGCAGAGTTAATTGGCCAAAGATGATTAATATTAGAATGAATTTGCAGGATACCAAAAAAATTGAAAAGATTTGATATTTTACCAAACTATGTCGCGACTTTGCAGAACAAAAGAGAGAAATATATATTTTGGACCATTCTATCCTCCAAGTTATGTATATATAGCGATAAAATGTAATTTCAATATTTATAAGTAGGGGATTATAATCTTTTTACCATTATTTTATGATGTTTGATATTTACGAAATTATCACCCAATCTTTGACTTAATTCTTTTAAAGCCGTATGGTATGCATCATAATTACTCTTAATATTATATAAAAAAACTCAAAAAAAATAAAAGAAATTAAATGATACCATTTGAAAAACAACAAATGGTGATGAGTTGAGCTTAACTTGTTTATATATGAAGTAGAGTGTGAATTTCCAATTAAATGAAAACGCAATTTAGGTAATAAGTTGTATATTTGACTAAAATATATAAAAATTAATGATATTGAAAAAAAACAAATGGTGATGAGCTGTCACTACTCTAGATTTATATATATAGACAGAGGCCAGAGGTAAAGTAGAATAAAAGAGATTGGCGAGAGAGATGGATTCATTTGTAGGGAACAGATATTGGGTCCTTCGCCACGGCAAGAGCATTCCCAATGAGACAGGCCTCATCGTCACTTCCATGGTTTCTCTTTTCTTCGTTCAGTTCGTCGCTTATGATGCATATATATATATATATATATATTATATCTGATGGATGGATGGATGGGTTTTGTAGGTAAATGGTGTGCTCCCGGAGTTCCAATTAGCGCCTGATGGTGTCGCTCAGGCTCAGCTCGCTGGCGAATTATTCCTCAAGATTTGCATCTCCTCACCATGACCCCTCGTACTCAAAAATCTTAACTTTGTCATGAATCAACAACCAACCTGTGCAGCAACTCAAGGAAAGTAGCATAGAACTGGACAAGGTCCGCATTTGCTACTCCCCCTTCTCCACAACCACGCACACCGCTAGGGCTGTCGCCGAGGTCCTCAATCTCCCATTTCATGCTCCTCACTGCAAGGTATACTTTTTATTGGATGCTCATTTATGCATCGCACATATCCATCATGAAACTATGTTTTTTTTTTCTGGTGTTATTTAGATGATCGAGGATCTGCGAGAACGCTATTTTGGACCTACTTTTGAACTCAAGTCTCATGAAAAGGTGCATGGTTTTACTCTTTATCATTTTACTTCCCTAGGATGCCAACGGTGACTCTGACATTTCTTGTTGCCACAGTACCAAGAGACATGGGCTCTTGATGAGAACGATCCTTTTATTAGACCACAAGGAGGTGAAAGTGCTGACGATGTTGTATCCAGACTTACCACTGCCATGGAATCCATCGAAGCAGAATCTCAAGGGTAAACACTGCTGTTTACACCCATTTCTTCTGCACCCAAATCAAACCTTAAGTTTTTCTTCATTCTACATATCCCCTAGGCGTGCAATTCTGGTCGTGAGTCATGGAGATCCTCTGCAGATGTTGCAGAACGTTTTCCATTCAGCAATGCAACACAAGACAGTTGATGGTTTGGCAGAGAGGATTCAGAAGAACAGAGTTGCTTCTGTCTTGCCTCAGCACCGCAAGTTTGCTTTGCTCACTGGGGAACTCCGACCTCTCATCTGATTGGCAATTTAAGTATTTCAACTTTTGCATGTCTTTCCTGCAACTGTTTTGTTATCAGTTCCTATCTCCCTTTGGCATTCTTGCAATTGCTTAGCTTGGATTAGCTATTATGACCTCTGTTACTTAGAAAGACGGAGCGAACATGAAGAGTTACTCTTCTATAATAAGAAATCATGCTCATTTATGTTATGTATCTTCAAATCTGTACACAGATATTCAAATATTTAACAGCCTCTAGGTGATCATCCTCTTCTCACAAACAACTGCGCGTTGAGGAGAAAAATGTGGAACAAAATACTTTGTCAATCTTTGGTGATCCACCTCCGGTCCCTTACCTCGAATCCACCAAAAGCTTGATCACTACTGCTCTCTCCCCCGCTCTCTGCGCTTGTGTATCCAGATTTACGCCTGTGGTTTTTGGTTCTTGTAATTCCGCTATAACTAAAACTCCCATTTAGAAGCGGATCATCGATCCCATGAATCACTCTTCGACTAGATGATGACATGCAACAATCGTCCTTAACCCTTCTCTTGTCCTTGTCGTTTTTCTTTATGTTCTGGGAGATCTTGTGCAGTTTCTCATTGAACTTTGTGATGCTCTTCTCCATAGGCTCCACCGCTTGAGTCACTGTAAATTTCACGTCTTTAACAATCTACAACATATAGCCTCTTTGCGATCAGAAGTTTGTCATCAGATAATCATTTATTTTAATGGAAGAGAATTAGAAGACTCACGTATTCACCACCACCAACAAAAACATCTCTCATGCTTTCTTTGATGGTCATACCACTTCTGATATCAACGTCAGGATGTGGTAGGCGGACCTTTGTTGGTCTCTCACTGTCCCTAATCTCATCTGGATCTATAGGACAGTCAACAGATGTATAGTCACCAAGAACTGAAACGGATCCTGTAAAGCGGTCTCCCATTAGACCGTAAGGTTTTGCTGGAAATACATACAGGTGAACAACGGAAGCAATACCCATCTGCACTGGACCAACACAAGTGTTAAAAAGCTTTAATTCATTTCAAGAAAGGAAAACAGAGAAGATTTCATTAACTGTTTGTTGTAAATAGGAAAGAAAAAGTTTAGCACTCGTACACAAAGGTCAGACATGATGTTTAAATTCTTTTGCAGGAACGTTGGTAACTGAAGACATTTACCTCTATGCAAATGATGAAATCTTGCACACTAGTCTTCAACTGCAAGCTTTGTGCAATTGAACTTTGAACAAACCAAGGGAAGAGAGAAGAGCAATGGCATTGCATTTTCGTTGCTTGAGTCACCAACTGAATGAACGATTTCTCCCATGCTACTGCCCTTGCATTTTCGTTGCTTGAGTCACCAATGGCATTGTTAACTGGATATGTTACAACAAACGCAGAAGCCTGAAAAATACAGCTTCATTTAAGGTCAGAATAGCAACCAAAAGGTACTGAGCAACCAAGTTCGGAAACCATTACCTCCGGATAGTTATTCCCCGAGAATCCTCCCAGCACTGCACTAGGATCAACAGGCGCCTGAAATGCGCTCAAACACATCTCTGATGATGTGTAATGCTGGTGGTTGAAGAGAGTGGGTATCAGAAAAACAGTTTTCAATCACTAATCAAGAGGGCAGACTTTCAACAACGTAATTACGAAGTATATGACTCAAATCCCCCTTATCTGACGAAAAGTGGCTGTGTGCTAGATACTGAACAGAAATTGAACCTGAAAACAGTACTCAGCATGTTCAACTCCTCCATAGTCATCAAAAGTTCCAGAGTCCATCTTAACATACTGAAAATGTAATTCAAAAAGAGATGTCAATAGAGAAGTGAATCGAGCGATTCCATGTGCACGATGAATTTTTAATGTTTAAGAAGTTGAGAAAACCCCATGGAGGTATTCTGTGACGAGTTAGACAATATATTAAAACCGTTGAGAATTTCACGAGCTTGGAAATTATAAACCTGCAGAATACTCTGAGTGGCGCAATCCTCTCCCAATGGGTTTCAAGCAAATGTCAGTCAGAGAGACATCTGAACCTGAATAACGTCCACGAATTTGATCGACCTGTGATGTTTGGAGAAAAAAAATCAACAGAAACAGAAAAAAATAAACTGGTGACACTGAAATATAATGATGTAAAACTCCACTTAAACCAGCATTTGTTGATTAGAAGCAATTTTTCAAATACCTTCTCTTGTATGTCAAAAAGCAAAAGAATATTTTCCTCTGTCACAATACTAGGCGCCCTGCCACTTTTGGCATCAGGAACAGTGGCCAAGATAAGCTGTCATGCCACAGAAGGAAATCGTGAACAAAGGTTATATCTTTTTAATAATAAACTAGAAGATAGACAGACGAAGCCAAATATAGAAAACTACCTGCTCAATTCTGTAGAACGGCGAAAGGTGGCTATCAAAGAACTTTTGTCTCTTCTGCTGCTTTGCTTCCAGGACCTACCCACAGCTACAAAATGTAGAAATTCACATGCACAATCATACCAGTTTTTGCAGCGGCTTAGCTGCCGAATCCATGCCATGAATAGTTCATAAAACTAAGGTCTTGGCAATACATACCTTTTCCGGCCGTGTTTCCACCTTAAAGCGAAAGAGACCTGAACTGAGTGCAAGAACAATAGCCACTGACGCGAAAAGAACAAGAGATGGATTTTTAGCAATCCATAACCCGTATGTTCTGAGGCAAAAAATTGGAAACAATTATCATTTTCATCTCCTCAGTTTCTGGTTTTTCTAATTGTAGCCTTGTGGGTAAAATATAGACGACGAAACAAAATCCCGGAGAGTTACCTGTAAAATTTTGCCATGTATATCTGAACAGGAGAGAGTTGAGCATGTCTTTTCACCTAAGAAATAGAAGTCAAGTGATCAACTAGTTCTTTCCTCCAAACAGAGAATAATAAATCAGATTGAATCTTCAAGGGTAGTTCAGTATATATGTGGGTATATAACTGTATTATATGCTATATATACATATGCAAAAGAACTATAATATCTAGTCAACACATTGATATGTACCTTAACACCAAGTGTGCTTTCCTTCGGTTCACGATAAATTCCATCTTCTTCCACAGGATGTAATAATGGCTCTGAGCTACCACCAGGCTGTGTTATATCTCTTCTTTGATTTAAAGCAGCCCATCCGAAGAAGCAAGACATCAGCAAGATGTATAAAAGTACCATTGATAACTCAATGCATATAACCTGGAAATATAAATGAATACAATCAAATCCAAGATCATACCGACTCAATTATGTTCTCAAGCAACAATGTATATTTCAAAAACACACCTTAAGAGAACCAATTCTAATTGAGCAAGATTCTTCCTCATGGGGCGGCAGGGGTTCGGGACTTGAGCAAGCTGGTGACGAAGGGCAATCACCAGAAGAGCATCCAAGTGATGTGTCACCACATGAATAAACAGATAAGTTCATTGGCACCATCGCGGATGACTCAGGGGTACTTGATTTGAAGTTTATTGCATAGGGTGAACCAGGGAAGCCAGGTGGTGCTTTCTGACCAATAAACGCAAACCACTCTGAAAAAGCAGAACTAAAGATGAAATATGGAACTTTCGAAACAAGGATAAAACTTGTATAGAACGCCTTGAAACAGACTGCAGAGCACCTCTGAAGTTTTGAGCACCACCACCAACAAAGTTTACAGCACGTGTGTTCATAGTTCCAAATTTCACCTCTTTACAG
This sequence comes from Cardamine chenopodiifolia, assembly GCA_963922655.1. Lineage (NCBI taxonomy): Eukaryota > Viridiplantae > Streptophyta > Magnoliopsida > Brassicales > Brassicaceae > Cardamine > Cardamine chenopodiifolia. Next base: position 16,086,390 of record OZ000473.1, read on the forward strand.
GACTCGTAAAGCCCTTCTCCAAACGTATCAGTTATGTGATAGTCTATACCATCCACTGTCAAATTTCCACTCACCTAAAATAAATCCCAAAAGTATAAATAGGTCTCAGGTAACCGTCAAATGTTGAACTCGTCACGTGAAATATGGAAGCTAACCTCAGCAACAGAAGTGACGTTGATGAAAAAGCGCCTGATTTGGAGAGCAAGAGAGCTCACAGAAAAGGTTTAAGAAGTTCCTTAAGCATGCAGGACAACCCGCAAGAAAAGGGACAGCCTAAAATAGATTGCATCAACAGAAAATTAGGAAATCTGCCTGCGCTATTAGAAGGAAATAAAGAGATGATTATAGTAAGAAACATCAGAAAAAGAAAACTAGAGAAGAAAAAGTTGTATTGTTGCAGGATTCATAGAGTTATTATGAAAGTATGAAGAGAAAAGAAAAGTTTGGCTCATGAAATTCACAAAATAAAAATATGCTATCAACAGCTTTCTTTTTGCGTAGTGATCGTCTTTGTTCTCTTTCAGATGTCATAGTAAAGAAAAGCCTTACCTGTTGAACTTGAGACCTCAAAGTATCAAATTGAATCTCTGTACAACAGACTTTCCCAGTTATGGTTGGACACACACTTTGGATTTTGGCAGAAAACAGTTCATCAGGCTGCAGAAACAAGTAGTATCACAATCACTCAGAGATGCAGAAGCAAAATAAACAAAACAAAATCCTGATGTGAAAAATGTACACTTTTATTGATGGAGAACCATAGGGACAGTTGAGGACTTTTCCATCGCTGCGTTCTCCGCAAATGTCATACATGGCGCAATACTCTTTTGAATGTGTATTACTGAGCAGTACAAATGCAAATTTAGGGGCCAGAAAGAGAAATGAAGGAACAGTTTGACAAGAGATTGAAGAAAAAGGCCACTTCTCTAATGCATATAGCTAGGTTCAGAGTGGGTATTGAATACATTTAGCGAGCTGATCAGCTCTGCGCTGGCTAAAACTGAGAAAGTTATCACCTGGAAGATGACAATGATCCCGATTTGAGCTAATAAAGAAGCACACAAAGTAGATGCAATTTGCTTTCCCAAGATACTAACTACATAGTAAAAGAATTAAAGGATTTAAGTAGTAAAAGGATTTGTATGCCTGTAAAAGGAGAAGCTTGAGAGGGATCGCCATGATTTTGTCAATCTTTACCGAAGAAGATTTGGAGGAAATAGCAACTGAAGCAGTTGGGGTATAGTCGAGGTTAGACTGATAGAGAAATCAGAAATGGAGAGTAAAGAAGCTACCTAGACGACAACGACGATGAGTCGTATCTTCTTGCCGTTTTAATGATAACAATGCATGCCGTTTTTATATAACTTTTATTTGGTGCCTTGATAAACTTCTTGTTGTTACATAACATATGATGGAGTTTTGACCATGGAAGATGAAGAAGGAATATTGAGCTTGGCTTTGTTTCTCTGATGGGTCGTCCATTCCATTGCAGACTTGTGAGGTCTGATCGCATATCCCTTATCAACTTCCTTTTTGAAACAACTCTTTTCTGTGTCCATGAAACAAGTCTTTGATAGTAAACAACAGGCCGCACAAAAGGTGTTGGGCCTTGTAAAGTATACGAAGGAATGGGCCTTGGTGAAAAAAAAAATCATAAAAGGGGAAAATTAAAAGAAGCATTCCTCTTCCTCCGTGCCCGACGACTCTCTTTCTCTTTCTTTCTTTCTTGTTCCTCCGTCGTTGCTCTTCCTCGTGTCTTCTTCTCGCACAATCGATTTTGTAGGCCATTATATCTTTTTCTTTTCTGGCTTTCCCCTCACGAACCCTAGTATCACCCCATTTCCTCGTCTTCGCTGCCTCAGATCATCTATGAAATCAAATCACGAAACCATAAGGGGCTGTAAGTGGCTATTTCTTGTGTCGGGTGTAAAAATTCTTCAATTAGGGAAGATAAGAGAGGATATGATGGATAATGAAGTGTTGGACTTCGATATTGGTGTAGGAGTAAGTAGTGGGGGAGATGTAGATGACGACGCTATTGATATAGAGCACCATGAGGAGGAGGATATGCTGGACAGCCTTGTGTTATCTCTTTTGTTGGCAATTCTGGAGATTACTTTCCCGAGGATGCTGATCTCGAGCCTTTTGATGGTCTCGAATTTGAGTCCGAAGAAGCTGCCAAGGCTTTCTACAACTCCTATGCTCGTCGCATTGGCTTTAGTACACGTGTCAGTTCCTCCCGCCAGTCCCGCCGCTCCCGCCGTGATGGAGCTATCATCCAGAGGCAATTTGTTTGTGCCAAAGAAGGTTTCAGGAATATGAACGAAAAGCGCACCAATGATAGGGAGATCAAGCGTCCTAGGACCATCACTAGAGTCGGTTGCAAAGCCTCCCTCTCTGTTAAGATGCAGGATTCTGGTAAATGACTTGTTTCTGGTTTTTTTAAAGAGCAAAACCATGAGCTTGTTCCTCCCGACCAAGTTCAACCAAGTTCACTGTCTGCGTTCCCGCAGGCAAATCTCTGGTCCTGCCAAGACCTTGATAGACACATTGCAAGCTGCAGGAATGGGCCCCCGCAGGTAGTTTAGGCCAGACTCAAAATTTGCTCCATGAAAGCCAACCTGTTTTGTTTCTTTGAAGTTGTAGCCAATCTTTAGGCTTAGTTACCTTGATTTTCTAATTGTTTCAGATCGTGTTAGAGGCAGATGGTTATCAACCTAATCTTCTATCTCCGGAGAAAGGGTTGAGATCGTTAATAAAGAATGTTCTTGAGTTGGCTAAAGACCCAGCACGACTATGTGTTGATAAGGTGTGTTTGTGTTATTGTTTATAGATTCAAATTCAGAATTTTTTTTAGTAAATAGTGAAACAATGGCTATGGCTTGTCAGTTGTCACACATGGTATGTTGTCGAACACATTTCACTGTGATAGTTTAATTCTCATGATCTAGATTTATTGAAGCCCTATGTATTTTTTTAGGTGTAATCATGAGTTTGCATCGGAGACTAATTTCACTCCATTTCAGGAAGTAAAATTCGCACTGGAAGAAGATAAGATGTGATCCCACGATTCAAATCAATCTAATGTAGCATATATATTTTTTTTTTCGGTAAGAGGTTGAAACAACAAATTTATCATCAAGTTATGATTTTAGTGGCAAAGACAAATCCATATAGAATTTTTATTATGCCCAAAGCTCGAAGATTATAATAGCTACAATTGTTTGCATACACGCGAACAACAATGTTTAATTCTTAGTCTATTCTCATTTTCCACTAAACTTTTTAGTGATAATAGCTTGTTTAATTTCTTATTCTTTTCTAGGAGATATTTGTTAAAATAATCCAAAGCCATTTACCACTGAATAGATGGTTCTGTTTTCTACCAGTGATATACTCAAGCCAAGGTTGAAAATTTTTAGCAAAGAAACATAGTGAAACAAATATTTCACACAAATTGTAACATACGAACTTACAACCTAGTTTTCTTGAGCGGTCTAAATTATATGCTTGTTTGTGAGTGCCGAAGAAGGGATCGAGGAGGATTCACCAAGGCCCACTTTCGTTATTTATGAGCTTGATCACTATTGTTTTTCTTTTACAAACATGGGCATGAACATTTTCATTACTTATGGGCTGGATCACTATTATTTTTCCTTTACAAACATGGATATACCCACTTTCGTTATTTATGGGCTTGATCACTATTGTTTTTCTTTCACAAAAATGGGCATGAACATTTTCATTATTTATGGGCTGGATCACTATTATTTTTCCTTTACAAACATGGGCATACATGTATTAGCTTTCAATAATAATTTGGGAACATACCAAGACGGCAAGACGGAACGTCTTTGATTAGTGGAACGACGCCGTCTGTGCCGCCGGTGGCAGAGAGAAATAGAAGATCTGTACAAGCATCAGACGAAGTCCCTCCATTTTCGGAACTTGAATCTAATCTAATCTGATATAGATTTTTGAAATCCCTAGATTTTCAGTAGCTTAATTACTTGATTGTTGGTTTGGGTTTTTTTGTATCTATCTATCTCCCCTTAAATGTATTCCTCAGAAAACTGAACATGTTGACGGCGGCAGCTTCGTCAAGCGCGGGGAGATGGCGGACAGCATTTCTCTCTCTCAGGGACGAAATCTTAACCATCCCACCGCCGCCGATTCCTCTGTTGCTTCAGGATCTACTCTTCTCTCACTCCCATTCCTTTATCTCTGCCGTGCCTCTCCTCCCACCGCACGAGCTCACTTCCGATTGCTTTTTCCTGCTCGATTTGGTTTCCAAAGCTGACGGTCCTGACTGGATCCCTGTGGCTCGTCATACTTGTCGACTGGTGCCTCCACGTTCTCCTCTTTTCTATTGTTCTTCTTCTTCTTCTTCTTCTTCTTCTTCTTCTTAATTGATTTCGTTTCGTTTGCCTTAATCATCCAGATACACGATGTTTGTGCTCGTGTACTTGTGCAACACAATTCATCCTCATGGCCGCTCTTTCTTCACTATTTTGCTTGTGTCTTGGAGTTTCTTCTGCGCCAACCCATGCCTTCTCCCTATTCCACTCCATATTTCTCCAGATTTAAACCTGTGATCCAATGCTTCGATACTTTAAGGTTATATCATCTCACTCTCTCATTACTTTTGTCTTGCTAACTTTTTAACCTTCTTATTTAATCTCTCCCTTTTTCCCAGACGTCTGGCCGCTCTCTACCACCGGAATAGCTCCCATTCCGAGAACATTCACCTAGTCAAGTTTCTTCTGCGCGTAATTCCCTTACTACACCAGGATTTAGTTTTATCCTATGGTTTCTCTAGTCAAGACCCTACTTTAGATCTGCAAAAGAAGCTGCCTCAACATAGTAGCTTATGGGATGCCTTGGCTCTTGCCTTTGACATGTTTGGTGGAGCATTTTCTGCATCTGAGTCTTTGTTTCCTAGTGACGTCTGCCAATGCACCCTGGAGGTAATCCCCTACACATATCCTCTCATCTCTCTAGTTTGCTTTGTTTCTCAAGTTGGTGCATCCTGATGTAGGTTCTATGGAAAGTAATGGACGTCATAGCATCCAAGGCCCAGCTTGTCGAAGACCGATTTATGTGGAGGTACGTCTTAAGGGCCTTACAACTATGCCTTTGGTTTTCTGGAGGATACAATTTACGCCGCTTTTATTCTTGCCTTCTAGACTGTGTGCACGTGGTCCTTACAAATATCAAATGTCCTGTTTCTGATCACGTTAGTAGGTTCTTGATAGCCTTTGCTTAGGCTTAGATAAGTGATGTTCTGTTTTGAACCTCAGATGCAGACTTCTTTTTTTCTTTTGTTAAGCAGAAGTTGTAATGTTGCAGGTCTCAAGTTTCATAGCGGCATTGAGAATGTTTTTCTGTTTTGGACTTACTGGCCCACCTCACTTCTCTCACTCTGATGTCGTTCACAAGGACCAGGAGTTAAATGTCAAGCTTTCCACATTGATTTCTGGAGTAAGTAAGAACGCCAAAAATACTCCTTATAGGCCACCCCACTTGTGCAAGAGGGAGGATTTGAACACTAAGCTGCCAGTGTCTTGTGACTGGCCGCACCTGTCTGCTCAAGATTCTGCTAGTTCTGATGTTATAACTTTCGAGAGAGAGCAAGAATAGCTTGAAAGTAGTATTCAGAATGGCTGCAACACTTTAAGCAAAAGGTTAGTTTTCTGCACTTCCAGTTCTCTCGATTGAGAGCTTTAAAAAATATTTTTTGTAGCATTGTTTTAAAATAGTTTTCATTAAAAACTAAATATTCTCAATTTCATATATACATAAAGTATAGTAATTTTATAAAACTCGTGTTTTGCTATATATTATGGCAATTTTTTTCAAAATATTGTTTATACCGCTCTTTGCCCACTTATATAAACCTCTCAATCTCACTTTCTTCATAAATTTTCGCAACTTTCTTTCTCTCAGCGTCTCATCTCTCGCAATTTTCTTTCTCTCTCAGCGTAACTTTCTACATTTTCTCGAGAAAAAGTAATTTTCTCTCTGTTCGGTTGTGTAACTTTCTTTCTCTTTTCTTGATTTCATTTTTTATAATCCATTCATTTGTCTCTTATAGTATCCTCTGAGATGGATCACCGTAGTCAACTTTTACAAGAAATTGAGAATTTCATTAAAGCTAAGGACAATGAGGACAATGATTCATGCAAGCTTATCGGCAATAAGATTGTGGTGACTATTTTGGAAACTTGATTTGTTTGACCAAAATAAAAATATATATTTCTGATTTGAGTTATCTTTATTGTCTAGGAACTTGTGAATCAGAATGTGACTGCCTATGAAGATCAACAATATATTACGTATTTTCTTGAGTCTTTTAATAAAGCAGAATTTGATATCTGCAAAAAAATTGGTGTGGATGTCCTGGTAAGTTTTTTTGATCCTATTCTAAAGAATCTTTTGTTGTCTATATTATTTCTGATTCTATCTCATCTTTTAAACCTCTTTTGTTGTTTAGAATGGACACGTTGGAGGTCATCAGGGGGATCTACTTACAGATGATACTTTTGAGGGCTTAGCTGACTTGGATGTTGACCTTAATCCAAATATAAGGCTCCTTCCTCCCAACCGTATAGAGCTTAACAAAGGAGTTAACTTTCTCCGAGAAGATGAGATGGTTGGTGTGCTTGATGGAGGTGAGGGGATTGATGTAGGTGCAGAGATAGAGTATGAAGAGGGTGATGAAGATTTTGATGTAGGTGCAGAGATAGAGTATGAAGAGGGTGATGGAGATGAAGAGGGGATTGATGTAGGTGCAGAGATAGAGTATGAAGAGGGTGATGAAGATGTTGATGTAGGTGCAGAGATAGAGTATGAAGAGGGTGATGGAGATGACGAGGGTGATGCAGATGAAGAGGGTGATGCAAATGAAGAGGGCGACGAAGAGGTGGAGGTTAATGAAGATGAAGATGATCTCAACGATCAAGCTGGAAATCAAGGTCCACAACTGAGGAGATCTAGCAGAGAGAAAACTCCTTCTGTCAAAGTAAGAATATTTAGTGAGTCTTAGTTTTTATATAACACGATATGAATATACCTTTGATTGTTTCTGTAGTTACTCGAAAGCATACAGACCGCACCCTCGTCGGACGAAGAAGATTGAAGGCCAGAATTTGTTTTTTTTTTTGTGTGAACGTTTATCTTTCAAAACTTGGATGATTTTTGTATTAACTAGACTGAACAAACAGGTTATATAGGGTAGAAGAAAACAAAAAAAAAATATTATAAGGAAAAAATTACTGGTGCAACTATCCGACACGTGTAGACACGTGTATTAGCCTAATGTCAATAATAATCCCAATATCTTTTACGAGATTTTATAACCAACTAATGTTCCATCTTGTGTATCTTAAACATAATATAATCGAGCTACCTCACCCATTTTCTCTCTTCCTCGATCGAAGGTGAGGTGAAAGCATTGAAAGTGCAGAAATACTCAGAAATTCAGACGGAAGTGCAGAAAACTAACCGTTTGTATAAGAAGAGAGACTTCCACAAGTCAAATATGTTAGTGCTTCCACTTTCATCCATCCCCGTCTCAAAACCTTTGCCACGCTCCATGACTCCTTTCTGTTCATCCTGCACCAACACGTCATGATAAACAAATCAATCTCTTCAACTTTCCAAGCAAATTGCATTTTGAACTGACAAGGTTTATATAATAAAGGAAAATCGAGTCTAGATCAGGAGAATAAGAGACGGTTATAGGGATTGACAGGTAGAAATAATTCAGCTCAGCTTGGCAAGGTCATATGTTCTACTCAAGTCAATTGTTGGACCATTCATTACCCTCAGGAGACTGTATCTCCAGCTCAGATCAACTGACTCAATGTCAAAATGAGATTCATTATGGAATGTTTAGGTTTTGGGGTCTCGGGATGAGAAAAAGTGTAGCGTTGGTGTAATGAACTCGCACCACACACCACTAACTGCAAGCGTCACACGCACCAACACTCACCCGTCCAAGCGTTGAAATAATTTTCATTTGGTCATTTACTCCGAGATATGACCATTTACCAAAATCTCCCTTCCCTTTTTTTCACACCATTAACCAAAATCTCTAAATTATAAAAGCCTATTAGTAATGCATGAAACCAATAAGTAAACTTCTGGGCCTCAAATATCTCTTTCGTGGACCAGAAAAAGTAACTTCGGCCTAAGAAAAGTGACACTTCAACTCAAGTCGGCAAGGAGACTTTACTCATACACGTGGAGACAATGCCATTGAAAGTGGAGCGATGCCGCTGTACCAATTCCAGGTCAAGGGAGGTGAAAGCATTGAAAGTGTGATGATTAGTGTCAACTAGTTTAATCTCAACCACACAATATTTTTACACTCTTACCAAATGAATGGCCCAGATTTTCTGCAATATAACTAGATTAACTAAGCTCTTTATTTTCCCTAAACCCTAAACTCATTGGATCGAATTGTGCTATGATATATAGATTGTGCCCTGTTGTATTTATTTTTCGTAATAGAACAAAAAAAAGGCTGAATCGGTGAGTGCTTCGTTCCTTTTCTGATTTTTTGCTTTCTAGAAATTTTGATGTCATATCGATTCTCATAACTGAGTGATAGAGTTACTAATTAGAAATCATGTAGTTTGCCCAGGTCGTTTAGGTCTAGGCTTTCTAGAAATCAAAATCAAAATTTTGTTTTCTGGAAATCATGTATTTTATCCCCATCTCCATCTAAATGGTTTAGCTTCTCTCTCCATAGTAAAAACTCTGTAATCAAAACCGAAGTCAGAAAACCCTAACGTTTGATCTCTATCCCTAACTTCTTCTTATATAGTTGTGTAGGGCACTGGGGGTTTTTTTTATCCCCTCAATTTCGTTGAATTTACCTCATGAAAGAGTTTTTTTTTAATTCGCTACTTCTGTTTGCGTCATTAGATTCGAAGTTGGGAAACTAGGGTTTCTCCTGGGAAATTAATTGGCTTTTGGTTCATGTGTCAAAATTATTGATTATGATTCTAAATTTTTATCTTTATGTGTTGATTATTGGGAAGCCGGAGATGGAATCAAGATCGACCTCTGCTGTTCTGCGTCGTATCCGTCCATTAGCTGGATCGTACAGATATTATCCATACACTACAGGGTCAGTGAATCTTACTTAATCCCTTCGATTTGAGAGTTTTCTTAGTCACTCAGGTTACGAAAGTCAGAATATTGACCTTTTCTTTGTTTTCTAGGACGGTCTCTACGAATAAGGGCAAGAAAGAAGAGGTTGTCCAACTAGGAGTTGAGCTCTCCCTATATGTGGCTCAGTCGATGTTCTTGCTGTGTGATGACATTCGTACTATGTTAGAGTTTTGCTTTAAGTTATGGCGATGTGTCTTACCGTACCCAAATCCCGTGTTAGAAAGGCTGCTTCGTGTTATTCATTATGTCTATTCAAAAGATATCAAACCGAAGAATGGTGTGTATCAGGATGGTGGCGACTCGGTTCAATGGGAATTGATCAGTACCACTTGGAAGGATTTTGCTGATGGAATCATAATTTTGCATCGCCTTGATATGGTTCTCAGAAGAAAAGTTGGCTCTTTTGATGATCGACAATTATCATCTGTTATTGAAAAATACAAGCAAGAAGTACTGAAGAATCTAGAGGATAAATTGAGGTCCGGGAAGAATGTTTCAGAGGCGAATGGGTTTGCGAGAGAGACGATAGAGTCTAGCATATATGACTTGTGGAAGTCTCTTTTTTATGAAGAAAAAATGTCTGAAGTGATAAAGAGTAGGATTCTTATTGACCTGTTTACGCCACTCTCTGGCAAACAAATGCGGAGCGAGATACTGGCACTGCCCGTATGTTCTCCTTGCATTGTAGGGTCAGTAATATTACTTAGCCCCTTTGAGATTTTTTGCTTGCTTAGTCAGGTTACAAAGTCTTCATATTGAATATTTTTTTTTTTTGCAGGAAGGATTTTGAATTGCAGGAAGTGAAAGAGGAGGTTGTGCGATTACTAGTTGAGCTCTCCCTATATGTGGCTGAATCGATGTTTTTGTTGTGTGATGACATCCGTACTATGTTATGGTTCTTGAATAGGGTATGGAGAGATGTAAAAAGGGCCGTAATTAATGAAAGTCACGTTGTGGATAGGCTGCTTCGTGTTATGCATTATGTCTACACAAAAGATATCAAACCAAAGAATGGAGTATATCAGAATGATGGCTACAATTCGGTCCAATGGGAATTGATCAGGACAACTCTGGATAATTTAGTCTTTGGATTTAAAAGTCTGAATTGCCTTGTCTACCGTCTCAAAGCAGGAGGAGAATGTGACCTAAAGTTTATGTCTAAAATGGAAGTACGGGTGAAGAAGGTATGGGAGAAGATGGGGTGTGTGAAGGCTGTTTCAGACGCGAATGGGTTTGCAAGGGATGCGATGGAGTCTGACATTTTGGAGTTGTGGAAATTTCTCTTTGAAAAAGAAGCTAAGGAAGCAACACAGACTCTCGAAACGATAAAGAATGAAATTATTCGTGACTTGTTTCTCCCTTTATCTAACGAAGCACCACCACCTTGGTACTAGGTGAATTTCCGATAGTTTCAGTTGTGTTTCCATTATTTTCCATAATTTCAACAATGCTTCTCCTATTTTCTTTTAGAGATTCACTATACAAGTAAAAACATAATTTGACCAAAAGCATATATTTTATTTTATTGAGCTTACGAAACAGTCAGGCCACAATTTTGTCTCCTCAGTCCTGTCTGCATACTCATTTTTGATCTTTACATATTTGAGTTTTCTTTCTCCATCAAATTTTTGAAAAGATGAGGATGAGGATGAGTATGGTGATGGGTTTGGGGGAACACAATCAGAGCCTTACAATAGTACTGATTATGAAGTCAAACTAAATCGTGTATGCTTTCACCGGAATACTGGAAAGAGAGACATATTTGGTGACTTAGTGGTGTGTGGTGCGAGTTCATTTTTCATGGTGGAATCGGAGTTAACCCCGACAAAAAAAGGGCGAAGATTGGTGGAAGATGTCTCCACGTGTATGAGTGTATTGGTGAGTGATGTATTTACATAAAGTGGGGGGGGGGGGGGTGTGGTCGAGCTTTTTCCCATATACTCACGTAACATGCATTCAGTTTGTAGCGGCAACTCAACCAATCACAGCGCTGGCGTTTATCTTTGATGGATTGCACTATGGGATGTCGGACTTCCCCTACGCAGCAGGCTCGATGGTAAGTAAGAGAGGAGTAGTCGTTGTCCTTGTTAAAAGACAACTGAGTGATTCAGTTGTGTGCGTGTCAGATGGTGGTGGGAGGAATATCATCAGCGTTGATGCTGTATGCACCGGCAGGGTTGGGGCTAAGTGGAGTGTGGGTGGGGCTGAGTATGTTCATGGGGTTGCGGATGGTGGCTGGATTCAGCAGGTAAAGAAACAAGTGTTTTCTATCTATAGTTGCAAGTTGAAAAAAAAAGAGTGTAATGTTGTGGTATAAATAAACAAAAAGCTCAAATATGTGTGTTTGGTGAATTGAAAGATTAATGTGGAAGAAGGGTCCATGGTGGTTCATGCATACAAGTGACAAGGTCAGACTAGATCTTCTTTCTCTTCTTTTATTTTTGCTTTCTACTGTTAACTCTGTTCCTATTCATATGGCAGCGTCTTGCGTAAAGGCTTAAAAGCTCTTGCGAAGGAGATAGAGACGTGCCAGTCTTTTACTCTTTTTATTTTATTTTTATACACTACATTTTTACCATTTTACTCATTAGCTTCGTTTGACACTCAATTTTCGATTTCATTTACTTAGAATCGATATAAATATGTCTAAGTTAATTAGTTCTAAATAATAGTAATAATAGAAAAGAAAAAAAAAAACGCAAATTCCGGTTAAAATACGGAAAAGCCAAAAAAAATAGCAGTGGTTGCAGCTATTGTATGTGTCAAATTAAATACTCAAAAAGACGGTAATTCAGTGAGAGTCAGATTTAAGGGTAAATTATTGAGTTGGAACAAGTGGACCACCTCCGTTGCCATCCTCGAACCTGGTCTGGTGTCTGTCTCTCCCTAGTCCTATGTGCAGAGTTAATTGGCCAAAGATGATTAATATTAGAATGAATTTGCAGGATACCAAAAAAATTGAAAAGATTTGATATTTTACCAAACTATGTCGCGACTTTGCAGAACAAAAGAGAGAAATATATATTTTGGACCATTCTATCCTCCAAGTTATGTATATATAGCGATAAAATGTAATTTCAATATTTATAAGTAGGGGATTATAATCTTTTTACCATTATTTTATGATGTTTGATATTTACGAAATTATCACCCAATCTTTGACTTAATTCTTTTAAAGTCGTATGGTATGCATCATAATTACTCTTAATATTATATAAAAAAACTCAAAAAAAATAAAAGAAATTAAATGATACCATTTGAAAAACAACAAATGGTGATGAGTTGAGCTTAACTTGTTTATATATGAAGTAGAGTGTGAATTTCCAATTAAATGAAAACGCAATTTAGGTAATAAGTTGTATATTTGACTAAAATATATAAAAATTAATGATATTGAAAAAAAACAAATGGTGATGAGCTGTCACTACTCTAGATTTATATATATAGACAGAGGCCAGAGGTAAAGTAGAATAAAAGAGATTGGCGAGAGAGATGGATTCATTTGTAGGGAACAGATATTGGGTCCTTCGCCACGGCAAGAGCATTCCCAATGAGACAGGCCTCATCGTCACTTCCATGGTTTCTCTTTTCTTCGTTCAGTTCGTCGCTTATGATGCATATATATATATATATATATTATATCTGATGGATGGATGGATGGGTTTTGTAGGTAAATGGTGTGCTCCCGGAGTTCCAATTAGCGCCTGATGGTGTCGCTCAGGCTCAGCTCGCTGGCGAATTATTCCTCAAGATTTGCATCTCCTCACCATGACCCCTCGTACTCAAAAATCTTAACTTTGTCATGAATCAACAACCAACCTGTGCAGCAACTCAAGGAAAGTAGCATAGAACTGGACAAGGTCCGCATTTGCTACTCCCCCTTCTCCACAACCACGCACACCGCTAGGGCTGTCGCCGAGGTCCTCAATCTCCCATTTCATGCTCCTCACTGCAAGGTATACTTTTTATTGGATGCTCATTTATGCATCGCACATATCCATCATGAAACTATGTTTTTTTTTTCTGGTGTTATTTAGATGATCGAGGATCTGCGAGAACGCTATTTTGGACCTACTTTTGAACTCAAGTCTCATGAAAAGGTGCATGGTTTTACTCTTTATCATTTTACTTCCCTAGGATGCCAACGGTGACTCTGACATTTCTTGTTGCCACAGTACCAAGAGACATGGGCTCTTGATGAGAACGATCCTTTTATTAGACCACAAGGAGGTGAAAGTGCTGACGATGTTGTATCCAGACTTACCACTGCCATGGAATCCATCGAAGCAGAATCTCAAGGGTAAACACTGCTGTTTACACCCATTTCTTCTGCACCCAAATCAAACCTTAAGTTTTTCTTCATTCTACATATCCCCTAGGCGTGCAATTCTGGTCGTGAGTCATGGAGATCCTCTGCAGATGTTGCAGAACGTTTTCCATTCAGCAATGCAACACAAGACAGTTGATGGTTTGGCAGAGAGGATTCAGAAGAACAGAGTTGCTTCTGTCTTGCCTCAGCACCGCAAGTTTGCTTTGCTCACTGGGGAACTCCGACCTCTCATCTGATTGGCAATTTAAGTATTTCAACTTTTGCATGTCTTTCCTGCAACTGTTTTGTTATCAGTTCCTATCTCCCTTTGGCATTCTTGCAATTGCTTAGCTTGGATTAGCTATTATGACCTCTGTTACTTAGAAAGACGGAGCGAACATGAAGAGTTACTCTTCTATAATAAGAAATCATGCTCATTTATGTTATGTATCTTCAAATCTGTACACAGATATTCAAATATTTAACAGCCTCTAGGTGATCATCCTCTTCTCACAAACAACTGCGCGTTGAGGAGAAAAATGTGGAACAAAATACTTTGTCAATCTTTGGTGATCCACCTCCGGTCCCTTACCTCGAATCCACCAAAAGCTTGATCACTACTGCTCTCTCCCCCGCTCTCTGCGCTTGTGTATCCAGATTTACGCCTGTGGTTTTTGGTTCTTGTAATTCCGCTATAACTAAAACTCCCATTTAGAAGCGGATCATCGATCCCATGAATCACTCTTCGACTAGATGATGACATGCAACAATCGTCCTTAACCCTTCTCTTGTCCTTGTCGTTTTTCTTTATGTTCTGGGAGATCTTGTGCAGTTTCTCATTGAACTTTGTGATGCTCTTCTCCATAGGCTCCACCGCTTGAGTCACTGTAAATTTCACGTCTTTAACAATCTACAACATATAGCCTCTTTGCGATCAGAAGTTTGTCATCAGATAATCATTTATTTTAATGGAAGAGAATTAGAAGACTCACGTATTCACCACCACCAACAAAAACATCTCTCATGCTTTCTTTGATGGTCATACCACTTCTGATATCAACGTCAGGATGTGGTAGGCGGACCTTTGTTGGTCTCTCACTGTCCCTAATCTCATCTGGATCTATAGGACAGTCAACAGATGTATAGTCACCAAGAACTGAAACGGATCCTGTAAAGCGGTCTCCCATTAGACCGTAAGGTTTTGCTGGAAATACATACAGGTGAACAACGGAAGCAATACCCATCTGCACTGGACCAACACAAGTGTTAAAAAGCTTTAATTCATTTCAAGAAAGGAAAACAGAGAAGATTTCATTAACTGTTTGTTGTAAATAGGAAAGAAAAAGTTTAGCACTCGTACACAAAGGTCAGACATGATGTTTAAATTCTTTTGCAGGAACGTTGGTAACTGAAGACATTTACCTCTATGCAAATGATGAAATCTTGCACACTAGTCTTCAACTGCAAGCTTTGTGCAATTGAACTTTGAACAAACCAAGGGAAGAGAGAAGAGCAATGGCATTGCATTTTCGTTGCTTGAGTCACCAACTGAATGAACGATTTCTCCCATGCTACTGCCCTTGCATTTTCGTTGCTTGAGTCACCAATGGCATTGTTAACTGGATATGTTACAACAAACGCAGAAGCCTGAAAAATACAGCTTCATTTAAGGTCAGAATAGCAACCAAAAGGTACTGAGCAACCAAGTTCGGAAACCATTACCTCCGGATAGTTATTCCCCGAGAATCCTCCCAGCACTGCACTAGGATCAACAGGCGCCTGAAATGCGCTCAAACACATCTCTGATGATGTGTAATGCTGGTGGTTGAAGAGAGTGGGTATCAGAAAAACAGTTTTCAATCACTAATCAAGAGGGCAGACTTTCAACAACGTAATTACGAAGTATATGACTCAAATCCCCCTTATCTGACGAAAAGTGGCTGTGTGCTAGATACTGAACAGAAATTGAACCTGAAAACAGTACTCAGCATGTTCAACTCCTCCATAGTCATCAAAAGTTCCAGAGTCCATCTTAACATACTGAAAATGTAATTCAAAAAGAGATGTCAATAGAGAAGTGAATCGAGCGATTCCATGTGCACGATGAATTTTTAATGTTTAAGAAGTTGAGAAAACCCCATGGAGGTATTCTGTGACGAGTTAGACAATATATTAAAACCGTTGAGAATTTCACGAGCTTGGAAATTATAAACCTGCAGAATACTCTGAGTGGCGCAATCCTCTCCCAATGGGTTTCAAGCAAATGTCAGTCAGAGAGACATCTGAACCTGAATAACGTCCACGAATTTGATCGACCTGTGATGTTTGGAGAAAAAAAATCAACAGAAACAGAAAAAAATAAACTGGTGACACTGAAATATAATGATGTAAAACTCCACTTAAACCAGCATTTGTTGATTAGAAGCAATTTTTCAAATACCTTCTCTTGTATGTCAAAAAGCAAAAGAATATTTTCCTCTGTCACAATACTAGGCGCCCTGCCACTTTTGGCATCAGGAACAGTGGCCAAGATAAGCTGTCATGCCACAGAAGGAAATCGTGAACAAAGGTTATATCTTTTTAATAATAAACTAGAAGATAGACAGACGAAGCCAAATATAGAAAACTACCTGCTCAATTCTGTAGAACGGCGAAAGGTGGCTATCAAAGAACTTTTGTCTCTTCTGCTGCTTTGCTTCCAGGACCTACCCACAGCTACAAAATGTAGAAATTCACATGCACAATCATACCAGTTTTTGCAGCGGCTTAGCTGCCGAATCCATGCCATGAATAGTTCATAAAACTAAGGTCTTGGCAATACATACCTTTTCCGGCCGTGTTTCCACCTTAAAGCGAAAGAGACCTGAACTGAGTGCAAGAACAATAGCCACTGACGCGAAAAGAACAAGAGATGGATTTTTAGCAATCCATAACCCGTATGTTCTGAGGCAAAAAATTGGAAACAATTATCATTTTCATCTCCTCAGTTTCTGGTTTTTCTAATTGTAGCCTTGTGGGTAAAATATAGACGACGAAACAAAATCCCGGAGAGTTACCTGTAAAATTTTGCCATGTATATCTGAACAGGAGAGAGTTGAGCATGTCTTTTCACCTAAGAAATAGAAGTCAAGTGATCAACTAGTTCTTTCCTCCAAACAGAGAATAATAAATCAGATTGAATCTTCAAGGGTAGTTCAGTATATATGTGGGTATATAACTGTATTATATGCTATATATACATATGCAAAAGAACTATAATATCTAGTCAACACATTGATATGTACCTTAACACCAAGTGTGCTTTCCTTCGGTTCACGATAAATTCCATCTTCTTCCACAGGATGTAATAATGGCTCTGAGCTACCACCAGGCTGTGTTATATCTCTTCTTTGATTTAAAGCAGCCCATCCGAAGAAGCAAGACATCAGCAAGATGTATAAAAGTACCATTGATAACTCAATGCATATAACCTGGAAATATAAATGAATACAATCAAATCCAAGATCATACCGACTCAATTATGTTCTCAAGCAACAATGTATATTTCAAAAACACACCTTAAGAGAACCAATTCTAATTGAGCAAGATTCTTCCTCATGGGGCGGCAGGGGTTCGGGACTTGAGCAAGCTGGTGACGAAGGGCAATCACCAGAAGAGCATCCAAGTGATGTGTCACCACATGAATAAACAGATAAGTTCATTGGCACCATCGCGGATGACTCAGGGGTACTTGATTTGAAGTTTATTGCATAGGGTGAACCAGGGAAGCCAGGTGGTGCTTTCTGACCAATAAACGCAAACCACTCTGAAAAAGCAGAACTAAAGATGAAATATGGAACTTTCGAAACAAGGATAAAACTTGTATAGAACGCCTTGAAACAGACTGCAGAGCACCTCTGAAGTTTTGAGCACCACCACCAACAAAGTTTATAGCACGTGTGTTCATAGTTCCAAATTTCACCTCTTTACAGGACTCGTAAAGCCCTTCTCCAAACGTATCAGTTATGTGATAGTCTATACCATCCACTGTCAAATTTCCACTCACCTAAAATAAATCCCAAAAGTATAAATAGGTCTCAGGTAACCGTCAAATGTTGAACTCGTCACGTGAAATATGGAAGCTAACCTCAGCAACAGAAGTGACGTTGATGAAAAAGCGCCTGATTTGGAGAGCAAGAGAGCTCACAGAAAAGGTTTAAGAAGTTCCTTAAGCATGCAGGACAACCCGCAAGAAAAGGGACAGCCTAAAATAGATTGCATCAACAGAAAATTAGGAAATCTGCCTGCGCTATTAGAAGGAAATAAAGAGATGATTATAGTAAGAAACATCAGAAAAAGAAAACTAGAGAAGAAAAAGTTGTATTGTTGCAGGATTCATAGAGTTATTATGAAAGTATGAAGAGAAAAGAAAAGTTTGGCTCATGAAATTCACAAAATAAAAATATGCTATCAACAGCTTTCTTTTTGCGTAGTGATCGTCTTTGTTCTCTTTCAGATGTCATAGTAAAGAAAAGCCTTACCTGTTGAACTTGAGACCTCAAAGTGTCAAATTGAATCTCTGTACAACAGACTTTCCCAGTTATGGTTGGACACACACTTTGGATTTTGGCAGAAAACAGTTCATCAGGCTGCAGAAACAAGTAGTATCACAATCACTCAGAGATGCAGAAGCAAAATAAACAAAACAAAATCCTGATGTGAAAAATGTACACTTTTATTGATGGAGAACCACAGGGACAGTTGAGGACTTTTCCATCGCTGCGTTCTCCGCAAATGTCATACATGGCGCAATACTCTTTTGAATGTGTATTACTGAGCAGTACAAATGCAAATTTAGGGGCCAGAAAGAGAAATGAAGGAACAGTTTGACAAGAGATTGAAGAAAAAGGCCACTTCTCTAATGCATATAGCTAGGTTCAGAGTGGGTATTGAATACATTTAGCGAGCTGATCAGCTCTGCGCTGGCTAAAACTGAGAAAGTTATCACCTGGAAGATGACAATGATCCCGATTTGAGCTAATAAAGAAGCACACAAAGTAGATGCAATTTGCTTTCCCAAGATACTAACTACATAGTAAAAGAATTAAAGGATTTAAGTAGTAAAAGGATTTGTATGCCTGTAAAAGGAGAAGCTTGAGAGGGATCGCCATGATTTTGTCAATCTTTACCGAAGAAGATTTGGAGGAAATAGCAACTGAAGCAGTTGGGGTATAGTCGAGGTTAGACTGATAGAGAAATCAGAAATGGAGAGTAAAGAAGCTACCTAGACGACAACGACGATGAGTCGTATCTTCTTGCCGTTTAATGATAACAATGCATGCCGTTTTTATATAACTTTTATTTGGTGCCTTGATAAACTTCTTGTTGTTACATAACATATGATGGAGTTTTGACCATGGAAGATGAAGAAGGAATATTGAGCTTGGCTTTGTTTCTCTGATGGGTCGTCCATTCCATTGCAGACTTGTGAGGTCTGATCGCATATCCCTTATCAACTTCTTCTTTGGGATTTGGTAGTCGCCCGATCATTCTTCAAATCGGTATATGTGATCAATTTAGGCGGATCCACTTGGTTGCTTTCTGAATTTATAAATTGTTGGATTGGTCTCAAGTTTCGTGCAGCTATATTCGAGATTGCATAGCTCAACCCAATTCGGATGGATTTATCAAAGTATTATCATCTCCTTGCTTACTCGGCTCCTGCGTGGGCAAGCGTTATGGCCGGTGCTTTTTTGGTTCTCACGCTCTCCCTTTCCATGTATCTTGTCTTCGATCACCTTTCTACTTACAAGAACCCTCACGTTTCTCTCTTTGCCCTGAGCGTTGTTCTTGGCTTTTATATCCTTGTTTAACTCTCTGCTTTGACCTCTCTCAGGAGCAAATGTTTTAGATTGGAGTCATCCTCATGGTCCCTTGCTATTCAATTGAGTCGGTGAGTAACTTTTGTTATTCAAAGAAATTATGTTCTGAATCTGTTCCTCTAAGATATCTCATCCTAACTGTGTTTGTTTCAACAGTTTGCATCACTTGTCAAACCATTCATCAGCGTTGATTGTGGGATTCTACGAGACTGCTATGAATCCTTTGCCATGTACTGTTTTGGTAGAGACCTTGTTGCGTGCTTAGGTATGACCATTTTGAGTTATTCCTATGTCATTTAAAATTTTTCTGTTTTCTCTTCTCTTGCCCCAAGGATCTAACAAGGTACTTTTTTTTTACTTTCATCTTGTTTCCCATAATGGCTGCTGGGAGTTTTGACTTTGTCTGTGCTACTAGTTTCAGTCATCTATCAAATTTGTTAGTAATAAGTTCCGTATGTGTGAACATTGTCATAGCTTTGATCTTCATATGTGGATTTTTGGAGAAGCTGTTAATTATCTAGGTGCCTTTAGGTGTGACACTAGTTTGGAAGCTGTTAGTTATCTATGTAAGTTCTCATATATGTGGCTATCGTTTTAATGTTATGACATTTCTCTAGTATTATTATTAGGTCCCGTATCTTGTTGCTACCTGAGAAATTGCAGGCGTTGTCGTGTCTTTGATGTTCATATAATGATTCTTTGGGAGGTGAGGATAATTGCACAAATGTGACTTTTTTCCTTTACCCCTTGTGCTTTTGTCCAATATAGATTTTCTTGTCATCCTAATTCTTAACCTCTTTTATCAGGTGGCGAAGAAAGGACTATTGAATTTATGGAAAGACAAGGACGTAAGAGCTTTAAGACGCCCTTGTTAGATCACAATGATGAAGAGGGAACAATCAAACACCCTTTTCCTATGAATATTTTCTTAAAACCGTGGAGGCTCAGTCACTGGTTTTATCAAGTTGTTAAGTTTGGAATTGTTCAATATGAATGTTTCCCACAAATGCTTCGCGTATCATCTTGCTCCTATAGTCTTGTCTTTGAGGTGGAAGTTAACTATTTCTATCCTTTGGCAGATGATTATAAAGTCTCTAACTGCCCTCACAGCTCTGATTCTTGAAGCGTTTGGTGTGTACTGTGAAGGAGAGTTAAAATGGAGATGCGGGTACGTTGAGCAATTTTACAAGCACAGTGTTAACATAAAGATGGAGCCTTAAGAAGCAAACATGAGTTTCATCTATGATGGACTATGATCAAGATGGCATCTTACTGTTTTGCCTGTGTTTTTTTTGTAGGTATCCTTATTTGGCAGTTGTTCTAAATTTTATCCTATTCTTAGCTTCTATAACAATAATCAATTACTTTGTATCATCACTTGCAACCAAACAACAAAACCTGTAATTCTCGCATCTTCTGCTAATAGAGAAACAAGAAAAAACAAAAGAAAAAATGAGAGATTTGTGTCTGCTCGCAATCTAACTTTCAGGTGCTCTGAACGTCAAAATTCAACTCAAGTATAACCATCCTATTTTATGGGACTTGTGAGGAGCTGTGCTCACTCCGCACTAGCTCCACCAACAACGGAAACAAAATTGGTGCATGCCTCATGAATGAATCTCTTTTTAGTCCCCTCAGTGCCTTCAACACCGCAACCACTAGAGGAGACCTCGCTGCTGCTTCTTCCTTCGATGCTGCTCCCATGGGTACGATCCAGTTTTCAGCTGCCTGGTTTCTTCCAACTCTGCACCCTCAAACAACTCTGCAACTCTGCATTTCAGGTATATCTTCAGAATATTCACACAAACTGTGATCAATTGAGACTCTATATTTAGCTCTAAGGACACTCCTGGATTGTATCTTAGTAGGTCTTGAAGAACATCCAGGTAGTTCTGGTGTGTGTCATTTTCGAAATGAAGCATGGGAGGTTCAGAGAGCTCCAGGATAGAGCATGCCCTCCTCACTTTCTTCTGCAGTATCAAATCAGAATTTAGCTGGTGGGCGTGTGATGAGATTGATGTGAGTATCTCCAGTATAACTGTGACATAAGATGCCAACAATGACTGCTGATGGATTCGGTAGAGATCAGTCACTACCTGAAAACAGGAGAAAAATAGACTAGTGAGAGAGGGCATCATATCATCGTTCTGGAGCAAGGAAAAGTAAAGCATACAACATTTCTAGGTTCATTTTCGTACGGAGTCTATATGTTCTTAAATATCTTCATTCTTCACGTTCACTGGCATGAGTCAAAGCTTGGTAACGCATTGCATAGTATAACATTTTGTACATACCTGTACAACTTGTAACTGAAAGTTTATGTGGTTTAAATGGATTGGCGAAAAAGTTACACATCATTTTCAATTAAGAGTATAGATTTTTCATTTATTGAAACGATTGCATACAAAAAACAGGTAATTGATGAATAAAACTGATGGAATATAATATTATAGAATTCCTTATTAACGTTTTCCTAAACTAAAATTATATTTAGAAAACTAAGTAAATGGTGTACATATTTTTAATAAAAATTATAAAGGTCCATCAACAATATATAATACATTGTATGCTTTATCTACTAAAAAATATTGGAAAAAGACATATAAAATAACCTTTTCAACTTCAGTAGCAAACTTCTCTTCGTCATTCTTAGTTTATATAGCTCCTTATATTGGCTTGTAAGAGCATATCATCCATTAAAATCCCATATAGTCTCTCAAATTTTTTTTATATATTTTAATATAAACTGATTATATAATTAAATTTTAAATTTTTTTAAAAGAGTTGAACTAATTAATTAGATATACATGTTAGATGAGGGTCTCGTGAATCTCTCAAAAGTTTTCGGTCTCATGAGTCTTTCAAAAATTCTCATTTGAGAACATGTTCTTACTTTTTCTCTCTTTCTTTATTATTATTATTTTTAATCATGAAAGATTCATGTTACAAATTCTCACTAATCATGCTCTAATATTACGGTCGTATTAGGTCTTCTTAATTATCTAAGTTCCTAAAAAATTAAGCAGTAAATAACTAATTAGTACAATTTCTTTATAATTATAGTAGATAACTCCCATTTATATACAATAAGATCATCGATTTACTAGACAACTGAGATCTAATTAACTAGCCAAATTATATATATATATATATATATGAATTATAGTTACCATAAAATAAGTTTATAGAGTAATCACATTTTAAATATTTACGAGAAATAACTCTTGACCAAGAAATACTAATTCTCCTTTACCAAAAAATGAAATACTAATTCTTGACTCAAAAGAAAAAAAAGTAGTAAAAATCGAGAAATACTCACTCTTTAGTTGCAAAAAAAGAAAGAAAACAAAACGCTTTCAAACGATTAAAGAACAGTTCTATAGCTTAATTAAAAAAGAATATTATGGGCCATACATAAGTGCAAAAAAAATCCGTTGTCTTCGAAGAGTGAAGAATTGGTTTCCGTAATAAAATGAGTTAAAACAAAGAAGGAAAAAAAACATGAAAATCCCGAAATAGCTCAAGACAACTAAACCTTTGAGTTTCTAAACATAGGTTTATGCATAATAACGAGTAGCCCAAAAATAGAGATCCATGGCGTAAACAGTTTTAGGCCCTGTTAATCCTCCACTCCTTATCTTTCTCTTTGTTTCCCCCAAACCATCAAAAACGTATAAACTCACGTCTCATCTTTATTCTGCATGATCACACTGATTCACGCAGAAACTAAGCTTCTTTGTTTGGCTTCACAATGGCGTCCATGCCCTCTCAAACTTCGAAGAAGGTCCGTAACAATTCTGGTAGTGGCCAAACCGTTAAATTCGCAAGACGAACATCTAGCGGACGATACGTGAGTTTATCTCGAGACAATATTGAATTATCGGGTGAGCTTTCTGGAGACTATTCTAACTATACGGTGCACATACCTCCAACACCAGACAATCAGCCCATAGCCACCAAAGCCGAAGAGCAATACGTGTCCAATTCTCTATTTACCGGTGGTTTTAACAGTGTCACTCGTGCACATCTTATGGACAAAGTCATCGATTCAGATGTCACACACCCTCAAATGGCTGGCGCTAAAGGTTCTTCGTGTGCCATGCCTGCTTGCGATGGAAAAGTCATGAAAGACGAGAGAGGAAAGGACGTGATGCCATGTGAATGCCGGTATATATTAATAAACATTGCTATATTTACTTGTTGCACAAGACAATGAGGTTTCTGACCAACATGGTGGTTGTTTAGGTTCAAGATTTGCAGGGATTGCTTTATGGACGCCCAAAAAGAAACAGGTCTATGTCCAGGATGTAAGGAACAATACAAAATTGGAGACCTAGACGATGACACTCCCGACTTTTCTAGTGGTGCCCTCCCCTTACCGGTCCCAGGAAAAGATCAACGTAGCAACAACAACATGTCCATGATGAAGAGAAATCAAAACGGTGAATTTGATCACAACAGGTGGTTATTTGAGACACAAGGCACATATGGTTATGGCAATGCGTATTGGCCTCAAGATGAAATGTATGATGATGATATGGATGAAGGGATGAGAGGTGGCATGGTGGAAACAGCTGACAAACCATGGCGGCCTCTGAGCCGACGCATCCCAATCCCAGCTGCCATCATAAGCCCGTATAGATTATTAATCGTAATTCGGTTTGTCGTGCTATGTTTTTTCCTAACTTGGAGGATTCGAAACCCTAATGAAGATGCAATATGGTTATGGCTAATGTCGATAATATGCGAGCTTTGGTTTGGATTTTCATGGATTCTAGACCAGATCCCTAAGTTGTGTCCTATAAACCGCTCTACCGACCTAGAAGTTCTTCGTGACAAATTTGACATGCCTTCTCCCTCAAACCCCACAGGGAGGTCTGATCTCCCAGGTATTGACCTCTTTGTGTCCACGGCAGATCCAGAGAAAGAGCCACCCCTTGTCACCGCCAACACTATTCTTTCCATCTTGGCCGTTGATTATCCAGTGGAGAAGGTGTCATGCTACCTTTCTGATGATGGAGGAGCCCTTCTATCATTTGAAGCTATGGCAGAAGCTGCAAGTTTTGCAGATTTATGGGTGCCTTTTTGTCGCAAACATAACATTGAACCCCGAAATCCAGATACGTATTTTAGTTTAAAGATAGATCCAACAAAAAATAAGAGTAGGATTGACTTTGTGAAGGATAGGAGAAAGATTAAAAGAGAGTATGATGAGTTCAAGGTTCGAATCAACGGCCTCCCTGACTCAATACGGAGGAGATCAGATGCTTTTAATGCAAGGGAGGAAATGAAGGTTCTAAAACAGATGAGAGAAAGCAGAGGTGATCCAATGGAACCAATAAAAGTCCCCAAAGCCACATGGATGGCCGATGGCACCCACTGGCCAGGAACTTGGGCAGCCGCTACTCGAGAGCATTCCAAAGGTGATCATGCTGGGATTCTACAGGTGATGCTGAAACCACCCAGCATCAATCCTTTAATCGGTAATAGCAACGACAAGATCATTGATTTTTCAGATACAGACACTCGGTTACCCATGTTTGTGTATGTATCACGTGAGAAGAGACCAGGATATGATCACAACAAGAAAGCTGGAGCCATGAATGCACTTGTTCGTGCCTCTGCTATTCTTTCAAATGGACCTTTCATCCTTAATCTTGATTGCGATCATTACATATATAACTGTAAGGCCATCCGAGAAGGAATGTGTTTTATGATGGACAGAGGTGGTGAAGACATTTGCTACATTCAATTTCCTCAAAGATTTGAAGGCATCGATCCTTCTGATAGATATGCTAACAATAACACTGTATTCTTTGACGGTAATATGCGTGCTCTCGACGGTGTCCAGGTAAATATGTTTTTAATCCATATCAACTATATATATATATATATATATAAAGGTAAATCACTAACAAATATTTTTTTTGTAGGGGCCAGTTTATGTTGGAACAGGAACTATGTTTAGGCGCTTTGCTCTCTATGGTTTTGATCCACCCTATCCAGACAAGCTTCTTGAGAAGAAGGATTCAGAAAAAGAGGCTCTAACCACTAGTGACTTTGACCCGGACCTTGATGTCACACAACTCCCTAAGCGTTTCGGTAACTCCACACTCCTAGCTGAGTCAATTCCTATTGCAGAGTTCCAAGGTCGTCCATTGGCAGACCACCCTGCTGTAAAGTATGGTCGTCCTCCCGGAGCCCTTAGAGTCCCTCGTGACCCACTTGATACTACCACTGTGGCAGAATCTGTTTCTGTAATCTCTTGTTGGTATGAGGATAAAACAGAGTGGGGAGATAGAGTTGGATGGATTTATGGATCGGTGACAGAAGATGTGGTTACAGGGTATCGCATGCATAATCGTGGGTGGCGCTCTGTTTACTGCATCACCAAGCGAGATTCTTTTCGAGGCTCTGCACCCATTAATCTCACAGATCGTCTTCACCAGGTGTTGCGATGGGCCACTGGCTCTGTTGAGATCTTCTTCTCTAGAAACAATGCCATTCTCGCCTCCAAACGTCTCAAGTTCCTCCAACGTCTTGCATACCTGAATGTTGGAATATATCCCTTCACCTCTTTGTTTCTCATCCTCTATTGTTTTCTTCCGGCATTCTCTCTTTTCTCTGGAAAATTCATCGTGCGGACGCTTAGTATCTCATTCTTAGTCTACCTCTTTATAATCACCATTTGTTTGATTGGGTTGGCGGTTTTGGAGGTCAAGTGGTCTGGCATTGGACTCGAAGAATGGTGGAGAAATGAA